>JAUPFN010000009.1:24684450-27084450 GCA_036924255.1 Apodemia mormo
TCTTAGTATTTATATTTTAGGAACAAATAATGTCATTTTGTGTGTAATTGTGTTTTTATATTAAGTTATGTTAATATATGATATAAAAAAACTATTACCAAGAGTGATACTTTTTACCTTTTTCAAAATGGTGACGATTATTGAAATCTGTCCATGGTCAAATTTTTGTACAATATTTTAACAATTATTACTATTATGATTGAAAATATTTTAATCTATCCGAGGTAATATATGGCGCCGTGTTCATGGCGGGGTGGGCAGGACTGGTCAATTTAGGCGAACGATAGCACAAAGGAAATACTATACTACCAACTCACATAGATGACAAAAAGACCGCGCTGCAGGTACCCGGCGGGCACTGACGGCGCGGCATAGCCGTAGTAGTCTTTAGCGGGATAAATTTACGTTGACATTTGACCCAAACATGTTTATTAGTCGGGAGTTTTAGCTGTTGTGAGAGGTGCGTCGTGATCAAGCAGGACGTGTGGTGTATGTTGTGTGTGTGGGTGTGTGTGTCAGGGCGGCGCGGGCTGCTGTCGCCAGCACAGCTGGGCGCGGGCGTGTCGTGCTGCGTGCGCGCGCTGTGCCGGGACGAGGCACGCGCGGGCGTGGGCGGCGGCGGCGGCGGGCGCGCGGCGCGGGACTCGGCCTGCCACGCCGCCTGGGCGCTGGCGCGCGCTTACGACGCGGCCGCGCTCGCGCCGCACGCCGTCGCGCTCGCCACCGCGCTCGCTGCCACCGCCTGCTTCGACAGAGAGGTACCGACACCACCATATCGCCGCGGTTGGACCAACACATCAATACATACATCTAAAATTTTTAACAGTTGATCAAATCAACTACCCTTAGGTATACCATCGATTTCAGTTTCGATAATTTACAGGGAATCCAAAGTTAACTTTGTATCCAAAATTGACATATTTTATGATGCTTACATCTATAAGCTTTAAATATATCTAAGCTAAATTTTTACAATCTAATTTATGAGTGTTTTCTCTTTTTTGTGTAAAAATATATTTCAAAAGCTATTCATTGTTTAAAAGACTTCATTAATTTCCACTTTTGATAATGTACATATTAAGGACACTTGAAATATCCTACTGTTAGGCACCTTGTAAAGGCGACAGTAAACCAATACGTGTCGTTAACATCATTTTAACTACTAACGAGGTTGTAGCTGTAGTTTTGCAATGTCTCAACCAGGATTAGTACCACTGCACTATCTATTTCAATCGTAATAATACCCGGCACGCCGTTGGCGTGTCCCGGTTTGGAGGGCAAGAGAAGTAAGAAACCGAATGGTCTAGTATCTTTAAAAGATTTTTATTCTAGATTAACTGTCGTCGTGCAGCCTCAGCGGCATACCAAGAGAACGTCGGACGGCATGGGATGTTCCCGCACGGGATCGACGTCTTAACAACCGCTGACTTTCAATCCGTCGGTCCCCGGAACAACGCATACTTGGTGGTCGCGCCGCAGATAGCCCAATACCCTGAATACACTCAATCCCTTATTGATCATTTAGTAGATCTTAAGATTGAGCACTGGGACTGCGCTATTCGGGAACTAGCAGCTAAATCTTTGAATAAACTGACAGATAAGGTAAGTTATATTATCCTACATTTATTTATACACAGTGAAGTTGAAACTATCGGTGTAAATTTATACACGGCTTCCACAAGTCCATGTCAATACTTCATAATAATAATTGTTTTTACCTAAAATAAAAAATATATAATTTCAAACAAGTTAATTATCATATCACACTTTTAACATTTGTTTTCTAATTTCGAAAGTTTCGTATTTGTAATTTCGAAAAATTTTGTAGCTAAAATTTCAAAAAATTGCATTGAATACCGTTCGAAAGATCAAAATCGAACATCTTATTAAAAATTATACAGCTTTTCAAAACTAAATACTGTAGTATTTAGCAAATCTTTGCAACTTCTTCATCTTTGCTTTTTTACTCATTTGAGCTTAAAATACTTAAATATAGCGAGAAATTTCAGGGATGGCCTACAGGTGGTTTTACAGATTTTTTTGTATAACTTAGGTGGTAAGGAAGGTGATCTCCTGAAAGTAAAAGTCAAGACATAGGTTTGTGATGCGTTGCTATTCACGTGGAGAGGCTGTAAAGCCACATATGCCCGTCTACCAGCCAAACCCACCCGTAAACTGGAACATATGGATAAGCACTAATATTTGGCAGCAGGAATAAAATATATTATGGTGATATGGCATTCGATTGAAACCTCACACAACTGCAGTATCAGTAATAACTATTACAGTAGTGATATTTTTATTCGTGGCTCATGTTTTTCACATGTTGTGAGAGAGTATCTTTGCATAAAGTGAAACACAGTAAATATAGATATTAATATCTTAAATATTTTAACGTAAAATTTTTACACAAAGCTTTTTACAATTTTGAACTTGCCTATTACAGTTTTTTCTATTCACTGTAAACAATGTCACAGTCCACTTAATATTTGCTGTGAACAGCATTTTTCTTCAAATTAAAATAACTACATTTCTGCTAATCCTATTTATCTATAATGATTTCGTGCAATATTAATTTCCTAACATTTGAAATTCTGGCGACTTCGTTTTGAACACAATGACAGTTTTACACTGTGTATAAAAAAATCCTGTGTGTATAAAAAATGTTCTATTCGCAAAGGCATTGTCAGAGAGCGTAATATAATTATATATTATAATTATATTAGTTTGCCGATATATGTAGATAGATACATTTTTGCCGATCAAAATAATTAATCTTAAATGATATTTCGAATATTAAGTATGGCTACACAAAATGCCGGACAAAAAATGGCGACAGGCACAGATGCAACTAAGAGGCCGCACCCGCTTAATCGACGAAGTGTCGTAAGTTTAAAATATTCGCTAAATTTTAGTGAAGTTTGATATGTGAGGATGAGGTACATATCTACAAATTCCATTATTTTTTTCAATAATATCATCAACATACTCGTACTTACGAGTATATGCCCCTTTCTTCGGACTATTTTTTTATTAGCTGTATGTCCTTCCACAGGCATTATATATTGGTTTTATTAATCAATCTGTCTTTATTAATAAATTCTTTAATCTGCTTTTCTTATACATATACGTATCCGAACCGTCCAATAATGCTCCAAAGAGTATACAATACTTTTTTTTTTATTATAAGATAGCAAACAAGCAGATGGGTCTCCTGATGGAAAGAGTCAACCATCGCCTATAGACACCAAAGGTGTTAATGGTGCGTTGCTATCTTGTGGCGAGGTCTAATGCCACATGCATAAGTTTACCGGCTACCTTACCCTCCAAACCGGAACACGTCAGTGACAAGCACTGACGCTATTGCGGCAGGAATAGGTAAGGCGGTGGTACCAGACCCGGGCGAGACAATGCAGAACTCTACCACCTAGTAATCACGATGTTAGTGACTTGCATAGCCAATCGGTCGCCTTTTACGACATGCCTGGCAGAACGGCAGTTGGTCTATTCTTCAAAGGAGCCCGGAACCAACACGGGGGATAAGATACGTAAGATAATGCTCCTTCTTATTTAATGACCGATAGTTTTGATCCCAACCTTACAAAGGTTGCGGTTAATGACAAACTATTCACAGAGTTCCTTTCAAAAAGGTCAATATACCAGCTAGTTGGTAATGCTGGCCAATAGAAAATGTGTCGATGTAAAAAATAAAGTCATTGACATTAGTGCTATTGTCATTATACTTAAGATATTTTTAGATTTTAAGTTATTTTTATACATCATTTTTATATAGTAATTTCATTCTGTATTTTCACTGAAAAATCCGTATAACCATGACTGAAGTGAGTAACATCAATTTTATATACTTCCAAGAGTTAGTACCTATTTAAAATGTTTTTTATTTTTATTTTATTAATAATTTTATCTATCTAGTTACGGACATACATCTGAAATATCGTAAGGAACCTTTATATAATTAAAAATATATTTATTACAAGGATAAGCCGTTCCATCCTCGCCCAAATTTCTAACACTTATTTTAACATCAATAACATTGGAACCTTAATTGTTTGAGCTTTTCTATTTCGATTGATAATTACCACATTTACCCATGTACGTATAAAATATCTCAATATAGGAAAATTAAATTAAATGTCCTACTCCACTCCGATCTGGATACGAATTGCTTTGACTTATTTGGGCTTCTTGAATAGCTTTTATTGGCCTGCAATAATAAACGGAGAATATTGTTTTTTCACCCAAATGGTAAAAAGCGACTGGCGCCCATGGATACCTTATATATAAGATGCGTGTTATTATTCTAAGATAAGACGTTAATAATGCCACAAGCGTAAATTTACCGGCTACTCCACCCTCCGAATCTTAATACGACAATGAAAAGATGATAGTATCTCGCTCTGACAGAATCAGGGCCTCACGTAGCATCCATAATAGTTGCAATATAGCCTTTGCTCTCCTCCTACTGCTGCCTGGTCGATAGGCAATATTCTACCCTTCATACGGTGCATGCTGCCGTACCATTTTTAATGTTATTTTGTTTGTTTATGTTGGATTTGTTTGTTTGTTAAAGAAGTAAAATATTGCGGCTTCTGAATTTTTCAAGAAATATGGTGTAATATGGAAATATATGATTTCCAAATTGTCGTATGTATTTCAGATGCCGGAGTACGTGGCCACCGAAATCCTTCCAAAACTAATAAAGAAAACTCAATCCATTGATTTGAATGTGCGGCACGGAGCAATACTTGCCATTGGTGAAACTATCCATGCATTATCACAGATTAAATTAGCCGATGGTACGTAAATTGTTTATACAACAGTTAGTTCGTATCTGTTGCACTTATATCCAAAAGGTTTCATTTATTACAGCTTCATGAGGGATTTTTGACTTTAGTCATTTACAAGATATACTATTTTTTTATTAATCTCGTGTTTAAATTTTGGTTATATGAAAAATTGTTTGGAAAGTTACGATTTACAAAGCCTTTATTTCATATGAATTGAAGTTGTAAAGAAATTTATCGTCTTGGTATTTTCGTGCTTTTGAAGAAAAAAACGAAGGTTGTGACGCTACTTTACAAAAGTCTTAGTTTGAGGAATCTGTATGTTTGTTTTGTATAATTATTTTCTATCATGTCAAATAGTAGCTACGATAATCAGTTTTTATATTGTAGATGAAATCTTTCTGACGTAGGCACTTAAACTTTGAAATTTTATGTTCATGTTTTGCATCCTATTATGCTTATAAAATGTCCAAATCAACGAAAAGCAATATGGCTGTCCACCTTAAACAATGTCTTGTTTTAGTTGGTAAATTAAAACATTTTATTAAAACGATAAATCCGAAGAGGGTAATAAAAGAATCAGTCGACCTTTTTTTAAATATTATTATTTTTTAAAAAGGCCGACAGGTTACAAGTAAAAATAATAATATTGTTAATACTTATAGCGTAGGTTCGACTTCTAGCAATACATTGATGAAAACTGTATTTAATTCATTGCATTCGTTTTTGAGTTATGCGCGTACTATACATACAGACAAAAATTCGCAGGCTTTATACAAATTTTTGTTATTTTATTAATAAAAAGCACAAATACGGTATTCATTATATTTACTCAAAAAAAGTATTTGTTTGCAGATTTCTTCATCTGTTTAATTAATGTGTGATTCTCCTAAAAAGTCGTACTTAGTAATTCTTTTTAAATGCAGATGAGGTAAACAAATAGACATTTTGTTTACTCTATAGTATTATTTAATCACTACCATTCATAGATGATGCTTAAAACGTGTGTGTACTTATGTACGCACGTAACAAGTTATAGTTAGCTAAGCTAAAACATTTTGTTGGCTGTTGGTGTGCGCGCATAAACCAATCGTATTATCAGTTAACTCTATATCTGTTTGCGCGTATATAGTAATATCAGCTAATTTCATGTCGCTAGTTGTCGGTGCGCGCGCGTGTGGTAATATAAGCCAGTTTTGTCGCTAGCTGTCGGTGTGCACGCGCATGATAATATCAGCTACCTTCATGTTGCTGGCTGCCGGTGTGTGTGCGCATCGTAATATTACCTAATTTCATATCGCTGGTTGCTGTTGTGCGCGCGTATCTTAATGTTAGCCATCATCATTTCATTTTTTGACTGTCGATTGTCGGGTGTACACGTCATCGTACAAAAAATACTCGTTTTTTTAAATAGGTATAACTTAGAGTTTGTCGTTATGATTTGGTAATGCCAAATAAGTGAGTATTTGGTAGTATTATATTGTAAGGTTAAATAAGGTCTGTGGACTATCAGTTTTATGCTGCGGCTGCACTTGCGTCTATTGTCGCAAAGCTTGGCGCAATGACGCGATACATCCAGATGTGCCTATTATCGGCCATCACATGATGTATTATCGGCCATTGTCCCAAACATTCGAACTGCGAGGTCCTTATCGCGCGGTTGGCAGTACTTTAAAGGGTTTTAGCGCCCTAATCGGGATGATACACGCAAATGCGGCCGAAGAGTTTTGGTAACGTTGGTATCGCATTTGCGTCTATCGTCCTGAAGTAGTATGCGTCGAAGCTTTGTGCGATAAAATGGTCATGCATGGCAATGATATTTTGCACGAACTGTCGTGTGATAATCCAAGATAACTGAAATCATTTTCAAACGTATAACTATGGACGGCGACTTTCTTTACTTTTAACTATTAATTACCGTGTGCTAATAATTAATTACTACAATGTTTTTTGTGTGACATACATTTTTAGGATCCCGTATGATGGGCTCAGCTTACCATTTCATCGTTTTACTCCATTTTATATACGTCCGAACTGATAGAAAACAACGGCTAAAATGAACAACGCTAGTCTGACCACACAGCGCGATGTGTTAGTGCGCTAAAACCCTTTAACGTACTGACACCAGACACAGCGAGTGCGCTGTCCGAATGTTTGCGACGATAGCCGATAATAGCCGGTCGCATCTGAATTTATCGTGTTAGTGCACGAAGTTTTGTGACGATAGACGCAAGTGTGGCTGAGCCATAATAGAGTGAGATAAATTGTCGTGTTAGGTAAGGCTGCAGACAGCATGGTGTCGGCGGAAGTGGCGACGGCGGTGCGCGCGCTGGCGGGCGGGCTGCGCGCGCGCCAGCAGTTCCGCGGGCTGGGCGGCGAGCTCATGCGGCAGGCCGTGTGTCACTGCGTCGCCAGCCTGGCGCGCGCGCGCGCGCCCTACCACGGGGACCCCGCCGTCGGTGAGTACACCCGCACCACCGCCACGCCAACCGACCACACACCTTCTAGACGCCTAATAACAGGTGAATGGCTCCTGACAACACATTTCACTTATAGTTCCGATATAAATGTCCACGCGGAAATACTCAACCAGTGTCGACCGATTAGATCACATCATGTACATAACTATCTTTTCTGTGGCCTTGAGTTAGCCATTCATGGCGTTGCAACCCCGCTTCGTTTTACCTCATCCAGTCGCCAGAATGCATTCAATATGGAAAATCAAATATTAAGCGTCTACCGGCTGTGTGGTTGGTGCCTACGGGCACCAACACGTGGTTAATAGCAATTTTTAACCCTATATCAGGCCCCACTAACACAGGCGTACGAGCCAATGCGTCATTACACTCGCACGTCACATTTGCCTGAATATGCATTTCTTAACACTATATTAATTTGTTATATTATAATATTGAATAAACGCAGTAATAAATAAGCAGTCAATCGGGTTTCATTTCCTCCCGCATATCATACATCACCAGCTGCAGGATCACTCGCCTATCAGATTATCATATATCAGTTTTATATCAGTCATATCATTACTAGGGAAAATCCCTACAACAGGAATTAAAAAATATTTTGTGTGGTCTATATTTATACGTGAATACCTAATGTATACCTACTAACAGTTTCTTAAACTAATAACATTTTTATTAATAAAAAATGTACTATTTATATAATTATAAATATTAATTATATTTATAATTATATAAATAGTACATTATTGCAAAGGCCGAGAAATTGGCAATTGCAGGTCGAGTATGAGTTTGATGACCGAGCCGCAGGCGAAGGCTTCAATGATACGAGACAGGCAATTGGCATTTCTGCCGAAACATATTTCTCAAAAAAAATGCAAGGTAATAAAAAAAATCTTTTTATGTAATAAATTTACTAGTAAATTACCTATTTTTGTTTGGATTTCACTGAAATCAGGTTTCCCGTTCTTAATTTGGCTTTCAATCTTAGATCTGATGGTCTATTTAACTTAATTTTACTTTAAAAATATTTGAATCATGGTGAAGCACCCTCACTCCTGCTGTCTGCCTTGATATCTCGAAGGCCCTTGACAGGGTTTGGCATGATAATCTTATTAGCAAGCTTTCTTCGTACGGTCTACCTACTGGTCTTTGTGCCTGGATCTCAGATTTTTCTGAGTGGCCGGTCGATTAGAGTAATCGTCGACGGCTGCTCGTCCGATCAAATGGTTATAAATGCCGGAGTCCGTCAGGGATCTGTTCTCTCCGCAACTCTATTCCTGCTACACATTAACAACCTGCTGAAGTCCTAATATGACTTAAGATTCAGGCGTGTCTATTCTCCGCTAAACGTAACCTTTTCCACCTGTCTCCGTCTTTTTAGGGTGTGTCCGTGCCAATAACTGACCATCTCGAGTTCACCTTAACGCCTTGGTATTACCTTAACGCCTACTCTCAACTTTGGTTCGTACATCGAATCGAAAACTCCAGTTCCCTCAAAAAAGCTTGGTATTCTAGCAAAGTTGAGACAGTATTTCAGCCCGGAACAGTTGCTCGATCTTTATCAAGCATAAGTTCGTTCGTGCATGGAATACTGCTCTCACCTCTGAGATGGATCCGCCAAATACCAGCTGGAGACGCTTAAGGAGGTAGAGAGGCGTGCCAAGAGGCTCATAAACGACGATGATCTGGTAGGCAAAAAACTCCAGAGCCTTGCTCATCGCCCCAGAGTGGCTAGTCTATTGTTTTTTTATCGGACATACTTTGGAGAGTGCGATGCGGAATTGTACGACTTAATTCCGCCATTCTCGTTGTTCTGTCGATCGTTGAGGCGCACAGATACTAGGCATCGCCATATGGTGGACGTTTCACGTACCCAGACAAAGTCATTTGACACGATATTCTTGATCCGAACCGCAAGGGACTGGAATATGCTTCCTCAGTCTGTGTTCTCCGACGAGTACAATCTGGGGATCTTCGAGAGAAGAGTGAACAGGTACCTTCTAGGGAAGCGAGTTCCCTCTTAGGCCGTAGGTATCTTAGCTTACGATCGTGGTCAAGCGCTTCCCTATCGACACAAAAAAAAACCTTTAGAACCATCGGAACTAATTTTTAATTATATTTATTATTAAGTAAGGGTATCGAGATGAACATATTGCTTTACTGCCAAATTATTTTTTCTTCGACTGTGCCGAAAGGTAAACGCAACTTTACACCAAGATAAAAGAAGTCTTGATTCAAATTACAAGTCAGCGCGGCTTTTTCATACATCATTGCCGGCGCGTTTCTTGTTCCAAATTCAAAAAACGCGGCGGCAATGTCTGTTGGTTTGTGTACGTAAATACGATACTTTGCGTGCCACAAAGAGTGATTTTTGTGGAGGCACGCTAATTCTTGACAGTTGTAAGTCCATCATTTTTTGAATAAAAAATCGAAGTTAATGATGTTCTTATTGTTTAAAAACATAATATCTTTGGAAATAATCGTCCGCAGCTTTGCCGATATTGTTTTATAACTCAGCAATTTTGGAACGAAGTTCCTTATCGCGCTTTGTGAAAGGGGGTTAGACGGAAAAAATTCTTACGAAAAGTTGTCACGACACTTTTTGCTATAGTAAGGTATTGTAAGCTGTGCGGCGTGCGGATGTTTCTCTCTCTCTCTCTCTTATAGAAAGCAAGCCAGATATTTTCATTTCTTTTTCAGCAATGTAAAGTTACGTTATCGATGAAATTGTCTACTTTTTACCACACTGAATAAAAGATAATGTTGTGTTTAGGTCACGCGAGAAACGGCTAGTAGTTTATACATTATTGTTACGTTCGACTTTATTCGCGTGATCCAAAGTCATCACTTTCTTTTTCTCACTCGGGTAAGAAAGTAGCCTATGTCACTTTTGAATAGTGTAGCTTTTTAATCTATATAATATTAATAAATATAAAAATAAAAAATGCGAAAGTTTGGATGTTTGGGTAGATGTTTGTTACTCAATCCCGCAAATTGGATTTGAATGAAATTTGGCACACAGGTAGATAATGACCTGGAATAGCACATAGACTAATTTTTATACCGGAAAAATTAGGTAATCCCGCGGGATTCGCCTGAGGGTTTTATAATGCACGTTGCAACTAGTAGTAAAATAATTTTTAAGTTTGGTAGTAGTTTTTGAGTTTATTCGTTACAAACATACAATAATACAAATGTTTTCTCTCAATAATTAATCTATACATATAATAAAATCGTAGGAAAGTCAAAACTGTACATCGAATATTTTTTTTAAAAAAATACTTGGGGCATGATCCACAATCGATATCGAAGCCAAAAATATAATTTTTAGAATTTTTGTCTGTTTGTCTGTATGTATGTCTGGGGTAAACTCAAAAAGTACTGCATGGTATTACTTCAAATTTTGCATGAATATTACTAACAGGCTGAGTCAACATATAGGCTACATATTATCACGCTATCACCTACGGGGGAGGAGCTGTGCGTACTAAACGAAGTCCGCGCGGACGAAGTCGCGGGCAACAGCTAGTAAATAATAAATAAATATTCACGGGACAAACTACATTTACTGATCTAACCCAAAAGTAAGTAAATTATTTGCTTGTGTTATGGGTGTTAGTCAACACGATACTAATACATAGGAATACATATATAAATACAAGAATATCCTATTTAATAAACACCCAAACCCGAAAATACAAACATTGATGCCCATCAAACAAATGCTTGTCCCCGGCGGGGATCGAACCCGAGCCCTGTTGATCGCGTAGTCAGGGTCGCCGACCACTCGACCAACGGCCGCCCCGTATTAATAAGTATAGATATAGATAACAAAATTACAAGAAAATATTGTCTTTACATAAATTTAGAAGAAAATAAGGTATTCCTATTTTTGTACAGATGACTGGCTCAATCTCATTGAAGAATGTTTGTCTCACGAAGTGCAAGTGATACGTGACAGAGCAATCGAAGCTTTACCGCTAGTCATCAACGAATACTTACGAAATGACGACCTCAAGTATGGCGAACTCACAGCCAAGGAAAAAAGAGTGCTGTTGATGAAAAAATATTGTGAGCAACTATCCAACACCGGTGTTAATGGACTCTTTCTTAGGATGGGATATGCAAGAGCTGTCGGTAAGAAAAGTTTTACACTCATTTTAATGTTTTGAATTTCATAATAACTACTATGTCATAAAAATAAACGTAATAAATTAAATATTAATACATATTTCGGCAAGGTGTATCAGTAACGAAAGCTGCTGCTAGCTCTCATTAGAATCCAACTCGTGCCTACATTTTTACTTTATTTAAAAATGTTTTAAATGACTCAGATCACGAGATACCGGGTATGATTTTTTTTTATTTCGAAAATTTAAGAATCACATAGTTCGAATTCTTTTAATAATACACTCCGTACTTCGAAAATTAACGCAAAAATGTTGGTATGAATAGATAATCCTTAAAGTTGACAAATGTGGCGGCAGGAATCACCACCTATCTCGTCAGAAAAAAAGCCGGTGAATCCTGGTGAATAAGTGTTTTTGGACGTTCAATTCACTAATGACCCAGCATTGTTATTCTTACATTATTCAAACACTGTAGATAACTATATACTTAGAGAAGAAGAAAATTTAGAGAAGTACAATTCTTTATATTACTTTCACGTGTTGTTCGGTCGGATGTATTACCTAGCCTTAAGATGTTTTACTGAATTTTATTTTCAAACTCAATTTTTACTGCATCTGTTCTAGTGGTTAGTCTATTCGGCTATGATCATGTGTTTTAGGTATGTTTTCCAATTCGGCCAGTGTAACGGTTTTTTCTACACTAAGTAATAGATTGGAGTTTTTGAAAATAACTAGTGATAATCGTTTAAGGCGCGGTGTTACCTTAACATCCAGAAAATTGGGTTTCTTTGACGCTTGAGTACGAGGAAACTCAAGGAAAATATCCCACGCAAAAAATACAGAGCATAGAAAAAAGGTCTAAAGAAAAATGTTCACGGAATAGAATATTAAACATTTGTTCAAATATTTTCAATACAAAATCGTAGTGCTTCACAAAAATAAACTTTGGTGTCGAATTTCTCTGTATTTTCAATAGTAACAACAGTTTTTTTAAAAGAATATAATAGAAATATGATTTTATTAAAACGTTAACCAGACAAATGTTGAATTATATGCGTATATTCTTAGTTATCTAAGAAAATCCCACCAATTAAATGTTTATTGGCAGCCCAGTTACATCTTTAACAAAAATATGCTTTGCAATTTTTAACCTACGAGGGGCGTTCAATGTATTCTCGGTATCGGAGTGATTCACTTATTATATGGTTAATGTAATTACATTATTTGCTAATGACACTATCTGAGGGTATAATTGTAAAATTTCACCCATTTATGATCATTAGTTTTCTAGTTATCCTCAGTGAAAGACGTTCAGAATGACTGACGCCCCAATGATGAAAAAAATTGAACCGGTTCACACCGCGCGTTAAGAAGTCTGCTGTACGAGACGGTAGCTTCGAGGAAATTAACCACCCACATTACAGTCCAGACCTGGCCCGTAGTGACCTATTCCCAAATTTAAAGAAAGATCTTCGTGGAAAGCGATTTTCCAGCAATGAAGAACTGAAGGCAGCAATTAATGCGCATTTTAAAGAGAAGCCGGAAGAATATTTCTTACAAGGTTTAGAAAAATTAATACCTCGTTCCAATTATAAGTGTTGAGGTCCTAGGAGATTACATTGAGAAATAGATTTTTCCCAAAATTTTCTGAACTTTCATACCTATACCGAGAATACATTTAACGCCCCTCGTTATTCAACGTCTCGTAAATGTAACATTAAATTACGTAGTAAATTGCGCTTGTGTAAGGGAAATCAACGCTTTTAAATCGTAGTCATTCCGTGCCTTAAGTTGTCAAATGTGGTGATGTGATTCACCACTGATTTCGCTAGCCGACATTTCACGGTTCTCTTTGAAATGTCTGTACAGACTTAATGATATGTATCTAGTCTATACCGTAAATAACACATTGTCTTTGTGTTAGTTCTAGATCAATAAATTCGTTTATCATAAATCATGATTATTTTTATTCTGTTTATCTTCATATATTATTCATGAAAATATTGTTCATACAGGATCATTGCCGGCGTTTATTTTGACTGAGAATCTCCAAATGGTGGTAGATTCGTTGATTGACTGCACTAAGGTGACTGAGCCAACACAAAAATGGGCGGAGGCTAGGCGGGATGCAGTACTTGGTCTCACTGAGGTATTTGTGTGTTCTTACTTTATTGCTGCTTTGTATGTCTGACTTGTTGATCAAAGACGTTAATGGTGCGTTGCTAGCTTGTAGCGGGGTCTTAAAGCCACATGCATAACAGATACATCCACCTTCAAATCGGACCATAATTGCAGTGGCAAGCTTTGACGCTATTGCAGCAGGAATAGGTAAGGTGGTGATACCAGACTCAGGCGAGACAATGCAGAACTCTACCACCTAGTCGGCACGATGGTAGTGACTCTCCATCACTCCACTCTTCAGTTGCAATTCGCAGCTCTGGAAGCCTTGTTAAACAGATACCCAAGCTCAAACCCGACGTTTCAGCTCACGCAATAAGGGTTCTATCAATTTAAGTCCGGGCTTTGGGCTGGCCAGTCTATTATCCGCTCGAGTAGCCAGTCATTTTTTTTGTTTATTCTTAAAGCACGGACCGTCTGTCCCTGTGAACCGCGATCATAAAAAGTGATTTATGAGTTGTTTGGATTGAATCCGATACTGTAAAGCGTATATTTTTTAAAGAGGTCTTGAGTACTGCAATATACTGGTGTGAGAATTATTAACTTAAATCGTTTAAACTACAAAATAAACAACGTATACCATAGTACAAAAATATTTATTTACATAAATATTAATATATATATTTTTTTCATATTTGATACGTAATTTTTTCGTATTTTTTAAATAATTTATTTCTTTTTCAATTTTAAAGTTACGTTAATTTTTTTTTCGATGCTATTTAGGATATTTCATATTCACATCTTAAGATTTTTTCTGAGATCACAGATATCGACACTAAACGTTACGAAAATAAATAAATATAGGTACCATCATACCCAAAGCGCTGGTACCATCCATACGGTCGTTGAAGGAAAATATGTTTTATAATAATTGATATTTACGGTTTTTCGACAAAATTGTTATCAAAACTGTTAGATCTTGAACTAATCTTGATTATAATTAAAGTTTACTTGTTGATTAATACACCAAAACACTGCAATCAACACATGGCACACAGCACGAATCAAAATGGCGAACTAATTTCTTTTATTTATCCCCAAAAGCATACTTGAAAAAAGAGTTCAAACTTGATGTTATTTTGTACGATGTTTCGTTCGGAAACGATTAAATACCATAGTGTACCTACTGTACTAAAAATAGTAAAGAGCGAAAATAATGTTTTTTTTGGATGACCCTAGAAGCCCTAGAAGTTGACGTTGGTTCCTATAAAAACCATAGCGTAGAAACGGAAGTTTTTCAGTCATGTAATTCATGTCAGATTTCAGTCATGTCAGATCTACCATTAAAAGTCATGCAATACTAAATCATGAGTTTCCATCTGCCCAATGAACACAATTTGATCGTAGTTTATATATATATATATATATATATATATATATATATATATATATATATATATATATATATATATATATATATATGGTAAATAACAAATATCTATTAAACAAATTACAGAATAAACAAACTATGAAGCCGTTTAGTCATAGACTGTATTAAAATCTCTTCTAAGTTTGACAAGAGATTTTAAATGATCAAAAACAACCAGATTTTCAAGATCGCGGTTTTAGAAGTAAGTAATGAAATAAGAGAACGAATAAATATGGCATCACATTTCGTCCAACCACAGCTCAGCCAACGTATGATGGACGTGTCACATCCCAAAAACGTCTTATGAGTATCATGTGATTTGCACTTGACAAGTTGCATTTTCTTAGGGCCTAATAGTTTTACAAGTTCTCGTCGGTAAACCGGAGCAATAAACGAAACTAAATCATAACACACCATAACCAAGTTAATTATTAAGTTTCTTATAAGGCATTTCGATATTTTTGTGTAAAATTAGGAATTAAATATTGAATCGGAAGTGCGTTTTTGTTATTGGAACGAAGTTCCTTATCGCGCGTTGTGAAAGGGGGCTAGACGGAAAAAATTCTTACGAAAAGTTGTCACGACACTTTTTGCTTTAGTATGGTATTGTAAGCAAAGAAATATCCAGCCATTTTCCTTTAGCTCGTGCATTGAAAGTGAAAGAGTGTATCTACTATTTGATTGAGTTTACTTTTTTCTAGTGCCAAATGTTCGACATTTATACAGAAGTTCGGCCGAATGTCGAATTTCGACCAAAAGTTGAATTTTGACCGCGGGTCGAAATTCGACCGGGTTCCGAAATTCGACTGGGTTCCGAAATTCAATCGTGGGTCGAAATTCGACCGGGGGCCGAAATTAGACCGCGGGTCGAAATTCGACCGGGTGCCGAAATTCGACCGTGGGTCGAAATTGTGCGAAGTTCCTTATCGCGCGTTGTGAAAGGGGGCTAGACGGAAAAAATTCTTACGAAAAGTTGTCATGACACTTTTTGCTATAGTAAGGTATTGTAAGCTGTGCGGCGTGCGGATGTTTCTCTCTCTCTCTCGCTCTCTCTTTCTCTCTCTCTCTCTCTCTCTCATAGAAAGCAAGCCAGATATTTTCATTTCTATTTCGCATTGAACAGTGTGGTGTCGCGACGATTATTTTTGTTGAGTGTATACAGGTTTTTTGTAAATAATAATAAAAGGAACTTTGTTCCATTCGGTTTCCCTTGACAATTCTCAAGTTTTTATTGTAAAATTATTGCAAAATAATATAAAAATATTCGTTTAAAAATATCCCACCAAATTCATGAATTGAATGCATGGAGTCGTTTGAATCGGCCGCCGGGCGCTGTGTCCGTGGTCCGGGGTGGACTACTCGAGCTGCGCTTGACATTTTTGCGTAATTGAAGTTATATCCATGTGTTGTGTTTTTTGTGTCGGATAAAAACGAAATTTTGATACATAAATCGAACATCGATATTGAAAAGCCTCTGAAAATTTGGCCGGACCTTTAAAGGTAACCCTACATTATATATATTACTTCTCAAGCCATTTTCTTGTGCTGACTTTGCAGGCAACGCTGAATCTTATTTTTAATATTTTTGTATTAATTTAATTTACTTTTATAAAAATATTATCTTTCTCCACTTACAAATCTGTGTCGATTTCATAGTCCTCAGTCCGCGCAATTTTTGTTTTGAAGTGTACAAAGTGTTCCCTTTCATTATACAGGGTGTAAAGAAAACCCTGTCCGATCCAAAAGAGGTATATAGGTAGGTCAATGGCATTGTCAAAAAAAATAATTCTTTTTATTAAAATAAAAAAAATATCATAGTTTAAAGTGCCTCATTTTAGTACTAAAACTGAACAACTTCCCCTTAAATCAAGCAAATATTTTGAAAATTTATGTATCAATATCCATAAAATAATGACACAAATATGTTTGTATTAAGCTACCAAATAATGCCTTTGACGATCGGACAGGGTTTTTTTTGCACACTGTATATGCACCTGTGAGGAGTTCGAGCAGCAGTGTATGTGCGACGGTGTTGCAGGTGTGCCGCACGCTGGGCCTGTCGGGCGCGCTGCGGCCGCTGGCGCCGCGTGTGGCGAGCGCGCTGCTGGCGTGTCTGGCGGAGTACACGGTGGACCTGCGCGGGGACATCGGCGCCTGGGTGCGGGAGGCCGCCATGACCGGTCAGCACACACATGCGAGCACGCACGCACACACACACACACACACACACACACACACACACACACACACACACACACGCTCACATACACACACACACACACAATTTTCATCCAAATTTCATCTAAATCCGTTCAGTAGCTTTTGCATGATGGAGTAATAAACATCCATCCATCCAAACTTGCCGCCTGGCCACGAGAAATTCGCGCCCGCGATTTTCAAAGGCGCAAAGGCGAAGCGTCTAGCGTCTAAAACAAATGTATGGAAAAGTACCACATTCGGTAGCTATTTCGTCGATAACATATCTTTAAGAGAGGCTTTTTTCGATTTTAAAATATTCACTAATTGTACTTTTAATAAAGTACTATCCACATTTTCGCCATGAAGTTGACGTAACGTTTTTTATTGGCCTGCGCCGGCATTTTATCAGTTTGTCTGGAGTAATATGTAGCGTTGTCCATAATAATTATGGAGGGTTCTTCCAGAGATTGCACCATTTCTTTAAACCATCCTTTTTAAATCTCCGCGTTCATTTCTTCGTGATAGTCCACTATTTTCTCGGATTTAAAGGCCAGTAAAGCATCTGACATGACAGACATCTTTATTCGTTGAAGGCTAATTTTGCGACATATAAACAAAATTACGAATATTCACAATAGCCTACCATTGAGTGAAATTTTATAGGTAAAATTTATTAATATAGATGTCGATAACACGCATATTTTCCGAAATATTGGCAAAAATAAAATGTTCCTAACCTCAAGATATAAGTTTATTAATAGTAAAATTGCAATTATAACGTTTACTGGAAGCAAATACTATTTCCCACTGACTAATAGGCCTGTTTTGACATTTAGACTACTGCAAAAGAGTCAAATATTGTTAAATGATCAAAAATTCGTAATGGATTTTAATAATAGCCTGAATAATCATCTTTGCTCATTAGGAACTCTAGGTAAAAGCCGATACTTTCACCTTCAATCTTTTTCCCACAAAAGTGTTGTTGAAACCAAAAAATACCTAATTCAATTTTTTTTAGTTTTAACTTTAGAACGCGATTTTATCGATTTTGAACCTTTAAACAGCATTAACCACAGTCTTAACAAACTCTAAAAACGTTGTCGTGGTACAAAATTAACTGATTGAAAAATCTCAAATTTATCTTGAAAAACATTTTTAAAATTTTTTTTGCGAGCACTCCTGAATGAATGACCGGGTCTTTTGCTCTGAAACCACCTATGACGTGACAAACATTTCACATATATAATCGGATAATAATAAAACAAATATTAACTAAACTGTGCAGCCGTTACACAGCGGACACCTTTCAATGAATTAAGCGATATGCCATATGCCGTAAACAACTCTGAATGGAAATATTTTTCTTGGTCCTACTTGGAGGTAGACGAAAACATTTTTTTACAAATAAAGTCCAAATTCGCAGCCCCTTGGCTTATTATGATTGTCATGTCAGTGGCGTCGTTTAACTGCAACATTTTTATACAGCGCAAGGACAGCCGCAGCCATTTTAAGATGACAGTACATTTAGAGACATTTGCATTACCGGTGTGTGACCTTCCTCCCAATGAAAAATAGGTTTTGCAAAAAAGTTCTTTAACCTAATATTATAGTCATATGAAATGAGTATGTAATGGCAGATAAAGAAAACTGTAGTACTACAGTCAAGCACTGTAGAAATAATAAGATGTTCCAATGTTGTTTTGTGGTGACTTCAGTTAAACACTACCTAAAACCCCACAAGGCACAAGTGTAAATGGCAAAGTCAACGTGTTTTCAAATCCACACAAAAAATTTCTTTCTTAATAAAAGTGCTTCACCGTCCAAAGTATTGCTGGATATTGTGTTCAGATACGAATAATTACTCTGCGGGTATGGCAATCGCGTACGAATTCGAGTGCGAAATAGTTTATAATATTAATATAGATTATGACTTATCGAAATACGTACACAAAACAAACTACTCAGAAAACACACTTGTAGGGTTAAATCGATAGAAGTAGTTTAAGGCCTATATTACCTACCTAGTGGAAATATTTTTAGGTCTGACTGCGAATTTTTGCTTTTTATACCAGAATGCCTGATGTCCTATATAGACCATATATCAGGTAGTTATAAGGTAGGTATAAGAGGCCATATATCAGGTAGTTTCAGGATGACGTTTATGTTTAAATATTTGTCCATAATGTCAGGACTCCTGTCGATATGTCGGCAATGCGCCGTAGAAGCTCCAGAGCTGAATTCGGCAGAGCTGGTGACGGCCGTGATGTGCGGCGTGGCGCAGCAGGCCGTCGAGAAGATAGACCGCACGCGCGCGCACGCCGGCAGGATATTCACCTCGCTCATATACAAGTCAGTGCCACACACTCACCGCTGATGTCCAATGTCCATACATTGGAATACCTAATGCAATTTACCGGGATTGAGTGTGGATACGCCATTGAATCCCACTAGTTGTATAATACCATAAAACTAGTGGAATTCAATAGCGTATCCATTATTTGAAGTTATTGATATATAAAAACCAAGATGCCGGGTCTCGAACAAAACTGGCATTCAAAACGGTCGCTAATATCACACAAGTAGTTATAGATATGGCGAAAATATACGTTTTTGCATAGCCAACCTTAAGCGTAAGTTTTATATTTTTTTTACAAAAAAATGTATAAAAAATATTATTATTATTTTAATTTTTTTATGCGGCAGAAAAGCTCTTCATATCATAATTATCACAATCACAATAATTGCGTCTTTTTATATCATAAGATAGCAAATAAGCAGACAGCCGACGGACGGACGGACAGCAGAAAGGGACAACCATCCAAAGATGTTAATGGTGCTAATGTGGCGAGGTGTAAATACCACTGCATTGTACCAGCTACCTTAACCTCCGAACTAGAACATAATAATGGCAAACATTGACGCTATGTCTTCAGGGATAGGTAAGGCGGTGGTAACAACCCGGTGAGATATTGCGGAACTCTACCACCCAGTGGTCACGATGGTGGTGACACGTATAGTCAATCGCTCGCTTTTTATGAAATGTCTGGCAGAATGTTAGATGGTTTATTCTTTAAAGGGGACCTTGACTAACAAAACTTCATTTAAATAGCTAAAGCCGTTATGTGTAAGCCTCGGGTGAGCATGTACCTGTGTAAACTGGCGATAATTCCTATTAGGTCGATGAAATGCGGTTTTGAGGATCACCATTTATGTTGTTAACTAACAAACCGGTGAATCATAGTGAACCGGAAGGTCTATAGTCGTTTGGTTGCCTATGCCTATATGTACTTTAGTTTGTTAGTGCTTAAATTAAACTATCATATTTTAAACTACCTAACCCGCGCAGATTCGTCTAGACGCAGATTAGCATGTCGTCATTTTTTTTTAAATTAATTTTTTTTATTTAATTTATTTTGACAGTTTCACGTTTCGGTTATATTTTTATTTAATTTACAGTTTCGCGACCGACGCGATTCTATTTGAAATGAGCGCACAATTTAAGGTTTTGCGCTCATTTTTAGACGTGTTTTTGAGACACTGATTGTGTATCTTGGATTTTTATATAAAAAAATACAAAAATCTTCATTAAGTAAATACTCAAGTAATAATAAGTTGATTAGTCTGCTCGACAAGTTGAAAATCGTCTAAAATAGAGATACTGCTCTTAAAATTATGTGCGATAGCTCATTGGATCAGGAATGACGCCTAGGAAAATGTGCTAAAAGCACGCTCTCGACCATTTCATGAGCACGCGCGCATGAAATGCTCGAGAATTTCATGAAATGGTGGCATTTACCTGGCATTTACCTGGACCATCTCATGATATGAGATGATGAAAGGCTCCACGAAGCGAAAAATTTTTACGATAGTTATTTAAACATTTTTTTTCATTTCCAATTAAGACGGAAATACGAAAAAATTTTGTTAGTTAACAATCGTTTAACTTGTTTAAAAAATAATTTTTAATAAAATTTCCAACGGAAATAAATTATTCATAGGGTTCAGAATACATCATGTATTTTTTTTAAATTTAAAAAAGAATATTCAATACCTTAATTAATTTATGTGTCGTACTCGCTTTTGAGGCTGGGCGCGCAACCTAAAATTGTCGGGCGAAGACCTATTTTCAGTATTAAACTAAAAGTATAAATAATTGCGATAGAGTTACGGGATCTAAGAGATTTGGCTTGGAAATTTCCTCATCTTTCCGAATCTTTTTTTGAAATTTCTTAAATATTAATAGTTTATGAAATATTGGCAAAAAACAAAATGCCATTTTTTTCATCTTTACTTGTTTATAACTTTTGCAGTTTTATGTGCTAATACATGCTTTTAGCACATTTTCCTAGGCGTCATTCCGGATCCGATGAGCTATCTCACATAAATTTAATATCAGTATCTCTATTTTAGACGATTTTCAATTTGTCGAGCAGACTAGATCACATATTTTAAAGAATACAACTAGTTTTATTTGGCTATGTATATCATAATAATTAGAGGGACAATGCAATGGCATATCTATGTTAAAATAACGTCACGCACTTTTGGCAAATTTGCATCACCTACTCAGATCTATGGTATAATGGGTAATAACCGTCTCTTTAGTCAAGTGGTTAGCGTGTGCGCATAACGACGACGGTCGAGACGAGGCTCGGTATCGATTTCCAACGGGGGCACAATATATCGATTGGAGATATTGTGTAAAAATAGTAATATGCCTATGTTTTGCTATTTTGTTGTGCGCAATAAGAAGTTAAGGTTTTAAAAATAAAGTTAAGGTTTTAATAATAAATTTTATTTCATCAGTAAGTAACTTTACTTAACCTTGAAAGATGTATCCAGGTAAATACGTGGGTAAAGCAGCAAAATTTGCTTCATGTAACAAAAGAACTTAAAATTAAATAACTTATTTAACTAAAAATGTAACATTTACATTTTTAGCTTATGTTGAACCAGTCGACAGTAGCTCAGTTGGTTAGTATACACGTATGTGTATCTAGAGATCAGTACAATCGACGTAATCGATGACAAACCAAAGAATACTTTCGCCACGTTGAACCCGTCGACTGTGGCTGAGTTGGTTAGAGCGTGCCTCATATTAGAAGCCTCATAAGAGAATATTCCAAAAAAAAAACCCATAATATTTTTTAATGAGTCGAGCTTTGAAAAACCGTGGTGTATCAACAATGTTTCTTGTAATTGTAATTAAAGTAGTGTACGTGGCGATGGAGATTGCCGACAAAAAAGTAAATTGTGATGTATCGCAGTTTCTTATTGTTTCTAGTTTATTTAATTATGAATATATTGCTGTTTATTACCATTAAGTTTGCTATGGTAACATCGTGCACGAAAGCTAGCAAAAGGTTTAATTAGAGTTTTGGGCTAATATAAAAATAAAGAGGGTTTTGGGCCACTACCGTCTGCGTCGAGTGCATATGTTTGTATTTTATTGCTCCTCAACGTGTGTTATGTTACTCCCCTTGATTAAAAGATTAGATGAAATTCGGTTTAAAAGCAGCCTCTGTCCAAATGTAATATATCAGCAATTTTTTTATTTCGGCATATAATACGGTAATTTGGTTCGAAAATAAGGGCTTGCCTAAAATAGGAACGGAGATATTGTCAAAAATCGCTTATTAGGCGTCATTTTTTTTCAATATGATGGCACGAGCAGCAAAGATACGAGGTGGCAAAGTTGAAATTTATAAAAAGGACATCAAAATCTGTAAAATAACCAATTTTCAAAACTCCCGGAAAATATTTCTGCAAAGCTACCTAATGATGGAACTATAAATGCATTATTATCATCATCACAAGATCTTTCACACTTAAGGCTACTTGGCGATCGAGTCTAAAATGAAAGCTACTAATGGCGATTGAGTCTAAAATGAATTTTTGTTTGACAGTGATCCAGAAATCAAAAATATTCCATACCACGATGCGTTAAAGCGCATCTTTCCCTCTGAGGAGGTGGAGCTGAAGCCGCAAGGCAGGGACATGGAGGAGGAGGTGGAGAGTCGCGGCAGTGAGAGCTGCAACGTGGTGCTGTGGCTGTTCCCCGGGCACACGATGCCGCGGTTCGTGCAGCTGCTGGCGCTGCCGCCGTACCGGTACAGCCTCGTCAAGGGACTCGTCGTCAGCGCCGGCGAGCTCACCGAGAGCCTGGTCAGCTTCACACTACCACATACCATATAATACTAGTACTAGGGGAGCCCAAGAGAGGATTTTTGCATTTACTCAAGCGCGTCAGATGGGGGGGGAGGTATCTTGCATAGTGTTGAGGCTCTCCACCAAATATAAGCCCTTTATATAGATACGGGTGGCTAGAGCATAAAAAAAACAAAGTTCTAATAACTTCAGCTTGTGGAAATTGTGAGATTATATTTTTTCGCTATTCTTATACATAATTTCCTGTATAATAAATGAAAATTCGGACGCGTTCGAGAATGGTCAAAACAACGTATCTTTGCGAATTTGTGACCCTCCCACTTTCTTGTGCTACACTTGAATCGGCAGATTTTCTAAATTTTAAGTGGAAATTAACCCACCATGACATCTGACGCGATTTAATGTTTCCATGTTACAGTTTTTTTGAACATTTTTTTATCTGTAAATTTTTTTCCACCCTTGAATTAAAAAATATTATATAACCCTTTATTTTTCCTATACTTAATATAATCTACAAAATCCAACAGGTCCCGACGACGCTCGAGTAAGTATGTACATACAAGGAATATTCGAGTATAGCACACATAGACATCTCTCACGCACGTGATATCTCGGAATGTTTCGGGACAGTTTGTTCCGCACCATTCCGAGATATCGCGTCCTATACTTCGCGAGAGTCACGAAATATTACTTGTATGTACATTGGCTTCTGTTAGTCTCCAGTATTTTGTGACACTATTGTTTTTTTTAACAAATCGAGTCAAGTTATTGAAACTGACTACGCAAACAATGGGACTCGGGTTTGATTCCCGACATGAAAAAGGCATTTGTGTGATTAACATAGTTGATTGTGTATTTCTATGTACAACCGATCGTCCTGTGATCGATATTTGACCATATACTTAACATCTCCTAAGTTTGGCAACAGAATTTAGCCGTAGAGAAAATAGTATACATGTGTGTATATTACCATGTATGTCACATGGATGTTGTGTGTGTAATATTTATTTTTATTAATTTAATGTATTTCTATTGCATATTAAAAATATTAAGTTAATGCAGTCCTCCGCAATATAAGCTTTAACTGTAACAAATTTCATACACCTCTGTTCACTTAATTTGTGGAAAAAGAGGTACAAAGTTTTTACTGCACGTAAAAATTTCGTTTGTTTGGCTAGTCTGATTAAAAAAATATTACAAAAATATTCGTCATATCCAATTAAGAATCATACAGAAAGATAGTGTGGAAAACTGACTCCATAAATAAAATAACTCCGAAAACTTTTTTTAATAGAAAACAAAAGTTTCCGGAGTTATTTTATTGTACAGAATATTGTCACTCTCAATAAATTTGTTGAAATTCGAACTTGAAAACTTCAGTCAGAGCAATCTGTACGGCGGCGAGTAGAGTTACATGTCTTCGATGTAATTTTTCATACATATTTTCAGCCCTTTAAAGGGGTTAATAAAAAAAACAGCCTATGTTTGACTCCGGATTTTTAACTATCTTCGTGCCAAATTTCATCAAAATCGGTACAACGGTTTAGCCGTGATAGTTTAAAAGAGACAAGCACACAGCTTTTTTTATAATATTAATATGGATTATAAAGAGAAAACATTTGCATTTTAATGTTTATAACGAAATAAAAACAAATAAAATATTCTTTTACTATTAGAAAACTATACTATGCAGAAGAAACATAGATTACTTTTTTAATAAAGGGAATAATGTAATGGCTTTTGTTTATACCTCACGACAATCGAAGTGCCTGATGTGATTTTCAATCAAAGATAAATAATAATAAATTTCAACCATTGTTTCAGGTAAAACACACCACACAATCTCTGTTCTCTTACTTGAATACTTTACACGATGACAAGGAGACATTGAAAAGTATTTGTGATACAATAATACAAGTGTTCGCAGACAATTTACAGGTTAAACGAATTACCGGACCTATGTTTAACTTTTTGGACAGATTACTCAGTTCAGGTGAGACTTTTCAGGAATACTATAGGAGAAAGCCTACTACACGTCCAACCAAATACTTTAATAAATACATCGCAGTATCTTCTTATTTAGATAAGCATCAACATAATATTGCATGTCTCTCTATAGTTCTTATTTATATAAAATATAGTGGACTAGAATCTACATGAAGAGATTTACATTACTCCAGGAAAATTCTATGTACTAACGTCCTAGATAAGGCATGCGCCACGCTATAATGGATTGCACCTACGTTAGAGCTCGTTGAATAAAACGCGTAATAGCCATGAAATTCACCGCGGTTACGAATTTTTGGTTGCGAATCTTTTTTTTCTCTTTTATATCATAAGATAGCAAACAAGCAGATGGGTATCCTGATGAAAAGAGACAACCATCGTTGTTAATATTGGTGTTAATATTGCGTTGCTACCTAGTGGCGAGGTCTAATGCCACATGCATAAGTTTACCGGCTACCTTACCCCCCAAACCGGAACACGACAGTGACAAACACTGACACTTGCGGCAGGAATAGGCAAGGCGGTGGTACCAGACCCGGACGAGACAATGCAGAACTCTACCACCTAGTAGCCATGATGTTAGTGACTCGTATAGGCAATCGGTCGCCTTTTACGACCTGCCTGGCAGAACGGCAGTTGGCCTATTCTTCAAAGGGCCCGGGACCAACCAATAAGATGGGTTGAAGAATTGCAAAAACGAAGAAAGAGACAATAGTGATCAAGAGCCTATGGATATCAAAGACCATTTGATATCAGGATGGCGGGTTGGTATTGCCACATGCATAAACCTACTGACTACATTACCCTCCAAAACGGAACACGACAATGGCAAACTTTGAGGCTATTGCGGCAGGTATAGGTAAATAGGTGGTACTAAATACTCAGATGAGACATTGCAGATCTCTGCACTTCCTACAGTAGTCAAGATGGTAGTGTCTTGTATCGTCAATCGATCACCTTTTATGCAATGCCTGGCAGGATGGCACAAGGTTTCAAAAACTGACTTCAGAGGAGGCACGGACCAACACGGGGGCATTTTAATGGCATTCAAATTACTTATTTTATTTGTTCAGGTTCTATATCTCCAATATTAGAAGACCCAGAATCGACGTTTGCCATGGATGTATTGAAATATTTGCAGCTAGAACTCAGGGCAGGCAAGAACGTATACAAGTTGTTGGATTCTATTAATGTGTTGTGTCAGTTAATACAGGTGAGATAAAAATAAATTGACTTCTCTTATTTCATAGGACAGCAAACAAGCAGATGGTCTACTGATTGAAAGAGATAACCATTATCTATAAACTACTAAGACGTTAATGGTGCATTGTTATCTATGTTGCGGGCTTTTAAGGCCATATAAATTTATCGGTCGGTATCGGTAGTTTAAGCACCAACACTATTGCGGGCGGAATAGGTAAGGCGGTGCTACTGAACACGGTCGAAATTTTGCTGAACTCCATCACCTATATAGTCCGTGCGCTTTAGCATGGTGCGGGTGACAGTTTCAGTAACGTTTCGTTTTAATCCTGAAAGTTGCTGCGATTTAAAAATTATGACAATATTGCAGCTGTACCACATTCGCAATATATTAAATCATTAATAACTATAGTAAACTAAATTAAACCAAACCAAAATATCCTAGTTTATTAATAAAATCAAATTGAAAGAAAAATTAAGCAGTGTTAAGCGTATGACGTAACACCATAGAGGTATTTTGTGATGGGATGTACTGCTACGATGGATAGTCGTTAATAAAAAGCGTATATTGTGCGTAGTTCAAATTTTATTGTTAAGTCTATATAAGGTCCTTCCGAAATAGGTGTACATATTTTAACACAGTGTTCGGTACGTCTAACCAAAGATATCCAGCTAAAATCAAACTTCATTTAAGGGTTTAAAACTTTTTGGTTTTTACGAATAAAGTAATTTTGTCTCATAACGCTTTACCCCTTTCTACATAAAATAATCCACTTACACAATCCACAATAATTTAACGTAAGGGTGAGAGGTTATTTAACTTCTTACTCCGTGCATTTGCGTCAAAGCGTGTGCGTCACGTCATTTATCTACCGACGTGGCCTTATTAACTGATCGACTAACAGCTGTAACAGTTATTATTTAATAATGACTATTAATGATTCTAATTTCCCATCACATTTACCAGGCTTCTATGAAAAAATGTACAACTTACACTAATACAATTACTTATTTAGCATTATTTATTGAAAGAGTCGCCTCTGTGGTCTAGTGGTCCAGCGTTGGCGTTGACCACATGAGGTCCCGGGTTCGATTCCCGGGTCGGGCACATAAAAAAAAGTGTTTTTTCAGTTTTCTGAGAAACACAAATTTGCCCGGGATTGGAAATGCCCGGTTGGCGATAGGCTTGCCACCTATCACATTGTGGGACCAAGTATCTTCGGCTAATCGTGGGTGCACTTGTTGTACCTCTGCCTACCCCTTCGGGGATATGGGCGTGAAAATTTAATGAAAGATTGTAGTGGGTCCCGAGGGAGTTTAGAAATAAAAAAACGTTACTTTGTAAAAGCGTAATTGTATAATTTCGCTTCTGAATAAAAATAAATTAATCTCGAGTTAATAATAGTATTGTTTGCTTTGTAAAAAATGATCTCGTAGTGTTCCAATTAAAAAAAATATGAGTGGAGGAATAAAGTGCCAATGGCGCGATGAGGGACGGTCTTGAACTTAGCTGGGGCTCGTGGAATTGGTGGTTCTCTTAGTCGGCGTGTCTGGCTGCAGCACAATGATGAAAGCCGAAGTCACGTCCGCCAGGGGTTTAGAAAGATGGAAGAACGCCACCAGTTTCTGGAAAGCACAGGGAACAATATTACCCTGTAGTTCCCCGAAGAATCTGACTCATTCCGTCAGACGGGATTCTTCGGGGCCGGATTCTAATAGCCGGCGGAATGAGTCGGGTTCACATGGTGGATGAATTCACAAAAAAAAAAAACTAATCTACGACTAGTAGTAGTTTCTAAGATCAACAAAAATTAAAAAGAGTTATTTAATATGCAGTACAGAGATATTACAAATAGCTTACTTTTGACCTTGATCTAGGTCGTTCTGGAAATCTCCATTTTTAACACACAACTAAAGGGAGTTATTTCAGACACTAATCATTACAATCCTACTTTATTTATAAGAAATGTGGATCAAAAGTTTAACTGAATTAAATGGTATGATTATGGAAATTAATTGTACTTTACCGAACAAACCAGTCAACCTGCGAGCGCGCCGAAGATTCCTCCAGATTGAGAATCAGAAAAGGGTGTGTACGACGCGGGTTCGCTTATACGTAGGTCATACTAAAAGTTTAGCGTAACTTAAAAAAACATGTTATAACCAAAATATTATGTTTATTGCTTTTCAAAATAATCTCCTTTACATTTTAAACATTTTTTCATGCGATTGAACCATTTTTTTAAAACAGGTGGACCACAGATCTGATGGCGTGTTTTCTACGTGCTGATTGAACGCTATCACTGCCCCTTCGGAGTTGGTAAAAGTAAAACCTCTCGAAAAATCTATGATTTTGGGGAAAATACAGACATCACAGGGTGCTAGGTGGGGCTATGCGCAGGATGAGTGACGAGATGTACTTTTTCGGAAGCTAAAAATGACTTTGTTTTGTTGGCCGTGTGTGAAGAAGCGTTATCATGGTGTAGGAGAATGCGGCTTTTGGGTTGTCTTTCGCGAACTTTTTCTAACACTCTGGGTAAACAAATGGTAGAATACCACTCGGCATTAACACTTTTTTGATTTTCAAGTAGAATTGTACAGATGGGACCCGTAGCTGAGAAAAAAAACGCGATCATTTTTTTAGCAACGTTTCTCGCCTGTCACTTTTGTTGGCCTGTTCTCATTTTCAGACACCCATTCACAAGATTGCTGTTTTTTTCGGGTTCAAAAAATCCACGTTTCGTCTCCTGTGACAATGTCATAAATAGCATTAGAATGTCCTTGGTCGTACTTCAGTAGCATCTGTGAGCACCATTCCACGCGAGCCCGCTTCTGCTCCGCTGTCAGATCATGAGAGATCCAACAACAACAAAGTTTTCGAACTTTCAATTCTTCGTGTAAAATTTTCTTAATTTAGCTCATGCAAATTCCCAACAGCCCTCGAATTGTCTCATAGATAATCCGGGGGTTTTCTTAAATTAACCGCTTAACAGTAGCCACATTATTTTCGTTGACGACAGTTGAAGGCCGCCCTTCACGAAATTCGTGATGTAAAGAAACTCGACCTCTTTTAAATTCAGCAAACCATCGCCTCACGATGCTCAAACAAGGTGCTTCTCTCCCAAAAGCGTTTTGAAGACGAGCGGCACAGTCTTGCCGAGAAAGAGAACTTTTAAAATCATAATAAATTATCGCTCTAAAATCTTTTCGACTTAATTCCATTTTCGTTGCGTACGTAGAACTTTGATGTGTGATAAAAAAATATTTGACAAATCATTTCCCGCCAATTGTTTTTTTTATTACTAAGAAGGTTGCAACGTTTTAAAAATATTAAATTCGAAATTCAAATAGTTCCGATTAGCTAGAAGTGCAAAACTTTTAGTGTGCCCCATGTATACCCATCAGCGGGGGAGGGAGCAATTCCGACGCTGGCGCATCACTACTAGTGTTGTCCCATTGGGATTGATAATCGTAACGGGAAATCGGAATGTAACGGATAATCGTACCCGTTACAAGATGACACTCAATTAGGCGTAGTTATAAAATTAGAATCTTCCCCGTAAACATAGTAATTAGGTAAAATTAATATATTGTTCAAAATTAGCTAAATCTAAATCAATTAAGTTTTAAACACACCTGCTTCACAGAATACTGGAGACTAATAGTAGTCAATGTCCATACAAGAAATATTCAAGCAACGCACACATAGATACCTCTCACGGACGCGATATCTCGGAATGGTTCGGGTCAGTTTGTTCCGCACCAGTCCGAGATATCGCGTCCGTGAGAGGTGTCTACGTGTGCTACGTTCGAATATTACTTGTATGGAACATTGACTTCTGTGAGTCTCTAAGTATTTTGTGTCTGCTTTAATCAGCCTAACATGCGAACAAGTTTTTACCGAAGATTTAGCTTTTTTGGCTACCATTGTATTAAATGACAATAAATAAAGCTAGAAATCATCATAGTGCATAATATTATTATAATGTACTAATGATTTGGTAAATGCCACAATTCAGATTCGGAAATGTGTATCACGCACGTAACCCGTAAGTTCACAATATGTGTTACTGAAATCGATCGCGGCCATGCGCAGTAATCAATGGCACTGCGCATGCGCGCGCCGACCGTTCATGCACAGCTAGTCGTGGGCGTTTAAACGATATAGGCTTAAAAAATTAGGCTTTTCAAAATAAGCCTATAAGCGCGCTTACGGATTTAAGCTGTTTTCGTTTAAACGTTGATGTTTAACGCCCGTATTCATAAACAGCCCTTACCTAAGTAACGTAGTAACACTATGCGAAGAACGCTAATTTGCTATGCAATTCACATGACAAGCCATCTGTTTCATAAACAATACTTAAGTATTACTTGCCTGTGAGATATCATAGTGTCGAATACCCAGCTGTGATTGGTTGGCTTTAATGCAGCGTATTTCACGCTGTATGTTTGACAAATGTCAATTGTCAATAGATCAAATTATCAAAATATTCTAATCACAATTCTAATCTACGTTTCTTTTGCGTGTTATTATTTTCAATTTATTCCTATTTATTAATTAATATAGTATCCATATAGCTACGTATTTGAATGTAAATATATCCGGTGCAAATATTTTTGAAGAGAGAAAAATATTTTGCAAATCTCGAATACCTTATTTTGTTCTAATTATTTTTTGGTCGAATAATCTACTATTTATTTAATTACAGAATTCTTCTTCACTTTCGTAATCCATTACAAACACATTTCAACTTCACTTATATTGACATTAACCCTCACCTCACTCTGGACAATATAATACTAATTTATGGGACAACATCTGGTCACCAGACTCCAAGATTGGACACTATGCCACGGGCTCATCGCTTCATACAATCATAGTTTGTATAGAAAAATAATTATATGCTATAGTTTCATCTTTTGCCAATAGATGGCACTTCATTCAACTGTAAATTTATTTGAGTTGTGATTTTTACGTTCAAATAAATTATATGTTACTTAAGTTTAAATAATAGTATTTTGCCACTAAATTAAATAAAATAAAATAAACATCTCACATATTATTTAATAATAGAAAGGCAACACTCGATTAACCACAATACAGTTATACGTTTCATTCTACGCTTTGAAGATAATAATCTACTGAAAGCAATATCAAAAATAATGTTTATGTATTAAATTTCTAACTTAAAATATATCTATTTAACAAATAAGTTAATAATACTACAAGCAGCGGCGTGCACAGAATTATGACACTGTGTATGCAGCTGTGTACTCGATCACAAACATTTTTCTTATAGATTTGTAGCATAGCTACAGCCATGCGACGGATCTCTAAGTCGGAAATCATGCCAACACAATAAGTCTTAGATGTACTACTATTCATGTACATCTTCTACGGCAACGCAAACAAAACAGCAATCGATCGTCGCGGCGAATGAAATTGTAATAAAATAAGTAAAATAATAAGCTAAATTAATATCTAACTACTCACCTAGTCAGCTTCAATTTTCACTGAAGGTTCTGATTACTTGAGATTACTATACACCGATATAAATAAACGCAAGATTTTGACCACCTCAAATATATTATCCAAGTGAGTGATAGTTACAGAACACATCCCTTGCGAGATATCCGATATGGCCTTATATAATATAACCTTAATAATAAAATTACGGGTTAGTAAAAAAACAAACTTCTCATTCATTTATAGATTACTAGCGACCTGCCCGCGGTTTCACCCGCGTAGCTTTTGTTCTCGTAGGAATATCTGAAAGGTTTATATACTGAAACCTTCCTCAAGAATCAATCTATCTATTAAAAAACCGTATTAAAAGCCGTTGCGTAGTTTTAAAGATTTAAGCATGCATATGGACATAGGGACAGACAGAGAAAGCTACTTTGTTTTATACTATGTAGTGAAATCTATGCGCCTATCCTTTTTTAAATATGATTTTAGGATATCGTCATAGAAAGTTGGATTGCATTTTAATTCTATCATTAATGTCGTTTCTATAGAAATCATGGAAAGCTCTGTGAGTCGTTGATTTTGTGTTTTTCAAATATGTATGTATACGTTTAGCTGGCCTTGCTGGTTTAATTGTAACTCGGGTACACACCTACATTTAGACACGATTTGAATCTTTTCACTGAATGACAAAATAGAAAAAACTTGTTATTTTTAATTTTTAATAAACACACATTTTCAACGCAAACTTTACAATCAAATAACATTTAAAAAATCAACAAATGCACTAGTAAAAGCAAATCACTACGATTATTATAGAAACTCAGTAATAACCTATTAAATGTACCTACACACTTTCAAATATTAAAATGAAAACTTTATATAATATACTGGCACAAACAAAATAATAAACAATGCTTAACAGCTATCACACGAAAAAGCAAATGGCCCCCGCGAAACACAAAACATTTCTGCTATTTAAACAAATAAAACCTTACTAAACAAAAATGCATAATGTGAGCATACTTTTTGTCAATAATATTTCGTCTATTATCTTTACCCGGATTATAGAACAAGGCCGCATTACCTGCTTTATAAAATAGCGTCATTGTGTGACTGAGCCAATTACGTGCGGATAGGTAATTATGTCTCGCACACATTTACAATGTGAAGCAGATTGCTTGCGGCATTAGTTCAATATTATTTATCGTTTAATAAACGCCTGGCAAACATATTTGAGTGCTGTGCTTGCAAATAGGTGCTATTTAAAAATATTAGGCGTTTTTAAGTTATTATATTTTGTTTATTCATTTATTTATAAGTCATCTAAAACGTATGAACGTTTTATTAAAATAAAGGTAAAGCACTGCTTTTCTGCCTATAAGGAGCGCACGCGCCTGACTACAAGTGTATGGAAAAATAATTAAAATTTACAAAAGAAATTAATATTTAATATTGTTATTCCGAAAACAACGATATGCTAGGAACGGAACGACTAATGTTATTATTCGAGTCAAACGTGGCCGATTTGTTACTTTTTGTGTTTGTGAAGAATGCGTTTTGGATTGTTTCAAATAAATAGTGATTTTATTTTGCGACCTGACTACGTTTTATGGATTGCTATCTACTCTAATAAACTGTGTTTATCCTGGATCTTAGAAAAGGACTTATCTTATTGGACTCCGATTACTATAATGACTTCAGAAAAAAAGTGCTGTGTTCATTAGACCTTCATATTACGTGATATAATAAAGATAATTACAAAATAAAGTTTGACGAATTTACTACTTGTTTTATTTTACAAAATTTAAATTTAAAATAAAAAAAGATACAAGAGGGCCGTATGTAAATATATCGTGAGTATAGTTCTGTCTTTACCCACGAGATGGCACCTTTAAACGAGATCAGCTGAGGTCTCTAGAGCCTATTTATAAAGTACTTTGTGCACTATGCGTTCTGTAAAATAGTTCGGCGGTTAACTTTGCTGTGCGTGGATTTGAAAGGACGCATAGTGGAGACCGGCACTTAAGTATCGTCTATGAATCGCTTTAAACGACCCTATGCGCTCACTAACACTATGCAATCTCATAGTATCGTTTATGAATATGGGTGTAAGATACAAAAATTTAAATACCATATTAGCATGATTGACGAAAAGTAACCTTATTTCAATAACGTTAAAAATCAAAATAAAATAGAATAAAGAACCTTATTTCTATACTCTAAGACTCAATATAATTTTTCATTTTATTGGATTAACAACCTTATTACTATGCCTATAAGAAACGATAACAATTTGGATTGGTTATCGTATTAAGCGGCTAAATTATTTTCTACTTGTTTACGCAATATTTATGTCGGACTGACAACGCTCCGTTTTTGGTTGGTTAGTGCTTTTTACAACGAATTGACAACTTACGTTTTTTTCAAGTTCCAGTACGCTTTTCGTTGTTGAAGAAATTGGACGCGCTCATTGTTTATTTTATTTTATTGTTTGTTTTATTTTACTTAGCGCGCGTAAGAACATGACTCGAATCCCTTTACAAATTTCCAAAGTAATTTTGTTTATATTAATTATTGAAATTACGTGATGGATAAAAAAGTATATATTGTGTTACTATTCATTTCAGACAGTCCTAAGTCTGAAAAGTACGAAGGGAAGTTGATTGATTGAGAAAGTACCTTATATATAAAATTCTCGTGTTACAATATTATTTACCATACTCCTCCGAAACGGCTTTACCGATTTTCATGAAATTTTATATGCTTATTCAGTAGGTCTGAAAATCGGCTACTGTTTTTATACCCCTAAGTGATAAGGGTTGTTCACCCCTAACATTATTTTTTTATTTTTAAGACAATTTTTTTTATTTTTATTGGAACGAAGTTCCTTATCGCGCGTTGTGAAAGGGGGCTAGACGGAAAAAATTCTTACGAAAAGTTGTCACGACACTTTTTGCTATAGTAAAGTATTGTAAGCACAGAAATATCCAGCCACTTCCCTTTAGCTCGTGCATTGAAAGTGAAAGAGTCTATCTACTATTTGATTTAGTTTACTTTTTTTTCTAGTGCCAAATGTTCCACATTTATACAGAATTTCGGCCGAATGTCGAATTTCGACCAAAAGTTGAATTTCGACGGACAGTCGAATTTTGAACGAGTGTCGAAATTCGACTGAGTGTCGAATTTCGATCGGTTGCCGAGTTTCAACCGCCGGTCGAATTTCGACCGGGTACCAAAATTCGACCGTGGGTCGAAATTCGATCGGGTTCCGAAACTCTACCGGGTGCCGAAATTCGACCGTGGGTCGAAATTCGACCAGGTGCCGAAATTCGACCGTGGGTCGAAATTTGACCGAGTTCCGAAATTCGACCGGGTGCCGAAATTCGACCGTGGGTCGAAATTCGACCGGGTGCCGAAATTCAACCGTGGGTCGAAATTCGACCAGGTGCCGAAATTCGACCGAGGGTCGAAATTCGACCGGGTGCCGAAATTCGACCGGGTGACGAAATTCTATTTCGCATTGAACAGTGTGGTGTCGCGACGATTATTTTTGTTGAGAATATACAGGTTTTTTGTAAATAATAATAAAAGGAACTTCGTTCCATTCTAGTGTCTGGTCAAGTTTTTTTTTTAAATTGTGGCTTTAAAAATACATACAACCCTCATATTCACCCTTCTATCATCAACCCCTATTTTTTAATTCAATAATTTATATGACGAAACAACGTTTGCCGGGTCAGCTAGTATTGTATAATAATTTGTATTGTATTTGATAACACGTCATTTCTATAAGCTAGTAATAAGTAATAACGCTAACAAAACCACAAAACATTGAACGCTTTCTTCAGCTCTCGGCTTTATCGGTCGCTACTAATTCACTTAAATCTTCGTTTTATAATTGACCTTCTCAACGATCAACAACTTTTGTTTAAAAAAGCGTTTCAACGAAAAGCGCTTTTTTAAGCACGCTTAAAAGTATAAGCAAAACGTTTAAACGTGTATTAACGTGAAGCAGTTTGGCCGAATAAAACACTTGAATCACTTTTACACGCACAATATAATTTTGGGCAGAGTAACGCCCTCAACAAACGATAGAATCACAATGAATCGAAAACATGATGTCCCCGCTTATTTATACCATTCGTTATCTATTTTATTATGACGTCATAACACAGGTGTGCCGCACATCTGGCCGGCTAGTAGTTGTCAAGCGCGGTTGATAACACTCGGCCATCCTGCGTAGTCCGTGTCCCACGTATCTGGCTTCATTTTTCAGCAGCAGCCTCGAAGGTCTGAGGATGGAAACAATATACGGCAGTTAAATTTTCTCTATTTAGTTATTAAACATCAAGTGTTTCAGTTCGAAGATCTTTATTTCTATTAAACAATATTTAGAATAAATACACGGCAGTATTAGTTATATTTTTATTTATTTTAGCTATCCTAAGCCTAACTAATCAGATTTATATAAATGAATCCCTGAAATGGTTAAACGTGCATAACCTTGGAATAAATACATCAAATTATATAATTCGTTGTTTTCAAGGGGTTTGTGTAAATGGAAATGTTTAAAGATCATATTAATCTTTAACCTCATAATATGAAGAGTAAATGAATGAGTTAGACAAAAGATAGAAGGAGGATTTCTTATATTTTGAAATTAGAATGTTGATTTTGAGAACTAAGACAGAACTCACAATTCATGTTTTAAATTGTATTAAGTACATATTATGTCATCTCGAATATTTACTAATTTTTCTGTTTTAATATTTTTTTGCCTTTTACATTTTGTTAATTTTAATTTTTGGGACTAATAGAATTTATTATTATGTATTAAATTACTGTTTGAGTTTATATTATGTATACTTTATATATATGGTATTTATTATAAACTCTATGTATATATATATTTATATTTTATATTACATGTTATATGTTATAATTATCAGCTTGTACTCCAATTTTATTGCTATTGTTTGGGATTGACTGGCGGAGAATCCCTATGAGCATTAGATCATCCTTTGAACTGGAAATGTGCAAAAATTTAAATAATTAAATGAAAAAATATTTGGACAAAACCATGACGGTAAACATTTGTATTTTTTTCCATATATCCCACCCCGTCCCATCGTTTTCAGGCACACCACTCGTGCGAAGCCGGGGCGATCAGCTAGTAAATAAATATCTGTGGACAAATTTCACTTTTAATTTATTAAGTTTTATGACATAATACCCAATTTAAATTACAATACCTTATAATGAAATCACATATTAGAACGAAGGGTCTTTTTACTTTAGCCGTAAAGGAAATAATACCCATTACATGTGTATATTATAATCATGTATGTCACATGTAGTGTATGTAATGTTTATCTATATTAATGTATGTCTAATGCTTTTTATTAAAAATATTATGTAAGCAATATGTAAGCCTTACCTGTGCCAAATTTCATACTCTACCGTTCACACAATTTACTTAAAAAGGTTTTCCCTTCACGTATTAATATATAAATATAAGAATTCCACAAGAGCACACCTGAAAAGCCATTATTACATTACACCTGCAAAATTATTGCACATTATAAAATTATGTCTGCCGACAGACACCTTAACACATTACCTATATTCACGTTTCACAGACTTAGAGGAACTACGTTATTATATTTTTATTGCTATATGATTTAGTCCGGGGTTACCAAATTTTAAGTTTTATTGTTGCACAGTTTATATCCTTTGTGTAAATGTTACTGTTGGATGTATATTTTTGTTTTTATTTTTTAGTAGCCAGGCATATACCTCTTTTACGTATATAATGTTGCTTGATGTTTAGCAATTCAACTTTTTGTATATTTTTTTAGTTGGTATTAAGTAGTTCTTACGAAATAGTGTTCTTACAAGTCTATTTTGTACTGGTTGTAGCTTATTAAATTGTGCTTGTACGATCCTCATATCTTTATTAAATACCTCAAATTTAATGTAGATAGCATGTAATATGATGCAAATGTTTTTCTAGTGTTGTATAAAATATAATTTGATATTTTAATAATACTTATATAAAGTAAAACAAATTCTATTTCATTTGGTCAACTTGAGAGTCCCATTTGAACCTATTAGAAATGACTTTTTCTCCTTTAAGTGTTAGATTATATGGAAACCATTTATTTAGTTCGTTTTAAATTTTTTGAGCTTACGATATAATTTCGTGAACAGAGTGTGCAAAGTTTAATAGGTATGTGTAATTAATGTATGTAAGAAATAAGAATGGTCCCAGTAATAAGTCGTGTAGAATACCGCAAGTAACTTGTTTTGCACCTATAAAACTTGTTGATGGTTATCAAGAAAGGATGAAAACATCTCGAGTGATTTGCCTGTAATTCCTATATTACTTATATTGTAACAGTTTTGAGCGGCTTACCATATAAAAGGTTTTTATTAGATCTATGAATGTACCTAAACAATCATGTCTTTGATCGATGTTAGTCATATCAGTCGCTGCTAATAAAGTATTGGACTCGAGTCTAAAACCGTAATGCCAAGCAATTAAAGATTTAGCGGTCTATTACTCGTTAAGTTTGTTGTATATCACTTTATCAATTTTGTTTACATAATTAATTAGGTCACGCGCCATTTTGGTTTATTTTTTTCTATTCACTAAATTAATTACAGTAGTACATAATATTTCTAGTAACCTTAACATTTTACTCACTTTTTCTAAATTACATCTTTAATATATATTCATTTGGGCTGGCCTTTTTAAGCTATCCCAATAACTATTACGTCTGTCTATAGTTCAAATTAATTAACACTTTATTTCCCAAAAGAATTAAATTAGAATTCACTTAAATAGAAACAACAATTTAATAGTACATAATGTACAAACGAGGGTACCTGCAAAATTTTTCAGAAGTGTATCAAAATGTGTCGTGTTGTAAACATATTATGACTAGCTAACTATCTCTTCACTTATCCTTTTTAGTTGTTCAGTTCTTCTGTAGTAGATTCAATATTTTGGTTTATTGTTTGCTGTAGTGTTTGAAGTAATACTAGTCACAGTTCTCATTTTTATGTTTAGTTTCTGTGCGGTTTGTTTAAGGTATCGTAATTCATGATAGTACAATAAATCTATTGTAGTATGAACTTTTAAACTAACGCGTTCAACTATATTTTTTTAATCTTAACGGTCTGTTGTAGTTTTTATGGTGTAAATTTGCAAACTTAATAATAATTTCTTAGCGATTAGAGACAAGATGATTTAATAACAAATATCGTAAATGTATTATACAAATTAGCACATACGTTATCTACAATAGTGGGAGTTGTGGCAGTCTTACTTTTACTTTATTTTAAACAGTGTTTTATTATTCTTTAATATTTAAAAACATTGTTATTAGAATTTAAAAGATCTAATTTTAAGTATTTATTCTTGAAAATTAAAAGTAACCTCTGAACACAGATTTACTTTAAAGCTTTGTTTTAGACTAATTAATTGTTTACTTTTAAGTATCTACGTTATTTTGATCGAATAACCATTTACTCAATGTATGTTTATACTTGATCACACTGCAGTCTAATTTATGTGTATGTATGTAGGTTCAATTAAGCACTTACCAGTCTAAATTATATGCAAATTACCTTATCACGCAGCTGCCTCTTTTATATGTATGTAGAGTTGGTCACACAGTCATTCAAATTATATGTATGTATATAGACTTACTCACAAAGCCATCTATTTTATATCACGTTTACAGACTTGATCACACAGCCGTCTATTTTATATCACATATGTAGACTTGACCACACAGCCGTCTATTTTATATCACGTATGTAGACTTGATCACACAGCCATCTACTTTACATCATGTATATATAGACTTGATCACACAGCCGTCTACTTTACATCACATATGTAGACTTGATCACACAGCCGTCTATTTTATATCACATATGTAGACTTGATCACACAGCCATCTACTTTGCATCATGTATATATAGACTTGATCACACAGCCATCTACTTTGCATCATGTATATATAGACTTGATCACACAGCCGTCTATTTTATATCACATATGTAGACTTGATCACACAGCCATCTACTTTACATCATTTATATATAGACTTGATCACACAGCCGTCTATTTTATATCATTTTATATCACGTATATAGACTTGATCACACAGCAGTCTTTTTTTATATAATTTTATGTCAGTTATGTAGACTTGTTCACACAGTCATCATTTTATGTCATGTATGTAGACTTGTTCACACAGCCGTCTACTTCATATTATGTATATGCTTGATTTATATGATTATATATTGCAAGTTAAATAAAAACTTGTAACATCTTAGTTATGTGTAGGACACGACTAACCTTCTTTGACGTCGCGATGTACAGAGAGCAAACCAGTTGGCAGCATACTTTCCAATTTATTCACATAGTTATTCATCATAGTTCCATTTTGACAGAACCACTAAATCGTAGTTACATAATAAATATTCATTCCGGATTATTCCATCCATATCAACATGTCGTTGCTTATTTGACACTATTGCCGTTGCACGCACTATGCGTTTCAGATCGTTCTCAAAGAAAATTTTTATCACTTCTCGAAACCCACTCCGGTTTATGTTTTTCAAAACTGTCAGAGTTAGATCGGGCGTATTCTATACCACTTCTGAAATATTAACGTGAAGCAGTTTGGCCGAATAAAACACTTGAATCACTTTTACACGCACAATATAATTTTGGGCAGAGTAACGCCCTCAACAAACGATAGAATCACAATGAATCGAAAACATGATGTCCCCGCTTATTTATACCATTCGTTATCTATTTTACTATGACGTCATAACACAGGTGTGCCGCACATCTGGCCGGCTAGTAGTTGTCAAGCGCGGTTGATAACACGTGTTAATAATTAAAAGCCGTTTATCACATCTCTATGCACAGCTAATAGCATAGCACGCCTGAGTCGCTCTCTAAGCATAGCACGCCTGAGTCGCTCTCTAAAGGTCTTCATGCTGCCGTCGGCGTCGCATAGTTGTCCAATAGTCGCTTTTCCACAAAGCTGTGGAGCAAAAGCGCAGTCGAAAATGCCAGATTACGCATATCTAGCCAAGAGTATGAAATTGTAATTATGTTATCGCAAATGTGATGGTGATAGTGACACTGTTCAAAGAGAAAAAATACACATTTTTAAACGTGCGCGAACCTATGTGTACCTATAGATCAAAATGGTAATAACGTGGATCACTTAGTGTAGTGTAAGTTGTCATTTTTTTCATTAAACTAGTAATTATTGTTAATATGGTTGATTTTTATTTTTAACCACGTTTAATTTGATGTGTAGTATTTTCTCAATTTAAATAATGCAAAATAATTGCCTTTAACAACATTTAAACCATAATTAAATTTCGTAAGCTGTAATCAAATTAGTAACAATTAAATACATTCATCCTAGGTGTAGAGATCCATCCATCTCGCCCAGGTCTGGTACAACCGTTTTACCTATTCCAGTCGCAATAATGTTGGTGCTTGTCACTGTCGTGTTCCAGTTTCGTGGGTAAAGTAACCACAAAACGCCACATGCATAAGTATAGTATACTTAGAGATATATCCCGCCATAGAGATAGCAACGCAATATTAACATCTTTGGTGTCTAATATAGGCGATGGTTTCTCTTCTCATCAGGAAAGCCGCCTGCTTGTGATGCCTGCTGAAAAAAAATCATAGGTTACTCATTATTTTAAGATACAGTGATAACATATTATACCATTTTAACATTAATTTAGACAGTCTAGTCCAAAGCCTGGTAAATCGTGATGGGAAATTAGAATCATTAATAGCAATTATTAAATAATAACTGTTACAGCTATCAGCCGATCGGTAAGGCCGCGTTGGTAGGTAAATGACGTGACGCACACGCTCTGACACAAACGCACGGGATAACAAGGTAAATTCTCACGCTTATGTTAAAAGTGGATTATTTTATGCAAAAAGAGGTGAAGCGTTATGAGAAAACATTATTTTATTCGTAAAAATAAAAAAAAATCTAAACCCTTGAATGAAGTTTGTTTTAAGCTTGATATCTTTGGTTGGTACGTCTAACGCCGAAACAGCCGAACGCTGTGTTAAAAAATGTTTACTTACTTTGGAAGGACCTTATATAAATGAAACAACTGAACATATACAGAGTAAGGTTGTTTAAAATGTTGCTAGGAAAAATATATTTTATTCGTCTAACTCATATCAGAGTCAGAAATATCTGAATTGTTAAAGACAAATAACTGAATATCCGACATATTTTTTGAAACAGTTTCTCACACGTCTCGCGAATAGAAGTTATATAGAAAGTGTTTGTGTTACTAAATCATGCACGTACTTTTTTATTACTATTTCATTGTGCATCAATTACAGTCATTGCAAAGCTCATTTCATAGTAATGTAGTTACGCAGTGTGTGCGTGTATCAGGTGGGCGGAGATGTGAGCTCCCGCGCACTCGGCCAGCTGTGCGTGCGGTTGTGCTGCGGTGACCGGTACGTGAGACGCTGCGCAGCCGCGCGACTGTACGAGGCGCTCACACTGTACGGGGACGTGTGCGCACTGCCGCCCGCCGCGCTCGACACCGTGAGTGACACACACACACACACACACACACACACACACACACACACACACACACACATACACACACACGACACCTACCTCACCGCTACACCACTACACATAATATATGGCAGTGGGGCTCACCACATATTCTGCCATTTAACAATTACGCAGTGACGCTAAGCTAAGAACTAATTTGGTTCAGATAACCTGCCCCACAAGCCCCACTATTAACAAAACCGAGGTAATGTTTGTTTATTTTTATAGGTGATGTCAATACTCGCTGACACAGACTGGGAGAAAGATGTGAACGAGCTGAGGCCGATCAGAAATGAAATATGTGATCTCATGAACATTAAACGTCCGGTACTGAAGCAGAAGGCTCCTTAAAATTATAATCCAATATATGTTAGGCTTTATTTGCATATCAAGGCGTATTTATTGCGCATTTGATTTAAAAGTGGCTAATAAGACTGAAGATTACGTTTCTTCCAAGAAGATTTTTGTTGCGGTCCAGTGCCTTAACGACAAGCTTATTTTAATTTCGACCAATTGGACTAACGTGATATTATTTATTTAAACTTCTTGTAATGCAACGACACTGATTACAAAATTATTTTTTTTATTTATTTTATATCTAATATGCATTACATTTATGCTTTTAACTAATAAAATTATTATTTTTAAATGTTCTTTTATTGATTATTGTACCATGGAAGGTAACGAGGTGACTAAGACAACTGATGGGTTGCAGTTATTTATTAATTAAACTTACAAAACAGAGGTCTTAGTCTATACAAATAGCTACGTATGTGCATACAATATCTTTCACTAACGTGAGCTTAAAGACGGACAGCATAGGCTTTCTCGTCTCGTACCCACTTCGGTATTCACTTGAGGATAGCATAGGCCGTCTCTCAAGCTAGACCGCTAGCTACGGAATGAATTGATCGTCGTGAACTTCTCGCGCCCCCCAGCAGAGGGAACGGGGAATTGTCTTCGGGGCTTTTGGCCCCCTGGACAAGGTGTCAATCGCTAGCCCTGAACAGGGCTAGGTCGTTGGGTTAGGACGGTCTGAAAAACCATTTCCTGTGGATATATTGTGTGGAAATAGGGTTATTACTATTGTTTTTAGGATAGTCAGTGTTCCCTACCACCCGTACCCCCCCTCAGTACAGAGGGGGGAGGGGGGGGGGGGGGGGGAGAAACAGTTTATAATTTGAGTAGGTCACGGGGATATGGCCGCGCGTCAGGAGGGCGCGCGTGCCAGGGTGCAATATTCTGGATCTCAGGAAGGGAGGAGGAATCGGCTCTACCAAACATGTTCGTGGCGAGTTTCTTGATGAAAGCCTCCAGGCTCTCCATTTTTAAATCGCGGCTAATTACCTCATTGGTAACATATCTCGGGGCATTAGTGATCCTACGCAGCGCTACATTTTGTTTGCGTTGCAGTGTCTGTCGGAGATCGTTGGCAGTGAATTGATACCATGCAGCTGCTGCGTAGGTGAGCCTTGGTCTTATATATGTTTTATAGAGACCTAATTTCGTTTTGAGTGGGAGCCTGGAGTTTAGTATTGGCCGGAGCACCGATAACACCACTTGTGCTTGGTTAGTCACCATTTTAACATGGCCTCTCATAGTGAGCGCATTGTCAATCATGACCCCAAGGTATTTCACCGCTTTGGTCCATGTTATGTCCTGCCCTTGGAGTTTTAAAGGAGTAAGTGTCTTCTTAGTCTTCGTTCGCTTTGGCAGAAGCGCCTGGGTTTTAGAGACGTTCACCGAGAGCCGCCATTTTCCCAGCCAATCCGGTAATAGGTCGAGGGTCTTCTGGAGCTTCTTGATCGCCAGAGCAGGTGAGATGGAGATGGATATGTAGGCCGCGTCATCGGCAAATAGGGCCAGGGAGCAGCCGTCTCCCGCCGGGGTATCATCTGTGTAGACCGAGTAGAGATTTGGCGAGAGACAACTGCCCTGGGGAACTCCTGCTGTTATCGATCTTTCTGATGATAGTTGGTCTTCTACTATGACTCTGAAGCTGCGGTTTTCCAGGAAAGACGCAATGATTTTAATAAGCCTTCTGGGGGTGGAGGTGTGCGCTAGTTTGAAGAGAAGGCCCTTGTGCCAGACCCTATCAAAGGCCTTCTCCATATCCAATAGGACTGCCATTGCCTGTTCTTTCTTATTCCTCGCTGAGGCAAGCATGTGCAGCACTCTTGCCAGTTGCAAGGCCGTGCTGTGTTCAGCCCTAAACCCGTATTGTTCATCCCGGGGTTTTATATGGGGTCCAAGTTTCTGTAAGAGGAGTTTTTCGAAGACTTTCGAAGTTGTCGGCAGCAGTGTGATAGGGCGATAACTTTTTGGTTCTAAGATATTCTTCCCCTGTTTTGGGATCATAATAATGTGGCCTATCTTCCAGACTCTGGGGAACTCTCCGGAGCGCAGAATACCATTGAAGAGTCTGGTTAATGATACGATGGTTTTGTGTGGTAGGTGTCTCAGAGCTTTATTGGTTATCTTGTCTGCGCCCGGGGCCTTTCTTGGTTTGGTCTGGAAGATTTGCCTCCGCACCATCTGTGGGGTGAAGTAGATCGGATCTTCAGTCGGTTCGAGTGTTGGTGTAAGGTAGTCTTCTAAAAACTCCTCGATCATTTGGTCGTGGGCAGGGTCGTTGCTGGGGTTTGGGCTGAACTGGCGTTCCAAGAAGTCTGCGAAGATTTCCGCTCGGTCCTCCGCACGATATCTGGGGGTACCGTCTGGGTGTTTCAGTGGGCACACTGGTTGTGGCGCCTTAGTGAGCTGGCGGCAGAGGCGATGTAAGGAGCCCCAGTCGTCAGCAGCCTCTTCCAATCGGGTGTCCCAGCTTTCTGTATTTATCCTTTCTAAGTCGGCTTTGATCTCGGCCGAGAGCCTATTTAAAGCATTTTTGATAATTGGGCATCGGTTGTTTTGCCATTGGCGGCGTAGTCTCCTCTTCTTCTGAATTTTTTCTCGAAGGAAGTTGGGTAAAGATGGAAGTAGACGAGAAGAGGTTGTATCTCTGGACGATATGTCTACGGCTTCTTTTATACTATTAATTAGGCTCTCAGCCAGTCTATTTACTTCTTCAGCTGAGGTGGCGGGGTAGTTTGGTGTATTTGCTTCTAGGTGGTTCTGGAAGTTTCTCCAGTCTATTATTTTTTTCGGCATCGGTGGGGCGACTCTGGTGGGTGGGCTTTGGATGACCGCGAGAACAGGTAGATGATCAGAGTCCATGTCATCGGGTGTGACCTCCAGGTGTACAGATTGGTGTAGATGTTTATGGACCAGGAGGTCGAGCACATCGGGGGTAACATTGGGATCTGGGGAATAACGAGTTGGTCCACTGGGTCCGCAGACGGTCAGTTCATGTTGGTCTGCTATGTTGTATAGTCGTCTTCCGGATGGTGATATGATAGTGGAGTTCCAGGAGTGGTGTTTAGCGTTCCAGTCGCCGGCTGCAATAGTGGGGTGGGGAGAGTTGAATATTTCTAGTATGTCAGAAGAAGATACTCTTTCTGAGGGTGGTCTGTAGATACTATAGATTTTTAGTGGTGAGCCGGCGACTAGGATTTCAATGCCGAGAGCTTGCATGTTTAGCAAAGAAAGATTCGGTAGCGGTTGGTGGACCACTCTTTTATGTACCAGAATGGCTAGTCCCCTATACGCCGCATATCCGCTGTGTTCATCCTTTCTGTAGGTGGTATAGTTTGGGATTTTAAGTTTGTCCCCTGGGCCCAGTAGTGTTTCGCATATGAGTGCTACATCTATGTCCTGTTCCCGTAGTAGGTGTTTGAGGGGCGCGGTCTTACCCTTTAGGCCGCGGGCGTTCCAGAAGACCGTCCTTAGGGACCTACGATCCATAAAGTGCCAGTAGGTCCGTCATACCCCTAAGGACGGCCGACACGGGGTCTGATCCCTCTCTTAGTGCCCCCAGCACATCTTGGAAAACCTGTAGTGCTTTCTCAAGCACCACAAGCTTCCCTTCGTCCGGGGACACGGAGGGCGTCGCTCTTTTTGTAATATTATCCCTTTTTTGAGGGGGTTGAGTCGTTGATTTTTTGGCCAGTTGGATAGTTGGCAGGTCCTCAGTTTCTGTGTCACGGCTGCTTTCTGGCAGCTCGGGTCTCTTTTTGGTTAATCTCTTTTTCTTTCTCCTCCTATCTTTTTCCCCCTGGAAGCGAGGTTTTGGGTCATTTGCCGGGGCCATGAGAGTTGCAGATGTAGTTGGTGGCTGCTCTCTGGGTTGTTCTTTTGGTTGGGTAGTTTCCTCTCTGGTATTCTGTTTTTCCGAGGTTGGAGTTGGTGCCGTTAGTGCCACCGTCCCCGCCCTCTTGTTTCTAGCCTCACGTTTAAAAATCGGGCATGTGGTGCTGTTTGCGGTATGAGAACCGCCGCAGTTTGCGCACGTTGGGGGTTCTTCGCGTGGGCGTGGGCATTCTTTAGCGCGGTGTTCCTCGCCACAGCGCACGCATTTTTGGGGACGATGGCAATTGTGGGAAGAGTGGCGGAATTGCTGGCACCGGTGACACTGGGCCGGTCCCTTCTTCCCCCGCCACGCTTCCACTTTTACTCCAGGCATGTACATGAGTTCTTCTATTTCGTATATTTTTGGCAGTGTGTCTTGTTTTCTTTTAAGTACCGCCAAAAATATACAGCCAGGTCGTCCGGCGCGGGCCCTAATGGGTCTGACGTATTCGACTTCGTGCCCTAAGGAAGTTAGCTCATTTGATATATCCTCGGGCTCTGTGTCGGCCGGGAGTCCTCTAATCGCCACCTTGATGCTGCGCTCGCTCGGAAGCGAGTATCAGAACCAAGAGAGGCGCTCGGTTCTTCCCAGCTCAGACAGGTATCTCTGGACAGCCCTATATTCAGATTCATCTTGTGGAGTGAACCTTACTCCTCGGCCAAATGGTCTGGCGTTTGGTGTGTGGCCAAGTAATCCCCGTAAAGCGCGGAAGTGGTGGGCCCAATTCGGTAGTGACTCTACTACTAAGGGGGGGTAGCGCCCCTTAGGTGCCGACGTCTGGGAGTCTGTTGGGGGAGTGGTTTGCGCAGTTGGTAATGTCTGCGTTTGATTCGCCAGGGAAGGGCGAGAGGCTGTCACAGATGCAAATGATAAATTTTGTGTTTGTGTAGGGGGAGAAGGAGTAGGGGAGGGAACTGCTGGGACACACTTACGTTTGGGTTCCTCCTGTCTGCCGTTCTCCTCGCCTTGTTCCCTCTTTCTTCGCATCGGAGTGGGTGGTGGCGGCAGGAAGATGGGGGTGGTCTCCATCTCTTCTAGTGCAGCTGCTTCTTCAGCTGTGGTTGGTACTGGTGGGCCTTCTGCCTCTAACGCGGCACTGTCATTCAGGTGTTGAGCCATGGCTTGCATTAGCCCCTCATCCAGGAGTTTGGATTCTGCAAGGCGGGCCATCATAATATAGTTTTGCTCCAACCTTGTTTTAGGAGAAATCTTTTTAGCTTGTGCTGGGGCTTGGTTTTTCACCGTCTGGGTATCTTCGTCTGCAGACGTGGTGTCGCGTTCGCGTTGATGTGATGCACTCGCGTTATCGCGGCGCGGGTCGGTCGCGCTAACGCGGCGCGGTAGGGTCGCGCTTATACGGCGCGGAGTAATTGCACTGTCGGTCGCGCTGTCACGGCACGGCTCAAGCGGGTTAGCGCGGGGCAAGTCGGTCGCGCTGTCGCGGCGCGTGGCGGTCGCGCTATCGCGGCGCGTGGCGGTCGCGCTAGGTTGGCGCGGGGCGGTCGCGCGCTCGCGGCGCGCGGCTTGCTCGACGCCAGCAGTGGACGTGTCGCTATGCGCGGAGGTGTCGCGGCACGTGTCACTGCTAGCGGAGGACTCACGGCGCGACGACGAGTCGCGCGAGGTCGACGGGCGTGACGAGTATTCACGCGCGCGTCGCTCAAAAGGTCGGCGATGCGTGCGCGGGTCTCTTGGTGGGCTCCGGGATAGAGCTGTTGTCGGTGGTGTCACTTTAGTATGTGCCGCCTTTGCTGTGGTTGGCGGTGCTGCTGAGCCAGTTTGAGCCAGCTCGCTGGGTACTTGTGCCATCTTGGGTGATTTACGGCCGGAAGTCATCGTAGCCTTTTGCGAACTCTGCGAGCTCTTTAAAAAGGCAGTGTATTTTGGTGGTGAGTCTCTGGGCGCGGTGGTGCGCGGTTTTCTCGGCTGCACCTCTTCCCAGCCAGACATTTCACTAATGTCCGACCCGGAGTCGGCGCGAGCGCGAGTCTTCGGCGATCCCCGGGCGGGGTCGCTAACTGGGTTTCCACTACCCGACATCTTATTTTTTTTTTTTTTTTTTGGAGAAAAACTCCTACTACCCTCCTTAGCTCAGGAGTGCCTCGCGTCCGTTCCGGCGTCCGTCAGGCAGCCGCCGGGCACCTCACGGGCAGGGCGATCCCCTCACTGGAGTTTTTCCCAGCTACTTTCCAATGAAAGTAGTGGGAAAACGCGATTTACAATTTACTTGGACCGAGCGATTTGCATACGACTAGCATACATGCACTCTGAAGCAATCCAATGAATTGATGGCTGCTCTGTCGGCTTTTATATGCTTCCGAGCGGTGCGTTCGGGCGCGACCGGACATATTCGGGCCGCCTCGGCTGTCACACGTTTGCTATGATGATTCACGTGATTTACTACGCCGCTTCATTATGAAATATACGAGGGTGGATTGAAAAGTATTCGGCCTAACTAAGAAAATAAACCCATACTAAATCAATTATATTTTTATTTTTCTACATAATCAGCATCAAGTTCCATGCACTTTTGCCATCTCCCATTCAAAGCATTTAGACCGTTAAAAAAAAAAAAAAACGATTCTTTCTTAGAGTCAAAATATGCGTCTACTGATGTTTTGACTTCGTCATTTGTCGAAAATCATTGACCTCCCAAGTGCTTTTTTAGATTATGGAACAGAAAGAAGTCTGACGGTGCCAGATCAGAGGGCCTACCATGAACTCTTATAATACTTGTCAAGTTCCAGGCAGTTCAACTATGAGTATTAACCTGTCAGGTTTTACTATCGTACCATGAACTAATTTTTGTTGACCTGCAATGCGTCGTCTTCTGGCCGGTAACATTATCTCTGGCAGAACATATCAAATTAACGTTGAGAAACACGTAACTTGCCGATTTTTAAATTTTAATATAAAGTTATTATTATTAATGCATTTTAATTAGAAATCTTGAATTTAAGAATACAAATTGGCAAAAGAGATCAAGTTTTAAGTTATTTAAAGTCTACGTAAAATATATGGAACATAAAGTAAACCACGTAATATTTGTTTAGCGGCATCCATTAAAGAACGCAACTCTGGGAATATTACACTTGACCTTGAACTGTTTAATAAAGAAATTTATGTTATGAGCGCGGTTTTTAAATTTCTTGAGTACGTTTTGATTTTTTGAGATTAGAGTTTTGGAATAGTTTGTGACTATTTTAAAGCTTAAAATTACATATTGATTTCATGAACGTGATTGATGTCGGAAGCAAAACGATCGTATGATATCAATATATTCAATGAACAATTGGAAGTTTTATGAGACATTTTAAATACTCATAAAGATATTGCAACGGGATTCAATAAAAGTGCACACTCAAAACGTTAATTTTCATCACACATCTAAATTTATGTGTATCTCCTCTGTGGTCTAGTGGTCCGGGGTCGGAATTGATCACATGAGGTCCCGGGTCGGACAATTCAACAAAATGTGTTTTTCAGTTTTCTGACAAAAGCAATGTTACCCGGGATTGGAAAAAGTGCCCGGGTGGCGATAGGCTTTGGCTAATCGTGGGTACACTTGTTGTACCTCTGCGTACCTCTTTGGGGATACGGGCGTGAAGATACTTTTTTTTATCTAAAATGAAAAATAAATAAAAATGCTTTTAAAAGTAAGTAAATATTAAATAATAAATAAATAACTTTATTTAGAAGTAATGAATTAGGTACTATATTTTATACCAATATCAATATTTTTCTAAAACACAGTTAATGTAAAAAAATATACAGTATAAATTCCTAATAGGACTAGGGCTAGGAATAGCAGTAATAATAAAAAATACCTACGTTTACAGTATATTTAAGACAAAGCAATCCAATAAAAGTTACTTTTTCCACCTGCAAGTGACCGGCAATATTATGACACTTTAGCAGTTCAAACATCGATTTCGGTCTGACAAAAACCCTTCATGGTACGCTAACGCAGGGCAGAAGTTGGTTTGAATAGTAAAACGATCGCTCGCCGGCATAGGTCACGTGGTCACTGACTGGCCTGTTAGATAACGCTTTCATGGTACGAAATAGCAGGACAGTTTAATTATCGGCTAAAATTGACCTGCTATAAGAGTTCATGGTAGGGCCGCAGGTGAATAAGGTGGATGCGGTAATAGGTCAAAGCCACAATTGTGGATTTTAGCCACTGATTACACAGACGTGTGAACACGGGCGTTATCTTAATAAAACAGGACTTTTCTTCTGAGCATTCCTGGAGGTTTTTGTTTTATTTCCTCTCGTAAACGACGTAGTAAGACACAGTAGTAATCAGAGTTTAAAGTCTGACCCCTTTCAAGATAATCAATCATAATCAGGGTGTTCCGGCGCAGCCCGGCCACAGTCAATTTTGTAATTTATAGATGTAACGTTTAAATGTTCTTTTATTGTTCTTGCATTACAAAGAAATAGATTAAATGTACCTCAAGTATATGTATCTCGTTAAAAAAGCACTTGTTTATGGCCAGGAAGTTACGTATGCGTTGCAGCCCGGCCACGTGAATATTTTCTAGTATGTTCTCTAGTATGCTCAGAATGTTCTTAAATATAAACCAAATAAATGTTCCATTTTCGTTTTTCAAGTTTTTAATGTAATGTACCAACAGGAACGATTATATGAAGGGAAAATTATTTCGAATAAGAATTTTCACTATGCCCTTTAGGACTAAAATAGCCATATAAGTGTGTAAACAATAAGAAGGAAGATTATACAATTCATGAAAACCCGCACATTTATATTATTTGCATTAATATTTTGATCAATGGTCAATGAAAATAATGTGGCTACTGTTAAGCGGATAATTGAAGAATATCCCCAGATTACCTATCAGACTATTGGGGATTGGTATGAGCCAAATTCAGAAAATTTTACACGAAGAATTGAAAGTTCGGAATCTTTGTTGTCGTTGGATCCCTCATGAACTGACAGCGGAGCAGAAGCATGCTATAAAATACATTAATCATATGCCTATAAATACGTTTTGCCTGTCCTTCCTAACTAAACAAAGTATGAAGGGATTCTCACTTCATACTCTCGTTTAATATGGGGAGGTAGATTATAATTACATTATCTACCTACCTGTGTGTATCTACTATGCGTTCCAACTGAGAATAAGATTGTCAGGATGACATTGCTCCGCATTTTGCAAAAACTTCATAAGTGTTCTTCGTAAGGTGTGCAAAAAAATTCCAACAAAAAATACTTAAAAAAATATTTTCATTCTAATTGGTATATTTTTAATTTAGTTGCCATCAGATCACGTTACCATGTATTAAAATATGGTGTAAAATAAGTAAACTAACACCACTTATATATATATATATATATATATATATATCTATATATATATATATACATATATACATATATATATATATATATATATATATATATATATATATATATATATATATATATATATATATATATATATATATATATTTTTATATATATATATATAAAAAAAAAAAAAAACGATTCTTTCTTAGAGTCAAAATATGCGTCTACTGATGTTTTGACTTCGTCATTTGTCGAAAATCATTGACCTCCCAAGTGCTTTTTTAGATTATGGAACAGAAAGAAGTCTGACGGTGCCAGATCAGAGGGCCTACCATGAACTCTTATAATACTTGTCAAGTTCCAGGCAGTTCAACTATGAGTATTAACCTGTCAGGTTTTACTATCGTACCATGAACTAATTTTTGTTGACCTGCAATGCGTCGTCTTCTGGCCGGTAACATTATCTCTGGCAGAACATATCAAATTAACGTTGAGAAACACGTAACTTGCCGATTTTTAAATTTTAATATAAAGTTATTATTATTAATGCATTTTAATTAGAAATCTTGAATTTAAGAATACAAATTGGCAAAAGAGATCAAGTTTTAAGTTATTTAAAGTCTACGTAAAATATATGGAACATAAAGTAAACCACGTAATATTTGTTTAGCGGCATCCATTAAAGAACGCAACTCTGGGAATATTACACTTGACCTTGAACTGTTTAATAAAGAAATTTATGTTATGAGCGCGGTTTTTAAATTTCTTGAGTACGTTTTGATTTTTTGAGATTAGAGTTTTGGAATAGTTTGTGACTATTTTAAAGCTTAAAATTACATATTGATTTCATGAACGTGATTGATGTCGGAAGCAAAACGATCGTATGATATCAATATATTCAATGAACAATTGGAAGTTTTATGAGACATTTTAAATACTCATAAAGATATTGCAACGGGATTCAATAAAAGTGCACACTCAAAACGTTAATTTTCATCACACATCTAAATTTATGTGTATCTCCTCTGTGGTCTAGTGGTCCGGGGTCGGAATTGATCACATGAGGTCCCGGGTCGGACAATTCAACAAAATGTGTTTTTCAGTTTTCTGACAAAAGCAATGTTACCCGGGATTGGAAAAAGTGCCCGGGTGGCGATAGGCTTTGGCTAATCGTGGGTACACTTGTTGTACCTCTGCGTACCTCTTTGGGGATACGGGCGTGAAGATACTTTTTTTTATCTAAAATGAAAAATAAATAAAAATGCTTTTAAAAGTAAGTAAATATTAAATAATAAATAAATAACTTTATTTAGAAGTAATGAATTAGGTACTATATTTTATACCAATATCAATATTTTTCTAAAACACAGTTAATGTAAAAAAATATACAGTATAAATTCCTAATAGGACTAGGGCTAGGAATAGCAGTAATAATAAAAAATACCTACGTTTACAGTATATTTAAGACAAAGCAATCCAATAAAAGTTACTTTTTCCACCTGCAAGTGACCGGCAATATTATGACACTTTAGCAGTTCAAACATCGATTTCGGTCTGACAAAAACCCTTCATGGTACGCTAACGCAGGGCAGAAGTTGGTTTGAATAGTAAAACGATCGCTCGCCGGCATAGGTCACGTGGTCACTGACTGGCCTGTTAGATAACGCTTTCATGGTACGAAATAGCAGGACAGTTTAATTATCGGCTAAAATTGACCTGCTATAAGAGTTCATGGTAGGGCCGCAGGTGAATAAGGTGGATGCGGTAATAGGTCAAAGCCACAATTGTGGATTTTAGCCACTGATTACACAGACGTGTGAACACGGGCGTTATCTTAATAAAACAGGACTTTTCTTCTGAGCATTCCTGGAGGTTTTTGTTTTATTTCCTCTCGTAAACGACGTAGTAAGACACAGTAGTAATCAGAGTTTAAAGTCTGACCCCTTTCAAGATAATCAATCATAATCAGGGTGTTCCGGCGCAGCCCGGCCACAGTCAATTTTGTAATTTATAGATGTAACGTTTAAATGTTCTTTTATTGTTCTTGCATTACAAAGAAATAGATTAAATGTACCTCAAGTATATGTATCTCGTTAAAAAAGCACTTGTTTATGGCCAGGAAGTTACGTATGCGTTGCAGCCCGGCCACGTGAATATTTTCTAGTATGTTCTCTAGTATGCTCAGAATGTTCTTAAATATAAACCAAATAAATGTTCCATTTTCGTTTTTCAAGTTTTTAATGTAATGTACCAACAGGAACGATTATATGAAGGGAAAATTATTTCGAATAAGAATTTTCACTATGCCCTTTAGGACTAAAATAGCCATATAAGTGTGTAAACAATAAGAAGGAAGATTATACAATTCATGAAAACCCGCACATTTATATTATTTGCATTAATATTTTGATCAATGGTCAATGAAAATAATGTGGCTACTGTTAAGCGGATAATTGAAGAATATCCCCAGATTACCTATCAGACTATTGGGGATTGGTATGAGCCAAATTCAGAAAATTTTACACGAAGAATTGAAAGTTCGGAATCTTTGTTGTCGTTGGATCCCTCATGAACTGACAGCGGAGCAGAAGCATGCTATAAAATACATTAATCATATGCCTATAAATACGTTTTGCCTGTCCTTCCTAACTAAACAAAGTATGAAGGGATTCTCACTTCATACTCTCGTTTAATATGGGGAGGTAGATTATAATTACATTATCTACCTACCTGTGTGTATCTACTATGCGTTCCAACTGAGAATAAGATTGTCAGGATGACATTGCTCCGCATTTTGCAAAAACTTCATAAGTGTTCTTCGTAAGGTGTGCAAAAAAATTCCAACAAAAAATACTTAAAAAAATATTTTCATTCTAATTGGTATATTTTTAATTTAGTTGCCATCAGATCACGTTACCATGTATTAAAATATGGTGTAAAATAAGTAAACTAACACCACTTATATATATATATATATATATATATATATATATATATATATATATATATATATATATATATATATATATATATATATATATATATATATATATATAGATGAATGGCTAGACTGATATATTTTTTATTGATGAGTATTATATTTTAATACATTTTAGCTTATTCTGGACAAATACAACCCAAACCCACAAAAATCGCAACAAAATTGCCCCTGTTGTTTTTGACTCTAAGTGGAGTAACTAACACGAATTTTTTAAATTTAAATAGATGAACAGCTAGACTGATGTTTTTTAATAATTTTTATTGATGAAAATAACATTATTAAAACGTTATTTGTTCTTCAATAAATCAGCAATATTTTTTAAACAAATATTTTTATGCTGACATTACTAATTTCACACTTGTGGCATGATGTTGATAACAAGCACGATCCTATTCTTAGGTGGAACGCATAGTACTGTGTGTCATATTCCTTGAATTAAATTAGTTTGGCAGTTTCTTAAGATTTACTAAAATATCAATCCGTTTTTTCTGATTTGTGTCTTAGTTTATAGGTTTGTTTAATGGTAATTCTTTATGTTTCAGCCATTCGGGGCTATCCTACCATACATTATTATTCTTTAATTCATTTAACGATAATCCTCGGGAAGCAAGATCTGTGGGATTTTTATGTGACTTTATATGGAACCACTTATTACCAATGTTGTCTAAAATGGTTACAACTCGGTTTTTCACAAGATTGCCACTTAACGGGATCTCCTTCTAACCAAGATAATACAATCGTAGAATCGGTCCATGCATAAATCTGAATATCAGGCACATTACAGGCTTTACTTATCTGCTTTAACCACGGTTAATAGTTGTGACAACAAAACTGCACTGTACAGTTCCAGTCGGGTAATGAAACAGGTTTAACGGGGGCATCGCGAGTGTTGGCAGCAGTTATTCCAGTTTTTATAGTCTACACAGTAAAGACTCTTAAATAAGCTACTGAGCTTTGAGGAAAGTTATTTATATAGTTAGTTATAACCAAAATATTATGTTTATTGCTTTCAAATAATCTCCTTTACATTTTAAACATTTTTTCATGCGATCGAACCGTTTTTTAAAACAGGAGGACTACAGATCTGAAGGCATATTTTCTACGTGCTGATTGAACGCTATCACTGCCTCTTCGGTGTTGGTAAAAGTAAAACCTCTCATCATCATGATTTTAGGGAAAATACAGAAATCACAGGGTGCTAGGTCGGGGCTATGCGCAGGATGAGTGACGAGATGTACTTTTTCGGAAGCTAAAAGTGACTTTGTTTTGTTGGCCGTGTGTGAAGAAGCGTTATCATGGCGTAGGAGAATGCGGCTTTTGAGTCGTCTTTCGCGAACTTTTTCTAACACCCTGGGTATAACCCATATATATATATATATATATATATATATATATATATATATATATATATATATATATATATATATATATACATTAACACTCGGCATTAACACTCTTTTGATCTTCAAGTGCAACAGTACAGATGGGACCCGTACCTGAGAAAAAAAACACGATCATTTTTTTACCAACGTTTCTCGCCTGTCTCACTTTTATTGGCCTGTTCTCATTTTCAAACACCCATTCACAAGATTGCTGTTTTTTTCGGGTTCAAAACAATAAATCCACTTTTTGTCTCCTGTGACAATGTCATAAACAGCATTAGAATGTCCATGGTCGTACTTTAGTAGCATCTGTGAGCACCATTCCACGCGAGCCCGCTTCTGCTCCCCTGTCAGTTCATGTGGGATCCAACGACAACAAAGTTTCTGAACTTTCAATTCTTTGAGTAAATTTTCTGAATTTAGCTCATACCAATCCCCAATAGTCTTCGAATTGTCTCATAGATAATCCGGGGGTTTTCTTAAATTAACCGCTTAACAGTAGCCACATTATTTTCGTTGACGACAGTTGGAGGCCGCCCTTCACGAAATTTGTCATGTAAAGAAACTCGACCTCTCTCAAATTCAGCAAACCATCGCCTCACGGTGCTTAATCAAGGTGCTTCTCTCCCAAAAGCATTTTGAAGACGAGCGGCACAGTCTTGCGGAGAAAGAGAACTTTTAAAATCATAAAAAATCATCGTTCTAAAATCTTTTCGACTTAATTCATTTTCGTTGCGTACGTAGAACTTTGATGTGTGATAAAAAAACAATTGACAAATCATTTCCCGCCAATTGTTTTTTTTTTATTTCTAAGAAGGTTGCAATTGGAATAATGACATTCAAATAGTTCCGATTAGCTAGAAAGATTAGCTTTTAGTGTGCCCCATGTAAAATTAGTTCTTAACCATAGATTCAAATGTATATTGTTCACATGTTCAAAGCTGTTTCTAACTTCTAACCATTTCCCTTTTGTTTCCAAATCAAGTTCTGTCCCAACTAATACCCTGAAGCCAAAATTCTTGGATTAACATTTTTGCAGGTAATAATGCTGGAGCTAGCCATCCTAATGGGTCAAAGAGTTTTTTGATTTCTTAAATAATTCTTCGTTTTGTAACGATTTTCGAAGAGGATTTTTGAACGAAGCAATTATTATAATTAAGTAAATCTTTTGCAGTATCCTACGAGTTTCCTAGTGTTCGAGCAGTGCTATCATTCTCATATCAATCAATGTCATATAAATTTCAAGTAATGCATTTCTGTACTTTTGTTTTATATTTTCCATAAATTTATCGCCTCTGTGGTCTAGTGGTCCAGCGTTGGCGTCGACCACATGAGGTCCCGGGTTCGATTCCCGGGTCGGGCACATAAGAAAAGTGTTTTTTCAGTTTTCTAAGAAACACAAAGTTGCCCGGGATTGGAAAGTGCCCGATTGGCGATAGGCTTGCCACCTATCACATTTGTGGGACCAAGTATCTTCGGCTAATCGTGGGTGCACTTGTTGTACCTCTGCCTACCCCTTCGGGGATATGGGCGTGAAGATACTATTTTCCATAAATTTCAAACTATTCGAGGACCATTTTTGTAGTTTAAATTTGGCCTTGCACAAAATCTCAATAATTTTATTAGCTGTTGTTAATGCTTGTTCTGTTGTATCTCTACCATATTAGATCGGCCATAAAAAATCCTTTTTTATAGTTTCAGATGCTATTGGATAATTTTCACCTTCATCACATTCATAATCGCCTCTGTGGTCTAGTGGTCCAGCGTTGGCGTTGATCACATGAGTTCCCGGGTTCGTTTCCCGGGTCGGGCACTTAAAAAAAGTGTTTTTTCAGTTTTCTGATAACCCGGGCGAGATGTTGCGGAATTTTACCACCTAGTAAGTACCTAGTCAAGACGATAGTGACACGTATAGCCAATCTGTCCACGTATAATGGTAGGTGATCTATTCTTTAAAAGGGAACGCGAACCTATACAGGGGAAAATGGGTAATTTAATAAAACACTGTCAAACGATTAATGAAACAATATATTTCTAGAATCTGCATAACATTATTACCTATATCTAATACTTACCTATAACTAACACTTTATTTCACCTTCATCTAGAGTAATTAAGGACAAAATCTCGAAGGTAATCCAAAATAATTTATATTTTCCAGTGATATAGTGTCATTGATATTTTCAGTGAATGTAATAGGTAGTTCTTATCAAAATGACTAACCATAATCGACTTATGGCAAAATCAGTACATGGCTCGGCTTGAAATACATGCTAAATACAGCGGCAAGTAATTCGCTACCCGTCTTGTTATAAAATGATGATGAGTAGGCTTGTTAGATGACCTTCAGGTCCCATATCTAGAAAAAGGAGCTCGTGGACTAGGGCCCTAGCTGAGTTGTTACATAAATGGGTAGTTGATTTAGAACTATTACTTAACCTGACTCAGAGCCGGATTTAGACTTCGGCGGCCTATAGGCGGATCGTGTGGTGGAGGCCCTCAAATCGTTTGTGGTTAACTGTTCGTCGCCCGCTCTATTATAGCTTCGTAAATGCGTCTCACTCGCTTTCTCAGTGGGAAAAGTCTTGGTTTTTTAATGGTAAAAACGATGCGTGCACCGCGCCGTGTGACACCATTTTCCACTGTCGCTATTGGTCTATCTCGACGCGGTAGAATGCGCGAAAGGCGCCATTTGTTTACATATTTGGTGCTGCTGAATCTCGAAGATTTTTAAATGTTAACTTTTCTCGCTCAAAGAAAAATATTAGTTTTTCGTCTAACTATTAGTAACAAAACTCAGTATTTAATGTTTCTACTGAACCTTTATCGATTTTAAAAAAATGTTTTTATGACTTAAGGTTACATAAGTCGGTATGAAGTAAGTTTGTTAGGTTGCCTTTAGCTCCGACAGCTACAATTATAATTATTGTCAACTGACATTCAATAAAGAATCTCTACTACTTTACGGTGATTTAAACGGTCTTATTAATTTGCCGTAAGAAACGTGATTCGTTTTCGCTCTATACACGTTCATAAAGTATTGATGAAACAAGTTTATTAATAAAAGACATAACCTTTAAGAATTATTTACGACATACTCTAGACAAGGACGAATACTAATATGAAATAATTACTTATTAAATTAACTTCAACCAAGTATTTGAAGTGTAGCGGGGTCTTGAGGTGCTTCTGCTATTATATCTGCCCAAAATGTACCGTAGTTTTTTAGCACTGTCCCTCTGTAACAATATATTGGAATAATTATACTTTATCCATTAATAAAATATTAAAAATTAATAAAAAAATATTACGTTATACCAACTTTCGGCTAACCGGCTACGGTAGAGTTAGACGCATTAGGTGTTGGGTTCAAGTCATGGGTTGGGTAATTCATTCTGCATAGGTTAGGTTTTCAGATTTTTTAAACATATTATTTAGTTTGACACTAAATATGTGCCCGATTTGGCTAATTATTTTTTTTATATCATAAGTTAGTAAACAAGCAGATGGGTCTTCTGATGGAAAGAGTCAACCATCGCCTATAGACACAAAAGATGTTAATGGTGTCCTATAATCAGTCTCCTATATAACCTATCCAAAGCAAATGGTCAGGCTATGTTCGGACTATTTAGAAGATGGTTTATGTGAAGTTTGCACAAAATCGGTAGAGCGGTTCTTCATTTATCACATTTTTTGTGAATTTGATGTTCGAATTATTTTTATTATTAAAGTATCTTCACTCCCATATCCTCGAAGGGGTGGGCAGAGGTACAACAAGTGCACCCACGATTATCTGAAGATACTTAGTCCCACAAATGTGATAGGTGGCAAACCTATCTCCAACCGGGCACTTTCCAATCCCGGACAACTTTGTGTTTCTTAGAAAACTGAAAAAACACTTTTTTTTTATGTGCCCGACCCGGGAATCGAACCCGGGACCTCATGTGGTCAACGCCAACGGTGAACCACTAGACCACTAGATTATTATTTTTAATATTTCACATTATACGTAGCGAAGCATGTACCGAGCCGCTAGTTAATTTATATAATAAACAATGCATTATGTACTACATATTATCGCGCAAACTAAACAGCTGGTGCGCAAGTTCCGCGGGCGTGTTCAAATTCGAGTAGGTATCTAATGTACGCTTTACGAATATATCGCATGTCGTGAAAATAAGAAAAGAATCATTTAAAATCGCAAATTTTGCATGTCCCACAAAAAAAGGAATTGCTATCGTGATTAGAACGTAAAAATGGCATGCTTTCTTAAATTTTCGGTAGATCGTTCCTTACATGCTGTATAATCTGTGGTTTAGGTTTCCAGAGATTGAGATAGCCGGCGTGAAATTTTACGCCACATTCTGAATTTCAGCAATTAGAGTACACACATCTTCGCATCAAATGAGAGAGCATCGAGAACTGAGTGCCATTCTTTACGGCAGTGTCAGATTATTCATTTATGAACTTTCTATCTTTATCTATTTAGCATCTAGTATGCTATAAATGACTCTTGAAATGGAAACAGATAACCATCTCCTATAAACACCAAAACTGTTAATTGTGCATTGTCTTGCCTTTTACAAGATGTAAGGCAGCTGTTGATCTTTTCTTTATAAAAGGGGCCCGGGTCCACAAGGGGAAGAGCGAACTTGCCTTATTACCGCTAACTCTAAGTTCATAACCTTCTCCATACATAGACGCCAGTTTTGGAGATTTGACACCATCATCTCGCAGCATTCGATACATTGCCCGGTTCATATATGTATATTCGAATTTTGTGTACATACCTATATGTATTTTATAAAGTTTTTACCTATATTTTTTATATATATCTAACACGACCTCTCTCATTATTAAATAAATATTTTCTTCGAAACTGAACTCTCTTACTTCAGTAGGTAGACTCATTTCACAGGCGAAATAAAGTAGATAAATCAATTAAACATTAGATATGTAGTAGAAAAATGTTATATTATTATCAGTGAATTAAAAAACTAACACTTTGACGTAATTAATTACTGTTTACTATTTTATGAAGTTTAAAGGTAAAGATTAATATTCATTAAGCCCATTAATTTTACGTTCACCTTGATAGTTAATTAATTAAATGAGTTAATTTATTTTTAATCATCTCGAAAACATGCACCGTATATCCGTTCAACGGATAGGTATCAAAGATTTAGTAAATTGTAAGGTCACGATACTTGTAAGTTGCAACATACGAATGAGACATGGTGAAAGGAGTCTAATCTATGGGAACGATATACCTAACGAATATAACTAATATACCTAACGAAATTATTGCTTTAATATTTAGTTTAATATTTTCCCCGTGTTTGTTTGCATCTCGTTTGAAGAATAAACCAATTGCAATCCACCGAGGCAATCGTTAATCTTTTACAGATTGGCTGGTAGAATGCCAGATGGTATATTTTTCAAAACGAATCCGGGACTAATACTGGGAAAAATCCCTTATTGATCTAATGGTCTATACGTTTAACGCCAAACTCTATGTTACTGATTTCAAAATTAACGTAATGCCTGAAAAGTTTATGAATAGCAGACGTTGATGAATTGTAGGTATGTAAGTTTATTGCACTATCTAAACTTTCGCAAAAAACGAACTTGACTTATCTTTTTTTAAACGTCAGTTTGAATGTTAAGGCTACTGCGGTTAATAATTATAGGCAAACTAATGTCATTTTATGGAAGCTCCCCATTTCTCTTCTTCTTTCTACTGACTCAATCGAAAGCTTTAACAATGCTTCAACCCATGGGCGTAGGTTATAGCTTTGTCAAGGATTTCAAAATTTACTAAGTCTAACTAATTTTACCCCAATCTTCTTAAATGAAATACATATAATTTATTGCATCCGTAATGAAGTTGGATATAAATTATAGATTCCTATTCCGCGTATATATATATATATATATATATATATATATATATATATATATATATATATATATATATATATATATGTATGTATATGTATATGTATATATATATATATATATATATATATATATATATATACCCGGAATTGGAATATATAATACCAAAATATATTAAATAAACATCAAAAATCAGAAATACAAATATCTATGCTCATCATCAATCAAATGTTTGTGCCTATCGGGAATCGAACCCGAGCCCCATCGATGCGTAATTATTTCGTTACGATTGCGTAATTAGATTCGCTAATCAACGGTAGTAAGAACAGTTTTATGTGTTCACTGCTCATCCGAGGCATGAGGTTATTGACACACTATCACCAGACTCCTAGCTGCTGCTGAGGCTTTCAACACAGATATTCTGTGCTTTTAATATCAAGAGAAATCTCGAAAAACCAACTTTTGTCCAGTCGGGGATCTAAGCCGAATATGTCCAAATTACTTTATATAATTATTAATTACTAGCTGACCTAGCAAACGTTGTTCTGCCTTTTTAACTACTCTTATTTTTTTATATTTTCTCACATTTTAAACCTTCTCTGGACTTCAACAATTAATTCAATGTATATATATATATATATATATATATATATATATATATATATATATATATATAATTAACATTTTCTATATATATTAACATCATATACAACAACATTTGTTCTACGATTTTTGATAATTCGTTGGATTTTACTTTCATACAAAAATTAGTATCGCTTGAACGTCCTTAACTCTACGTACATCGCAAACATTAGGTAGGATTAGGAAAGTGTTACTATTATTACTACTAACAGCGCATCCGAATGAAGAGTTACAAATGTCACGACACGACAATGAAAACTTAAAAAATCATTTTTATTTAATGTATTGAGTTATGTCAAAAGTCATAGAACAAATGTTGTAATTTGTAATGTTAGGTATCTACTCCTGCGAGGTTGCTGGTGTTTTAGAGGTAATCCTGTATATAACGCTGTATGTAACCCTATATATAAAAACATTGACGTTATTGCGACAGAGAGAGATAAGGCAGTGGTACCATATACCCCGGCGATTTACCTTTGTTGATCCAAATACGACGTAAATGAATGCAATTGGCGACTCATTCTCTACCAACTAACCTTTATATTGTATTTACTAATTTTTGTTGTACTTGTTACTATTTTTTATTTATCTATATCTGAATTACAAACAAAAATATAACAAAATGCAATACTAGGTACTTACGTAAAATACACCCGCCCATGAGAATTCTTTGGTGCTATCCATACAAACGTGGCTCTGCTCTTGTTTCTAGGATCAGCGTGAGTAATTGATGAACATTCTGGATGAATTGTAGTGTTCGGAGTCTCCTCCCATGAACCTAGCCATTCGTTTGTTTCAACTGATCGGGCTTGAATGAAGAAACCTTTAAATGGTTCAGCACCATCAATAGTGACTGAAAATATAAAATATTTTGATAACAATAATAAATCGCAACATTTTAGTTTTTTAATACAATCAACTGGTATACGAGCACGTTTAGCAGAGGTCGTCACCTAGCAGAGCTGTCCAACGCACGCTCGCGGACCGCATGCGGCGCGGCGGCTGGGCCTGCGGCTTGTAATTGTGCGGCCCGCGAAGTGTTGTACTATGTGTTCCAACTGAGAATAGGATCGCGCTTCTTATCGACTCCATATAACAAGTGTATAATTAGTAATGTCAGCAAAAAATATTTCTTCAAATAATATTGCTGATTTATTGAAGAATAAAAAACATTTTAATAATATTATTTTCACCAATAAAAACCACTTATAAGTCAATAATGACGGGACCAATATTTTGCGATTTTGTGGGTTTGGGTTGTCTTTATCCAAAATAGGCTAAAAAGTATTAAAATATAATATTCATCAATAAAAAACAGTAAAATATATCAGTCTAACCGTTCATCAATATAAATATATGTATACATAAAAGTCGTGTTAGTTATTTTACACCTTATTTTAATACATGGTAACATGATCTGATGAGAATCTAAATAAAAAATATACCAATTAGAATGAAAATATTTTTTTTAAAGTATATTGTTGTAAGAATTTTTCCAAAATGCGGAGCTACATTCTCAGTTACTACTTAGTACCTACTTAAAAATTTACTGTCTTCTTCGTGCGCGTAAGATGTAAGAAATCTCACCACAAGATAAGCTCGCCTTTTACAGTAATTATGCTATATTTAATAAATTATTTAATAATATTTTCATATTAATCCGGCACCTCTCAATAGGGAGCCCTGTTGCCCCTGGTGCGTACTTTCACCTGTTTATTAAAGGAGGAAATTGTTTATATCTGTGGCATATTACGTAAAACATTTTAAAAAAGAAATTTATAATTTCAGTTTAAACACTTGTATTCTTTCCCAATTCACACATTATTATTTGTTATAAAATTAAATTTTATTGCATCATCAGAGATGTTTAAATTGGCAATAGATATTTTATGATCGTAAACGTTTTTTTTATATCATAAGATAGCAAACATGCAGATGGATCTCCTGATGGAAAGAGTCAACCAACGCCCATAGACACCAAAGATGTTAATGGTGCGTTGCTATCTTGTGGCGAGGTCTAATTCCACATGCATAAGTTTACTGGCTACCTTACCCTCCAAACCGGAACACGACAGCGATAAGCGCTGACGCTATTGCGGCAGGAATAGGTAAGGCGGTGGTACCAGACCCGGGCGAGACAATGCAGAACTCTACCACCTAGTAGCCACGATGGTAGTGACTCGATAGCCAATCGGTCCCCTTTTACGACCTGCCTGGCAGAACGGCATTTGGCCTATTCTTCCAAGGAGGCCGGGAAATTGACGTTAAACTAATAACAAATAGGTATAGTGTGAGAGTTGTGAGACAGTAACTTGTACTCATGTTCATCTGAAATAATCATAAAAACCTAGGTTATTCGCACCCGTCAAATCACGGAACGTATTTTAGAACCACAAACCACATTAATACTATTAGTATTATATATTATAATAGTAGACACGTCATTGGGAAGGAACGAAACCAACGCTCCTATCACTGACAAAAATGTCATACATTTGTGGATATAATACATATCGTGAAAAAATAAAAATAAATAATGTTGTACTATTTTATCGTACAGAATGACAAGGTTTAAAAATTACCCTTGAAGTGATATTATTTCATTGGTAAGTAGTACTCTGTATTTTTGTGTGTAAATGACAAACTAAGAAATTGTCTTGAAAGGCGTAACCATTTAATTATGTTTAGAAACTACGAGCACTTAACTTAGGTGATCGTAGTTAAGAACACAGACAACATGAATGCAAATAGACACGCTGTTGAACGGGGAATGTGTAGCCACCTAGGAGCCCATGCTCCTTGGTATCAAAGGTTTGTAGACATATTATATAGAGAAAAATAAAAAAATGCCATGTTGTGGTAGTTTATTGTGCCGAATAAGAATTTAAAAAATACTTCTATTGTGATTTTTTATTAGGAAGTACTATAACTCCGTAGTTTTGGATGTAAATGCAAGCTACACTGACATCCTGAGAAATCACCCTGACAGGCGTATCCAGTTTATTAAGTGTTTTAGATAATCGTGGGTGCACTGCTTGTACGTTTTCCTATCCCATCAGCGATATGGACGTGATAGTGTTTTTTATTATAAAATTTAGTCGTCACTCCTCTTTATCAATTGCCTCATTTTTAGTCCATTCGATTACGGTCATGAAATAAAAAACCTACATAATAACTTGCCCCACCCGACCGCATTTTAGCGAGGTAATGACGATTATGGCCTATTTATAGCAAAACCGATGACCGATAGCTTTACTTACTCATCACGCACGGGGCACGGCATATGGTAATAGGTACATCACCCCCAAGGCTCCAAGGCAAGTTGCTACTGAGATTTTGGATTTTCGAGAAAATCCTCAAAAATCCCTCAATAATACTTTTGTCCGATCCGGGGATCAAACCGGGGTCTCATAATTTGAGCCGAATAAACTAAATATAAAATAGTAATTAAGCTGGTAAGTGTTTATTATTTTGACACGATCTAGAACAGTATGTATCATACAAACCCGATACCGGTTCAGTGAGTACCTCACCATATGTGTTTGACCTACAATGCTATCAAAACTTTATTTCGTAATAGAAATGGCTAGAACTATTGCGTACTTACTAAAGCTATTCCGTTTAATTGCCAAGTGAATACTGAGAGTTAATATTTTAAAGATTTGAAGGTTGAATTACATTAGAAATACAACCTTGATGATTTAATGCAAGCACTTCTTAGGTACGCTTTTCAGCATATATAGAACCTAATTGCATAGCTACCAGGCTTATGTACAGACTGAAATTTTGCGAAACCAGCGATCTTTCCCACTTTACTTGGAATAACCGCCTTAGTTAACAGTAGAACTACATAGCTGGCCTCTGGTACGTAATTGCATTGAATATTTTGTTGGGGTACTTGAGAGCGGGGGGAGGGGGGATGGTACTATGATAAAACATTATTCATAAAACATCGCTCATGAAAAACGATGTATCGTCGATGTTTGGGGTTTAAACATCGATGTTTATAAACGATATATCTATGTTTGAAAAAGTCGATGTATCGTTTGCATCCCTACACTGGTCCGATTCCCCACGCGGACAAGCATTATATATGGAAATAGAAGTTTGTAAATAATAGATGATTATGGGTCTGGACATTTGTATCATTGTATCAACAAGCAATATTAACCCATCATCTATCAAAAATATCAATAGTGTAACACCATTTGTTCAAAAAGGGATATAATGCCACAAAAATGACCTGACCTTACTCTATCCTTTATGCTGGAACATGACAGTGAGTAGCACGGGTAACATAGCAGCATGATTGACAGGATGGAGGGTGACATAAAGTATCGTACTCGTACGAATCGACATAAAACTCTACAACCTAATAGTTAAAGTAGATCAGGCTACTTAGGATATTGTTTTATGTCATTAAATAGCAAACAAGTAGATACCAAAGATGTCAATGGTGCGTTGCTATCTGTGAGGTGGGATGGCAATGCTACATGTATAAGTTTCCCGGCTAGCCTTCCCTCCAAACTGGAAAACAATGACAAGCATTGGCGCTATTGCGGCAGGAATAGGTAAGGCGCTGTACTAAATACTCGGACGTGACGTTGCAGAATTCTACCATCTACTAGTCATGATGGTAGTGACACATATAGCTAAACGGTTACTTTCTACGACCTGCCTGGCAGAACGGCAGTTGGTCTATTCCTCAGAGCCCGGGCCAACCGGATGTGAAAAGTGAGTAAATTTGGTCGACTAGTTTCCGCGTCATAGAAGAAATTGTCTCTACCAAAGCTACGCTAAATAAAAGCAAGCTTTGGTACTGCTGTTGATTTTCCGACGACAATAGTGTGTACGTCTTAATGTTCGGTATCTTAATTTATTATTGCATAGTTAGGTGGTTACTTACGAAATATTTTTACTACGAATACCTATATAAAATAATCACTATTAAAATTAAATTGAATGACGTAAAGAATATTTTTTTCTGTGTCTGTTCGGAACCTGTCTGAAGAATAGCCTTTCTGCCATTCTGCTAGGCAGTTCGTAAAGGACAACGATGGGCTATATGTACGCGTCAATAACATTGTTAGGTTTTAGAGTTTCGCAACGTATGCCCCGGGTATTTTGTACCGCCACGCCGCGCCGCCGTATTCCTGTCGCAATAGCGACCGTGATTGTCGTGTTCCGGTTTGGAGGATGAGGTAGCCGACAAACTCAATAACTCATGCATGTGGCTAATACCATGCATGTGTTAATACACGCCACCACAAGGATACAAATGCCACATTATCATTATATAGGCGGCGGTTTCTCTTTCCACCTCTTTAAAACGCAGTTTCTTCAAGATCGATATTTTTTATTTAACAATCTAGTAGACAACCTAGTGACACATCTAGATTCTAGCGTCCAGATAGGCGACATCTACCTTCATAATTCAGGACGGTGTATTTATGTAAATAAAATGAAAACCTTGCGAGGTAGGTAATAAAATGATATATTTTTAATTTCCCGTTACCGTCCTAGTTCGTCCTAGGAACCTTTTCCGACTATTTTCACGATGACGTCAGTATGTCTATGTATGTATGTGTTTGTGTATGTGTGTATATAAGCATCTCATAACTTTTGAAAGGTTTGACCGATCGAAACGTAGGTGGTAGCATTCGATTGGATTCCGCTCAACTTAGATTTTCTGAAAAGGAACTGATTTGGCCCAGGGGATTTTAAGAAATCTTGAAAAAACCCCAAAAAAATGTTGTCGAAACAGTATTTTTTTTAATATAATTTCCAGATTAATGTACGGATTGAGTGCAAAAACTATTCAGCTCTATTCCTCAAAAAACTACGTCTAATACATAAATTGCATCAAAGACATCGTTGGCGATCAAAGACAGAGAAATAGTTGACAAAAAATTTTGAAAAAAGTGTTTTTTCGACATAACTTCAAAATTTTTTGACCAATCATTTTACGATATTTTAGTACTAAAAAACTACGTCAAATGCTATTCCAAAAATCAAAATTGAATCTAATTTTCAAAAGTTACAGCTTTTCCAATATGAAAATTACGTTGTTTTTACCAAACTTACATAACATTTTTGAAATAATTTCAGGCTAATACACCGATTGACTTAAAAACCTTATCAGCTTTTCTCCTTTAAAAACTGCGTCAAATATCGTTAATTGGATCAAAATCGATCAATTTGCATTTATCAATGACGAAATTTGAAAAAAAAATGTTTTTTGATATTGCTTTGAAGTTTTTCAACCTATCAATTATTTAGTTAAAGCAATATTTGAGTTCTCAAAAATTAGTTAAATGCTACTCGAAACATCCAATCGATTATCGTTTCCAAAATAGGTATACAGCTTTTCAGAAATTAATGTATAGGCCATTTTCAACAAAATAGATGTCTGATCTCAAAAATCAATGCTTATAGTTTTTACTCTTTTGAGCTTTAAAATACATTAATTTAGCGGGAAGGTTCAGGGATGGCCTGCAGGGTCAGCCGCTTACACATTTTTCTATATCATAAGATAGCAAACCAACAGATGGGTGCGTGATGGAAAGAGATAAAAAGATGTTAATGTTGCGTTGCTATCATTGTAGCGCGGTCTTAATGCCACATGCACAAATTTTATGGCTACCTTACCCTCCGAATCAGAACATGACAGTGAAAAGCACTGACGCTATTGTGGCAGGAATAGGTAAGGTGTTGGTACGAGACACGGGCGAGACAATGCTGAATTCTACCACCTAGTAGCCACGATAATAGTGACTCGCATGTCCCATCGTTTGCCTCTTACGAGCTGTCTGGCAGAACAACAGATGCTCTATTCTTCAAAGTGAGCCCGGACCAACACAAGCAATGTCATTGATTATTCCTGCTAACCAGGTTCTCTAGGTTTCCCAGGGTTTAATCACTAGAGAAACAGCTGTGGCCATCACCGCATTTAGCAAACTTACTACTTAGCAAACTAGTGTTTTTTGATAATTACAATAACCGGCACAAAGACTTTTTGTTAGGAAAATTATAAGGTTAAAACTTAAAGGTTATTTAACATAAAATTATTGAAGCCTACCGGTAATCCGAGCGCCAGGAGAATAGTTGACAGCAGAAGCCAAAACTCTATATGGCAGGGTGGATAATGGCTGTGATCTATGCTGCCCGTGGTAAGGCTGATTAGGGCGGTTCTTTACGCACGCATCTATTGGAGCTCCGTCAGGGAAGCTATCTACACTCCAACACAATAATAGAACTATACAAAAGTTTGAAATCATTTTCGGTATTAGTAGAATTCTCGTCAATGATTCAGCGTCAACTGCGAATACGCAGCAGTTGCGTTCACTTTTGTAATTCTGATTTGAAAGGATCTAGATCTGAAGCAAGTTGAGTGATGAATTATCATGTGTTGAACGATATTGCGTAAACTAATGGTTGTCGGTATTGGTAAGTGTCGGTAAAGTAATTTCATTGCTTGGATTTTTTCTCGTAAACTTGAATTATTTGGATTTGAAGCCCTTGAGTTTATAGATAGTTGGATATCTTATATACCTATCTACTTATAAGGTATGGTTTGGGTACGTATTATAAAAGAACAAAAAGTTGCTAGCGGTTTATCGCTTGCAAATAAATTTAAAATTAAAACATACTCTAATTCAAACCATTTACTGATTGCAGTGATCCAATAAGTTCGTGGAAATTTTTCGTTTTAGGGCGTTTTTTCAATAATTTAAACATTTTTATTCAGTTATTATTGGATCACTGCAATCAGTAAATGGTTTGAATTAGAGTATGTTTTAATTTTAAATTTATTTGCAAGCGATAAAAACTGAGGGTATAAGAATGTCATGTAAGTATATACTCGTGTGTGGTAATACAGTTAGAATTGGATAAAATTTAAGTATAATAATTAATTTAGGCGTCGAAGCACGTGTATAAGTGTATGTATGTTTGTAGGCTTATTTCGCATTTTTCGCATTTTTCGGAAACTAAAAGTGTAAATCGCCTCTGTGGTCTAGTGGTCCAGCGTTGGCGTTGACCACATGAGGTCTCGGGTTCGATTCCCGGGTCGGGCACTTAAAAAAAGTGTTTTTTCAGTTTTCTGATAAAACACAAAGTTGCCCGGGTTTGAAAAGTGCCCGGTGGCAGGCTTGCCACGTATCACATTGGTGAGACCAAGTATCTTCGGCTAATCGCGGGTGCACTTGTTGTACCTCTGCTTACCACTTCGATAGATATTTGTAGTCGGTTTAATTTTTTAAATTTCTTTTATTAGTTACGAGCTGTTGCCCGCGACTTCGTCCGCGCGGACTTCGTATACTCCGCACAGCTCCTCCCCCGTAGGTGATAGCGTGATAATATGTAGCCTATATGTTGACCCGACCTGTTAGTAACATTCATGCAAAATATGAAGTAAATCCATGCAACACTTTTTGAGTTTACCCCGGACATACATACAGACAAACAGATAAACAGACAAAAATTCTGAAAATTATATTTTTGGCTTGGATATCGATTGTAGATCACGCCAAGACGTATTATTTAAAAAAATATTAAATGTACAGTTTTGACTTTCCTACAATTTTATTATATGTATATAGATAATATCAATTAGTTAATTAACTTTAAATATACCTATTAACACCGAATTTTTTTAAGGTGCGGAAGTAAACTAGGAACGGCCTTATAGTTTCGCTATGTTTGTCCGTCCACACGATAGCTCAAAGATCGTTATTATATTAGAAAGCAGTAATTTAAACGAATATTAGTTTACCTACACATTAGTCACGTCAACAAAATGGTAACATATAATATTGAAAAATATTTTTTTTATGTAAGGAAACTTGTAAAATGAGGAGGTTAATTTTTTTTCACGTACCCAATTGTGTGGGGTATCGTTGAATAGGTTTTCGAAAAATATTGTCAGATAGGTTTTTGAAAACAAGTTTTCGATTAAGGGACTTGTTTGTAAAATATTAAGCTTTTAAGTGCTAATTTTCAGGGTTCCGAAGTAAACTAAGAACCCTTATAGTTTCGCTATGTCCGTCCGTCCGTCCGTCCGTCCGCATGATTGCTCGGAGATCCTTAGTACTAGAAATCTGTAATTTGGCACGAATATACACATTAGTCAGTTCACCAAAGTGGTATTATAAAATATTGAAAAATATTTTTTTTCAGGGTAACTCCCCTACATGTAGGGATGATAATTTTTTTTCTCGCGTGCCCTATAGTGTGTGATATCGTTGGATAGGTTTTTAAAAAATATTGTAGGTTTATGAAGACAAGTTTTCGATTAAGGCACTCGTTTGTGAAATATAAAGCTTTAAAGTGCTAATTTTTGTTAGAAGCAAGTGTCACCCCCCTCAAAATTCACACTAGTAGTAAATATAATGAATTTAAAAGGAAAACTATCACGGTTAAGTAGGTTTTACAAGTTTACGAGTAATAGTCGACCATCTTGTAAAATGTTGTCTGAAAAATCTTACTCGGTCAAGAGGTACGGACAACTCGATTGAAACCTTACCTAAATAATAAAACATAAAAAATAATGATTTCGATTCGACAACATATATCAGCAAAATTCTGCCTATCGAGTATTTTAAATTCTAATGGTTAAATCACGGTTCTGAAGTATACACGCATGGCGCTTTAATCGGTAGCGACGACGTCATGTTGTTAATGGGTGTGTTCGGAACGAACGTCTAAACTTAGACATAATATAACAAAATTGGGCGTGTTCAAGACGAATGTTTAAATTCAGGCATCTAACAAAATTGTTGTTATTAAATTACTATAATGTGTACCGTGTATAATACCAATTACACAACCCATTTTTGAGCTACTTTTAACCCCTTCATATTTCAAAAACTATTTATCCCATACACTTACATGAAATTTGGCACATTTATTAAAAGTGTGTCTAGAATTCAAAGTTTTTTAAAATGTAATTCAAAAATTTATTGAAATATGAAGGAAAAAAAACCCGGCGATTACAACTTATCTCGCCAGCCGCGGAACCGGTGAACTGTGGTGAAATGGAAAGTCTATAGACGTTCTTCTTACACTGCCCACCCCGCAAGGGAAGCGGCGTCATGATGATAAAGCGTCCAATTGTATATTCATCAATACAACAACTAACAAGGTGATAGCAATACGTACCTACTCGTAACTATCTAAAAATTAATAGTTTAATATATTATATATGTTACCGGCCAAACCCGATTTCAGGCTAAACTAGTTTGTCCTAGGATAAACCGATGCATGCTAAGCGTGTCAGGATATACTAGTATAGCCTAAATACTTCAGGTTAAACTAGTTTGGCCAACATTTTTTGAATTAGTAAATTAAACTGATTGAATCATTGCAAGTGGCAAAATAAACACGTTGTAACCTCTGAAGGCGGAGATATTCCTTTCATGTTCCTACTAGTTAGTACTCTGTCGTTACTCGTTATTCATATACCTATTGAATATATTTATATTGAATCTCATCCATGTTTCGATACCTGTTGAATATTTGTTTTTGGAAACTTAGACTTAAATATTCACAGGACAAATTACACTTACTGATCTAACCCCAAAGTAAGCAAATTATTTGCTTGTGTTATGGGTGTTAGTCAACGATACTAATACATAGAAATATATATATATATATATATATATATATATATATATATATATATATATATATATATATATAAATACTGTAAATATATATATAAATAATAAAAATAATATATTTAATAGATACCCAAAACTGGAAATACAAACATATGTAAATGAACCCGAGCCCCGTCGATTGCGTAGTCAGGGTCGCTAACCACTCGACCAACGGGGTGGTATGTTTGTGTGTTTGTATGTTTGTACGCCTGTACGTCTGTACGTTTGTGCGTATGTACGCCTGTACGTCTGTGCGTCTGTGCGTCTGTGCGTCTGCGCGTCTGTACGTCTGTACGTCTGTACGTCTGTACGTCTGTACGTCTGTACGTCTGTATGGCTGAACGTCTGCACGTCTGTACGTCTGCACGTCTGTACGTCTGCACGTCTGTACGTCTGTACGTCTGTACGTCTGTACGTCTGTACGTATATACGTCTGTACGTCTGTACGTCTGTACGTCTGTACGTCTGTACGTCTGTACGTCTGTACGTCTGTACTTCTGTACGTCTGTACGTCTGTACGTCTGTACGTCTGTACGTCTGTACGTCTGTACGTCTGTACGTCTGTACGTCTGTACGTCTGTACGTCTGTACGTCTGTACGTCTGTACGTCTGTACGTCTGTACGTCTGTACGTCTGTACGTCTGTACGTCTGTACGTCTGTACGTCTGTACGTCTGTACGTCTGTACGTCTGTACGTCTGTACGTCTGTACGTCTGTACGTCTGTACGTCTGTACGTCTGTACGTCTGTACGTCTGTACGTCTGTACGTCTGTACGTCTGTACGTCTGTACGTCTGTACGTCTGTACGTCTGTACGTCTGTACGTCTGTACGTCTGTACGTCTGTACGTCTGTACGTCTGTACGTCTGTACGTCTGTACGTCTGTACGTCTGTACGTCTGTACGTCTGTACGTCTGTACGTCTGTACGTCTGTACGTCTGTACGTCTGTACGTCTGTACGTCTGTACGTCTGTACGTCTGTACGTCTGTATGTCTATACATCGCTACGTCCGTACGTCTGGACGTACACACGAACACACTAACTAGTCCAAGTTACACGCACACATACAAACACCCACATACCAATACAAACACACACACACGCACACACACACACACACACACACAAACATACACACTAACAAACACACACACACATACACACACCAACACAAACCCACACCCACACATACAAGTATATGAGCGTACGAGCACACGAGCACATTAACTGGTCCAAGTTTCCAAACAAATATTCAACATACGAGTATCAAAACATGGATGAGATTCAGTTATATGTATATGAATAACGACAGCGAACTAGTAGGGACACGAAATGGGTGTCTCCGCCTTTAGCGGTTACAACGTGTTTATTTTATCACTTGCAAATTGCAAGTGGTAAAATTGCAAGTTGCAATGATTCAATTGTTATTTAATAATCAGTTCAAAATAATTCTGCTAAGTTCTCCCTACGTCATACAAGCTTAGCCTGAAGTATTTAGGCTAAACTAGATTGTCCTAGGCTATACTAGTATATCCTGACACGCTTAAGATGAACCGATTTGTCCTAAGACAAACTAGTTTGGCCTGAAATCGGGTTTGACTGATAACATATATATGTGTATCAACATTTAAAGACGGTAGTTAGAAAAATATTATGTTGTTATTATTATAACAATATAGGTAGGTAATTCATTGAATACACTGGACAAACTAGAATTTACCGATCAGTGACAGAGACCGAAATACTTTTGGAATACCGTTCCTCGTTCCTGGTATTACGTTCAGGTATTTGATTTTAATATTTTATAGTATTTAGTAGTCTGTGGAACTGGGATGAAATTTGATACGTGGAACGGTTAAATGTGATATTTTTGGATAAGGTAGGAACTCGTGAAATACCTAATCTCTGTACTTAATCCAATATGTACGCCTTACCTCTAGTCAGAAGTTATTATAGGCTGTAAATCATAAGTTGCAAAGCTGTCTTCTTAGTCCACGTTATCGTGATGGGCATCTTCGGAACCCTACGTTGCGCGTAGCCCGACACGCACTTTACCAATTTTTTAATAGGTAGAGTCAAGTGCACCTCTGCAGGCTAAACGGTTGGTTTTGGGAGTGGGAAAAAATCATGGTAGTAGTAAATATAATGAAGTTAAAAGAAAAACTATCACGGCTTAGAAGGCTTTATCAGTTTTTGAGTAATAGTTTACCAACATATAACCTATTGATCATTCAGCGTGTAGTAATTGGTAAATTATACCCACAACAAATTAAAAAAATATCTAATAACTTTAAAGAAAAAATTAAACCATTGAAAAAACTGAAAAGCAAAAAATAACAAATTTTTTATATCATAATAATTAAAAAATTAAACGGTGACAGATGCTATCACCGTGACGAGGGCAGTAGCGATAGCATCTATGTCATCGTTGTACGTGTATTTGCGTTTTAAATTGAAAAGAAACATTTTTGCACACTATACTTTGCACAAATGTAATTTGAGCCAGGTGTCATGTTAGCTTGCTTTGTTACACTTTAGTAAACCGATTTGTTTACTAAAGTGTAACAAAGCAAGCGTTTAATAACAACAGTAAGTAGACCTGTACGACTCACGCGAGCTAACATGACTCACTGTAATTAGCTGATATGAAAATATGTAACTAAATTTTCATATCAGCATATATATAGGTATATACATGTCGCAGTGAAATTGTCAATAGCTGTTAGATTATAATCTACCTAGGGATTTTATATTTAGGTTAGATTAGGTTAGCAGTTAAATTCATTGATATAAAATACCCAAGATACACAGTTCCGAACAAAACTGACACTCAAAACTGTCGCTAATTCAGTCTAAAAAGTTTATAGTTATGACACAAACGTGTTTTTGCATATTCAACCTTAAACGCAAGATTTAAAGTCATTTTTAAAAAACAATGTACAAAAAGCAATAAAATTTTTGACTTAAGTTAGCCGGTAGGACAAGGCACATGTGGAGTCGAATATAAATATTTTTATGCATTAAGGTAGTATTTTAAGGGTTTGTAAAATTTACATAAAAAAAATCTTGTCGAAAATCTGTTTTTGCGTAGAACGTTTATATATCAATAAAACAAATAATGACCATTAAAATAATTTATTTATATTTCAAACGTTATAGGTTATTGGTTCTATTACACGGAACCTACACATATAGGCAAACTGTGGGTTTATAGCCATGTAGTATTTGACGCCTGATATTGATACATTTAGTTTGCATAGTCTAATAGATTTAGAATATACTGAAATAGGAAATTTACTGCAATGGTGACTATGACTACGTTATAAAGTTCATAGATTCTTACATGATAACAGACACGATTTTTTTTTCAGACTTATTATGTAATGTATTAATTTCCTAGAAATAAGTTTAGCTTTTCGTAGAATTCTCGTTTTGAATTAGATTTCAGTTTTTTTGTTTTTTTTTTTTGCAGTATTATGTAAACGAACATTTGTTTACTTATAGTATCTGCAGACGTACGAGCGAATACTACTCATAGACATTTGAAACACAATAGGTTAGTTGCTAATGCGATGTCGGCTTCTGAAAATTTTATTGACCCTCGTATAAAAAATTCCAATAAAACAATTTAGAGCTAAAAAATTGTGTTCAATGTTATGCGGAAGATCAAACTCGTTGATGATTTTGAAAAAATATACATCTTTTCAAATACTGAATAACTAAGTATCATTTAAAAAAAAAACTTTGGATTTTTGAACTTTTTTAATTCAATAGTCTATGCTTAGGCATAGTTTTTTTCTTTGAGGTTAAAATACTTAAATTTAGCGGGAAGTTTCAGGTGGCCTGTAGGGTCAACCAGGTCACAGACTTTTTTAATATAGTTACATTAGTTGGTTACATAGGTGTGTTACATACACAGAAATCTTAATAGATACGTATATTTAGTTTATAGTATAGTTTAGTACATATAATATTATTGCCAAAGGTAATTTTAGATTAGATATTTCCTATTAATTATAAATTTCTTTTATAATTACGTTAGTTTTTTCGATAGGTGTGTTACTAATAGGTATTTTTAGTTTGAGGTATAGTTAGTTATGATATTAGGTATAAAAAATTTAGAAGTTATAGGAAGTTCAGGTCTTACGTTTTTTACTTACATTTTAATAATAAAAATGTCGTATATAAATAATTAGGATGAATATGTAAATATTATTTTTAACGTACTAGCGGCCCACCCGGCAATGTAGCGATTTTTAATAAAATAAAGAAAGGTTAAATATGCGCGAGCAAAGCCGCAGGTAATAGCTAGTATGCAAATAAAACAACTCGTACATATAAACAGTCACTTAAAATTTATACGAGACTAGCTGCAGATCTCTGCATTAGGATAAACGTATTCTATGTGCTATTCCAGGTCATCTTATATCCGAGTCCAAATCCAAATTGGTACAGCCATTTTTTACGTGATTGATTATCAAACATTCAAACATACAAACTTTAACATTTATAATATGTATAGTATAAGATATCTGCAATCAAAAACAACATTTTATGAAAAATAAATTATTAAATCAAAAAATAAACATTCTTAATGCAACCTGTGCCTTCCACTTAAGAAATCGTTATCAACAACACGTGTAAACAGAACAAAATTCGATGCTACTTATGATTTCCTATTGTTATATTAAAAGTTTCGTAATATATCTCCAAAGTTCATCGTAAGAATCACAAATATATATTGTTATTTTATATTCGTACAAATAGAAAAAAAGAATCACCTAACTTGGTCCTCAAAATAAGTAATCAATATAATCAAACATTTTAAAATCGTCAAATTGATGTCCTCTTCTCCTTTGGCAGTTGGTTAACAACTATAAAAGGTATTCAAAATTATTAATGAAAAAAATTAATCTTATTAAAAAATTAACTTATGAAAAAAAATCGACTCCACTAATAATAACAGGATCAATTTGTATTATTCGACTAAATTAAAAGGAGGTTATAATGCACTATCCTTTTACTGAAAAAGTGACCATTGAAATTTTGTCGTATTATATTTGGAGCGTCGAGTACATTTTTAAGACAAATAAAATTAAAATCATACATTACACCCTACATTTAGTAATATAAACGACAAAAATAAATCGATAAACTCTTATACTTACCGAAAATACAATATCTTATATTTTTTAACGTTCATGATGTTGTATTTTACAATTTATCAGAGAACAATTCTGTATTTTTGACGCGCGGGCAGTGACGTGAGCGACGGGCTTCTATTTGAAGTGAGTGCACAATTTTAAATTGTGCACTCATTCTTAGAGGACGTTTTTGAGACACTGACTGTGTATCTTGGGTTTTTATATATCAATGGTTAAATTATAATATCACTTAGGTATATTATAATCTAACGGTATTGACAATTTCACTGCGACATATATATCAAAATAAGACAATTGTTACCTAAATTTCTTATCTATCGTTATATAACACATATACATATGTGTTTAAAAATTTTAAGGTGAAGGTTAACAACAAGATAAACGAAATAATACATGTGTTTTTACAAACGATTTTATTTTCGATATACATATTAAATAAAAATTAAATATTTTTTTTTTAAATATAAAATTAAATAAATATTGAAATAGTTTAAAACCAGATAAAATAAAGAAAGGTTTACTTGCTGTAAGTCACTTTCACGGTAAGCAGGCTCAACTGAACCTTATATTTCTCACTAGCTGCAGCGTGCAGCCCGCTGCATTATAAGTTTTTGAAGAATCCCGCGGGATCACCTAATTTTTCCGGGATAAAAATAGCCTATGTGCTATTTCAGATCATCATCTACATGTGTGCCAAATTTCGTTCAAATCCATTCAGTAGTTTTTGCGTGATTGAGTAACAAACATCCATCCAAACATACAAACTTTCGCATTTATAATATTAATATAGATTATTGATAATCGATTTCTCAGCTGAAGCTTGGCTAATGCGGCAATTTGATGGTAATCCAAATTGCAGCATTAACCAAGCTTAACCACTATCACGTTATTCGTATGCGCATTTAAAGTAAAATAGTCACTCTATCGAAGCTCGTGCCTATTGTAATTTATACTATTGAGTTGCATTTTAATATCAGAGCAATGTATCCCTTTATAGAAAGAGATAATCGTCAATTTATCGCAATGACTTAAACGTCATTCACATTGCCGTTTGAAGTTTTTTCTTTGTGTTAATTTTTTTTCTTCGTTCGGTAATGATAAAATATATTCGTATAACAAAATATTACACTTATCAAATGCAAAATAGTAGTCAAACATCCAAAACGTTTGTCACCTCTGTGGTCTAGTGGTCCAGCGTTGGCGTTGACCACATGAGGTCCCGGGTTCGATTCCCGGGTTTTTTCAGTTTTCTGACAAACACAAAGTTACCCGGGATTGGAAAAAGCCCGGTTGGCGCTAGGCTTGCCAGCTATCACGTTGTGGGATCAAGTATCTTCGGCTAATCATGAGTGCACTTGTTGTACCTCTGCCTACCTCTTCGGGGATATGGGCGTGAAGATACTCAAACGTCCATCTTGCTTGAAATTCAAGGAACATTGTCAGCAATTTTATCGCCAAGAATGGGCATTAACGTTGACTTTTTAAGTGTGGTCTATTTAACGCATTATAATTATTATATTTATTATTCCTGCCGCAATAGCGTCATTGCTAGTCACTGTCGTGTTCCGGTTTGGAGGGTAAGGTAGCCGGTAAACATATGCATGTGGCATTAGACCTCGCCACAAGATAACAACGCACCATTAACATCTTTGGTCTCTATAGGCGATGGTTAAATCTTTCCGTCAGAAGACCCATCTGCTTGTTTGCTATCTTATATATCATAGCATAAAGAAAAATTTGCACCATTAGTCACGAAGATGGACATTGACGTATCCCATCAGTAATAACATTTCTCTAAATAAGGAATTTTAAGCTGTTCTATTAAGTCTTTCTGTGGTCCGAAACCCTTTATTACTTTGTTGTTCAAAAGGAGATGGTATAAAGATTGTCCCTCAATAATTTCTTAGTCATCGGTTTTGTAATTCAGAAAATACAGACATCACAAGTTTTCATATGTTTTTTTTTTTCTAAATATCACAAACCATTTTTCAATGACTCTGATATCCATTTCAATTAAAACTTGGCAAACTTGACAAACAAAGTTCAGTGACTACAATATAATGGTCCATCCAGCTGATCTCATGATGTAGCCAGGATGTAGGGATTGGTATTTTTAGATGCAGAGTTTTGACCAGACAACCGAGTTTGACTCATTGGTATTGTTGCTATAAGTACCTACATAATAAATTTAATTAGAACTTATGATGACGAGGATCTGAAGATGGAGCTGAAAGAGTACTACCTAAACTCACAGATAGAAAGTGCAAAGATAATGGAGTTTGTAGGCGTTTGATTCATTGCAATAAGTTCTTTCTTATGATGTCGAGACTCTGGCGATAGAAATTTCCGAATCCCAGTAAATTCTTAAACTCACAAAGTAAATTTATTAAGATAGCACTCAATTGTCTTCTATTGGCAAAGACTGCGGTGGTGATTTCTAGGATCTAATGATGAAACTGGAAGGTTGCCTTTTAAACTTAACAAGTTAAACCGATCTAGTTAGGACTCACTTGTTCTGTTTTTGCAAACAACCTGGTGACAGACAATTTTTAGGGTCTCATGATGGAACTCATGAGATCATGGGAACTATGGAATAAAATGGAGCAATACCACCAACTTTGGGGTCATTTGATTCGTTCCTTTAAGGACTTTGGAGCAGAATGGCTTCAAGAGCCTGATGATAGAGCTGAAGAAAGTCAATGAGAACTCCTACGGTAAAACAGATAAATCGAGTATGGGCTAATTCGGTTTGTTTTGCCATACTTTTTGGTGCTGAATGATTTCTAGGATCCGATGATGGAACTGGAAGGTGGCTATGGGAACTTTTAAAGAAATAAAATAAGCCCATCGAGTTTGGACTCATTTGTTCTGTTTTTACAAAAAGCCTGGTGCTAGATGATTGATGCTATTATGATAGATCTGTAAGAAATCCATGAGAACTCTTAAGCTAAACCAGATAAACCCATAGAGTGTGGTACTATTCGATTTGTTTTGGCATTACTTTGGTGCTGAATGATTCCTAGGATCTGATGATGGAACTGGAACGTGGCCATGGGAACATTCATAAAAATAAACATAATTAACCTTTCGAGTATGGACTCCTTTATCTGTTTTGAAAAATATCTTGGTGCTAGATAATACCCAAGGTTTTATGATGAAGCAGAAGAAGCTCATGACACTTTGGATTGAAATTAAGCAAAACCATTTATAAAAAGGGCTCATTTGATTCGTTTTTTGAGGACTGCAACAGAATGGTTTCCAGTGTTGAACGATATAGCTGGAGTCCATGAGCTGACTCTTAAGCTAAACCAGATAAACCCTTCGACTGTGGGCTAATTCAATTTGTTTTAGCAAACATTCAGGTGCTGGATATTTTCTTGGATCTTCTAATGGAAAGTAGCTATTCGAGCTTGAGCTAATATAGTAAGAACTAGAAGATTGCCGTGGAAACCCTAAACTAAACAAAATAAGCCCATCGAGTGAGTGTGATCTCATTTGTTATATTTTTACAAACACTGTATCAGAATTATTTCCAGGGTTACATCATGGCCTGCTGAAAAGAGGCCATGGGCGCTTTGCAAAATCAAATCAAGCTCATTGAGTAAGACACTATGGTAACCTTAACCTCTTGCTGCAGCATCCTTTTTCGAAGATCATCAGCTTCATGCACGTTGTGCTCTTAAAATTATGCATATGAAGCATGCATAATTTGGTGCACATTATGCATGCATTATGATGGTGACCTAATGATAAGAAAATGTGTCGGGGTTTTTTTTAACATATTTTTACATAGAGTTATTTAACATATTTTTAACATAATGTTATTTATCATAAATATGGTTATTTTAAGCAACTTGTTGAAATAGATTTGCTAAATGTGCAGAACTTTTTTATTTATGAATTTTGAAACTTTTAAATTATGACGCCATAATTTCATGAATTAAGTTAAACCTTGTCTCAAGTGATTATACTCTTTGACTCGTCTATTTGCCAGGTACAGAAAAAAGAAATACCTACATTAAATAGCATAAAATGGGTTCTTTTTACTGTATCTGGTAAAAGATTAAACTATTCAGCCTACTTCATGACGTAATCACTTGAAGGCTTAAAAATTCGTTGAAAAACTGCCGTTTATTTTTCATACCTATTCAAACTTGTTCTTTGAAGTATCTATTTTAAATAAAGCTTTATATACCGAATGGGCATTACCGAAAGTTCAACACTAACATTGATTTGTAGAAATAAGTAATGCTACAAATAGTGGAAGAGGAAACAGTTTCCCAATACTGTCAGATAAGTGCTAGATTTTTATATATCTACGAAAGAAGTTATTTTATTGATATCACTTTACTTACTGCAACGTATGTGCCTTGCATTTATGTTAGAGTTAAATATTGGATGCTTCAGATATAGTTTTTCTCCCATAGGTATAGCGACCTGGTATACTGTCGTCATAAGGACCTTATCCTTATGACGGTAGTATATTTAGCACGCAGTAAGGGGTAAATTAGGCTAAATGTGTCACTAGTAACTCTCTTGTATTTTTACCACTATATGATCTAGTGTTTTGCAACGTCTCGAATGGGTTTACCGCCTTGCCTTTTCCGAAAACAATAAGTGAATATAATCGCCGTAATTAAGCTTAGAGGGTAATGTGGCCGGTAAATTATTTATGCATGTGGCGCAACTACATCTTGGCGCTCTGATTGCAACGCACCACTAACATCTTTACACATACGATTTTTAACCTCAGGACTATGAGTAGCAAAAGAGAATGCCAAAAAATCGTTATATCACAAAGTCTTAAACTTTATTTAAGACTTCATTCTTGTCAAGCATTATAATGACAAGAAATACTTTGATATTTTGCAATCAACTTTTTTTTGCATCCATTTTTTCCATCCTGGCTTAAGAGAATTCAAATTGAGTACTGTACCTTATGTGTCAATGTACTTTATTCAGTTATTATTTTTTAGTCGGTTACACTTGGGGAGTATTTAGAGTGAAGCAAAAATCTAAAAACATTCCTTTTTATCAGTTTATTGGCCGGAGAGATAAGATTGTGATAAGATAAGATTATTATCGTCATCACCTTATTGGCCACATTTAATTATTAGTAATAAATAGTTATCTATATTAATTATTAATATTATAAATGCGAAAGTTTGGATGTTCGGATGGATGTTTGGATGAATGTTTGGATGGATGTTTGTTACTCAATCACGCAAAAACTACTGAACGGATTTGAATGAAATTTGGCACACCGATAGATAATGACCTGGAATAGCACATAGGCTACTTTTTATCCCGGAAAATTAGGTGATCCCGCGGGATTCGTCAAAAACTCTTATAATGCAGCGGGCTGCACGCTGCAGCTAGTCTATAATATAAATATAATATTTTGTTCGCTCCAGCATTGTAAAAATATAAAGCTGGAGCTAAAAAAATATTTGATGGAGTCAGACAAACACAAAAACGAGATATAATTTGATAAAATATAGTTTTGCTACGGCGTTCCTATTTACTGGCAAATTCTTTTATCTAAATCTTGATAAACACTTTGCTTCACCTATTTGTGGCATCACAAATGTCAGTCTTCAACAATTATTATTTTATCTTCATTTGGTCTGTTTGGTGATAATATATTTCCATCTAAATTTACATCATCGTCATCAGTTTTAATACATTGCATTATTTCATCAAGCATTTCACAATCGAACTTTTCTTCAGCATTTTCATTTTCAACATGCGTTATGTTTTCATTATTCTCAATTTCTGGATTATTTCTCTTAAAGACATTCTGATATTCAACGTATAATGGATTCGTTAATGGTTTTTCGTATATTTGTTCTGTTGGAACCCCCAAAATATCAAATCTTGTCTTTTCATATTCCGCTATGGAGTTGTTATAAATGCTGCTAACTGGTGAAGATACACATTTAAGCCAATCTTGACAACCGATTGAGACACTTGAGGCATTTGTAAAACCATAATAATCCTCGATTTTAAAATTTCGATTCCGTATAAACCCTGAATCGTTGTCCATATCTGATCGCTCCAAACAATCGTATCCTTCGTTGGGCATACCAATATCTATGGTCTCATACACAGGATCTAGTATTTCAGCTAATCTTTCACTAGCTTGTATGGAGATTATCTCAGCGACGTGAAGTTTAGGTTTGGATAAAGTGTTTTTACTCTCATCGTTGGTGGTTAAACCTGTGCTGTATGTGAGTCGTCGGTCAGTGTTATTGTCCGAGCTGATGCGTGGGAATGATGAATCTCTGACTCGAGATACTAATGCTTTCTCTGTCTTTTTGTATGTAGTTTTTATTAGGCCTCTTACCTGCAAATATGTTGTTATTAGTATACAATGTTATATGCAGCTTCTAAAGTCGAACTTATGTTAAGTATGTAACTACCATTATGATCACAAAACGGTCAAGATTTACGGTATTACTCGCAGCAGTATGGTGACCACTGCTTTATCTATTTCTGTCACTGAGAAAGTTAGTTAGGGAGAAATATGATACAAGTAAAGCATCAAAACAAGATTTTACTGTATAGCTCGAAAGTAGTGATACGATTATCACTTCTTTTTATACCATAAGATAGTAAACAGGCAGATGGGTCTCCTGATAGAAAAAGGCAACCATCGCCTATAGACACGAAAGATGTTAATGGTGCGTTGCTATCTTGTGGCGAGTTCTAATGCCACATGCATAAGTTTATCGGCTACCTTACCCTCCAAACCAGAACACGACAACACGACAGTGACAAGCACTGACGCTATTGCGGCAGGAATAGGTAAGGCGGTGGTACCACACCCTGGCGAGACAATGCAGACATCTACCACCTAGTAGCCACGATGGTAGTGACTCGTATAGCCAATCTCGTTCTCGTTCTCGTTTGCCACGAACTGCCTTGCAAACGGAGGATGGTATATTCTTAAAGAGGGCCCGCGCCAACACTAGGATTTGAACGGCATCGTTATTTTTAATGAAGCAAGAAAGGAGACCTTATCACACACCTATTTTATTGCAGCACAAGAGAAGAATATTTACTTTGCTAAATTTATAATTTATATTTTATTATAATTATAATTAATAATTTGCGAAAATTGCTAAAATGTTATTATTGTTAGTAACGGCCCTAGCCCTTGGTTAAGATATAGCAAGATTGTGATTCAGCGCCCTTTGCTTGACTTTTCTACTATTTACACAATAATATATGGTAGTGATTCGCATAGCCTATCGGTCGCCTTTTACGACCTGCCAGGCAGAACGGCAGTTGGCCTATTCTTCAAAGGAGCCCAAAAACAACACGAGGAGAACGCTTTATTGAACTAAGCAAATATTTTGGGAGTAGGTATTTGAGAGTGGTGGGAGTATTCAACTATAACAGAGCAAGGATATACCATATACACGTACGGCATAATTAATATAATAAGACTACCTTTGAGTACCCTTATACATGGTATAATCAATACAAAATGTTAAGTACCATTGTAACTTTTAGTATGCAATAAAGTGTATCCATTTACAAAACAGGAATAGCAGTTTTAGGAATAAATTAAGATTATTTAAATTCAATATTCCGGGATCTATATTAGTGATTACGACTATGGCAAAACATTTATTCCAAAATTGTTACGGTTTTATTTTGAATGGTTATTGGTGATGGTGAGTTTGTTTCGTTTGTTTCCTACTTTTTGTTTAAATAGCTGTACCTACTGACACATCTGAAAGCTACAAATTGGATTATCTACCTCAATTTAAGATAACAGGCTTTGAGAAATTTGTTAAAATTAAGGATTTTCGTAAAATAATATTCACACAATCGTGACAATTATAGACTAGGTATAATGTTTTCTGCATCGTCTTGCTTTGGGTTCGTACCTACCAACTTTTTACGTTTTCTTGCCGCAATAGCTTCAGTGCTTGTCACTGTCGTGTTTCGGGTTAAAGGGTAAGGGTAAGATAGCAGGCAAAGTTATAGTTGTAGTATTAAGTACTTGCGCCACATTAAACACACTCACCAATAATATTTTTGATGTCTATAGGCGATGTTTAGCTATTTTTATCAGAAAAGTCATATTATAGGTACTTGTTAGTTAAGTTATGATATCAAAAAAAATCTTAGTGTTGCTGATCAATTCCATAAGTCGTCCGTATATCGCCGCATCAGATTACAAAGATAAATAGGTATATTTTAAAACATGCCTTATGCTGATTGAAAAGTGTCATCACTCAGATATGCTCCATAATGCTAAACTATCTATATACAACTTGCCGTAATATGTTATTCAAATAGTTTGTTACATAAATGGGTAGTTAATTTAAAATTACAACCCTACTCGACTTGTTACATAAATATAAACTAAGTTTGTCATATTGTCTTTAGTCTGACTACGCTAACGTACCTACGTTTTTGACTACGTTCCAATCCGACTTATGCATTGATGTAGTTGAATTCATTGCAAATCTGTCAGCGTTTTGAACATTTTATGTGTATTAAATGGCAACGCCGTTTAAATAATAACAAAACATATAAAATTACTGCGATATAATATACTTTTGGGTGTTAGTAAAATTATTTCTTAACAGTCACACCACTGCGACAGGACTGTGTGAAGGTTAGGCATGAATAATTCTTACCTCTTTATTAATATAGCAGTATAAAGTTGCAACCAAGAACCCTTGCAATCCTTCAAGCGCGTATGCGAAGTAATAATAAGCCTGCTCGGTGATACAGTCCGTAGTGGTGGGCCGGATCGCGGTTAAGACAAACTGAACCCCGAAAAGCGGCATCAAAAATAACGTAGCTTTTGCTGTGTTCCTGAAATAATGTTAGCATGTTATTTTGTAACATAGTGTACGAGTATATATTTTATTTTTAAAGGCGCTTAACTGGTTGTTTTAAATTAGAGATACCACGAATAGTGATTTTGCCGAATACCGTGTATTCGGCCAGCTGCCCGCCTTTGGCCGAATATCGAATATTCGGTCGCCGAATGGTTTCATTAGCGAGTTTATCTTGTCACGTATTAAGTATTTGCTTATTACAAATTAAGTAACTAATAGTTTTGTTGTATTGTAAGATAGAATACCTAATCCTCGTCGAGAAATGCTGAAAATAATGATTTTAATTGATAACAGCTTACCTGTGATGAATTTTAAGTATTAATTTTATGTGTAAAAATATTAATATGTGTGTTTATTTCTCACGATTACGTGTTCGATATTGGTAGGTATACTAAAGTACGTGCCGAATAGACCGAATATTAACCGAACATTCGTGACATCTCTAGTTTAAATATGGCTACGGGATAAGATTTTAGTTTAAATTCGTGGACTGCTTTATAAGTCTTACATTTCTCCTATATTATGAGATCGAAGATTGTAGTGCCCAGTTTAGAGATATTTTGATTTATTAGTGAAATATAAATAATACAAATTGGATTTAGAAAACGAAGGTACATACATCATTATGTCCGAGCTTTGCGAAGCACAGAAAGCTATAGGTTCTAGTTAACACAAATAACAATTGATAGGCGTAAAGGTTGACAAATGTGGTGATGAAACGCATGCGAATTTTCAAGTCGATTCATCGATCATTATTTGGAGAATAGAAAAAAATTGTAGGTATCCTAATTAACTGTTGATTTCCGTTTGATTTTTTTTGTATCCAGAGCTTGCAAACAAGTACATCATTTCCCTAACTGAAAGACGTAACCTTAGCCGATCTATTACGAACTCCTAGGGGTGTGGCAAAGGTCAAGGATGTATCTAATGCCACATGCATATTGTATAAAACATATACTATCTAAAACATATACATCTAATTCGGAACAGACTAGCGACAAGCATCGTCGCTGTTGTGGCAGAAATAGGTAAGACGGGGATGACAAACCCGGGTGAAACCATACAGACTTCTACCGCCTAGTTATCAGTCACGATAGTAGTGATAAGTGACACCAGATACATAGTTATTTCGCGTCTAATCTGAGATGCCAGGCAGGACTATAGTGCCACGCGGCGAGATATTCTGAGCTGCGCTAACACGTCCTCGAAATAAGGCGCTTTTTTAAATATTAATCCTTTTTATGAAAATTCAGGTATTGATTTTAATTGTAAACAACCTCGTATGGTATTTTGTCGAATACATAAAACAAACAATTCCCAACCCTGAAAGTTACCGTTGCTGAGGGATTTTAACTTAAGCTCAAAGCAATCAAACCTGTACCTAAAAATAGGTTGTTGAGTTTAAAGAGCTCGAAAATATTTTGACTATGATTAATGACTCTCCGACCACGAGCTTAAAAGTTTAAGCTTGTTGAAAACACTAACACTAACACTATTTTAATTTCTGAAAAGCTGTAATTTTTGAACACGTATCTAACGCAGATTTTCAAAGAATGGAGCTAATTATGGTATCAATCGGTACATTAGTCTGGAAGTTCAGAATGGTTTCGAATTTAGATCAGTCAAGCCGTTCAATAGTTATGAGTGGTTTACATACACACATATACGTACACACACATACATACATAAAGACATATTGATGTCCTTTGAAAAATCACTCAGAATAGATCCTAGGACCTGAGACCATCGAGATAAACTCGATTTTCGAAAACTGGGGTAAAAACTTCGCGATTTTTTAAATTTTTAAATTTTTTTATCGACTAGTTAAAAAATCAGGTAAATGATTGCAATAGTTGTAGAACCCACCATTAATTTTTTAACCAAATACATTTAGCCATGTATTTGAGCGACAAGAAATCAAACATCTAAATATCCAAACTTACACACTCATTTACATAGCAAGTTAATGGTAAACTTACAATTGATTCGCGTTTTCCGAATGTCTAACTTTAGTGACCAGAACCCTGATGACGTCCATGAAGAGCACCGTGTTGACGAGCAGTATCAGAATCCGGGGCGTGTCCAGTAACCACTGCACGTGGGAAACCGTGTACACCATCCAGCACGAGTGGTCGTTGTACATACTCATCACCAGCGCCCACGCTATTACTGGCAATACCACTATAACTGGAAATAATAGACTAGATTATTTTTATATCACTATATAAATAGTAAACAAGCATATGGCTTTCATGATAAAAAGAGAGACCATCGCCTATAGACAACAAAGATGTTAATGGTGCGTTGCTATTCGTGTGGCGGGAAGGCAATGCCATATGCATAAGTCTACCGTCTACGTAACCCTCCAAACCGAAACACGACAATGACAGGCATTGACGATATTGCTGCAGGAATAGGTAAGGTGGTTAGTTCAAAGCAATGTATAGTTAGGTCCAAGCAGGAGTATGATATTTAGCATACTTTTTTATAGCATAAGATGACTTTCCTGATATAAAAACTATTTTAACCGATGCAGTTTAGCGTCTGTAAATTGTATACACTCACGTGCTCCCGCCGCATACAGTAGGTTTATGTTAAGCTCCCGCCGGAACACGGCCACTATGAGTCGGTGCAGGTAGACGCCCTCCGCCAACATACACACAAACACAGCATTCGCCGCAGCCCGCTCGAACACTGCCAGCACGCGGCACCATACACCATGCTCCGACATCACCGTATCGCCCGAGTTCGTAAGCTCATCTATGTATATCTGAAAATACGAGTATCAATAATAATATATACATAAACCTGTTCTTGTCTTAAAGAGGCCATAAAATTAGCTTAGTACTGAACCTATAACTTTCCGGATTACGTGTTCTAACGTTAAATTAAAGAGCATTGGCGACATCTTCCTGTTTGAGTCCAGTAACTACATCAAACTCTTCCGTTAGTTCTTGCCCAACTCTATTCCGCATTTAGCTCTCCTTAGTGGCCATCTTGTGTAAAGGCTTGAGTTTCCGCGATATACCAAAAATAGTAATTATGGCTTAGAGCGCTCTTGTCAATACTGTCATAGATCTTGCTGAATCCTACAAAACCGAGTGAATGCACTGCGCGTACTCCCATTTCTTCTCCATCAACTGGAGCCAAATATAATAAGGAAGACTAAATGTCATAGATTTCGTTAGTTAGGAAAGCTGAATAGGATGGGAGACGATCATAGCGTAAAGAGTGCATCTAGGAGTGTATCTAGGAGTCCTGAGTGGCCGCCGACCGATAGAACGACCGAGATACCGAAAGGACGTCGTGGAACCAGATATACGCGGACTTCAGGTTGCGGACTGGCAGAAGGTGGCACAAGACCAGGACGGCTGGTGATCTCTTGTATCGGATACCAAGACTCATTTCTGGTCGCTGCGCCAGTGGAGTAAGTAAAATATGAAATAAATAAATATTCACGGGACAAATTACACTCATTGATCTAACCCCAAAGTAAGCAGTTTGTTTGTGTTATGGGTGTTAATCAACGATACTAATACATACAAATACATATATAAATACTGAAATATACTTAATAAACACTCAAACCCGGAAATACAAATATTTATGCTCATCATACATATGCTTGTTCCCGTCATTCCCGTCATTCCCGTCGTTCGACTCGACCAACGAGGACTTGCCACTCGACCAACGGGGCGGTCAGTAAGTAAGTACTGGACTTATAGGAATTGTTGTATCTACAATAACGCCTGAAAAGTGGTATACTAGTGCTATAGTTTGACGTCTAAAAATCTCACTTTTTGCGGTTTATTGTCGATACGATTCCTGAAAAAGAATGATTCCGTAAACTTCTAATTTTATGTATGTAAATTAAGAATTATTTTTGTATCTATTAATAATGCTGGGTCCGCACTTGCGTCTATCGTCACAAAGCTTCGTGTCATGACACGCTAAGTGTAGAGTTCACAGCTGCGTTTATCGTGTCATTGCACGAAGCTTTGTAACGGTAGACGCAAGTGCAGCTGAGGCATTAAACAAACACCAAGACACATATCCTCACAAAAATACGCGTAGTATGTACACAACTACCATAAATTTGATTACAGTTGTGTACATACTACGAATTGTTACTAAGAAAACTTACCTCACTTCTAGTAATGATAACCAGTATGTTCCTGATAATGATAGCAATAAGTAGGTTTCTGTGCAGTGCGACCCTGGTGACCCGCAGCCGCCGGTAGAAGCAGAACACGAACACTGCCGGCACGCTGGCGGCCACGGACACGGCCAGCACGGCGATGTGGAAGCGGTAGCGGCGCACGAGCCGCGGGGATATGCTGCAGCTGCTGTAGTCCGTCATCAACTCCCAAGTGCCATTCGCGAAGCAATGCTTGCTACTGAAATCTGATGATAACGTGCCACTCATACCATTACATAAATAATTGCACGGAGTCAATCATATAGGCAGGTTATAAAAGGTGACCGATTGACTATACTACCATCGTGAATACTAGTTGGAAGGAAAAATGCCACCCTCATATCTACTCCTACCGCAATAGCGCTTGCTTCAATGCTTGGCATTGCCGTGTTCCGTGTAGTCGATAAACATACGCAAGTAGCATTAACACGTTGCCACACGGATAGCAACGCATCATTAACATCTTTGGTTTAAAAGATGTTTTTTTATATCTATCTGCTTGTTTGCTATTTAATGATACAAAACATTGCAAAAGAAGTTGCGAAAAAGTTTTTAAATTGCCTTTTAACAATCTAGTGAAGAAGCACCTTTCGGGTGAAAGTTCGTCCAAATTCACCGTGCCATTCTACGTGGCATGGTTCTCGTTCAGAGTATAGAGCGAAACTAAGAAATATACATAAAATACATTCACTCGAAAAACATAAGTAACGTACCTATATTTCTTATTGTGTCTATCTTTAAAATTATCGTCATGATATACTATTTTAAAATAATCTTTTGAATTTGATATGCAATATTCATGCAAAAAATCCACTTTAAAGTTTAAACAGTAGCGTCTCACAGTCGCCATGTTGGTATTTTGTAATGTCATTTATTTAAGTACACTATACAGTGCTTTGCTTGTCTCTATCTCTCTAACGATATATTAATTATATAAATCCGTTCAGTGGCTTGGAAGATAAGAGGTATTAAAGAATATTACATGCATGTATACGTACGAGATACGCGCAAAAAACAAAACCCTTCCCTTACAGTAGGGTAATAATAACAAAATAGATTAAAAATAACTATTTTTTGTATCATAAGATAGCAAATAAGCAGATGGGTATCCTGGTGGAAAGAGTCAGTCATCGCCTATAGATACCAAAGTCATTAATGGTGCGTTGATATATTTTGGCGAGGTCTAACGTCCCATGCATAAGTTTACCGGCTACCATACCCTTAAAACCGGAACACGGCAGTGATAAGCACTGATGCTATTGCGGTGGAAATAGGTAAGGCGGTGGTACCAGACCCGGGCGAGACAATGCGAAACTCTACCAGCTAGTAGCTACGATGTTAGTAACTCGCATAGCCAATCAGTCGCCTTTTACCTACCTTGCAGAACTGCAGTTGGTCTACATGGGGCACACTAAAAGTTTTGCACTTCTAGCTAATCGGAACTATTTGAATTTCGAATGTTATATTTTTAAAACGTTGCAATCTTCTTAGTAATAAAAAAACAATTGGCGGGAAATGATTTGTCAATTGTTTTTTTATCACACATCAAAGTTCTACGTACGCAACGAAAATGGAATTAAGTGGAAAAGATTTTAGAGCAATGATTTTTTATGATTTTAAAAGTTCTCTTTCTCCGCAAGACTGTGCCGCTCGTCTTCAAAATGCTTTTCGGCGAGAAGCACCTTGTTTGAGCAACGTGAGGCGATGGTTTGCTGAATTTGTGAGAGGTCGAGTTACTTTACATGACGAATTTCGTGAAGGGCGGCCTTCAACTGCCGTCAATGAAAATAATGTGGCTACTGTTAAGCGGTTAATTGAAGAAAAGCCCCGGATTACCTATGAGACAATTTGAGAACTATTGGGGATTGGTATGAGCCAAATTCAGAAAATTTTACACGAAGAATTGAAAGTTCGGAAATTTGTTGTCTTTGGATCCCTCACGAACTGACAGCGGAGCAGAAGCGGGCTCGCGTGGAATGGTGCTCACAGATGCTACTGAAGTACGACCACGGATATTCTAATGCTGTTTATGACATTGTCACAAGAGACGAAACGTGGATTTATCGTTTTGAACCCGAAAAAAACAGCAATCTTGTGAATGGGTGTTTGAAAATGAGAACAGGCCAACAAAAGTGAGACAGGCGAAAAAGGTTGGTAAAAAAATGATCGCGTTTTATTCTCAGCTACGGGTCCCATCTGTACAATTCCACTTGAAGATCAAAAGAGTGTTAATGCCGAGTGGTATTCTACCATTTGTTTACCCAGGGTGTTAGAAAAAGTTCGCAAAAGATGACCCAAAAGCCGCATTCTCCTACACCATGATAACGCTTCTTCACACACGGCCAACAAAACAAAGTCATTTTTAGCTTCCGAAAAAGTACATCTCGTCACTCGTCCTGCGCCGGCCTAGCACCCTGTGATTTCTGTATTTTCCCCAAAATCAAAGATTTGATGAGAGGTTTAATTTTTGCCAACTCCGAAGAGGCAGTGATAGCGTTTAATCAGCACGTAGAAAACATGCCTTCAGATCTGTGGTCCTCCTATTTCAAAAATGGTTCGATCGCATGAAAAAATGTTTAAAATGTAAAGGAGATTATTTTGAAAAGCAACAAACAAAATATTTCGGTTATAACATGTTGCTTTTTAAGTACGCAAAACTTATATTGTGTTGTACGTATTCTTCAAAGGAGCCTGGACCACTAGACTACTAGAGCGTATTGCTATCAATGTTTACTTTTAGGTATACTACGTGAAGGTAACATTTACGGTATTAGCTCCCGGTACGTAGATTGCGACCCAACATCATCTTATTCTCTTCATCTTCATATTACCATTGAACCATTAGCTTGTTTCTTTTCATGTGATATAAAATATTGTTGCGAATAATCTAGGAAAGCACAGAGTTAGAAAACAGGAAAAATCTAGAAATAAAAGAAAGAGCTAGGCTGCTTCTATTGATAAACAATAGCTGCAGTTACCCAAACAGCTATGCCAAAATGGATCTTCTGTCATGGGGCATAAGGGTGAACATGGCGTGTTTTAGGACTTGTTTACATTTAAAATGATTGTTTACGCGATAATTTCGGAATATTTGGGAATACGGTCGAACTTTACCTTTTTTATATCATAAGATAGTAAACAAGCAGATGGGTCCCCTGATGGAAAGAGTCAACCATCGTCTATAGATACCAAAGATGTTAATGGTGCGTTGCTATCTTGTGGCGAGGTCATCACATGCATAAGTTTACCGGCTACCTTACCCTCCAAACCGGAACACGACAGCGACTAGCACTGACGCTATTGCGGCAGGAATAGTAAGGCGGTGGTACCTGACCCGGTCGAGCCGATGCAGAACTCTACCACCTAGTAGTCACGATGATAGTGACGCACATAGCCACTCGGTCGCCTTTTACGACCTGCCTGGCAGAACGGCAGTTGGTCTATTCTTCAAAGTAGCCCGGGATCAACACGGGGAAAACAAGTTAGATACAAAGTAGCCCGGGACCAACACAGGGAACACCTTGAGTATAAATAGGGATGTGTTGGCGAATAGTGTTCAGATTTTATACAGTGATTCGAAGATATAGTACAGACAGCCAATGAGGTTTGACATAGTACAGTGAATACGAGAATTGTTTTAGTTTAATGATTCAGCGTAGTCGGTTAATTCTAGTGTTAGTATAGTGGGTGTTATTAGCGTTGTTCAGTGTATTTACGTTTTGCGACCATCCCGTTGGTCGAGTGCTTAGCGACCCTGATTACGCAATCGACGGGGCTCGGGTTCGATCACCGACGGGGACAAGCATTTGTGTAATGAGCATAAATGTTTGTATTTCCGGGTTTGGGTGTTTATTAAAGATATTACCAGTTTTAAAGACACCAGACGAAGAAGAACACCAGAAATAGATGTTTATTCGCATATCCGTATTTGCTAACATTAACCAATATTGTTTTTTATGACAAACAGGACTAACAGCTTAGCGTAATTTACCGAGCCATTACAACGTGCTCCTACTAAGTTTCCTATAAATAAAAACCAATAACCATTTGTCTGACCCGGAAATTGAAATGGGACCTTAGGCGAACCCCTAGACAACAAGACAGTCAGAAAATACAAACTAATTGTAAGCATAAATGTTTTTTCTAAAAAAATTTAGCAAAAGCGCACGAAAAGAATATATAACTACTCCAAATTTACTACCTGAGTAGTAAAAGTTTTGCAACGCTTTTTTCCATCGCCGTATTAGATTTTTGTCACCATAATGTAAGCAGTTATTTCTGAAGTATTCTAGCAACATTATTATTTCTGGTGTCTATAATAGTCAACGGTTTCTTTTATCCGTTGCATTCGAATTTGCAACCTTGCCTCTGGCCGGCACGCTCTAACCAATTTAGCTACTGTCAGCTAGTTAAACGCGGCGAAATTCTTCCTTGTTTTGTGATCGAGTCCGTCTTTCTTTTCTTTTACTTTATTAAGTTTTTAAAGCTTTTCCAAGCATGGAATGAATGCTAAACACATATATGTATGTATAGTTACAAAATGAGCTAGCTTACGATGACATGTTGGTCCCGAGCTGGAGTAGGCGAACTCGGAGCATACAGCGGTCGCCGTATAGTCTACATCGGTTGCGTGCCAACACGTCCACCCATCGAATGTAGTACTGCACTGGTTTCTATCTGTAAAGCCCCGTTTTCACGTTGATTAGTGCAAGTGCGGGTGTTTAATGCAGGTGCTTAGTATTAAAGAAAAAATACGTGAAGACTGAAGACAGCCGTTGATCAGTGCGAGTGATTAGTATTTAGCGTAGTAAAAGTAAATAGACGCTGATTACTAATCACTCGCACTGATCAACTGCTGTCTTCACGTATTCTTTGTTTAATACTTAGCACCTGCATTAAACACTCGCACTTGCATTAATCAAAGTGAAAACGGAGGTTTAGGCCCCGTTTACATTTTGATTAGTGCGAATGCAGTGTTATTCCGCAAATGCAGATGCTTAGTATTAAGCAAAAAACACGTGTAGATAGCCGATTATTTAAGGACGTTTCTTTGCGGAATAATTATGCAAAATGAATCAAATTCAGTGATATCACTTTCAATCATCTCTTTCCTTACAACCAATGAATTCTATGTAGTTAAACTCTTTGCTTTCAACATGTTTAATAAATAAACTTTTAATGACAAGGAACCAAGACGAAGGAACAAAAGACCCCCATGTCGCTCCAGGCTGCCTTTGAAGAATAGACCATTTGTCAGGCAGTTCGTAAGAGGCCAACGATTGGATATGTGCGACACTACCATCGTGGCTACTAGGTAGTAGAGTTCTGCATTGTCTTGCCTAGGCCTGGAACCACCGCCTTATTCGTTCCTGCCGCCGCACCGTGGCATCAGTGCTTGCCACTGTATTATTCCGGTTTGGAGGGACTTATGCATAATATGTCATTAAGACCCCGTCACAAGGATAGCAGTGTCATCCATTATCATCTTTAATGTCTATAGGCGATGATTTTCTCTTTCTATCAAGAGAGCCATAAGCTTATTTACTATCTCATGAATATGAAAAAGTATCTTCACGCCCGTATCGCCGAAGGGGTAGGCAGAGGTACAACAAGTTCACCCACGATTAACCGAAGATACTTGGTCCCACCAATGTGATAGATGGCAAGCCTACCGCCAACCGGGCACTTTCCAATCCCGGACAACTTTGTGTTTATCAGAAAACTGAAAAATACTTATTTTATGTCCCCGACCTAGGAATCGAACCAGGGACCTCATGTGGTCGACGTCAACGCTGGATCACTAGACCACAGAGGCGACTATGAATGAATATGATAGGTATATAAAAAAATAAAAGAATTTGGGCGTGGAACCGGATTAGCAGAAGCGAAGCAGAGCGGAGATTAATTGAAGTTTTTAACCCTTTGTTTTTCATTAATAATAAAGATATTGGCGATGAGACAATAGAGATTAATGTACTACGTACATTAGTACATAGAAGTCGTTGACGAGATACTTATTTTTCTTGTGTTCTTTTACTTTGCACATCGTAACAAATGTCTTTACCCTACAATATTGTAAGTATCAAAAGTGTTTTATTGTAAACAAGTAAATTTATTTTTCAATAAAATTTATTGATTATTTTATTCGTTTCACTGTTTATATCATAGTTTAGTACACGAATAGTAAGCTATCACAAAACTTGTCAATAATAATGGGTAGACATGACGTGTTGAGTGTATGACTCATAATACGAAAGTTATTAAATTATCCCCTCATCATGGTAAACTATTAAATGATTTGATTTCTTTCCAACAAGTGATATAATAATATTCCTGCCACGCAGATATTAAATATTCGCTAGACATTACATTACACTGTGATCTAGATCAGTGTTTTTCAATCGTTTCAAGATGCGACCCCCTTAGCATGTTACAAAAAATCGCGACTCCCTACCCACTGCCGTCTAACTTACATTTAAAAAATCGAATCCTTTTCACATTTTCCTTTTTCTTTATCATCAGGTAAATATTTTAACTCTGTTTTTTTAATAACACTAAACTACCGTCCACGACCCCCTTGCAAAGGCCTCGCGACACCCTCTGGGGTCGGGACCTACACTTTGAAAAACACTGATCTAGATCATGTAAAAAAAAACGCAAAAATATATTACTCGTTTAAGAAAAAATGTGATGTACACTCACTAAAGACAAGGAACAAAAACCAGTTTTTTTTAAATAATAATAATCATTCTATTTCTGTGATAGGGACACAAAGTTTGTTTTGGATACAGTAGATCTCCACTATCTGCCTTTATGGCGTACAGATTTTCAAGATATAAATTACCTTTATTATTGTATCTTATTATTACATGCACTATTTTAGTAACGTTGTTTTCATTAGAAAGTTGAAAAAACACATTTTTGATTTATCTGACTCAGGAATCGAACCCAGAGGGTTTGTCTGAGAGAAAAAAATTCGAAAAATTTATTCGCTCAGTTTTTATACCGCCAATTCTACGTTCTTGCGGTAAGTCAAATATTAATCCTAAAAATATTGAAGGTTAATTAAGTAACACAATTTTTGATTTCGAAAATCGATGTAAAAGCAGGAACATCCCGATTTTAGAAAAAAAAACTATTAATCTTAGTGAAATGTTAAAAATGTGTTTTTCTTTATAAGATCAACTTTCATTTTTAATACCCATTTTTCCTTGAAAATTCTTTTACAAGAAAGCTACCATAAATAAAATTGATTTCTATCAATATTAGGCTTTAAGAGCGAAGTGGAAGAGAAGAGCGCGAGATGGACCTTGAGTTGCTACATATTATAGGTAGACCGAACTATAGTATAGGTACTGAGATCAGAAAATATGGTGTAAAATTTTAGTATATAACCTTTATATTTGTTCAGTGTAGATAACATTGATAATAATAAAAATCGTGTTTTTAATAAATCAAGAAAATTTTAAAGAATTTTTCTTGTAAGTACTAAAAAATGTAGTCTTAGAAACATGTCTTTTATAATGGTTTTATTTTCCTGCGCCTCCTAGACCAAAGCCTGACGACGACGCACACAAAAAAAAAGTTGTCTGTACACCGGGCGCCACATATCTACGGGCATGGTTTTCGACCCGCTGAACACGAATTTCTAGTCAGTTTAGGCCGTCCGGGCTTCAATTTTAAGTAATTTGCAAAAAACCTTAAAAAAATAGCGAAAATTCGATGTTTTAGCAAGAAAAAAGTTTTGAGATCTAATCCAAGCATAATTTTCATGTATTTTGATCTGTTAAATACTAATTTCGATCGTACTTTAATCATAAACCGTTTTAAATCTAAACAAATGTAAAAAATCATCAAAAATTGCTAAAATCGAAGAAAATTGGGATTATCTTGGTATACAAAATTTTGTGGACCCGGATTAACGAAGATTTTCATGTAATTTAGTCTGCTTGATCCGATTCTTCAATAAATTTGGCCCATAGTCCCCTAAAACCTTCCTGCCTTCTCACCCTGACCAGACGCCGATACTGGGTTTCCGAATCCCTGCATCGTAAAGTACTCATCACTTGTACCTGCCATGACGGCACATACGCCGTTAACCCAGGAACTCCGCCAGATGGTTTTGTTGCCCACCGTCACCCCTTGGAGGTGCCCTGGTTGCACGTACAAGCGATCATGCAATGAAATGAAGTCTGCACTTCGAAGAAGTTGAAATCCCAACACGATGGCAAATTTTTACTAAATAAAGGAAAAGGTGGAAAAAGTATATACGGTATCCACATCGTAGATCATTTGAGAAAGAAACAGTGCAATACCCTCGAAAACCGTTAAAAATTCAATTTGTGTACATTCTTGGATCTAAATCTTGTATTTTAGAAATAAAAAATACAAGAAATTTATTTAATTGTGTTTAAAAGATTTTTTTCCATTTTTTCAGCAGCAATTTTTTGCTGTTTTATCGGTTTTTTGCAGTCTTATGAATGTTTGAGGAGACTATGGGCCAAATTTATTGCAGAATCAGATCAAGCCGATTAAATAACATGAAAATTTTCGTCAATCCGGGTCCACAAATTTTTTTGTACCAAGATAATCCCAATTTTTCACGATTTTTGGAATTTTTAAGGATATTTTACAATTTTTTGACGGCCTAAACTTACTTGAAATTCGTGTTCAGCGGGTCGAAAAACATGCCCGTAGATAGGTGGCGCCCGGTGTACAGACAACTTTTTTTTGTGTGCCGGTGTAATTATAAACATTAAAAAGATGTAATTCTTATAAAAATACTTTCCTAACAATATTACTAAGTAGTATAACTTTGCGAGCCCTTACAAAGCTCTACTTTTTGCTAGTATGTTATCAATTATACTTGAACGTTTTGTTACTTGTTGTGCATGCGTCTCGTCTCCATAGAATAAGTAACTCTTTCATGGAGCAATGTATACGATTTTACAATGAACTTCCGATGCTATAAGAAATCTACCAATAAACAAATTTAAAAAATGTGTTAAAACAAAACTGTGTAAAAAGAGTATTATAAAATCTCAGATTATTTAGCAGACAAACAAGCCTGGGATAATTAATTGCTCCTCCTACCAAAATCTTATTTTTTTTAATAAGAAATAATTCTTGTATTATTTTTTTTAATTTTTAATTTTAATATTTATTATAAAAAAAATAATAATAGACAAATAATACAAGCCCGCTGAGTTTTTTCGCCGGATCTTCTCATGTGTGTAGCCGCGTTCCGATCTGGTAGTAATTTAAAGAAATGTCTACTCCTCAAAAGTGTCTGTAAGAGTTAACTTGAATAAAACATTTCTTGATTTTGATTTTAATAAGTTAGTAAAGTATGTGTCGGGCCACGCGAAACACAATAGAATGATACACAGTAAATTGAGTCGACTGTGTTTTAAAATTATATACCTACAGATATATAATTTTAAAACACAGTCGCTCGGGTTGACTCCTACAAAACTAGAACTGATGGTGTAGATTTTTATCGCGAGTCCAGACAAGTCTAAAAGGAAGGGTAAGTAATGTATGTATAATATATCTTTCTATGTTCTCTTATATAACTGCTGATTAGATGAATCGTTTTTAAAATTTTATACGTTTGTTTAATTCATTTCAATGACGCGAGTGTCTTAAGACACATATACGAAATTTCAAAAAATGCGAAATGTTGAATTTTGGTCGCCATATTGAGAGTTATATTTTTGAAGTTATACTTCTTTTGTCGCGTTCGGGAAAAATTATGAGATTAAATTCTTAAGACCCGCACACACAGTCACGAAAACCCGACATCATGAAATTAACTAGTCAACACTTTAGTTTTTGAAGGTTTTAGCTAGATATTTAAATTTTGTACAAATACCTACTTCTTTTATGATACTTATAAAATATATTTAGCTATTATTACGCATTATAATTACGCATTACGCATTATCGCGTTATAATAAAACTTTCTTTCAATATATTATATACCTTTTTCTATTATTAGTAGAGGTGAGCCGAATGTGGTTTGAACTGAATTCGAACTTCGGCCGAACATTCGGTGAAAAAAAATCGGGCGAATTTCGGTCAATTATGGCGCGCTTTCTGGAGAGCGTCACGTGACTTATTTACGAATTTACTTAAATATTACTAGATCTACCCCGCCCGCACATCGCGCTCCACTGTGTGGCGTCTAGCCGGCCGATCATAACTCGGGGATCTCGGTCAGGGATCTGAATTTTTAGCCTATATGCTACTCAGGGATGATTTATTATATTTCTAAGCGTGAAATTTTTTTTCAAATCGATCTAGTAGTTTCTGAATTTATTTGATACATATTATAAAAATACAAAAAAACAAATTTTTCCTTTTTATAATATTAGTGTAGATTTTAGTCAAAATAGTGCAATTAGGTCCTTTTTCCTAATGCTGAATATTCGACATTTAAACCTAATTTTTGACGAATGTTGAAGTTCGGCTCAAGCTGCCAAAATTCAGTTAAACCGAATGTAAAACGGATTTCGGCCAATCCCTGTGTCGTTTTCTCTACAAAGATGGGTGAGGCTCAGATTACCCTTTGATTAGAGCGAGCGCGAGTGTTTAATGCAGGTACTTAGTATTAACCAAAAAACACGTGTATATTGTCGTTGATTAGTGTGAGTGATTAGTAATCAGAGTCTATTCACTTTTATTATGCTGTCTACACGTGTTTTTTGGTTAATACTAAGCATCTGCATTAAATACTCGCACTACCTCTAATCAAAGTGTAATCGGGACATAACGCAAAGTATAAAATTTTTAGAAGGATTTTTATCTTCTATTGCCAAAGTAGTATAGCTTCTGACGTGCGTACGTAGGTACACATACAAGTTTTTTTTTTGTTTAAAGAAATATCAAAATTAAAGGATGTGTAATTATAATGATATCAAAAATTTATTAGCAGCTTAATTAAATTTAAAAGTAAGTAATGCAATCAACGACAAATTAATGACAAATTTCCGTGGTGGCCTGCTCGCGGCGTGGCGAGACAATCCGAGATTTTAACTTGTCAAGATAGGTCAGCGGTCGTGTAAACGACACGTCTATGTGTGTGCGGCGATTCGGGCACTCTGAATGGACTTGTTTTACTGTGTATAATTCTATTGTGCGCGCAATGTACAGTTCCGAAATTACCCATCATTAAAATGTGGACTAAGCAAAGGGCTTTTATTATTTCATACTATGAACATTTAACCTATTGAAAGTCAACGACGGATATATTCGCACCATAGTTTCTCCGCCTATAAAACTTCTCCAAGTACATTTTATAAGCTTGTCGACTATTACTCAAAAAACTTGTAAGGCCTTTTAAGCCATGATAGTTTTCCTTTTAATTTAAGTAAGTAAGTAAGTATCTTCACACCGTATCCCCAAAAAGGTAGGCAGAGGCACCAACAGTGCACCCACGATTAGCCGAAAATACTTAGTCCCACAATGTAATAGGAGTAGAAAGTTTACTTCGAAACCCTAAAAAGGAACTTTGAAATTGATAATCCTAAAATACACACACTAACTACAAAGATGAATTTAATTAAATCATGTATACCAGAGGTTCCCAAACTTTTTTCCCGTAGACCACTTTCAAAAATTTGCTGGTTCCGGTGGACACCCTGAATCTAAATTTGTACCGTACTACCTAAACTTAAGAAAAATATGAAGATTACTTAGATCTAACTATGGAAATTTGCGTTGCAGCTGAATTCCATAAGTGAATTAACAGTTTTAGAAAAATGTGAGAATTGAATGGGTAATTAATTGATATTTTTTCATATTATATTAAAATATTATCTGTCTACATTGACGGGTGAAGTCAAGCCAATATTTCAGTCTTCACTATCAAAACCAGATAAATTATCATGGATCTTCGCTTACGAATTGTGAACCCCTATTTTGGTCACGCCAATGTAGACCTCCGTCGAGTCCCCGTGCACCTTTGGGGGTCCACCTGGACCACTTTGGGAATCAGTAATGTATACATTACCTGTAGAATTAACGTTGGCATTGGCATTCATAAAGTGGCTGCAACAATCATTCGCTTCGTAGTAGCATTTCTCCCAGCGACCGTGAGCTGCCGGCAGTAAAGCGTCTCTGACGGCATTTGCCACTTCTTCGAAGGCTGGATCAAATGGATAGCACCCACACGTCCCATCTTCTTTGGCCTTAAAAAAACAGAGCAAAAGTGATAAGATAGGCAACAGGCAGATGGGTCTACTGATGGAAAGGGACAACCATTGCCTAGACACAAAAGATGTTAATGATGCGTAGCTATTGTGTGGTGGGGTTTTAATGCCGATTGCAAAGTTTATTAGCTACCTTAACCTCCAAACCGAAACACGACAGTGATATGCACTGACTATTGTGGGAGGTATAGGTAAGGCGGTGGGACCAGACCCGGCGAGATAATGCAGAACTCTATTACCTAGTAGCCACGATGGTAGTGACTCGTATAGCCAATTTTTCGCCAACGAACTGCCTTCGTATATTCTTAAAGAGGGCCCGCGCCAACACTGGGAATCGAAAGGCATCATTATCTTTGACCTTTTTTACTGTCTTTTTTGTGATTCAGCGCCCTTTGCTCGCCGTTTCTACTATTTACACTCGATGCCAGTATTGGTACAATTTGCGGCAATTCGGCGCCCCTTACCACCTGGCACCTAGAACGATTGCTCCTTTCGCTCTACCCCAAGGCCAGTGCTGATTATTATGTTAAGCGTAAGAGCAACAGTATCAATCATAAAATTATCTGAATAGTGTTGTGAAGTGAAAAGTGGAATCTAGGTATATTAATATCATAAATGCGAAAGTTTGGATGTTTGGATGGATGGATTTTTAGATGGATGGATATTTGGACGGATGCATGTTTGTTATTCAATCACGCAAAAATTACTTGACGGACTTGAATGAAATTTGGCACACAGGTAGAGAATGACCTGGAATAGCGTATAGACTACTTTTTATCTAGGAATATCTAGGTGATCCCGCGAGATTCGCCAAAACCTTTTATAATGTAGCGAGTAATACTCGTAAAGAAAAAAAAACGTTTGTGTAGGTACTTATGTATCCGAACACACGGCTGATACTAAGCTTTTGGGGTCTCTTAAATACCCAAGGCTCCATTACACATTTTTGCAAACATTGACTTATCTAGAGTAACATTTTAAGATTATATTTTTAAATTTTATTATATTTTTATCTAAAATAGGTAGACAGTTAATGGGGAGGTAAATAAATTCTCCACCACACGAATGGCAATGCACCATTATTATCTTTGGTGTCTATTGTTGATGGTCGTCTCTTTGCATCTAGGGAGCCATCTGCTTGTTAGTCAACCTGTAATATAATAATAATATAATATTTGTACGTAAATAATATAAAGTCCCATCAGTGATGGTAACAGTGTGTAAGGTATAAAAACTGTAGATAGGTACGTAGGTAGGTACCTACATCAGTTTACATTAAGGGGCCTCTCTTTATTAATTACACTTAGTTCTCATAGTAACATTTTAATTACTAGGTATTATTTAAATATTTTAATGACGTCATATCCTATGAAATATATTTTTTAACATAACGAACTAACATTAAAAAAACAAGCATTTATTCACTCTGACGTAGGTTAATAAATCAAAGTACAATTTTTAAAACAACATTTTATTAAAAAAAATAATAGAAAATAAATATTAAGATTCTCATTTAAAAATATAATAGGTAACACCTTCTGTGGTGATACGGTGGTAAATATAAATGTTGTCAGACCTTGAACCAATGATCCTTGCTAATATTAAGGATGCTGGATGACCATATTAATTACTATTATTTAGATATAATAATTATTCCTAATTACTCTATGCTAATATGTATTATTTCTATGTAGAAATATCTATTTATATAAATAATAAAACTTATTTAATAATCACCCAAACCCAGAAATAGTGTACGTAAGCCTACAAAATTACGTACATCTTATAAAAAGCAGTATAACTCGAAATAATTTAAAATTCAATTATTGGGTAGGTAGGTAACTATTGCAGGTCAAAAACTACACAAACTCAAAAGCCACCCGTATAGTTTTTATTAATAAAATGTAGATGGCGCTGAACGTCAGTATTATTCTTGGGCTTTGGGCTTAAATTGCTTCGCATAGCATGATATGCTATATACACATACACCGTAGACAGAGAATATTGTCAGAGATGGGTACTATCGGTGCGCTGAAAGTCTGAATTATTTTGACTTAGCCAGTTTTAGTGGCTATTTGTGGCGATTAGTTTTAGTTGATATTAACTCTTTAGGTGATTACTCACACATCACAAATCATTTTAGTTGATCTAGTTGCCTTGATTATAATTGTGTTTTTTTTGAGCTAGCGTTCTTCTGATTATTTATACTTACTCCACTATTAGGGACACATAAATAAATAAATAAATAAATATTTACGGACAAATTACACTTACCGATCTAACCCCAAAGTAAGCAAATTATTTGCTTGTGTTATTCAACGATACTAAAACATATACCTAAATACATATATAAAAACTGGAATATATTTAATAAACACCCAAACCCAGAAATACAAACATTTATGCTGATCACACAAATGCTTGTCCCCGTCGGGGATCGAACCCGAGCCCCGTCAATTTCGTAGTCAGGGTCGCTAATCGACCAAAGCGACGCGACGGGGCGGTCAACATATGCATTTCAATTTACTAATTGAAAATGATTTAGGTACTTTAGATGAAATTATTTTTAATATTTGAGTTGATCAAGTTGGTTAAATTTAAAATTGCTCTTAATTTAAAACTATAAATGCTATTGCTTATATGAATTTATGCATATTTTATGTTGATTTTGTATTTTTTAAAATGATTCAAATAACCGAAATTTCAAAAATGACGTCTTGAATTTACAAAATATTATGTTCTTCTGAGTTAGAATATTCGTAAATTTAATAAGTTTCGTATTTTTTTTTTCTACATAAGTTGAAGAGTCGTGGCCTTTATTGCATTAGTGTTAAGCTTTAATGAACCTGAAGTCAATACTAAAGAGTTGGAGCCTCAAGAAGACTCATCAATAGTTCCAACGAGAACCAAATCGTTGGAAGAAGTTTTGAAGAATCACAATGTGGAGGTTGAATAGAACCCAACACCCAACCCCAACCCCTCCGAACCTCAAAACCCTATCACCGCAAACCATTAGCAAGATTAGACTATATTTCACCGTACATCTTACTATATACACTGTACTATAATTCACCGGTGACGGTGACGGTAGCAGTTTTGACACAGAATACTATTATCTCCAGTATTCTGACCCGCATTTCAGCTTAATTACCTACAAAGAAACAATTCGCTGTAAAACTCTCATTAATTCAAGAGAAACATTTCGTTCCGTAAGTTCTAGCTCATCATCGGGTAGTTCCAACTCTAGCAGCTTCATAAGCAGCAGTGATACAGAATCAGGTAGCAATTTGCTGCTATCTACCGTACCAAATACTGCCAACATTTCACACAACAATTCTGAAACTTCCACCTCTCAACCGATTATAAATGAGGTTATTGTAACAAGCAGTCTTCGAATATTCAGGAAAAGAGTAAAAAACCTGACGGTTGGGTTTTGAATGTCAGGAAAGCTCGACGAAATACGGGAAATTATATAATTTAAACCAAAAAGACAGTTTCTGAAAAGGTGATCAATCCTCCAGGTCACGAGAAATGCAAATAGGAAAGTAACATTAGAATATGTGAAACAAAACACAAAACTTTACTCGATAGATTTATTTTGGGAAATAAGTGACCTTCAAAAGCAGAGCGAAGTGATCGTTCCCACACTCAGTATATTAAGCCGAAATATACTTACCACTGGCGAAGGGTGGAAATCTGAAAAAGACACCAGTCACCACCGAAGTTTCTTTGGCGAATAAAGGCTCACTTTCAACATAATATACGAATTACTACGAGTAGTTGCTCTCTGCAGCTAGCCCACTGTATTATAAAATTTTTTGGTGAATCCCACGGAAAAAACTTGTTTTTTCTAGATTCTTTCACATTTCACATTATTTTCATTTTCTATTAAAATTGAGATGCATTTATTAAAATTGAGATGCTTTCATATTTTAGTGAAGATTAATAAAAATAAACAAACGAACATAGCAGCAACTCAACCATTTTTAGTAATGTTAATTACAATTTAACCATGATTTCGTCATGATTACTAAGTTAACACGAAAAAATAAAATAACTAATCGATACTGCTAAATAATTAAACCATGATTTCGTCATGATTACTAAGTTAACACGAAAAAATAAAATAACTAATCGATACTGCTAAATTGTTATGTTATATACTAGCTGTTACCCGCGGCTTCTCTCGCGCATATTTACTTAAGAACTTATTTACTTTTCTTTATAAGCTACTTAATTAAAAATCTCTACGAAGTCGGGCGTGCCGCTAATATTTACATATTATCGTGGTTATTTATATACGACATATTTGTTATCAAAATTTAAGTAAAAAAAGTAAGTCTAACCTAAACTTCCTATAACTTCTAAACTTACTTTACCTAATATCGTAACTAACTATACATTAAATTAAAAATATCTATTAATATCGAACAAATTAACGTTATTAAAAAAGAAATTAACCAACCAAAAAATCTGTAAGCTGGTTGACCCTGCCGGTCATCCTTAAAACTTCCCGCTAAATTACGTATTTCAAGCTCAAAGAATAAAACTATGCATAAGCATAGAATTTTGAGTTCGTAGAGTTCAAAAATCTATGTTTAGGGGCCGTTCATAAAATACGTTCGCATACAAGGGGAGGGGGAGGGGGTCTGGCTGAGTGTGACAAGGGAGGACGGGGGGTATACGGCAACGTGACGTTCGCCGTTTATTATTTTTTGACATGAGCGCTAGCTCTGTGGCGCGACTCTAGCGGCGTTGCGATCCGTCACAACGGGTTTCTTTGTTTTTCCAATACTTGAGACAGTAACGTTTCCACGTACCCTGCGCGTAATGTTATTATAATAACTAAATAAATATTTTTAATTTTCAGAATTTGTGTACTATCATTTAGAATTTATCATACTCAGCAGGGGGGGGGTCTTAGTTTTTGTGACGAAATATTTCTAGGGGGGGTCACAAAAAGTGTGACACAGCGTGATAATGGTGGGGGAGGGGGTCAAAAAAAGCTGATTTTAGTGTGACGTATTTTATGAACGGCCCCTTATTAACTTCCCGCTATGTATGTAAATCAGGAAGTTCTGATTATGCCCCGATTTTAGAAAATCTCTTTTCTGAAAAATTTTAGAAGATCTACACTTTATTATATATATATATATATATATATATATATATATATATATATATATATATATATATATATATATATATATATATATATATATATATATATATATATATATATATATATATATATATATATATATAAAGTTACAACTTTACAACTTACAATTTCCAAACAAGGTGCAAATAAGTTTCCATACGCGCAACCAGCGTTTAAATTGATGGGATTTACACCAGCCGTATAGAGGAAATCTGGGGTGTAGAGCAAGCAGCCTCTGCCAGCCACCCATCTGTACACCTGCTCGTGGTAATCTATGTTACGGTAGTTGCAATTTTTGCCTGAGTCAGGCGGTACAGAGTTTGGGGGCTCCTGAAATGTAAAGAAAATTTAATTTAATTATAAAAATACTATCATCTGTTTCCGTATGCGCGAAACAAAGTGATACGAACGTTGATAAACCCGATGTCTTGGAAAGATTGTCTTGGAAGAAAGATGGATGGTGATCTATAGTTACCTATAGATTACAGGAATACCTGTAAGAAGTTTATTGTACTTACATACTTACGTAAAGTAACAAACTTATGTGATCATGTATGGAAGCCATTGAGATGGCAATATGCCAGGGTTGCAAATAAGCTAATGGCACTCCTGACGAAAAGATGTACCAATCATCATCTTAATGTACCAATAATTTTATTGATACGTTGTCATTAGTGTGGCGGTGTAAGAAAAACAAATGTAAATGTTTATTGGTCATCTTACCAACCAAAGCCAACTAGTGCTGACGCTGTTACGGTAGGAATAATTAAGGCGGTGATACCAAACCCAAGAGAGATGTTGCAGAACTCTACTACTTAGTAGAGAGATGATAGTTATACGTTTATCTAATCGTTCGAATTTACCGAAATGCCTGGCAGTAAGACAGATGGTCTAATCCTCAAAAGGGTTTTGGACCAACTCTGGGAAGTGGGTTGATGATAGTTGCCTATATGCTTTTGTTATCTCTTTCCGGGAAAGTCACTGCTTGTTATTTTAATAATAATCTCTTATCTCCGTAGCAAAAACAAGAGTTATAAATTTAACGTGCGAATTTGTATATATAACTAGCTGACCCGGCAAACGTTGTTTTGCCATATAAATTATTTAATAAAAAAATAAGGGTTGGTGATAGAAGGGTAAAAATGTAGAGTTATATGTATTTTTTAATGCTGAATCATAAAAAAATAAAAATAAAAAAAATTGTCCATAAAGTAAAAAAAAAATTTAGGGGTGGACAACCCTTAACATTTAGGGGGATGAAAAATAGATGTTGGCCGATTCTCAGACCCACTGAATATGCATACGAAATTTCATCAAAATCGGTCAAGCCGTTTCGGAGGAGTATGGAGACTAACATTGTGACACGAGAATTTTATATATATAGAGAAGATAATATGTATCTATGTATTAGTATTCTGACTACGCGATCGACGGGGCTCGAGTTTAATACCCGACGGGGACAAACATATTTTGTGTGATGAGCATAAATGTTTGTATTTCCGGGTTTAGGTATTTAATATATTCCAGTATTTATATATGTATTTCTATGTATTAGTATCGTTGAATAACACAAGCAAAATAATAATTAGATCAGTAAGTGTAATTTGTCCTGTGAATGTTTATTTATTTATTTATTAGTGTGTCTGTCTGTGACTATTGTATAGCTGTTTTATAGATTGCAGATATATGAACTGATATGTGTGCTGTTTCAAATCGAAAGCTGATTAAAGCGGGATAGTTCTTTGCGTGGATCTAACGTTACCTTTAAGATATATTTAGTTTATTTTATTATAGATTGAGATATCTCAATTTAGCGCGAAGTTTAAGGTAAGCCCTGCAGGGTCAACCGTTTTATATTTTTTTTATGTAGAATTATCAGGGCGAGCGAAGCGAGCCCTACACTAGGCCACTTTCTATGTACTTTTGTGGTACATTCTACTGAAAAAATATCGCATTTTTAAGTTTGAGCTTCGACGTGGTAGTTTATATTCATGTCTAGATTTGTTATCTACCATAAAAATACCATTTTATAAAAAAAAATAGAAGGTACAATTTGTATTAGAATCTTATTACTACTAACGCCATCTCTTATTAAATTAACGAAGAATTTTTGAACTTATTAAGAGACTACTTCATGAATTGTTTCTTCATATTTGACTGGCGGCGCGCGGTTATCGTGTCCTCGTATAAAGGCGAGGTTCAAGTATAAACTGCAATAGCTATAGGGCCATCAGTTTGATCAGTTTGGCATCGAAGGTGTATGATAAAATCACTGAAAGGAGAATGCAAGGGAAGTTCGAAGTAATATTGTGGGAGGCACAAGGAGAATTTAGGTCTAGAGCAGCGATGTTTGCTGGCAACAGAGTAAATAGAGCGTTAGAGAGTTTCACAATATGCTTATTGAGAAACAGTACAGATGTATTAATTGATTTATATTGTATTGAGATCAATTCCCAATCTTAGCACGAAGACGAGGGTGAAAAGCTAAAAAAAGGTATATTTACGCCCGTATCCCCGAAGAGGTAGGCAGAAGTACAACGTGTGCATCCACGGTTAGCTGAAGATACTTATGTCCCACAATGTGACAGGTGGCCAGCCTATCGCCAGTAGGGCACTTTTCCAATCCCAGGCAAAGTTGTTTTATCAGAAAACTGAAAAAACACATTTTTTCTTTTGCCTGATTCTGGAATCGAGCTCCGAGGGTTTCTCTGAGAGAAAAATTCGAAAAATTTATTCGCTGAGTGTCTATCGTCAATTCTTCGTACCTGCGTTAAGCCAATATTAAGTCCAAAAATTTTTAAGGTTTATTTTAATAAAACATTTTTTGATTTTGATTTCGTAAATCGACGTAAATTAAAAAAAATCGACGTAAAGTAAATTTGATTTCGTAAACCAGGAACTTCCTGATTTTAGAAAAAAAAAACAATTATTTCAGCAAAATGACAAAAATGTGTTTTTTAATAAGATCAACCTTCATTTTTAATACATATTTTTCCTTAAAAATACCAACAAACAAAAACCAAATAATATGTATTCCTAGTCCAAAGCCTGACGACCGCGACGCGGGCCTTCGATGCAAATGTAATGTTTAGGTGAAAATACGCTGAGTTTTTTAGGTTAGATAATTATAAATAAAGTCCATACATTAAAAGATGTAATTCTCATAAAAATACTTTTATAACAATATTACTAGATAGTATAACTTTGCGAGCCCTTACAAAGCTCTGCTTTTTGCTAGTATAAAAAACATGTTATGAAATAGGTATCTATTACTGTTTGAGTAAGTCCAACGAACGAACGAAAAACTGTGGTAATAAAATATATACACGTGCTTAAACACGTGGACGTGTTTATAAGTAAGAAGTATGTACACAAGCGTCGAGCATTACGTATGCGTAATGCTTATTGAAATTTCAATACGATATTACAAATTCTGTGTTGTTGAAATATAAGCCTATAATATCAGAGAATGTTGATTTAAAGTATTTTTTATATTATACGATACAGGTAATTCAACATAATCTACGCTTATTTGTAAATATTAAAGTCCTCATAGAGTAATGCGTTATTATTTTTTTTTTTTTTTTTTTTTATATCATAAGATAGCAAACAAGCAGATGGGTCTCCTGATGGAAAGAGTCAACCATCGCCTATAGACACCAAAGATGTTAATGGTGCGTTGCTATCTTGTGGCGAGGTCTAATGCCACATGCATAAGTTTACCGGCTACCTTACCCTCCAAACCGGAACACGACAGCGACAAGCACTGACGCTATTGCGGCAGGAATAGGCAAGGCGGTGGTACCTGACCCGGGCGAGACAATGCAGAACTCTACCACCTAGTAGCCACGATGGTAGTGACTCGATAGCCATTCGGTCGCCTTTTACGACCTGCCTGGCAGAACGGCAGTTGGCCTATTCTACAAAGGAGGCCGGGACCAACACGGCGGAAATTCTATGAAAGTCCTGACTAACTGACTTAAATATATCAATGCCCAGCCTTGGTATATAAATCAGTAAACCCTTGGACAAATAAGGTTGAAATTTTTTTACAGGAATAAAAAAGGATTTTTCGTAGTTTGACCCCTAAGATTGTGAAATAGGAGGTGAAATATTGTATGAAATTTCTTACATTGACGACAATGTTAATTTACTCGCGCGCAATGTTGTATGGGGGTCAGCTAGGTATAGCTAGTCTATACTAATATAAACATATTTTGTATAATTTATTATGTGTGTAACGAATAAACTCAAAAACTACTGGATCGGTCTTAACCGATTCGTTACGGATGACACGGCAACGGTTTCATGATTGTTTTTAACGTATGGCGTATGATACGGGAGTCATGTCATTTTTAAATCGATTATAGGTATCTCCCTCAAATTCTACCCTGAACAAAATCTTTATAATTTTCCAAGTAAATCAAGCCTGTGGGCTTCGTTTCTGAATGTTCTGTGAAATGGAAAAATTTAGAGGTTGTCAAACTTACTTAAGCTGCATTAAAATTAACAAACGATACATATATCAAGAATAAAATAAAAACAAACTAATCGTTAATTTATTGATGTTACTATATTCACGTCCGTATCCCCAAAGAAGTAGGCAGAGGTACAACCAGTGCCGCCTCGATTAGCCGAAGAGACTTCCACAATGTGATTGATATTAACTCAAATTATTTGTTTTGTAGGTAATAAACACCCTCAATTTCAATTAAAATTTGAATTTGATCGAATCGTGAGTTTTGTAACTGCTTGATTATTTCAATGTAATTCTACACCAAATCACAAATTATATAATACTAGCTGTTGCCCGCAACTTCGTCAGCGCGGACTTCGTTTACTCCGCACAGCTCCTCCCCCGTAGGTGATAGCGTGATAATATGTAGCCTATATGTTGACCCAACCTGTTAGTAATATTCATACAAAATTTGAAGTAAATCCATTCAGTATTTTTTGAGTTTACCCCGGACATACATACAGACAAACAGACAAAAATTCTAAAAACTATATTTTTGTCTTCGATATCGATTGAAGATCACACCCCAAGTATTCTTTTAAAAAATATTCAATGTACAGTTTTGACTTTCCTACGATTTTATTATATGCATATAGATATAGATGAGCTAAGTTCCAATAACCGACTTATTTTAAGTTTTATCTTACAAGATTACAAGATTTTTCTTATAGGTAAAAAACTTGTTTTTCACTTGAAAATTAGGCGTCAAAAGATGCTGAAATCGCCTTACGTAATTTATGGACTTTAGGTACCTATCTACTTATTTTATATAGGAAAATATGTAAGTACCTATTTTATTTCGTTAATAGTGTTCAAAGTTGCCACTGAAAGAGTATATCCATATAATCCTATATAATGCATATCCATAGGTATAACTAGACGGTAACAAGCAAACTTTATCAAGATAATAAACTATTTAAATAGACTAGCCGTTCTCATACTGAAATAACATATATATCTTCACGCCAGATCCCTTACGGGGTAGGCAGAAAGATCCGAGTGCCATAATCACGATCCTTGCAGGCTTGTCTCGCTTCCTCCACATTCATCACTCACACACACACACGCCGGTTGCGAAGACTCTTGACACCACCTTCGGACAGTATACGATCAATTTGATCATGAGATCATGGTAGGTACGTCAGTCTCCCCCGGTACCTACATCCTTCCATATTCGCATTGTATATCTGTTTTATTAAAATGTCATCTAACATTCTTTCTACATGTCCGAACTAACAGAGCATGCCCTTTATCATCTTTACACCGACACTTTCTTTCAAGCCTAACCTCTCTGAAATAATTAACAATGATTTAGTTTAGTATAATAGATTTTATTCCTAAAAAGATTCATATAGCGCCTACTACTCCCTAGGATCCTAACTTCTTTTTGAACACCATGGGGCATGGAACACTGACTCAAATCTTCGTGCAGTTGAAAAAATCTCTCCATTTTAAAATTAAGTTATTTATTTCAAATATGTCGTATTTTTAGAGTAAGACATAGTCGTATTTCTTCATGTTGTTTCGTGTCTTATTTTAAGATAGATTACATCCTAGCCTTCCAGCCCGACAAAAAGGTGAACGATTAGTCAAATGTATCATTACTATCATGATTACTCGGTAGTAGAGTCCTGCAGCGACTGATAAGAGTTGACTACAACCGCGCTTATTTTTTCAAGAACGCAAACGCGTTCCTAATGCCTATCATGTTTCAGTTTGGTGTCTGTACTCTGTAGTCACACGGATCGCAACGCACCATTAACATCTTTGGTGGTTATAGACAACGGTTATCTTTAGATAAGCACATAACCCAGAAAAAAATTAACTCTGTCAAAAGTTTTCTTTGTTAAGGCTAAGTCTTTTGACGCACGCCAATTTTATAGAAAGTGGGCGGCGCGGTATGTTCTGAAACCGCTTGGAAACGGTTAAGTTTTCGAATAAATCAATGTAGGACTTCAGCTGAAAACCAAAATTTAGTACATTCTTTTTTGTATTTAAAACTAAATATCACCATATAAAAGTCACGTGGAAAATTTAGAAATATTATTAACAAATTACTTGTTTTAGAGATTTTTTAGCCTGTTTTCGGAATTTTATATAATCGAGTAAAGTACATTCTACCATGTAATGAGTTAGTACATTCCTTAGATAATATCTTCAGGTATATCGTGTAATTTTTGTAAAACTGTTATTTAACAATCAATACATAAAATGTGATTAAGCAAACCAGTTTTTTCCGTTTGTCTCGGTGCCTTAAGTTTTTAGTTTTCCCTAGCACGGGATAAGTGCTAAAACACATATAAAATAGTTAACAACGCGAAAGTATTTATGAATATTATAAACTAGCTGACCCGCGCAGCTTCGCACGCGAGTATATTAATAAGTCGTCCAAATAGCTTTTAATAAAAATTTCATCCCCTATTTCAGTCCTCCACGGACTGATTTTTGAAAAAAAATATTAGCCTATGTTTGACCCCGGATCTTCAACTATATCCATGCCAAATTTCATGAAAATCGGTTCAGCTATTTAGCTGTGAAACCGTAACAGACAGACAGAGATAATTTCGCATTTATAATATTAGTATGAATGAAAATCAGTCCAGCGGTTTAGCCGTGAAAGCGTAACAGACAGACATACAGACAGACAGATAGACTTTCGCATTTATAATATTAGTATAGACGAGAATATCATCTACAATGATGAACCCATTTAACTCTTTGAATATTAAAATCAGCGATTAAAATACTAAAAGATTTAACTAGCTAACTTAAGTTGCAGTAGAATCTCTTTGGTTGTACCTTCTACATATAGACTCTGATTGTATCCGGCTGGTTTCTGAGACCATTATTTTTTTTAATGGAAAATACAGTGTAAAGTGTTCTATCTCATTTTCTCGCTAGCTTTATCCTGTACATTGTGTTTCTTTCTCGTGCGTCACGATAACGTGACGCATGTCCGCTTTATCGAGTTTAAAATCACAAATATTCTAAAGGTGCAACTACATATATCGGGCTACGGCGAAGGTTCGCGCTAGCCCGAACCACATCGCGACACCTGCTTACGTCATAATGACGTCGTATTATCACTGGTGATCAAATCGCGGCTCGCAGGTTATATTTGTGCGTCCCGCGACAAAGCAAACAAATTACAAGAGGCCGTTCATTAAACTCTTTAATTTTAAGTAACTACTAGCTGATCCGCACAGCTTCGCTCGCGAGTAGATAAATATGTCGTCGAAATAGCTTTTAATACAAATTTCATCCCCTATTTCAGCACTTCAGCGGTTGATTTTTGAAAAAAAAAATAGCCTATGTTTGACCTCGGATCTTCAACTATTTCTATGCCAAATTGCATGAAAATCGGTCCAGCTGTTTAGCTGTGAAACCATAACAGACAGACAGAGATAATTTCGCATTTATAATATTAGTATGAATGAAAACCAGTCCAGCGGTTTAGCCGTGAAAGTGTAACAGACAGACAGACAGACAGACTTTCCCATTTATAATATTAGTATAGATTTCTTATTTCATTCGCCCAGAAAATTACTGGCGATAATTGTACACGGAGTCCTTGTGTACAGGGGCCACAATGGACTCTATTGATTCCGGGTCCCAAGGCGGACCAATCTTCGACGGTTGCAAATTACAGTTTGCTATTATTATTGTTTATCATAATTATGTTATCTATATTTTGTTGGCCGCGCTAAATATATCACCCGCGGACCGTAGTTTGACGCCCACTGCAGTGATGCGTCAAGGCCCTTCGCGAAGCAGTTCGGGATATCGCGATAGCACGAACCTTCGCCGTAGCCCGATATATGTAGCTGCACCCTAATGGAGTTTCAATTCAAAATCTGCTACCTGAGTTATTTAAGAATACGGACCGCAAACAAGACACTAAAATACGTACTTCACAAATATAAATGTCTGGTTTTTCACACGTAAGTTGTTCATTGGTCCTTATTGCCACTCTAGTGTTTCGTTGGTGCCACACACTTAGGTCCGTTTTCAAAGGATTCATGCTAAAATCATGTTCACCAACAACCTGAAAACATTTAAATATATGTTTAATTATAGCTATATGCTGCAATTAACAAACTTATTTGAGCACGCGTGCAAGTAGATAAACGCTCAATTTATCGCATCGACTATGATTAGCAATACGTGATAATTAACGACACAGAATGGTTTGAATTAATGACCAGAATATAAAGACGAGCATTGATTTAAGCGCGCGAGAAACTTGTTTAAAAATTAAAATTTCTAAAATAAAAGTAGCCGAAGTTGGCTACTACTTGGAATGGGGAGTCCATTACATTAGCTATCTGCTAGTGAAAGTCCCGTCAAAATCGGTCCAGCCGTTTCAGAGATTACCTGGAACAAACAGACAGACAGCCAGGTCGACGGACAGACAGACAAAAATTGTAAAAAAATGTTATTTTGGTATATGTACCGTAGTCCGTATATAAATCCATATTCATTTAGTAAAAAGCTGTTATTTTAATATTACAAACAGACACTCCAATTTTATTAATTTGTATAGATTACTAGCTGTTGCCAGCGACTTCGTCCGCGCGGACTTCGTTTACTCCGCACAGCATCTGGCCGCTAGGTGATAGCGTGATAATATGTAGCCTATATGTTGACCCGACATGTGAGTAATATTCATGCAAAATTTGAAGCAAATCCCTGCGTAGTACTTTTTGAGTTTACCCCGGACATACATACAGACAAACAGACGGACGGACGGACGGACGGGCGGACGGACGGACGGACGGACGGACAGACGGGCAGACGGACAGATGGACAGACAGACAGACAGACAGACAGACAAACAGACAAAAATTCTAAAATCTATATTTTTGGCGTCGATATCGATTGTAGAGAAGAGACACGCCCTTTTAAAAATATATTCAACTAGCTGTGACCCGGCAAACGTTGTTTAGCCTTACATATTAGGAATTCATAGCGGACAAACAACGTGACACGTAATTTATATAAGACTACGGGATTGTCCTTCCACGCAGCCAAAATGGCATTAAACGTTATATGGTGATTAAGTATGCTTAAATTTTCTAATTTTCCGCGCAATTTTCTAAATATTTTCTTTTATAAGAACCTTCTCCTTACAATTACAAACACAACAAAAAAAAAATTACCGAAATTGGTCCAGCCATTCAGGCATGATGTCGTGACCAAGGAAAATAGAGATTGATTTTTATATATGTAATATATAGATGTACAGTTTTGACTTTCCTACGATTTTATCATATGTATGTCGCAGGCGAATTCTATAATCCGTCCGAATACAACCGGCGGCGTCAGATTACAAACATAAAAACGTTTTATAAAATGCCTCACGCTGAATGTAATGTGTCGACATTTTATAATCGGCTCCGCGACTATAACATTGTCGTTTATAAAATGCCGCGGCATTTTGTACAAATTAGTACCACATTTTACTACGCGTGGCGCTGCATGTTAACAGCTATCCAAATCCAAATCCAAATATCCAAAAGAATATCGTAATATTCTTCCAAAGGTACAATGCGAACGGTGGGGCTATGACTGTTGTTTTTTTAAATAAGATAGTCTTGGCCAGCAATATGATGAATATTGCTTCATATCCAGAGCTTCAATAGTATTCAAATTAAGTCCGTCGAATACAAGCTTTCATGGACACCTCAGTATTTTTTATGTGGCGGTTATCCTCAAAAAAAATGTGGTTATTCCACGGTGTTTTCACAGCCCCCCTTTATGATTCATATATTTTCAATTACTCACTTTAATATAAATCCTTACTATCACTAATAATATTATCTGCAACTCTAATATTAGTCATGGTATTAATATTTGTTAATTCCGCACTTGAACTGCTATCCGCCATGTTTGTTCTGTTAACATGCAGCGCCACGCGTAGTAAAATGTGGTACTAATTTGTACAAAATGCCGCGGCATTTTATAAACGGCACTGTTATAGTCGCGGAGCCGATTATAAAATGTCAACACATTACATTCAGCGTGAGGCATTTTATAAAACGTTTTTATGTTTGTAATCTGACGCCGCCGGTTGTATTCGGACGGATTATAAAATTTGCCTGCGACATATAGATTAATGAGATCTTTTAATATGTACAGCGGGCAAGGGACGGTCGCGGTGTGACGAAAAATTAAGAAAACATGCCATTTTTACACGCTAGTCATGATGGCAATTCCTTTTTGTAGGAAATGCAAAATTTGCGTTTTATATTTTCTTCTTATTTTCACGATACGCAATGTAAGGCGTACATTACTCGGACTTGTCACACCCGCGGAACTCTCGCACCAGCCGTTTTGTTTGCGCGATATGTGGCGCATAATATGTTAAATAAATAAATTAATATTGCTGGACAAATTACACGAATTGATCTAACCCCAAAGTAAGCAAATTATTTGATTGTGTTATGGGTATTAGTCAACGATATTAATACCTACATAGAAATACATATATAATAATAATATATAAACACCTAAACCCAGAAATACAAAGGTCTATGTTCATCACACAATTAATGTTTGTCCCTGTCCAGAATTGAACCCAAGCCTCCTTTATTCCTAGTTAGTTTCCCTAACCACTCGACACGCGGGCGGTCCATTGCTTCTTTTATGTATTTTTCATAATTTTAGGTACTATTTTTTTAGAATAGACATTGTAGAGTATAAGAATAAATCAAATTATACAAAATTAAGATAAAAAATGTCAAAGAAAATCAAAAGTTTCCCACACAAATTAAAAACGGTTTAAAAATATTAAGGTCTCTGTAGTGCTCTGCCATGTGCTCTGCTATACTTCAACTATGACACCTAATCATTCTTGTAATTTCATACTCTATCATTCTTGTAATTGTCTTAGACAATTTTTCCTTCACATATTAATATTTATTATAGGTATAGTGCATGAATTATTTTACACTATTTTTAAGTAATTTTATAAGTGCCGTCATGCACCACGCAACGGTTTTAGGGTTCCGTAACTAATAGTTAAAACGGGACCCTATGACTAAGCCTCCGCTTTCTGTCTGTCTGTCTGTCACAAGGCTGTATCTCATAAACCGTGATAGCTAGAAAGCTGAAATTTTCACAAATTACGTTATTCTGTTGCCGCTATAACAACAAATACTAAAAATAAAAAAAATATTAAGGAAAGTCCCCATACTATAAACGTGTTTTTTCATATTTTTTGCTCAATATTAATAACGGTATCAGGTAGACGCTTAAAATTTTCACAGAATATTTTGTTGTAACCTTTCAAAATAAATAATTAAATAAAAATAAAGTAAATATTAAAGGGGGGCTCCATACAACAAACGTAATTTTTAAGCAATTTTTTACTCGATCTTAATAAACAGGTAGCAACTTGAATATTTAAAAAAAGTAAGTATTTGGAAATATATTTACTATAAAAATAAATACCTTATACATAAAATAAATATTTAAGTAATACAAAATATGTGATTTTCTTTTATAGATGATGGTACGGAACAATTCGTGCGCGAGTCCGACTCACACTTGGCCGGTTTTTTGTAAATAAAATTGCACAAATTCTAGGCTCAAAGTTAAGCAAATATCTCGTAGTACCATGGGTGTTAGTCGGTACTCTTACATAGAAATACAAAATTAAATAGGTACTACCTAAATTATCTATCTATACATATAATAAAATCGTAGGAAAGTCAAAACTGTACATTGAATATTTTTTTAAAAGAATACTTGGGGGGTGATCTACAATCGATATCGAAGCCAAAAATATAGTTTTTAGAATTTTTGTCTGTTTGTCTGTTTATCTGTTTGTCTGTATGTATGTCCGGGGTAAACTCAAAAAGTACTGAATGGATTTACTTCAAATTTTGCATGAATATTACTAATAGGTCGGGTCAACATATAGGCTACATACTATCACGCTATCACCTACGCAGGAGGGGCAGTGCGGAGTAAACGAAGTCCACGCGGACGAAGTCGTGGGCAACAGCTAGTGTTACAATAAATACACAAAGTCCGATGAACAAGTATTTATACTTATCACTTAAACGTTTTCCCTGTCAGGAACAGAACCTATAACCGGGTTCTATTCCCGAGAACCCGAGATTGCGAAATAAGGAGGAATGGTTCGATCAATGAGGCGGTCAATTCCTTCTTGTGGAATAAAGATGGGGATCACGATCACCTATCTCGATTTTTAAGTAGCCTATATAGGTATTTTGACTAGATATGAGCTTTTCGTATACGATATTTTAATTAAATCAATTTAGCTGTGCTGATGCGGAGGATTAACAAACATACACACAAACATCTACTCTGATTCTTTTATGGAGAATAAACAAAACGTAGTGATTATATTATACCTACCGTAGGGGTTACGGGGATGATGTATGATATACGACGGGAAAATGATATCCGTTTGACTGCTTATTAATCACTGATTTATTATGATAATTATGATAATATTTATAGGATACAAATGATGACGAGAGAGGCTGATATGCTGACTGGTGCATCGTGTAGCTGGTAGGTCACGCTGACGGGGCGGACGTGGTGTTGCAAGGCCACACTGAACCGACCATCTAGGAAGGATCATCTCTTTGGAATAAACCACAAACGTGTTGCTAACATGCAACTCGACGAACACGAACAAAGGTTAAACACAAAACAGGTTAAGACTATACTATGGTCTATGAGGTCAATAGAATTTACTACTACGACCTCTAGGCCTAGCGTACCGTGCGTACAATTTTGTATTGCATTTCTAAAAATTTATTTATGTAGGTAGTACAAGTGCAATATTTTTATTTATTTTCTGCATATAATTAAACAATATTCTATCAAAACTTCCTGTATCTACTTATATATTATGATTTAAAAGATGCTGTCTTTTGATATGATGTTCGAGTGGACAGCAATCTCAAAAGAGTCCCGTTGACTCTTATTGAGTACCACTATTACAATCTAGAACCTTATTTTTAGAGTAGGTATAATGCTTAGATAAATAATTGGTCTCGCTGTGTTTAACTAGATACCGCCGACGTACTTGTCAAATGCGGCAACAAATACTACGCCGAAACCGGCGTACCCGATTCAGTCACCAATCACAATGCAAGCTCTACTACACATTATTATCCATTTGCACGCTGTCATATCACACACACTACAATATTGAGTTGCCGCATTCACGGAGTTGTTGTTTTTAGATAGTGCGGTATCTTATCAAGCGCCGCGAGACCAATTATTTATATATGGTATATATAATGTTACTAAATAGGGAAACGAGTAATTTGAAATCACGTTTAAAAAACGTTGCTCTTTGAGACTTTAAAATGGAAGATAGGTATTATACCACAATAAATACTGTAACATTCAATTCATCCACCAACTAATTTATTTCCTTCTTTTTTTATAGAAATTTTAGTTTTCCTTCTATTTTCATTGATGTTACTCGTAACCTTCTCTTTGCCAGCAGGCATTTTATCATATTTTACTATATAACGATGTAACCGATTGTAAGATTTAAAACAGCAGTGCAATGAATTACGAGTATCCACGTTTAAATTTAACATCTAATAGCTCAGAGCAGAATTAATGATAATTACGCGTTCCTACGCGAGATAGTAAATATAAAGAGATTTGTATGTATGTCTTGCACATTTTAAGATAAAAACTATACATATAAATTGCACATATTCGGCAATCAAAATTGTTAACTGATTACGAATAACTGATAACGTATAAAAGTGATATATTAATCTTTACAGTGTGCATATCGATTATGTAAGCGATTTGATATACCGATTTGAAAAATGGTGACTGGTTACTGGACATGCAAAAACATATTTAGTAGCAAAATAACTAAATTTGTCCGATTATCTGTTCGTTCATGGGTAAAAAGTTGCAGTTGCGTTTCGAGAAATTTTCTAGCCAAATCACTCGATTCTTCTAATTAATCCGCTTTGTTTCTTCTTCTCGGCATTTGTTAGGTTTGATTATCATTAAGAGAAAATTACTAAGCATTGCTCTTCTTAACATGATAAATTAAATACTGAGACAACGTAATACTTACACGAGTAACGCAGATCAAAATTAAATATAAACATATTAAGTACCAGATTATTCACGTATAGTATCCTATTATTTTTTTATGTTAGTTGGATAGGCAAACTGGCAGACGAGCCACCTCATTTTAAGTGGTCGACGTCGCCAATGAATATAAACCAGTTTACCTGGAACTAGCCCAGGTAACTCATTTATGTGTTGCCTATCCTGAGACATAAGGTGTTAAGTCTCGGTGCCAGTAATTACACTGCCTGTCTTGCCCTTCTTTCCGAAACAAAGGAAGGCTATCTCACGGGAGAAACAAGCAAGATGGACCGGTAAAAAATTCGTAGATTTTTTGCCGATTTTGAATTTCACTTGACTAAATAAGAATATGCTTACATACATCAAAACATTTTAAAATTACCTGAACAGACGACTCATTGCATCCAAATTTCAATGAATTTACCTACATGATTGGCATTACTTTTGTGGTAAATTTGTGGAAAAAGTTTTTACTAAAATCTGGAAGGATGCTAAAATTATTCCCTTACCTAAAAAGACAAATCCAGCTTCTCTTTCTGACTATCGTCCAATTTCAATTTTACCTTTCCTGTCTAAAGTATTAGAACGCTTAGTCAAACATCAACTCTCCAATTTCTTAAACGCTAACAAGATTTTAAGTGACTTTCAATCTGGTTTCCGTGCCGGTCATAGCACCACCACTGCCTTAATAAAGATCACAGATGACGTTCGTTCTGGTATGGACAGCAAAAAAAATTACAGTATTAGCGTTGTTGGATTTTAGTAATGCGTTTAATACTGTTGACCATGACGTACTGTTGGCCCTATGAAATCTCTCAAGGTATCTCAATCCGTTTTGGACAGCTTAGCAGCTATCTTCGAGAGCGTCGACAGTATATTCAAACTGCAGCAAACGCATCGGCTCGGTCAGATTTAACAGTTGGCGTGCCACAGGGTGGCAATTTATCGCCTTTATTATTCACGATTTTTATTAATTTTATTACTGCCATTTTGTCCACATCGTACCATCTTTATGCTGATGATTTGCAAATTTATTTTCAAGCAACGCTTTCTGAACTGCCAAATGCTGTCCTAGCAATTAATAGTAACCTGGCGAATATCGATGCATGGTGCAAATCATTTGGTCTTAAGCTAAATCCAATTAAAACGCAGGCTATTATAATTGGTAGTCCCGGGCTAATTAAAAAAGTTAACTGGAGTAATTTGCCCCCAGTAGAGCTTGATGGCGTCACTATTCCCTACAGCGATTATGTCAAAAATCTTGGTATTTACATTGATAATACTTTATCGTGGACTAAGCAGATCCAGGAGCTTAGTAATAAAGTTTTCTGTGCCTGGAGTTTATTAAAACGTCTTAGGTATTTGATTCCCATTCCTACCAAAATTTTGCCGGCAGATTCCTTACTACTTTCTATTTTAGATTATGCTGACGCTAGTTATGTAAATCTCTCCTTAGACCAGATCAATAAACTTGAGCGACTTCAAAATCTTTGTATAAGGTTCATATTTGGTCTGCGCAAATATGACCACGTTTCCGAATTTCGTGCTAAGCTCAAGTGGTTGCCTATTCATCTTCGACGGAATACTCATATTCCCTCACAGCTATACTCCACTCTCTATGATCTGAAGTCTCCATCTTATTTGAAAGATAGATTCATTTTCCGTGACAACCAGCACAAATATCTTAGATCGGCTGATAATCGTTCCCTGTTAGTGCCAACGCAGAACACTATTTATTACAGTCGTTCCTTTACCTCACAAGCTGTTACGCTTTGGAACTAACTCTCTTCCAGTAGATATCAGAAAGGCGTCAAGTTTAAACTCTTTCAAAAGTATGGTCAATCGTCACTTTCTATGTACCTAGTAATTTTGTTTAATTTTTCTTATTTAGGTTTATGTATTACCATTGTTTTATTTGCGATTTTTGTTTTGTTTTGCTTTTCTGTGTAACTGTAACCGGATGTTACTTTTATTATTATTATTATTCTTATTTAATGAGCATAAAAACTATAAGTTATCTTGTGGTTAGCACCACTTTTTCTAGTATATTGTTATCCTTATTATAAAGGTTGTCTGGAGATCACTTTATTAGTGATAAGACCGCCTTTGTGTATCTTACTTGTATTATTTTTATGTTGTAACTTATAATGTTGTCATATTTTTGGTGCACAATAAAGAGTTATTGTATTGTATTGTATTGTAAATACTGATTAAGATTTTTGGTAGTTTTTTTAAAATATAGACGTAATGTTACGAAAATTCAATTTCTGAAACTTGCGCAAAGAAAATTACTAATTAAAAAAGTTCCTCATTTCACTCCGATTTTCAAAAAATTACTATCGTCATCATGACGTTTTGAGATCCTAGGAATCTGTTCTGAATATTTTTATGATAACGTCGGCATGTTTTTATGTAGGTATAGTAGGTATGTATGTGAGCGATGTGTGTATGTAAACCTCCTACTTATACCTCTGGATCGTCAAAATTAATTATTAAATATTTTTCATGTCGAAGGACCGTCGCTCAGCGGGCCAGATTAAATGGTTTCGCGGACAAGAGCTGGCCCGCGGATCGTACTTTGCCCATCACTGGGTCTAGATTCTAGGTCAGCGATCTTTAACTTTTCCATAAAATTATCTAATTATCTATTGACCTAATTTTATCGCAATTTTAAGTAAAAATTGTTATTAAAAAACAATACAATGTAATAAACAGCTTCGAGAGACGAAGACTCATCATCTACTATAAGAAAGAAATAGATTTTATGAATACGTGTACTTCACTATGTTTTTTCCATATAACTATTCATATCATCTATAACTGAATTTACTGCAATATTAAGTGAAAATATTATTTAAAAATAATAAACAGCTCCGTCTCTCATTCCATCTTCCCCGTGTTAGCCGCGGGCTTCTTTGAATAATAGGCCAATTACCGTTCTCCCAGGCAGATCGTAAAAAGCGACCGTTTGACTATGCGAGTCACTACCATCATGGATACTAGGTGGTAGAGTTCTGCATTGTCTCGCCCGGGTCTGGTTCCAATGCCTTAACTATTCCTGTCCTTATAGCGTCAGTGTTTGTCTTATGCATGTAGCATTGCCATCCCGCCACACTGATAGCAACGCACCAATAACATATGTGTTGTCTATAGGCGTTGTTTTCACTTTTCATCAGGAGAGCTATCTGCTTGTTTATTATCTTATAATATAAAAAAGATTTAGGAGTATAAAAAATTAGTGTAATGTTTTTTTTTCTATTTACCGTTTTTTATTATACCTACGACTAAAGTATTTTATATAATTAATTTATTTACCTTTGACATACCAATTATCCAGAAGTTAACAAAAATCTTAAGTAACTTTAACCTGCACATTGTTGTTTAAAGTCCTTAAGTCACTCACAAAATTCATAATAAACTGCACAGATGAACACACAAACGTAATAGCTTAAAGTCCATATTATCCATTGCACGTTGCAAGCAAAAAACAAACTGCCATGAAACATTCCAGGCCGAGATCAAACCAAAACAGCTTTGTTGTTCGTGGCCGATCAATTCAATGTTGTATTTGTTTTGTCCTACCTCGACATTGATTGTACTAAACAACTATTTACAAATTATCTATTGTGACAATCGCATGTTATCATAAATTAATTGTTGAACTTGCTGTGATTCGTAGACTAAATTATCTTTATCAAAAATTTTTTTTTATAATCATTGATATACTGGATACATATTTTAAAGAAAGAAAGTATCGAAATGGTTTCAGCCGGGATTATATTACATAATTGTAATTTTTAATGGTTCTAGAATTGCAATTAAGCAGGCTGCAGGAGATGACAGATACATATCGGCAACTGTAAAATTAGCGGTGAATTGATAGATTGCCATTTTTGATAAAGGGATAAGAATATACATACTGCTCTCGAATATAATGGGAAATCTCTGCCGTCATAAAGAACAAGATAAAATTAAAAACTTTAAAAACCCCCGACACATTTTTTTATCCTCAGATCGCCATTCCGCTATATTTGCATTATTTTAAGAGCAAATCGTAAAGGGAGCTGATGATCTTCGAAAAGGAATCCTGCAGCATCAGGTTAAGATTACCATGATTCCTTAAGCAACAAGCTTGAGTTGTTTTATTGCAAGCTCCTATGGCCTCATTTTAGCTCCACCATGTAAGTCTGAAAATAATTCTGATTTATAGTACCTATTTGCCAAAATATAACAAATTAGAACACACTCAATGTGCTTATTTTATTTAGTTTAGGAGTTTCATGGCTACCTTCTAGTTGTCAACCTGCGAATCTTCTAGCAATAAAGGCCAACTATATCAGGCCAAGCTCGGAAAGCCACCTTTCAGTTCTATCATCAGATCCCAGAAAACATATAGCACCTAAGAGTGTGCCAAAATAAACTGAATTAGCCCACACTCTGGGTTTAATTGGCTTAGCAAACACTAGAAACCATTCGGCAGCAAAACCCTTAAAAGAATAATCAAATAAGCCAAAAATATATAGTGCTACTCAATTGTAATCAAAAGTTCCAATGATCTCCTTCCTGCTTCATCATAAGACCCTGGAAGACATCTACCAACAAAGTAGTTATCAAAACAGAACACATGAGTCCAAACTCGATAGATTTATCTTGTTTAGTTTAGAAATTCCTCTAGCCATCTTCCAGTCCCATCGTGGGATTCTAAAAATCATCCAGCACCAAAGTGCATGTCAAAATCAACCAATGAGCCCATACTCGATTAGTTTATCTGGATTATCTTAGGAGTTCTCATAGACGTCTTTCAGTTCTAACATCAGGCTTTGGAAAACATCTTGCTCAAAAGTCCTTGAGAAAACTGATCAGTCGACCCCAAAGTCGATGGTATCGCTCAATTTTATTCTATGGTTTCCATGATCTCCTTCCAGCTTATTATGAGACGCTGGGAATCGTCTAGCACTGGAATGTGTGTAAAAACAGAACCAAACTAGATGGGTTTATCTTGTTTAGTTGAGGAGTTCCCATGGTGACCACTGACCTTCCAGTTGCATCATCAGTTCTTAGCAGCCTAGATCCAACACTAAAATATTAGCCAATACAATACAATTGAGTGCTAATTCAATAAATTAACCTTGTTGATTTTAGGAGTCCTCTGTTCCTTTTTTTATCGCATTTTGCTTCTGGATTTGGAAATTTCTATCTCCATAACCTCGGCATCATGGGAAAGAAATTATTGCAACGAAATAAACTCTTCCATAACTTAGCACTTTCTATCTGTGACTTTCAGTCTTTCAGCTCCATCTTCAGATCCTCTTCATAATGAGTGCTAATTAAACTTGTAGGTATTTATAGCAACAAATTCGCTGAAAAACTCGGCTGTCTCATCAAAATTCTGCATCTGAGAGTTCTAGTTTCTACATCCAGGATACAAGGTAAGGTAGCCGGTAAACTTATGCATGTGGCATAAGACCTCACCACTGGATAGCAACGAACCATTAACACCTTTGGTGTCTATAGGCGACTCTTTCCATCAGCAGACCCATCTGCTTGTTTGCTAAGATAGCAAAATGTTTCTTATAGTGTTTAAAAGTTAATGGTAAAGATAAAACCTTTCTAAAATTATTTAGAATTCAAATTTTTACCTATCAAGGTGTGCTGCGCAGTAATGAACGCAACGTTTACCGGCAGACAGATAGCCTTGCACTCTATTGTAGGGGGCATTGCAAATGATATTATATTAAAGAATCAGTTTTTTAATTTCTTTTTTTTAATGTTGAAAGCTCCTATACTATAATTAAACTTACCATTTATCTATGCTTTAATTGCGGTATCTTATCTTTATAATATACTTACCTCACATTTCTATTAAGTATCTCTTTTTTTTTAATCTTTCTTCAAATAAAATATTTTTTACCTTTTCTATTTATTTAGTTTCGAGTTATTGTTTTATTTATGTGCTTTAATTCTTATATTTTTATTATATATAAACAATTATACATAATAATCATAATTTTTTACACACTTACTTATTTCTATCTGTGTTGTTTGAATGATTATGTTCGGAACCTTTTTTTTTACAGTAATTGATGTAGTCTGTCTGCCTTCTTATAAGGTTTTTACCTACTATTTTGTACGCTACGAGATAACCCAGATGTTATCTTATATCTTTTCCTAGTGAATACAGGACACTTATATAGAATGTGTACGACTGATTTAGGTTTCCTGGTTTGCAGATGCACGATGGGCCTTTTACACTTAAACTAAACTTTAAAGTTGCTGTTAAGTTGCTTAGTTCATTTAATTTTAAGTTATGTTACATAAAACAAATTTTACTGCCTTAATCTGGTAATGTACCCTATTACTATTTTATTATCATTTATCTGCCCACGAAACCGTGCAAATTTTTACAGTTACCAAATACCAGTTGAACGTCTTGAACAAAGACCTAAAAATTTGTATACACTTTACATACATATATGTACTTATTAAACGTGATTGTCGTCATGAAAATACATTAAATATTTAAAAACGCTTAGCAAGTTTGCTCTGGATGGATACAATGAAACAAAATACAGTTCTTATTTTATTTTTTCTATGATATATTTAACACGTTACGAACTAAGTAGGTAGGTACGTTTCCCTAGTAGAAACATACAACCTATTAAAAACATACATGATGAGACAAATGAAACAACCGTTGATTAAAATACGAAAAGGGGTAACAGGCAGCAAGTACTTCGACTTTCAAATCATAAAATCTCATTTTAAACTCCTTAGTCTAGCGTGATCGTATGTTTGTAGGAGGCGCGTCGCAGGGAGATACTCACAGTCAGATTTCTAACAGCTTACTTCGATGATCCCTATGACCATTAATTATGGAAATCATCAAGAGCGGAGTTATACCATACATCTTATAAATGTGAAAGTATGATGTAGATGTTGAATGTTTGTTATTCAATCGCACTAAAACGGGTAGACCATAGATGGGGTAGACTGATTTGGATGAAATTTGGAAAATATGAAACACATTTATCTCGGAAAAATAAGTTGTTCTCGTGGGATTCACCAAAAACTTTTGTAATGCAGCGGACTGCACTGTGTTTTAATTAACGAGCAGCAGGGATGTTTCCGAACGGATGCCACTTGAAGAGCTTCAAGCAAAGAGCTTACTCAGCTTACCAGAGTACAAGAACTCTGACATTGCGGATGTGGTCACTGGAGGCTGTGATCACTTACCATCAGGTGCATCTCCTGTTTGCCTAATCTATATCTATATTAATATTATAAATGCGAAAGTTTGGATGTTTGGATGGATGTTTGTTACTCAATCACGCAAAAGCTACTGAACGGATTTGAATGAAATTTGGCACACAGGTACATGACGACCTGGAATAGCACATAGGCTTCTTTTAATCCCGGAAATTTAGGTGATCCCGCTGAATTCGTCAAAAAATTTTATAATGCAACGGACAGAATGCAGAATGCATCTGCAGCTAGGCTGTCATAAAAAAGTGTATGTAATATTTTTTATTAATTTGGAGAGTACAAAGTTTTCGCTTCTCGTATTTTTTTATAAATTAATCTTTCAATATTTACTTTCCTCCTTTATAAACGGCTAAGCTCACATTTTACGTTTTTGTATTTGTGTAAAGGATTAGCTGGTATACATACCTAATAGATCAAAAATTATAATGAGTGCATTTTGAATATAATTAGGTATATAAGCATGCCACGCTATTATATTTTTAAGCGAGTATTAAAGCAACACAGCGCTCAATTCGGTTGTATTTTTACCCGACTGCAAGTGATTATTCAACTGCAACTGCAAGTGAAGGGTTAGGTAGATATATGACTTATATGTTTCGCGCGTACACAAACAGACAAACAGACAAACAGACAAGCTGACAAACACACAAACAGACAAAAATTCTAAAAACTATATTTTTGGCTTCGATATCGATTGTAGATCACGCCCCAAGTATTCTTTAAAATAAAATATTCAGTGTACCGTTTTGACTTTCCTACGATTTTATTATATGTGTAGACACAAATTTGTATTTACGCGATTTACGCGATGCGAAAAACTAAGTAGATTTGAATTTAAGTTAAATAAATGGATTCATTGATGAAGAAACTGTAAGAATTTTTCCAACAACCAGGCTAGTGAAAGCTAATAACACTACCATTACAAAAGTTTACACCATTATTGCTGTATAGGTATCATTTAGGGAGATGGTCGCAGGTTCAAATCCCGCGTGTCGATATTTTCTTTGTTGTTTTTAAGGTTTTTCCACTTTCTCAAGCGCGGGGTGAGTGCTATAACACAAAAATAATCATTTTTATGTCGTAAGGTAGACTGAAATTATTATCGATGGACTTGGAAAATCTATACATATAATAAAAACGTAGGAAAGTCAAAACTGTACATTGAATATTTTTTTAAAAGAATACTTGGGGCGTTATCTACAATCGATATCGGAGCCAAAAATATAGTTTTTAGAATTTTTGTCTGTTTGTCTGTATGTATGTCCGGGGTAAACTCAAAAAGTACTGCATGGATTTACATCAAATTTTGCATGAATATTACTAATAGGTCGGCTCAACATATAGGCTACATATTATCACGCTATCACCTACGGGGGAGGTGCTTCGCGGAGTAAACGAAGTCTGCGCGGACGAAGTCGCAGGCAACAGTAGTAATGGTAGTGTTATTAGCTTTCACTAGCCTGGTTGTTGGAAAAATTCTAACAGTTTCTTCATCAATGAATCCATTTATTTACCTTAAATTCAAATCTACTTAGTTTTTCGCATCGCGTAAATCGCGTAAATACAAATTTGTGTCTACACATATAATAAAATCGTAGGAAAGTCAAAACTGTACATTGAATATTTTTTAAAAGAATACTTGGGGCGTTATCTACAATCGATATCGGAGCCAAAAATATAGTTTTTAGAATTTTTGTCTGTTTGTCTGTATGTCTGTTTGTCTGTATGTATGTCCGGGGTAAACTCAAAAAGTTCTGCATGGATTTACATCAAATTTTGCATGAATATTACTAATAGGTCGGTTCAACATATAGGCTACATATTATCACGCTATCACCTACGGGGGAGGTGCTGTGCGGAGTAAACGAAGTCCGCGCGGACGAAGTCGCAGGCAACAGCTAGTAGAATATATAAAAGTAAAAGTAGAATATAAAATGGTGCACATATGCGTCCGTCATATCAGTCAAATTACAAAAATACACCGAAACTTTTTTTTAAAGAATCATAAAGCCTGCAATGAGGTTCCCGTGTCACAGATTATAAATAGTTACCATCGTAACCCTTGTTCATTTCTTGCAAGTCATGTTATTACACAATGAAAACAGAATATTATGTTAGCAAAAGTTCAAAAGATCAACTGCTCTATTTTTAATATTATTGTTGCTTATGTTGAAAGGCTATTAAGATTCCTTATTGACAACGACTCTATATTCTGATTTATAAATATTTATGCTTATAGTTTTGCCATAGATATCTTAGAATGGCGGACAGATATATTAAATACTAGCTGTTGCCCACGACTTCGTCCGTGCGGACTTCGTTTACTCCGCACAGCTCCTCCCCCGTAGGTGATATGCAGGCTTTATGATTCTTTAAAAAAAAAGTTTCGGTGTATTTTTGTAATTTGACTGATATGACGGACGCATATGTGCACCATTTTATATTCTACTTTTACTTTTATATATTCTACTAGCTGTTGCCCACGACTTCGTCCGCGCGGACTTCGTTTACTCCGCACAGCTCCTCCCCCGTAGGTGATAGCGTGATAATATGTAGCCTATATGTGGAGCCAATCCATTAGTAATATTTTTGCAAAATTTGAAGTAAATCCATGCAGTACTTTTTGAGTTTACCCCGGACTTACATACAGACAAACAGACAAAAATTCTAAAAACTATATTTTTGGCTTTGATATCGATTGTAGATCACGCCAGGCCCAAGTATTCTTTTAAAAAAATATTCAATGTACAGTTTTGACTTTCCTACGATTTTATTATATGTATATAGATGATCAGATATTTATGATCTTTAAAAGTAAATGTACCAACCTAATTTTAATACCATTTATACTTTTTATATTATAATATAGCAAACAAGCAGTTATCCTGAAGGAAAGAGACGACCATCGCTATAGACACCAAAGATGTTAATTTTGTTCTATCCGTGTAGCGAGGTGTTAATGCCACTTGTATAAATTAACCGGCTACCTTATTTTTTAAACTGGAACACGACAGTGAAAAACATAACACTAAATGCGGCAAGAGAAGTTGCTAACACCTAGTAGTCACGATGTTAGTGACACCTATAACCAAGCGCTGATCCAGCGTTGTGGACACGGTGGGCATGCCCACAATCTTAAATGAGGTCGATATGGTGAAATATGCTGATGATATATATTCAATAGGTTATTTTTTTATACATAAAAGGATAGTTTACGAAAGGACGTAGATATGATATAATCAAAGTTTCAGTCGTTGCTTAATCAAGATGTGATATTGTGATGTGCAAACTCCTATTTGATTTTGTAACTTTTACAATATTGTCACGAGCAGTGTCATACTTACTCTCTGCGGTTTGTCAATATATGTATCTACTAGCTGCAGCGTGCAGCCCGCTGCATTATACACAGTTTTTGGCGCATCCAGCGTGATCACCTCATTTTTTCGGGATAAAAAGTAGCCTATGTGCTATTCCAGGTCATCAGCTACCTGTGTGCCAAATTTCATTCAAATCCGTTCAGTAGTTTTTGCGTGATTGAGTAACAAACGTCCATCCAAACATCTATCCAAACATCCATCCAAGCATCCAAACTTTCGCATTTATAATATTAATATAGATCGTCAGTCTATCTGCGACTCGTACTTAGCTGTTTTTTGGGTGGCCACTATCAAAACCTTTTTTGAGAGCTGGATCCACGCCTGCCTATAACCAATCGTTCGCCTTTTCCGAACTGTCTGGCAGAACTGCAGATAGTCCATTATTCTTCAAAGGGGGCTCGGATTAATACGAGGATCATACGGAGGAGGAAAGGTATAAAATAAAATAAATATTACTGGACCAGACCAGTGATTCCTAACCTTTTCAATATCGTTTTACATATGATCTATATCCATACTAATATTATAAATGCGAAAGTAACTCTGTCTGTCTGTCTGTCTGTCTGTCTGTCTGTCTGTCTGTCTGTCTGTTACGCTTTCACGGCCAAACCACTGAACCGATTTGGATAAAATTTGGTACAAATATAGTTTGAGACCCAAGAAAGGACATAGGATAGTTCTTATCCCGGAAATCCCACGGGAACGGGAACTATGCGGGTTTTTATTTTAGATTTTTTTCCACGCGAACGAAGTCGCGGGCACAGCTAGTAATATATATGTAAGAAAACCGGCTTCACCACCATTAAAAATTTATTTCAAGCAAATAATATAAGCAATCTTTACTTTCACCTCACACGGGTCTAGTACCACCATCTTGCCTATTCCTGCCGCAATAGCATCAGTGCTTGACGCTGTCGTGTTCCGGTTTGGAGGGTAAGGTCGTCGGTAAACTTATGCATGAGGCATTAGACGTCGCCACAAGATAGCAAAGCAACATTAACATCTTTGGTGTCTATAGGCGATGGTTGACTCTTCCCATCGGGAGACCCATCTGCTTGTTATCTAATAATATATAAAAAAAGCAAATACATTAACCAACAAAATATTAGGTGAGTTATAATTATTACCCATAAATTTACAATAATTATAACTATGAATGAATGACTATTCTTAGAATTAAAATTTAATCCTGAAGTATGTTATTTCGTGTAAATCGTTTAAACAAAGACATTTAAATATACTGAAAATTGAAATAAATTTAATAAGAATCCATAAAAATACAAAATTCTACGCTCATTACATAAACGTTTCGGAATCCTCCAATGGAGGACCCCTTGGTCAATGTCTTGTAGATGGAGGACCTCCATCTACAAGACATTGACCAAGGGGTGGATACATATAATAAAATCGTAGGAAAGTCAAAACTGTACATTGAATATTTTTTTTAAAAAATACTTGGGGCGTGATCTACAATCGATATCGAAGCCAAAAATATAGTTTTTAGAATTTTTGTCTGTTTGTCTGTTTGTCTGTTTGTCTGCTTATCTGTTTATCTGTTTGTCTGCTTATCTGTTTATCTGTTTGTCTGTTTGTATGTCCGGGGTAAACTCAAAAAGAACTGTATGGATTTACTTCAAATTTTGCATGAATATTACTAACAGGTCGGGTCAACATATAGGCAACATATTATCACGCTATCACCTAGCGGCCAGGTGCTGTGCGGAGTAAACGAAGTCCGCGCGGACGAAGTCGCTGGCAACAGCTAGTAACCGATACTTTGCCACCAGTCTGAAGGGCAACATCAAATATAATATTGGTGCTTTGCAATCCTTGTAATCTTTGAAGCGGACATGTTTACTTCTTCTGCGATTAGTATGGATTTTACTTATTATATTCTTTTGCTTATCATTTAGCCTCTACAATATTTCGAATTTTCAAGAATAATATATATTTTTTGTAATAAAATTGTATAATTTGTTTTACTAAAGATAAAAGGATACAATGTTTCATCAAGGTCGCTGTCATAATAAATATCAACGACCAAGGTTATTTTTTTATATCATAAAATAGCAAACAAGCAGATAGGTCTCCTGCTGAAAAGAGTCAACCATCGCCTATAGACACCAAAGATGTTAATGGTGCGTTGCTGTCTTGTGGTGAGGTCTAATGCCACATGGATAAGTTTACCGGCTACCTTACCCTACAAACCGGAACACAACAGTGACAAGCACTGACGCTATTGCGGCAGGAATAGGTAAGGTGGTGATACCAGACCCGAGCAAGACGATGCAGAACTCTACCACCTAGTAGCCACAATGATAGTGACCCGCGTAGCCAATCACTCGCAATTTGCGACCTGCCTGGCAGAACGGCAGTTGGCCTATTCTACAAAGGAGCCCAGGACCAACACAGGGGAGAAATACCCTCTGACTGAATTATCTTTTATCCAACCGACTTCGCAAAAGGAGGTTATCAATTCGGCTGTATTCTGTTTTTGTTACGAGTACCTCAGAACTCGATCATTTATGGACTTGTTTTTTTTTTGTTTGAGAGGGTACACTCCCTGTGCGGTTCTATTTTAATTTGGTGAAGATTAAATTATTCAACCCGTGAAAGGTCCGGACTCCTTTGAAGAATAGGCCAACTGCCGTTCAGCCAGGCAGGTTGTGAAACTTGGCTATGCGAGTCACTACCATCCCCCCCGTGTTCTCGATTTTCAACTGTGTTGGTCCGGGGTCTTTTGAAAAATAGGCCAACTGCCGTTCTGCCAGGCAGGTCGTAAAAAGGGACCAGAAATCAGAAGAACTTTATTCAATAAAACTTTTTACAAGTTATTTTGACACAACATTTTTTAAAAATACTACTGGATCGGAAACGCGGCCACACACTGAGAAGATCCGGCGGAAAAAACTCAGTGAGCTTGTCTTTTTTTTCATATATTTTTTTTTCACATTATCACAATATTACAAAATTATAAAACATATATATGAGATTGATATGAGGAGCAATTAATCCCATGCTTGTTTATCTTCCAAATAAGAGATTTTGTAATACGCTTTTTTACACAATTTTGTTTTAACACATTTTTTAATTTATTGACTGGTAGATAGATTTCTTATAGTTTCGGGAAGTTTATTGTAAAAGCGCCACATTGCCTCGTAAAAGAGTTACTCATTCTGTGGAGACGAGATGCAGGCACAACAAGATTGTTTTTGTTCCTTGTGTTAAGTGAGTGTATGTCACAATATTTTTTTAAACAAGCAAAACATTTTTACGAACGTACATGAAGTTCTCAAATATATATTGGGATATAACGGTTAGGATATTGATTTCTTTAATTTTTCTCTCAGGGAAACCCTCGGGCTAAGATTGTAAATTGCCCTAATAGCTCTTTTCTGCAATACAAATATAGTATTTATTTCAGCAGAATTTCCCCATAGAAGAATCCCATATTACATAACGCTGTAGAAGTAACTAAAGTATATAATTCTTGCTGTGTCAACATCGGTTAACTGTCTCATTTTTTTAACTGCATAAGCTGCCGAACTAAGTCTATTTGCTAAATTATTATTGTGCGGTCCCCACTATAATTTCTTATTTAAAGTAGTACCTAAAAACGCAGTGGAATCCACCAGATCCAGTTTGTTTCCATCCAGTTGTACACTGGCATCTACGTCTTTATATTAGGCAAAGAAAATTTAACACACTTGGTTTTGTTACCATTCAATAAAAGATTTTTTGTACTGAATCAGTGTACATCTTTTGAAATCGCATTACTTACTTCGTCATACTTACTAATTCGTCTTTTCACTTTCAACGAAAGTGAAGTGTCATCCGCAAACAGTACGATTCCATGCTTATCCCCTACGTAGTAAGGCAAGTCATTTATGTAAATTAGAAACAAGAATGGACCAAGTATAGACCCCTGCGGGACACCCATGGTTTCAGCAGCACCAACGGACCTTTTCCCACTAATATCAACCCTCTGAATTCTTTCATTTAAGTAAGAAATCAGAACATCAAGAGCATTATTTTTAACTCTATAGTGGTGTAACTTCCTGATTAAGATGTTATGATCGACACAGTCAAATGCCTTAGACAAATCACAGAACACTCCAAGTGCCGATCGATTGGCTCTGTGAGTCACTAGTATCGTGGCGACTAGGTGGTAGAGTTCTGCATTGTCTCGCCCGGGCCTGGTACCTTGGCTATTCCTGCCACAAGAACATCAGTGCTTGTTACTGTCGTGTTCCAGTTTAGAGGGTAAGGTAGCCGGTAAACTTATGCGTGTGGCATTAGATCTCATCACAAGATAGCAATGCACCATTAAAATCTTTGGTGTCTGGTATTGGTGGTGGTAGGCGAAGGTTGACTCTTTCCATCATCTGCTTGTTTGCTATCTTATAATATAAAAAATCTGTAAACGGTTGACCCTGTAGGCCATCCCTGATATTTCTCACTAAATTTAGGTATTTTAAACTTAAAAGAGTAAAAACTATATATAAGCATAGATTTTTTTAGTTCAGACATATCTATTTTGTGAAAAATGGCAATATATTGATGTTTGAAAAGCTGTAAAATGTTAAAAATGTTCGTCATTGATACCTAAATCCCAAACAAATTGACTTATTTTGATCCAATTTACGGTATTTGGTGCAGTTTTTAAAGGAGAAAAGCTGATAAGATTTTTAAGTCAATCAATCAGTATATTTAGCCTTAAAGTTATTTCAAAATTACTTAGTAAGTTTGCTAAAAACAACGTAATTTTAATATTTGAAAAGCTGTAATTTTTTTAAAATTAGATTCGATTATGATTTTTAAAACGGCATTCGACGTAGTTTTTTTAGTACTAAAATATCGTAAAATATCAAAAAAATGATTTTTCAAAATTTTTCGTCAACGATTGCTCCCAAACGGATAAACCGATACTGATTGAATTTATGCATTAGACGTAGTTTTTTGAGGAATAGAGCTGATTAGTTTTTGTACTCAATTGGTACATAAATCTGGAAGTTATATTAAAAAAATACTTTTTTGCCAAAATTTATTTGGGGTTTTTTCAAAATTTCTCAAAATCTCCCGGGCCAACTTAATCCAAATTTTCGGGAAATCTAAGTTGAGTAGAATCCAATCGAATGCCAGTAACCGTGTTTCGATGGGTCCATCCGTTCAAAAGGTATGAGCTGTTTACATACACACACACATATGTATACACATACAGACATACTGACGTCGTCGCAAATATAGTCGGAAAAGGTTCCTAGGACCTCAAAACGTGGAGATCTGGTGAAAACTCGATTTTGTGAAAATCGGGGCAAAATCAGTAACTTTCTTATTTAATACGTAGCGGGAAGTTAAAAAACTGACCAAGTGCGAGTCGGGCTCGCGCACGAAGGGTTCCGTACCATCATCTATAAAGAAAAATCGCGTTTGTTGTATGTATACTTAAATATTTATTTTATGTATTAAGCATTTATTTTTATAGTTAATATATTTCAAAATACTTACTTTTTTGAAAATATTCAAGTTTCTACCTGTTTATTAACATCGAGTAAAAATTGCTTAAAAATTATGTTTGTTTAATATTTACTTTAATATTTACTTTATTTTTATTTAATTATTTATTTTGAAAGGTAATGTACAACTAAATATTCTTTAAAAAAATTAAACGTCTTCTACCTGTTAACGTTTTTAATATTGAGCAAAACAATACGAAAAAATACGTTTACTGTATGGGTACCCCCCTTAATATTTTCATTTTTTTATTTTTAGGATTTGTTGTTATAGCGGCAACGGAAATACATAATTTGTAAAAATTTCAGCTTCCTAGTTATCACGGTTTATGAGGTACAGCCTGGTGACAGACAGACAGACGGACAGACAGACAGAGGGGTGCGAAACACGAAAAAGAAATTTGAGGTCCCGTTTATAGCCATTCGGTGAAAAGTTCAAATAAATGAAAGTGACAAAAGAAAAGAAAACAAAAGAAACGAGGATTTGGATTTATTTTATCTTGGATATAAGAAATTATTGGATTTTTTTTATTGGAATTATTATTATTATTATTGGAATATTATTATTATTGGAATCTCGGGATCGGCTCCAACGATTTTCATGAAAGTCACAAATTAGGGGTTTTTCGGGTTAAGGAATCGATTTATCAAGGTTCCAGGTCCAAGAAAAGCTCGGTTCCCAAGATATGGGTATGTGAAAAACCGAGCAATGCTCGGTCAACCAGGTACAGGAAAAAAATTATATATTCTATAGGAATCGATTTATCAAGGTTCAAGGTCCAAGAAAAGATCGGTTCCAAAAATATGTGAAAAACCGAGCAAAGCTCGGTCAACCAGATATTATTAACTTATATGGATTAATGCATCTATGTATACCTATCTATATAATCTGGAGAAAGTGCGTTTATGACTAGGAACTAACAGATAAAACATGATGTAGACACGTGTCAGCAGATAAATATGTATATCTTGACCTTAATAATTATGATATTGGATGGAATGTAAATAATGTCAATAGCGTATATTATTTTGCATTCATGTTAAACATTTTGATTTACAACCGACTTCACAAAAAGAAAAGGTTCTCAACTCCACTGTATTCTTTTTCCATTTTTGTTACCTGAGAACTCAGTCATTTATTTACAAATTTGAAAATTGCTTTCTTGATTTGTCTCAAAAAGGAAGAGGTTCTAAACTCTACTGTTTTTTAAATTTTTATTACATCAGAACTCAGTAATTTATTTACAAATTGGAAAAAAATATTCTTGAATTCTTAAATAGGAAGAGGTTCTCACTTCAGGTTTTTTTTAAATATTTATTATCTCTGAAGTCGGTAATTTATTTAAAAATTAGGACAATCTTTTCTGACTTCCCAAAAAAAAGGTTCTCAACTCCGCTGTTTATTAATTTTTATTACTTCAGAACTAGGTAATTTATTTACAAATTGGGAAAAATTTTTATTGACTTATCAAAAAGGAAGAGGTTCTCAGTTGCGGTCTTTTTTCAATATTTGCTATCTCCGAACTATCAACTAAGTTTTTTTTCATTTATTTACAAATTAAGACAATTCTTTTCCGAGTTCTCAAAAAGGAAGAGGTACTTAATTCCGCTATACTTTTTAAATATTTGTTAGGTACCTTAGAAGTCGGCTTTTTATTTACAAATTGAGATTTTTTTTCTTATGTGGGTAAATTCCCTATTTGGCACCAGAAAAATTTGGTAAAGACTTGAATCAGAGTTCTTAATATACGGGTTATAACTCGCAAAAAGCGGAGGTTCTCAATTCGGTGGTTTTTATGTTTGTTACGTCAGGACTTGATAATTTATAAACCGATTTAACAAGTTCTTAATTTGTTTGGAAGGGTAATCTTCCTGTGTTCAGGGTTCCAGATATATTGGTAATAGGAAGTTAATAGTTGCAGGTTTACTGCGTTTAAAATTTAAATTAAGAATGCATCGTTTGTTTTGTAGCACTTGTAGTATACATCAGTTTTTATTCTGCCGTTATGTCGCACTAATGTTGGTAAAAATACACCCTGGGTTGAACCTAATCTGAATTCAATTTTATTAGTTCAAAAACACCAGATTTGAATATATTTAATGATTCCCTTATTAAATTTAGACAAAACATTTGGATTTGACTCAACCTAAATAAATAAATACATGAGCTCATAACATAAGGTCTCGAGATCGATTAACGGGTTGGGGAGTTTTATTAGTTTAATATAGTAAAACCTCACTGCTTGAAGTTTGCTGGTGTTGTGTAGTGGACAGTTGGAAAAATAGTTTAGATTAGGTTGTAAGCTAGTTTTGGAGGTTAAGACAGCCGATAAACTTTACATAAGTTTATCGGCTATCTTAAATAAAATGTGCCATTAAAATCTAGATATTATCTTTAGACGATGCTTAACTCTTTCCATCAAGAGTTTATTCGCCATCCTGTAATGCAAAATAGCACAGCAAATAACAATAAACGTAGATATTGTATACTCTTTGTAAGAATCATTTAATAAATGTGTTCCAGACACGGCCAGCAACGCACCATTTTCAACTTTGATCTCTATGAGCCATGGTTGTCTCTTTACATCAGGAGAGCCATCTGCTTGTTAGCTATTTTATAAAAACAAATGGTTATTGTAGGCACCTTATCACGAATCTGGACGGATTTTCATTAAAATGCAAATAGGTATTGCCAAAACGCCATTGACGTCATGGCATGTCACAAATCTGAAGGTGAGATTATTTATAGCTTTTATATTTATGAAAGATTGTAGTAAATTGTTATTTTATGTAAATTTCAAAGTCAACACATTTTTATTCAAATTATCCTTTACAGGCGCTTTTGACGAGTCAACATTTTTTTGAGTTACTACCGGATCGGCACATACTAAGAAGATCCTTTGTTATTGTATCTTTTGCCTCTGCTATAAAAATGCAATGAATACTCACAGTTGGGTCGCATCTGTAAGCATTTGAAGAATAGACCATATCTACAATTTAGCTGAGCAGTTCGTAAAAGGCGAATGATTTACTAAACTTGCCACTATATAATCGTGACTACTAGGCGGTATAGTTCCTCATTACCGCTTTACCGTTTCCTGTCGCGGTAAAAAGTTGCTTTTTGGTATAAGACTACATAACAATTTAAAGTTTTTACATTTTTAACTTCCCAATACATATGTAGATAAGGAAGTTACTGTTTTTGCCCCGATTTTCGAAAATTGATTTTTCGCCAGATTTCTACATTTTGAGGTTCTAGGAACCTTTTCCGACTATTCACGATGTATGTTTGTATGTATAAATGTTTGTGTGTGTATGTGTGTATGTGTGTGTGTGTGTATGTATATGTGTTACGCGTTCCTGAAAAAAGTATCACACACGGATAACAAAGCTATCCTGTAAGGGTTCCAACGTTTCCTTTTTCCAGCGTGGCAGAGCTTATTATAATATGAGTTCCATGGCCCATAAAATAAGCTACACTTAAATCGCGTCATTAAGATTATTATAATATTATGTTAAATTATATATGAGTATGCATTATGTAGTTAACATGTTTGGTAATAAATCATTAGGTACGGTAGCACGTATACCGATTGTAGCAAATAAATGGAAATAAATGGTCGTTAACGTTAGCCCTAGCACATCTCTATCAAAAAAGCTTGATAGAGATTACAATCCATCTATTTGCCAAACCAGTAACATAAATATAAGGTGGGTAATATAATTGAATAAGTATTTATAACAATGTGTGACCTAAATCGGCTATTTAGCCACGCTTTTTCGTAACCTAAATATTTTTTACACCAAAAAGCGTGAATAAAGTGTGAGTCTATTTCACATGAGCTATAAAATAATAAACGATAGGTACGACAGTTTGCGGTACAGTTATTATCGTGGCGTTTAACATCCTCGTTATGTATGGAAAAGATTGTGGAAAAGACATTAGACATTTTACTATTCGCCGTAGAAAAACGGCAACAATTTGCAACAACATGAAACATGAAAAATGGGAGTCTGCACGACGCACAAACTAATAAATAATAAATAAATATTCATGGGACAAATTACACTTACTGATCTAACCCCAAGGTAAGCAAATTATTTGCTTCTGTTATGGGTATTTACGATACTAATACATAGAAATACATATATAAATCCAGGAATATATTTAATAAACACCTAAACCCGGAAATACAAACATTTATGATCATCACACAAATGCTTGTCCCCGTCGAGGATCGAACCCGAGCCCCGTTGATTGCGTAGTCAGGATCGCTAACCACTCGACCAACGGGACGGTCAAACGTAACAATAATTATATGATCTGACGACGCGTTGGCCTGTAGCACAAGTAGGCATATCTAAATATTATAAAAGTGCGATGCGATTATTGTACCTATATAAATTAATTGTGGCGCAACAAATAAATATCTACGAGTATTATCTAAAACAAACACAAATTCGCTGACACCACAAGTCACGTGTTAACTTACGTAACAAACAATAAATAAAATCGGTTAATTAATAATATACATGTATGCTTCAATCGAATTACTAGAACGTACCAGTTAATACATAATATCATGATAAAGGCAATTTCTAAACATGTATGAAATATGATCATTTCTTTAATTTTACTTTGAGTATATAAAATTATAGGTTGTTGATACACAAAATTTGAAACACAGTGCAGAGAATTTGTCGAAATAATTTGTCGAAAAATGCTTTAAAAATAATTGCCTGCACTAATTAGTATTCAGTGAAACTTTAGTAAGTAAGATAAATATCTCTATTTGCAAAACAAATATCTATTGAACGCGAATCACGCGAAAAACGCTGAATATATTTACTTGAAATTTGTACCATTATATTCAGAAAAGAGTTTTAACTAAACATTACCATCATTTTGATGATAAAAACTATTTCATTCCTCAAACTTAATAAAGGCAAGAGTTGCATAAAGGCAAGGGTTCACGTATAGACTGCAATAGCTATAGGGCCATCAGTTTGATCAGCTTAGCATTGAAGGTGTATGTTAAAATCATTGAAAGGAAATTGCAAGGAAAATCCGATGGAATGTTGCGGGAGGCATAAAGGGGTTTTAGATCTGGGGGAGGATGTATGGATCAAGTTTTCTCTGCGGTTTTGTGGATTTGGAGAAAGCGTTTGATAGAGCTGTGTGTAAGAAACTCTCGGACATTTTACCCAGTTATGTGATAGACGAGCTTCTGAATCGTGCTTTGTAATCGATGTACTGGGAATGTAAAGCATGTGTGCGGGTGGACGGCAACATCGCCCTTGTTCGAAGTCAATATCGGCGTCAAGCAGGGTTGTGTGTTGTCAGCTCGTCTGTTTATTCTATATCTGGATAAGTGTCTCCAAAGATTGAGGTCATTGAATGTGGGAATGCGCATGAGTGATCTAGTGGTGAACTGCCTGCTTTATGCAGATGACGCTGTACTTTTAGGCTCAACTCCATCTGAGCTTCAAACACTGGTCACAGTTATGAATGATGATTGTAAAAGTATGGGCTTACATTTGAATTCGAAGAAAACTAAAATTCTAGTATTTGAGAGGGAAGCAACCAGAACGTTGTGATCGATGATATAGTAAAGATGAAAAAGGGCATGCTTCGTTGATTCGGACACGTAGAAAGAATGGTAGATGAAAGGTTAATAAAACTGATATACAACGTGAATGTGGAAGGATGTATGTAACGGGGAAGACCAAGACTGACGTACCATGATCAGATTCATCGAGTAGGTACTGGCCGAATGTGGTTTCAAGAGTTTTTGTAACCGGCGTGTGTCTATATTTTGGAAACGATGACCAATTTTGATCTTTCAAATGACATTAGACGCAATTTTCGAGATCTAAAATGTTTTCGTAGTTACATAATCTATAGACTGAAAAATGTCGAAGTAATATGAAAAAAAAATGTTTTTTTCAAAGAAATTTGTTATTGATAAATCCCAAATAAATCGACCAATTTTGATTCAATTTATGGTATTTGACGCAGTTTTTTAGAAAGATAAGCTGATTCGATTTTAAGTCAATCGGTGTATTAGCCTGAAAGTTATTTTAAAAATATTAAGTAGTAAGTATTATAATATTTTTATTATAATATTAATATTGAAAAAGCTGTAACTTTTGGAAACTTTGATTTTGTTTTTTAAAACTGCATTAGACGTAGTTTTTGAAGTACTAAAATATCGTAGATCAAAAAATGATTATTAAAAAATTTCAAAGTTATGTCGAATAAAGGCTTTTTCCAAAATTATTCGTCAACGATAACTCCCGAACGGACAAACAGATTTTGATGCAATTTATGCATTACGCAGTTTTTTGAGGAATAGAGCTGATTAAATGTTGTACTCAATCGGTACATTAATCTTAAAGTTATATCTATAAAAAAAATACTTTTACGCCAACATTTTTTGAGCTTTTTTAAGAGATTTCAGTAAATCTCCTGGACCGAATTGGTTCAAATTTTACAGAAAATCTAGGTTGAGCGGAATCCAATCGAATGCCATCAACTCGTTTCGGTCGGTCATGCCGTTCAAAAGTTATGAGATGTTTACATACTACATACACACATACACAGGTTCTGGGCCACGGGGGGGGGGGGAAGCAACCGTAACATTTTAAGACTATATTTTTATCATAATATAATTTTATCTACAACAGTAAATAGTTAGTAGAGACTACAGAGGTAAACAAATTCTGGGGGAGGGGCAGCTTCCCCTCTCTGCCCCTCTCGTTACGCCCGTATGTGCATGGGACACAGATACATACATATAGACATACTGACGTCATCGTGAAAATATCGGGAAAGGTTCCTAGGACCTCAAAACATTGAGATCTGCTGAAAACTCGATTTTCGTAAATCGGGGCAAAATCAGTAGCTTCCTATCTACATACGTAATTAATACGTTTGAATTTATATAAATTTATATAAATACGTAATTAATAATTACGTAATAAAACGTAATACGTAAGTTAAAAACACGTATATAACACGTGACTTGGTCTTTTTTTTAAAGGGCAATGGGGCCACCTCTCGTTCCCACCACTGTAACTTCTGTAAACCAGAATCAACACCGGCATACGTGACTGACTTAATCTGTCAGCGCTTGGCTCTCCGTCTCTACTCTCTCTAGCCTCTAGTACAATATAATACTGGCGTATTATTTGTCGTTGTGAAGTGTGTACCGTCGTTTGTGGCTCTTTTATTTCTGAAGACTGAAAGCCTATGAAGAAAAAGCGTTGAAATAAATAAATTTGATATTGTCGTGTACGCTTGACAAACGCTAGTGTGAAGGGGCTCTAACACAATTTTAATTCTGAGATTGTAATAATTAGGGAATACACACGGATTAAACTGGATACGCCTTTAAAGGCAATTTCTTACGTTAGCAACGTTGTTTGCATTTACACAGAGAAATACGAAGTTGTAATACTTACCGATGAAATAAAATCACTCCAGATGTATTCTAAGTAAGTATTTGTATTTGAACATTGCTCATATGAGCGGCTACGCATTTTGCACTCAACACAGTGTGTATTGTATTTGTGTGGTCTGTGGGAATACAGTACCACCATCCCGCATGCTTTTAGCGGAACTAATCCCTGCAGGCCTACTCTTGAAAACAATATAAATCTTAAACCAATATTGATAAAAAAATAAGTTTCGAATATCGTCATAAAACGGTACTCTTAAAACCAATATTGCCCACATTGATTCAGTATAGTAACGACCTAATTCTTTGAGTATATACGTAATTATTGGACATAGATGTCATCGTTACACGTCAAGCTAGTTTTACAAGTAGAAATTTTAAGTACCGTTTTAAACAAAATAACGAATAAAAGCAATAATTAGTTCGAAAAAATTTCGAAATCCGTGTGGCAGTGTCGCCGAATCCAATAATTGAATATAGTTGTCCAGAGTACGAAATACTTCAAAATTCATTAAATATTCATTTAAAATTGAAATCGGTTTTCAAGAGTAGCCCTACTGGTCAGAAATTGAACGATACAGGATATAACGGAGTTGCCGGGATTGAAGAATAGCAAAAATTATGTGTATGTATACTGCGAACAGTAGCACGCGGCGTGTTGTATACCTACTATGCAAAACCAGGATCCGTTTAGTGAAAGAAACGTTATATAGGTACTTTTACGTTTTTAAAGACTACTTTCAAATCAATGTTTATTCTTTACTTTTAAAATCTCCTATTTTTTTACCCGCCATTGGTGACGTTAATTTCACTTACAACATTGGTGATGCCAGTCTCACAGACCAGGGTTTTCAACCTAAGATTTTGACAACCATTGGCTAATTATCCTACTTTTAGTTAGTTTAGGTTTCATAATAAACACATTTATGAAAATAAATCTCAAAAATTCAGTCGATCACAGCTTGTTTATTAATTATTAAAAAATTATACTCACGACACTAAAAATATTTTATTTACCCACTAGCTGCTGCCCACGACTTCAACCGCGTGGACTTCGTTTACTCCGCTCAGCTCCTCCCCCTTAGTTGATAGCGTGATAATATGTAGCCTATGTGTTGACCCGACCTGTTAGTAATATTCATGCAAAATTTGAAGTAAATCCATGCAGTACTTTTTGAGTTTACCCCGGACATACATACAGACAAACAGAAAAAAATTCTAAAAACTACATTTTTGGCTTCGATATCGATTGTATATCACGCCCCAAGTATTCTTTTTAAAAAATATTCAATGTACAGTTTTGACTTTCCTACGATTTTAATATATGTAATATAGATTATGTTTATAATAGTAAAAATGTTTAATTTTTTTTTTATTAATATCAACCTTTGTCTATCTTAGGACATTGCAAATTCTTAGAAAATAAACAAAAATATATATCCTTGTAAGAAAACAATATTATGTGTATTTTACTATATGAAAATATTATTAACTAGCTGTTTCCCGCGACTTAGTCCGCGCGGACTTCGTTTACTCCGCACAGCTCCTCCCCCGTAGGTGATATCTTTTAGCAAGAAGACACAGCTTTGCGTGTTTTCCGCTAAAAATACACCCTTTGTCGTGTCACCTCGATTTGGGGATACTCTCCTGGCAGCCTCAGCAGTGTTTGTATGATCTTCGTGTTTTATATATCATGAGATAGCAAACAAACAGATGGCTCTCCTGATGATAAGGAAACCATCGCTTATAGACATCAAAGATGTTAATGATGCGTTGCTATCCGTATGATGGCGGGATAATAATGCCACACGCATATATTTACCGATTATCTACTTTACGACGACTTACGACTTATTGACGTGACATTGCGCCAGGAATTGGTAAGGCGGTGGTACCAAATACCCGGACGAAACGTTGTAGAACTCTACCATCTATAGCAACTTTTACGACCTGCCTGGCAGAACGGCAGATGTTATATTCTTCAAAATGAACCAGGACTAACACGGGATAGTCGTCGAATCAACCGCAACACAAAACAGGTATTATTGTTCAGTTTAAATTTAAGTTACAAAGCATTATAATAAGGGTATCGGGCGTAATTATGTCGCGATGCCCCAGTTATTATTATCATTCATCACATATTTTTAAATTTAACTCACCTCGTTTTCAACTCTGTCCAAAAATTTAAAAAAAAACAACACTGGCTAATCAACGTCCAAAGGGCAGCTAAATAATCAAATAATCATACAAAATGTGAACAAATATTGTATAATGTTTTAAATTATATTGGAAAGCAAAGCGATAAAGAGAAGCTTAAAACCAAAACAAAAGACAGATCAAGTTTGAAGGCTTGCAGGAGCAGGATAAAATCTGTTAGTTTTCTAACAGATTTTATCCTGCTCCTAAATAGGACACGAATACGGTTTTTCAACAAAAATACTCAAACTTCCTAACCTAAGGCTTGTAAAACTATTCGAGCATAATAACCCCTAAGGGAACATAGGTTTGGTTTGAAATTCTTTATAAGTCCAATTATTGCTCTATTCAGGTAAATCTATTAAGGTAAGATAAAAGTGTTATATGGGCACAAAGTGAAAAATAAGGAACAAAAATATTTGCTGACGATAATGAAAACATTTTGATAAAAAAAAGTTATCGAAAGAAATATTTAACAAGATAAAAAAATATCAGACCAAAAATCTTCTGGGTATGATTTGAGTACCTATAGGTATTATTTAAGAAACTTAATCCAATAAGGTACCACCTATAACGAGATTTTCGTAAATCCATCGCTTAAATTAAAATATTTTTATATCGTAAGATAGCAAACAAGCAGATAGGTGAAGAGACAACCAAAAATGTTAATGATACATTTTTACCTCGTGGCGGGGTCATAATGCTACATGCATAAGTTTAACGGCTACCTTACCCTCCAAACTGGAACACGATAGTGACAAACCTTGTCGCTATTGGGGCAGGAATATGTACGTAGATATAGGGCGGTAGTACCAGACTCGGGCGAGTATTATAGTGTCATAACAGCCACTATTATAGTGTCTCATTCACTCGTTTTTGCTTCAAATAAACTTGTTATGTACAGTGATGGAACCCATAACCCGATCCAGTACCAGTAAACCGTCAAGTTGGCGCGCAGTTGCCCGGAACGACTGAAATTTTGTTTTATCCCATGAATCTGTATTATATCTGGAGGCAACACTTCTAATACCTACTAGAAACACATTTTGAATACTGCTGTCACCTTCTGAGGTCTTACCCTCTCTTTCTAACACAGCTGTATAAAAAGAGATGGCGAGACCGCTTAGACGGAGATATCACGTAGGTTTATGTTTCAAGTGATTAATCAAGGTGCTTGCTACACCTTTACCTAATATTTCATATTTTACCCACCTTTAATCTTTATTTTTTAAAATAACGATATTTTTGTTGATATCAGATTGCAATTAAGTATCCTACCTAATTTGTTTCAGGCCAGGCTAAAATGCGCAATAAATTCTATTTTGAATTTTAGACGTGTGTGCTTTAAGTAATCAGGCAGTAATAAATAAAATCTATTTTATTATCTTTCTCTTTTGATACACACTTTTATTGAATAAACACACCCGATTCTACTGATTTGTTATATTATACATATATGAAATATTATACATATATTATACATATATGATATGAAATACGTAATGAAATTTTATCAAATATTACATTCACATATTTAAAATAAAAAACAAGGATGGATGATAACTTCTGAACTTTAATGATAGTCTTGGTTTGTTTTGATTGATAATGTTATACTTGTTTAAGTTATTTTGCATTTCCACGTATTATTCACGTCAAAAATAATTCTAGGTTTATAGAATAGTGCCTATATTGATGTAGCAAAACTTCAATCGAATTAAATCGTTCGAATAATTAAAAATATTTTTCGTGTTCAGGTTTCGCAGAGTTCGCAAGTAATCGAACAAATATAGTGCTTGGCATAGCAATAGATGCTCTGAGCATCGCATCCAGGCGCGGATCCACCGTGTATGTTTGTTTTCTTTATATCTTGATGGCCACGACGGTCATACCCGAAATCTTAATCGATTTCTGACGTCACTTTCATAGTCTATTGAGATCTCATAAATTGCCTATAATGCCTATAATATCTATATGTAAATAATAATAACATACATCAATACATAGATGATGTGGGGGTCAGCTAGTATTATATACATAAATATCCCTTATATTAATCTAGTGCTCTGGTGTCGGAGTTGACCACATGAGGTCTCGGGTTCGATTCTCGGGTCGGGCAAATCATAAATGTGTTTTTTTTTTAGTTTTTTGACATAAACAACGTTGCCCAGGATTGGATAAAGTACCCGGTTGGCGATAGACTGGCCACCTACCCCATTGTGCGACTAAAGTATCTTCGGCTACTTGTTGTACCTCTGTCTACCTCTTCGAGGATACAGCCTACGGGCGTGAAGATACCTTTACTTTTACCTTATAGGAAAAAGTAAAGGTAATGTACTATATCGATTATGAACAAGTTCATATGCCGATTCGAACTTGGCCGATTTTCGAGTGGCTGAGGAAGTTACATTCTACCCGGAATGTTCACACGGCACACGCGTTTCGAAATCGTTCCGAAGAGTACCACGACATGGGTGGAGTGTGTCTCTTTCTACTAAATAAAGCGCCAATCGCCATGTATAAGTGCGGCCATGCGTAGTTTGCAAATTACTACTAAGTAATTCTACTAATTTGAGAAACAGTTTTTGCATTGCATAAGTAATTACGTAATAATTAAAATAAGCACATTTTAGAACTCACTGTGTTAATTACAATACATTTTATGCTAATGTATTTATCGGCGTGTATGAATAAAGGGGATTTAACGATTACCGAATATATAAAAATCTACCATCAGATAGTTTTATTTACACTGGCAATTGAAAGAAAGGAACAACATCCACTCTTGTCGTTGCCTCGCTCAGAACGTTTTCCCCCTCTGTTAAGTAAGAAACAAATGTCAACTTTATGAATAACTAAATAAAGTACATTTTTATTTTTCAAATATTGCTTCGTAATAATTCCAGTTATCGTATATAAGTTCCTTGCTGAGGCCACAACCACAGATTACTAATAAAATAGTTACTTCGTAACCACAACCTTTTTTGAAGGCTGGATCCGCGCCTGATCGCATCGCGATCGTTTGAAATATTGTTATAAGATTATTTAACGTGATGTCCATTGCTGAAATCAGCTGCTGGAATCAAAGGGAACATTTTTGTCAAGATTATTTTCTACGTTACATGCAATGAAAACCAAAATATTTACTAATAGCTATATTAATCTATATATCAATATTATAAAATGCGATAGTTGGGATGTTTGGATGGATGGATTATTGTTACACAATCACGCAAAAAATACTAAACGGATTTGAATAAAATTTGGGACACAGTAAATGATGACCTGATGAGCACCGAAGATGTTAATGACGCGTTATTTTCCGTGGGACGAGATGGCGATGCTACATGCATAAGTTTACCGGCCACCTTATCCTCTAAACTCGAACACGTCAGTGATTAGCACTGACGCTATTGCGGCACGAATAGATAAGGCGGTGATACCAGACTCGGGTGAGTCAATGCAGAACTCTACCACCTAGTAAGTAATATTATAAAAGACAAGCTGTTACTCACGACTTCTTTAGCGTGACCTACAATCATTACTTCAATTTGTTAACTCGGTTGAAAAAGTAGTCTATGTCACTCCTGGTAGTGTAACTTTCTAATGGTAAAAGGATTTTTATTATTGCTCCAGCAGTTTTTAAGTGTATTCGTTACACACATACAAAAATACAAATATTTTCTCTTTATAATATTATTATTGTAGATAAAAGTTTAAAATTTTTTGAGTTTATTTGTAGGTAGTATTCTCTGGAACTACTGAACTGATTTTCAAATTTCTTTCATCAGTTTTCTACTGGTCAGCTACATTAGGATTTAGTGACATCGGCTACATTATCAGAATTTTTTCGCAGGATCGGAACCTACACGGTTTATACCGCAGGAGAAAACTAGTTGTTAATATTATTTTTAGTTACACCTACTCACTCTTACATTAGACGGTTCAATCCCTGTGTAGGACTTAAGATATTTTTTGTGGTTATCCTCGAAAATCGTAATGTCAGTAGTCTAGGTCAGGTCAGTAAAATGCTATCTCGCCAAGCAATAAATCAGATTATCGAGGTGAACCGGAACACTTGTACTATGCGTTCCAAATGAGAATAGGACTGTCAAGATGACATATTGCCCGCCTTTTGCAAAAACTTCAAGAGTAAGGTGTACAAAAAATTCTAACAAAAAATACTTTAAAAAATATATTTTCATTCCAATTGGTATATTTTTATTTAGATTCCCATCAGATCATGTTACTATGTATTAAAATAAGGTGTAAAATAACTAAAACTGCTTTTATATATACATATTATACAGACTGACTGGTGAGTTACCTTCAATATTAAAAGATTTTTTGCTGACATTACTAATTTCACACTTGTGGTATGAAGTCGATAACAAGCGCGATTCTATTCTCAGTTGGAACGCATAGTACTATTATGTATTCTGTGCCAGAACACCTGTTGATGTTCGTATACTCTGCCAAATCCTGTAAGGAACCAGCATGTTAACATTTAATTTTATTTTTTTGGTCGAGTGGTTACCGACCCTTACTGTATTTTGACTGCCAAATGAATGGGTCTGGGTTTGATTCCCGACAGTGACAAACATCTCCTTAAATTTGCATTTCAGGGTTTGGGTGTTTATTAAATACTAGCTGCGCCGGCGACTTCGTCCGCGTGGAAAAGTAGCCTAAGTTACTCCCTGTTACATCAGCTATCTGCTAGTGAAAGTCCCGTCAAAATCGGTCCAGCCGTTCTAGAGATTAGCCGGAACAAACAGACAGACAGACAGACAGACAGACAGACAGACAGACGGACGGACAGACAGACAGACAGACAAAAATCGTAAAAAGTGTTATTTTAGTATGTGTACCTCGTATACATCCATATGCATTTAGTTAAAACCGGTTATTTTAATATTACAAACAGACACTCCAATTTTATTTGTATAGATGTATAGATGTTACAATAACAAAGAAAAATTTCGATACGTGGGGTTTAAAAAAATTCTATGTTGTTTTTAAAGTTTTTCAAGATTTCTCAAGCACGGGGTGAGTGCTAAAACACAAATATAATAATATGTAACAATATTTATATATGTGTTTCTACTTTGTATGTATTAGTATTGTTGACTAAGACCTACATCGCAGCCAATTAATCTGTTTACTTTGAAGTTAAATTAATCCTTGTAATTTGTAGTGCAATATTTATTCATTACGTCTTGTTCATTACTATAATAATTCCTAAGGCTACCTACGTTAGCAATCTCTCCGTGCCAGTATCTTCGGTCAATGCCTAACCAAACCTACTGCTGTAAAAATATTATTGCACTATTGATACCAACACTAGTAAGTCTTGTTACTTACCGGATTATTTAAAAACATTTACTCGCATATCACTTGATTCGTTTCAATTACAAAATCTATAGAATATATAGATTTTGTGATTGAAACGAATCAAGTTATCTATCTATCTATATATATAAAAATCAATTGCTGTTCGTTAGTCTCGCTAAAACTCGAGAACGGCTGAACCGATTTGGCTAATTTTGGTTTTGAAATAATTGTTGAAGTCCAGGGAAGGTTTAAAAGATGAGAAAATATAGAAATAAATAAGAGTAGTTAAAAAGGCAGATAAACGTTTGCTGGGTCAGCTAGTAATAAATTGTAATCTGTAATATTCTTATCAGCATAATTATACAGTTTTTAATTTTTAGACTGCACATTATCTCTTATTACGTTTTTTTAATATGCCAATATAATATTATGAGGAAGCGGGGTATTGATATGAAACGGTTATCATCTTATTTACAAGTTAAGAATTTATTTTGTTTGTTAAAATTAATATTTTAGCTTCTGGGGAAAAACCTTTGAGAAAAACACATGATGAAAGATATCTATATCTCAAGATGAATTTACCTACATGATAATTTGACAGGTCCAGAAGAACAATCGTTTACTTGGTGAAACCTTTCACTGCGGCAAGAAGTGCGTTACTAAAATTTAGCTATATGTATCATATCAAATAATTCCTTTTAGCATTTTCGATCTCACCTAAGCTAGGGGTAAAGTTTCTAAACTGCTATCAGCAAATTCATTATGTCATCTGTTCGAACCTCCCTTGGATTTCATAAATTGTACAGTTTGATATTGGGTAGCACCTGCTCAAGAGTGGGAATAATAATAATCCATGATGTGCTAGGCTTTGCCCGGAATTCGCATACGTAGTGATAGTTAATGCCGTGGATTGCATGGAGTCTAAAGTAAGGAGGACCAACTCTTGGATAGAAGACGTGTCCATTAAAAAGCATCCAATAGTTGTCGCGCCATTACAACTGCAGCGCTAAAAGCGCTGTTAAATACTTAAGGTCAGCACACTTCTCTCGTCTACAACAGCTAAATCCATATCGTAGTGTATACGGCACCAGTGCCATTCTGATATATACTTAATTTTTAGTATACAGCTGGATACTCCCGCATCTTTAAGTTAGTACGCCGTACCTCTAGTATAGACTGTGGTCGATTGCATGAATTATCATCTATACATATAATAAAATCGTAGAAAAGTCAATGTATGTCCGGGGTAAACTCAAAAAATACTGCATGGATTTACTTCAAATTTTGCATGAATATTACTAACAGGTCGGGTCAACATATAGGCTACATATTATCACGCTATCACCTACGGGGGAGGAGCTTTGCGGAGTAAACGAAGTCCGCGCGAACGAAGTCGCGGGCAACAGCTAGTATATAATATTTTACAAAACCATTTAAAAATTACCTTCAGCGCAAATAAGCAAAGTGAGAAAATTTTGTCCAATCGTTTCGCCGCCATACGTAGAGATGTGATGTGCTAAGATTGTATCGTTATCAGTAAAAGAACCATAATGCGTAAGCACGTTACGTACGGAAAATTAAAGAGTAGGTACCATAAAGTACCTAGTTTATTGCAGTGTCACTTATTATTTACGGTGTTGGTGTTAAAGGCAACCTCCTGCATATTTGTGTAACCAGTGTAACACATCTGGTAGAGTTCTACTTCTAAGTCAACTACCCATTTACGAGTATATACCAGTCAGGTAAGATCGTAGTCGACAAAGCCCTGCTGTTAGTTTTCGTTTTTAACCCCCAACACAAAAGGGATGTTACGTCTATTTCTCAGTGGAACCAATTACCGGCGGGGGCTTTTCCGAATGGATAGAACTTAGGGACCTTCAAGAAAAAAACTTACTCTTTCTTAAAAGGCCGGCAACGCAACTGCAAGTCAAAAAGTTCATGGGCGGCGGCGATCACTTATCATCAGGTGAGGCTCTTGCCCGTTTGCCCCCTTTACTATAAAAAAATGTTATAAGTTTAAGGTGTGTATCTCTATGTATGACTGTGGCATAGTAGCGCCTAGGTAGGTGATCTGAATTGGTTGCGTTTTTTTAATTGAAAGCCCTGTCTGACTGGATGGCTCTTTAACTATATGATTCAATAAAATCTGTTCCGCCGTTTCTAAATCACCAGCTCTTTTCAACTTGATGAAAGGAATTAAGCAACTTGCAAAGGCCTGATCGATACCAAATTCAGTATTCTGTTATTTCAATACTATTGCAAAGACACGGTAATCTTGACCTGATACTAAAAGGTCCCCATTCGAAGATCACTAGCTCTTTTTACAAGCTCTTATTTTACTTGCAATGTTCGTACGGAAATAATAGATTTTTTAAATTTGGCAAGCCGTTTTCAACCACTTCCTTATGTCCGAATAAACGATATTTAGGTATGTGAGTTCATCTTGAGATACGAGTAAGTAGTATTGTACCATCGAGCTGATCTCATAATGGAGCCTGGATGTAGAGACTGGAACTCTCAGATGCGGAGTGCCAAGACAACCGAGTGTTGGCTTATCAGTTTTATTGTATAAGTTGTAAGTTTAGGTAACACTCATGATGAAGAAAGAGGGTCTGAAGATGAAGCCGAAAGCGTACTATTGAAGTGGACGTAAAAAAAGTTCTAAGATAGTCGAGTTTGTTCTCGATTTTTTTTTTGTAATAAGTTCCTTCTATCACTCAGGGTGACGAGAGTCTGAAGTAAGAGACGAAAAAGTGCCATTTGAAGTTCCAGATACAGAGTGATAACACAGAATACTGGAAACTAACAGAAGTCAATCTATATACAAGGAATATTCGAGCAACGCACACATAGACGCCTCTATGACGCGATATCTCGGAATGGCTCGGGATAGTTTGTTCCGAACTAGTCCGAGATATCGCGTCCGTGAGAGGTGTCTATGTATGCTATGCTCATATTGCTTGTATGGAACATTGACTTCTGTTAGTCTCCAGTATTCTTTGGTGCTAACACAGTGAACTCATAAATTCAATAAGGTAAACCTACTGATTTTGGGCTTAATTTTCATGTTTTGGCAAACCCTTTGCTGCTAGATGATTTCCAAGTACTGATGGAGCTGAAAGGTGATCTTGGGGAGTCCTAAACTAAACAAGGTAAACTCATCGAGTTTTAGCTAATTTGGTTTGTCTTGGCAAATACCTTGGTGCTGGATAATTTCTAGGATCTGATGATGGGATTGATTAGTGCTCATGGGAACTTCTAAACTCAAAAAGATAGACTTATCGAGTTTGGACTAATTTGTTCTGTTTTAAGAAACACTCTGTTGCTAAACGATTTTTCAGGTCTCATGATGAAGCAAGAAGGAGATCATGGGATCTTTGGAATAAAACGAAGCAACACCATTGATTTTGGGCTTATATGATTCTTCTTTACAAAAGCTTCGGTGCTGGATGATTTACGGTGTCTGATGATAGAGTTAGAAGTCTATGAGAACTTCTAAGCTAAACCACGTAAACCCATTGAGTGTGGGCTAATTCGGTTTGTTTTCGAACATGTTCTGCTCCTGGATAATTTTCAGGATCTGACAATGGAGCTGGAAGTTAGCCATGGGAATTACTAAAATAAACAAGAAAAACCTATCCGAGCTTGGATTAACTCAGTCGGCCTAATTGCTAGAAGATTTCTAGGGGCTGATGAAGGAACTAGGAGGGGACCATGGCTTTCGGTATTGTACCGGGCCCCGTATGAAGACCATAGACCATCAGTCATTCTGCCTGGCTGTTCATAAAAGGCGAACGATTGTCACTATTATCGTGTTTATTACGTGGTAGAATTCTGCAACGTCCCACCCGGGTTTTAGTATCACCACCTTATAATCGTGCGCTTAAAAATATATTAATGGTGCGCATAATAACGGAATAATGGCATTTTTGGTGTCACAAGGCGATGATTGTCTCTTTTCATTAGAAGAGGCATCTGCATGTTTGCTCTTCTTTTTATATAAAAAAACAAGTCCATCGAATTTCGACTTAATTTTTCTATTTTGGCAAATACTCTGATCTGAATCAGAATGATTTCCAGTGACTCATGATGGAGTTGAAGACCATGAGAGCTTTGCATTAAAAAAACCCAAGCTAATCGAGAAAAGAATCAAGAAGCTTATACAGGCCTAATGAATACGATATTTGGTATTACGGTATTATGTAACTTCAAGGGAGAAGTTACATAATACCACATGTAACTACCCTATTATTATACTAACTTCCCCTACCCCGTAAGGGATCTGGCGTGAAGATATGTATATGTAACTTCAATGATATTGAAATGACAGGGTATTTTTGATTTGATGCTGCAAGAATCCCTTTCCGAGATCATCAGCTCTTTTCATATTTTGCTGCGCAAATAATGCAGATGAAGCAAGACGGCACGGCAATCTACAATAAGGGAATGCGCAGGAGATTTTTAATTTTTTTAATTTAGAGTTATGTAGGTGTGAGTCCTAAAGTCAACCTAACAAAGCTACTACATATTTATGTAACGAGTCGGGTAGCAGGCCCCTTGCCCAGAGCGACTTTTTCGTGCTAGTCGCATTTGAAACGCGCTATAGTAGCGATGCCAACGCGCTCTTGCATCGCGACTGTATAGATGCAAGCGTACGACGGTTTCGAACATTGTCGGAATATTGAAGCTGCTTTCGTTGCTCACGCTTTGGCTGCATACGTAACAACAGCGCCAAAGACAACGTGACTAGGAATGTTGCCTCAATGTAGTCTATCTTGCAACTGTAACGATCGGAGGCATTTATATGCCGTTACTGAATCGCGTTTGCACCGCGCAAAAGCGCGACAGTATCGCGTTTGCATCACGACTGAATCGTGGTTATGTGGGCGAGGGCCCACATATGAAGCTGTATTATATCTGGAGGCAGCACTTCTAATACCTACTTGAAACACAATTTTACATACTGCTGTCATCTTCTGAGGTCTTACCCTATTTTTCTAACACAGCTGTATAAAGGGAGATGGGGAGACCTCAAAGACTGAGATATAACGTAAATATTTGTTTCAATTGATTAACACGAGTGCTAGCTCCACCTATACCTAATACTTCATGGCGAGGGCACACAGCTAGCGACCGCTTCACGACTGTATCAATGCGGACGAGCGACAAGGTCGCTACAGTATCGCTACAAAAAGTCGCCGTGAGCGATGGCCTTAATATAGTAAATAGGTACCTATACACTTTCAAGATTTCATGAAGCGCGTATTATTACATCAGAAACGTAAGAAAATATTTCGTTTTGCGTTATACGTTAATGCGTACATTGATTAAGTTACATGCGTGTTAATTTTAACAATATGCGATAAGATATTGCAGCATACGGATTTTACTGCATGATCATTTCTTGCTGGTGCAACATTTGGCTATGCGTGGTAAAGCGTTCCGATTATTGTTTCTACTTTATAGGGTGGTGACGTAGCTTAATCACTGATGTTGACATAAACGTAGCGGCCAGTGTCCATACTAATTTGGACTTACTCGTCACATTGAAAGTTTTATCATTGAACGTTTCCCGACTTACTTTGACCCATATTGTTTTGTGCTTTGACCACAGGCCCTTTCGTAGATAAGATCTTCTTATAGGTGCTTCTTTCTGATGAAAAAAAAACATCATTTTTAATTTTTTATATTAAGTACCTTTAAGAAGATATTATTGTACAAAAATACAATGTGCAAATGGCTTTTTTACATATTATTACTTATAAAATCACTATACTTAGCTTAATATCTGACAAACAAACACGAAATTAAGGTTTTATTTTACTACAGAACCCTATTAGTGAACCGCTAAGACTATGGTTCCACAATATCTGACATGTATTTATTTATAACTTCCCGCTACGTATGTAGAAGGAATGTTACTGATTTTGCCCCGATTTTCGAAAATTGGGATTTTACGTTTCTCCACGACTCCACGTTTTGAGGTCCTAGGAACCTTTTTCAACTATTTTCACGATGACGTCAGTATGTCTGTATGTATGTGTGTGTGTGTGTGTGTGTGTGTGTGTGTGTGTAAATAAACATCTTAAGCTGCGTCCCCACTCGAACAATTTACCGTACACTATCCAGTGACCGTGTCAGACACGCGTGTCAGTACCGATTAATGTGGATGTATTTTGTTACGCGTACAATTGTCACGACCTGCAGTACGGTTCAATTCATTCCGAACACCGAAAGAAACTGCTGAACACAGAATAAAAGGCAGAACAATGTACGGAGTTACGATCTACTAGCCGGGCCCAGTGTGGACGCTAGTCTGTGTACTGTCACGCATCGAAGCCACGTGTTACGAGCCGATCCATCGAAATTCAGTTTATTTCAAAGGATTTTCGCTATTGTCCGCGGACCAGGAAACGTCCACACTTGTATTTATGACACGCGTCGAAGTACGCCCGATGACACAGACACAGATAATGGGTTGGAGTATACGCTATAAACATCGTTGTTTAGTTTTGTACTGCGCTGCGACCTTAGATCATAGATTGTGGGTGGGTTCAAATGTGCAGGTATAATAAATGTAATTAAAATAATAATGTTGGTTAATATAATTCTTTGTTCATGTACCCGAATTGATAATGCGCCTCCACTACATTTTTGTTCTCGTTACTGAATATCTAAAAAAATAGCTCTTCAAAATTTTGAGTATAAAATAAGAAGCTACCTTAAGCAGTTTTAACAAAATTTCATTTTGTATCGGTATGGGTAGGTATTTATTATAGTTAAGGTTGATTTTGTAATACAGTTTTTTTTTAATGTGGTGTTTTGTTTTATTATCCATAAAATCATTTGTCCGACACGAAAATACGCACACAGATATATGCGCTAGTGGTAACACGGTGCCACGTTTTGTGTTAACATTTATATGGAACACTACATCTGTAGTATGTTTGATCTAAGACTGCGCCGTGTATCCACGTGTAGCGATGCGATGTGACTTTGTGGCTTGTAACCTTGTCAGTGCAACTTATACCGTCCACATATAGCGTAACATGTTTGTAGCGATGCCTCGCTGTCCGGTCCGTTGTAATGTTACAAGTGTGGACGCAGCTTTATAACTTTTGAACGGCTTGACCGATCGAAGCGCGGTTGATGGCATTCGATTGGATTCCGCTCAACTTAACTTTCTGAAAATTTGAACCAATTCGGTCTAGGAGATTTTGAGGGATTTTATAAAAAACTTCAAAATAATTTTAGTGAAACAGTATTTTTTAATATAATTTTCAAATTAATGTATCGATTGAGTACAACATCTCATCAGCTCTATTCCTGCGTCAAATGCATAGATTAGATCAAAATTGGTTAAACCGTTCGGGAGAAATCATTAACGAAAATTTTTGAAAAAAAGTATATTTTCGACATAATTTCGAGGTTTTTTAACCAGACATTTTTCAACCTTAAGTATACAATATTTTAGTACTTAAAAAAACTACGTCAAATGCAGTTTCAAAAATCAAAATCGAATCAAGCTCTCAAAATTTACAACTTTTCAAATATTAATATTTAGATTGATTTAAAAATCTAATCGGCTTTTCTCTCTAAAAAACTGCGTTAAATACCGTAAATTGGATCAAAATCAGTCGATTTATTTGGGATTTCTCAATGACTGAAAAAAAATGTTATGTTCCAGTCATGGACAATTTCTTTTTTGTTCTGTTGATGAATGAAAAAAAAATGTTTTATGACATTACTTCGAAATTTTACAACTTATAGATTAGGTATGTAGCAAAGAAAACATTGTACAGCTCAAAAATTGTATTAATTGCCATTCCAAAGATCAAAATCGATCTTCGTTTCTAAAATACGGTTTTGCAAAAGTCAAATTACTGTCGTTTCGTTTTTAACAAAATTTAGATTTTTAAACTCTGAAAAAATTTATTGGCATAGGTTTTTATTCCTTGGGGCTTAAAATACTTTAATGTAGCGGGAAGCTTCATGGATGACCTGCAGGGTCAAGCGTTTTACAGATTTTTTCTTGTCGTATCGCGGAATCTTAAATAAAAGAAAATAAAGATGGAGCATTGCCCTATTGCATATTGATGCCACTATTTAATACATGCCTCAGTTTACTATATGACGCGTCTCCCTCAGCTTGATAAAATGTTCGAGGCGCTCTGTCTTTATTTATTTTGGTTTAAGGGTTGAATTTAAAATTTGCAAAATATACTTATTGCGATTTACTAGGAGATAAACTAAATAATCAGTAAAATAAAGTAAATTCCGTCCACAGATAGCAACTTACCATTAACATCTTTAGTGCCTATAGGCGATGGTTTCTCTTACCGTCAGAAGAGTCATCTGCTGTTAACAAACATTATCTAAAGATATGAAAAATAAATCAAAAAACATACTATTTTTTGTGTCGGAGCTAAAAGCAGTCTAACAAACCTGCATATTGCATTTCTTTCTCTTTTAAGTCTCTTTACACTGTCAATTAAAATTATCGCTGTAATAATAAGTATAACCTACTCATAAGCTCAAGTCTCACCGATCCCCTTTTCATCGAATGTTCTTATTACTAATAAAAAGTCGTACAAATTGTATATTTCGTCAAAGACTATATTATCTATTTTTTCTATCCAGCAACGAATAGACGAACTCAAATTCAAAACAAAGCAAAAACAGAATAATAAAAATTATTATCAACCGCCTTAACCTTTGCTCGCTATGAAAGATATATTTCATCCATGTCAATAATTTGATAACTTATAGAATAGCAATAACATCGTGCGAAGTTATACGATTTGTGACAGTATTGCATAATATTTTTAACCTACTTCACAAAAAAAGTCCTAACCTCAAAGCGTCTTTACATATTTATAAATATGTACTAAGATGTTTGTTACTAGTGTCTACCATAGACTATAGAGAAATAATTTTACTCATTACTCATATCTCTGGAACCCTGCTCCTTCTTCAAATACTAAAACTAAAACTACCGATCTGCCAGGCAGGTCATAAACGGCGACCGATTGGCTATGCGAGTCACTACCATCGTGGTAGAGTTCTGCATTGTCTCGCCCGGGTCTGGTACCACCGCCTTACCTATTCCTGCCGCAATAGTGTCAGTGCTTGTCACTGTCGTGTCCCGGTTTGAAGGAAAAAGGTAGCCGATAAACTTATGCCATATGCATAACTGCATAAGTTTATCAGCTACCTCTGCTCTAGATCTAATGATCTCGTCACAAGATAGCAACGCACCATTAACATCTTTGGTGTCTATAGGCGATGCTTAACTCTTTCCATCAGGAGACTCGTCTACTTGTTTACTACCTTATAATATGTAGGGTTTAAACTTAATTGAGAAGTAATTGATAAATAACATATTTTTTCTAAATTTCTGTCATAATTTTGTATTAAAATAATAATAAATTATGATCTAATTTGATAATTTGTTGTTAAAAACATACACTTTGTAAAAAATGTTAGTTATGGGGGCTCATTGAAAATTTTAATTATCTGAGCGGACGTTTGGCCCTTGGGATTTGTCTGGTTGTCCACAAAAGGTATTGAAATAGTCCCTCCCTAAGCATTATGTATAAAATTGAAGACTTCGAATATAAGAAAATGTGTAAGCGGTTGACCCTACAGGCCGTCCCTGAAACTTTCCGCTAAATTAAGGTGTTTTAAGCTCAAAAGAATAAAATCTATAAACAGATTTTTTCAGTTCAAACATTTATTTTGTTAAAATGGCAGTATATTGATTTTTGAAAAGTTGTATATTTTGGAAACGCTGATTGAATTTGATCTTTCGCATGACATTCAACTCAATTTTTGAGATCTAAAATATTGCTTTAGTTAAATAATCGATAGGTTGAAAAATTTCGTAGCAACGTCAAAAAAACATTTTTTTCAAATATTTTCATCATTAATCACACTAAACAAATTGACCGATTTTGATTCAATTAACGGTATTTGACGTAGTTTTTAAAGGAGAAAAGCTGATAAGATTTTTAAGTCCATCGGTGTATTAGCCTGAAAATTATTTTAAAAATATAAAGTAAATTTGCTAAAAATGACGTAATTTTAATATTTGAGAAGCTGTAACTTTTGAAAATTAGATTCGATTTTGATTCTTGAAATGCCATCTGACGTAATTTTTTTAGTACTAAAATATTGTAGAATACTAAAAAATGATTGGTTGAAATATTTCGAAGTTATGTTGAAAAAACACTTTCTTTTTAATTTTTCGTCAACGATTTCTCCCAAACGGATAAACCAATTTTGATACCGGTCCAGCCGTTCAAAAGTTATGAGATGTTTACATACACACATACACACACCCACACACACATACATACATACAGACATACTGACGTCATCGCGAAAATAGTCGGAAAAGATTCCTAGGACCTCAAAACGTGAAGATCCGGTGAAAACTCGATTTTCGAAAATCGGGGCAAATTTAGTAACTTCCTATCTACGTACACTACGTACTACGTAGCGGGAAGTTAAGAAGTTACTTTTTTTATATGAGATTTAAAGCGTCTGGGGGAAGTTACCGCCCACGGGAAAGGTCTGGCAATATAACATATTTATTTTTAACTATTATTCCGGATAACATATATAAACATCAGTAGGTACTTCGAATTTAACAAAAGTAAGCTATGTTTCTGTCTACTTTTTCTACCTGATACCTGTGAATGGGCCACCTAGCCAAGCAAGCTAGCAAGTACGCAAACACTCTTAAACACGTATCCATTCCGTAAATTTCGTTAGTTTGAAAATAAGTAATGTCTGGCGGCCTTGGGATCTTACTCTGGTGGCCCCGACATGTTTTTATATTTTTTAATTATAAATATTAAAAATATAACATTATCCTTTAACTCATGATGAGACGCCTTTGTTTTCACGACGCTCTTGTCTGCAGCCCGAAAGGACCGTTTGTAGATCCACCCCTGATTTTTAAGCTTGGTCATGAGCTACATCGATCTAGAGGTTGCCATAATAGTAGGGTTGTAAGGGGACGCGGGTCCTAACATGGAATGTTACAACTACGCCATCGCGAGTTCACAGTTCATGGCGAACCACTTATGCATTCATTAGCGTTGTAACGGGACCATAATATCGGACCCCCTTAGCTGCCTCGTGAGTATAGCACATTATACAGGACTAAAGCTATACTATACTATACTATAAAAGGAACAAAAAGAATCTTGTTGTGCATGCATCTGGTCTCTACAGAATAAGTAACTATTTTATGGGGCAATTATACGCTTTTACAATAAACTTCCCGTAATTATAATAGATTTACCAGTCAATAAATTTAAAAAATGTGTTAAAACAAAACTGTGTAAAAAAGGATATTATAAAATCTCAGATTATTTAGAAGACAAAAAAGCCTGGGATTAATTGCTCCTCATACCGATCTCATATATATTTTTTGTAATATTGTGATATTGTAAAAAAATAGATGATATGGAAAAAAAGACAAGCCCGCTGAGTTTCTTCCGCCGGATAATCTCAGTGTGTGGCCGCGTTTTCGATCCGGTAGTAGTTTTTAAAAAAATATGTTGACGTGTCAAAATAACTTGTAAAAAGTTTTATTGAATAAAGTATTTCTGATTTATGAAAAAACTTAAAATCAGTGCCATTGGCACGATTGCTGCAGCGCGCGTAGGCTAAGTTGGGCTGTAAGTATTTTCATCAGTCATCATTTTATTTTAGTCAATTGTATTTTTTAAAATTAAGTTTAAGTGAATAATTCCCAATTACTCAATAATATCGCACACTAATGCCCCATAGACCTACAATAACATTGTGCAATACTTTTATCGTGCAATAATATTGAATACCCCTTTGACTCCAAACGTTCAATAAATTCACTCAATAAAATTGACAAACCAGTCTGATCAATATTTTCGAGCGAGCAACATGGCTGACGAGGAAATTTTGGCGGCAACCATGCTGGTAATTTTGTTAAATAAATCTCTATACAATATTCTACTCAAGTGAAAACTCCCGTTGCTTTTATAGCATTCTTGCTCGCCATTTTACTTAAATTTACAACACGACCATTGTATTAAACACCGTGACTAACCGAACGCGACCGCTCCAAACTCTGAAGTGAAAAATGTTGTGCAATATTAATCCTACACAGAGCAAGAAATATTGCGCAATAAAAATTAAACCCGATCAAACTTTCGTTCAATCTTTGTGCAATTTTCAATACTAACCCTAAACGGTCAATAATATTGCACAATACGTAAGATTGCGCAATATTATTGTAGGTATATTAGGCACCGAAGGCTAATGCCAAATAAATTATAAAAATAGTAATATTTGGAAATACAAATATTTCTTACCGTATTAGCATATGATTGCGTCAGCTTAAAAGTTGGTGTAACTTCAAAGTTTATCATTTATATAAAAATTATTCACTACATTTTGTTATATAACATTGCTAGGTAGGTACTCATAACGTAGTTTCCGTTGGAAATGTATTAGTCATTCTCAGATTAAGAGCATGATCATGAGCATCATCTTACAAATTTGGATGAAATACTATAAAACCTGAGCAGTAAGTATCGTGATTTTGCCTATGTGACATTTTTAATATACTTTGCTAAATGCAATGTAGGTAAGTATCTATAATATATATTATATACATTAGCTTTCACCCGCGGCTTCGCCCGCGTGGTTTTAGTAACAATTAGTAGCCTATGTCCTTCCCCAGACTTTAGACTATCCATATGAAATATCATCACAAACGGCTTTGCCATTTTCCATTACATTTTTTTTTAATAATAAATATCCACGGGACAAATTACACTTATTGATCTAACTCCAAAGTAAGCAAATTATTTGCTTGTAATTTGCTTACATTACATTTACAATATCTGGTTGACCGAGCTTTGCTCGGTTTTTCACATACCCATATCTTGGGAACCGAGCTTTTCTTGGACCTGGAACCTTAATAAATCGATTCCTATAGAATATTTTTTTTTCTGTACCTGGTTGACTGAGCTTTGCTCGGTTTTTCACATACCCATATCTTGGGAATCGAGCTTTTCTTGGACCTGGAACTTTGATAAATCGATTCCTTGACCCGAAAAACCCCTAATTTGTGACTTTCATGAAAATCGTTGGAGCCGATTCTGAGATTCCAATTATATATATACAAGAATTGCTCGTTTAAAGGTATTAGATTAACCGTGAAACATACATTACAGATAAACAAATAAACAGATAGAATGTAAGGTAAAAATTATTATGCATATTATTGAATTTATTGAAGAGCGTAACATACAGCAGCAGCAAAATATAAAAATTTGTAAACTGCTCAACCTTGCAAGCTGTTCTCGAAACTTTCCGCTAAATTTTATTTTTTGCTTTGATTCCTTGACCCGAAAAACCCCTAATTTGTGACTTTCATGAAAATCGTTGGAACCGATTCCGAGATTCCAATTATATATATACAAGAATTGCTCGTTTAAAGGTATTAGATTAACCGTGAAACATACATTACAGATAAACAAATAAACAGATAGAATGTAAGGTAAAAATTATTATGCATATTATTGAATTTATTGAAGAGCGTAACATACAGCAGCAGCAAAATATAAAAATTTGTAAACTGCTCAACCTTGCAAGCTGTTCTCGAAACTTTCCGCTAAATTTTATTTTTTGCTTTGATTCCTTGACCCGAAAAACCCCTAATTTGTGACTTTCATGAAAATCGTTGGAACCGATTCCGAGATTCCAATTATATATATACAAGAATTGCTCGTTTAAAGGTATTAGATTAACCGTGAAACATACATTACAGATAAACAAATAAACAGATAGAATGTAAGGTAAAAATTATTATGCATATTATTGAATTTATTGAAGAGCGTAACATACAGCAGCAGCAAAATATAAAAATTTGTAAACTGCTCAACCTTGCAAGCTGTTCCCGAAACTTTCCGCTAATTTTTTTTTTTTGCTTAAAGGAGTAAAAAGTAACTATACCTAAGGATAGACTTTTGTTCTTTTTTATTTTACGTTTTGAAAATCTGTATTTTTAAGCACGATGATTAATTTTTTGAGCTGTAAAATGTTGTCTTCACCACAAAATTGATGACAAAAAATATCGAAATACCTACCTAATGGAGTAAAAATTTGTTTCAAAAATTTCCGCCATTGCTAAGTGCCGAACAGATAAACCGATTTTGATGCAATTTGCGATATTTTACGTAATTTTAAAGTGAAACTTCTTTATAATAGTTGTGATTTGTACCTACTCGAAAAAAAACGAAAATGCGTCACGATAGAAAAACAAACAAATTTATAGAATGAAACCGGGCATGAGAATGAAACAGAATACGTACATTATACAGTATTTCATATTTAAAATATCATCTATTCATGGTTCCAACCTTGGATTAAATGGATACGCCTTTCAAGACAATTTCTCAAATTGTCAGTGTAGCTTGCAATTACATACATAAATACAGAGTTATACTACTTACCAAAGAAATAACTCAAATCTAATTTTTAAAAATCACTTCAAGGGTAATTTTAAACCTTGTCATCCCATTTCGTATGATAAAACAGTACAAAGTGGTTTATTTCTATTTTTCACAATATAATATAATCTACAAATATATGAAATTATCGACAGAAATAGGAGCATTTGCTCATATGTGCGGCGACACGTTTCCTTCCCAATGGCGTGTCTATTAGTATTCCTGTAGTCTGTGGTTCCAACAGTAAGTACAATCAAAGAGATTTTACTGCAACTTTTTACTTACAAAATAATATGAAAAACCTTTATCTCGACTCCTTCAATTTATCTCTGTCTTTCGTTCTTCCTATTTCAATTATTTAAAAAACACAATCTTTGTATATATTACATATACCTACTATTTTTACAGCAGGTACTTCTCAAAGACGCCATGAAAATAAATTCATTTTGTACAGCTACCAAAACATTTTATGCAACTATCGAAATGATCCCATATATTATAAACTACATGATCGATATTGATCAAACCAATTTTCGTTTAAAGCTTCCCAATTTTTAACTTCCCGCTATGTACGTAGGTAGATAAGGAAAATACCGATTGCACGGTTTTTCGAAAATCGAGTTTTCACCAGATTTCCACGTTAAGAGGTCCTAGAAAGTTTTTCCGACTATTTTCACAATGACGCCAGTATGTCTGTATGTATGTGTGTGTGTATGTGTGTATGTAACCATCTCGTAACTTTTGACTGATCGAAACTCGGTTAATGGCATTCCGCTCAACTTAGGCTTTCAGGAAATTTCGACCAATTCAGTTCATGAGATTTTGAGAAAAAGCTTCAAATTTTTTCTGGAACAACACGGTTTTTATAATAACTTCTAAATTAATGTACCGATGGATTATAAAATCTAATCACCTCTTTTCCTCGTAAATCTGCGTCCAATGCATAAATTGCGTCAACATCTGTTTATCCGTTCGGGTGTTATGGTTGACGAAAAATTATGAAAAAAGTGTTTTTTTGACGTGAGTTTTCAACCAATCATTTATTGTTCCTCTAGAATACTTTATTACTTAAAAAACCACGTCGATTGCCTTTTCAAAGATGAAAATAGATTCAAATTTTCAAAAGTTACAGCTCTTTAAATACTAAAATTACACAATTGCAGGACAAACAGGAAGCAGAGACGATACTGGGAAATGATCTCCTCTTGGCTTAAGCCCGTGGTTTTTATTACATTACCGGAACTCTCAAAGTTTCGAGATGAGTAGCTGTACAAATAGTAATAATAACAATTTGTATTTTCCATGTAGAAACCACTACATAGAAAATACCCAAACCAATTAAAAGAAGAACATATTGACCAAGAAGCATCACTGGCATGGCTCTGTAAAGGTAATATTTATAAATAAACGGAGGGTTTTATGTTTGCAATTCAGGACCAGGTAATAAAAACGAAAAATTATCAGAAATACATTATAAAGGATGTAGTTTTCTTGCTTATAAGCACTACCTCGATCGTCATAATAATGTTGCTAAACAAGTTCACCAATACCTTGCAAAAAAATATAAATCATTACATAATATAAAACAAAGTCGCTTTCTCTGTCTGTCCCTATGTCCTTATGTCCCTATGTATGCTTAAATCTTTAAAACTACGCAACGGATATTGATGCGGTTTTTTTAATAGATAGATTGATTCTTGAGGAAGGTTTAAGTATATAAACCTTTCCGATATTCTCACGGGAACAAAAGCTACGCGGGTAAAACCGCGGGCAGGTCGCTAGTTAATCAATAAAATACAGCCGTACTGGAAATGTAAACCAAGGAGTGTTCTAGAAAATAGTTTAGTTAAATTATACTGGGATAGGGATATAACCACTGATAAAACGACAATTAACAACAGGCCAGATATAACGCTCACTGTCAAAGAACATAAATTTACATACCTAATTGATGTATCTGTACCGAATTCGGACAACATTAAGGAAAAATTCTCTGAAAAGATTCAAAAGTTCAATTCAAAACCTTTAGCAGATGAGATACGAGAAATGTGGTTGCAGAAGCAAGTTAAAATAATCCCGATCATTATCTCATCAACAGGAATGGTCCCAAAATCCTTACTCACATCGATAAAAGAGCTAGATCTTCATGAAAAGTTGTACATCTCATAAAAAAAATCAATAATTATAGACACATGTTCGATAGTGCGACGATTTTTAACCTCCACTACACAAACACCAAACATTGAATATAAACAATGAATTAAGTGACTTGGCGTAAGCCCGTACTTGATTCATAAACTACCAGTAATTTACTGAGAGTCCATCCATAATAATAATAATATAGAATATAGATTTCCGCGGACTCTCACGTGTAGCACCTGCGATGCCAAGGAATGGAAAAGTAAAAGAATTAGAATAAACTCACCGGAGGCCCGGAAAATAAATAAGACTCCAGCCGCACAATTGTCCACCCATGACCCAAGTTCCCAGTACATCAGTAGCCATGTCTGTAGCAAAAAAAAGCACATAGTACAGGAAGGTTAGGTAACACTTATCTGTAAAATTGAAGTTTTTACTAATATTACCCTGGTAATTTACCCGGATTAAATATAACCGGGTCTACCCCCGTCGCTCGGTCGGGTCTTAGTGCTGCCCAGAGGCACTGTTAAAATGCAGCCCCATGGTTTATATATGCATTATAATATTTAAATGTTGCATTTTTCATAAGAGACGGTAAAGTAGCTAGAGGCTAACTATATGACAAGTGTCCACCACCCTCGATGAACGTCTGAGTTAGTTACATATTTCCAAACAAATTAAAAATTAAATTTAAAAGAATTTTCGGTAACGTGAAGAATTTTTTTCTCACCGTCCGAATTTTGTTGAAAAGTTGTCGCCGTGAGTATATTGCCCTGAGTGTCTCTAATTTTAATACTGGGCCGATAATAACATTACTTAAGTATAGTCACGGTAAAAATAGGTTCGTCACCTAAGATCTAGTTTCGCTTGCACTAGTGTACGAATCAATCATGCCAACATACCAGTACAAAAAACAGTTCTACTAACATTAAATAAATGTGACGTTTTCTATCAAATAAAGTTTATCTCAATTGAATAGAATTAACTATTACTGCTAATTTGAAAATTATTCGAGGTCCTTGATGGCGTATCAATTATCATAATAGGTATAATGCACAATTGAAATGAAACTAAAGAGGAAGATTAACTCAAAAAAATCATATATTGATATGACAACGAGCCAAATAAACCAGCAAATTTCTATAAATTCTTATCACTCTTTGACTAACACCATACAACTGGGCGTAATGATTAGTTGATGTAAAGCCGTTCGCTTCTTATTGCCTTCTCATGTCAGCTTTTTGTGCAGCATTGAGAATAGGACGGCGGCCAGGATTATTGTTAGGTACGGTGATCTACAAGTGCACCTTCTTCACCGTGTCTCCTTATCCAGAATCTCACACTATCCCTGGTCACATTCAGACGACGTGATATTATCTCACTGATGTTGTAGCCAGCTTCGTGTTCGGCAATTATTGTGGCTCGTTCTTCAATTATTAAAGGTCTCGGCACTACCTATTATGACATTACGAAAATAAAGGATATTATATTTATGGCAAATATATCTTGCAACAAAATATCGATTAACACTAGAAAACTAGAAATAACGATGGTGACGTTAACCATGACAATAGTTTTATCATAAATATTAATGGCAGGTCAAATCAATAAAAAGGTTTTAATTTAAAAAACATTAGCATAATAATCATTTACACAAGATAATCTATTCTGTTGCATAAAAATTATGCTTAATAATAATAAGCATAATTTTCTATGCAACAGTCTATTATGTGGCAAATTTTCAAAATATCAATTATGTGCTCACAGCTTGTTACATGAATCAATTTGAAAACTGACGAACCTATTCTTACCGCTACTGTACAACGGAAAATAACACACAGACAACACCTGTCACTCCAACACTAAGATTATTTAGTAAATATGTTATTCCTAATGCGTTTGATTAAATACACACAAATAATAATCACTAGCTGTGCCCGCGACTTCGTTCGCGTGGAAAAAATTTTAAAATATCCTATGTCCTTCTCCTGGCTCTAAACTACCTCCCTGCCAATTTTCAGCTAAATCGGTTCAGCCGTTCTTGAGTTATAAGTGGAGTAACTAACACGACTTTCTTTTATATATATATATATATATATATATATATATATATATATATATATATATATATATATATATATATATATATATATATATAAAAGAAAGTCGTGTTAGTTACTCCACTTATAACTCAAGAACGGCTGAACCGATTTAGCTGAAAATTGGCATATATATATATATATATATATATATAGATATTGATTGTAATAATTTATCATTAAATTCTCATAACAGCAAAAGTTCAAACTATTTACATTTTGACCTCTTAAATCTAACTAGTATAGAAGGCTGAATTTGAGGCGCGCCTAGGATATATTTTTTGTAACTCATTAACGAATTAACTCGTTAGGTTAATTTATATTATATTATTATAGGTTTCATGCTACAGAGGTTGAGAATGTACGAAAATCAGCGTGAATCCCATAACTTTCCGAATTCATCATCAGATTTTGACGTTTCGAAATCATAGGAAGCTGTTCAGAGTATTTTTACATTGACGTCAATATCTCTCTGTGTGTGTGTGTGTGTATGTATGTGTGTGTGTCTGGGTCGCTAACCACTCGACCAACGGGGCGGTCAAACATTTTCTTTCCCACTTGAGCGAAGTTGGTGTTCCGTGATTATCCTAGGTAGTTGCAATGAATGGGAGACCTATCACGCATATATTTAGACCTACCACCTACCACCACCACCACCACCACCACGGGAGACCTACTACCTTATCATTAATCACTGATCATAATCATATATTATAAAACTGGTAGCTGAAGGACAGAAGAACCATGCATTTTTAATGGACCGCCATACAATTTCAAAACAAGTCATAGCCATGGTTACAGGCTAAATAAAGTTCATCTTAATACGTTAGGGTGACGGTAAGTGAAAACTATAGTTTATTATTCGTCTGACCGAAAGACTATAAAAATCGTAAATATGCACTAATCAAATTTAACGTAACATGCTCTCGGATTAAACACTACATGCGATCGTGAAAATATTTTGCTTGAAAGCTTTATCCTCAATTCCTCGTGTAAAAAGTAAAAGATCGCTAAAATACGTTCAGTCAGTTAACAGATTTCTAGAAGTTACGTGTTGTGACGAGTACAGAAAAATTGTTTTGTGTAGTTAAACAGTAGCGGTACTTAAAAATACCTATAAAACAATATTTGGATCATTCTAAAGGTAGATTTAAATTAATTTGATGTTCACATTTATCTATATTTGAATTTTTCACATTATATCTTCAAATATGAAATAAACACATTTTAATATTACTGTCGACAAAAAATCTGTGGTCTTAGATCAGAAAGTGATAATTACAAAAAATAATTTTACATGTAATATGCACAATGCATATGTATTATTTTATGATCAAATGTAATATTCTGTTTTTTAACTTATCTTGAAATATTCATAGACTGTAGAAGAGTACACTGTCGATGGAGATATGCTGATCAAACGATCTGTTTTTCGCAATGCTAATTGTATTATTAACATTGTTTAGCAAAAAGTGCACTTATCATGATCTGATCAAAGGCCACAGAAATAGTTGGATTATTTTATAGATAGATTATTTTACATTTATTTTTTAATTTTTCGCACATAGAAATTGCTATATGTAATAAATACATTTTATACTAGCAGTGCCCGCGACTTCGATCGAACGGTGAAAAAACTAAAATAAAAGTAGCCTAAGTTACCCCTTACTACTACAGCTATCTGCCAGTGACGGTCCCATCAAAATCGGTCAAGCCGTTTCACAGATAAGCCGGAACAAACAGACAGACAAAAATTGTAAAAAAATGTTATTTTGGTATTTGTATCGTGTATACATCCATACGCATTTAGCAAAAAGTGGTTATTTTAATATTACAAATATACACTCCAATTTTATTAATTGGTAGATACCTATAGATTATTGTTAAATTGAGCTATATTTGATTTAATATGTATATTTTTTAAAAGGAAAACATTACTTAAATGGTTTTAAATTTTCTAACAATAAATAAGCAAATAATATAGTTTTGTGAACGTTAGTGAAAAAATTATCAGTGTGCTATGGAGAGGATTACCTGAAAGAAGGAAAATGGCTGAATATTGATATTAACCATTGATATTATATCAATGATATTAACACATTTATTTTCGAATTATTATTGAAGTCAATTGTAAAATCAACAGAGTTAAAAAGGTAACCCTTAAAATAATACACATGCCTTATTATGAATTATAAAAAAAGCATTGGCTGTGTAGATATATTTTTTATTTCTATACTAGCTGCAGCGTGCAGCCCGCTGCATTATAAAAGTTTTTGGTGAATCCCGTGGGATCAACAAATTTTTCCGGGATAAAAAGTAGCCTATGTGCTATTCCAGGTAATCATCTATCTGTAAGCCAAATTTCATTGAAATCCATTCAGTAGTTTTTGCGTGATTGAGTAACAAACATCCATCCAAACATCCAAACTTTCGCATTTATAATATTAATATAGATTATAATGTAGGTAAAATATTATTAGGGTGAGCGAAGCGAGCCCTACACTAAGGAACTTTCTATGCACTTTTGTTTGAGCTTTGAGGTTTGAGCTTTGACGTGATAGTTTAAATTCATGTCTAGATATGATCTACCATTAAAATACAATTTTATAAACATTAAAAAAATAGAATATATACATGTTGTATTAGAATTTTATTACTACTAACGCCATCTAATATGAAACTTACGAGTTAAAATGCTAACGAGTTAAAATTCGACATTGGCGAGGTAGATTTAATTCGTTTAATTCATTTTCATTCAATCCATTTTAATACAATGTTAATCTATTAATATACTTGTACTTTTTAACTTCCCGCTACGTATGTAGATAAGGAAGTTACTTATTTTGTTCCGATTTTCAAAAATCGAGTTTTTACCACGATGATGTGCACGTTTTGAGGTCCTAGGAACCTTTTTCGATTATTTTCGCGATGACGTCAGTGTGTCTATTTGTGTGTGTGTGTGTGTGTGTGTGTGTGTGTGTCTGTATGTGTATGTATGTATGTATGTATGTAAACATCTCATAACTTTTGAACGGCTGGACCGATCGAACGCGGTTGATGGCATTCAATTGGATTCCACTCGAATTAGGCTTCCTGAAAATTTGTATCAAATGGGCCCAAGGGATTTTGAGAAATTTTGATAAAACCCAAAAAAAAATTTTAGCGAAACAGATTTTTTTTAATATAACTTCCAGGTTAATGTATCGATTGAGTACAAAAACTAATCATCTCTATTCTTAAAAAAAAATACGTCTACTTAATGCATAAATTGCATCAAATCAGTTTGTCTGTTTGGAAGTAATCGTTGACGAAAATTTTGAAAGTGTTTTTTCGACATAACTTCAAAATATTTCAACCAATCATATTTTAGTATTCTACGATATTTTAGTACTAAATAAAATTAAGTCGAATGCCGTTTTAAAAATCAAAATAGAATCTTATTTTCAAATGGTACTGCTTTTCAAATATTAAAATTACGTTGTTTTTAGCAAACTTACTTAATATTTTTGAAATAACTTTCAAGCTAATATAACGATTGACTTCAAAATATTATCAGCTTTTCTCCTTTAAAAACTGCGTGAAGTACCGTTAATTGTATAAAATAGGTCATTTGTTTGGGATCTATCAATGACGAAAATTTTTGATAAAAATGTTTTTTTTTACATTGCTTCCAAATTTTTTAACCTACAGATTATTTAGCTAAAGCAAAAGTTAAATTGAGTCGAATGCAATAAGAATTTGACCATTTGAAATTTGATCAATTTGAACATCGTTTCCAAAACATACAGTTTTCAAAAATCAATATATTGGCATTTTTATCAAAATAGACTGCATGTATGATTATTTCGTTGCTTCATTCGTAAGTTTTTTCTTGCTGTTTTTTGTGACTTAGCAATTGAGACATTTCAATATTGTCTTTTCTATTCAAAAACTGCGTCAAGTACCGTTAATTGTATAAAATAGGTCATTTGTTTGGGATCTATCAATGACGAAAATTTTTGATAAAAATGTTTTTTTTTTTACATTGCTTCCAAATTTTTTAACCTACAGATTATTTAGCTAAAGCAAAAGTTAAATTGAGTCGAATGCAATAAGAATTTGACCATTTGAAATTTGATCAATTTGAACATCGTTTCTAAAACATACAGTTTTCAAAAATCAATATATTGGCATTTTTATCAAAATAGACTGCATGTATGATTATTTCGTTGCTTCATTCGTAAGTTTTTTCTTGCTGTTTTTTGTGACTTAGCAATTGAGACATTTCAATATTGTCTTTTCTATTCAAAAACTGCGTCAAGTACCGTTAATTGTATAAAATAGGTCATTTGTTTGGGATCTATCCATGACGAAAATTTTTGAAAAAAATGTTTTTTTTTACATTGCTTCGAAATTTTTTAATCTACAGATTATTTAGCTAAAGCAAAAGTTAAATTGAGTCGAATGCAATTAGAATTTGACCATTTGAAATTTGATCAATTTGAACATCGTTTACAAAATATACAGTTTTTCAAAAATCAATATATTATTGGCATTTTTATCAAAATAGACCGCATGTATGATTATTTCGTTGCTTCATTCGTAAGGGTTTTCTTGCTGTTTTTTGTGACTTAGCAATTGAGACATTTCAATATTTCTTAGAACTGAAAAATCTATGCTTATAGTTTTTACTCTTTTGAGCTTAAAATACCTTAATTTAGCGGGAAGTTTCAGGATTGGACTGCAAGGTAAAGCTGCGTTTACCGATTATTTACAATATGATTATTGTGAAACAGTACAAGTGTATTAATTGATTAATATTGTATTGAGATCAATTTCCAATCTTAGCCCGAGGGAAAAAGCTAAAAAAAGGTATATTCTTGCCCGTATCCCCGAAGAGGTAGGCAGAGGTACAACGTGTGTATCCTCGATTAGCCGAAGATGCGTCTTAGTCCCATAACGTGATAGGTGACCAGCCTATCACCAACCGGGCACTTTTCCAATCCCGGGCAACGTTGTTTTTATTAGAAAATTGAAAAAAGGCATTTTTGATTTGTCTGACTCGGGAATCGAACCCCGAGGGTTGCTCTGAGAGAAAAATTCGAAAAATGTATGCACTGAGTTTCTACCGCCAATTCTTCGTGCCTGCGGTAAGTCCAATATTCATCCTAAAATATTGAAGGTTAATTAAATAAAACATTTTTTGGTTTCGAAAATCGATGTAAAAAAGGAACTTCCAGATTTTAGAAAAAAAAACTATTAATCGTAGCGAAATATTAAAAATGTGTTTTTCTTTATAAGATCACTTTCATTTTCAATACCCATTTTTCCTTGAAAATTCTTTTAAAAGAAAGATACCATAAATAAAAATTGATTTCTATCAATATTAGGCTTTAAGAGCGAAGTGGTGGCGCGAGATGGATCTTGAGTTGCTATGTATTATAGGTAGACCGTACTATATTATAGGTACTGAGATCAGAAAATATGGTGTAAAATTTTAGTATATAACCTTTATATTAGTTCAGTGTAGACAACATTGATAATAATAAAAATCGTGTTTTTAATAAATCAAGAAAATTTTAAAGAATTTTTCTTGTAAGTACTAAAAAAATGTAGTCTGAGCAACATGTTTTGGAACGAAGTTCCTTACGGCAGGCTTGGAGGGGATAGAGATTTTGCTGCGCGACCGAACTGAAAAAAATGTGATAGTAAAACCGTAAGAAAAATGCGTGGAATAAAAGCGTTAAATGAGACGTGCGCAGGCGCGACAGTCGCGTACACAAGCGAGTAGTGCCGTTTAGCCGAAGGAAGTTCGTTCCTACCTGGTGTCCCGCGACACCACATCATTTTTTTTTTTTTTTGGTTTATTTTCCTGCGCCCTCCCAGACCAAAGCCTGACGACGCCTTTGATGGCAATATTTGATTGGAATGGGAACTGTTTGGGTAAAAATAACCTGGATTTTTTAAGGTTAGATCATTATAAAAATTAAAACAATATGTAATTTTCATAAAAATACTTTCCTAACAATATTACTAGGTAGTATAACTTTGCGAGCCCTTACAAAGCTCTGCTTTTTGCTAGTATATTAATATAGATTTAAGTCTGTTGATTAAAAAATATATGTAGGTATATCTGTCCCACGTAGGATGACGTGTCCTAAGGTGGCCCTGCGCCCAATGTCAGCCCCCTAATGTGTTTATGCTGATTGCTAATACTTGGCTGATACCTAATTGAGTTTTAATTCCATATCGGCTTCCTACCCAGGTTTAAATTTGTGTTGCGAATCATAACTTTACTAATATAACTGTGTATAAACCTCTAATAAGAGAAAGATAAGGACTTGGCATTAATTTCCATAAACAATCAACATTATAAAATTGCATGCATTCCTCAGAGTAATAACTTCCTCTGTGATGGATGCATTCCACCGCTGAACATATAAAAATGGTTTTATCTCTGTCTAACAAGTTCGAATTTTCATAATAGACAAAGCTACAAAAATTTTGTCAGTGCTCTAATTTGGAATTATTTAAGAAAATAACGTCACCTTAACCATGAATTATTAGATATAGGTGGAGCTAGCACTCGTATTAATCAATTGAAATGGAACACATATTTACTTTATATCTCTGTCTATGAGGTCTGTCCATCTCTTTTTATACAGCTGTGTTAGAAAGAGAGGGTAAGACCTCAGAAGATGAGAGCAGTATTAAAAATTGTGTTTCAGGTAAGTATTAGAAGTGCTGCCTCCAGATATAATACAGATTCATGCCTTAAACAGCTTGCGGCTCTTGCGGTTAATACGCCATTACTAAAATACGCTGTCAATATATGTAAAATGTCAAATAACCCTTTTTTTTAAAAATAAAAATTGATTTGAGCGTTTATTTGTATTTTTCTATAATTTTAGCGTGTATCTTAAATCTTAAATAAAAACTGATTGTTAAAGTAACATGCCCAATTGTAATATAATTAATCAATTTTTATGTAGACAGTAAACAGCTGTTCTCAAGTCCGCCATTACACGGGACGAAACGGTTTTCCCTGTTATTTCATATCTAGTAGCAGTTTCCTTCATCTAAAATAAACCTTTGACAAGAGAGTAGTAGTTTCCTTCATCTAAGGTATAAACACACGATTTTTCCAATTTGTGTTATATAACGTATAGGTACTCCAATATTATAAGCTCGTAAGGTCCAACGAGTTGTCGCATAGAGCTATAATGGTTTTAGCTAAATCGGAGACTATATAGCTAAAACCATTAGAGGAGACCACACACAGGGATTGTGATTTTTTTCTCTTCTTGAACGTGCAGTCCTTGAATTTTCGGGTATCAACGGAGGTAGGGTACGAAGTGTGCCGCGGAGATACCCCCGTCCCCCGCGCATGGGCGGACTCGCGTTTCCCGCACTCCGTAATACATACAGTATTGCAACTTCATACAAACGGATGATGCGCGAGTTATGCCTACGCGCCTCGATCTCGGCATTGCGCATATATCTATATATTATTGTAAGTCGGCCGTATCTTTGGCTCTTATTAGACGGTCATGCAAACGCCACTCAAACCCATCAGTCATGAATTACGTTTGCGCAAGTGACTGATGGTGACTGATACCGACATTAGGCGCTCACTCATGACTGTCGTCAGTCAAACCAAAGATTCACAGAGAAGAGCACGTTTCCGCATAAAAAAAATAGTCGGAGAGCCACTGAACCATTTGCCTAACCCGTTTCCCACAAAGCTAGAACTTTTTAAAATAGTGTTTTACTATCTGTCAATTAAGAAAATATAGTTCTGACAGGCAACTCGCGGTTGCGTTACCACCTTTTAAAATTATGAAAATGTTTACAAATATATAATCTGCTTCCACAAGACATCAATTTTAATAATATTGAAACATTTTACGTCTAAAAAAGCATAACCTATTTTGTAATTTGGAAGTATGTACTAGCCGATAACAAACTTGTCATCGGGATTGTAATTCATGAGCATCTCTCATAAGGCTGAAATTTTGAGGTTGTATTCTTTCGAAAATTCAAAAATTATGTGTTAAAAGTCAAAACAATTTTGGCGGTTGCAACTGTATGCCATATGGGGGATATACAGGTTGACTGATAAAATACTGTACATACTGAAGGAGGGTGTTCAATACTCGATTCTGATACCAAACGTGTAAAAAACATAGAAACTTACACCTGCGCATAGCGCAGTAGTTGCATGCGCAGCGCATAGTTTCTATGTTATTGCGAATAAGAGTTCCTAGCTTAAAAAGGCATTTTTTTTAGAATTTTTTGACAGAAATCCAAGCTGTGTAGGAAACGGGTTAGTTGGATGGTTCTTGACTATATCTCAAAAGTCATGACTGATGGTGCATGATGTGAATATCTAAATTTTCGGCACTCAACGTCATGCACCCCTTAACACGGTGGGTTATCCGTCAGTCATAGCCGTGACTGTGGCAAAATTGACAGCAAAACCTTTTGTCTATAAATGGCACCCTTTGAAATAAATACCTACAGCTGCGCTGTAAAATAGCGCCGCCCGCCCCCTACATTTTAATTACATAAGCCTCCTTTGTGTTTCCATTTACTTTTGTCATTGTTAATATAATTTTTTTATATAAACAAATAAAATACTTTGTGAATTGAATAGGAAGTGTAATTACACTCGTCATATTAAATATGTACTTGAACTTATTTTTAGTAAAAAAATTGCGCAGTTATTTTTAAAAAAACAACACACCGTCCGTTTTTCACTGCGGCACAGTCGCGACTGTCTAGTGTCTGCATGCCGAGATCGAGGCGCTTAGTCATAGCTCGCGCTTCGTCCATTTGTATAAAGTTGGACTACTGTATAAATAATACTACCGTGACGCCGAGAACTATAGCGCGCATGCCACACATCATATTCGTGTGCATATATCAAAATGAATCACCCACGAATGTATGAACAGCTACTTCAATTCAGCTAATTTGTCATACTTGTTCAACAGATCTTTCGATTTTTTCCAACCATATTGATTGTCTATGACCAATTTGAGTTACTGGTCCGCCATTATTGTTTACTAAAATGGACAAGGAAAAAGAAATGGACTGTAATTACATTTTGAGTTGTGGCTATAGATAAGACCGTAATATGAAACCCGGTCGAAACTTTGCAGTACTCTACCAATCAAAAATGGAGGGGTTTAATCACTGACTTCTAATATACCTATCCTTCACCTGATTCACCTCATGGTTGTCTAAAATACCTACATAGGTATAATTTATTAGGTTAATCTACTGTCTATGAGAATTTATCAGAATGTGTAGGTGTGAATACAATGATTATTTTAATAATTATTTAGAAATGCTCAGACTGGGCCAGGCCAGGAGACTTTGAATTTTTGCCGCCATAAAAATCTAACATATTTTTTTTCTTTTCTAAGTTCGAATGACAATCGGCCAATACGTCAAACTATAAATTATAATAAACATTATCTGTAGACTGTAGCACACAATAGACGACAATGTGTTATTTTTCAAATTGTTCAATCAAAACAAATCATATCGACCAATAGAAGTGAAGATATTGTTTGTCGGTGCGCCAGAACTGTCAAAATTCTTTATGTGATTGGTGTATATTTCTTTTCCTTCAGCGCCACTCCGACCTTATAAATAACAGTGCGAACTTGCGCCGGGTCTCTTTTCCACAGAAATAATACAGCGGGACTTTTGTCTTGTTATTTTAGTGAGCTAACTCTAAATTCAGAATGCCGGAGACCTCAAAAATGAATGGATATGCGAAAACAAATGGTCACAGCTATGATATGGAAGATGGATCAGTGTTTTTATTTACCTCTGAATCAGTTGGCGAGGGTCATCCAGGTTAGTTCAGAAGATTTAGTATTCATGATAATAAACGAAATATGGCCGCTCTAAACATGTGCGCAGATATTCCATTGATTTTGAACTATTTGTTTTTGTTTACTAAAGAATATTGTTTATAATAAAATATTTGTATTCAGTACTAAAGTAGTTATGTGGTTCTGTTTCAATGTAATGTATGCATTGGATTACATCATAATTTCTTGATTCTAATCTAAATTAAAATTGCTTTAAAACACGTGGCTTTTACTATAATTTCCACAATCATTTATTGAACATTATTTTAATGCTAGTTGAACTATCTAAATATTACAGATAAAATGTGCGACCAAATAAGTGATGCTATCCTTGATGCGCATTTGGAACAAGATCCTGACGCTAAAGTTGCATGTGGTGAGTGATATTTGATTTAATAACAAACATTTTCAGTACTTTATTTCATGACCATTTAATAATTGTTTTAATGTCAACAGAAACTGTAACAAAAACGGGGATGGTTTTGCTGTGCGGTGAAATCACCTCAAAAGCTAATGTTGATTATCAGAAGGTTGTCAGAGAGACTGTCAAGCACATTGGCTATGATGATTCCTCCAAAGGTAAGCAGAAGTGTCCTTACTATTTATAAATATATTAACTGTTATTTGGCTACCGGCCAGGATAACAAATTTCAAAGTTAACATTTGATCTCTATATAAAAGTCATTATTTGGTGTACAATAGGTTTTGATTGGCGTACCCTAAATTTGTTAGTGGCTATTGAAGAACAAAGCCCAAATATAGCAGACGGTGTTCATCGAGATAAAGAAGAGAACGATATAGGGGCAGGAGATCAGGTAGATTGTTTACTAGTGCATTGCACAAAATCAAAGGACCATGCATGTAAAGTGGGCTAAAATCATATCTAAAAAATACCTGGTTTTATAGACAATAAGGGATTCATTTTTCAATATTATATAATTAAATATTAAAGTATTCATAATCATGCATGTTGGGAACAGGGTTTGATTACAAGACATGCAGTGTGTTGCTTGCTCTGGATCAACAGTCACCCAATATTGCTGCAGGTGTACATGAAAATAGAAGTGAGGAAGAAGTAGGAGCTGGAGATCAGGTAAACCATATGAAATGTTTCACAACATTCATTTTCACAATATTATGATAGTTTCTCAACAATAACATGTCTATGATGTTATAACATATTTGCTTGAAATGTGACACATTTTCATATTGTGTAAATTAAAATAGTGTTTACGTCATAACATTATGATAATGTCCCTTAACTTTTTGTGTCTATCGAAAGGATAAATTTTAATACATTTTTAATTATTCCTTAGTAATGGTGACTCAATTACATTACCAGGTTATTCGCAATAAATAATAACACACACAGTTAAATTGAGGTAATTTAAGTGAATTCAATTAAAATATATATTGTGTTTTATTACTGTTGTTCAAGTGCAAAGATTCACAATCTATATAAATTTGTGTAAAGTTTGTAGGAAAAGTCATTATTTACTCAACTTGCTAATTAGTTAAAGTAATTCCCTCTGTGGTCTAGTGGTCCAATGTTGGTGTTCCTCAATTCCTCAATTCCTGGATTGGATAATTCAAAATGTGTTTTTACAGTTTTCTCATTAAAACAAGATGCCCAGTAGACATGTGCAAAACAATGCACCACAAAGTGATGTCATTACATTTGGTGCCGAGTAATATTACATTTCACCATCACTTCAAACATCACGTGTGAAGTTATGATTTGATGATGTAGTGCCATGCGATAGCACACCATTGTGCGTTCTTATGTAGGAAATGCAATGTTCTAGTGTAATATGACATGTTATTGAAATAGTAACATAGCAGCAATATGAGCAAATTGACGGTGTGTCATTATGATGATTCATAATTACATGAAAGAAATGAAATGAGCAATAGTGTGATTTACTCACTATTAGAGATGGGTTAATACCAATATTTCTCAAGATTAGGTGATACTAATATATTCACTTTCAAATATTATAATGTCTTAACTAATATGTCAGTATTAACTAATATTTCACTGTAATTTGGACCTTAAAGTAACAGTAATAAGATCTGATACTGATACGGCAGGAAAATATCTTAACTAATATTTCACTGTAATTTGGACCTTAAAGCAACAGTAATAAGATCTTATACTGATACGGCAGGAAAATATCTTAACTAATATATCAGTATTAACTAATATTTCACTGTAATTTGGACCTTAAAACAACAGCATACTGCAGGAAATACGTCTGTCTCATTCGTACGTACGACGCGGCGTATCGTGAAAATATTTTAATATTTTCACGAAGCCGAACGGCCGCCAATCTAGTGAATCCGAACTATTCCGAAGACCGAGTGATATTATCCGATTCATTTTGGATAGCCGTTACAGATATTAGGCGAATATGAAATATTAGCATATTACAGTTCGCCGGATTACTAATCCATGAATCCTTTCAATATTACTAATATTTTAGCGAATACTAATATATCAGTCACACCATTACTCACTATGATTTAAATATACAAATTATACAAAGTTGATTTTCCTTCATACTTATACCCTAAACCAAACAAGTAACAGGTTTCTTCCAGGCTTAGGACTGGCAGTATTCTTAGGTGTAGGATTAAAAATATCTATGAAAGGGTAACGAAAGAAGTCAAGGACCCATGAATATTGGAGTATTTAAAAGTCAACTTTATTACAGTTTAGCACATTTAGTGTTCAGAATTTTCACAGTCCAATCCAATCTATACACTCATATATTGATCACAGCCACTATCACTATCACACATATGAGATATTTAAAAATAGTCCAATAAAGACGCATCTTTGACCACTTTAGCAAACAAACTAAAAAATATCGCAATATTTGCATTGCAATTTGAAATGACAGTTGAGTATTTACCTACGACCGTACAACGGGAGGGCTCGGTTCGAGCGAGTCTGCGAGTCATGTAATGAGCTACTGCACTGCTACTGCGTGCGCGATGTTTAGTGTGATGCTTATTTTAGTCGAGTAATGTGTGATGTTACAGTACATGCTCGAGTGATATCGCGCGTGATGCATCACTCGCATTACTTACACATGTCTATTGTCCAGGATTGGATAAGCTCCTGGTTGGAGATATGCTTGCCACCTATCACATTGTAGGAGAACTTCAGCTAATTATGGGTGCATTTGTTGTACCTCTGCCTACCTTTTTAGGCATATGGGGGTGAAGATACTTTTTTTAGTTAAAGGAATGCAAGTGTAAAGTAAATAAATGACATTTGGGTATTTATGTGACAATTTATTATAAAAATCATAAAAATAAAAACACAATTGTCTATGTTATAAATTTGGGGTGTAGAATAAAAGAGCCCAGCAATATTCATACCTGGCCGTGATATATTTACATATATTTAAATTTAAAAATATACAGGCACACTATGGTGAAAAGAAAAAAAAGGTCTAGCGGTGCTCAAATCACTACTAAAGTGACCTGGCTGGTTAGTGGTATTTGTTAAATAGCTTGTTTATTATCCCCCTTTCAATCAATCAATCTTTTTGGTTGTATGGCTTCATCAGAAGGATAATTTGTCAATGACTAGTGATCAGTAGTCAATGAATATGATCCAATACTGAGATGGTCTTGTATTTTGCAGAGTCTGGAATAAAATACATGTACAAGTTTAGGGGACATGTTTAAGGAACTCTCTGGTCAATTTGAGATCAAGCTCAGGAATTGCTTGTTTAGTTAGTCTACAGTTTAGCATTTTCCAGTGTTTTTGTTATTTATCTTTGTTTTTAGCAGGTCACAAAGGTAGAGGTAATTTAGTTCAGAACCTACAATTACCGTCCCTTATAGACCCTTTTTTTACTTACTCATGACCAATATCATTCTTTGAGGAGCCACTGTGACCTTTAATTCATTGGACAGTGACCTTGCATGATGTCCCTAATTATTGATGCGTATTCTGCATTTATGTACTAGGCTGTTTCTTGAATATAATAAAGGGACTTCAGTGATTCAATTACTGCCTGATTGTTCATTAGAAATCTTAGATAAATGTATGGATTTAACCTAAGAGTTTGATTGTGTTTATGTCAAATCCATATTCATGTTTCTTTTCTACTAGTGTTTATAACCACTTGTATTAGGCCCTCTGACCACAGAATTAAATTTAATTCTTGTAAGAGAGGCATTTTCACAATTTTCTTTATACTATTTTATTTTTGGATTAAAATGCTCCAAATCAAAATAGATCCTTTCAGTTCATTAACATTGTTTTAGTATGAAGATTTGATTGTTTTAACAACTAAAAGAATGTGTAAACCATTGATATAAAAAACCCAAGATGCACAGTCTTTGAACAAAACTGACACTCATAAGTGTCCCTAATTTCATTTAAATAGTTAAATAGTAGCTCCGTTGGTCGAGTGGTTAGCTACCCTGACTACGCAATCAACGGGGCTCAGGTTCGATCCCCGACGGGGACAAGCACTTGTGTGATGAGCATAAATGTTTGTGTTTCCGGGTTTGGGTGTTTATATATTCTGATATTTATATATGTATTTCTATGTATTAGTATCGTTGACTAACACCCATAACACAAGCAAATATTTTACTTTGGGGTTAGATCAGTAAGTGTAATTTGTCCCGTGAATATTTATTATTATTATTATTTATTATTATTATTAATAGTTATAGATATGGCAAAAACATATGTCTTTGCATATGCAACCTTAAGCACAAGAATTATAGTTGTTTTTACAAAGCTATGTACAAAAAGAAATAAAATTGACAGTGTCGCGACCGACGCGATTCTATTTAAATTGAGTGCACAATTTTAAATTGTGCGCTCATTTTTGGAGGACGTTTTTGAGACACTGACTGTATATCTTGGGTTATTTATATTAATGGTGTAAACGGTTGACCCTACCATCCCTGTAATGCCTATCCTGAAACTTCCCATTAAATTAAGGTATTTTTAATTTTAAGCTCAGCTAAGAGTAAAACTTATAAGCATAGATTTTTTCAGTTCAAACATCTATTTTGTTAAAAATGGAAGTTTACTTATTTTTGAAAAGCTGTATATTTTGGAAACAATGATTGCATTCAACTCAATTTTTGAGATCTAAAATATTGCTTTAGCTAAATAATCGATTGGTTGAAAAATTTCGACGCAATGTCAAAAAACATTTTATTTCCCAAATCTCCCAAAAAAATTGACTGATTTTATTAAATTAACGGTATTTGACGCAGTTTTTTCGGTACATAAATCTGGAAGTTATATTAAAAAAATACTGTTACGTCGAAAATTTTTTTGATGTTTTTTTAAAATTTCTCAAAATCTTCCAGACTGAATCAGTTCAAATTTTCAGGAAGTCTAAGTTGAGCGGAATCCAATCGAATGCCATCAATCGCATTTCGATCGGTCCAGCCGTTCAAAAGTTATGAGATGTTTACATACACACACACACACGCGCGCACGCACACATACATACAGACATACTGACGTCATCGTGAAAATAGTCGGAAAAGGTTCCTGAGACCTCAAAACGTGGACATCTGGTGAAATCTCGATTTTCGAAAATCGGTGTAATATCAGTAACTTCCTTATCTATATAGAAAGAAAGAAATTATTTATTTGCCAGAATATAGGTACGTAGAGACAGAATATACGTAGTGGGAAGTTAAAAAACAAAAATAATTAAGTTTCAATGGTTGTGCAGGGTTTCATAATATATTCATGTCCCCCTTGGGGAATTCCTTTTAAATAAATTTTCCAAAAACAGAATGATCAAGATTTTTTTCCTGATTAAATGGGCTTCAAAAAACTTATTGGTGGCATGTTTGATAATAGCATTTTAGTTTGAGGATGGCAGTATAGGTCAGGTTGTCAGATACATTGGGCGTTTGTGATATGTGACAATACCAATGGCTTTGGGTGGATGTGAATTAGTTTAAATTCTTCCTTTTATTTAAAAAAAAGTATCTTCACGGCCATATCCCCGAAGGGGTAGGCAGAGGTACAACAAGTGCACCCACGATTAGCCAAAGATACTTGGTCCCACAATGTGATAGGTGGCAAGCCTATCGCCAACCGGGCACTTTCCAATCCCGGGCAACTTTGTTTCTCAGAAAACTGAAAAAAACACTTTTTATATATGTCCGACCCGGGTATCGAAACTGGGACCTCATGTGGTCAACGCCAATGCTGGACCACTAGACCACAGAGGCGACCTACCTTTTTACCTTTTATTCATTCTTGTAAATTAATATTCATCTTAATATGAAGATTTAATTGATTAATAAAAAAAATTAACCTCAATGGTAGTACAGCACGACGACTTTGACATAGATGCAAGTAATTGCCCATTGGGGAATTCCTTTCAGGTTAGGTTACAGGATACACTGGTCATCAGTGATATGTGACATAATATCATTGGCTTAGTGCAGTTTTTTTTTATATTATATGATAGCTTATAAGCGGATGGGTCTCCTGATGGAAAGAGGCAACCATCGCCTATAGACACCAAAGATGTTTGGTGCGTTGCTATCTTGCGGCGAGGTCTAAATGCCACATGCATATAGTTTAATGGCTACCTTACCTTAGTAGTGACTCAAAAAGCCAATCGGTTGCCTTTTACGACCTGCCTGGCAGCACGTCAGTTATCCTATACTCCGAAGGAGCCCAGGTCCAACACGGGACATACTCAAATGTGAATTATTTTCACTTTTGCCTACTTTTTATTCATTCTTGTATGCAAAACAATTTTGACGATTTTATTAATATTAGATAGAACAATTTAAAACATATGCATGTTAGTGCTGTAGAAGAATGTCATATGGAATCTCACATTTTTAAGACACCTTTAAGATATTATCACCACTAATACTATAAAATGAATGTTTTTCATCATTTATTAATATATACATACTAATATTCATGAATTTCCCATTACGAAAAATCAACATATAAATATTCTTTGAAATTTCCTACTAAGTATAATGAATCATTTTTCCTTGTATGATTAATGTAATGATAATGTCAATTTATGATTAATATTTCCTTAACATTTGTCTATTGGGGGCCATCCATAAATTACGTCACACGAATTTCATAATTTTTTGACCCCTCCCAGGCCTTGTCACAGCTGGTCACATTTGTGAGACCCCTCCCCCCCACACCTAGTGTGACGTCACATATTTTACAATTTTACACTGGAATAATATCTCATTCGATTATTTTTTTATTTGTACAGGTAGGTCTTTTAAATTTAGTGTTGTAATACTTAAATATTAAATATTATATTTTGAAAAATGTGATGCCACAAAATTTGGGTCCCCTCCCTGCTTCTTGTCACACAATGTCACATTTCGTCGACCCCCTCCCGCCCCCTTAACGTGTGACGTAATTTATGGATGGACCCTTGATTACTAATCAAAGAAAAATTAATGTTGAAGTACCTAACAAAATCTATTTTAACTCCAAACTACTGACCTGCCTCAACTTAACATAAGGGTAGCACTAATCCTCTATAGCATGAAATACCAAATATTAAAATAGCTCCATCCATAGGGAAAATACACACATTCACTTTTATGTATAACTTTTTATTGCTTTTTGGATTTTACAGGTGTCAATGTTTATCAGGGCACTTAAGTAAATAGTAATGAAAATATTTTGAAAAATCTAGAAATTTGTGACATTCCTTAAAATATTCAAATAATAAATATTTCTTGTGATAATATATTATTCAATACAGTAATATAATAAAAAAATTATTTTAGGGGATAATGTTTGGATATGCCACAGATGAAACTGAAGAGTGCATGCCGCTCACTGTTGTTCTTGCCCATAAACTTAATCAAAAAATAGCTGAACTCAGAAGAAATGGCGAATTTTGGTGGGCTCGTCCTGATTCAAAAACACAGGTTAGTATCAATTAAATTCAAATTGTAAATTGAAAATTTCTCAATTTGTGTCCTTATAGAAACACACTGCTTAGTAGATGTTTTAGCTAAGAGTTATATGTAATGTTAGTCTTCTGAGTGCTAAGTGTGAGTTTTTCTTTTCGCATTTGATCGTGAGCGCGTTTCGAGTTTACTAGGAATTTGTATGTGATTTGTACAGCGCCACCTAGTGGTAAACTGGTTTCTCACGTTTACCACTAGGTGGCGCTGTACAAATCACATACAAATTCCTAGTAAACTCCAAACGCGCTCACGATCGAATGCAAAAAGAAAAACTCACACTTAGCACTCTGTTCTCATTTTAATATACAAAATCCTAAAACTTTTTACAAGTTATTTTGACCTGTCAACATTTTTTTAAAACTACTACCGGATCGGAAACTCGGCCACACACTGAGAAGATCCGGCGGAAGAAACTCAACGGGCTTGTCTTTTTTTTTGTATTATTTTTTTTCTCAGATTGTTACAAAATTGTAAAAAATACATATGAGATTGATATGAGGAGCAATTAATCTCAGGCTTTTTGTTTTCATAATAATCTGAGATATTATAATACCCTATTTTACACAGTTTTGGTTTAACTCTTTTTTTTTTAAATTTATTTACTGGTAGATTTCTTATAATTTCGGGAAGTGTGTTGTAAAAAAAATATTCTTATATTACATAATCTCTAACTTGTTAGCCATTTGTCTTTAATTAATATTCATTTAAATATATCTCAAAACTGACTTAAAGGCCACCTGGGCTTACATGTTATCAGTATTCAGTATCTAATCAAATAACTTCTCTATATGGAATCAATTTCAGCTCTGAAAGTAGGTACCAAAAAGTTTTGTACATATTTGATAAATTACTTTGTAAGAAAAATTGACTACAATATTTACTGGATAAAAAATTAAAAATATTATCTAAATAATAAAATTTAAAATTGTACTACTTAGGTCATAGTTTTTAATTTGGCAGGTAGCCTTTTTTACAAAGCAGTCAATTTTCATTGTTTCGGAAAAATTCTGATAATATTATCATGAGCATATGGACCTAAAGGTGGTTCGGAGGTTGCTCTACTCATGCGGGCACTACATGTCTTTTGTCAAACTAATCAAGTAAAAAAAATATATGAATATCGCTGTTAATAGGGCAAAGGAAAGATAAGGCAGTTAGTATTGTAACCTTTAGAAGTCCTTGTCTGTTTAAATTAGTTTAACATTAGCATTTATTACTGACTCCCTTTCAGTAAAACTTGTATTTTTTTATATATCAGACCTTCAGTAACGTTATTCAATTTCTTACTGATTTTTCCTTACAGTGGCATAGCAGAGGTCACATGTGAAAGTATAAGGAAGGTTGCAAATCGAAATGATTTTTTTGAGTAAATCTTTTATATTCAAGATCTTGTAATTTTATTCCATTTCTTACACTGATTTTTCCTTACAGTGGCATAGCAGAGAGTGAGTCACATGTGAGAGTATAAGGAAGGTTGCAAATTGAAATGATTTCTTCTTTGAGTAAAACTTATTTTTATTTGTTGCTTCCTTTCCTTCCTCTTTATCTATCAAAGAAAACAGTTGTACTGCACACAGCCATTGTGAATGGAGGTGATAGATAACAGCCACCTCAACTCATTTAAGATGTTGAAGAGAGTAGGGCTCTCAATCGTCTCCCTTGATGTTTTCTTGTCTCCCAGGAACTGAGCACTTAGGTTGATTAGTTTCTTGCATTTTGTAAATATATGGAGTGGGCTTTCTTAATGGGATAGATATGCTCTACATAGAGCGATATCTGTGATATCCAATGTGAACAAATGTTTATTTATTGAATATATGTTTGAGTAGCCTCCTGGTTAGTTTTGGGTTTCGTGCAGGAAGTGCATTTTAAGTCTGTCTGCATCCTCTGCATTTTCCAGTGTTTTTTGTGATTTATTTGGATAATGTCTGATATAAGATTTTATCTCATTGAAGAGAATGGGGATTTATGGGTTTTGGGTTCACTACTTCTAAATAGGCATCCTTCTGTGCAATGTTTCTTAACAAACCATTGTGTCCTTTTATCCCTGGCACGGTGGACATTGTTAGTGTGTATGGTGACAGTGCTTAGTGCTTCTCAGCGTTTATACACTAGTTTGCTTCTTGTGTGGGTTCCGTTTGGTGCTTTCACGACAGCTTGGCTGTCTATAACAAATTTTGCTACCTCCCATAAACTAAAGTAATATTATGTTTTCACTAGGTCACATGTGAATACGTTTTTGCCGGAGGAGCTACAGTTCCGCAAAGAGTACATACCATTGTTGTCTCACTTCAGCATTCTGACAAGGTAAGTAAATCATCTTTGTTCCATTTATTGCTTTGCGTAAATTAATATTATGGGTTCTAACAATTCTATTACGAAAACAATATAGTTAAGTTCAGAAATATTTTAAATAATTTAGAAAATCCAAAAGTGCACAAAAAAAAATATTTTCGGGATTATCTTTACTAGCGATTGAGATACTTAGCAATGGTTGTTACACATGGTGATGGATTAAATAACTAAGATGTGAAAGCTTACCAAAAAAACACATTTTAGCATTTATAATGTAAGAATGACACTAAAAAAGAATAAACATTTGGACAAACTTCAATCCAACTTTGTCTAAGAAAATTATGATTTAGAGCAGTGCTTCCCAAACATTGTTCTGCCATGTCCCGGTAATTTTCAGACTGCTTCTTCGTGACCCACTTAATACTTTTAAAACCAGACAGATTCCATTAGGTAAAATAATACACATTTATTGATTGTAAAAAGGTTTTATTATTACTATATACGGTATCGTCTATTTAGTCACTAAATTTTAATGCGAAGTTCAGGAGAATATGCTTTATTTATTTTTTAAGTCATCTACTGTTGAAAACCCAGCTTCACATTTATTTGTGATAAAAGGCATTAAAAAAGTTCTTCCTTGATAAGCTAATTTTTTGTATTCTTAAGGACAAGATATCTAACAAAAATCTATCATCGATTGATAGCAGCCGGTAATGTTTTTAAAAAAAGGCGGGAATGTCGCCTCCCCGACATCCCGACCGCCGACCGACATCGACATTCCCGATGTCGCGACCCGGTATTTTATTTTTATGACCCGGTACCGGGTCGCGACCCGGCAAATGGGAAACGCTGATTTAGAGTAAAATCTATTCTACTTAAAATCAGTTCAAAACTGCAGGAGTTTAAATTGAACAGTAGTGGAAAATTTAACATATTATGAAATATAACATATTTTTTAGATAACTTTGGAGACACTTCATGAAGAAATCAAAGAGAAAGTTATAAAAGAGGTAATCCCGCCACAATACTTGGACGAGAAAACTGTGGTGCACATCAATCCTTGCGGAGTTTTCATTATCGGCGGACCACAGGTATATTACTGTTACCTTTTTTATATTATGTACTAAAAGTGTTATCCAAATATCAAAACAAGTTTTTGAAGAAATGGTTGGGAAATGGATTGCAATAAATAATAATAGCATATTATCTATACATATATTAAAATCGTAAGAAAGTCAAAACTGTACATTGAATATTTTTTTAAAAGAATTATTGGGGTGTGATCTACAATCGATATTGAAGCCAAAAATATAGTTTTTAGAATTTTTGTCTGTTTGTCTATCTATATGTATGTCCGGGGTAAACTCAGAGTACTGTATGGATTTACTTCAAATTTTGTATGAATAATACTAACAGGTCGGGTCAACATATAGGCTACATATTATCACGCTATCACCTACGGGGGAAGGGCAGTGCGGAGTAAACGAACTCCGCGCGGACCAAGTCGCTCAGTCAGAGTTTAAATTGTAATTGGGGCTATCGTTTTTAGCCTAGGGCTGTCTCCTGTGAGACCGGACTTCGGCATCATAAGATAGCAAACAATCATCTCTATAGACACGAAAGATGGTAATTTTTTTTTTTTTTTTTTATAGAAAAAGGGGCAAACGAGCAGAAGGCTCACCTGATCGTAAGTGATTACCGCCGCCCATGGACAGCCACATGACCAGAGGTCTTGCAGCTGCGTTGCCGGCTTTTTAAGAAGGAGTATGCTCTTTTCTTGAAGGTGCCTAAGTCGTATCCGTTCGGAAACACCCCCGCCGGTAATTGATTCCACAGAGGAGTAGTGCGTGGTAAGAAGTGCCTAGAGAATCGCACAGTTGTGGATTTCCAGACATCGAGGTGATGAGGATGGAACTTTGAGTTTTGCCGTGATGTCCGATGATGAAATTCAACAGCAGGGATCAATCCAAACAGTTCGTAGGAACACTCTCCATGATAAATGCGGTAAAAGATGCTAAGCGAACTTACATCTCTGCGTAAAGCCAAGGAGTCAAGCCGATTGGAGATTGCTTGGTCGTCAAAGATTCGAACCGCTCTACGCTGAATGCGATCAAGTGGAAGAAGCTGATACTGCGGAGCTCCCGCCCAGAGATGAGAACAGTACTCCATGTGCGGGCGAATTTGCGCTTTGTAAAGTTGCAAGCGATGAGAAGGCAGGAAGTACTGTCTCGCTCTACTGAGCACACCGAGCTTTTTTGAGGCTAATTTAGCCTTTTCTTCCAAATGATCACAGAACTGAACGTTGTTCGATATGTCAACGCCAAGAATTCCAATATTGGCTGAGGTTGTCAGGAGAGTGTTCTCAAAACGAGGTGATACGACAAAGGCCGACTTTTTAGCGGTGAGCGCACACAGCTGTGTCTTCCTGGGGTTGAATTGGACTAAGTTGAGTCGACCCCATTCTGAGATTTTTTCAAGCTGAGTCTCGATTTCAGACACTAGCTTGTCCCGATTCTCATTGACGTGGTCCCGAGAAATACCGCTATGACCGGAATACAAAGCATCACCAGTACTGTCATCTGCATAGCAATGAATATTACTAATTCGCAACATGTCATTGATGTGCAGAATAAACAGTGTAGGCGATAGCACGCAGCCTTGCGGAACACCAGCATTGACAAATTTAAGGTCGGAGCACGCACCGTCGACTACGACTTTGATGCTCCGACCAGCCAAAAAACTGGTGATCCACTTGCATAATTTCCCGGGAAGCCCATAAGAAGGAAGCTTTGAAAGAAGCGCTCTGTGCCAAACCCTATCAAAGGCCTTCGCTATGTCTAAACTAACAGCCAATGCCTCCCCCTTGGACTCAACTGCCTGCGCCCAGCGATGTGTAAGGTATACTAGAAGATTACCAGCCGATCGACCGCGACGGAAACCGTACTAGCGGTCATTAATCAGCTGGTGCTCCTCTAAATACTTCAAAAGCTGGCAGTTAATTATCTTCTCCATGATTTTGGAGAACAAGGGGGTAATGGCTATCGGCCGATAGTTTGACGGATTCGAGCGATCACCTTTTTTAGGTATAGGGTGCACTAAGGCCGTCTTCCACGATTTCGGTACTACGCCAAGTGAGTAGGAGAGCTGGAACAGACGCGTCAGTACCGGTGTCAACTCTGGAGCACATATTTTAAGCACTATCGGAGAGATGCCATCCGGCCCAGATGACTTATAGATGTCCAAGGAAAACAGTGCTTCGCGCACTGACGACTGATGGAATTTTATTTCAGGCATATTGCTATCACACTGCGGGATGGTAGGCGGTGTGTTTCCTTGGTCATCCAGAGTCGAGTTAGCCGCAAAGAATGAGCCCAGGAGATCGGCCTTTTCCTTCGCGGTGTGGGCCAGAGAATCATCTTCTCTGTGCAGGGATGGAAGGGATGGCTGACAGAAATTCCCTAAGGCAGCCTTGGCGAGAGACCAAAACGCACGGGTGCCCGAAGGAAGGCGAACTAATCTCTCACCAATTCTGCCAATGTGCTCCGATTTTGCCCTGGCGATGACTCTTTTGAAGGACCTCGAGGCGTTATTATACTCCTTTCTTAAAGCGCTGGTTTTTTCATCACACGATGCCGATGCAGCAGCCCAGGCCCGGTAGCACTCCTGCTTTCGGCGCGCAGCCGTCTTGCAGTGGCGACCAAACCAAGGCTGAGACTTGCCACCGATGGGAACCGCAGAGAACGGAATGTAAAGTTCCATACCCTGTAGCAACACATCAGCGACAGAATCAGCAACGACATCCGGATCATCCAACGAGAAGCATGTTCGCCTCCAAGGGTAGGATGCAAAGAAGGACCGCATCCCGTCCCAATCTGCTGACTTATAATTCCAAACGCGGCGGCAGCCCACAAAAGGAGGCCGTGACGGGCGCGTAACCGGCACTTTGGCCCGGATCAGGCAGTGGTCAGACGAACCGAGAGGAACGTCCACTGATACTCGATACTGATCCGGGTGAGAAGTCAGCAGAAGGTCCAACATTGAAGGTGCATGGTCATCGACATCTGGAATTCGCGTAGGTGAAGTAACCAGTTGCGTAAGACCATACGCCAAAGCAAAATCGTGAAAAGACCTCCCCGCGTGATCGGTTGTACGTGAGCAGAGCCAGTCGGTGTGATGGGCGTTAAAATCACCTAGGATCACGAACTCTGCGGTAGGTGTCCTTTGAAGCACGGAATCTGCAGCTAATTGCAAATGCTCGACGAGCCGGTCGACTTCGGTATTCCCGCTATGGGACCTGTATAGGCACGCGTAGATGCGGGGATGGTCGTCGCAGTCTACGCGTAACCATAAGATGGATAGGTCCCGATCTTCAAGACTGCCGAGACGCCGGTAGCAGATATCTTCTCTGGCGTATACGCACACACCAGCCCGCGGTACAAAGGAATGTTCCAATTTGTACCCCAGACAGGCGAGGTAGGAAGTATCCGCCGGAGAAGATATCTGAGTCTCGGTCAAGAAAAGCAAGGCCGGCTTAGCCGTCTCGAGGTGGTAATGGACGGCGTTAAGGTTTGAGTGAAGCCCCCTAATGTTGCAAAAATCCACGACAAGCGTGGTGGGGGATGCTTTAAGTTCCTTGCTTCGTTTGCCTCGTGCAGTGTGGTAATGAAACATTGTTGTCTTTTAGCGAGGTCTAATCTCACATGCATAAGTTTACCGGCTACCTTACCTTCCAAACTGGAATAAGACCTGGGCGAGACGATGCAGAACTCTACCACCTAGTAGCCACGATGGTAGTGACTCGCATAGCCAATTGGTCGCCTATTACGACATGCCTGGCAGAACGGCAGCTGGTCTATTCTTCAATGGAGCCCGGATCAACATGGTTAACCTGGATCAGTACAGACCAATCTGAGTTGTTGATGGTAATGGAGTCATCGGGATAGGAAAGTACGTGGCGAGGTATTCTGACCCTGTAAAGGCGGCCGCGTCCGGCTTTTCGTCGGGAATTTTCGTGATGGGTTATTTTCTCAAAGTAACATATCGATAATTCTTTCATGTATTGCATGATGGTTGGAAGGTCTAAATCCTGGTTATAAAATATTAATTCTTGATAGAACACTTTTAAGCATAGATATAAAAAACCCAAGATACACAATCAGGGTCTCAAAAACGTCCTCTAAAAATGAACACACAATTTTAAATTGTGTGTTTTCGCTCATTTCAAATAGAATCGCATCGATCGCGTCACTGTCAATTTTATTACTTTTTGTACATTGCTGTTTAAAATGAACTATAAGTCTTGGGCTTAAGGTTAGATATGCAGAAACATATATTTTTGTCATATCTATAACTACTTATGTGAAATAAGGGACAGGTTTGAGTGTTAGTTTTGTTCGAGACTGTGCATATACTATAGACTGGTTTTTTATATCAATGCTTTTAAGTGATAAGACCTCTGTGCAACTTATAAAATTATATTTATCCTAATACTAGCTGACCCGGCAAACGTTGTTTTGCATTACATATTAGGAATCCATAGCGGACAAACAACGTGACACGTACTTTATATAAGACTACGGGATTGTCCTTACACACAGCCAAAATGGCATTAAACTTTATATGGTGGTTAAGTATTCTTAAATTTTCTAATTTTCCGCGCAATTTTCTTAATATTTTCTTTTATAAGAACCTTCTTACAATTACAAACACAAAAAAAAACCGAAATTGGTCCAGCCATTCAGGCGTGATGTCGTGACCAAGGCAAATAGGGATTGATTTTTATATATATAGATGCCTTACATATTAGGAATCCATAGCGGACAAACAACGTGACACGTAATTTATATAAGACTACTACGGGATTGTCCTTCCACGCAGCCAAAATGGCATTAAACTTTATATGGTGATTAAGTATTCTTAAATTTTCTAATTTTCCGCGCAATTTTCTTAATATTTTCTTTTATAAGAACCTTCTCCTTACACAACACACACAACAAAAAGAAACTACCGAAATTGGTCCAGCCATTCAGGCGTGATATCGTGACCAAGGAAAATAGGGATTGATTTTTATATATATATAGATTATATATTTCATATATCAACACCTCTGGCGTATAAGGTTGTATACAGTTTTTTAGTTTTAAGTTTATTTTTGTCATTACTCGAAAATGTACGACCATAAGTGTTTCAAAAACTTGTTAATTAAAAGTATTTTCTTTATTTAAATTACCTAGTAGTTAAAAGTAGTTTTAAGTTTCAGGAATTTATAAAACTCATACGTAATTACAATAATGTAAAATATTGATCATTTCAATCAAAAAGGAGTTATGACCTTATGCGCCGAATGTATCGATATTTTGGTGCACAATAGACAGTATTCATAAATGTTACTTGTGTCTGTAGCTCAGATGAATTATACAATGTGTCCCGCTACTGGTGTCTGAGAACTTAGAGCCATTTCAACCACGACTGCGAATTTCTTGTTCCCTAGTCATGTATCCACATTTCCATATAAAATTTCTTGTTAAACTTGGCACCTCCTTTATGAATAAGCTAATAAGTGTGATATAATCACAAGCTTGGTATCTTTTATATATGTGAGTATCGGTGTATGTATGTGAGTATGGAGTTGTGAGTATTCCGTTTGTGCAGTCGGACGCGGGTCTGACGGGACGCAAGATAATCGTGGACACATACGGCGGGTGGGGCGCGCACGGCGGCGGCGCATTCTCGGGCAAGGACTTCACCAAGGTGGACCGCTCCGCCGCGTACGCTGCGCGCTGGGTCGCCAAGTCGCTGGTGCGCGCCGGACTGTGCCGCCGCTGCATGGTGCAGGTGAGACACGCGCGCACACACACACTCGCACACCCGCGCTGGGTCGCCAAGTCGCTGGTGCGCACCGGACTGTGCCGCCGCTACATGGTGCAGGTGAGACACGCGCGCACACACACACTCGCACACCCGCGCTGGGTCGCCAAGTCGCTGGTGCGCGCCGGACTGTGCCGCCGCTGCATGGTGCAGGTGAGACACGCGCGCACACACACACTCGCACACCCGCGCTGGGTCGCCAAGTCGCTGGTGCGCACCGGACTGTGCCGCCGCTACATGGTGCAGGTGAGACACGCGCGCACACACACACTCGCACACCCGCGCTGGGTCGCCAAGTCGCTGGTGCGCGCCGGACTGTGCCGCCGCTACATGGTGCAGGTGAGACACGCGCGCGCACACACACTCGCACACCCGCGCTAGGTCGCCAAGTCGCTGGTGCGCGCCGGACTGTGCCGCCGCTACATGGTGCAGGTGACATACGCGCGCACACACACACTCGCACACCCGCGCTGGGTCGCCAAGTCGCTGGTGCGCGCCGGACTGTGCCGCCGCTACATGGTGCAGGTGACACACGCGCGCACACACACACTCGCACACCCGCGCTGGGTCGCCAAGTCGCTGGTGCGCGCCGGACTGTGCCGCCGCTACATGGTGCAGGTGACACACGCGCGCACACACACGCTCGCACACCCGCGCTGGGTCGCCAAGTTGCTGGTGCGCACCGGACTGTGCCGTCGCTGCATGGTGCAGGTGAGACACGCGCGCACGCACACGCACACGCACACACACACACGCACACATAAATACGGTCATCCACAAACAAATAAGCTCATACACACACACACACACACACAAATACGCTCATACACAAAGAACACGCGCACACACAAGCGCACTTGGTCGCCAAGCCGCTAGTGTGTATGTTCTTAAAAAATATTTTCAAGACACTATCAATTAAGTGGATACCATCTCCGTCACTCTTATATTTATGTGTAAGGCCCCTAAGCTTATTACACATTTTATGTTCCTTCGTAATAAAGTAAGTTTCATATCAATGTGTTATTTTCATACCTGTCATTTTACTAAAGAAAATAACTGTATTATTTTTAACTTCTAAATTATGAATATTGTAATTTTTGTGCTTATGTAGAATAACTAGACTTCTGGGAAACATAAAATTTCACGTATAGAATCTGTCAAATTTCTCTGCTCCTTAATAAATACCTTTTTTTAGGATTCCGAAGTACACTAGGAACCCTTATAGTTTCGCTATGTATACTTTTTTTAGGATTCCGAAGTAAACTAGAAACCCTTATAGTAGGGATGTCGGAAAGTCGGAAAAAACGATAAAAAATATTAATTACTTATTAATTAAACCAATATTTATCTGATACAGACAACAAAAAACAAAAGGACCTGAGCCCATACAACCTAGTCAAATATACAATTGAATGAAATTACTGAACTGAACTGACATGTGTCACATGTGCCATTGTCTTAAAGACAGAGTTCCTAACTTAAAAACCAACCAAAGTAAAAAGCTGTTAAGCAGTAAATTGAGTCGATCAAATAAAAACAACAGAAAATAGCGTTTTTGACACAATTTTCGATATTGGATATTTGATATCGATGTATCGATATATCGTTACAAAATATATCGTCCAAAAATATCGATATATCGATATTTATTCGAAAAGCCAACCTTATAATTTCGCTATGTCCTTCTGTCCGCACGATAGCTCAAGAAATCCTTATTACTAAAAACTAAAAAGCTGTAATTTGGCACGAATATACATATTAGCTTAGAGTAATAACGCTTAGAGTGATAATTGCATTGAACGTTTCATTCATATTTTAAGCCAAAACCGTATCGATGTGTGCATGACCTTCGTCACCCTTCGTGTAATTACTTGCGTTGACACGCACACAAAGACACATTATTGCGTGAATAATTTTGCAAGCAAATAAATATTTTCCCAAAACGGTATTTAAAATAGGTCTACCTTACAAATGTTCTTTCATATTATTACATTAATAGTCATTTAGTATAAACTTGAAACTTATACTTTTATTCGGTTACGTAAAATATTTTAAATGTCGAGAAATATTCTAGATGTTCTCAAGATGATATTCCAAAGCTATTTAACCTTATATTTTTTTTTAGTTTTTGTGCTTTCATTTGTAATTTAAAATATTTTTACCTCATTAAAATAAAGATTGTCTTTCTTTCCAATAGTATTATTAGACATATAAAAAACTTAAACTTACACTTTTTATCCCGGTGAGGTAAAATGAGTAGAATTACAGGGAAATGTTAAAGAGTCAAGATATTTTTTTTGTATATATCAGTAATCCAACAGCGGTAACCAACCAGCACCAACCGTAAATAAAAAATATAGCCAATACATGTTTACATTATTGAAGTTATAAAAACATTTATTGAAGTAATTCTTTAAAAAAATTATTGAAATATATCTACTAAAATATAATTGTACAATAATAATAATAATATAATATAATATTCATGGGACAAATTACACTTACTGATCTAACCCCAAAGTAAGCAAATTATTTGCTTGTGTAATGGGTGTTAGACAACGATACTAATACATAGAAATACATATATAAATATTGGAATATATTTAATAAACACCCAAACCCGGAAATACAAACATTTATGCTCATCACGCAAATGCTTGTCCCCGTCGGGGATCGAACCCGAGCCCCATCGATTGCGTAGTCAGGGCCGCTAACCACTCGACCAACGGGGCGGTCAAATGTTATTACAAGTTTGTACATTGTTTGGCGAATGCTTGTGTGTCTTTATGTGTATGTCTGTGTGCGTGTGTGTGTATATGTATATACTTGGTGAAAGCTAAACTAGCTTGAACGTTAGCAGATGGGCGGGCAAGCAGGAACAATATTTACGAGCACTTTGAGGTAAAAAGTAATAGCATAGGAATGCTTATTAATCAAATTATTTATTTAAATCAGTTTAAAAAGTTAAAATGTTTTAAGCTAAACATAATATTTCTGACTACTATAATGAGTCAAGCTACTATTGGCTCTGTGCACTACTTGAGCACCACCTATCGTGCGCAACTGTTTTGGTTCAGATTTTAGAATATAGAAAAACGTAATCCCTGTGTGTAATCTCCTCTAACGATTTTAGCTGAATGGGAAACAATACAGCTCTTTGTGGCGACTCTTTGGCTTCTACGTGCAATAATATATGCATTGGAGTATACGGCACAAATTATTTAAGTCGTGTATGAGCAATATCGTCATTCGCAACATAAATTTCAAGCTATGTAGAATTGAAACTTAATTATCAGCATAAACATATTAGGAGGCCAACATTTGGCACAGACCGATTTTAGGGCACGTTACCCTACATTATTTCGTCGAAAATACTCGAAAATATCGCCAATAAAACTACTTGACACATAATGCTGTACCACGGCATATTATTTCATAAAAAAATGTTTAAAAAAATGTCTTTTTACCAGTAACAGTATTTTTCTGGTGATCACTGCGGCATCTAAAATGCTAGTTGGAACAAATTTTTTGCCTTCTAAAAGTACTCATTATACACGAATATAAGCTTTGTAATATTGGTTTGACAAACGGTTTTGTAATATTTGTGCCAGTATAATGGTAAGTCCCAACACTTAAAAAATATTTTTTATGCAAAAGCAAAGTCCAAGCTATGTAATATCGCACATAAAATAGTAATACACACGTTATTAATTATAATGAAAATAGGTAAAAACAAATACGTGGTAGAATATTTTCCTCTTTGGCTGGCAACATTTTGAATATCGTTCAACTTAGATATTTACAATTTATTTGTTTGGAATTTATACAAAAAAATCCGATATCAAGTAGTTCTTATCTGTGAAATGTGATCTTCAAGCCCTAAATACGCTTTTGTGAAGCACGGTGTCAACCTTTCACCACACAGTAACTCACATTTTTTGAAATTGCGAGAGCTGTACTCTGTGAAGCAATGTGTCACATGTCTGAGGGGCCGGCGAGCGTAAAAAGCCTTTTCAGGCTTCTTTGAAATGGCTTAATATAGCGCGGGTCGACTTGGTTTCTATGCGTTATTATTCTATGCATATTAGTCACTTCATCCTTGGTAGGTCGGTCCTCTACGTGTAAAGTTATTTGGGGATGTTAATTTTTTTTCTCACGTACCCTATTGCATGGAGTATCGTTGGATAGGGTTTTAAAAAATATTGTTTGTGTGTGAAAACAAGTTTTCGATTAAGGGACTCGTTTGTAAAGTATTAAGCTTTTAAGTGCTAATTTTTGTTAGTCTTGTATCCCCCAAGCAGGCAAAACGGTTGTTTTTGCGAGTGAAAAAAAATCGTGGTAGTAATATAATGAATATAATATAATGAAGTTAAAAGGAAAACTATCACTGCTTAGAAGGCTTTTCAAATTTTTGAGTAATAGTCTACCAACCTATAAAATGTACTTAAAGTTTTTTTTTATAGGCGGTGAACTTGTGGTTCGAATATGTATTTGTCATTGACGTAGAATAACTTAAATGTTCATAGTATGAAACTATAAAAGCCCTTTTCTGGCGATCGATAAAGCGATCGAACCATTTTTTAAAACAGGAGGACCACAGATCTGAAGGCATGTTTTCTATGTGCTGATTGAACGCTATCACTGCCTGTTCGGAGTTGGTAAAAGTAAAACCTCTCATCAAATCTTTGATTTTGGGGAAAATACAGAAATCACAGCGTGCTAGGTCAGGGCTATGCGCAGGATGAGTGACGAGATGTAATTTTTCGGAAGCTAAAAATGACTTTGTTTTCTTGGCCGTGTGTGAAGAAGCGTTATCATGGTGTAGGAGAATGCGGCTTCTGGGTCGTTTTTCGCGAACTTTTTCTAACACCCTGGGTAAACAAATGGCATTAACACTTTTGATCTTCAAGTAGAATTGTACAGATGGGACCCGTAGCTGAGAAAAAAAACGCGATCATTTTTTTATGAACGTTTCTCGCCTGTCTCACTTTTGTTGGCCTGTTCTCATTTTCAAACACCCATTCACAAGATTGCTGTTTTTTTTTCGTGTTCAAAACAATAAATGCACGTTTCATCTCCTGTGGTCATAAACAGCATTAGAATGTCCCTAGTTGTACTTCAGTAGCATCTGTGAGCACCATTCCACGCGGGCCCGCTTCTGCTCCGCTGTCAGTTCATGAGTGATCTAACGACGACAAAGTTTCTGAACTTTCAATTCTTTGTGTAAAATTTTCTGAATTTGGCTCATACCAATCCCCAATAGTCCTCGAATCATCTCATAGGTAATCCGGGGGTTTTCTTCAATTAACCGCTTAACAGTAGCCAACATTATTTTCGTTGACGGCAGTTTCAGGCCGCCCTTCACAAAATTCGTCATGTAAAGAAACTCGACCTCTCTATAAATTCAGCAAACCATCGCCTCACGGTGCTCAAACAAGGTGCTTCTCTCCCAAAAGAATTTTCAAGACGAGCAGCACAGTCTTGCGTAGAAAGAGATCTTTTAAAATCATAAAACATCATCGCTATAAAACCTTTTCGACTTAATTTCATTTTCGTTGCGTACGTAGAACTTGATGTGTGATAAAAAAACAATTGACAAATCATTTCCCGCCAATTGTTTTTTTTTTTTTTTAAACAGGAGGACTTTATTACTAAGAAGGTTGCAACGTTTTAAAAATATAACATTCGAAATTCAAATAGTTCCGATTAGCTAGAAGTGTAAAACTTTTAGTGTGCCCCATGTAGTAGTCACGATGTTAGTGACACTGTATTTACGACCTATTCTAGTCTATTCATCAAATAAGCCTGGACCAGCACGGGGAAAATGTGTAATAATCAAATAACTTATGCTGTCGCAACACTGTACAGATTCTGTTGAACATTTCTTAAATATAACTGTGTACGAAACCAAATTGCGTATTGTGAGATGCACTTGGACAAATTTATGTATAATTTATTACAATACTCCAGTGTGCCTTTTTAGAATCTGAATGATAATAATGAGAGCTGCCTTGGAGATTCTGAGTTTTTGAAGATAAAATGTATACTGGCATGCAAGTCTATGCTTTTTACTAATAATGGCTTTCTATAGTGTACTTTTAAAATCAGTTAATCATCACTTTCTGTAGTGGAATTTTAATTGTAAAATCACTTTTTATATATATTACACTCGAAAAGAAATGTTTCATAATTATTTCTAAAGTACAAAGAAAAAGAAAATATATTTTGTGTAATTTAATTCAGATAATATTTCAATTGAGTTTGCTTAATGTCATTGAAATCACGTGCGCGCACATCTCTCTATTACCGACAAATATTGTGTTATATTCAGTTTTATACAGAGTGACTAGCATTTGACCTCAACAACCTTAGATAAAAGTGGTATTATCCAGTGTATCATCCAGTAAGATTCGCTAAATAAGTGACGCCTTTGTTTATATAAACACAAGTCATCATTTGTGAAAAATAATGAGTATGATGGCAATTGTAAGTTCAATATGGCATGTTGTAAAAGGAAGAATTTGGCTTTTGAGCTTTTGAATTTTTGAATATTAATTGCTTATCTGTCTACGCTTATTAAATAAATATTACAGTACAGTTAATATAATTACACAGATCTAGTAATTTAACTTCTTTCGCCCTATAAATAATTGTATTTTTTTAAATATGTATATAATAATAATAACTGAAATAATTCCAGTCGCCATAACAACTAATGTAGTTTTTATGGCGCGCCACAACATCTTATACCACTACTTTGGGAAAGCTAGGACTCGACGCTGGAAACTTGTCTCCATAATCCAGCGAGCTGTGTTACTGCACAATATGAGCATAGTTAGGCAGTTTTTGTCCTTGTCCTCCTCACCTCTGGCCAACTGTGCTTCTGATTGAAGTGAACTTGTACCTTGCTTTGAACATACAAAGAAAATAATTTAAATATTTTACACCTGGTACAGGAGCAGTTTGAATTAGAACTATTTTAACAAATTTGTCACATGAAATTGCGCAGTCCTTATCGCATTTCGCACAGCACATAATAGCAGGTAGAGATTTATCTTTATTGATGGCATATAATTAGATCAATAAGATCATTTCATGGAAAAAAGTTAGATCTTAAAAATAAATTTGTACTTAATAATGAAGTTACTTAAAAGAAACTGGTGGGGTGTATAAAATTATATAAAATTCATGTGAACTGGAAGTATAAGTGAGTTTGAACTGATTCTGATAAAACTTTGACTGCTCCCTAAATTGGAATATAAATTTAAATAAAAAAATATCTCAATATAGTTTTTAGTTCAGTTCAGTTTAGTAATTCTTGAACAAATATACACACACTTTCGAAATTTAGTAGACGTGCTTGGATGCCAACATAGATTGTCTCTACACAAATATTATCTAATTCCAACAATATTACAATTAACATACATGTCAAACTGATAACCTCCTTTCTTGTCGTCGGATGAAAACCAATATAATTGGCTGAAAATGATGTTAAAGAGTTGTAAATTAAAATCTCCTAGTATCTTTTTTCTACTTCTTTCACAACTCCTGTTCACTCTTTCTGTCTAATTCACCTCTCTTAACAGCTGGCAGTAGTTTGCCGGTTAGCAACCAAGCGGGGTAAACTTAATTTAAAAGTGGAGGGCAGTAAAAGACAACCTATCTTTCATATAGATTAACTTTAATGATATTAATTGTGGGTTGCTATCCGCTCGGTACAACAAAAGGCTAAACATAAAAAATATATATTTAGAGCAAGAAACGATTGAAGAAAAGGTCAATGTGGTGACCCTTCCTGCCATAATGTAGTGTCACCAAAATAGGCATCATGGTTATTAATCACGATTAATTGAGCAAAGCGGAGAGTGATCCCCGCACTAACATTGACTATTGCTTAGTATTGTTATTATTTTCCAGGTTGCATATGCAATTGGCGTTGCTGAACCGCTATCTATAACAGTGTTTGACTACGGCACTTCTCACAAGACGCAACAGGAACTTCTCCGGATTGTGAAAAAGAACTTTGACCTCCGACCGGGGAAAATTGTTAAGTGAGTACATAAACAAAATAAATATATTTGGACAAATCGCACAAATTGATTTCATCCCAAAATATGCTCATTATTTGCTGTTGGTATGAGTTTTAATCAGTGACATGATACTAATATGTAAAAATACATAAATAAATACTTAAATATATTTAATAGACACCCAAACTAAAACAAGAAATACAAAAATTCATGCGCATCACATAAACACTCATTAATATCGGGAATAGAACCCGAGCCCCATCTATTGCATGCGTAAACCGATTTGCTAACCACTTGACTAATGAGATAATATTTTTCTTGAAATATATTTTGAAACTCGCTACACTGAAGCTGTAAGAATTCCATAAAGGGATAATAATAATAATTCATGGGACAAATTACACTTACTGATCTAACCTCAAAGTAAGCAAATTATTTGCTTGTGTCATGGATGTTAGTCAACGATACTAATACATAGAAATACATATATAAATACTAGAATATATATAATAAACACCCAAACCCGGAAATACAAACATTTATGCTCATCACACAAATGCTTGTCCCCGTCGGGGATCGAACCCGAGCCTCGTTGATTGCGTAGTCAGGGTCTCTAACCACTCGACCAACGGGGCCAACTTTCTTAAATTTAGCTATAAACTTTTCAACTGGATATGACAAGACAAATCCACTTTTAAAAATTGGCAGTTTGTGTTATTCATCTCTAACTTAAAAATTACATATAGAATGGAATCGTGATATTGGAATTAGCTTAGCTTTACAGATAATGAGGTCCCAGATTCGATCCCGACCTGTCCAAAAATTCCTATTGGCCTTCTTTTCTATTGGAAAATTTGAACCTTTTGGAGATTTATCTGATAAACTGTCTCAGGTGAGCATGTAAAGCTGTTGGTCCTGGGTGATATCACAACACATGAATAGTTCACTAAAATAGGCTAAAGAGGATCACCCACCTGCCATTTTCATCACCCGAAGAATCGCTAAACTGGACATAAACATTCTTTCATTATCAGCGTCGTAAGCGAGCGTGATGTTTTCTATCGTATGTGATAACGTAATTTTTTCTATTCTAGGGAATTAAACCTCAGAGCACCTATTTATCAAAGGACAAGCACATATGGTCACTTCGGGCGAGAGGGATTCACGTGGGAGGACCCCAAGCCCCTAATCGTAGATTGACTTGGAGCAAGCACAGATAGCACCTAGGATATTGTAAATAAACTTCAGTATATTTCATACACTTAAACTTAATCTACGTGTGTTTTCTGTAGTGAGAGCTCAGAGATAATATCGCTGGTGACTCTCTATATAGGCTATTTTATTTTAATGTGAACTAATTTTGCCCAAGTAGCATTGTGTGTACGAGGTAAATTAGTTTAATTGTTAAGTATTCGTTAGTTTAGCTGCATAGGTGTAACGGGCGCCGTCATATCTGAATTTGAGTTAGTTCAAACACAACGGCAGTCTTATTTTTATTGACTTCCTGTTGCTGCAGATAATTATTTTTAAGAAACGGACAATGCAATTATATAAAATTTGTAATTCATGACATGTTTTATAAAATCATGCTCATAAATGTTCACGTAATGGACTGCCAATTTAATCTCGAATTCCTTTAAGCTTTGTGATGTAAGTGCTGTAACTAGCGGTAGAGTAGACTACTTTCTTGGACGCGTCACAGTAGAACGAGTGTGACGAGATAATATGTATCTTGCTTTCTCGTTATACTGCAAATATAGTGCTGCAAAGTCGAGGCGTTCTCCTTTTTTGTTTTGTCCTGTAAGCGTCAGTGTATTTTCTCGCCTCAGTTAACTTGACAGATGTTTTGTAATAACTTTCCAGCCTCCATTGCAGTACAATTTGTGTTGTGTTTCCGAAAAGGATAAATTGTGGAAAAGAGCCATTTTGAAAACACACCGACTTGGCCAGGGTAGTAGTGCACTGTGCATTTAATTCAGTTATGAAATTCTGCATATATTTAGATGTAGCGCGGTGTTGATGGAATAAATTTTCAACTTTCCTTAGAGCAGATAGGACATATTTTTCGATCTGTTTCAACTTGTTATAGTGTAATTGATTAACTATAATATGAATTTGCAATTTGTCAGAATGTGGTTTTAAACTAATATTAAATTTTGTTTCCCGGAACATTATGGGGAATATGATGTTGGTTTTTATTTCTTTGCATGCCCTTTTTTTCACCTATTAGGTTTGTTAACTAGTGTGCCTCGCGTTGTCTCTATGGCCTAAGCCATACGTAAGCGCGTATTTGCTCGGCCACCATTTGGTCTTCGTAGACCACAATCCGTTTTTTTTTTTTAAATCTTCGTGTGTTTAAAATACAGTCTATTTTGGCGTGGCGAAGTTAAGTCACATACATTCTTTGATAAATTTCCTACACCGCGAATGCTATAATGTTCGCGCGCTTTAGCGACTGCATCGCGTTTCAGCGACTGCTTTGATGAGTAGTGTTGCCCTTTAATAGTCGACTATCGATTATTTGCTGATTTGTAAAAGTATTGTTTACTTTTACAAATTAAATTAAAAAATGTATACTGATGTGATATCTTTCTTTTTTCTTATAAAACAGTAACAGTAAATCATGTTGGTAGCAATATAAAAAATATACTGATCTAACTTTATGGTATTTGTTAAATTACATTGATGTTAAAATATACTGAATAGTACCGCAAATTGGCAAACTATCAATAGTCGACTATTGATTGGCTTACTTAAGCCTAAGACCAATAATAATGTCAATATTTATTAAGTTATATTTTTTTTTATTGTCATAAGACAGCAAACACGCAGATAAAACTCCTCTTGTAAATAGACAACCATTGCCCATAGACACCAAAGATGGTAATTAGTTAGCAAGGTATGTAATAATTAAAAAAGTTTGGCTGTAAGTGTAGTGGACTAAATCTAGGCTGGGATGGCTGGTCCTGGTTTTCGGGTAATTTGTACTACACAGATATATTACGGCAAATGCGGAAGAATTTAGTCACTTACCTTGCAGCCGCGCTATGTAGTTCTCGTGCCGATGTCTTCGATTTCTGGATAACACTACCGACAAGAGTTGACCAGCTCACTTAAGTATTAAAAGTATCCTTCGATAACTTAACCGACCGTTGAAATTTAATCGTTATAAGTAAGTCGTGTATGCAACCACCGCTGAGAGATTCACAAGCCGAAGTGGTGGTTGGTTGCTTCCGTGACGCTGTCACTACGACAGACGTCAGCCGTCAAGGTTTTGTGACCTACCCTTCACACCAACCGTGATATAAATGCCCGAACATCCCGCCACCTAACCAAAGATACCTTGGTCACATTGATTGTACAGGTAACTGACATCATTTTGAAATAGGTCTCATTAAGACCCCATGCTGAGTTTTAACTTCAGCCACTCTTAACTATCTCGTCTCTACCCGGCAATAATTTAACTAACCGACCGCGTTTCCAATGTAATGGAGGAAGGTTATCTTCCTTTATTTAAACCAAACCATCTAATTTGGGAGGTTCCGTTGGTGTCGTCCACTTAACCCTTTGTTGTAGAGTATGGAGGTACTCGTTTCTCCATCTCTGCCAGAAATATTGTGTCATTTTTTGAATTTGTTGGTATCGTGATAAATAATGGATTTTAGTTTTTTCGTACGAATATTCGGGTAAAGCCACCAATGGTTGTCCGATTAGAAAATGGCCTGGAGTTAGAACTTCCATATCCGTCGGATCCGAACTCAGAGGACAGAGCGGTCCCGAGTTCATGACTGTTTCTACCTTAGAAAAGAAGGTACTAAACTCCTCAAAGGTTAGCCTAGATTCTCCGAGAACGCGTTTTATATGAGTCTTCGCCGATTTCACTGCTGCTTCAAACAAACCACCGTGGTTTGGGCTAGCAGGCGCATTAAAAAGCCACCTTATTTTATCACGAGCCAACCTGTCCTCAATATCACTACTTTTGTCGCGTAAGAATAGGTAAAGATCCTTAAGAATTTTATCCGTAACCGTAAAGTTCATACCCGAATCCGACCTAACTATAGAAGGTAGTCCCCTTCCTGAGACAAACCTCGTAAAACACGCCACAAACTGAGAGGCTGGTTACCACATCCAGATGGACAGCCTTTGTTGCCAAGCAAACAAAAACGCATAAATAACATTTGTCGATCCTAGCATTTCGTAATGTACTAGTTTTTATATAAAATGGGCCCGCAAAGTCTGGTGGCGGTCCCTACAAATGCGCGAACCTCATCGCGAACTCTGTCAGGTGGAAGTTCAGCCATCAAAGGTTGTGTAGGCCGTGCTTTAGACCGGTAACACTGAACGCAATTAAAAGTTATCTTCCGAGTGATTTGTCTTGCCGAGACTATCCAGTATGACCTTGATAATATGGCCGCTAAGGTGTGTGCTCCCACATGACAATTAATTTTATGATGATGTCTAACCAAAAGTTCCCTTATCAGGTATTAAAATAGGGTGCCGTGCATCATAACTTAAATTCGACGCCTATATTCTACCACCAACGCGAATTGTTCCGTTACTATCGAAAAATAGATTTAACTGCCGTAATCCTGATTTTATACATTTATTTTACCTTAAGTCTGTCAGTTCCTGTTCAAAGGAACTAACTTGAACCATTTTAATCAAGCGTAATAACGCTTTCCCTCTTTTCTCTACGCTTAAAAGACATCGCTGATCGCTGGCGCTTTGCAAACGTTAGGTAATACGCCTGCGGGGCGTCCCAGTCTACCCCTTTCTGACCGCTTGTAATTAAAATGCGCTGTAAAAGTAATTTAATCCGGAACTAGACTGGACATATCCATCCCAATGGGTTGTGCCAGCCAGCCGTGCTGATAAGGACAAAATGCTCCGACGTGTAACCGTCGCCGTAGATAAATTTATTCTATACTAGCTGTTGCTCGCGACTTCGTCCGCGCGGACTGCGTTTACTCCGCACTGCTCCTCCCCTGTAGGTGATAGCGTGATAATATGTAGCCTATATGTTGACCCGACCTGTTAGTAATATTCATGCAAAATTTGAAGTAAATCCAGGCAGTACTTTTTGAGTTTACCCCAGACATACATACAAACAGACAAAAATTCTAAAAACAATATAAAACAATTATTTATTTATTAATCGATATCGATTGTAGATCACGCCTCAAGTATTCTTTTAAAAAAATATTCAATGTACAGTTTTGACTTTCCTACGATTTTATTATATGTAGATAACTGGCTATATTCAGAATTACGTCATTACATTCTTAAAGTATCAATAATAATCAAATTTGAAATATCTATTTATTAAATAAAGCTCTATGTAGACAACCACTGTGCTACCAATCTTCTCGCAGCTTGCTGGGCGTTAGTCATCAGTATTGTATCTGTGAAGCGCCAACTTCCCATGTCAAAACAATGTGAAGCCCTGAAAAAGGTGATAAAATTTTAAAGTACAAGCCGATTACAACTTTGACCAATGCCGGGTTCCTATAATCTATGAACTGTCATTCATAACTGTAACCCTTCGCAACTAGCTTAGTAATAAAACGTTCTGTCATGCTGTTCCACAAGTTTTTTGGACTATGTATCTACGACAAGCATCCGTAGCTTGACCGCTTACCGATGGCCCTCTCGAATATACTGTATTATCTGTGGATGGCCCTCACTGCGTTCCATTATTCAGAAAGTTTTAAAATAGTACCGAAAAAATTACGCCCTATTTATAAACTAATTGATGTATAATAAAGAGCTAGACACAATGGATAGCCGTGTATGCATTTGATGCAAAATATAAATTATGTATATAAATAATCAATGGAAACATTTTATTATTCAATATCAAAGAAAGTGTCATAAGCGTGAAATGGTTCACAATACTGACGTTAGCCGTCATCGAAGTTCAAACTGTTTTTTCAAAATAATTTATTAATTTTATAAAATGGATGCGACCTACTAATGTTATAGACACATTTTTACACGAAGCACAATTTTTAAAATCAAAATAAGAAAAACAACCCAGAAAGTGTCCCAGCAAAATTCACTGTAACTTAAAGTTATATATTACAAGAATCATTTTGTTTACGTTGTAGAATGGCAGATATTTCTATGGCTAAATATATCTCAGATGGCTCTATTTATGTAAAGAGAAAACCACCACCAAGGAAGTAAAAATGTACCACATATAAGATAGATGTGCCACATGCATACTTTATTAGCTATTAGCTACCTTACCCTTCAAACTGGAATATACGTTACAAGCACAACGTTAATGCAGCAGGAATCGGTGAAGCGGCGACACAAAACCTAGGTGAGACGTTGTAGAACTCTGTCCTCGGAAAAATAATTCAAATTATTTTTATTTATTCATTACTCAACCATTTAGATCTGATTTTATCAGTTCCTATATATTATGAATATTGGGTATGCTCTATAGTCTATACAGTACATGGCTTCGGCTGAAGGTATACTTTATTTTATTGTGTGTATATTATATTTAAATAATAAATATCAAACAAGCAAACGTGTCTCCAGATCGAAAGAGACAACCATTGCCTATAGACACCACATATTATATTAGTGGTCCCTTGCTATCTTGTGGCGAGATCTATGCCACATGCACAAGCTTACGGGCTACCTTACCTTTCAAATTGGAACACGTCATTGACAAGCACTCACGCTATTGTACACGCAATATGTCAGGCCTAGTGCCACTACGGTAGTGACTCGAACATCCAATCGGTCCGCTTTTTACGACCTGCCTGGCAGAACGGCAGTTGGCCTATTTTTCTAGAGAGCTCGAACCAACACGGGGCAAACGTCACATGCATGATTGCGGCAGTATGAGCCAAAACTTACAAACTAGAAAAGATGCTATCTACATTTAAAATTTCTATCTAGTTTAAATTAATTTAAAAATAACTATGTCTCCTTTAATAACACAGGAGAAAACCACAAAATAAATGATGGACGCCAGGAACAAAACTTTGCAATAGTTAAATATGGCCACCAAGCAAATACGGCAAAATTGAATTTAGAAATAGAATTACCTAAAACTTAAATACCGAAATCGCCATGACCAAGCTTAAAGCGAAGCAAAATAATAATTATAATAGTTGAAAAATAATCCTTATGCCATGGAAGAGTTTGTATTGGAGATCTAAGCTGCTTTTTAGTTGTGCTTTTTTTCAATTTTTTGTTTCCTTGCTACTTATTAAGGCCTACTTATAATTTGTTCGCATGTTAAATTTAGTATAAGTTATAAAATAAAACTTCAAATTTAAGCACTGGTTTAATTCATAAGGAGGTGATAAACAAAATCTTATAAATATCCCCACTGTCTGTCTCAGGGCTGTATCGTCGAGTGTTTTCGCAAAATCTAAAGTTTTGTAGTAGTTAAAAAATGTGTCCTGTGTTGTAATGTAAACAAGCTGATTGTTGATGGAAAGATACAATCATCACAAGTAGACATCAGAAATATTAATGGTTAGTTGCTGTGTGTGGCAGGGATGGAATGCCAAAATGTAGTTTACCAGCTATCTTAACCTTTAAATATGAAAGCAGCAGTGAGAAGCACAGTTGCCGTCGCTGCAGGAATAGGTAATGCGGTGATCATGGGCGTACCGAGGGAGGGGCAGCTGCCCCCCTCCCCCCGGAAATTGATTAGCTCTCTACTAAATGTACTGTGATAGATAAAAATATAATAAGATGAAAATACAGTCTTAAAACAATATGGTTGCCCCTCTGGCCCAGAAACTGGATACGCCTATGGCGGTGATATCAAAATCCGGGCAAAACGTTGCAGAACTCTACCACCTACTTATTAGTTACGATGTTAGTGACAATAGTTTTTCTCGCCTTTTACGACTTGCCTAGCAGAAAGGCAGTTGATTTATTCTTTGAAAAAAGTTCGGATTAACACGGGTAAAGTACTTTACATGTATTTTAGAGCAGAAATAAGAACTTGACGGTTTTACCACGCGCTGCCTCCAATTGTTGCCCGTTAATGTACATTATTAGACATAGTATAAATTACCTAGGAATGGTGTACGTAGGAGATGATTCCTTCAAGTCTCGATCGTAGACTCCGAGTGCATGCCACGGGTCAATGGTACCGTGGATATTGATAGTGTTATTCACATCTGGTTCTAACCCTCCAAACACTAAGTTTACTCTGTCCACTGCATCATATACATAAGCTTCGTCGAACCTGCACAAACCACAACAAGTAATTATAAATTTTCTAAATCAACTCACACTCACTTAAACTCAGTGTCTGAAGTTTTTAAAAAATATGGTAGGTTTGAAAAATTTTTTTTTGATTAAGAGAACCGTTTGTGAAATATTAAGTAATATTTTTTGTGACTAACAAGTGTCGTCCCTTCCCACCTTTTGCCGACAAAACGGTTGGTTTTGGATGTGTGAAAAAATTCACGGTAATTGTACATATTATAATCAATTTAAAAGATTTGTCACTGCTAAGTAGGCTTGCAAGCTTACGAGTAATAGTCGACTAACTTACAAAATGTACTTGAAGAAGTTTTTACAGGCGGTAATGCGGATGTATCTATCATTGGCGTTTGTTAAATTTTCACAGTATCTATAAATATAATAAAATCGTAGGAAAGTCAAAACTGTACATTGAATAAATTTTTAAAAGAGGCGTGATCTACAATCGATATAAAAGCCAAAAATATAGTTTTTAGGATTTTTGTCTGTTCGTCTGTATGTATGTCCGGGATAAACTCAAAGTACTGCATGGATTTACTTCAAATTTTGCATGAATATTACTAATAGGTCGGGTCAACATATAGGCTACATATTATCACGCTAACACCTACGAGGGAGGAGCTGTGTGGAGTAAACGAAGACCGCGCGGACGAATTCGTGGGCAACAGCTAGTGAAACAATAAAAAAGCTCGCTTCTTACTCCGCAGTATTGTAATGGGACACTACGGAATCTTATATTGCGTGCCTCGACACGCGCATGGCCGGTTATTTTTATTATAAGTTTGCTTACAGTTTTACATTGTTTAAACATTATATTGTGTCTGTTGGGTAATAAACGAGCAATTTAGCACTCAACGCGCATTTCTTGGTGTGCTTCACTCCATTTATGTAGTAACCACTTTGGAGTTTTTTCCAACATTTTATCACCTACAGCACACCGCAGACCACTGCTAACTTTGGTGTACTAGATACGCTTCGACGATCACTTTTAATTCTTTATTGCCTGCATTTAGGGGGTCCAGCCGTCCTGAATCCATGAGCTTTGTTCTTTCTGTGTAACAAAATAATCTACCATAACGAAAGCGTTGGAACGTATAAGTGTAAATAAAACACACATGCTCGATGATAACACACTACGCTTTTGTACTGTGTTGTCTTTTACGGTGTTTTTGCGGTGTTGGTGCTGAATGCAACGGCAAAAGTCCTATTTGTAATTAATTAAGTATATACATTAGGTATTTAAAATTTTCCAAATTTTGATCAGAACAATGATAGAATAGGATAGAAAAATCAATTGGCGCGAAAACAAATGAATCAATTTGAAATTAAAGCCTATATTTTAGGGATGGGCCGAAATTCGTTTTACATTCGGTTTAACCGAATTTCGGCAACTTGAACCGAACTTCGACATTCGGCCGAAATTCGGTTTAAATGCCGAACATTCGGCACTACAAAAAAGCATCTTCTTGCACTATTTTGCTTGAAATCTTCGCTAATGTTATAAAGAGGAAAGATTTGTATTCTATATTTTTATATATTGCATAATCTAAACTCAAAAGCTACTAAACCGATTTGAAAAAATCTTTCACCATTAGAAATATATGAAATCATCCCCGAGTAACATAGGCTATACTATACTTTCGAAAATAATCCGTAAAACGTAAATAAAAAAAAACATAAAAACAAAAATGAAAAAACTTCAGTATAGATTTTTGAGTTCGAAGAGTTCAAAAAATATGTAAAACGGTTAACCCGGCGGGTCATCCCTATGACTTCCCGCTAGATTTTTATCTATATCTTAGCATATCACAGATTTTTTCAGAGTTCAAAAATCTTAAATTTGTTACAAATATTCGTACATAGAAGTCATTGTAAATGACAGTAATTTCAAAATTTTTGAAATGCTATATATTTTAAAAATGATGATTGATTTTGGTATTTCGAATGGCATTCAACGCAATTTTTGACCTCTAAAATGTTTTTATAGCTACGTGATCTACTCACTCAGGCTCAGAAATGTCGAAGCAATATCAACAATTTTTTTTTTCGAATTTTCGATATTACTAAATCCCAAATAAATCGACCGATTTTGATGCAATTTGCTTTTTTGACGCAATTTATAGAAAGAAAAGCTGATTAGATTTTTAAGTCAATTGGTATGTTAGTCTTAAAGTCATTTCAAAATGCTAAGTTTGCTGTAAACAACAAAATATTAATATTTGAAAAGCCATAACTTTTGAAAACTTGATTTAATTTTGATTTTTGAAACTGTAATTCAAAAAAATTCGAATTTATGTCGAAAAAACACTTCCAAATTTTTTTGTCAACGATAACTTCCAAGCGGATCATGATACAATTTATGAATTAGACGCAGTTTTTTAAGAAAAAGAGCTGCTAAAATTTTATACTCAACAGATACATTAATCTGGAAGTTATATTAAAAAAATATGTTTCGTCAATTTTTTGCGATTTTTTAAAAATTTCTCAAAATATTCTAGTCCAAATTGGCAAAAAATTGAGCAGAATCTAATTCAGTGCCATTAACCGCGTTTCGATCGGCCAAGCCGTTAAAAAGTTATGAAATGTTTACATACACACAACCGTACACTCTCTCTCACACACACATACATACATAAGTTAGTACATAAGAAGTTAAAAATCTAAAGTTTGATATAGATGAAGATGCATATATTTTAAAACATGATGATTTTAGATCTTTTTAATTGCATTCAACGTAATTTTTACCTTTAAATGGTTTTATTAGCTCCAAAATCGGTAGGTTAAAAAATGTAAAAAAATAAGTAAGTCAGTTGACCCTGCAGGCTATCCTTGAAACTTCCCACTAAATTGAGGTATTTTAGGCTCAAAGAAACAAAAACTACACCTCAGCATTTTTTTTCAAGGTTCAAAATTCTGACTTTTGACTTCAGACTTCTGAAAATGACAGCAATTTAATTTCTAAAAAGCTGTATAATGTATATTTTGAAAACGATGATCGATTTTCATCCTTCAAATGGCATTCAACGAAATTTTTGAGCTCTAACATGTTTTTGAGCTACATAGTCTATAGGCTAAAATATGTCGAAGTAATATCAAAATTTGTTTTCAAAAATTTTTGTTATAATAAATCCTAATAAACCGATTTTTACCCAATTGACGGTATTTGGCGCAATTTTTAAAGAGAAAAGTTGATTAGATTTTTTTAAGTGAATCGGTGTATAGCCTAAGAGTTGTTTTAAAAATATTAAGTAAGTTTTCTCTAAACAGCAAAATTTTATTGTTCAAAAGTTATAACTTTTGAAAACGTGATTCGATTTTGATTATTGAAACTACATTTGACGTAATTGTTTTAAGTACCACAGTATTGTAGAAGGTTTGACCTTCAAACAAGTTTTGGTCAAAAAGTCTCTTATTTTATATAAATAATACACTTTTTTCTAAATTTTCGTCAACAATAACTCCCAAACGGATAAATCGGTTTTGATACAATTAACGATATTTGACGTAAATTTTTAGAAAGAAATGCTGGTTAGATTTTTAAATCAAACCGTGTATTTTCGGGAAAGTTATTTTAAAAATATTAAGAAGTTTTCTGTAAACAACAAAATATTAATATTAAAAAAGTTGTAACTTTTGAAAACTCGATTTGAAACTAAATTTGACGTAGTTTTTTAAACACTAAACTATTGAGGAAAGTTAAAAAAAAAGGTTTGAGAAATTACTAAGTTATGTCAAAAACACTTTTCTAAAGTTTTTCGTCAACCATATAGCTCTTGAGCGGAAAAACCGATTTTGATGCAATTAATGCACTGAACGCAGTTTTTGTAGGAATAGAGCTGATTAGATTCTGTAGCTAATCTATACATTTATCTACTTAGATTATACAAAGTTATTTATTTATGTATGTTATTTATGTACAAAGTTATGAGATGTTTACATATACACATACGCATATATACAGACATGCTGACCTCATTGTGAAAATAGTCGAAAAAGATTTCTAGGACCTCAAAACTTGGAGATCTGGTGAAAAGTCGAGTTTCAAAAATCGGGGCAAAATCAGTAACTTTCTTATCTATATACCTACAAAGCAGAAAGTTAAAAATAAAAATCCATGCCTAAATTGGAACAATGTAACTTAATGTATCAAAATTTGGACGTTACGTCATTAATTCACGTGCGTTGCGAAACCCGTTAACGATATCCTATATATCTATACTAATATTATAAAATTGTAGAGTTTGTTTGTTTGGTTGTACGCGGTAATTCCGAAAACTGCTGAACCGATTTGAATAATTCTTTTTTCGTTGGATAGCCTGTTTATCGAGGAAGGTTATAGGCTATATAACATCTTGCTACGACCAGTAGGAGCGGAGTAAATAAAGTCCGCGCGGACGAAGTCGCAGGCAACAGCTGGTCCATACTAAAATTATAAATGGGAAAGTGTATGTGTTTGTTTGTCCGTCTTTCACGTCGAAACGGAGCGACGAATTGACGTGATTTTTTAAGTGGAAACAGTTGAAGGGATGGAGAGTGACATAGGTTACTTTTTTCTTTTACTTTACGCGAGCGAAGCCGCAAACAATATAATAGCTAGTAGTAAATAGTAAAATAGGTAAATAGCTAGTATAACATAATTAAATTTTAAGCAAATCGTAAAAAAGTCACGACGTGTCGCTTTTAAGAAAGCTCCCCAAAATTAAACCGAAGTTCGGCCGAAATTCGGCCGAATTTCTTATTTTCACCGAATGTTCGGCCGAAGTTCGAATTCGGTTCAAACCACATTCGGCCCATCACTACTATATTTCTAACTAAATGTCACATTTTATGTGTAATAGGTCAAAGTGGCTTAAATGCCAATTTACCAAATATGCCTTGATATGTATTTAAGAGTATTATAAACATTCAAATAAAAAAGAGCGAAAATGTTATTGAGATATTTTCGAAGCCTTTATCGGAAACAAAATTTTGTAGCAGCTTGGAGTTCAATTTATGGTGTTATTAACAGCCCCGTACCTCGGATGAACACGTAAAGTTGTCGACCTCGGTTATCGCTAGAAATAAGTGGTAATCTTTTTCAAGTCAGTAAAATGTGGCATAGCGATCACTATCCATCGCGCCCACCGATAAATGGGGAATCGCGGTAAAACGGAAAGTATAGACAGTCTTTTCAGTCTACCTACCTCGCAAGGGACCTGGCGTGATGATACCCAAAAATAAAAAAAATGTGTTCTTACCTTTCACTAAAAGCACGCTTGCATATGTCAACGTAAAAGTCAACACTAAGCCACTTTAATGGATCAAACACGGTCCCTATTCTTGGCGCCGTTTGGAAAAACCCATACTCTGTACAGGTTTGGTAGTACCAGGCACGAGCTGTAATTTGATAAAAGATATTTTATTGCTACACGAATACTAAGACAGAGCCTTGATACATGATGAAAGATAAATTATACAGTGTGCAAAGAAAACCCTGTCGGATAATTAATGGTGTTATTTGGTACCGTAATATGGTTACATATATTTTATGGATATTAATTAGTGTTCCCAATTAAAAAAAAACTTAAATGGTATTTTCATATATTAAGTATGACAACACCTACAAATACGTAAATTCTATTATCAAAGAAGGCCGCGCTAGTCGGATGCTACTAAAGGACATTCGGCGCATTTGAGGCGCGTTAAAAGATTCTGTAAAAAGCCGAAAAACAAATAGCGCGCCTTCACGTGGTGTTTGTGCGAAAGCCGCCAAAGCGAAACAATATAACAAACAGCGACAAGGTGTTGTCATTTTTAAAATATTTGCTTAACTCTAGGGATATATAAGTAAAAATACGAATATTAAAAAAACTATATCTTTTTATTTTCAGAAATAAACTTAATTTACTATTTTTTTCAGTAATGCCTTTAACCTACCTACCTATATACTACCTACCTATATGCCTCTTTCGGATCGGACGGGGTTTTCTTTACACACTGTATATGGATGATTTTATGTTCCTAAATGAACAAAAATCTTAGTTCAACTGTGATGAATGTACTGTACTGTAATGATGAATGTACATGATCATAAGAATGATGAGGCAGCTACCCGACGTAGGTACAGCCCTCCTATTTACAAAATAAAAAAGGTTAGGAGGTATTTAGTCGTTGAAACAGCCTCATTCGTCTATCGAATTTTAAAGTGGGGATATCACTAGACGGATATGTCCGCGGGCAAGCCCGCAGTCATGTCAGCCGGACTTGCTACTATGCGCCGGACGGCCCGCGTCGATAATTAATACACTTGACAGACATTGCACAGACCTGTAGTAGCAAAGTCCGGCGGATATGTGTGTGTGATAGTGAATTCCCCGCTTAACGTCACTGATTTTAAAGTCGCTCTATTGAAATGTATACCTATTACCTACGCTTCGCTAAGAAATCACTACGGTTTTTGTTTTGTAAATCGGTGGCAAACATTTTACTTATATGAAGTGAAAAAAGCTGTCATGCATATAGGTAGGTACTAATACTAAATGATTTACGATCGAGCTTAAAGGATTAATAGCAGATATAAAAAAGTCAATAAACAAGACTTCACCGACACATGAATTAGCAGATTGATACCACATTAGAAATTCACACCGAAGGTTGCAGTGGCCATCAACAGACAGAAGCGGCCGGCAGTAGCCAAGGACGCCTTGTCCTCGACGGTTAGTACCCCGTAACTGCGAGCAGTTGCTTGGACATGGCCACAGACCACATGAATATTAATAGACACGGCATTGGGAAGAAAACGTATAGCCGCGCACACGCTCCTATCACTGTAAAACTTGTCATACCTACATTTGTAGGTATATTGTGAAAAGTAGAAATATACCACCTTACCATGTTGTACATTTTTTCGTACCGAATGAGATGACAAGGTTTAAAAATTACCCTTGCAGTGATTTTATTACATCGGTAAGTACTCGTAGTATAATTGTGTATTTCTGTGTGTGAAGGCAAGCTATGCTGACAAACTTAAAAAATTGCCTTGAATGGCATATCCATTTAATTCGTGGACATGGCTTTACTGCGCCGGTCGCTGTCACTTAAGTGTGAATCACGCCTAACAAACGATTAGAATAGGCAAAAGAATGGAGCCTTAAAATATGTAATAGAAGAATAACAGACGATAAGAATTTAGGTAAAAGAAAAATTGACCCAAGCACGGAATGGAGAGTTTAATGACTAACTTAATTTCAATCAATCAGATTTTGCTTTGCGAAAATCCACGATTTAAAGAAGAAAATTTTATATAAGAAAGTTCCTTTATTGTTCTAGCCGCAATAGAGTTAATGCTTGTCACGGTCGTGTTTCGGTTAGATTAAGGTAGCCGTTAAAATTATACGTGTAGCATTTCTGTCCCGCTACACCAATAGCAACGCATTAATCATTATTGACATCATTGGTGTCTGTATGCGATAGTTGTCTCCATCAGGGGAGCCATCTGCTTGTTTGCATTCTGATGTAAAAAAAGGTATAAATAATTATACGTTCCGAATGTGGCAGAGATGTAACATTTATCTATTAGAATTTACATAATTGTTATGTATTTACATAACTTTTCTTGCTATTATACCCTCCTAAAGGTGCGTCCACACTTGTGACAATTTACTGAACATTATCCCTAACTGTATCAGACACACGTGTCAGTTAATGTGGACGTATTTTGTTACGCGACCAATTCACTTGAGCTTCAGTACGGTTCAATCCAGTCCGAATACTGAAAGAAACTACAGAACATAGAATAAACGGTAGGACAATGTAGGTACGGAGTTACAATCAACTAGACGGGCCCAGTGTGGACGCTGGTCTGTGTACTGTTACGCATCTAAGTCACGTGTTACGAGCCGATCCATCGAAAGTCGGGTTTAATCAAAGTATTTTCCGCGGACCAGGAGACGTCCACACTTGCATTTATAACACGTGTCGAAGTATGCCCAATGACACGGATACAGACACGGGGTAGGAGTGGATCAAGTCGTGACGTGTCAGTATGTCCCCCGCCCGTTCCTCGCCGCCGCTCATTCACACAGCGCACGCTATAAACATCCTTGTATACGTTGTTTAATTTTGTATGGCGACGATTGATTATAATTATTTATTTATTTATTTAACTCTTCATGTACAAAAAACATATCTAAACTCAAGTATTACATAAATTAAACTATGTACATAGTATGTACATAGGTGTGCTTATCTCTTTAAGAGATCTCTTCCAGCAAAACCTGTACAAGGACAGGTGTTGGAGAAAAATTATAGGTAAATAAGAAAGATATAAATGTTGGTCCCGGCCTCCTATGAAGAATAAGCCATCTGCCGTTTTGCCAGGCAGGTCGTAAAAGGCGACCGATTGGCTATCGAGTCACTACCATCGTGGCTACTAGGTGGTAGAGTTCTGCATTGTCTCGCCCGGGTCTGGTAGCACCACCTTACCTATTCCTGCCGCAATAGTGTCAGTGCTTGTCGCTGTTGTGTTCCGGTTTGAAGGGTAAGGTAGCCGGTAAACTTATGCATGTGGCATTAGACCTTGCCACAAGATAGCAACGCACCATTAACATCTTTGGTGTCTATAGGCGATCGTTGACTCTTTCCATCAGGAGACCCATCTGCTTGTTTGCTATCTTATGATATAAAAAAAAGGAGATAAGCGTACATTAGAGCTTAAAAGCTTAAATCATGCAACATATAGGTTCATGCAATTAAAATTAAGATAATAATTATATTATTTAAAATAAAAAAGTAATAATATTGAAAAAAAAAATAGTATAAAACAGGAAAAACAAAAAGAGCTAAAGCTAAAGAGTTACCAAAGAAACACGTACCTATTGTACGATGGAACTGAAAAATATTTGATATTAATACATTGACGAATTGGTCGACTACTAGGAGGAGCTAAATTAAATCGCGCTTGCAGATAAGGCGGATTAGATTTGTTAGTTATATTATATAATAAAATCAGTATATGAGCATCACGGCGGAGGCGAATCGGAAGCCATTGTAACTCCGAGCGGAAATGGGAAACGTGGGCGAATTTACGCAAACCGTAAATAAACCTGATGCATAGATTCTGAAGACGCTCAAATTTCATATTGTGCTCATCTGTGATATCTAAGTAGCAGACATCCGCGTAATCCAAAAGCGGAAGAAGGAGGGTCTGGGAGAGCAGTATTTTTGTATTATGGGGAAGAAAGTTCTGAAGTCTTTTCAGCGAATGAAGTGAGTAATGAAACTTCTTACTAATTTCATTTATATGTTGGGTCCATGATTACCATCCATGATAAGGCCTAAGTTTTATATTTAGTTATGGAGTGTACCTATGCCATGCAGCGATGCGATGCCACACGATCTAGTTCGATAGCAAGCGAGAGCGCGGAATAAGCGATTGAAAGGCACGATCGACCTAAATGTTTTCTTATGACGTAACGTTAACGCGTAAAATTATCGTTCGTAAACGGACTTTAAGCTGCGTTTTCACAGGGTCAGTAACTGACTTCGATTTCGAGACAAGTAAGGGCTGACCCGAAAAATACCCAATATAAACTGATTTGAAGTCAGTACAGCGGCGGAAAGTCAGCGCTGACTTCAATATTCGCAGACGAATATTTTGAGGTCAGTTGGCGCCCCCCGCCACCCGCGTCCTCCCGCGCCAGTGGTAAAAACCCCGTGTAAACTGGGAAGTCAACGCTAGGCTGGGTCAGTCACTGTTGTTGTGTTGTAGGTTGACGTCGCCTTGCGTAGATGCTAAAATGTCTCGTAAACTAAGCGACTGACTTCACAAATTTATACATAAGTAATCTGTGTTCACAAACGTGTAGCCACCGTACTCAGCTTACCACGACTACTGTCTCCATGTAAACGAATGAAGCGGCAGTGTCGGCACTGATACTGATTTGTGCACTGACCCTGTGAAAACGCGGTTTTACAGACAACCATTTTTTAACAACCTAAATGCTTCGATTCGCTTGAAGTTTTGTTACTTACTTGAATAGTTGGGCATGGGATCATACGAACACATAGGTAGTCTTTAGTAGTGACGATTATGTGATCGTTTTTAAGTAGTAAAAGCAGTTTATTTTATTCTTCAAAATGGGCCGAACTCTTCAAAAGCCGAGTAAGTCAAATAATCAGACTAATGCGGTAATATTATGTTTCAATTTACTTACAATTAGATCTTTGTTTGTAAAACTCAATAAAGGCTTCATAGTCAATATCCCAGCAATTGTTACCAAGACCGCGAATCGCTGCTATATACCCTCCAATCTTCTGCATAGGGGTTGTACCTAAAACAGTTCGTTAATCCTCCATAAAAATTGAACCACAAACTCAAAACATGATAGTAAAAGCTAGCGATGATTGTAACATGTATCTGATATATATTTAGTTTTACATATTTTATAGTCTATACCTAATTTTTCTATCAGATCCAAGATCAAACTTCACTTGATTTCTTTTAATGAAACTTTTAAAACTACTGTTTTAGTGCACACATACAAAGACAAAGTGTTGGTCCTGGGCTCCTTTGAAGAATAAGCCAACTGCCTTTCAACCAGGCAGGTCGTAAAAGGCGACCGATTGGCTATGTGAATCACTACCATCGTGACTACAAGGTGGTAGAGTTCTGCATTTTCTCGCCCGGGTTAGGTACCACCGCCTTACTTATTACTGTCGCAAAAGCCTCAGTGCTTGTCACTGTCGTGTTCCGGTTTGTAGGGTAAGGTAGCCGGTAAATTTATGCATGTGGCATTAGACCTAGCCACAAGACAGCAACGCACCATTAATATCTTTGGTGTCTACAGGCGATGGTTGACTCTTTCCATCAGGACTGCAATCGTTCGCATTTTACGAACTGCCTTGCAGAATGGCAGGTGGTCTACTCTTCGGAGGAGGTCTGGACCAACACTGGGATTCGCCTTTATTGTGAGAGTGACAGATTATAGGTATATTATTTACCCGATTGCAAAAGAAAACATGACTATCTAACTCATTAGTTACGTTTTTTCGAATCAGGTTTTTGTTACGATAATAATAATAATATCATCCTTGGACAAATTACACAAATCGATCTAACCCCAAAGTAACCAAATTATTTGCTTGTGTAATGGGTGTTAGTCAACGATACTAATTAATATATAAAATACATACCTATATAAATACTCAAATACATATGATAAACACCCAAACCCAGAAATACAAAAATCTATGCTCTTCATACTGATGCCTGTCCCTGTCGGGAATCGAACCTGAGCCTCATTGATTGTGTTGACGACACTACTACGCCGATTCAGGCAATGAAATTGTAATACAGTCACAATTTAGTACTACGCTGTCGCAGACAATGATATCGTGAACGATAACAAATCATGTGTAATGACACTTGCACTTAACATTAGTAAACAAAAATAGCGAAGGGTATTTCAAGTTTTGTATAATTATAACGTTATTAGTTTGTTTGAAAATTGATTTTTTGCAATAGTGCTATTGCAAAGGCCGGTAAATAGACAATTGCAGGTTATATATAAGTTAGATCGCCTCTGTGATCTAGTGGTCCGGTGTCGGAGTTGACCACATGAGGTCCCGGGTTCGATTCCTGGGTCGGAATTTAAAAATGTGTTTTTTCAGTTTTCTGATAAAAACAACATTGCCCGGGATTGGAAAGTGCCCGGTTGGCGATAGGCTAGCCACCTATCACATTGTAGGACCAAGTATCTTCGGCTAATCGTGGGTGCACTTGTTGTACCTCTGCCTACCCTTTCGGGGATACGGGCGTGAAGAAGATACTTTATATATAAGTTTGAAGCTCAAGCCGTAGACGGGGGCTTCAGTGATACGAGATAGGCAATTGCTATTTCTGCCGAGGCATATATAGTGCTTTTCTGAAAAAAATCAAGGAAATAATACGTTCGCTAACCACTCGACCAACGGGGCAGTCCGCAGTCATAATAATTATTTATTATGTAGTATGCTAATAAGATAATTACTTGTTTTGTTTATGTTCCTAATTAGACACGGACATCGTTTGTAGAACGTATCCATATTATTGGCAGTACGATCGCTTGTGTCGCAACTGGTGGTAGTTAAATTTAAACCTAACTCTTTTAGTACAAAGAAAACTAAATTCAGTCATACCATAAGTGTTAGTCACAAAATTATTGCAGATTGGTGTTAGTGTTCCTGGCCGTGCCTGCTGCACAGATGTAGAGAAAGTCCAACTTATAAGGCCAGAAAAGTAACCTAGATCATATGGACTGTCATATTTCAAAGGATTACATAGCCTAGAAGAGAAAAATACAATTATTAAAAAAAAAACAAAAATTTCACAGATAACCTAAATCAGAAATCAGAAGTACTTTATTCAATAAAACTATTTTGACGCGTCAACATTTTTTTAATCTACTACCGGATCGGAAACGCGGCCACACACTGAGATCCGGCGGAAGAAACTCAGCTTGTTTCAACTGTCAGAAACTTAAATAAATAAATATGATATTTTTTATGTTACTTGGATAGGCAAACTGGCAGACGTGTCACCTGATAGTAAATGGTCGACGTCGCCCATAAACATAAATTAATTTACCTCTTACTGACCCAGGTAACCCGTTTATGGGTTGCCTATCCTAAAAGATTAGGTGTTTAGTCTCGGTGCCAGTAATTACACTGCCTGTCTTGCCCTTCTCTCCGAAACACAGCAAAGCTGTTTCGCGGGTGAAACAAGCAAGATCGCGGTACCCATGCAGGCGGGAGCGCGGCCCAGCGCATTCCTCTCACCGGTAAAAATCGTGCCGGCTTCCTTGCTAGGTAAGTAGAGTGGACACAACGTCAATAGATACTGTCAACCGTATGTCACCATTTACATAGCGAATCAAGTGGAAATACTCATCACCGGATTTGCAACTTTTAACAATTCATCATCATACCAACCATAGGACGCCCACTGTTGAACATAGGCCACCTCTAATACTCCACTGCAATCTGTTGAAAGAAGCCAGCATCCAGCGAGTCTTTGCAAGCTTGACCAAGTCATCTGTTCATCTGGTGGGTGGCCGTCTATCTTGCGCTTGCTTGCTTAACGATTATCGCCCCTTATTTGCAACAGCTGAATCAACAGATTTACTTTAACGGATTAATTGGTAAAATACCGTACATACTGAACTGACCGTTAACGTACGTAATGACTGTAGGTACTTATTGTGTGTAATAGTAAAAAAATAATCAAGGTAAGTACTTAAAATGTTTACCTATCCAATACTAAAATTTTGTTATTGTTTACTAGGTATTCAATAAAAATGTTTATGTACGGACACCTGCGCATAGACATCGAAGTTCATTCTTTACAAATACCGATTTACTATCGTGTCGTTCAATACAGGTTGACTAATAATAAACAAAACACAATTAGTCAACCTGTATATTGTTCATCCGAGTTGCGGATGGACATTTACATGATATAAGCCGAGCTCGGATGAACTTCTAAACAAGATGTGTCCAAACAAGAACGGATCCAGGGGTTGGGGGGGGGGGGTCTCTAGGTCTATCCTCTAGGCTCGAAGAAACTAGGTGCAAACGGTGCATAACTTCTCGGGATGTAGTAATTTTTCTTCAACACCTGTCCTTGTATAGATTTTGTTGGAAGAGATCTTAAGAGATAGGCACACCTATGTGCATAATGTTTTATTGTACACAGAGAGTTAAATAAATAAATAAATACAACATGTATAAAGCAGAAAAAAGCTATGCGAGTCTACTTTCTAGATCGTGACGTATGATATCCCGTACTGTACTCACTCGGATTAGATACCTATACATCACACCTGTATGAAAATCAATACACGCCAAACGGAAAAGTATATCCAAGGCCAGTATTCGGTCATGCGGTTAGTTTAAATAATATCTGAATCCCCTCGTCTTAAACATTACTCCAACAATTAGTATCCTACCTGTATACTTCTTCCAAGAAGCGTCGCCCTACTTCAGTTTCCATGGCAGCTACTGTATCTTCTATACCTTGTCTAATTATAGACATGCATTGTTCATCTCCTTCTGATGTAAAGGCGTCATGGACCACTTCCAAATATCCTATAGTGAAAAGTTCAAATATAGGGGAGAGTGGGGTAATTGAGAATGGCGGGTAATTCGAAACTTCTAAATAAATAATACTTCTCTACACACTACACCGTGCCAAACCGTTTCAACGACTGCATACAGTATCTCTTTTGTGAATACGTGATAGTAAAAATGGAATGATACATATTGTTACGAATAATCTAGAAGCGTGTAGAGTTGGAGCGCGCGCGCGCGCTAACTATCTAGAAATAAAAGAAAGAGATGGCTACTCCTATTGACAAACAAATAATTATATTGACCTGGGCTATGTCATAATGGACTTTGTGGGATATGGCATAAGGTTGAAAGTAGCGTGTACTAGGATTTATGACTCATAACATGTTTACGATAAGAAGTGATTCATTGTTTCCCGATACATTTAAATTTTTCTGGATCCAGCTAGGACTTTACCCTGCCTACAAATACAGAGGTGTTGACAAACACAAGGCAGTTTTTATCAAGCGATCGAGAGCGATACATCAAGTGACCAGTGCGAAGCGAGAAGTGTTTTATTGTGTAGTGTTCTAAGTTCAGTGATAGTACAGCGAGTGACTAGGGTGTAAAGTGTATTTTAGTATTACATTGGGTTGTGTTGTGTAAATACACGGATTTAATATAAGTGGTGTTTTCTTACAATTACGAACCCGAGTACGTAACAATACTAACCTCCTCGATAGGTCAAATAGTTTTTTCTGCATTTTTGTTATAATTGGACGTAGTAACACGAAAAAGATACAATCCACACAAAATCTCTTTAGAAATATCGAAGTTTGAAGTTGGATATTTTTTTTATTTTTGGAAGTGCCATACATGGGGACAAACTGTAACGTTGAATAAAGTAATAGAGAGCTATTTTTACTTAGATGTTTTTTACTGGCCAATATTATTGACGTTTAGCATCAGTTTGGTGCACTTAACTCATTTTTGACTATTGTGGATTGGATCCTTTTCGTTTACTACGTTCAATTTTGGTCGTGTGTTATAATAGATAAAAACATCATATTCTTAAGTTCAAAGACATAGTATTTCGTTACCATCATGCACATATTATCTGTTTTTGAATCACAAGTAATTTGAAGTAAATCAAAAATACTGTTTAGAACGGTTGCCTGTTCCCCGTGTTGGTCCCGGGCTCCTTTGTAGAATAGGCCAACTGCCATTCTGCCAGAGTCGTAAAGGTCGTAAAATGCGACCTATTGGCTATACGAGTCACTGACATCGTGGCTACTAGGTGGTAGAGTTCTGCATTGTCTCGCCCGGGTCTGGTACCACCGCCTTATCTGTTCCTGCCGCAATAGCGTCAGTGCTTGTCACTGTCGTGTTCCGGTTTAGAAGGTAAGGTAGCCAGTAAACTTATGCGTGTGGCATTAGACCTCGCCACAAGATACCCACGCACCATTAACACCTTTGGTGTCTATAGACGATGGTTGACTCTTTCCATCAGGAGACCCATCTGCTTGTTTACTATCTTATGATGATAATATTATTGTTACGTACTCGGGTTCGCAATTGTAAGAAAACACCACTTATATTAAATCCGTGTATTTACACAACACAACACAACGTAATACTAAAATACACTCTACTTGCTAGTCACTCACTATACTATCACTGAACTACACAATAAAACACTTCTCACTTCGCACTGTTCACTTGATGTATCGCTCTCGATCGCTTGATAAAAACTGCTTTGTGTTTGTCAACATCTCTGTATTTATAGGCAGGGGAAAGTCCTAGCTGGATCCAGAAAAATCTAAATGTATCGGGAAACAATGAATCACTTCTTATCGTAAACATGTTATGAGTCATAAATCCTAGTACACGCTATTTTCAACCTTATGCCATATACCACAAAGTCCATTATGGCATAGCCCAGGTCAACTATTTGTTTGTCAATAGGAATAGCTATCTCATTCGTTTATTTCTAGAAAGAGAGCGCGCGCGCGCTCCAACTCTACACGCTTCTAGATTATTCGTAACATTATAAAGAGAAAAGATTTGATTTTTTGTTTGTTTGTTACGATTTAACTTGAAAACTACTAGGCCGATCTTAAAAATTATCTTACTATTAGAAAGCTACAATTTCCAGGAGTGACGTGGGCTTTTTTACCCGATTGAACAAGAGTAATGATTTTGGGCCACGCAAAGGAAGTCGCGAGTAACAGCAAGTATCATTATAATGTCCTTGCGATACAGGTGTATCAATGACATCTTTGGTATCTATAGTGATGGTAAACACTCTCCTTCTGGAAAGCTCTCTGCTTGATTGCTATCCCATGATATAAAAGACTGACGTTGAAGACATGTCGGTACTTGGTGCGGTTTAAAAAAAAACAAATAAACGTTGCGACGGAGCCATTGCAAGGAAGTAAAATAAAACTTTAGATGGGAGGAGATGGGGGATACATCCTCCATGCATCATTTCCATCGGGGTTCGTAGGAAATGTCATAGTGTTATACGTTACCATAATACTTACCAGTGAAGTCGACTTGTCCTAATATTGGCCCACTCGAAGCGACCGTCCCAACCACCAAATGTGGGTATCGTTGTTTGAACCACAGAACCATGTTAGCAGCGTATGAGCCCCCATAAAGAATTATCTTGCTGTCCGCGAATCTGGGAGATTGTTTTATATCCCGAATAAAATACGCCAGGTCTGCTAATGCTTGATCCACGTTCAAGAATCGTAAGTTTTCAGTTGTGAAATTTCTGTAAACAGATTAACTACAAATTTTTTTAAATTTTGATTGTAACTTATACGGATACACTACTTGCTTGACTGTTACTTTGCTTTCGTAGTTGGTTAGGTGCTTTTCAGGGCAGTGACAAGCACTGATATTACTGCAGCAGAATCAGGTAAGGTAATGGTACCAAACCAAGACAGACGTTACAGAATTAGTTGCGGTGGTATGGTATATTGATAAGCGTGTTCGTTTGGCCGACATATCGCTTTTGACGAACTGTCTTTCTTCAATCTTATGCTTATGATCTATTCTTCAAAAAAGGCCAAGAACAATACGAAGAGTTTAGAAAATATGTACATAGGTGGTATAATACCACCGTGGTATAAGTAGGTACTATAAACTGATATAAAGTACTAATTATGGACTTTGCACGGGGGCTTTGGGACTTACCTAAATTTTGTTGGTATTGATTTAACATCGCAAATATAAAAGTTACATAACATATTTTTACCCGACTTCCAAAGAATGAGGTGGTTCTCAACGTATCTGTTTTTTGTTTGTCACCGCAGAACTCGACCGAAATGACCATGTTTAAATAGAGTTGGATATTTTTTAGTAGGGTAGGTATACGTCGTTTTTGGCCAAATATAAATTTGGTAAAAATTCGATACAGGAATTTAAAGATACAGGAGGTCAGAAGCCGGTTGTTGCAGTTTTACTGCGTTGATAATGTACAACGCGGTCACATTAACTTGACGCATCTCTAGAATAAGACGGGGCTTCCCTTAACTCGCCTGGTTAATAATATGTCAGTATGGCCATGGTCAACATTTTTGTTACTGATACGCGCGTACATAATTGGTTAGTTTTCTGTTATTGTTATATTGTTATTGGACATTATTTTTACGTTTCGCGCCAAATAATGTCATCAACGGCGTGCGTCAAGTTAATCTAACCGAGATGTATGTCGCAGAATTTAGTGACAGCTATTACAAATATGCAACGAGTATAACTAGTCGAAATCATTATTTAGGTACAATTAGAGAACCCACCGTCCTCTCTGCTACAACATCCTCTCTGCTACAACGGATCACATCCTTCATGACGACTAAATGACAGAATATTGCGACGTCTCGCCAGAATTTGAAATCATTGCCTTGACTTTTTCTAATGCTATAGCGTCTGTGCTTGTCACTACTTTTTTTACACCGATTGGGGGCGTTAGGTACTTAGTAAACTTATTAACCACACAGGTAGCAACGTACCATTATCATATTTTTCATCCAATTTAAGTGATTTATTAGCTTAAATGAATAGATAAGTAAAGCACTTTAATCCTATTGGTCCATGTTAGCAGGCATATTTTGACAAATAATTCCATAAATTAAGGCGAGGTACTTTGACGCGCGTCAATTCTATAGGAAATGGGCGGCGCGGTACGTTCTGAAACGCGCTGGGAAACGTGTTAATTTTCGGATAAATAAATATAGGGCTTTAACTGAAAACCAAAATTTAGTACATTCTTTTTTGTGTTTAAAACTAAAATCACCACATAAAAATCATGTGGAAGATTAGAAATATTACTAACAAATTATTTGTTTTAGAAATTTTTTAGCCCGTTTTCGCAGTTTTATATGATCGAGTAAAGTACATTCTATCATGTAATAAGTTAGCACATTCTTTAGATAATATCTTCAGGTATATCGTGTAATTTTTGTAAAATTGTTATTTAACAATCAAAACAATAAAACGTGATTTAGCAAACCAGTTTTTTCCCGTTTGTCCCGATGCCTCGCCTTAAGTTGAATACTTTTGTTTACTCATTACGAGGTTTGGGGGGATTACTCAGGTTCTGTGCCAGGTGGGGGCAACCGTTACATTTTAAGACTATGTTTTTATACTTTTATCTACAACAGTAGAGAGGTAAATAAATTCCGGGGGGGGGGGGGAGCTGCCCCTCGCTACCCCCCAGCCCTCGGTACGTCCATTACGAGGGATAACATAATACTTTACTCATGGTGGAACCATCTCTATTTTATATCTAATAATATAAATAAAAAATATACATGCACCATACGCTACTAAGGTATTAATTAAACTAAAAACTTACTGATATGGCAGGCTTTGGCCGTAATAACGATGCTCTGTGTATATTTGGAATCCTTTGTTTTCTTGTGCCATCAAATACATGTTCCCTGCTTGCAACCATCCTGGGACAATGTCCCACTCCCCACCGACCAATATGAACACTGGATAACCAGGGCCACCGAAAAATTCGTCATTATACATAAATCTCTGAAAGAAGATATTATTAAAGACAACAACATTTTCCTCAACCTAAAGAATAATAAAAAAAATAAACCATTTAAATGCGAGTTGGACTGCGCACAGAAGATTCCCATGATGTAACATGTAATGAATTTTTGGGATTCTACCTAACACATCTAAGCTTGAACTATGTTTTCGAGAAAATATCTTAATCTCAAAAATGCCATCATGCGTCTTCACCTTAATAGATAACACTCCTAGATATAAAAATATAACGAATAGGCATATAAATTTAGAAGAGAACATAGAATCAAACAAACACAACTCTCAATGGGTCCTGTTGCTGACACAGGACTCGTCAAAAATATCGCCCTGCTCATATCAGTCACATTCATGTACACAGAGACACATACTGTCTCATGCTCCTGCTTCCTAGTACAATACCTACAATTAATTGACTTTTAAAAAATTAGCACTTAAAAGCTTAATATTTTACAAACGAATCCCTGAATCGAAAACCCGTTTTAACAAACCCATAATATTTTTTTAAAAACCTATCCAAAGATACCCCACAACATTGGGTAAGTACGTGAAAAAAAATTAACATCCCCACTTTACATGTCCCCTACATAAAAGCTTTATATTTTACAAACGAGTCCCTTAATCGAAAAACTTGTTTTCACAAACCTACAATATTTTATCTATTCAACGATACGCCACACAATAGGGTATGTGAAAAAGAAAAATAACATCCCCACTTTAGATGTAGGGGAGCTACCCTGAAAAAAATATTTTTCAAGATTTTATGTTACCACTTTGTTGACGTGACTATTATGTTTATTCGTGCCAAATTACAGCTTTCTAGTAGGTACTAAGGATCTCTGAGCTATCGTGCGGACGGACGGACATAGCAAAACTATAAGGGTTCCTAGTTTACTTCGGAACCCTAAAAACCAGCTGCAGCGTGCAGCCCGCTGTATTATAAAAGTTTATTGCGAATCCCGCGGGATCACCAAATTTTCTGGGATAAAAATTAGCTTATGTGCTATTCCAAGTGATCTGTGTGTCAAATTTCATTCAAATCCGTTGAGTAGTTTTTGCGTGATTGAGTAACAAACATCCATGCATCAATCCAAACATCCATCCATCCAAAAATCCATTCATTCAAATTTCTAAATTTTCGCATTTATAATATAAATATAAATGACAATATTTACGCATTCCTTCTCATAATTACCATTAGAAATGTATCTGGATTGAGAGGGTCAAAGTGATCAATTGGCATATTTATCCAACTTTCGTAAACAGTCCTCGATGTGGCTGTAAAAGGGTTAACTTCACCGTCATCCGGGGGCGGAAGCTCCACTCGAATAGACGGTTCCACTAGCCGCTTTTCACCCCATGCTGATGATATTAGAAGACTTAGGAAAATGTATAAAGGTATCTGAAAAAATTAAATGTTAATTACTTAACTAAACATTTACTTCGATTTTGCTATGTAACGCTTGCTTACTTTAACATATTGCTATTTTCCAACAGTGACATAGAAAGAGATAGAAATAAGTAACTTCACGCCCGTATCCCTGATGAGGTAGGCTGAGGTACAAGCAGTACACCCACGATCAGCCGAAGAGACTTCGTCCCACAATGTGATAAGTGGCAAACCTATCGCCAACCCGGCACTTACCCAGTCCCGGGTGACGTTGTTTTTATCAGAAAACTAAAAAAAACTTTGAATTGCCCAATCCATACTCGAACCCGGGACCTCAGGTGGTTAATCCAAAACCAGACCACTAGACATGTACGTTAATACTATTAGGTATTTTGTGCTAGCAAGTACTAATAGTCCGTGGCACATCACCCTTTTGGTTAAATGATCAATACATACCTGAAACTTTCTGAATGGCTTCCGTTTAGTTATATTAATAAAAGTTACACCGTGTTAGTCCGGGCTTCTTTGAAGAATAGGCCAACTGCCGTTCTGTCAGGCAGGTCATGAAAGGCGACCGATTGGCTATGCGAGTCAATACATCGTGGCTACTAGGTGGTAGAGTTTTATATTGCCTCGCCCAGGTCTGGTACCACCGCCTTACCTATTCCTGCCTCAATAGCGTCAGTGCTTGTTACTGTCGTGTTCCGGTTTTAAAGGTAGGGTGGCCAGTAAACTTATGCATGTGGCATTAGATCTCGACAAACGAAAGCAACGCACCATAACACCTTTGGTGTCTATAGGCGATGGTTGACTCTTTCCATAAGGACCCATCTGTTTGCTATCTTATAATATAAGAAAAGTCCGACGATAACATTGAAGATTGCTAGTCATATAACAACACAAGCATAATTTGTATATATTTCGGAATTATTATAAAACTTCGGAAATTTTTGTTATGTAGGGTCAGGGTATGATTGCGGAACCGTTTAGCAGTTAAATGGCGGAAAATCACGATGAGACGGCCTTCGGGCTAAGTGTCTGTAGCAGTTAAGGTACCTGATAAAACTGTTCTTTTACTTGATCTCCTTGAAGTACTAAGGACTTGCTAGAAACTATTCCAATATCAATAGAAACTCAGCACACCAAAATACATCAGTTTGCGAGAATTTGCAAACCTTAAGGACTATTACTGTCCGAGGCACAATAGAGTATTCACACCACTACTAGACAGTAGACTCTGAGGTGCTAACGGAATTTTTCTAGATGGAAAATTTCTTTAATACCGCTTCAGAGCTTCATGTTCTGAACCAATCCGGTCAAGCACTTTAACTAGAGCATCGAAGCAGTAAAAGTAGAGAAAAACTCAAGGCTATTGGGCAAAGAGCAAAGGGCACTTTGTTCGAGAATTTTACCCACGACGTTCACGAATAAAATTGGGTTAACAAAGTATCCAACTGTCTCCCTTACATGATGGTACAAAGCGCAATTCTGTGGGGTATGGGAGAACGGAGAAAAAAATATATGTATATGTACGAAATAATAACTTATGGGGGCGTAGTAAAACGAAATTAGGTGCAGTTAGTAAGCAATTGTTTTTCCTACATAATTGTATAGATCTCATATCTGTGGATTTGATATATATATACACACATACATATATATCTGTAGATATAACCAAGAGGCCGTAGGTTCGATTCCCAAGGGGGCGTGTCACGTAGTGAAAAAAATCACTGTAAAATTGTTCTCAGGCTAGGCTTCAGTGTTACGAGAAAGTGATACGATCTTCTTAGTCACTCAGATTACGGAAATCCAGGTGGTCAGCCAATTTGATGTTGGCTAGGTCAGCTTACCGTGGTTTATTTTCATTTTTTCGGAATCAGAAGCGTCAGGAACTTAAATTCTAGGTATATTCATCGACATTGTACAGAGCACTATATCGAGATCCAAACTAAGCAAAGTTTGTAATATGGGTGCTAGACTATTGATAAACTACTTAGATACATCTTTTGTGAAAATCAAACATCCAAACTTTAAACAAACACTTGAAAATATGATTTTCCAAATATTTATGCTCGGTGGAAATCGAACCTACAACCTCATGGTGATAATAAATATTCACGGGACAAATTACACTTACTGATCTAACCCCAAAGTAAGCAAATTAGTTGCTTGTGTTATGGGTGTTAGCCAACGATACTAACACATAGAAATACATATTATATAAATACAAGAATATATTTAATAAACACCCAAACCCGGAAATACAAACATTTATACTCATCACACAAATGCTTGTCCCCATCGGGGATCGAACCGATAGGGCAGTATATAACGTCATTCCTTAATGGATGAAAATATTTTAATACAGTATTCGGTACGTCTAACCAAAGATATCCAGCTAAAAACAAATGTCATTCTAGGATATAAATATGGTTTAAAACTTTTTGATTTGTATGAAATGTTATTCGTATACGAAATTTTATTTGTACAAATCAAAAAGTTCTACACCCTTTGAATGACATCTGTTTTTAGCTGGATATCTTTCATTAGACGTACCGAATGCTGGGTTAAAATATTTTCACCTATTATGAAATTACCTTATATATGTATTATACCATTATACTCATATATATACTCATACCATTAAACGAAATAGGAAGTTGTTGTTTTGAACATCGACGAATAAAACCACAGAAAACATGTATATATAGAATCAAACACATCATACAAATAGAACCGGTAAATAACAGCGAAAATATTACATTTCATCCTAAATATATTTTATCTCCCATGGTTTTTTTTAAAACTCCATACTATGAAAAAAGGGATTTAATTCTAGGCGAGATATTTTGACGCGCGTCATTTCTATAGGAAATGGGCGGCGCGGTATGATCTGAAACCGCTGGGAAACGTGTTAATTTTCGAATAAATAGGAAATAGGACGTCAGCTGAAAATCAAAATTTACTACAATCTTTTCTGTATTTAAAACTAAATATCACCATATAAAAATCATTTAGAAGATTAGAAATATTGTTAACAAATTATTTGTTTTAGAGATTTTTTTAGTATGTTTTCGGAATTTTATATGATCGAGTAAAGAACATTCTATTATGTAATAAGTTAGCACATTCCTTAGATAATATCTTCAAATATATCGTGTAATTTTTGTAAAATTGTTATTTAACAATCAATACAAAAAAACGTGATTTAGCAAACCAGTTTTTTCCCGTTTGCCCCATTGCCTCGCCTTAATTAGAAACATATTTAGTTAGTGACCAACTTTGACAAAGCGGGTAAAATGTGCCCCATGTCGTTTTTTAGACGTATAATGTAGTAGTGTCATTATTCATTAAGTATCATCACGCCAATTTACTTGCCTACTTCGCAAGTAAATTGGCGTGATTGAGTGAATCGAACGTTTATAGACTTTTCAGTTTTCGGTTCATCACAATTTACCGTTTCGTAGGTTGGCGAAATGGGAAGTAATGTTAGGGCTCATTTTTCCGACCTGATAACGATTAGGTACCGCTAATTTTTAGCGATTACCAACAGCTTCACACCCTCAACCGAGGCACGAGGACCTTAAATTGCCACCACAAGTTTCCAATTTGCTAAAGAGATCTGAATTTTCGTGAAAAATCTCGAAGAAATGTAACAATACTTTTGCCCGATCCGAGGATCGAACCCGGGACCTAATTAAGCTAAATAGGCTAAACCACACCAAAGCGATCATTTATCTGGGACCCTGCTTACGTAACAAAACTTCAATCGAATCAGTGTTTAGGGCACATATGCCGAGTCGTAACTCGTAGCACGACGCGAAGTTGTATTATGTTTATGTGTGTGGTAGCCTTAAACGTTTCGATTAAAGTTTTGTTAAGATTGCTAATTTTCTAAATGAACCTGTATACTTTCTGTAAATCTTAAGGTTTAGCTGCAGGAGAATGACAATACCTACGAATTAAGTTCGAATTTGTGCAAACTGATTTTGAGGTCTACAATGAACTTAAATAAAGAAATAATACCTGCATCAGTAATATTCTGAGGCGCTTGTCTAGAAGATGACTTGCTTAGGTTTATTATTAGGTATTATTAATAAATAGCTTTTGCACCAACCTATAACTCCAAACTAGAACACAATAACGAGACGCTGTCCTGATTGTGGCAACAATAGGTATAGTTAGCAGCTTGCAAAAGAGGAAGAAAAGTTAAACCTCTTGTTACCACCGCCGCCTTGATTGCTACAACTGCTTTATTTTGAAAGAATAGACTCCTCGGTTGGGAAAGGTTAGGTTTCAGAGAAGCAACTCGTAAAAGGCAAGTGGAAACGAAACCTATTGTTACCATCGTCGTTACTGCACAATGGTACAGGCCTATAACGTCTTGCTACAACCATTTTATTTAAAAGGATAGTTAGTCATTTTTTGTGTTATAGCACTAACGCCGTGCTTGGGAAACTGGAAAAACCTTAAAAACAACAAAGAAAAATATCGACACGCGGAATTTGAACCTGCGACCATCTCCCTAAAACCGGCTTCAGTCTAGATTGAGAACATAGACATAGAATACCTCATTGAGAAAGATTACGTTTTTAGAAACGAAGAAACTATTAAAAGGGGCCATCCATAAATTACGTCACAAGTTAAGGGGGAGGGAGGAAGTCGACAAAATGTGACATTGTGTGACAAGGGGTAGGGAGGGGTTCCAAATTTTGTAACATCACATTTTTTCAAAATATAATACCTGTATAGATAAAAAATAATCGAAGGAGATCATTTTTCTAATATAAAATTGTAAAATATGTGACATCACACCAGGTAGAGGGGGGTCTCACAAATGTGACCAGATGTGACAAGGACGGGGGAGGGGTCAAAAAAGTGTGAAATTCGTGTGACGTAATTTATGGACGGCCCCAAAGGCGAGTGAAAATGTAACTTATCGCTACCAACGTGACTGCTTAATCGTAGAGTTCTTTAATGCCTTGCTACAATTTATTTTTAAAGGATTAGGCACTAGGCATGGAAATTATTGTTAAATTAGGTTAACTGGTATGTTGCTAAAATTAATTAATATTTAACAGTTATTTATTTATGTTATATTATATCATTTGCTAATATAAATAACAGTTGTTGATTGTTAAAAAAATGTTGTACGAAATTTAATATGTTAACTGTTAAATCATCCATGCCTAATAGGCACTGAGGACAGTTGAGAAAATTTAGGTTTCTGACAAGCAACTCGGCAAAGGGAGTGGAATTAAACATATCGCTGTTAAACGGTGGAGTTTTGTAGGGCCTTGCTACTGTTAGTTATACTTTGCTATGCCCTAATGTTAATGCGTCAGAAGAATACAGCAGTTATATTCTTATGACGCATTAGGACATTTATGTTTGGGCATGTATGTGATATTACAACCATTCCACAGTATACCAACGAAAAAATAACATCTTTGATGTTCATACCCCATAGGTGGTGGTTATCTTCTTTCAAAAGTACAGCAAAATAATCGTATGTAGTCTTACGATTTAAAAAACGGTAGTTAGAATATTCTTGTTAAATACATCTAAGCCAGGTAAGAAGTAAGTAATGTTGAATTTTTGTACAGTAGGTACATGACATAAACTAAGTTAAGAATGTGGTGGTGGCAAGGCAATTCTATTAGGATCTTGATGTATCAACATCTTCCCTATCCACTTAATTGGAATGTAGCGTGTCGATAACCGATATCAATACAAAATGAGAAATTCTCTTAGCTGACGTCTCCCTCTCATAAACTATTTCTCTGCCAAATTTATTCTTTATAAGTTTTGATGACGAATCATTCAATGACTTTCCGCTTTTGCTTATTTAAAAAGAATAGTGATATTCACTCCCTAAATACAAGGAACAAAAACAATCTTGCTGTGCATGTGTCTCGTCTCCACAGAATAAGCAACTCTTTTATGGGGCAAAGTATACGCTTCTACAATAAGCTGCCTGATGCCATTAGAGATTTACTAGTTAACAAATTCAAAAAATATGTTAAAACAAAACTGTGTAAAAAAGGTTTCTATAAAATATCTGAATACCTTGATGACAGGAAAGCATGGGATTAACTGCTCCTCATATCGGCAATCGTTATTATTAATGTAACAATTAGATACTAATTAAATATTATGTAATATTTTATTTAAAAAATGTTATGAAAAAAAGACAAGCCCGCTGAGTTTCTTCCGCCGGAACTTCTCAGTGTGTGGCCGCGTTTCCGATCCGGTAGTAGTTTAAAAAAATGTTGACGCGTCAAAATAACTTGTAAAAAGTTTTATTGAATAAAGTACTTCTGATTTCTGATTTCTGATTTCTGACACCGTTAATGAGAAATCGCGAAATAATTATTTAAGTAAATTACAATTTTGTGTGATTGTTCTACATATAAACTTTAATTCAGTCAAATCTCACAACTCCGTGCACTCAATGTACTTAAAAAAATCCAAAGTTTTCGTTTTAAATATTTATATAGTTTTGGTATACACCATTGTGTATGTTTCATTTAAAGACGATTTAACACTCACCATTTTTCCACAAATTTAGATTACAATAAAACTATTTCGACTTTAAAAAGACATAGCTCAAACCTGGTACTTACTCCAAATTACTACTTATCAATTACATTCATTATTGATAAGTGATAACATAGTTTGATTAAAGGATTATTGATAAGAACAAATTAAATATGGCTATACCACAGAATATGAGTTTCCAGTATTTTGTGGCTAGTATACTATACAAAAAATGTGATAAATGAAGAACCGCTCTCCCGATTTTGTGCAAACTTCACATATAAACCATCTTCTAAATAGTCCGAACAAAGCTTGACCATTTGGTTTGGATAGGTGAACCCGTTCTTGAATTATAAAATTACAACGAAAATTGGCATTGATTTTTATATAATAGATGTAGGTATGTTACATATCGACCGCAGTAGCTATGTGTTTGATGATGTTATATAATTATTAATTAAGTACTAAAATGTTAGCAATGATTATTCTATATTTGTTATTAAATATTACTAACATTCATATTACAGGTAGATATCGCATACAGATAGCAAACGTACATATGCTTCTTCATTTCATTTCATGTAATGGTTCTCCTGATGGAAAGAGACAACCAACACCTAGAGACGCTTAAGATGTTTATGTTGCATTTCATAATAACTAAAAAAAAATTAGTGACAATGCAATGATAGGTGTCACGTGTCAACATCACCTATGGACCGAGAACATTAGCTTTTCTTATACCAACACTGCACAATAAATTACTAAAATACATTAGAGCACGTAGCAATATAAAAAAAAATCAGATAAAACTTTAAGTAAGTACTTTTTAAATAAGCAATAAATTATGAAAATTTTATATAATGAAAATATGTATGAAAAAGTATGCCTAAGTGTAATAAAAACAGCGAGGTAGGTACTTTCATAAATATTAAATATATATTAAAATATAAAGATAGGTAACATAAATATTAAAATATAAAGATAGGTAACATTATATCTACTTAGTTTAACATACCTACGCATTCCACTTTGTGTCAGCCTGTATACTACCAGAGAAACCCGTTTCTTATCATATCAATAATGATTCTTGCTTGCCGTAGGTAGTTGTGTTATTTGCAATCTGTATATTTTGTAAGCGTTACATTTAAATAAATATTGTTAAACGAGCGACGAGTCCATGAACTCTAAGACAAACTTATTTTATTGGCATGGTAGTTAAGGTACACTTAGATACGCATTAAAACATAATAAATAAAGAACACGATGATAGCAAGCAATTTCCGTATAGCGAAATGCTTGTACACACCAGAAATAAATTCAGAATGCGTTGCTATCCCGTGGCATGGATGTCACGTGTTTACCAGGTTGTCTTCAAGGTACATCCAAAATGTCTCAGAAATGTGTTTCTTGTATGGAGTCCCTGTAAATGTTTGGTTTTTAAATTCGCACTTTAGGAAGTTTCCGATTTCACCTAAATTTTCGAAAATCAAATTTTCCTCAGACCTCTACGTTTTAAATTCCTAAAAGCTCTTCCGAGTTATCTATTTTTACGACCCTCACAAAATTTAAAAAACCTCGACTGAAAATAGCCGAAACAATATAGATATTTAGAGCTCTAATAACTGTGTTTAATATCGATCGACAAAATCGTGTTAAAAAATTACAGCTTTTCAAATATTAAAAGTGTTTTAATAAACTTTAGATTTTTGAATTGTTAGGTATGTTATTGACTGTTTTGTGGTTTTAAACTTATAATTTTATAAATTGCAGCACCCGGCTTCGCATCTCTGGAATCCTGCATCAGATTTTTCCCAAATTAAAATGGGAATGGGAATGGGAATTCCGGGGGGGGGGGGGGGGTTACGATAACATTTTTAGACTATATATTTTTATCTCATTATATTTTTATCTACTACAATAGACAATTAATTGAGAGGTACAAGGTGGTATACAAGTTCCAGGGGGGCAGCTGCCCCTCCCTGCCCGCCCTCGGTACGCCCATGAACTTGCTGAATATGATTATATCATATCTTCGGAATAAGAATGAAATAAAAGTAGAATTATAAAACAACAAAAGCTATATTTAACATGTAGATGAGAGGCTATTCCTTGTTGCAGCTTCCGTACGGGCGGCTGCAGTCGTATTTGCCGCAAACCAATTTCCCACTACCTTCGGACCCGCTCTTATACGGCGTCTGTCCAATATAATTACCACTGCAACAAAATTAATTATAATATAATAAAAAATATCCGATATAGGTACGATAAAAAGATCCGGTCTCCGTCTTGAAGAATAACGTGATCGTCCACGTTGAAAAGGTTCTAAAATTAAAGTAGCTTAAGTTACTCCTTATTACATCAGCTATTTACCAGTGAAAGTCCCGTCAAAATCGGTACAGCCGTTTCAGAGATTACCCGGAACAAACAGACAGACACTCCAATTTTATTGATTTGTATAGATAATTAATTTCATGGTGTAATGCTTGGCTTGCTTCAAGCTTCTGAATTAACCCGAGATACAAAAGTGTTAATCTCCGAGCAGCTAATTAAAAAAAACGTAAAAAGCGAGAAGAGAGCGAGAGAGAGGAGAACATTGTGACTATGTACAAATTAGTAGGGTTGTAACCATGAAACAAAGAAACAAGTGGAAGTGAAAAGTGGGCCTGCCCGGTGCCACGTGCATCACTATTATGCGCTGTTACTCTAAATTGTCTTAGTGATACTTACCATAACTTTAGGAGATAGTCGTCGTGCGAAAATCTATTATACACTGAATTATGCCGTATTGTGCCATCCTTGAATGCAGAGATGACAGTAGAATACAGATGATTAAAAATGGAGATATTTCATATCCTCCGAAAGTACAATTTTCATTTTATTTTAATAAAATTCCTGATTTAATATAATCTCTAATGATATAATAGAAAGTCAAGCTAAAATTAGCCGTACATCTTAGATATAAAGTTCATGTTAGGTTGACCTAATTTTTCTAGAAAGATATACGTAATGACAGTCATTACGTATATCGTTCTAGAAAGTTCTCTACTAAAATATGACAAACTGAAAACTACGTAAAAATCAATACTGCCATCTATCGTAGAATAGCGAAACTATTAAGATTATAGTTTCACTATTTTACAAATAGATGAGTTTATTTTGAATAGACTACAAAAAGACGTAAATACTCTTTTTTTGTAGCAAAATAAAATTTATTGTAACGCAGTTTGGTACACTTTTAAATGTTCTGTTTGTGTGTTTCGGATTATTGTTGTTTAAAATGAAAACGACCAATGAAACAATCTTTGCGTTAGTAGTTTATATGCAATCATGCTTATTTTATGTGTGAGTTGGCGATCGCGGTCCTGATACAAATGTTTGTACTTCCCACTTCCGCATGTTTTCTATGTTCCATGGTTGTAACGGAGGCTAGGTTAGCGGAGGCGGAGGCGGATGCGGAGGTGAAGAAGTTCACCTCCGCGGATGCGGAGGTTAAAGGAGGCGGTGGCAGAGGTGAAATTTGAAATAGAAATAATAGAAATTTATGGTTTATTAAAGTCAAAAAAAATTATTTCAAATGGGTACATCATATTAATCATGCACTAAATCACTTAAAACAATCACGGCTCAAACACAAAACAACTATGCAGTATCGAACGATTCGACAAGTTGACTTAATCTGTCATTCCGCCCGCCCGTGTTCCCGCGGCACAAGCATAATATTCATCACTAGCTTGCCCGCGACTTAGTCCGCGCGGACATCGTTTACTCCTCACAGCTCCTCCCCCGTAGGTGATAGCGTGATAATATGTTAACCCGACCTGTTAGTAATATTCATGCAAAATTTGAAATAAATCCATGCAGTACTTTTTGAGTCTACCCCGGACATACATGACAAAAAAAATATGTACATAGATTTCACTCGCAAATACGCAGCCGTGCGGCCGCGTCTCTCAGCGTCGCTCTTTACGCATTGTATGTTAACCTAAATAAACCTCCGTTAAAGCTCCGCATAAATTTGGCGGAGGCGGATGCGGAGGCAGAGGTTCGATTCTTTGCGGAAGTTCCGCAGTAACGGAGGCGGAGGCGGAGTTCCGTTACAACCCTACAAATTAGATAGTATATTTCTGCAAAATTTAGCCTGGGTTTGGTACCTTCCATTACTTCGCCTATTTCTGTCATAAAAACATCGGTGCTTAACGTTTTCGTGTTTCGGTTTAGAGGTTATAGACGGTAACTTTATATATATATATATATATATATATATATATATATATATATATATATATATATATATATATATATATATATATATATATATATATATATATATATATATATATATATATATCCCCATCACACCGGATAGCAAAACAACACTAACATTTTTAGTATATAGTATCACTGCCTTACTTTCCTGTCGCAATAGCGGCATAATAATCAAGAATTCTTTCTATACATTTAAGAAGTATCTTTCATTTAAGGAAAACAAAAACAATTACATTTATACAAATAAATAAAATTAAAGTGTCTGTTTGTAATATTAAAATACCAGTTTTACTAAATGCATATGGATGTATACACGGTACACATACCAAAATAACACTTTTTACGATTTTTGGCTGTCTGCCTGTCTATCCGTCTGTCTGTCTGTCCGTCTATCTGTCTGTCTGTTTGTTCCGGTTAATCTCTCGAACGGCTGGACCGATTTTGACGGGACTTTCACTGGTAAATAGATGTAATAAGAAGTAACAGACTACTTCTTCTTTTACAATAAACTTCCCGAAACTATAAGAGATCTACCAGTCAATAAATTTAAAAAATGTGTTAAAACAAAACTGTGTAAAAAAGAGTATTATAAAATCTCAGATTATTTGGAAGACAAACAAACATGGGATTAATTGCTCCTCATATCAATCTCATATATTTATTTTTTATAATTATGTAATATTGTGTATTTTTATATGAAAAATTTTATTATATAAAAAAAAGACAAGCCCGCTGAGTTTCTTCCACCGGATCTTCTCAGTGGGTGGCCGCGTTCCGATCCGGTTGCAGTTTTGAAGAGTGTTGACGTGTCAAAATAACTTGTAAAAAGTTTTATTGAATAAAGGTCTTCTGATTTCTGATTTCTTAAAAAGTAATCACGCGGACGAAGTCGCGGGCACAGCTAGTAAAAAATAAAAATCTTTATACTGGTTTCCATTTGGTGCAATTAGTGTAACCCAATACTCTGGTTCATTACGATCTATTGTACATGGGGCACACTAAAAGTTTTGCAATTCTAGCTAATCGGAACTATTTGAATTTCGAATGTTATATTTTTAAAAAGTTGCAACCTTCTTAGAAAAAAAAAACAATTGGCGGGAAATGATTTGTCAATTGTTTTTTATCATACATCAAACTTCTACGTACGCAACGAAAATGGAATTAAGTCGAAAAGATTTTAGAGCGATGATTTTTTTATGATACTAAATGTTCTCTTTCTCCGCAAGACTGTGCCGCTCGTCTTCAAAATGCTTTTCGGAAAGAAGTACCTTGTTTGAGCACCTTGAGGCGATGGTTTGCTGAATTTTAAAGAGGTCGAGTTTCTTTACATGACGAATTTCGTGAAGGGCGGCCTTCAACTGCCGTCAACGAAAATAATGTGGCTACTGTTAAGCGATTAATTGAAGAAAACCCCCGGATTACCTATGAGACAATTCGAGGAATATTGGGGATTGGTATGAGTCAAATTCAGAAAATTTCACACAAAGAGTTAAAAGTTCGGAAAATTTGTTATCGTTGGATCCCTCATGAACTGACAGTGGAGCAGAAGCGGGCTTGCGTGGAATGGTGCTCACAGATGCTACTGAAGTACGACCACGGACATTCTAATGCTGTTTATGACATTTTCACAAGAGACGAAACGTGGATTTATTGTTTTGAACCCGAAAAAAAACATCAATCTCGTGAATGGGTGTTTGAAAATGAGAATAGACTCATATTCTTTGTCTTCTTTTTAATATTCTGTTTAATCCTAATGCACCAAGCTATCTGCGTGATGGGTTTTCTTTCTTGCATCCACCTGGATCACCTTGTAGATTAAGTGTTTCTGCCCTTTTAAAATGTCCCCCACACAGTTCAAAATTTTTATCAAATTCTTTCCATGTTCAAGCTGTCAGGTTATGGAACTCACTACCGCCCAAGATTCGTATAAGTCAATCTCTTCCAATTTTCAAAAAGAGTCTAAGAGAACATTTTCTTGCTGGGTCTACATAGTATTTTTATTTTTTATTTTATTTTTTATTTTTTCTTTCATTTGCATCGATTGTTGTTCACTTTTAAATATTATGTGGATAAATTTAATGTATCAAGACTGTTATATTCATATGTATCTAGTTTTATGATTATTGTACACTATTTTAACATCTCAATAATTATTGTGTTTACTCTTATTCGGGTCAGCTGGAAGAAATCTCTTTTTTTAGGGATAAGCTCGCCCATTGTACAGTCTGTTTTTAAAAATTCTCTATGTACTACTTCTCTTTTAATTGTGTACAATAAAGTATTAAATAAATAAATAAATAAATAAATAGGCCAACAAAAGTGAGACAGGCGAGAAACGTTGGTAAAAAAATGATCACGTTTTTTTTCTCAGCTACGGGTTCCATCTGTACAATTCCACTTGAAGATCAAAAGAGTGTTAATGCCAAGTGGTATTCTACCATTTGTTTACTCAGGGTGTTAGAAAAAGTTCGTGAAAGACAACCCAAAAGCCGCATTCTCCTACACCATGATAACGCTTCATCACACACGGCCAACAAAACAAAGTCATTTTTAGCTTAAGAAAAAGTACATCTCGTCATTCATCCTGCACATGGGGCTATGTGCAGGATGAATGACGAGATGTACTACCTAGACCTAGCACTCTGAGGTTTTACTTTTACCAACTCCGAAGAGGCAGTGATAGCGTTCAATTAGCACGTAAAAAACATGCCTTCAGATCTGTGATCCTCCTGTTTTAAAAAATGGTTCGATCGCATGAAAAAATGTTTAAAATGTAAAGGAGATTATTTTGAAAAGCAATAAACATAATATTTTGGTTTTTATTAAGTTACGCAAAACTTATAGTGTGACCTACGTATTGCTGCTTGGTTGCCACTTGATCGCTTGCTCGATCAATCATATCTAATCAAAACAAAATCTAGTGAAATATCTTACGCTGGTCCGTAGTTGCAAACAACGTAAACATGTTTATTCCCATTTTTCAGCTCTTCCGAAATGCCACATCCGACGAACGTGCTATCAGACCAAGCCATCTGTAACATCAGAAATACACATTAGATATAGGTACAAAATATATAATATATGTTACAATTATATTCCAATCACCATTTTACCGCCTCGTTGGTCGAGTGGTTACTAAATCTAACTACGAATCGAGGGGGCTCGGGTTTGATTCCCGGCAGGGACAAACATTTGTGTGATGAACATAGATATTTATATTTCTGGGTTTGGGTGTTTATTATTTATGTAACAGTATTTTTATAGGTATTTCTAGGTAATAGTATCGTTGACTAGTAGGTAACCATAACACAAGCAAATAATTTGTTTGCTTTGGGGTTAGATCAATTCGTGTAATTTGTCCGGCAATATGTATGTATTAATATTTATTTATTTTATCAAATTATTGCCTCATTTGTTATGATCTAGATCAACATTTTACTAAAGTCATTCGTATGTACCTAATTAGAATTTTAAATATAGGACTTGAAAGAAAGTGAAGCGGAAAACACACCGACTTGAGTCTTTTGGCGGCTAAAAGTAACGAGATTTTTTTTCTCCCACATAAACTTATGCCATCCTCCCTCCCCAAGGATAGCAACGCATCATTAACATCAATGTTGTCTATAGGCTATTATTACTTTCCATCAGGAGAACTATTAGCTTGTTTGCTAACCTATGATATGAAAAAAACTACGACTTTGATGCTGTGGTCTCAAATATGTTCAAAAATCTAGCAATCCATGTTTGCAGTTTCGCGAGCAAATCGTTAGCTGATGGCAGTTTCGATAAAAAGCCATTTGCCAAATCTTTGAAAAGGCCTTGACAACATCAAAACTGACTAAAAATTCCTCCCCTTTGCAGTTAATGGCTAAAGCTCAGCGGTGAGCAAGATTGGCTAAAAGCTCACCAGCAAAGTGACCTCAATGAAAAATCCCACGCTTCTTCCGTTTGATGAATATATATGAATTGCCTGTCCGCAGATTGTTACATATTATAAGCAAAATAAATTAAAAAAAAAATTAGATGAATTGATCTAACCCCAAAGTAAGCATACTATTTGCTTGTGTTAAGAATGCTAACAGAAGATACTAATACGAAAAAAATCATACATCAGTACTGTAACATCTATACATATTATAATAAAATCGTAGGAAAGTCAAAACTGTACTGTATTGAATATTTTTTTAAAAGAATACTTGGAGCGTGATCTACAATCGATATCGAAGCCAAAAATATAGTTTTTGGAATTTTTGTCTGTTTGTCTGTTTATCTGTTTGTTTGTTTGTCTGTATGTATGTCCGGGGTAAACTCAAAAAGTACTGCATGGATTTACTTCAAATTTTGCATGAATATTACTAACAGGTCGGGTAAACATATAGGCTACATATTATCGCGCTATCACCTACGGGGGAGGAGCAGTGCGGAGTAAACGAAGTCCGCGCGGACGAAGTAGCTGGCAACAGCTAGTACTTATTAAATATATATATTAGCCGACCCGGCGACGTAGGTAGGTACTTGGTAACGCCTTAGAACCGATTTAAAATGTCAAATATTTGGCAGTAAGAACAGTTTCTATAGAGAATGGAAAGTGTTTTATTTACTATTTTCTTTACAATTTTTTCATATTTCTCTCCATCAAAACCTTCTTCAGACTCCATCGAATATTTCGAAACAAAAATTAGCCAAATTGGTTCAGCCGTTCTCGAGTTTTGCGCTTAGCAACACATTTAGAGATTCATTTTTGTTTATATAGATTAACCTACGTACAAAGACTAGATAACAACTTGCAAGAAGAAAATTAATTTTCTTTACAATATAATGAAATTATATAATTAACATCAAACATCAAAGATGGAAATGATATAGTACCATCCGTCTGGTGAGGATGAATGCATATATGATATACCTACATAAGTTTACCTGCTACCCCATCTTTACAACGAAACACGACTGAAAAATTAATTCGGTTTCTCAGGACTTAATTAGAAGTAATAACCCGAAGATATACCTAGGTACTTTTATCGTACTTTACCATAAACTTATCCTTTTGATTATTTACACGTAGTGATGTGTATAACAGTATACCTATCATGTATCATCTATATACACATAATAAAATCGTCATGGGCGTACCGAGGGGAGGGCAGCGAGGGGCAGCCGCCCCCCCTGGATTTTGTTTACCCCTCTACTAACTATAGACTGTTGTAGATAAAAATATAATAACATAAAAATATAGTCTTAAAATGTTAAGGTTGCCCCCCCCTGGCCCAAAAATAGGGTCTTAAAATGTTACGGTTGCCCCCCCTGGCCCAGAACCTGGGTACGCCCAGGAAAATCGTAGGAAAGTCAAAACTGTACATTGAATATTTTTTTTAAAGAATACTTGGGGCGTGATCTACAATCGATATCGAAGCCAAAAATATAGTTTTTAGAATTTTTGTCTGTTTGTCTGTATGTATGTCCGGGGTAAACTGAAAAAGTACTGTATGGGTTTACTTCAAATTTTGCATGAATATTACTGACAGGTCGGCTCAACATATAGGCTACATATTATCACGCTATCACCTACGGGGGAGGAACTGTGCGGAGTAAACGAAGTCCGCGCGGATGAAGTCAGCAACAGCCAGTTTGTGTTGTTGCCCAAACAGCCAGTGTTACATAATGCGATAAGTGTATCGTGTAAATTTTTAACCGACATTTCAAAGTGGAAAAGGTTATCAATTGTTCTAATTTCGGTTGTATTCCTTTTTGTGAGTTTATGTAGATAACCGTCATGTAATGACCGATTTAAAAAGTTATTTTTAAAGTAAACTTCTTTAGCTGCTTTAGATGATTTTTCGTAGGGGAGAATCGCACAGGTTCACGTCATCCCGCGTCAGCGTTACCAACATTTTAATATGTGAAATATATCTAATACCTTTCTACACACAAAAAACTGCTGGTAAAATGATGTTTTATGAATCTAACTTTAATAAATCTGTGCTCGTAATTCTGTCGACACACCCCATGAAAGCGAGAAAAACACCCTCTTTTCGTTTGATGTCACATTTTGGTAAAGATTTGATTCAGGGTTCTAAAATATCGGAATGTAGAATGTAGCAAAAATTATTACACTTATTTTGTGCTATTTATATACACAGTTCAAATGTTATTAACTATTAGCAACTCGCCACATAATAATAATATTTCTGGACAATCTAACGCCAAAGTAAGCAAATTTTTTGTAAAAATTTTTTTAAAATTTCTTTTTGTAAATTTTTTTTTTGCAAAATTTTTGTTTGTGTTATGGGTATTAGTTATGGCGATACTAATTACATATAAATACATATATAAATACTGTTACATACATGATAAACATCCAAACCCAGAAATACAAACATCTATGCTTATCACACAAATGTTTGTCCCTATCGGCAATCTAACCCGAACCCCATCGATTCGTAGTTAGTTTCGTTAACGACTTGACCAACGGGGCGATTAACATGTCTATGCGTTCTATATGTTTAGCCTTGACATAGAACCATAAAAAATGCATGAAACTAATTTTAATTAAGCTTTAATAATATTTTCTGTAACATACTCGTAATATTATAATATTTATAATAGAAAGTTAATGTCTTAGATTAAAGATAATAATCAAATTCAAGGTGCGGTTTAGTTGAGTAATAGCTGGTAGGTAGGTATTAGGTACTTAAAGTTGAATCTTTATTTTTTGTTTTCTATTTCCATGTTCAAGTTGTGGAATGGGATATGCTATAGACCACATGAATACTAATAGACACGACATTGGGAAGGAAATGTGTCGCCGCGCTTATAAGCAAACACTCCTATTACTGTCGAGAATTTCATACATTAGTACTATTAGTAGTTTATATTATACTGTGAAAAAAAGAAATAAACCATATTGTACTATATTATCGTACCGAATGATATGACAAGGTTTAAAAATTACCCATGAAATGATTTTATTATTCTGTATGTAGTTGCAAGGTACGCTGACAAACTAACAAATTGTCTTGAAAGGCGTATCCATTTAAAACGTGGGAAATACCGTATAATTGATTATGGTCAAACTGTTATATATTATATTATATATTTATATATTATTAAATTCGTTATACTTTTTTCGTTATACTTTTAATAATTCGGATTGCACGGAACTTGAAACTGGATTTAATGTTACTGCAAGAGCAATATACAAAGGCAGAGATTAACTTTGTTCAAGGCGATGGGGCATGCAAGGCCGCTGTTCTGGTATTTGGGGAGGGAATCACTGTTACTATGCTTCGTCATCGAAGCACTACAAATTGCCCAACTGTGCATGTAAGTAGAGGAGGGCATGAAATTTACTTGGTTTCTGTATATTTTCAATACTGTAAAAATATTGAGCCTCATATATACCAACTTGAGAAGGTCTTTCATTTACTATCAGGACGAGCGTAGTGATAGGTGCAGATATCAACGCTCATTCACCTATGTGGTATAGCGATAAGAGGCATTATGTTGGTAGGGGGCATGAAGTGGAAGCACTGGAGCGCTGGAGAGTTTTATCAATGCCAAAGATTGATTAATAGCTAATATAGAGGGGCAACCGCCAACTTTCTCTACAGTCAATGGATCTTCAAACATTGATGTAACACTACATACAAGAAGCGTGAAGATCACAGAGTGGCGTGTGTGGCCTGAAGAAAGTAGTAGCGATCATCAGTTATTAACATATACGGTTGGGAATAAATCACTTGCAGTCACTACTGAGCGATTCAAGGAGCAACCGAGCAAGGAGCAATGAGGTACTGAGAGGGAGGAGTGAATTGGAACCGTTGCCATAATTTAATAGGCATAAGAACCGGACAGCTAAATATAGGATCAACTGCAGAGCGACTCTATGAGGCTTATACAGACATACTTGTGCGTACAGTTTCAGAAGTATTAGGAGAATCACAGAGAAAGGTTTGTCATGGATATGAATGGTGGACGCCTGAAATAGATCGGTTGCGCACGACACATAATCGAGCTCGAAGAAACTGGCAAGCCACTAGGCGCGCGGGGGGACTGCTTGAAGAGAAGATGAAAGAACGCTTTCATCGGGTCCGTGCGAGAAACAGAGCCTCAATTCGCCAAACGGAAGCAGAGCATTTTTTGCGAATTGCACAAAGCGGAGATAATGATTCATGGGGTATTGCTTATCGAACTGCCAATGGAAGAGTTCGCCCTCCCGCAGGTCTAGTTAATGGGTTACAACTCGTTGAAGGTTTTTCGGATGGCACAGAAGGGGCTATGCGTGACATTTTGCGCGTCATGTGCCTCGACGATAACAATGCTATTGACACATCCTATCATAGGTCAATTCGCCTGGCAGCTGCGTGTATTCCATCTAGTGAGGATGCCGAACCTTTAAGGAAAGATCGTCTGTGTAGAATAATAAAAGGATTGCCAAATAAAACTCCAGGTGTAGATGGGATTTCGGCTAATGTTTTCAAGGCTGCCGGGAAAGCATCTTCCTGGAAAATAACTGGGATGTACGCAGCATGTGTACGTGAAAGCATCTTCTCAAAGGTATGGAAAGACGGTAGACTAATTATAATTCCGAAGGGTAAGGGGAAGGCTGCGACAGACCTAAAAGCTTACAGACCCGTTACGCTTCTAAGCATTTTGGGGAAAGTACTGGAACGGGTCATCTGCGAGTGCACACCTGGAATGTATAGTCGGATTTCAGAGTGCCAACATAGATTTGTGAGAGGTAGGAGTACCACCACCGCCTTAGAGACCATATTGAAAACAATAAACTTGTCTCAGTGTAAATACGTACAGGCTATCTAGGCTATCTAGGCTAACGCTTGACATCTCAGGAGCGTTTGATAATGTATGGTGGCCAATGATTTTGGTTAAAATAAAGCAGGGAGGCTGCCTGCGAATATATATAGATTGCTTTTACAATATTTTTCAGAAAGGAGAGTAGTTCTATTTGCAGGCAACGAAATTGCCTGGAAAAACAGTACGATGGGATACCCGCAGGGATCAGTGTTGGGCCCAACAATGTGAAATGTCTTATTTGACGACGCATTGAGGCTACCACTTCCAGCAGGAGTAAGTATGGTGGCATATGCAGATGATTTAACTGTCTTAGTGGAGGCTAAAACCCGTGCTGAATTGGAGCGCCTAGCTCGTACAACAATCGAGCTTATCTTAGAGTGGGGACACAGAAACCGTCTAGGATTTTTTCCTGCCAAGTCGCATACGATAACTCAAAAGGGTAAACTTCAACGATCGCCAGTAATATGCATGGGTCGTGTCTCGATTAAGTCAGCGTCTAATGTTAGGCTGCTAGGAATAATTATTGTGTCTTCACAGTCGTTTGTCGAGCATGCTTAATCTGTTGGTGAACGGACAACGCGTTGCTTTGGCAAAATGTCGCGACTTTCAGCTTCTCGGTGGGGTATGCGTTACAAAGCCTTGAAATTATTGTATCAAGGTACTTTTGTTGCTGTCATAACGAGTCTTGTTTAAGACAAAGAATTATCATCGCTAGCGACACGCATTGCGCTAATAAACACGTTTACACGTTACACGTAAACACGTTTTACGTGCACTTTCCCCTTCGCTATTCTTTGGTACATGAATCCGCAGCACCTCCAACTTGCCCGCCCGAGATACCTCAATATCCGCTGGTAATACGCCTGCCAGTACAGGTAGCGCCAAAGAGCTCACGGTCCTGTAGGCTTTTATTAGTAAAATTAACGCCGGCCTTTGGCCGCCATTTTTTGCTGCGTCGGTTTGGCAGCATAGAGAAGGGTCGTATGCTGTAAAAAGCAAACTTTTACGATGTCAAAGATAAATGTCTTTTAAGATGTCGCCTAAAGATACCAAAGATGTTAACGATGCGTTGCTATCTTGTGGCGAGGTCTAATGCCACATGCATAAGTTTGCCGGCTACCTTAACCTCCAAAACGGAACACGACAGCGACAAGCACTGGCGCTATTGCGGCAGGAATAGGTAAAGCGGTGGTACCAGGAGTCCTACCATGAACTCTTATAGCAGGTCAATTTTAGCTGATAATTAAACTGTCCTGCTATTTCGTACCATGAAAGCGTTATCTAACAGGCCAGTCAGTGACCACGTGACCTATGCCGGTGAGCGATCGTTTTACTATTCAAACCAACTTCTGCCCTGCATTAGCGTACCATGAAGTGTTTTTGTCAGACCGAAATCGATATTTGAACTGCTGAAGTGTCATAATATTGCCGGTCACTTGCAGGTGGAAAAAAGTAACTTTTATTGGATTGCTTTGTCTTAAATATACTGTAAACGTAGGTATTTTTTATTATTACTGCTATTCCTAGCCCTAGTTCTATTAGGAATTTATACTGTATATTTTTTGACATTAACTGTGTTTTAGAAAAATATTGATATTGGTTTAAAATATAGTACCTAATTCATTACTTCTAAATAAAGTTATTTATTTATTATTTAATATTTACTTATTTTTAAAGCATTTTTTATTGGAACGAAGTTCCTTACGGCAGGCTTGGAGGGGATAGGGATTTTGCTGCGCGACCGAACTGAAAAAAATGTGATAGTAAAACCGTAAGAAAAATGCGTGGAATAAAAGCGTTAAATGAGACGTGCGCAGGCGCGACAGTCGCGTACACAAGCGAGTAGTGCCGTTTAGCCGAAGGAAGTTCGTTCCTACCTGGTGTCCCGCGACACCACATCATTTTTTTATTTTTAATTTTAGATAAAAAAAGTATCTTCACGCCCGTATCCCGAAAGAGGTAGGCAGAGGTACAACAAGTGTACCCACGATTAGCCAAAGCCTATCGCCACCCGGGCACTTTTTCCAATCCCGGGCAACATTGCTTTTGTCAGAAAACTGAAAAACACATTTTGTTGAATTGTCCGACCCGGGACCTCATGTGATCAACTCCGACGCGGGACCACTGACTACAGAGGAGATACACATAAATTTAGATGTGAGATGAAAATTAACGTTTTGAGTGTGCACTTTTATTGAATCCCGTTGCAATATCTTTATGAGTATTTAAAATATCTCGTAAAACTTCCAATTGTTCATTGAATATATTGATATCATACGATCGTTTTGCTTCCGACATCAATCACGTTCATGAAATCAATATGTAATTTTAAGCTTTAAAATAGTCACAAACTATTCCAAAACTCTAATCTCAAAAAATCAAGACGTACTCAAGAAATTTAAAAACCGCGCTCATAACATAAATGTCTTTATTAAACAGTTCAAGGTCATGTGCAATATTCCCAGAGTTGCGTTCTTTAATGAATGCCGCTTAACAAATATTACGTGGTTTACTTTATGTTCCATATATTTTACTAGACTTTAAGTAACTTAAAATTCGAACTCTTTTGCCAATTTGTATTCTTAAATTCAAGATTTCTAATTAAAATGCATTAATAATAATAACTTTATACTAAAATTTAAAAATCGGCAAGTTATGTGTTTCTCAACGTTAATTTGATATGTTCTGCCCAAGGAATTTATATACGATAACTGGAATTACTACGAAGCAGTATTTGAAAAATAAAAATGTACTTTATTTCATTTTCAATAAAGTTGACATTTGTTTCTTACATAACAGAGGGAAAAACGTTCTGAGCAAGACAACGACATGAGTGGATGTTGTCCCTTTCTTGCAATTGCCAGTGTAAATAAAACTTTCGGATGGTAGATTTTTATATATTCGGTAATCGTTAAATCCCTTTTATTCATACACGTCGATAAATACATTAGTATAAAATGTATTGTAATTAATACAGTGAGTTCTAAAATGTGCTTACTTTAATTATTACGTAATTACTTATGCAATGCAAAAACTGTTTCTCAAATTAGTAGACACAAATTAGTAACCCAGCTCAGGTTTGCGTTAGTAGTAATTTGCAAACTACGCATGGCCACACTTATATATGGCGATTGGCGCTTTATTTAGTAGAACGAGACACACTCCACTCATGTCGTGGTACTCTTCGGAACGATTTTGAAGCGCGTGTAAGCATTCCGGGTAGAATGTAACTTCCTTGGTTCTGCCAGAGATAATGTAACCGGCCAGAAGACGACGCATTGCAGTTCAACAAAAATCAGTTCATGGTACAATCGTAAAACCTGACAGGTTAATACTCATAGTTGAACTGCCTGGAACTTGACAAGTATTATAAGAGTTCATGGTAGGCCCTCAGATCCGGGCGAGAAAATGCAGAACTCTACCACCTAGTAGTCACGATGATAGTGACTCGCATAGCCAGTCGGTCCCTTTTTAAGACCTGATTTTTTTAGATCATAAGGTAGCAAACAAGCTGATGGGTTTCCTGATGGAAAGAGTCAACCATCGCATATGGATATAAAAGATGTTAATGGTGTAATGCTAGCTTGTGGCGAGGTCTAATGCCACATGCATAAGTGATTACCCTGTCATTAGAAATAAATAACTATAATTATAATATAGTACACAATAAATAGCCGTGCAGAACTACCAGTCAAAAAACAATACACAATTTATAACTGCCGGGGTAAAAAAAATAGCCTAACCTTTTTTACTCCTCCTTTCTCTATCTCCATGCGAAATTTCATCAAAATCAGATCAGCAGTTAAGACTTTCGCATTTGTAATATATTAGTATGGATATAGATTACAAACACTTTACATAACTTTAAACATACCTATACAGACTGACTGGTAAGTTACCTTCGACTCTTCTGGAGAGTATTCTGTACTCGATTCTCGTTAAAATGAAATAATAAAATTAGGGGCTTAATTTTCGACCAATATTTTTCTAAAATTAAGTGAAATATGGATATTATACTCTCTAAGCACGCTGCGCTATTTGACATCAAGGACACGCCGCCGCCACCCCCGCTCTCAACCTCACTACCTGCACGACACGTGCGTCCGCGCGGTGTCCAAGTTGACGCAGGTAAATATAGGATTCTCGGTGTACTGTTTACTAAGAAGTATTTTAATATTTATTTTTCATGCTATTTTTTCTCATCATATATGATCGCCAACTATCACGCCCTTAAATATTGAAGGTAACTCATCAATCAGTCTGTATAAGCGATTTTGTATGTGCATATACAGGAAACAAACCGTGTAGTGTAGGAAACAAACCGTGTAGTAGAGGAACGAAGTTCCGGAACGTTACGGACGTTTTTTGCCGACTAGAGTACCCCTCTGCAACGGCCCATAAGGAACTTACTTCCAATAAACTATTGCATATTTTATAATAAACAGTGCTTATCACTGTTCTATTCCAGTTTGGATTAATTGCTATTAAGTTTATGCATGTAGTATACTATCCCTGCCACAGGGATGGCAGAACACAATTAACAACTTTAGTGTACGGGAAATGGTGTGCACATACCCTTGGAGAGCTACGTCATCTATCATCATACGATATATCAAACAAGCAAATAGCTCCCAAGAGTAAGTTCACACCATTGCCTGAACACTAAAGTTGTTAATTGTGGTTTGCTTTAATAAATAACAAACCTACCACGTGCGTGTCGGGTACGCGCAATGTAGGGTTAAGAAACAATTATGCGGACCAAGAAGAGGGCTTTTCATTGTTTCGTACTATGAAAATCTAACCTATTTAACTCGTAACACCAGTAACGGATATATCCGTACTTCAGGTTCAACTCCTATAAAAACTTCTACAATAAGTACATATTTGTGTTGGTCTACTATTACTCGTAAACTTGTGAAGCCGCCATAATAGTTTTCCTACTTATTTCATTATATACACTACAATCGTGATTTTTTACACCTTCAAAACCAACTCTTTGCCTGACAGCGGGGGACACACTTGGCTTTGACAAAAATTAGCAATTTAAAGCTGAATATTTCACGGACGAACTAAGGAATCGACGTTCGATCGATCTCAGTAGACGTGTAGAGGAGGTAAAAATATTTTTGAAGATTTTTACCACTTTGTCGGCGTGACTAATATGTATACCTATTCATTCCAAATTACAGCTTTTATAGTACTACTATCTGTGATCTTGCAGTTGCGTGTCCGGTCTTTTAAGAATGAGTAAGCTCTTTTCTTAAAGGTCCCTAAATCGTATCTGTTTGGGAAAATCCCTGTCGAGCGTTGATTCCACATGGAAATAGAGCAGAGCAGAAAGTGCCTCTAGAATCGTACAGTTGTGGATTTCCATACTTCGAGATATGAGGATAAAATTAAAAAATATATTAAATGCTTTAGTAGGATCACAAACAAATACATACAGATACGTAAACATACATACAATCTTCTAACATTACGCTCCTTATGTACAGTTGGGGAAAATAATAAAGTGAACAAACCTGGGTATAATGTCCAACCATTTTTTTGGATCCTCCACTGAAATCACTGGCGCTTATGGGTCGGTAATTGAAATCTTTATGTTCGTTGAACCACGAATCTAAAGCTGATGTGATGTCGAATTGGAAGTTAGGGTCGGTGGAGTAGCTCCAAAAAATGTTCTCACCAGTTGGAAATCTACCAGAATCTAAAGATATTAAATTAAATTTAGCGATAGATACGTAGGCCAAACAATTTTTTTATTTTATAAATAAATATTAGACGAAAAGAATATCACGATAGTTTCCTTGCGAGGTAGGTACAGTGAACTAAATATTGATGGACTCCGGTTCATCACGATTCTGGTTCGTTTGTTGGCAAAGACCTAACCGATCCCGGTGATCCCACCACAGGCTACACTTCACATTCCGCATACAAACGTCACCGGCGAGCAATAAATATTCCTGGACAAATTATACGAATCGATAGTTTATTGATTCAGACGTTACTTTGCGGAAATCCATTATTAAACAGGTGAAATTAATTAAATTTGCTATTATCCGCGAACTGTTCTATGTATCCTTCGAGATGATACCGAAAAGAAAGACGTCGGTTTTAATAAATGGATAGGACTTGCCGATGGTCCGGACTCCGTACAAAAAAAAGATCCCTGCCGCACAATTATCCACCCACATCCACCACACTTTTACATCCACGTCCACGCCGGCACCAATCACAAAAGCACACAATTTATGTACGCACTCAATGCACGTTTCACTTCAAAACCGACGTGGATGTAAAAGTGTGGTGGATGTGGGTGGATAATTGTGCCACTGGGGTCTTCTTTTTATCCGGACCATTCGTGAGTCTTAAGTATACATAGAACAGTTTGCGGATAATAGCAACGTTTAATTAATTTCACCTGTTTTATACGAATCGATCCAGCTCGAAGGAAAGCATATTTCTACTATGGGTGTTAGTCAACGATGATGATGATGTATTAGTAAATACATAGACACACATATTTATATTGATATTGAAATATACATACACAATAAACACCCAAACCCAAAAATATAGACATGATGCTCATCACACAAATATTTGCCTCTTTGGGAATCGAACGCGAGCCTATTGCATAATCAGGGTTGCTAGGCATTCGAACAACGGGGCGGGCGAAATACGAGTATTAAGGTCAGAGTTTTATTATAGGTAAGTCTCTGTCATGTTCTGTTTAGAGGGTAAAGTAGCCGGTAAATCTATAAGTTTAAATTTAATTTAACTTTGTTTATAAATGTAATTTTAACTTACAAGAAAAATTAAAATTGATCATCGTTTCTAAAATATACAGCTTTTCAAAAATCAATATACTTACTGTCATTTTTATTAAACTAGATTTTTGAACTGAAAAAATCTATGCTTTAATAGTTTTTACTCCTTTGAGCTTAAACAATTTAGCGGGAAGTTTTAGGGATAGCAGGTACAAACGTTTACATATTACCTATATTTTTTTTAATTTAACAACTTCCGAACGAATCAATCAAATTTATCGTCGCAGTTTTTAAGGAAAAGAGTATTATTTTTAGAGAATTTAATATTGAAATGAAGCGGTACATTTTTCTGGAAAGCTTATTTAAAAAGACAATGAAAAAAAAAGTTTTTTTGGAAATGTCTTCAACTCCATGGGGCCGAATTGGTTAAATTTTTCAGAAAATCTAAATTTGGTGGAACCGTTTGAACAGACATACTGGCGTCATCGAGATCTGATGAATACTTGATTTTTTTTTAATTGCTAAAGAATTTCTCGAATTTTGATAATATTAAACTTTTTTGGCGGGTTGTTAAAAAGAGCTTTATGAATTTTACTAGTTGACCCGCGCAGCTTCACCCGCGAGTATATTAACATGTCGAAATAGTTTTTAATACAAATTTCATCCCCTATTTTAGCTCTTCAGGGGCTGATTTTTGAAAAAAATAGCCTATGTTTGACCCCGGATCTTCAACATTTCCATGCCAAATTTAATGAAAATCGGTCCAGTGGTTTAGCCGTGAAAGCGTAACAGACAGACAGACTTTCGCATTTATAATATTAGTGTGGAAGTAGGGATTGTATTGTAGAAAGTATAATATTCATCAAGAACAAAAACAAACTATAATATAAATAAATCCTTAGCTTATATACAAATCCTTAGCTTATATACTTATTATATAATAATAGCTAGTTAAAGTTTTCATGAACTCACCAATGTTCCTATTTGGGTTATGTGCAAATTGGTTGGTGGCTGCCCAATTGGACGCTTTCGCAGCTAATTCATCGTCCCAAACCTACACAATGATAACTCCCCTTCATAAACAATACCAAAGTTAAATAGGTACCGAAAATAAAATTTAAATTATAAAAACAAAATTTTGTTTCGGTTTTAACTGAAACTAAGTCGGAAGAGTTGACCGACCGGCGGAAGCTGAAATTCCAAATTCCAAAATCTGATTGAAACTTTTTATTAAATGGTGAGCACATCAAACTGATGAAAAAGGAAAACCATCGTCCATAAAAAAATTATAATGTTGCGTTTTCATTCATGCGGCGAAGTTGTAGAATGTAGACCAACTTTTTTTATTATACTAAATCCGGGCGAGACTTAAAAATAATTTTTATTTGGTTAATCGTTAGCCTTTTACGAGCTGCGTAGTGGAAGGTTAGACAATATGTTCTTAAAAAGAAGCTCACGCATATACACGGGATAGTATCAAGCGGGCAGGAAAATACCTATTTACTCATAAAATGAATTACCATGTATTTCATTTCCGCTGCAGGCGGCTGATTGGGTACAATTCCTTTTGCGAGAAGTTGTCTTCGTAAATTGTGTCCATCGACAAATTCACGAATTTGCTTACAGGATAATTTTAGGACTGAAAAAATAAATGGTCAAAATTAATATAACATAATTTACTTCAGGTTAGCTTATTTGGGACTCTAAGGACAAGCCTAGTAGAGATCATATTATAATCTGTCTGTACAGGACAAATATACCTTATATTAGCTTTAATATAAACAGATAAAATTAGGCGATCATTCGTAGGTTTAATCGGGTGACATCAATTGGAAACCTAAAATATAAAGGAGGCTTTAATTTTCGATTGATGTCTCAAGCCTCCTTATACTACAACACAAAAAAATATCTTTAAAAAACTATAACATGTAAATATTGTTTTAATCTTCTTTAATTACACGTATAATAAGAGAAATTTCTAACCTTTCGATTGTGAAAATACAAACAGAGCAAAAAGTAAAACAAGTATTCGAATGTTCATTGTTTTAGCAGCACACGATTGTCCACACTGCACGTAGAGCCGACTAAGGTTTTCCTATCAGTAAATGGTAAGCACGTTATATATACGATTTTTCGTATAACACTAATTACGTAGGCGCTTATTCATTTAAATGTAAATGTAGAACAAAAGGCGATCTCCATTTTTATGTTAAAATTGTTTACACACATTTCACACACGTTTATAATTTGTAAGCGTTATGTCCACAAAATTAGACATACTTGGCATTGTTATCTGACATGTTGTTGTAATTTAAATTAGACAAGTTTTATGTTATCGTTTACGTTTGGATTTCAGGTTTGGTCAGGACTCACGGGCGAAACTGGAGGTTACGAAGTAACAATTTACTAATCTGTGCTGCAGGTCTTAAAACCCCGGCGTAACAAAGGAGCGTTTATTTTGCTTAAGGTATCTGTAAGTGAATGAGGACTTACCTCAAGAGCTCGTATTAGAGTTATTGTTAAAATACAGTATTTTGAAACAAACATGGATATAATTTATTTTCAAGAGAACATTATTATGTTCGTGCAGTTTAAATTATAGAAAAAAACATTGAAAAATAAAAAGTGACACGGTTATATATTTTGTAAATCGTAAATCTCTATTGTGGGCCCCACGGCTATAGTCCCGTTTGCCCTCCGTCAAATTATGTCTGGTATGTGTTCCATCCACTGCGTTCATTGATCAGAATTAATTTTCATCCGTTTTGTTTTATATAAAATTCTTTCCCTTTTTGACTCGTACCTCTATTAAATCTAAAACCATAGAATAATAAGCGTTATTCCTCTAAGGCCTAAACCATAAGCCTTCCTGCCAGATAACTTAAAAAAGCAATTGGACGCTAAACGAATCGATATTACAATTGTGGCTAAGTCGCCTCTGTGGTCTAGTGGCCCAGCGTTGGCGTTGACTACATGAGGTCCCGGGTTCGATTCCTGGGTCGGGCACTGAAAAAAAGTGTTTTTTTCAGTTTTCTGATAAACACAAAGTTGCCCGGGATTGGAATGTGCCCGGTTGGCGATAGGCTTGCCACCTATCACATTTGTGGGACCAAGTATCTTCGGATAGTTGGTGCACTTGTTGTACCTCTGTCTACCCCTTCGGGGATAAAGGAGTGAAGATACTTACTTACTAAGTATCTACTGGGTGGTAGAGTCGATAGTAACTTTTATATAATCTATAGTAGGGTTATGTGTCTTGCCATAGTTTCGTACCACTCCTTATGTTAAACAGTTTCCTTTTGTTTTAGTGTCGGTGCTTGTCAATGTCATTTTCCGGTAATGAGGGTAAGGTAGCCGTCAATATATGTTTGTAACATTAAATCGCCTACACATGAATGACAACTCATGATTAACAACTTTGATGTCCAAAGTTGTCTGTATCTTATTTGGTGCCTATATATCTTATTCTCTGGTTTACTATTATAAGATAAGTACAACCAAGGATTATTCCTTATTTTCTATAATATTTTAGAAAGCCACCCTGGATATCTTCTTATGAATTTTGTCATAACTAGGGTTTGAATGTTAAATAAAATAATTTAAACACTTTTTGGTTTGAATTTTAATCTAACTGGGAGTCAGATTACAACTTGAATTTAGCTCCTCGTCATAAAATTTGTTAATTAGATGAGTAATGTACAGCCGCGCCACGGCGCGGCGTGCAACAATTGAAAGAAAGTAAGCTACAAAAATCGACTTCCGATTAGTTATATTTCTAAAACTTTCATAATATAAAACGAATAATGTATTAGGAGTGGGCCGTAATGTAAAATACTCCTTGGCCCACACCCACTATCAATAATAACAAGTTAAATGAATTGTTAATATTGTATTCCAACATTGTATTTCGTAACCATTTAATTCTAATTTTCATTAATTGTATTTTCCAGGGGCGTAGCTACCACCGTATCTGCCATATCAATTATACGGGGGCCCCAACGTGCGTATGCAAAAATTAATAAAACTTCCCAAGTGGCAAAAAAGCAATTTCTTTTTTTAAAAAAAAAAACAATGAGAGTGTACATTTAGTTATATATATATATATATATATATATATATATATATATATATATATATATATATATATATATATATATATATATATAAGTTTTCTGTGTTTTACATAATACTTCATAGGCACATCCATGATCCATATAAATCAATTGCTGTTCGTAAGTCTCACTAAAATTCGAGAACGGCTGGACCGATTTGGCTTTACAATATTCATGGAGGTTCAGGTTAGGTTTAAAAGGTGAAAAAATGTAGAAAAAAAACGGAAAGTAGACACAAAGTTGGCAGAACAACGTTTGCTGGGTCAGGTAGTGATGAATAAATATTTCCTTTAATTTTATGCAAATATTTTTTTTTCTTTTGTGAGAAATTTCTACCCCTCATAAGGGCAAAGATTTGGCCCCAAACAAATTTCTATCGGGGCCCCGTCCAGGCACGCTACGCCACTGGTATTTTTATAATTTATTTAATTTGCCTTATTTAATCTATGACTGTTTTATTTTATTTGATGGATTACTGTTTTTATTGATGTATTATTTCCAAATTAAATACCGTTTTTTTTTAAATTTAAGAATGTCATTATTGATTTTAATTATTGATGTAGCATTTAACTTGTATTATATATACTAGACATAATTATATGTTTATATTGCATGTTTTGTTGCCAATACTTTAAATTAATAAGTAAGACCTAACAGAAAGTATGCCATCCCAAACAAATAAAGAAATCGGTAAATAAATAACGCAGTTCTGATGTAAACGACATAAAAAATGCATTCGAATTGAGAACCTCCTTTTTAAGAAGTAGATTGAAAATTAAATATCACTACACAAATTATACGAATGCATTTAACTGGAAAGTTTGAAAAAAAAAAATTAATAAACAGTTTTTTACAAGCTTTTATTCAAAAAAGTTTATTCGTTACAAAAATCGATGGTCCCTATGTATAAACGGACATGTCAAAAAAGGAGGTTTACAGGAGAGCGTAATTGATGTTCAAATCTCTCTTGAAATAATTATATGCATAATTATAAACTTTTTTTTTCTACAATGAGTTATTAGATTTAGGGAGTCCATAATAGTATTTAAGTATTTAATTTTTTTTAATATTTTTCCGAAAACTGATATGTGACTGCTTTTACGTTCACGTTCATATCAGACAAGTCGAAGACACCTCTTTATACGCTGAAAACAAAGAAACGGAAAACATAATTCGATTAATTCATAAAATATAAATGTTTTATGAAAAACAACAACATATTTCATTTTCAATGCCATACCTTAAACAATTTAAGATCAAAACACCAATTTTAAAATGCGCGTTTTAAATAAAACGATAAGTATAGATATCCGCATCTACAACACCTATTGTTTGTAATTATTACACTTGTTCTCTTATTCGATTTGTATAAGTAGCGAAATACATAAAATGAGAAAAAATCTTACATAGATATGTGTTTAGACAATTTAAAGCCATATATGTAATAAAAAAATATTACATTTTTGACATGTCCTTAATATATACGTAGGGACCGTCGAAACAATCATAATACGTAGGTACTAGGTACAAACAGTTTTAGCTCTCTAAACTGCTAAAGTTAAAAACTGTAGCATAGTCTGAGTGACCCCTCTATGAGTTAGGTAGGACAATTACTCTTTATAATATAATTTTACATTAAATTTATCTATAAAACATAAAAAATATTTTTAAGTAAACGAAAAGTAAATTAACTTTTTATATAAAGTGCTGATTTTGATTTATGCGTGTGTGTGTGTGTGTATACGTGTGTGTGTCTGTGTTTGTGTGATTTTGTGTGTGATGACGACGATCGCACAGCTTACTTCGCGTATTTTATTAGATGTTGCGGCTGTTCATATGAAAACATTACTAACCAGTCAAAAAATTAACGTTTATATAGATTTAATGGCAGGTGATAAATCTCCGATTTTTTATTTGCTAGTTTGTAGAGCTTTGTACTAAGATGCTGATAGTAACGGCTTGTAGCTGCCGTTCTCCGACTCGTCATTGGACTTGCTATATCTGCTCTACGCCCTTTATAAATCTCTGGATCGAATACCAATTCTGAATGTTTCCAGAGTACAAATAGTCTTCTTGCAGAAAAAACATTACAGAGAGAGTAAAGACTATGTGTGGGGAAACAAAGGGCATTTCCTTTAAGACGCCTCTTTGAGCAACCTCACCCCTAGCCATATGAGTTTTTGCAGCGGCACCTCAAACTGAAATGCAGTATGAAATAATTGACTGTACTAGAGAGAAGTAGACAATTTTTAACAAGTGACTGTCAGCAATGCAATGCAATCTTTTGTTTCCGTATGGGGGTTAGGGATGTGATATGTTCTTTTCAAGACAATGAAATATCTAACTAAATACCAAAATACCTTACAACTGAAGTACTGGCATTTAAGTTCTGGGCAATTATAGTGTGTATACGGTGAATCAGAGGAGTGGGCACGGACAATAAAAGAAGCTGGTGGTAAAGCTCTCTTAGTCAGGGAAAAGGTAAGACATTTACTTTTTGATATATTTAAGGTTAATAAATTTTCACATAGTCGATGAGTTTGAGAGCGAACTTTATGGAAATTTTTACCCTAAAATAGCATTGCTATGACATAATTGTTTAAAAGAAAAAGTGTAGGGCCAAGCACACTACCTTGCAGAACTCAATAGTCCATATATTTTTCACCACACATAAGGTATCCTATCAAGGACGGCTTGTCTGTGGTGCGAGGGATGGCTTTCATACATTTGGAGAGACGAACCGCATGTTACGACACTCTCAAGCTTTTGTAATAAAATAATTTTTTCTGCGTTATCAGCCTACATATATCAGAAAAATATAATTCATAATATTCTATACAATCATAGAGTTCATGGCATGTCGCAGTCTGTGATACTATCATGCATAAAATGTCACATCAACATACTATGTGCTTTAAACATTTAAAAAAAACATATAACATATTTTTGCGCAACCACGGATCGCAACCCACCCAGTGTTGCGCAAAAATATGTTAGTCACCATTATATTCACGGTTCAAAAATAATGCAAATTTGGCCTTATTCTTATATCCACAAAGTCATATTGATGTGAACAAAATGGTTAGTAAAAATAAAGACTAAAGACAGAAGTAAACAGCGTGGAGAATCGATTATAGACGGCAGAAACGTGCAAGAGGATAGAACCTATGAAACAAAACGCTTCACACACTTTTGTTATCGTAACATACCACAATACATGTTATGACGTTTATGATTTTCAAACATTTTGTTTTTATCATAAATCATAATAGATACGAGAATGGATAAATAATTGCGTTTCTAAATTAACTAACTTTAACAAAATTGATAAGTGCCTACCAACACAGAAAATATATATAGCCTACCAAGTTGTTATTTTTTTAATAGCATGCAGATAAATCTCGTGATGACGAGACAACGTCGCATCGATTGTAAATACCCAGAACGTCACGTACTTTGTGATGTCAAAAGCATTTAAGTCAACCCATTTTGGACTTGGTTTACACTTAATGTAAAATAAATTGGTAAAGTACTTGTCGGGTCACGCGCTATGTAGTTCCGAGGTTGCCTATCACATTAATGCGGACTCAGAAGAGGGCTTTAATTGTTTCATATTATGAACATATAACTTATTTAACGTCAATAACGGATATACCTGCACCATAGAGCACAGGTTCATCGCCTATAAAAAAATCTCCAAGTACTTACGTTTTATAACTTTTAGTAGTTTTCCTCTCCGTATTGGTTCCTAGCTCGTTTAAAGAATAGATCAACGCTGTTCTGCCAGGCAGGTCGTAAAAGGCGACCATTGACTATGCGAGTAGAGAAGACCATGCGATAACTTATGCGTGTGGCATTAGACCTCGCTACAAGATAGCAACGCGCCATTTATATCTTTGGTATCTGTAGGCGATAATTGACTCTTCCCATTAAGAAACCCATCTGCTTGTTTGCTATTTTTGAAGACCCTCTTTGAAGAATAGACCATCTGACATTCTACCAGACAGTGTCACTACCATCGTAACTACCTACTATGTGCTAGAGTTCTGCATAGTCTCACCCGGGTCTGCTATTTTTTAAATAACTTTCAGGCAAATATACCGATTGACTTAAAAATCTTATCAGATTTTCTCCTTCAAAAATTGCGTTAAATAACGCTAATTGTATCAAAATCGGTCAATTCGTTTGGGATTTGTCAATTATTTTAAATTATTACGATATTTGTTTTTGGCAAAAATATTTCTTTTCATTGCTTCGAAATTTTCCAACCTAGCGATTATTTAGCGGAAGCAATATTTTAGATCTAGAAATTGAGTTGAAATCGTTTCTAAAATATACAGCTTTTCAAAACTCAATATACAGCAATTTTTAACAAAATAGATGTTTGAACTGAAAAAAATATGCTTTTGAGCGTTGAGTAATTTAGCGGTAAGTTTCAGGTATGGCCTGCAGCGTCAACCGTTTGCAGATTTTTTTTTTCTAAAATATTTAGTCAACATATGCAGAACCTGCGTGTTGAAAAGAATATTATTTTACTTGCGAGTAACAAACATTTTTAGCTGAATTTATTTTTAGTCCTCCTACGGGACCTGAAACCAGATTAAATCTGTACCTATATGTGGCTCCAGATTCTAAGCTATCACCATGCCAAATTTCACTCATTTCAGTCTTGTAGTTTTGGCGTAATTGACGGGCAAATTTACAAGCAGACAGACAAAAATCTTATAATTCGTTTTTTCGCTTCTGTGTTCGATATTTATACGACTCCACTAACATTTTTCAAAAATCTTTTATGTACCGAAATAACTTTCTATTCTTTTATTATATGTATACAGATATAGATGATGTACCTACTCAATCGTCATTTTTGGGGTTCCGAAGTCAACTAGGAACCCTTACAGTTTCACCATGTCCGTCCGTCCATCCGCAGCCTAGCTCAGAGATTATCCCTACTACATCCATACTAGAACGCTGTAATTTGGTCCGAATATACACAATTGTAGTTACTCCGACAAAACGGTAAAATAAAATTTGAAAATATTTGTTTAAGAATACCTCCTATACACGTATGTATAAGTGAAGGTGATTTTTTCGCGTACCCCAAAATGTAGGGTTTCGTTGGATAGCTATTTAAAGCCAAGTATCCTCCCTCCCCATCTGCCGGCTAAATGGTTGGTTTTTGACGTGCCAAAAAATTCATGGTAGTCGTACACAACACAACTAAATTACAAGCAAAATTATCACGGCTAAGTAGGCTTTACTAATGAAATATACTTAGAGACGTAAGTAGAGGCGGTGAACCCCGTGGGTAAACCTATAGTGCGGACTTACCTATGTTATTGACGTTACATAGGTAGGTTAAAATTACATAGTATTAAAATAATAAAACATCCCTCTTCATAGTCCGCATTATTATGATGGGCAACTATGGAACCCCACCTTTCTTGTTTGAATTTTAGAAGTAAACAGACATGAGCCTTCTTACTTAATTTCATAGTTATACTAGCCTGTTTCTTAAGGCTTTTTACTTTATACGAATATCTTTTATAAAGGAATTCAGTTCTTTTGCCTCATTTTGAAGCAAAATTCCTTGGCTTTTAAAATATTCTTCCTCATTCGGATAATAATGCATTTTCATTTAAACACCTATTTTTGTTGTTTATGCTCTAATTTAACTATTTGTAGATCAGAAATATGGCTTTTTTACTACAATATTGTTACATAAATGAGAAATGATCCACTCTATAATAATTTACAATGATTTTTTGTTTGAATGAAGTTGGCTGTCTTGTAAAGTTAACAAAATGTAGATGAGTTATTTCTCCTTTTATTTAACGATTACCGAATATATAAAAATCTACCATCAGCAGTTTTATTTTAACACTGGCAATTGTAAGAAAGGGACAACATCTACTCATGTCGTTGTCTTTCTCTGAACGTTTTTCCCCTCTGTTAAGTAAGAAACAAATGTCAACTTTATGAGTAACGAAATAAAGTACATTTTTATTTTTCAAATATTGCTTTGTAACAATTCCAGTTATCATATATAAGTTCCTTGGTTGCCCCCAAATTACATCGAAACGAGAGCACAGAGAAAATGGCAGATTGATTTAATTATATATGGACAGGACCTACGTAAGTTGTAACTTAAAAAATACAATTTTTGTTTTTTTATGAATATGACTCCATTTTGATAGATATTTCTTAGAGTAATAACGCTTATTCTATGGATATTTTAATAACACGAAGAATAAAAATTAAATTTCAACTTCTACTAGAAATTTCTATTTTATTCTTCGTGATATTAAAAGATCTATAAAAGTGGTCATTCTAATAAATACAAAAATCGCATTGTTTAAGTTACAACTTACGCAGGACCCGTCAATATAGGATAGCAAACAGGCATATGGCTTTCCTGATGAAAAGACATGTCACATGCATAAGATTACCGGCTACCTTACCCCTAAACCGGAACACGATAATGGCAAGCATTGCTGCTATTACAGTGCAGCAGAAATAAGCGGGGCTGTTGTTACCCATGAAGTATTAGGTAACGGTGGAGCTAGCACTCAGATTAATCACTTGAAACATATACCTACGTTATATCTTAGTCTATGAGGTCTCGCCATTTCTTTTTATACAGCTGTATTAGAAAGAGAGGGTAAGACCTCAAATGACAGCAGTATTTAGTTTTGTTTCAAGTAGGTATTAGAAGCGTTGCCTCCAGATATTATTACAGCTTCATGGTTATACCGAACCCAGGTGAGATATTGCATAACTCTGCCACCTAGTAGTCACGATGGTGACATGTTCGGCTAATTGTTCATCTTTCACGTACTGCCTGGCAGAGTTACAGATGATCTATTTTTTACTTATTTATATTTATGACATCGCTTATGATAAAAACAGTGAATATTGCCCTCTTGACAGGACATTTCAAATAATGCTTGTTGAAAAGGATTATAATAAGACTGCATTTTCGATTCATTTTTATTTATCACAAAATCATAAAGTCAAATTTTGTAGAATTTTCGATTTATAGGTATTAATATTTAGGCCACGAGCAAAAGTTTGCTTGACCGTTTGTTGAGATTGGCTATTACAATTTAATTCGACTAAAATACAATAAAAATTGTTGACACAAACTTATATAGTTCAATCCTCAATTTGTAATACATTTCAAAAATTTGAAAAATCAGAATTAATACAAGGAATGTTCCTACATGTTTTGTTTATATTCATCGAGGATTTACACATAGGTAAATGTACCTAAGTATTTACTACTACCTGATTCGGTATTGACGTATACATTCAAACTGATGCGGATGGGGCTTAATAATACATTAAAAACATTTATCTGACATATTTGTTAATATATCAACTTTATGCAAAATAGAGTCTGACTGTGTCAAGCTACTATTTTCAAGTTGTTAAAAATAAACATCCTTTGGAAATGCTTTAATAATATATTTTTACTTAACTTTATTCACAATATACATTCAGAGATGGGAAACAAACTTTTGACTACGCTGTACGAACATTTGCGTTTCACAATTGAATCACACACACTTTGACAAAAGATAATTTTATTTTTAGCAGGCATTACGTCATGTGTATAGTGCGAATAAGTAATTAACATTTGTTTTAAAGATCGAGCACACTGAGGCGGGTCGCATCGCAAAAACCCGCCTTGATTGTTTTCATACACTTTATAATATGAACTATTATACACTAGGGCGGGGCGCATCGGGGCGAATTTATGCTCGCCGGATTTCGGTGAACGCAATGCATCCCGCCTCGCACCGGCTCTAGTGTGCAAATAACTAGCAAAATTGCGTTCACGTGTTCCTTCGTGTTTTGAGTATTCTTTTATAAAATCACGTTATTTTGGATGAAGAACGAGAAATAATTTTAGTTAAGGTTACAAAGAGCTATACGATAAGAGAATAAATAACATTTAGAAAGAAATACGGAAATGCGTTGCGATGCGATCCGCTCAGATTCACTGCGCCTCGCCCTAATTTGTTGTGCTGCATTTTTGTTGCTTACCAGCCGGCCCGTCTCAGTGTGCTCGATCCTTTTCAAGTTATTTTAAAACGTGTTATTTGACGGCATTACTCGTCACACACAAACACTAAGGCTTAATTTACACAGCGACCACAGCAATGGCTAGAGAGCGCGACACTGCCAAATTTTTTAGGTATAACTTATACAAGCCGCTACAATTTCTATATTTCATAAGGCAAGCTAATAAAAAAAGTCAAGACAGAAACAGTTCAGGTTGCTTCGTCAATTTAAGCACTGAGAGTGCTCGCGGCTACGCTTTAATCTTTAGTGTAAATAAAGCCTTATGTAAGCGCAATAAGTACAAGTTGGCTACAAATGTGTAGTTCTGCGTATATGTAGTGACTATAAAGATATCGCAATATTTCACTTTTATACTTTAACAATCTTAATTTTTTTACACAGAAAATAAGTATTTGTACAATTTGCCAAAAAATATAGTTGTCTCCATTATATTTGCCAATTTATGTGTATTTTCGTATAGAATATTACGAAAATTATATAAACAACGATTTACGTAATTCTCGCTTACAAATACATTTATTGAAAAGAACAAGGGCGACATGGCAATTTAAGCGCAAGTAATTCAACATTTAAAGCACATAATCAAAACATTTTTTTTTTCAATTTTGTCAAAATGTTACATTATAGTAATGCCAGCCCTGACAATAATTAATTAATGACATAAAAACACATAATATGAAAATTTTCCATAATTTATGGCTATCCTAAAATTGAAGCTTAACAGATATCTGTTAATATCAAGAACTGACACCGGATATTTCTTTATATATTAAAAATAAGGAATTTATAACTAATACTTCAATTTTATAATATTAAATCGTGCATTATAATGTCGCCATTATTCTTTACAGATATATAACAGTAGGCTTGTACAAGATGATTGTACAGATAATTCAAATTATAATGATATAAGCCAGTAAGCAGTATCAAGTTTGTTTATTTAATGCAAATATAATTCCGAATATTTAATATCACATATTTAAAAATTAATATGGGTGCCCAATGGAAATATTTTAATGATTAATAGATATTGCTCGTTGCTTTGCCCCCATTGAATTTGAGGTTTGCTGACGATTATACTCTCTAGTGTATAAAGATCTCTTAACAGGATCCAAATTTCAGCCCAGCCTGTTTAGTAATTACAGTGTTGTTTTCAAGTCAGGATAAATGATTTTATATAGAACTAGCTGCAGCGTGCAGCCATCTGAATTATAACAGTTTATGGTGAATCCCACGGGATCACCTAATTTTTCCGTGATAAAAAGTAGCCTATGTGCTATTCCAGGTCATCATCTACCTGTGTACCAAATTCCATTCAAATCCGTTTAGTAGTTTTTGTGTGATCGAGTAACAAACATCCATACATCTTCACATCCAAATTTTCCATTTATAATATTAATACAGATAATTAGGTATTACTTTCAAAAAATAACATTTCTTCTTTTTTCAGCTCAGTATTGAATATATAAAATTAAAAATATGTACCGACTTAAAAAAACGATTAACAAAATATTGCTTTGATCTGTTTCAAGAAACAAAAATTATTGTTTTTTTTTTTAAATAGACAATACACCAATTATTCAAATCCCAGATTCACTACACATACAAAATACAGAAAATCAGTAAATACACTAAAGCTACTAACAAAAAATAATGATATGATAATTTAATTTCCTAAGTCTTTTTTACGGTGATTCAATAAATAACTCACCAACTAATTAAAAACAGTAGGTACTAGGTACATCACACGATGAAAATAAATTTGATTTACTGCAATGTCAATGTAATGAATTAGATTGATTTAATGCCACTTACTATTCTAAGATTTTTGATGATTAAGAGAATGCAATCCCAGATTCAAGGTTTGTAACACCGCAACAGCTACTCTTTTGCAAAAGATTTAAAAGAATTAACTTCCATAATCCAAATTATTATTGTCATTATCATAATGTCTTAATATACTATAATTATGTATTCTCAATAGTGATTATGCGGGCAATGTAATATTAATTTACTTGAATGTTCCTGATATGCAAACAGACAGCTCTGCTGATGGAAAGAGGCAACAAATGTCTGTAAATAGCAATGATGTTATTGGTGCGTTCCTATCCCTACAGTGCCAGCTCGTTTTTGTATATGTTCGCCCATAAATCTCAAATAAGTTACGAATTCCATTTTTGAAACAGTCAAATTTTATTTTAATGTTTTTATAAATATTACTATTGTTTTTTTATTTAATATATAATCCAAACTGTCAGTTATACGTACTCTTTCTGGGTGGCTCTTGTTATGAAAAGAGAAACATCACACATGCAATGTGATGTTTCTCTTTTCATAACAATCTCACCTTTTCGTCACTAAAAATGTTAATTGTGCAACGCTATCCGTGTGACGGAATGGCGATGCCACATGAATAAGGGTACTGGCTATTTTACCCTGCAAAGCGGAACAAAACCATGACAAATATTGACGCTATTTCGACAGGAATATATGAAACGGTGGTGCCATATACCTAGGCGAGACGATGAGGAACTCTACCACGTAGTAGTTACGATGGTAGTGTCGCTGTCTGGTAGAATGTCAGATGGTAGATTCTTCAAAGAGTGTCTTCAAAGATAGCAAACAAGCAGATGAGTTTCTTAATGGAAAGAGTCAATTATCGCATATAGACACCAAAGATGTTAATGGTGCGTTGCTATCTTGTGGCGAGGTCTAACGTCACACGCATAAGTTTACCGGCTATCTTACTCTCCAAACCGGAACACGACAGTGACAAGCACTGATGCTGTTGCGGCAGGAATAGGTAAGGCAGTGGTACCGGGCCCGGGCGAGACAATTTAGATCTCTACCACCTAGTAGCCACGATGGTAGTGACGGTCGCGCCTTTTACGGCCTGCCTGACAGAACGGCAGTTGGCCTATTTTTGATAGGAGCTCGGGACCAACACGGGGGAAAAGCAACACAACTAATAACACACTGCTACCAGACTTCGAGTTGCTATTGAGATTTAAAGAATTGGAATAAAAATTAATAGGATTTGCCCGACCCAACCTGCAAAATTAGTAATATTGCCAAGATTTCAAAATAAGGAATGCAGTCTCTACATAATCTATGATCATTGTATCGTTAATACTTCTATAAAGGGAAAGATAATCTCACTTAATACGGAGACATCCTTTTTTCGTCGACAATAATTAAGAAGGTCTTTCAAAGTTATTATTAAATAACCTCGATCAAAAGTATCACATTATATTAGGGAACAGCCCAATTTTTATTAAAATCGGTAAACGTTTTTGAGATATGCCTTAATAGTTGACAAATTTTCAAGTCAGTTCGATTTTTCAAATTCAATTATTTTTATAAATTTGTATTTTCCAAGCCATTGCAGATGAAAAACGAAAGAGACGCAAAATTAGATACAGAAACGAAGATACCTATAATCGTTTTCATCCACCATCGACAACAGACCGCGTTTCGAACAGTTCGGCCATTGTGACGCTTTTACTGCGTCAATGCGAAATGCTGCGTATGCAAAACACTGTATTTCGCTTAAATGATTGATATTTCAAAACGTAACAAAGTGATAGAGTTGCCTGAAAATGCCAAAGGATATCGATTGATGTGTCTTGAAACTAGGCCCATACAAACAAGCATAAGTGTCTCCTGATGAGGAGATAACCGTTGCATTTGGACAACAAAGATTTTTCGTCCATGTGACGAAAATGTAATGCTACAGTGGAAAAGTTATTCAGTTTCTCATTTCTCAAGGTCAGACGGTGATACCAGACCTGGTGAGAAGTTGTAAACTTACTATCTAGTTTTTATGTTATTAATTAAAACAAACTTTTAATCAAAGTTTATACACAAATATCTTCAGTTTAAATTTCTTCATGGTTATGAAATTACATCATGGTCCAAATAGATTTTGCCTTGCTTCCTCCATTTATTACTTTCTTCACACACACGTTGATTACAGAAGAAGTTTAAATGAATATTGTACATCAGTTTTCATTATCGATAAAAAAGAATGGCTCAGAGCATTTGAATCTTTGAACTTTTAATACCTTTAACACGTACATAGAAATCACAAATACTACTTGAATTACTGTCCAACAAAAATAAATGTTATCAATATCGCTACTTACAATTAAGTTTATAAAAAACTACAAATGAAATCATTTGTAGGGTAAAAAAATAATAGGAAATATGTTCCAGTTTAAATTATTACTTAAACTAATAATAAGTTAGTTATAATTGTTCTAATTAGTGCTAGGACTGTCTGTACCGCTGCCGCTGTTCTCTGCATTCGCTAGAGCGGATTTTGTATTTTTGCTTGTCTTCTTGGCGGTTTTGCTTAACGTAGCAACTTCCTTAAGTAAATTTTGGATCTTTGTATTCATTAAATTGAATTTTGTCTCATTTAAACGTTCCTTGTTTTTCATTTCAGCACGAAGATCTGTTGTATCATTATGGTGTTGGGCTTTGAGCTCTGTTATCTGCAATGAAAAAATTACCTTAAAGTGCGAGCAATATTTCCTGTGCGGCTGAATTTGCGTTTTATGAAGCCTAAGTTTATTTCCAAACTATACAGTACTTCTCCTCTGGACATTGTCAAGGCACACGGGAAGTAATATCTAACACTGTTTAGTAAACTGGCCAGTTTTTTCAAAGAAACAATTATGAAATTGAAAATGGTTTGCAAATTAGACAGCTAAACTGTAAATGGCTTCAGAGATACAGAAGGGAGTGTTCTATCTATCTAATTTCTAAAGTAGAGGAACCTTAATGAATAGGGTTCTTTTACACGATTTTAATCGGTCATGATAAGGCACTACAAGAGTGTTCTTAGAGTTAAAACTAACTAGATTCCGCCACTAATGGCTTATTTAATACAATAAGATTGCAAACAAGCAGATGAATTTCTTTTCTAGATGGAAAATATAACAATTACCTAAAGATACCAACAATTTTAATTGTTCCATGCTGTTGGTGTGGAAAGGATTCAAAACCAAAACTCAAACATGACGTTATTGCGGCAGGAATAGATGGTCTGGTACAGAGTAGTAGTCATATTTATAGTGAAGCTTTATTTTAAGACAAAATTGAATTATTGTAATAATTGAAATAATGAAAATCGATTATTAATTAAAAAATTTAAGACAAAATATAATGAATACCTGTTTATCTTTGGCGAGTAGCTCCATATCCTTTTGAGTCACCTTTTTCTGTAGACTGGCGATGGTTTCTTTGAGTTGAGTCATGGCAACCACGTGATCCGAACTGTTTGGGTCTATAAGTTCGCCTAAAATGGCATTAAATTAGAGAGAAAAAAAAACGTTTTATAAAGGAATAGTGGGTGCAACTATCCATTTTCAACCAACTATCCAAAAAAAATAGGTTTCAATAAGTTCATACCAGAAGTTGGTCGTTTATAAACTTTTACATTATAAGATAGCAAACAAGCAAATGGCTCTGCTGATGGAAAGAGACAACCATCACCTATAGATACCAAATATGTTAATGGTGCGTTGCTAACTGTGTGGCGAGGTGTTAATACCACTTGCATAAATTTACCGGCTACGTTAGCTTCCAAGCCGGAACACGACAATGGCAAGCATTTGTAAGGCGGTGGTACCGAATATCTGGGTGAGACGTTGCAAAGCTCCTAGTAGTTACTACCTATGTCTAATAGCCAACCGTTCGCCTTTTACGAATTTCCTGGCAAAATGGCAGATGGTCTATTTTTCAAAGAGGGCTCAGACCAACACGGGGTTGAAACTGAATATGTTTTTTGTTTGAAAGGGTAGATATACTTGCCTTATCTCCCCTTTCTATCTTATCTACCCTTTCTATCTTATCTACCCTTTCTATCTTATCTACCCTTTCAAACTTTTTTTGCATATAAAATTGATAAACATCTACTTCAGAAGATTACAAGTTGGTTGCAAGAGTGTTACTGCATTCAAATTATTGAAAACTAGCCGAGCCGTGCGAAGATTTTGCACGGCGCCATCTACCGTTTTCCAAGTATAATACTACTCTATTAGGATGTTTGATGTATTTTAAGCAGATGGCGCTCTGGTCAATTGTTATAAAAATTCATCGAGCATGTAACCTAATACGTGTTACATAGGTACTCGATGTAAAAATTATATTTAATTTTTATATTAACAAAAAGATTTTTTCGATTTTTGTCATATTTTTTAACTAAAGCAGAAAACATAAGCTTTAACTGGGTATTTTTAAAATTTTTTTTTTGGTGAAGTAGTTAAAGAGATAGAGCCACTCTACGAAAAACATATTAAACTACCGCATACGTATAAACATTATTTTTCGGCTAATGTTCAATACAGCCTACATTCCAGTGCTTCTTTCCATACTTTTGCAGACAGCTATTATACAGTTTGATTGGTAAAAGCTGGTACATATTAAAGGGCACAATAGTTAATGGCCATATCTAATAAACATAATATTATAATAAACAGCAATATGGTCACCGTGCGGGCGAAAGACACGCGCTTTGACTTCACGTGCCGCGTCAGCACTTCGCTGTGTGTAACTTGAACTTTGATATCAACGCACGGGTGTCCATACTTAATAATTTTGATTGGATATTAAGGTTAAAATTTAAGAATTTTAGAATTTAAGTTCCTATTTTTTTACTTATACGCATCTTATACGGTATTACAATCAGGTACTGAACACACTCTTTCAGTATTATTTTACCAGTCAATCTGTATAACTTAGGATTATAAGTACTTAGATATTGCACAAAAGGCAGAATAGGCTGTTCTGATCTACTATCCCACTGCCTGTTTTGTGTTAATATGTATATTTAATTTACACAGATTAAAATGTATAAAATTATAACGATATATTCATTTCACTAAAAATCATTAGAATTTTTAATTTGATTCGAACAAAAAAATCGATTTATAAAAAGTAAATTTCATATGATATTTCTAATATGTTGTTACAGTTAAGTACCGACTGAGATTGTCAGGTACAAATTTATCAAGGTTTTTTTCCAGAATAAAACAGACACAAATCAGACATTTACTTTCTTGGTTATGCCGAATACTTTTCAATCCACCCTCGTAACAAAAACGATTTATTATTATTACGATACTTTTATGACTTTGCAATGTTTTTTGTGTTTCTGTGTATATGATTCTTAAGCCATTTTCTTGAGCTGAGTTTGTAAACTAAGCAGAATCTAGTTATTTTTGATGATTTGTTTGCTATGCTAATATACAATTATTAAACATGCTTACTGCTCTAGCAACTAATCGGACCATACACACCTTGTAAAGGGTTAAGTTTTGATTTCTTCTCTAAGGGCTGCGAGTCGCTCAGTGAATCACTGGAGTTCATGGATTTCATCATATCCGATTTACGCTTGTCTTTGTGGCTGCTTTTGGACCTGTTTGCATTAAATACCTATACTTTTGATATAAAACCACATAGGGAATATTTGTAAAGGGCTCACAAAAACACAATTCAAGATTTAGAATCCGGTTGATCTAATGGTCGTATATTTTGGATGTGATGTGAATAAATCTATTGGTCATAAGTGTGATCCCGAATCAGAAAAACATGTTATTTGGGTATTTTCTACCTACAAAATAATATAAATACCGCAACGTCCATAGCATTCAAGGGGTAGGGAACAGCGCAACTGTAATCAGCCATCGATATTGAATCCAATGGATGTGACAGGTGGCCAACCTATAAACATCTCGGCCACATAAACTCTGGGAGTTATATGCAAGACGCAAAACGAGCTTTTGTTTGGTAAAACTTATATTGCAAGCCTGATTTTCTTCCGCCGATTCTTCTTAAGAGTATGGCCGCGTTCCGATCCGGCAGTAAATATAAAATGTTGATTTTTCAAAAGAAGCTATTAAAGTTTATTTTAATTAAAACTAAAGCCGCTACTGCTAAGCTACCTCGGCAACAAGAAAAATCTCAGTGCCGGATTAAAGCATTCAGGTTGTATTAACACAATATTGAGGCCCACTGCCTCAGCAAGCACATGAAGGAAAACTCTGTTGTTATAAATATTACACGATGCGATTAAAACTAGCATATGCGACGAATGGGACTATCGCTTATTTCAAATAATTTAAAAATAGGTATATTATTGTGAACCTATATGTGTATTTATATTAATTTATTGTTAGTTTTTTATTTTATATATTAAGATAGAAAAAAGCAGATGATTCTACAATGGAAAGAGATAATCCTATAGACACCTAAAACGTTAATGGCGTATTGCCATCCGTGCATAAGTTTGCTGGCTACCTTACCCACTAAACCGGAACAAGACAATGTCAAGCACAGCTTAATGCGGTGGTGCCAAAACCGGGCAAGACATTGCAGAAATGTGTTTCAATGAACCGTTTACAAGTAAAGCTTAGTAATTATTAATTTAGAAATAAACATAGTCTTGCGGGGATAAGAGCGAATCGGACGTCAATAGAATAAATATTCTAAACAAGCTCAATACATTAGTCGACTGGCGAAATAAGTATTTTATAGATTAAGTGCGGTGCTTGAACTGCAATTTCAAACGATTCATTTGGCTAGCTCTCTTTACCCTGCACGTCTCACAAGGCGACTTTAATACTAGAATATTATAAAAGCAAAAATATATGATATTTCTTTGATTTTTTTCTTCTTCAAAGGAGCCCGGAACCAACACGGGGAGGTATGTGGTATGAAATTGATAACAAAAGCGATCCTATTCTCAGTTGGAACACATAGTACTAGCAGCTATGGACTACCTGAACCTATATATATATATATATATATATATATATATATATATATATATATATAATATATATATATATAATATATATATATATATAATATATATATATATATATATATATATATATATATATATATATATATAACACAGTTTATTTTTATCTTAGAACGTTTTCCATTGCATTGTTCCCAAGAGTCATTGAGTCATTGTTATGGGTGTTAGTGAACGATACTAATACATAAAAATACATATTAATAAATACTGGAATATATTTAATCCCAAACTCGGAAACAAACTTTTATGCTATCACACAAATGCTTGTCCCCTCGGGGATAGAACCCGAGCCTTGTTGATTGCGTAGTCAAGGTCGCTAACCATCGACCAAAGGGCGGTTAAAAAAATTATTTATTAAATTATGGCAGCAAGTTCAAATATAATGCTGAATAGTGTGTGATTTAAAAAAAGTACTACAACATTAAACTGACTTGTGGCCTCTGTGTTTGTGTTTGTCAACAGATGAAAGATGCTGCTTGGTCCTCGCCAACGCTCTCTTTAGGGATTGAGTGCAAAGCCAACATAACAATTTACCATCCACCTGCAAAACAACAAGATATAATTATTTTTTAAACATAACAAAGAATGTAAATAATAATATTTTCCGAGTTAACTCATATTGAAGACTAATCATCATGCATATTTGTAAAAGAAAATCAAAGTCTGTGAACATATGCAGTTCTCGAGCAAGTAATCCTTTGAAAAACTGAAAAACTCATTTTGAAGGTGGCTTCTGAAAATCGAATTTAAGACCCCATGTCTATACTGAGTCGAATTCAAGACCCCCATATCTATACTAAGTCGAATTCAAGACCCCATGTCTATACTGAGTCTAATTCAAGACTCCATGTCTATAACTAGTAGAATCTAAAAAACCGGCTAAGTGCTAGAGATGGGTTGGACTAGGTAAATCAGAGACTAGGTGCACCTAGTCCTAGTCTGTAAAAATACGTGATCCAAATACCTGTTCCACCTAGTCCTAATGATATTATTCTGTTAAATTGATACTATGAACAATAAGTATGCGTACTAGGTACTATGTATCTATCAGACTTCAATGAAAGAGATTAGTATTTAATCTCCCTTTACGAATGTGTAACGTAATTGAATATAATAATATTCTCTAATACTTACGCGAGACATTTACACAAATAAAACTAGATTTTACGCTATTTATCGCGTTTTTTCTGATTTTTATACCCCTTTGTTAGATGTTTTTTCATTAAATGTTTTGTTAAATTTGATACCGAGACTTTAAAACTTTAGTATAGGTACCTTACATATTTTACATTCTGCCATTGTCTGCCATATTTTATCTTTTATCTACAAAATTTTCCTAAAAGCGATATTGCTACTTTTGGGCACCATTATCATAATAATAAAATAAAAAGTTCAGAATAACCGATTAAATAATATTAACAATAACCTTCTATGCTAATAACGAACACGTAACCTGAAAAAACTTTTTGATGGATCACGTCCACAATACTAGGTTACTCTATGATACTAGATGCTTCAAAGTATGAAGACTATGATACTTTGATCAATATCGGACACGATCTCTGTTACCTGTTCTCAATGAAGTATTTGATCGAATATCAAAACAACATGTAATATGACGTATAAGCCGGCAGTTAGCCCGGACATACATATTGTATAGAGGTATCTCTCTCTTGTGAGAGAGAGAAAAAGTATACAAATCATATTGTTTCATCTCGTTAGCATTTTGTCATGGGTGAGCAAGATAGCAAAACACGTTTTCACATAAGAGTAAAGGAAATGGTGCAGCATATGCGATGAGCGTTTTATGCTATGATTATAATACTAATAGACTACAGAGTACTGGACTACACGGACTAAGTTTTGTGAAAAATGGAATAGGTGCCGCCTAGTATCGTAAAATACCTAGTATTCGTATCTGTTCTAGTACTTACGACTCATCTCTACTAAGTGCCAATCGGACTCGCACAAAGAGTTCCGTATCATCTTTAAAAAATACCCAAAAAACCCCATTCATTGTATGGGTTGGTACGTTACCCCCGTTAATATTCTCATTTTTTAATTCTTAGTGTTTGTTGTTATAGCGGCAATGGAAATACATAATTGTGAAAATTTTAGCTTTCTAGCTACATTGGTTTATGCGATACAGCCTGGTGACAGACAGACACACAGCGGAGGCTTAGTAATAGGGTCCAGTTATACCTTTTAGGTACGGAACCCTAAAAAATAACTTGTGTCTATATTGTGAGGAATCTAAGACTTTATGTCTATATTGAGTTGAATCCAAGACCTCATGTATATACAATTATAGATGTATATACATGTAGGTCTATAGTGAGACCGATATCGCTAAGCTTGAGGCAACAGGATTTCCTATCTATATACCTTTTTATTATCATCATGCCTGTCAAAAGCACATCTTTGTTTGCATTGTTCACAGGTGACAGCTGGTCCATACTTGCGCTCTGAATTAGTGCAACGCTGACATTTATTACCTGCAACAAAAATAATGATTATAACTCAATCACGCCACAAAGTCTGATTGTATTTGCGTAAATTTTAACATATTCATATGTCAACATCTATTGTAGTATAAAATAAGTGGAAAAGTTATAATTTACGAAAAAAATGTTTATATGAATTATCAATTTGATTACATGTGACGTAATTCGATTTGCGTGTTACACTACCTGGATTGACTGAGTTATATCCATATATTATACATCAGGTAAATCATAAAAGATCTGAGGAAAATGTTTGAGCATAATCTGAAACCAAAACAGAGGCCTAATCTATGACTGGATATCATAAGTCATTACATGAAAAAATAGTATGCTATTTGTATCCGTTCCTATTATGAGAATGTACAAACCTTTGTTACTATTTAAAAAAAATCCATGTGAATTGGAATTCTGGCATATCAGTGAAAGTCCAAGCACAAATTAATTAAGCAGTGTGTTGGCAAATTCAAAAGAACAAGATCGACACAAAAAATTACGGCCGCGAGATCCCAAAGATTGTAACAAGGAAAACTATTAAGCAAGTTCAAGAGTTAGTACATGCGCATCCAAGAATGTCGACTTAGAAACGTTCCTCTGCTGTAGGTTTGTTTAGGTCTGTGTTGCAACGAACACATCCCTAATTATAGCTATTTGCGCGCAAGTCGCAAAATGCCTCATGTGTAGGGATGCAACATTGCTCATATCATCAATATTAAGACATCTATTTTTTCCAGAGTGAAACATTGCCGTAAGAACAGTAAAGTTTATGACCAATAGATGGATTTCGACGGTTTTCGATGCTTTTAAATTATATTTATACTTGATTTCTATGATGTAGTGATCCGTGGATGACAAACAACCAACAAAACAATTGACGGTCGATGCAAGCAAGCAAAGCAGCTGCTTCTTTTTGCGCGCTCTAGTATTGCAGTATGTGTATAGAAAAACCACTATTGTCTATCACATTTTATGAGATACAGCCTGGTGACAGATGGACGTTTCACAGACAGCGGAGTCTTAGTAATAAGGTCCCGTCTTACCCTTTGGTTACGGAAACCTCAAAAAAAGGTGAAAATACAGTGTCGCTCGCGCCATTGTATCGGTACCAGCTATAGAACCATAAGTTCAGTGGCATAAATTAGCACCACCTAATCTCCCATAAAGCATAATATGCACATTACTTATGGCCAGGGCTTGAAACTTCTTTTTGGTTTTTGAATCTTCTCAATTAGTTAAGAGTGCAATGTGAGCATTATCTGACTTCAGTGATGGTTAGGTGGGGTGTTAGCTATGAAAGAGTGACAGGCTGTCACTCTTACAGCCATATTTTTTTTTGTTGTGTACGTGTGTGTGATAAAAAACAATTGACAAATCATTTCCCGCCAATTGTTTTATTACTAAGAAGGATGCAACGTTTTAAAAATATAACATTTGAAATTCAAATAGTTCCGATTAGCTAGAAATGCAAAACTTTTAGTGTGCCCGATGTATTAAATAAGTTTGCTAAAAACAACGTAATTTTAATATTTGAAAAGCTGTAACTTTTAAAAATTGGATTTGATTATGATTCTTGAAATGGCATTCGACATATTTTTTTACTACTAAAATACCGTAGAATGATTGGTTGAAAATTTTCAAATTTAGACTGAAAAACACTTTTCAAATTTTTTTTATCAATGATTGACGTAGGATAACTAGCCAATGGTTGGCAAAATCTTAGGTTGAAAACCCTGTTCGATGAGACGGGCATCACCAATGTTGTAAGTGAAATTGACGTCACCAATGGCAGGTTAATACTTTATTATACACATAACTGGCCTCGGCATTTATAGAACTGTATTGCAGCCAATGGAGACCACTTTGGATAAGCATTATATATTTATAATGGTTCTATATTAATGTATTAAACTAACACACTGTAATAGTAATAAATTTTATGTGCAATAGAAAAAATATTGTTTTCTTTGTAACAATATTTATAGTAAGACTAGGTAGTATAACAAAAGCCACATTAAAACTAAATATAAATAAGACTTACCAATAAAAGCAGCAATTATGTTGCAGTATTCACATGCCGTAGGTTTCCCATAAGCCTTAACATTTGCTTCACATTTTTTACATATTGAAGAAGTATTGGATTTGCTACAAAAAATAATCATGGTTATTTTTGAATTTAATATAATAATATAATATTACATTTGAATAATATAAGTCATTAAAAAATGAATGGAAGATGATTTTTTATAGGATAGATTAGCAAATAATAGAAAGATATAATTATCACTCGTTTAAGAAAAAATGAAACCTGGCATACACACATTTTTCCCCTTTTTGTTCTATATTTAGTTTGTAGAAGCCATTAATTTTATTCACAAAAAGTCATGAAAGTAAGATTCAATGACAAAAGCATATTGAGATAATGTCATGAAATCCACTGTGTGTAAGGTATTAGCTACTTTATTCTCCAAACCAGAATACGCAAGCACTAAAGTTATTATAGCATAAACAGGTAAGAAGGCCCCCAAATCCCAGTAAAATGTTTCAGAAAATTGTCACCTAGTAGTCACTATGGTGCTGATCCACTAAGCCTTGACTTGTGAGGCACAAGAGGCATAGCAGAAAGATTTAATTTTAACAATATTCTAGTTTTCTCTTTTAAAGAATAGATTTGTTTAAAAGAGAAAACCTGAAATATGATTTAAATTTAACTATTTCTTATTCATAATTCAATTGCTATTTTTACACACTATTTTTTTGTAAATTTTTTTTTATCTTATCACTTTGACAGCATGCCATTTTATTACACGCATCTCCCCGTGCACCAGCCTTTTTCGACATTATTATAAATTCTACACAAAAAACTATAATAGTAATGCATTCGATTTAAATGTATATGTTAGAGTAACTAATATATTTTAATTATAATAAATAAAACAAGATATATTGTATTTTTTATTTAAAAAAATCATCCCTAGCATAACCTTTTTTGTGGAAAAAAAACTCTTACATAATTAAAACGAGGGTGATAAGGTACAAAAAGATTATACAAAAATACTCTCGGCAGTTTTGTCCCCTTTGCCCCATCTTCATGTAAATGAATGGCCTATATGTGTGTAGCTAAAGAACTGAGTTACACATTGCAATGAACACCGATAATGACAGAGCATTGTGTTTTTAGTTTCAAGGAAAACGGATCACTAGCTGGGGTTGTGATCGGTGTATGTACGAAAAAAGAGCATACCTGCACCAGGTCATGATCAACAGGACTTATCCCTAATTTTGCAAGTCCAAATTAAAAACTTATACTGAGAATACACAATAAAAAAGTATTATCCTATTAGTCTATGTGTTCATGCAAAATTTATGTATATGATTATATGAAAAATTATCTCTTGTTGAATTTGTTAAGTGTTGTACAACATTTTAGTTAAATTTACTCTTTCAGATGCATCCTTCTAATGTGCAAAATGGTAGTATATTTGTATTTAGCAATATATCTCCATCACATTACTGACAAAGTACCTCATGGTCTAGGCGATAGCCTACTTAGTTCAGATTACGAGCCCCCGTGCCTCGGATGAGCATGATTTTTTGTATATATTTATGTTTTTAAGAACATTGAACATTAGATACATACATACATTGGCAATAATAATTTTGCTATAGCCATGGTGTTTTTGTTTTTGACAAAAACATGGTTAAATAGATAATAAGTTTCCATTTGTGAGAATAACAGTATCACATGATTTGGCAAATAATACTGACCTTGTCTGCTGAAACTCAGAACGGCAATAGGTACACTTGACAACCGGGAAAGAACCACGACATTCCTGAAATATCCACAAGTACCCAGCGTCACAACTGACGTCATAATAACAGTAAACGACACAAATACATATTTCTAAATTTCATAAGAGCAAAATAATAACACAAGCATGGAAATAGTCAGAAATCTAAGTACTTTACCTTACATAGTTGTTCGCCTGGAGACAATTCCTCAAAAGGATGTCTCGAAAAACAACGAGAACAAGCAAATAAAGCTGTAGATGCAGCGGTACTCATTGTTTATGCTTTAAGTAATAAGATTTATTACCTAATATTCGAATTTAATAGCAAATTATGAATACTAGCGAAACAATTTGATATAAAATTACACAAAAATTTAAATTAAAAAATTTGACAAGTTGTAATTTTAATGACGAAAGACATTCAGCCAAAGAGTATACAATACTACGGTCACAAATTATAAAGTAATATGTACTCTACGGTAAGTAAGCATTGACCTCTAAATATATGGACATGAAATAGCTACAGAAAAAGCGTGTCATTTATGCACATAACATGGCTGCCGTGTTGACATTATTAAGGATGTCCGGAAAGTAACATTTATATTTTATCGATATTAAAGCATGTTTCCTGATTTAGGTATTTCCAACCAAAAAAATGTTATTAGTTATTACAAGTGATCTTTGATGTATAAAAATAAAATCTAAACATAATTGATTAGTACCTATATTGATGATGGTTAAAACATTCCCCAAAAATATTGAAACTGATAATAGGCCCCTACTAAAAGGTTTATAGTAAACAAAATTTTAATTTTTACTAAAACTTTAGCTGACTAATTTTGAGGTTCTAGGAAACTTTTCCGATATTTTCACAACGACGTCAGTATGTCTTTGCATTGTGTGATTATATTCGCACCAGCACCTGCTTGGTTGTAGTGTCACCTAGGCTAGGTACCAATTTAAAACACCAATAAAAACGATCTCTGGACTCACTCAAACGAATATTAAATTGTTGAACAGAGATCGAGTTAACAAATCAAAATATCAACGTAAATTCGTTATTATGTGACATTCAATCACAAATAAACAGATTCAAGATCACGGCTTTAAAAGTGGCTAATAAAATAAGAACACAAAAAATATGTGGTGCTATTTTGTTCAATCACAGCCAACGTACGTCATGCGTCATATCACGAAAACGTCTTAACTTATAGGCGAATTTTCTAAGGGCCTTATATTACTTTGCGAATTCTCGTTGATAAAGCTGAGCAATAATAGCAATAGTATTAAATCATAGCGTAAAAAATAAGGTTGATTAGTATTACACTACTTTTATGACGTTCTAATATTTTTTGGTTTCTGTTTAATATATCATTCTCAAGCCATTTTCTTGAGATGAGTTTGTAGGCAACATTAAATCCCATTATTTTTATCGAAGTAAACAAAGGTGAATGTGTAATAAAATGAGTTGTAATTTGAGTTTTTAATAATTAAAACTAATTCGTACACTTCAAGGATTGGTGCGGCTGAAATTATAATTACCACTAATATATGTGACTATATTTAAGTCGATTTAGCTTGAGTCATTATATTGTGGTCTGTAGTTTAGCATATTATCGATGATAAATAATCATATCAACAATGCCCAGGACCATGCTTGTAAGGCTATATTAGTATTGGGTTTATTAAATCGTAACTTACTTTTAAATTAAAATATTTACTTACTCTTTGCCCTCGTGTTGGTCAGACTCCGTTGAAGAGTAGGCCAACTGCCATTCTGCCAGGCAGGTCGTAAAAGGCGACCGATTGGTTATGCGAGTCATTACCATTATGGCTACGAGGTGGTAGAGTTCTGCATTATCTCACCTAAGTCTGGTACCACCGCCTTTCCTATTCCTGCCGCAATAGCGTTAGCGCTTGACACTATCATGTTCCGGTTCGGAGGATAAACTTATGCATGTGGCATTAGACGTCGCCACAAGATAGTAACGCATTTTAGCACTTTAACATCTTTGGTGTCTATAGGTGATGGCTGACTCCTTCGGGAGACCCTTCTGCTTGTTTGCTATCTTAAGATATAGAAAAAAAAGGATGTAATACTCAATTGGCTAATAGGTAGGTGGGCAGCGTGCTGAAATATGGTAGGGTGCAAGAAAATGTGATAATAAATAACAAACATTGTTTTTAATATATTTAATAATTTAGTCATTTATTCCTCGTGAATAAAGATAACACAATAAAAATAGTCATGTCCAAAATAATAATTGTTTAGATTTGAATAAATTTTCCATGCGAATATGTCAACACTAACTTTCAGTTTGTCTAAAACTTTCTTATATGCTGCAGATGAAATTAGTTACATTGTGGACTAGCTGATGCTCGCGACTTAGCTAGCGTTGGCTTTTGAAAGATTTCAAAGTTTTACCTTTGGGCAGAACCCTTTTTTTCTAAAATCAACGTAATTTTAGTGACTCCTTGTAATTTCGACTATCTAACAGTAAATGTACCATCAAAATGGTTTCGCCTCGGTATATCGAACAGACAGGCGAAAAGTATCAAAAATTCAATTTTTGTTGCATGTACCTATGCAATTATCACATGCACTTATTTAAAAGCCATTATTTTAATGTTACAAACAGACCTTTAATTTTATTTATTTTGTACACATAAATTATTGAGATCTGCATATTACTGTTGACAAAATATGAACAACGATGTGTATTCCTAACAAATAAGAGAAATTAATTTAGTTACAGTAATAGAAACATTATTTTTTAGGATTTTTGTTTAACTTATTGTACATTTGCCCTAGATGCTATTGTTAGATAAAAAGTTACTCATAAATACAGATATATTTAATTATTTGTATTGAAATACTCAAAGAATAACATAAGTTTCTGTGCAGTATTAAAATAATTTAAAAAATCAATCAGAATTTAACCCACCATTGGTGACGCATATATCTGGAAGGCCGTAAGATTCGAAAGATTCGAATAACTTTTTCGCCAGCCGATTTGTCCCACACCGTTAGCACTGCTCATGACTTTGACATTAGACAATACGAACGTGTTTTCTTTAGAGGTTACTCTTGAAAGAGCGATATATAGTTGGCCATGTGAAAAACGCTAAATCTAAATCTGCAACGTTGAAGGTTTGACCCTGCGATTTGTTAAGGCGAGGCATCGGAGCAAACGGGAAAAATGTATAAATGGTTGATCCTAAGGGCCATCCCTGAATCTTCTCACTAAATTTAAATTCACTAAGTCCAAAATTAATAATGGTGCACTGTAAAATGTTATGAGCATTTAATGTGGATACATCATTTATAAATTGCAGTGTACTTGATTGCAGTGTGCCTGATAGAATACTAGATGGTTTATTCTTTAAAAGGGGTCCACTCAATTCTTTAAAAGGGGTGAACGAATTATTGCTTTACGGTTGGATGTGTAGATGATAGATGTGACCACCAACTGGTCATAAAATTGAACGTCAAATTTGCCATTTTATTATTTATAAGGTTATTAATGTACAGTTAATTATCAGTCCAAAATTAATAATGGTGCTCTGTAAAATGTTATGAGCATTTAATGTGGATACATCCATACTAATATTATAAATGCGAAAGTAACTCTGTCTGTCTGTCTGTCTGTCTGTCTGTCTGTTACGCTTTCACGGCTAAACCGCTGAACCGATTTGGATAAAATTTGGTACAAATATAGTTTGAGACCCGAGAAAGGACATAGGATAGTTCTTATCCCGAAAATCCCACGGGAACGGGAACTATGCGGCTTTTTATTTTAGAAATTTTTCCACGCGAACGAAATCGCGGGCACAGCTAGTCATTTATAAATTGCAGTGTACATCAAGTAGCTATTCAAAATGATGTGACCAATATAGATGTCACCTTTTCATTAATAATTGGTGCCGAATTAATCAAATTATTAGCGGCATCTGTTTACCCTATGCCCCTACTGATCCAATTCAAAAACAAAATTTTAATCTATTATTTACTCTGATTAATTTTGTAGTAACAAACATAATTTAACCAAATTTACATAATTATTGTCATATTAAATTATTCTGATACTTGTAGTTTATAAGTTTGACATTAAATTCATTTATTTATTCACTTACACAAAAAATGAATGTACATAATATGTAGAATTTGTTGCATCCAACTACTTAAATTAGTTGTTTATTAGTTTGAAATTACACTTTTGTTATTCTCTTACATAAAAAAAAAATGAATGGGCATAGTATGTAGAATTTATTTTTTCCAACTACTTAATTTATATTAATACTAGCTGTGGCCGCGACTTCGTTCGCGTGGAAAAAATTCTAAAATAAAAACCCGCATAGTTCCCGTTCCCGTGGGATTTCTGGGATAAGAACTATCCTATGTCCTTTCTTGGGTCTCAAACTATATTTGTACCAAATTTTATCCAAATCGGTTGAGTAGTTTGGCCCTGAAAGCGTAACAGACAGACAGACAGAGTTACTTTCGCATTTATAATATTAGTAGAGATAGTATAGACTAAAAATCGTATATTTTGAAAATAAATACGCAACATGACTAATAGTTTTCCTATTTTTGGCAAAGTAAGACATTTGTGTTGGTAACCCTGTTAGTATTAAGTTTTATACCAAAATGGCGGGTTTCATTAGTATTTAGTAAATTGAAGTTATTGTTATTGTTTAGTTATTCAAGTAAAACATCCCTAATGATGCTGTAAATTGCGAAACCGGTTAAGTGTATTAATAATAAAGTGTGAACTACAAGTATAAGTGAAAGAGATAGTGCCGACGTTAAAAAGTATACAATTCATTAAAAACAAAATGTAGTAAGCAAATATGAACATTGTGGATGACTAAGTTGTTTTATTTTAAATTATGAAATAATTGAAACATTTTAAACATCATAATTTGAGTAGTTAATATTTTATTAATTTTAATTAAAAAAATAGAGGGGTAAGTAGCCACTCAACCGTCCAAGCCCCGTACGCGACTATCACGTCACGTGTCCGCGCATTTTAACTTTTCAACCGCACGCGACTCTCTTAACAAAAACCATTACTACTAAAAAACTACAAGAGCTAAATTCGAATAAAAAATATTTACAGAAGGTTAAAGAATGTATACTTTTAAATAATCGAAAATAAAAGGCACAAATTAATTATAAAAGATTTAAAAAAAAAGATAAAAATTGGACACATGGTAAAAAAGTCTTATTTTTTTGTTTATACAGAGTTTTACAACACAAACTTATAGTTACTTGTCAAAAATTATATTATTATAGTACATAATATATTCTTTCAAGCGACACCAATATGTTATTATAAATATTTAATTTTCTACCAACAAAAATTAAACAAAAACAAGTAATCCCTAAGAGGCCCTCAGATATCTAGCGACGATATTGATGTGACAAGATGGCCGCCCGGCTAAGGCCGTCCACACGCATGGAGTTTATTTCAATGAAACACAAAATAATTTCAGAGGTTTTGAATCAATAATATTTATTTTCTTTAATTATTTCTATTATCATTTACCATAATATTACTTGTTGAAAGTCCGTCAAAGTCGGTCCAGCCGTTTCAAATATTAGCCGGAACGAACAGAAAGACAGACAGACAGACAAAAAATACAAAAATTGTTATTTTGGTATATGTACCGTGTATACATTCATGTGCATTTGGTAAAAAGCGGTTCTTTTAAAATAACAGACACACAGTATAGATTACAAACAGACACTCCAATTTTATTTATTTGTGTAGATGAAAGAAAGTGGCCTAAGTTACTTCTTATCACATCAGGTGTCTGTCAGTGAAAGTCTCGTCAAAATTGGTTCAGCCGTTCCAGAGATTATCCGGAACAAACAGACAGACAGACAAACAGACATACAGACGAAAATTGTAAAAAATGTTATTTTGGTGTATGTACCGTGTATACATACACATGCATTTGGTCAAAAGCGGTTATTTTAATACTACAAACAGACACTCCAATTTTATTTTTTTTGTTATTTGTATAGACGAAAAACAGCAGCCTAAGTTACTCCCTATCATATCAGTTATCTGTCAGTGAAAGTCTGGTCAAAATTTGTCCAGCAGATCCAGAGATTAGCCGGAACAAACAGACAGACAGACAAAAATTGTAAAAAATGATATTTTGGTATAGGTACCGTGTATATATGCGTTTAGTAAAAAAATGTTTATTTTAATATTACAAATAGACACTCCAATTTTATTTATTTGTATGTATAGATTTCATTAATATAGAAAGAAAAAATAATATTAATAATAAAAAAAACAATTTATTTGAAACATTCACGAAAACATTCAATAAAACCTACACCAGCACTTAACACTAATACAACACCACAAACCAAACGCTCCGTGTGTCAGAACCCTTATTTAGGAAGTAAGTATTCCTGTCCAAAGGGGACTGCAGTCCTTTACACTAAAATCACGAACAACGTGTTGTATTCTAAGTATTTATAAACCAATCTCAACATATTTCAGTTGTGAATTATTACTACCATGTTAATAGTGAAGAATTATAATTAACACCAATTTTAAAAAGAAAAGCCTTAGAATATTTTTTATTACGACGTATAATTATCGAACAACCGTATAGTAAACAGTAAAACTTTTCAAGCGAAAGTATTCCATTGAAAAGTATTTGAATTGTCGTAAAACACGTTATTCCTAAAGTAAATATATTCACAAATAATAAAATGTACAATGCACATATGAAACAATATATAAAACATGTAAACTTAACACATTTTTGTCAGAGCTCCACACACAAAGTTTACTCACAAGCAATAATGACGGCCTGTCACATTTTTATATTTTTTAAAAATATTTCGTCAGTGTTGCACTGATAAAAAACCCCTTGAAATTCAGATAATTTAAAAAACTGTCATCTAGTGACATCTATTGTAATAATAACAACTGTAATAAGCGCATCATACGTTAAAACCGAACGCTGTCATTTGGTGACTGTACTCCCGTGGACACGAGACGCAATAATTTTGTTGGTGAGTACAATCACCGTGGATGCTTGAGTGGGTAGGTACAAAGAGCTTTCATGTAATGAAGGTAGTTTCATGTAAATTGCCGTTGGTGGCGTTTTAGTCACAAGGGTTCAGGAAAAGTACTAGAGTCAGTCATCTATTAATCTATTATCAAGGATTGAAATACCGGTATTATGTGATATCGTTATTGCTCAAGGCAAGACATAACGATATTTTCAAGCATAGCGCTATCCAATAATGATACAGAATTTGTTACTATTTAATAACGTTATTCATTACGTTCTGTTATATCCAAAAAATTTCGTTATGGTATATGGTATTATGATTCACTCATTTGTGCTCCGCTTGTTGTTTCTTGTATTTCACATATCGGATAAGTTAGATTTAAAATTAGAGGTTTTCATCAGAGTTTGAAAGATTTTGTTGAATGTACCAGTTTTTGGTACTATTATTTTTAAAATACTGTTTTTTAAATTTTTAAATAATTAATATTACATTTATATTTAGTGTGAAGTTTCGTAATTATAAACAGGAAAGTACCTACCTTTCATAGCGAGACTAGCTGTTACCCACGGCTTCGCTCGCGTATATTTACTTTAGAACTTTTTTTTTATGTCATTAGATAGCAAACAAGCTGATGGGTCTCCTGATGGAAAGAGTCAACTATCGCTTATAGACACCAAAAGTGTTAATGGTGCGTTGCTATCTTGTGGCGAGGCCTAATGCCACATGCATAAGTTTACCGACTACCTTACCCTCCAAACCGGAACACGACAGTGACAAGTACTAACGCTATTGCGGCAGGAATAGGTAAGACGGTGGTACCAGACCCGGGCGAGACAATGCAGAACTCTACCACCTACGTAGCCACGATGGTAGTGACCAATCAGTCGCCTCTTACGACCTACCTGGCAGTTGGCCTATTCTTCAAAGGAGCCCGGGACCAACGCGGGGTAGACTTATTTAACCTTCCTTACAAGAAAACTTATTTAACCTTTCTTTATAAGCTACTTTATTAAAAATCTCGACGTAGTCGGGTGGGCCGCTAATATTGTATAAAAATAATATTAACATGTTCATATTCGTTATTTATTAAAATGTATTTTATTATCAAAATTTAAGTAAAACACGAAAAATAAAACTAACTATTGGTTACATACCTATCGAACATACTAAAGTAATTTATACAAATATATAAAATTGGAGTGTCTGTTTGTAACATTAAAATAACCGGGTTTAACTAAATGCATATGGATGCATATACACGGTACATATAACAAATAACCCTTTTTCTTGTCTTAAACAGACAGACAATTTTACTCAATTCTTACGAAATTTTATGTAAGTATGTCCAAGGAATATAAAGTTTCATACAAACTTTTATCCCCTACTTCACCCTGTGTCACTACCATCATAACTACTTGGTGGTAGAGTTCCGCAACGTCTCGCCCGAGTATTTGATACCATTGCATTAGCTATTCCTGCCGCAATAATGTCAATTTTTTTTATATCTTGATAACAAACAAGCAGACGGGTCTTCTGATGGAAAGAGTCAATCATCACCTATAGACACCAAAGATCTTAATGATGCGTTGCTATCTTGTATCGAGGTCTAAGGCCACGTGCATAAGTTTACCGGCTACCTTACCATTCATATCGGAACATGATGATGACAAGAATTGACTCTATTGCGACACAAATAGGTAAGGCGGTGGTACCAAATACGCGGGCGAGATAAAGCAGAAATCTACCACCTATTTGTCATTGTCTTGTTTCGGTTTGGAGGGTAAGGTAGCCGGTAGACTAGTGCATGTGGCATTGTAAACCCGCCACACGGATGGCAGCGCACCGTTAACATTTTTGATGTCTATAGGCGATGGTTTCTCTTTCCATCAGGAGAGCCATCCTGATGCAGAGAGAAACCATCGCCTATAGACATCAAAAATGTTAACGGTGCGTTGACACAAATAGGTAAGGCAGTGGTACCAAATACCCGGACGAGACAACGCAGAAATCTACCACTTGTTCGTTATTGAAACGAAGTTCCTTATCGCGCGCTGTGAAAGGAGGCTAGACGGAAAAAATTCTTACGAAAAATTGTTACAACATTTTTTGCTATAGTAAGGTATTGTAAGCACAGAAATATCCAGCTACTTTCCTTAAGCTCGTGCATTATATTTGATTGATTGTTTACTTTTTTCTAGTGCCAAATGTTCGAAATTTATACAGAATTTCGGCCGAATGTAGAATTTCGACCAAAAGTTGAATTTCGACGGACAGTCGAATTTCGACCGAGTGTCGAAATTCGACCGAGTGTCGAATTTCGATCGGTTGCCAAGTTTCGACCGCCGGTCGAATTTCGAACGGGTGCCGAAATTCGACCGTGGGTCGAAATTCGACTGGGTGCCGAAGTTCGACCAGGTTCCGAAATAGGACCGGGTTCCGAATTAGGACCGGGTGCCGAAATTCGACCGTGGGTCGAAATTCTACGAAGTCCCTTATCGCGCGTTGTGAAAGGGGGCTAGACGGAAAAAATTCTTACGAAAAGTTGTCACGACACTTTTTGCAATAGTAAGGTATTGTAAGCTGTGCGGCGTGCGGATGTTTCTCTGTCTCTCTCTCTCTCTCTCTCTTATAGAAAGCAAGCCAGATATTTTCATTTCTATTTCGCATTGAACAATGTGGTGACGCGACGATTATTTTTGTTGAGTGTATACAGGTTTTTTGTAAATAATAATAAAAGGAACTTCGTTCCATCCGAGTGTCCCTTGACACCTCTCAAGTTGTTTACTTGTTCCGGTTTGGAGGGTAAGGTGGCCACACCACCAAACACATCCCAAACTGAGGGCAACGCACCGTTAACATTTTTGATGTTTTTTTTTTGTTTTTTTTTATATCATAAGATAGCAAACAAGCAGATGGGTCTCCTGATGGAAAGAGTCACCCATCGCCTATAGACACCAAAGGTGTTAATGGTGCGTTACTATCTTGTGGCGAGGTCTAATGCCACATGCATAAGTTTACCGGCTACCTTACCCTCCAAACCGGAACACGACAGCAACAAGCACTGACGTTATTGCGGCAGGAATAGGTAAGGCGGTGGTACCAGACCCGGGCGAGACAATGCAGAACTCTACCACCTAGTATCCACGATGGTAGTGACTCGATAGCCAATCGGTCGCCTTTTACGACCTGCCTGGCAGAACGGCAGTTGGCCTATTCTTCAAAGGAGGCCGGGACCAACACGGCGAAAAGTCTAGAGTATGATGTCTGTCTGATGTCTAGAGTATAGGCGATGGTTTCTCATACCATCAGGAGAGCCATCAGCCTGTTTACTATCTTATGATGTAAAAAACAAATATTCATTTTGAACACTAATCATCTTGACTAACAACAACTTGTTTTTTCGTTTCACATCTGCAAATTATTTTGTATAGAAACTGGCTGATAAAAAATACATACTAAAAGAGGGTATTCAGTACTCGATTTTAATACCGAATATGTAAAAAAAAAGTAGGTACTTAAACGTTGAGCTAATTATCCAATGACATGTTCATACTTATATGGACGCCCGCGCATAGATACAAAACATGTTTATTCAAATTCTCTTTTATAGGCACCATCGAAGTTCATTATTTACAAACAGTGATTTTCCCAACTCGTGACTAGACTCATTTGTCAGTAGTCACCGCGCGGATAACAACGCTATTACACGCACGGTGACCGTATTTTCTTAATATTTCTTTACTAATTTGGTTGTGGTTGACAACATTAGAGTTAAGCAATATTTTGATAACGTCATTTTCCTCGCCGAGTAAATTTTCCTTAAAGTAGTCCTAAGAAAACTGGTATTTTTCATTTTGTGTTTCTTTTATCTTGCGGGGCTGCCATCATATAAAGAAAGCAATATTTTATTTATTTACTTATTTTAATTTACTTTCTTTCGTACTAAATCAGGGCGGTCGCAAACTAACATCATGATTTTCGACCAAAGTGGGTTTGCGACCACCTATTTTAGTGAGTGAATTGAAAAAAGTTCTATCAAGAAAACATTTGGTCGTAAACTGATGACATGCATCTTTATGCTTCTACAACATCAGATTCTAAATTATACAATCATAAAAGCATCATTGAGATTATAACAAGCAAAATATTATGTAGCTTTAAGTGTCAGAATGCGACCACTCGGCCACTTTCTAGCGTATTAGATATTTATGTACTTCAGTTTGCGACCACTGGATTTTAAAAAAATATAAGCTAAAAAATGATATGACTACAACTTTCGAACAAACATTGTTCTATAATTGAAGTAATAACGCTTCTTGTTTGAGTGTAACATTAGTGTAAGGTATCAAAAGGTAACTTTGTTCGCCTCCCGGCGTGGTATTTTTGCAGCACTACGTGACACATAAACACACCATTGAGTCATCACCCGACTCAGGCACTATTTTCTAGATTTGGGTTAAGCCCGATAGATTTAAATTTATGATTTCCTTATTACATAAGTATTCAATGAATATTTAATGCTTACTAATCATTGTTTTCTCCTGAAAAAAAAACGGGTTGTGGCTGTGTTGAGGACACAGCCGTGCATCTTTTACGTGAATACGACGACGTCACGGTTAATATCTTGCGATGGTCACATTTTTCATTCATCGTTCCAATCACAATGTTCCCCATCAAACCCGCCTACGAACCTAGACCACGTCCGTCCATCATTTGGATAGCGAACTAGAGCGTAGAGTGGCGCTACCACCGTAAGGTACCACCTATTACATACGAAAACCGAAGAATACAAAAACCTTCACAATAAAAAGGCCCCGGGGCCAGATAAAATCACAAATGTGGTAGTTAAACACCTCCCTCCTCTATATACCTACTAGTGTGCATCTTTAATGCACTCCTAGCCGGTTTTGTTGTTTTTAAGGTTTTTCCAGTTTCCCAAGCACGGGGTGAGTGCTATAACACAAAAATATTTAGAAATACGAAAGTACTGATCAAAATTATAAATATGAATTTCATCTGTAACGATGAACTCATTTAACTAGTTATAAGTATGTATACCTAGCGATCAGTACAATCGACGTATTCGATCATATATCAAAGAAGAATTTCGCCGCCTCGAGCCTGTCGACACTAGCTCAGTGGAAGAGCGTCCCGGCTTAGGGAGATGGTCGCAGGTTCAAACCCCGCGTGTCGATATTTTTCTTTGTTGTTTTTAAGGTTTTTATATATTTTGGATGTTGGTGATAGTTATGTAGCAATAACATCAAACTGTATCCCCCAATTTTTTTATCATCAGTTTTTTGAACTGTCCCCTCTTCGAAGGCAAATTCAAAGACGTATTTATGTCAAAATGCTATTATCTTTAATTAGAGAAACCTAGCCCCTCAAGTGGTCGCATACTGGAGGCGGTCGCGTTACAGACGCAGTGACCCTACATCGATATTTTTTAATTAATAAATTTTGTGACTAAGAAAACATTTTACAGTTCAAAAAATGGATCATCCTGCTTAACAGCTTTAATTAAAAAATTATAATAAAAGACAAACAAAAATCTATGCTTAAATAATTTAGCGGAAAATTTCAGGAATTATATTTTACAGATTTTTATATTTTGCTGCTGCTATAAGCCACGCTCTTCAATAAATTCAATAATATGCATACTAACCTTACAGAATTCTCACATTACATAATGAAAATTAAAGTGACGTCTAATTGTCCGTCTATTTGTGTTTCTTTGTAAATGTATGATTCATGGTCATGGTTAATCTGCAAAGCTGTGTGTGATGATATTTCAAATGGATAGCCTTAATTCTGGGGAAGGACATAGGTAGGCTACTTACTACTAATACTACGCGGGCGAAGCCGCGGGCGAAAGCTAGTTAATAATTAACACAATTGTTTGAAAAAAAAACATTTTTTTATTTTTTTATATCTTAAGATAGCAAACAAGGAGATGAGTCTCCTGATGAAAAGAGTCAACATCGCCTATATACACCAAAGATGTTAATGGTGCGTTGCTATCTTGTGGCGAGGTCTAATGCCATAAACATAAATTTACCGGCTGCCTTACCCTCTAAACGGGAAGACAACAGTGACAAGCACTGACGCTTTTGCGGCAGGAATAGGTAACAGACCCGGGTGAGACAATCCGGAATTCTACCACGGTAGTAGTGACTCGCATATCCAATCGCTCGCCTTTTACGACCTGCCTGGGAATACGGCAGTTCGTCTATTCTACAAAGGAGCCCGGAACCAACACGGGGAAATTACGTTAATAATTTGCATTTTAAAGAAAACTTAAGATACCTAGTAACATTTCTTATTACATAAAAACCCACGGGAGAAAAAACATGTTTAATAAAGATACATTGTCTTATGTAGGTATAATAATATGTATTAAAAGTTAGAATTGTTTTCTAATTATATGTAGGTTGGAATCCTTTAAAAATAATTATTTGAAAACCATGCGTACCGCTTGTAAATATTTTTAATGCGTGTCTCGTAAATCGTAAATCGCGATGTCTCATTACATCAAGCTTGTAAATTTGCGTAGGTACCTTGTTGCCAACTCGCAGTCATTGTAGTACGAACGACCAATCACGAAACAGCATGAAACGCGGCAACGTCGCATAAGTATCAATATTTATAACGTTATTTACCGTTCATAATTTCGTTCTGTTATTTTGGTAGCGATACACATAGTGTTCTAAAATAATTTTGTTACAGAGGTATCGCTACAATAATAACGGTATGTATCGAAAAATTTGTTCTGTTATTTGATAACGTTTTAAATCCCTGTCTATTATATATACTTACAATATTAGTCTATGGTGATTATATACTCTTTGCCATTTAGTCTATGATTGACAGATGGGCGCTACATTTGAGCGCGTTTGTTTATGTTGAAATTAAGTTGAAAGAGAATAATTTTAAGAATTACAGTCGTATAATTTGTTATTTTATGTTATTTGTCTTACGTGTGTACTACTTTCATAACAACGATGGCTATTCCACCGTTTCCTCCGAATGATCTGGCTAAACTCGTTCTTGGTAAGTTTGGCGGGAGCAAAAACGTTGAGTAAATGGTAACGGATCTTAAGGTATACAAAAACATTAATTTTCCATCTGTTTCAGGGTATCTTGCAGAAGAACAGCTTATGACTGCTTATGATGAATTTTTGCAAGCCAGTCCATATTTAGATGCCATGAGAAATGAATACGACAGAATGTTTATGACATCACTTAGAAACATTTTAGCTGAATATAGAGCTGTTAAAATATATAGTTAGTATTACGATTTGCGTTACCTTTTTAAAGCAACCAATTTTTGTTATGATTTTAGTTCACACAGAGGTGGAAAATATTTGTAAATAATGAGTAGATTAAACAAATCTTAATTCTTTGATTAGTTACACTAAATTCTTGATTGATGTAAAAATGTCTTTGTGTTTATTAATAGCAATTATGGATGATGGTTATCTCTTTCTGTTTCGAGAAAAATTTGGTTGAATACCATCTATTTTGTTGCATCTATCAATAGGTATGGATAAAAAGTGGATGAAATTTGTATTTAGGTATTAATTCACAACTAAACTATTTCAGTTGAAACCTGTAAACCAATTGCGCTTCGCAAAAGAATCATGCAATGTCCTAGTATGCTGGAAGTAGTAAAACTACTTATTAGTGTTGTAGATATTAATAGACTTAATGGGCATGAAGAAGTTGCAGATAAAAAGAGGTAATATAAATTTTTGTCTTATTTGAAAGCTAAGTATTAGTTAGAGGGTGAATTAGTATGCAGTGATCTCTCTGGATCTAAGGATGGTATAATCTTTACAGGCAGCTAATATGTATGCCATGTGGTAGGCTTCCACTATTAACACAGTTTGACGCCTTTTTTTCCAAAATACTCATCCATATTATACTATATATAATATAAATGGGAAAGTGTATGTGTGTGTTTGTCTTTCACAGAAAAATGGAGCAGTGAATTGATGTGATTTTTTAAGTGGAGATAGTTGAAGGGATGGAGAATGACATAGGCTACTTTTTGGCTTTTTCTAATCCCTCCACTTTCCATGCGAGTAAAGCCGCGGGCTAAAAGCTAGTCTAAAATAGGGTTAGGTTTAGAAACATGCCACATTGATAGAGGAAATTTGAAGCTGTGAGGGGCTTCTAAAAGGTCTTCTGATTAGTTTTTTGCCTAAGATGCCAATTTTTTTTTTCAAAAAGAAATATAATTCATATATTTTTGGGTTAGGCACGTAAATATTTACGATGAACTGCAGTATCCCGGCCGTGAGTTTTGCGTTCATATTTTTTTTATACGTAGATCATTGCTTATTAAATTTTTCAATTTGAAATTTTTTTTTTTTCGAAAATTACGATAAATATTGGTGTTAGTCCCGGGCTCCTTTGAAGAATAGGCCAACTGCTGTTCTGCCAAGTTGTTTTTTGTGGCAGAAAATAAACATGAGGTAGAAGTACAACCAGGGGCGTAGCTACCACTGTATCTGCTGTATCAATGAAACGGGGCCACTGGACCTAGGTGACCTCCGATACACATAAGCAAAAATTAGTAAAAATTATGGCAAAAGCAAAAAAAAACATTTTTTTTAAAAAGACAAGGAGACTGTATATGCAGACAGATAGATGATAATAATAAATTTTTCTTTTAATTTTATGCAAACATTTTGTTTTCTTTTGAGAGAAATCTCTACCCTTCATTTTCATCTCTACCCCTACCCAAACAGAATTATATACGGGGTGCTGCTAAGGCTGATGCTACGCCTTTGAGTATAACTTAACTTCGTCTGCACGGACTTTGTTTACTCCGCACAACTCCTCCCTCGTAGGTGATAGCGTGATAATATGTAGCCTATATGTTGACCCGATCTGTTAGTAATATTCATGGAAAATTTGAAGTAAATCCATGCAGTACTTTTTGAGTTTACCCGGGACATATATACAGGCAAACAGACAAAAATTCTAAATACTATATTTTTGGCTTTGATATCGATTGAAGATCACACCCCAAGTAATCTTTTAAAAAGAAAATGGGTTGTGTCTGTGTCATGGACACAGCCGTGCATCTTTTACGTGAATATGTCTACATCATGTGAAACATCTTGCGATGGTAACATTTTTCATTCGTTGTTCCAATCACAATGTTCCCCGTCAAACCAACCTACGGACCTAGATTGTCTAGACCACGTCCATCTTGTGGACAGCGAAGTAGAGCGTAAGGCGGTGCTACTATCAGATGGTGACCCGCTATTACCCTTCCAATCTAAACATATAATAAAATCGTAGGAAAGTCAAAACAGTACATTGAATATTTTTTTAAAAGAATACTTAGGGCGTGATCTACAATCGATATCGAAGCCAAAAATATGTGAAGTAAACGAGGTCCGTGTGGACGAAGTCGCTGGCAACAGCTAGTTCTATATATTTTTGGCTTCAATATCGATTGTAGATCATGCGCCAAGTATTCTTTAAAAAAATTATTCAATGTACAGTTTTGACATTCCTACGATTTTATTATATGTATAGATAATAATAATAATTTATTTAATTACTAGCTGTTGCCCGTGACTTAGTCCACGCGGACTTTGTTTACTCTGTACAGCTCCACCCCCGTATGTGCTAGCATGATAATATGTAACCTATATGTTGACCCGACCTGTTTGTAATATTTATGCAAAAATTGAAGTAAATCCATGCAACATTTTTTGAGTTTACTCTGGACATACATGACTTTCCTACGATTTTATTATATGTAATAATAATAATATAAATAATGAAATTTTAAACTTACACAGTAAATCACTTAAATTTCAATAAATCTTGGATAATGTTTACATTTGGTAGAAATAAGCTTAGGTTTGATTAATAACTATTTGTATTATACATTAAACTTATGTATAAAATTCCCGTGTCACAATGTTAGTTACCATACTCCTCCAAAACAGCTTGACCGATTTTGATGAAATTTCGTATGTATTATATCCCCCTAAATGGTAAGGGTTGTCCACCCCTAAATTTTTTTATTTTATGGACAAAAATATTTATTTTTATTGGAAGGAAGTTCCTTACGGCAGGCTTGGAGGGGATAGGGATTTTGCTGCGCGACCGAACTGAAAAAAATGTGATAGTAAAACCGTAAGAAAAATGCGTGGAATAAAAGCGTTAAATGAGACGTGCGCAGGCGCGACAGTCGCGTGCACAAGCGAGTAGTGCCGTTTAGCCGAAGGAAGTTCGTTCCTACCTGGTGTCCCGCGACACCACATCATTTTTTTATGATACAGCATTAAAAAATATATACAACCCTTAAATTTCAACCCTCTATGATCAACCCCTATTTTTTGATTAAATAATTTATATGGCAAAACAATGTTTGCCGGATCAGCTAGTAATAATATAGACTCACTGTAGGAATATAACAGTGATTCCTAAACTAGGTATCACCTGTATTTTTTGATAACCATATAAATAATGAGTATAGATTTTTTAAATTTTAGTTTCAATGTTATTAGTGTGTTGAAATTAGTGTTCGATCGAACTTTCGGTTTCCGCAAAAAATCAAGTTTCGGCGGCAGTTTCGGCCAAAATTAGCCGAAACTGTTGCCGAAACGAAACTAACTTCGGAAATTGTCGTACGCGCTCGCTTAACTTCATTACTCGCGGTAACGCTTCGGCGGACCCTGTCGGCCCTGTTCGGGATTTGTCGTGCGACGTTTGGTTAGCTCTGTAGTGTTGTTACACAACTTAAAAGTTATATTTTGATGGAACTGATTATGTGTAAGTTTTTGTATCGTTTCTGTACTTGAATGATTTATATAGTTTATTAACATTGAGTCAGTTAATTTGTTTTGTTGTTATTAGTAAATCAAATCACATGTAAAAAAGAGATTGTAAATGAAAAATTTGGAGTGATTAGTTTGTTTAATTACGTTGTGTAGGTAATTTTATTTCAAGATTTATTTTTCATTCCGATAACCTGTTGATGTAGTTTTGGCGCATTAGGGTTATTACAGTTTTATTTGTTCAGACTAAAATGTCTCAAAGAGAAAAAATATTATTTTAGCAGTACTTCGACAAATGTATCAGTGATATTCTCAAAGCTGTTTGCATGATGTGTAGCATGTCCTATTCATTAAGAAGCTAGAAACCCAAAAATAATAAACAGTACTTGGACTGAAACTGCATTTACCAAAATTTCATGACGTGGAATACAGGCAAGTATTAAAACGATTATCAGAATTAAACGATTTTAAAGGAATAGTAATGATTATTTTGAGATAAGAGGTAAGAGACTGATAATTCTTCTAAGTACAAATACAAACCAAAGTATTGATTAATAAATGAAAAAATAACAAAAATATTCTCAATATTTTTTTAAAGTGATTAATAAATGATTACAACAAAATATATTTTTTCATAGAAGAGAGGGCAAACGTACAGCTCACCTGATGGTTAGTGGTTACCGTCGCTTATAGACAACTACCCTACCAGGGGTCTTGTATTTGGTTTGCTGGCGTTTTAAGAATGAGTAGGCTCTTTTCTAGAAAGTTCCTAAGTCGTATCCGTTCGGAAAAATTTCTGTCGATAGCTGGTTCTACATAGGAGCAGTGCGAAGCAAAAAATGCCTCGAGAATCGCACGGCTGTGGACTTTTAGACATCTAGATGGTGAGGATGAACTTTGAATTTTGTTGCGATGTCCGATAGTGAAATTCGGCGGCAGGAATTAATCCAAACAGTTTCTCGGAATATCACCCATGATAGAGCCGATAAAAGATGCAGAGTGATCCCACATCTCAACGTAACGCTAAAGAATCAAGCCGATTTAAAATAGCGTCATCGACGATTCGAGCCTGCTGCTGGAGGAGCTGGTACTGAGGAGCCCCCGCCCATAAATGAGAGCAGTACTCCACATGAGGCCGGATTTGCGCCTTATGAAGCAGTAAACGACGCGATGGGCCGGTGTGAAATATTGCCTAGCCCTGCAAAGAACTCCCGGCTTTTTAGAGGCTAATTTAGCCTTGCCTTCCAAGTGACTGCGAAACTGAGCGGTGCTCTATATGTCGACACCAAGTATTCCAATCCTGGCTGAGGCTTTCAGGGAAGTATTTCAGGGAGATACGACGAAGGGTGATTTTTTAGCGGTAAATACACAGACTTATGTCTTATTGGGGTTAAACTGAATCAGATTTAATAGACCCCACTCCTAAGCTACGGAAAGTTGTTCTTCAATTTCTGACACAAGTTTGTTCCGGCACTGGTTGACGTAATCCCGAGAAATTCCGCTACGCCCAGAATATAAAGCATCGCCTGTATTGTCATCCGCATAACAATGAATTGATGTCATTAATGTGCAGAACAAACAGTGTAGGCACACAGCCTTGAGGAACACCAGCATTGACAAGTTTAAGGACAGGGCATGCGCCATCAACAAAGACCTTGATACTCCGATCCGTCAGAAAACTGTTGATACAATTTCACAATTTCTCAGGTAGCCCATAGGATGAGAGCTTGGAGAGAAGTGCCTTGTTCTATACCCGATCGAAGGCATTCGCTATGTCCAGACTAACTGCCAATGTCTCTCCATTATTCTCAATTGCTTTCGCCCAACGATGTGTTGAGGAAATTAGAAGATCACCAGCTGAGCGTGCGCGACGAAAACCGTACTGACGGTCACCAATCAGCTAGTGCTCCTCTAGATAAATCAGAAGTTGGCAGTTGATAATGGACTCCATACATATACAGGGGTTTCAGTTCATGTACCTACCATCCATTTTACCAATTAATGCACAATAATGGGTAAAATGGACCAAATTTATGTATTTTAAGGTATTTTATCCTTAACCACGTGGGTGTCGGTTTCGGTTTCAGCAGAAACTGAAGCCACAGCCGAAAATTCAATTTCGATTTCGGCCAGAAAACCAGTTTCGGTCGGACGAATCTAATAACATTTTATTATTATAACTGAATTGCAAAACTAGATTGGATTATTAAACATTATAAAGTTATTTCATACACACATAAGGTAAATTCACAAGGTAAAAGAATAAAAATAAAATAGGAAATTCATAACATAATTGGATTCAAATTAGATAATATGGAATAGAATTAGTATTTATATTACAACAATTTACGTTATGATCTAATTACAATTGTTATTTACGAAAAAAAAATTAATCAAATGTTTAATATTCTTCACATAAAAATATTCTGTTTTTATTAAATTTAATGTTTTAATTAAAATCTTCTAATCTTTATCTGTATTAATTAATAAATTATTAAGTTAATTTTATTAAGTATAGTATGTAAGCAGTGGATATATATATTGTTACGTACTCGGGTTCGTAATTGTAAGAAAACACCACCTATATTAAATCCGTGTATTTACACAACACAACACAACGTAATACTAAAATACACTTTACACCCTAGTCACTCGCTGTACTATCACTGAACTTAGAACACTACACAATAAAACACTTCTTGCTTCGCACTGGTCACTTGATGTATCGCTCTCGATCGCTTGATAAAAACTGCCGTGTCTTTGTCAACATTCCTCTATTTATAGGCAGAGTAAAGTCCTAGCTGGATCCAGAAAAATGAGGAAACAATGAATCACTTCTTATCGTAAACATGTTATGAGTCATAAATCCTAGTACACGCTACTTTCAACCTTATGCCATATCTCACAAAGTCCATTATGGCATAGCCCAGATCAACTATTTGTTTGTCAACAGGAGTAGCTATATCTTTCCTTTATTTCTAGATAGTTAGCGCGCGCGCTCCAACTCTACACGCTTCTAGATTATTCGTAACACTATTTTTAACTCCCGCTACGTATACGTACAGTACCTATGTAGATAAGGAAGTTACTGATTTTGCCCCGATTTTCGAAAATCGTGTTTTCACCAGATCTCCACGCTTTGAGGTCCTAGGAATCTTTTTCGACTATTTTTCATGATGACGTCAGTATGTCTGTATGTATGTATGTGTGTGTGTATGTGTGTATGTAAACACCTCATAACTTTTGAACGGCTGAACCGATCGAACTGCGGTTGATGGCATTCAAATTTGAATCAAATTGGCCCAGGAGATTTTAAAGAAAGAGAAATTATGAAAAAACTTGAAAGAAAATGTTGGCTGAACAGTATTTTTTTAATATAACTTTCAGATTAATGTACCGATTGAGTACAATAACTAATCAGCTCTATTCCTCAAAAGACTACTTGTAATGCATAAATTGCATCTAAATCGGCTTATCCGTTTGGGAGAAAACGTTGACGAAAAAAGTGTTTTTTCAACATAACTTCGAAATTTTTTGACCAATAATTTTTTGGTATTCTACGATATTTTAGTACTCCTAAAACGACGTCGAATGCTTTTTCTAAAATTAAAATTGAATCTATTTTTTGAAAGTTATCGTTTTTCAAATATTAAAATTATGTTGTTATTAGCAAATTTACTTAATATTTTTGAAAAAACTTTCAGGTTATTTCAAAAATAGATAAAAAAGTTGATAAGATTTTAAGTCAATCTTAAAATCTTATCAACTTTTTTCCTTTAAAACTGCGTCAAATACCATTAATTGGATCAAAATCGGTCAATTTGTTTGGGACTTGTTAATTACGAAAATTTTTGTTATTTGAGATTGCTTCGAAATTATTTATCTTATGGATTATTTAGCGAAAGCAATATTTTAGATCTCAAAAATTGAGTTGAATGTCATTCGAAAGATCTTTAAAATTCAATCAGCCTTTCCAAAATATACAGCGTTATTTTATAGAAAAAAGGGGCAAACAAGCAGGAGTCTCACCTGATGGTAAGTCACTACCACCGCCCATGGACAGCCACATAACCAAAGGTCTTGCAGCTGCATTCTTCTTCTTTCCGTGGGCAGGTCTTCGCAACTCTACGACTAGCGCCTTTTTTGCGTGTTTGCAGCTGCATTGCCGGCCTTTTAAGAATTCTATTACATCTTTTGTTTATTATGCTCACATTTTCGTTACATTGTTTCTTTCATTTCAAATAAATATTTTATTTGAATATTTAGAGCAAACTATTTTGAGTTGCAGTAATAACAATATGTTGTTTGATTCAAGGATCTTCATGTACTAATAAATAGCTTTAATTAAAATGGCTTCAAAATGTTCAAATTTACTAAACACTTTTTGGATAGTGTCAAAATTCTCACCAAAAACATTTCAGCTAGTACCAACATTCTTGTAATAATGTTTTTTTAATAAACAATAAATTATCTATCTACCTTTAAAAATAAAATATTTATAATGCTTTAAAAGACTGAAGTTAATGAAAATAACCAATGAACCAACCAATGAAAATATGTACCTAGTAATGCAATAAAAATAAAATTTCATCATTTGCATATTATGAAAAACATACAAATGGACATAATCCAATATAAGTTATGACTATTGAGTTGACTACTAAACTAGTTTGTTTTAGGTATCATGGTTTCTTTAACCTGCTTCTTGCTTCTTTGGGTTTTTACATGAAATTACGTTTTTTATTTTTTCAGTTCGTCGGAGCCAATTGCTTCCAAACTAGCAATTAATTGTGATGTTTGTAATGTGTCAAACGTAGTGAGCTGTATTTGTAGAAGTAAAGACCCAGAAGTAGAATCCAGTGATACCGAAGCTGCCAATTTGAATACTTCAGTAGAAACTACATTATTGTCTGATTTACCTGGTAGGTTTATTAATGTGTTAATCAAATTAGTTATTTTTTTATGTCTAAGAGGTACCTCTGCTTAAAAATGTGGATTGAAGTTATTATAAACTGTTGTAGGTAACTTCATGTCAAGATTAGCAAGGGTATAATAACTACCCCCAGGGTTAGCAGTTGTAATGCAAACCAATAGCTAAACTGTTATTTAATTTTCCCTCTGTTAATCTTGACATTTTGAAAGATTAGATCAACTCTTTATTGCTGGGCATCTCGCAAAATGTTAGAAAATCCTAATATGTGTCATTTACATTATGACTACTAACTAGGGGGTAGAATTCTACAACGTTTCGCCATAGTTTTGGCTCCACTGCCTCAGCTATTCTAGCTTCGAAGAATAGACCATGTACTGCTTTGCCAGGCAAATCGAAAAAGGCTGTACCTTTAGTGTAGTTATCTATGGGCGGCAGTAATCCTGTCCGCCTTCTGTCCGCTTGCCCCCTCTTCTATATAAAAAAGCGATTAGCTATACATGTCATTACCATTGTGACTACTAGGTGGTAGAGTTCCGCAACGTTTCGTCCCGATATATGGTACCACGGCCTTACCTATTCCTGCCGTAATAGCGTCAATGCTTGTCTTCTTTATTTACATGGGCAACTTCTTTTACACGGCTACTCGAGGGCTCGGTGCCTTTTGGCATGTGGATTTGGGAACGGGCTACTCTTGCCATCCCGACTAGCTTCTAGGGTAAGATAGCCTGTAGACTTATGCTTCCCAGTTATGCGTTGATATGCATATCTAGCCGTGTGGCAGGATGGCAATGCCATAAACGCACCATTAACATCTTTAGTGTCTATACTATAAGCGATTGTTTTTTTTCCATCAGGATAGCCATCTTTGTTTGCTAACTAATAATATAAAAAAATGTTTATAATGGATATATGACTTTAATGTATGTTTACACACTCACGCATGTTCAGACTCATACACAAAACATAAATACACACGTGCACAGGCAAGTTTACCACTTAATACACTTTGATTAAAGATGTATTTGAAGAGCGGTGTATCCCGACACAAGACTTACTTTGCTTAAAAGGATACACCCAACAATGTAATATTATGTTTTCAGTGTAAAGTAAGTTAAAGAAATAAACATTTTTGTATTTTTGTATGTTTGCTGATATAAATCTTTGTTTTTTTACAGGGAATACAGGTAATGACATTGTTTTCCAAGACAATACAGCTCAAGAAAAAATAATTTCACAAAGCCCTGATAGTTATGAAGATAAAAATGGTGCTGAATTAAATAATTTGAATAACAATGTAAATTCAGAAGCTATAAGCTCTGAACAAAATTTTCAGCCAGAATTTTCTTCACAACAATGTATCGCACAGGTAAATGTTATGACATAATATGTCAATTCAGTTTTTGATAATTATCTGTATATATATTAGGGTGGCCGTTAAAAATATTTTTTTTGCCACACCCCCTAAAAAGCTTTATGATGAAAAAACACTGGGGTTTGTTTAAATTTAAAACAACACATGCCTCAAAACGATCTAAGTTAATTTTTTGGGTATAATCATTTTTTCTCTGAAAAGTACCTTATGAAAAGTCTATCAAATCTTAAAAAAAAATTTGAAATATATTTTTTAAGATTTGAAAATAGTTAACAATGACACACAACAATGTTTAGTGTTATCATTTTAAGTTATGAATTTTAACTGAAAGCTTTATAAGAAGCTCAATATACTTCGTCATTCTAGCTTATGCTTCAATTTTCCTTCTGTTTTTGGGCTTTTTATAAGTTTCAAATTTTTTTAATTATTTATATTCATTCTAGGCATTCATGTATTATAATACATATATATATATATATATATATATATATATATATATATATATATATATATATATATATATATTTTAGATATAAATTAGCATTAGCATTTGAGGGATGAGCATAAGTGTTTGTGTTTCTGGGTTTGGGGGTTTATTATATATTCCAGTATTTATATATGTATTTTATGTATTAGTATCGTTGAATAACACCCATAACATAAGCAAATTATTTGCTTACTTTGGGGTTAGATCATTAAGTTGTTGCATTTCGTCCAGTTTGTAAGAGAGTCTGGAAGGCTTAATCTAAAAAATACACTCCATGACAGAAATAGTTCTTTGTTTATACTTATCATTTTCCTTTCAAATATCTTATCTGCAGCTAGGATCTTTTCAATACTTGAATATGTCCAGTTGTGTATACATTTTCACTCATAAATGTCATGTCAAAAATGATTTTTAATACCTGTATTGGTCTTGGGCCCCATTTAAAGGAAAGATAATTTGTTAAAACTGCCTAGCAGTTTTTAAAAGGGGAATGATTGAGAAAGTTGACTCAGAAAAAGGTATGTAAGAAAGAATTTGGTAGATAAGTCCAGTTCTATTTTTTTATAGAAGGGACAAATTGATAATAGGCTCATCTGTTAGTAAATGATCACCTTCACTCATGGACAACTACACCACCAATCTTCTAATTGGGTAGTTGTTCTTGAGTAAGCTTTTCGTCGTCCACATATATACCGACTTTTCAAAAGCTTATGACAAAGTGAATCTTTTGCTGCTCTGTTAAAAACTTGCAAGGTATGGAATTTATGGGAACTTACTCCATTGAATTACATCATATTTAAATAATAGAAATCAACTAGTGGCTTATAAGGACAAATTTCCTCGCCTATCCTTCTCACATCAGGTGCTAACAACATTAAATTGTTGTTTCTTTGTACAATCTCGCTGTTGTAACTGCAATGTGTGTAGTATTGTAGAATTGTACTTAAATTGTTATAAGAAACACATTCTGACAGGGAAATTTTACATATTTCATTATATTATCGTTAGTTTTTAGAATGCTCATCATAAAAAATTAAATTTCAGATGAAACCAGATGAATCATGCAAATCAAATCAAGAGGGAGCAGAAACTGCTACTTTGAGTAATACTACGAAAAAACGTGTTTTCATACCAGTTAAAATCGATAGATCTAACATTATTAGAACAAACCTTACTAAAAATACCCAAAGTTTTTCAAATTTTGTTCCTGGGGCAAATCGTAAGTCAATTGTTTATTAATTCTAATTTATTCATTAGTTAATCTCTTGTAACTTCGCAACATCATAACTTTCCCCAGTGTTGCTCCCGGGCTCCTTTGAAGAATAGGCCAACTGCCATTCTGCTAGGCAGTTTGTAAAAGGTGACTGATTGGCTATGCGAGTCACTATTATCGTGACTACTAGTTGGTAGATTTCTGCATTGTTTCGCTCGGGTCTGGTAACACCGCCTCACCTATTCTTGCCTCAATAGCGTCAGTGCTTGTTACTCTCGTGTTCTGGTTTGGAGGATAAGGTAGCCGGTAAACTTATGCATGTGGTATAGTAGTTATTAAAATAATAAATATTAATTCATACGAGTGCATCATACTTTATATTTTCTATTATCTGCTTAATGTCATTTATTCACCAACACTGGTATTAGACCTCGTCACAACATCTTTGGTGTCTATAGGTGATAGTTGACTCTTTCCAGTAGGAGACTCATCTGTTTGTTTGCTATTTTATGTTATAAAAACAATCTTCATTGTGTGTTATATCTAAGGCCAGGTCCCAAGTCTTATTTCCTTTTTCGAACTGAGTGTGCAGTTATTGGCTTTTGATACAGAGATCACAAGCACATATCCCACCAGCAGTTCTATAACACAAGCATCAATCAGCTTGTACAAGGTACTCTGGTGTAATCAAGCACAAAAAAAGGTCAAGTGAAGGGTTCCATACAAACTAGGTTACCTTAGCTACATATATATTTCAAGATTCTAGGTCAACAGAATGTACCCTATAAGATTTGACTCTTGTGAAATCGCAAAATATGTAACATAAACGGTCATACCTTTTGATCGCGTTTTTTTTTGTGATGTTATGTCACTAAAAATTTACAGTTTTCGAATTTTTGCCTCTACATATACTTTAAATATGTTGCTTCTTGCCAAATTTCATAATTCTAGGTCAACAGAAAGTACTCTATAGATTTGGTTCCCCTTACACATAGGAACAAATTACACTAACTGATCTAACCCCAAATTAAGCAAATTTGGGGTTAGATCAGCTTGTGTTATGAGTGTTAGTCAAAGATACTAATACAAAGAAATACATATATAAATACTGGAATATATTTAATAAAAACCCAAACCCAGAAATACAAACATTAATGCTCATCACACAAATGCTTGTCCCCGTCGGGGATGGAACCACGTTGATTACATAGTCTAAGTCACTAACCACTGTGTTGTGTTAAAAAATTAGTATGATGTAATTTTAAAAGTAAGTGTTAAAGTGTACATTTATTTACAGCAAATACAAATGAAAATCTCCCTAGTCTACCGAAATATAAAATAATTACACCCCAACCGTAAGTATATTATTATTTGTCAAATTATAAAGTTTGTCCTTGAAAAAATTATAGGCACCTATTAAAATTATTTTAAACATTTTCAGATCCTGTGTGACTAAAGATAATGCAACCAAAATTAGTCCTGTAGTGAATATCTCAGGTCCTCCAAAAGTTATTAAAACATTACCAGCTGCAGATAAAAGTAAGCAGATAAATTTTTTATGTCGAGTGTCAACTCAGCCTACATTTCCCTGTTTACATATAGATGGAACTACTAAAATGGAACAAGACAAAAATGAAGAGCAAAGGATCAAAATCTTATCAGATGTTAAAGTTCAAACTACAATGCCACAAGTTTTGAAAACGGCGACATCAACGCCTATAATGAAAACACATACCATTTTTATTAATGGAACTCCTGCATATAATAACATATTACAAAATGCTTACACAAAAGATGAAATTATGGCAATGCCTACAATTATTTTAATGAAATCTGGTAAGTTAAATATTTTTTAAAACTGTAGTAAAACTATTCACTATTATATATTTTTTCTAAAGCAATAATTTTAATTTAAGATACTTCAAAACCAGCTTCTACTAATTTACAAACTCCAGTGGATGGACCACCAGGTGTGTAAACGTCTTTTAAAATCAGTAACAGAACTATTATCTACATCATATAATTACGTATTTCTAAAGCAAAATGTTTAATTACAGATACTTCAAAACCAGTTTCTATCAATTTACAAACTGCAGTGAATGTACCACAAGGTAAGTGTAATTCTTTTAAACTGTTTTATAACTATTAATTATCACTACATAGTATAAAACAAAGTTTCTTTCCGCTGTCTGTCCCTCTATATGCTTAGATCTTCAAAACTACGCAGCGGATTTTGATACGTTTTTTAATATATAGAGTGATTCAAGAGGAAGGTTTATAATAACATAACATTTTATGGCAAAACAATGTTTGCCGGGTCAGCTAATGTTACATAATTTATTAATTTAAAATTGCAAAATTTCAGATACTTCAAAGTCAGTTCCTGCCAATTTGCAAACTGCAGTGCATGCACCACCAGAATTGGATTTGCCACCCGGTTTATCAAATCGCTCTCTTGAACCTCTAATAATAGATGTAACTCCAGATAATGTGTCAAATGAACCTTCGTCTAAAATAATTGAATCAGATACAGATACCAAAAAGAAAATAGAGACTGGCTTACTTAAAACTGTTGATCCTACCTACGCCTCTCTTCCAAAAGATTCATGTACTTTAAATCAGGATAAAATAACTACACCTAATGTGCTACCTACTACAAGAAAATCATCTTCAACACCACGTCGTTCGTCTCATATAAGGGTTTTAGATTTTAACACACCAAGAAGAATTTTGAGTGTATCTAATTCTGATACAAATACAATTTCTGAGTCAAGTAAAGTTTCTCTAAATACAATTCATGAAGAAATTGTTTCGACACAAAAAAATGACAATTCAAATGTTATGAAACCCAGTGTGAATATTTTATCAAAAGAAAATCAAACTATACCAAAACAAAAAAAGAATTGGGATGCAGAATTACGGGCACTGGTAGGAGTAAGTAATGATACTGAAGAAAATTTAATGAATGCTAGTTTTAAAAATAAAAATAAAAATTCAGTGAAATCTTATGTAAATAAAAAGATCAATAAAAGCAAAACAAAAAATGATGTTGGAATGAAAAATAAACCTGATACTGATAAAAGACATCGAAAGAAGAAAAAAACACTTGATAAATGCGATGAAAAAGAAAAGAAAAATGTTGTAACTGTTATCAAACCAACAATAAATATTATCACTGCAGGAGATTTGCCGGCTAAAACATTAGAAAATAATCAAAATCAAGATAATGCTGAAGATGGGCCTATACTAGATAACACCCCAGAAATGGACAAATTAGCTTTGCATAATGTTATTGGTGGCGCTAAGCTCAATATTTCTGACTTTTTAGAAACACCTTACAAACAAGTATTATATGATATTCAAATGGAGACGCCACGATTTTTAGGGCCTGATTTGCCAGGTGAACCTTTGTCTGATATTAAAATAGCGAATATACCTACACCAAGATTTTTTGACACTCCTAAAGCTGCACAAGCAACTCCATCATCTTACTCATCTCGTCCAACTGACTATTCAAGTGGTGGGTCCTATTATAAACCAGACGATAATGATTATATTCCAATTGAAGATGTTCTAGAATCTGCAGAAACTCCAGTAACAGAAATTCCAAAGAAGAACAACGAAAAGGCAAAACAGCATATAGAAAATGTCAGTAAACCCCGGCGACCTGTAAGGAACTGTACAAAAAATGTATCATATCGTAACCTAAGTAAATCAAGAGATGATGAAAGTAGTGAGACTAATTTTGTGTGCGTTGAAACAGATACACCGAAACTAATAAAAAAAACAGGAAATTCAAGATCAACTCCTAAAACTAACACAAAAAATAAAAGTAACACGGAAAAGAAACTTAAAAATAATAGCATTCAAAAGACAAAAACGCCTTTAAAAAAGAACACTCCTAAGAATTTCATGAAGATAAAACCGCGTAAACTGACGCCTATTAAAATTGGAAAAGAGAAAAAAAGAACACCTAGCAACAAGGATATCTTATCAGATTTACAGTCAAGAAAGAGAACTAGCAGTAAAGAGAAAATAATTAATACTACACCAATGATTGCTGTTGCACCAACGAAATCTCGAAGAAAATCAACGACTCCTAGAAAACTTCATTGTACAAAATCATTTAATTCAGAAAGTGGTGATAATCATTCTTCAGATAAATCAAAAAGTGATCTTGAAGTAAGCCGAGATGATAAGCTTAATCAAGAATCTGACACAGACCATCAACCACTTCGATGGTCAGATGATGGATCGCAAGATGCTAAGAGAAATGAAACTAAAGGTAATTGTGGCAAGAATGAAGATGATGATATTAGTAAAATTAAAGAATATATTGAGACATCAGGTGTGCCTGATATCAGATGTGGTAAGGAAAGTGATGGAATGTTACATAATGATTTAATAAAACGAGGTTTTGATATAGAAACGGCGAAGATAATTGAAAGGGATTTACTAGATACTCCACCTAGAACAATACAATCTGTAAGTACCGAAGTTATAGTGCTTAAAGATAGCAATGTATTGAATATGTCTGATAAATCTGTAAATGAATGTAGTAATGCTAGTTCACAATTAGAAGAAGTCGTGGATGAACTAGAAGATGATGTTGAATTATCTGTTAGTGAATGCTGTGATGGTAACGATAATTATATTTCGTACACTTTTGATGAAAGTAATTTCGTTCCGAACAATAATATACCAAAATTAAAAGATAATTTTACTATGGACATAGGTAACATGTTTGACGATGGTACATCTATCAGATTAAGAGCAACTTCTCTTAAACTTTTGATAGATGAAGATGCCGAAGAAGTTATTTATTGTAAGAAGGAGACAGAGAATGCTGTTCATTCAATATGCAATATTGAGAGATTATATACACCAATAAAAGATCCAAGAGTTCAATGTTACGAGATATTTGATTCAACTTTAACAAGCTTAGATACACCTTTAAAAGTAAGTAGTCCTAAGGATAGAGAAAATACAACGGTTGCCGAAATAGTCTTAGAAGTTGAAAATATAGAAACAAAAGACAAAATAGAAACTAGAAAAAGAAAAAGGATTAGTAGTGGTTTGGAGGAATCTGTGACTGCAGTGAAAAAAACTATATCAGAAACTCAATACCTGCTTGACTCAGCGAGCATACAAAATATGGATATTGAATCTGTGCTAAGTAAATTACATGGCCCATAGACTATAAATTAGGTAATATGGTTTATGTTTTGTGAAAGATTACTATAACATTACTGAAAAGCAAAAATTCGTTATTTGTTTTTGAAATTGTGCATAATTTAATTAGAAAGATGTAAAAATGTGATAACTTCTGTAGGATTCATAAGTATTGTTAATAATGTCTGACATACAAACTTGGACATAATTTCCTATAAATAAAGTAAAAGGGTCATATTTGAATTGGGACATAGGGAGGAGTCTAGTTACTTTTTAGTTACTCTACAAAAAACGTGACCTTTTTTAATTTATTTGCTGTCATTGCGGCCATAATACATATTTTCTAAAAATTTTAAGTGATTATTAGAATTCCAGATATTAATAGACACTAATATATCGTAAGGGGATTCCTTTAATTATCATCTTTATGTTAATTGGTTGTTGTAGCGGTCATTGGCTATAGTGTTTAGGAAGTTGCATTAACTTTGTGAAAATTTCGATTCCCGTCAGGGACATTCATGTGAAGAGCGTAGACGTTTGTATATTTTCTCCGTTCGGTTCATCGCTAATGCGTCGAAATTAAGATCTATTTTACATGTACCCTATTTTTAGCAAATAAATGATTTGATTTGATTTGATTTGAAACAGAAAGAGCGCTGAATTACGCAGGTCACTTATTTATTTGATCGTTCAACATTTATTAACGTAATTGAACTTACATCAGGGCTTATATTAAAAATAGTTGTCATACGGCTTAATTGCAAATTGAGCCCAGGCCTAAATGTATGTGATTATTACGTACACAGCAGTAAATATATATTTGCGAGACAATCACAAATAGCATCAATATCTTATTACGTTTCGCTGATTTTATTTATTAGTTTAGAACTTAAGATTTATTAATTTAATAATGTAATTTCTTTTGTATACATTTTTTTAATACAATATATTGTAAATATTTATTTGTAAGACAAACAGAAATACTATCAATATGTTGTTACGTTTCATTGATTTGATTTATTAGTCTAGAGTTAAGAGTATTGATTAAATTTGATTTCTTTTGTAATGAATAAATAGCACTAGTACCTAAATATTTTTGATCTAATTAGAAAATTCTAATGTGTTAAAACTCTTAACTTACAAACTTTCTTTGAAGTTTCATTCGATTTTATTGATAGTGGTTACTTTTTTTGATAGTATTTTCAAAATTTGCAAAGGAACACGCTAGTTTAAAAGTAGCTCATAGGAAAATGAATGTTGAAAAAATTAGGATTAGTTCAGATGAGGACTGATTCGCCGACTTTTTGCTTTTGAGTAATTTTGTAGATTTATTCCCATGTAAATAGTTGTCCCAAGTGTATGTTTATCATGAGTATAATTGTTTTGTACAGTATTGTGTGAGACACTATGCAAGTCGTACAAATATTTTTGTAATATTAAGATGAAATAATTTTTATGTAGTCTTTAAGTGTATTGTTGCTTTAAGTGCTAGACACGTTAAAATAAAAACAAAACAAAAGTTTTTGTTTTTATTACAAAATGTTACATCACTTCCTATTTTCTTTGGTTGGAGTGGATCGAGTGGTCAGTACATTTATGTAATGAGGTGATTTTATTTATAGGTTTGGAAGTTAATGAAATGTATAACAGAATTTATACAATAAGTAATAAAACTCTGTCCGACCTAGAAATGCATATAGATAGATTTCATCATTCATAATAGGGTGACATATTCAGAAAAAAATCAGAAGTAGTCAAAAGTACTGCCGACAGAAGTATATATTTCATAAAGATGGAGTGTATAATAAAGTATGTGTATACAATACATGGGCCGCTAAGCGTTGGCAGTTGGATGCAATACGTCACGAGCATGTCGCGCATTTCGGTGATGTGAACCCATAAATTTTCCCCTACCAAAAATCGCTCAACGCGGCTAAAAAGTTTTTACTTACAAATATTATTGTATTTTAGTGTCTCAGTTTATTACTAAAATTAAGTAAGTAACTTGCCCTTATAACAAGAAAATATGAAAACAATCAACGTCCACAGCCTATTTATTATAATAGTTTCGTATTTAGCCACTAAGTTAACGCAACTGACGATCGGACAGGGTTTTTGTTACTCATTTGTATATGTTCTATATAATATTAATGTTGACTAATAATACCCATGTCACAAAAATAATTGCTTACTTTGACGGTAGATTGATTCATGTCATTTGTTCTTCGATATTCAAAAAATTAAGGGGATATTTTGTCGCATACCATTGAAAAAGAATTTTAATTATTTATATACATATAAATCTATATTTGAAATATCTGTTTCTTTCAATGATTTATTCGACCTCACTCCGAGACTTTGGTAAGTTTTTTCCCATCCTTAGACACTAGCTTGTTTGGGTGTTCGTAACCTTTCCAAAAAATCCCTCTGCGTTTAAAGTTGGATCTTATTAGTCATGAGGTCCAATTACGACACACAAATTATTTAGCATAGTGCTTGTTAAAATCGCCTAGGATCGCGATCCCTTTGGAGTCGACAGGATTATGATCATAGCAGTCAACGCGCAACCATGGATTTTTATAAAAATTACCATTTACATGTATTTATGACGGATTAACAATGTTATAGCTACTGCCGGTTCGCGCTCATACGCAGCGGTGAACGGCCAATGAAACACGGCTTATTTTAACAGCATTTTTTTAAAATATACCAATGAAATGTCCTTGGCTTTTGAAGCCCACTTGATCGGAAAAAACTGATCGATCGGTTTTACTAACATTTTATTATCGCAATCCGAAATTTTACGTTAAGTTTATATAGAAGGTACTTTAATAATGTTTATTTTTTAATTTTTTTCTACAAGTAAATCTATTATTATTCAGTTTCTTAAAATTTTATTGTAAAATCGTTCGCGGAAGCGTAGGTAGGCATTGCCCCATAAAAGAGGGGTGCGGAGAGTCCAAACACTGCGCAGTAGAGGGATTTTATTTTAAACTAGCGATCGCCTGTGGCCGAAATTCGACCATAAATTAAATAATAAAATCTCTTTTAAATTGGACAACTGACTAGCCGTAAAGAAAATAGCATACGTATGTGTGTAGACTGTAGGTACATATTATCCTTGTCCCTTCTACGTCCTTCCATGACGTCATCAACCTTCACAGTGATGACATCATCCCGACGTGATCATCACCACTAACAGCTATCAACATGTCACAGTGGTGACCCTCGGCAAAACAACACGCATCGGCCTTCTGATGTGTCTGTGTCATTAACGTCTAATATCTCCCCTCTGCTTCCAAACAGTATCAGCTAGCTTCACAAGCTACGCCTCTACTACGCTTTCCGGAATCCACTTCGAACTGCCTACGTTCACTGGATCTCCATGCAGTAACTCTGTCCCGCTCGTTCCGACTCATTGCGAACCACAGCGGAGGCGCACTCGTCCCGACTCACCGAGGACGGCGCATGTTCGGCTCGTCTCGACTCACCGCAGACTCGAGCACTCAAGGCACACATACGCTTCACTGGCACAACCAGATCGACCTTCGGTTTTGGGGTAGCGTACTGTAGCGGCTTAAACAGTCACAAACGCTACAAGAAAAAATTATAAAAAATGGACAAAAATCAATAACAAATGGAAAAAAATGCAATTCAAAATAAAATCTTGAATCGCGATATCACAATTATTTATCTTGTACAAGCTATATACAAGTTTCAACGATTCTCAAATGGACTTCGGTCCCCAGGCAGTACACCTTGCCTGGCTGGGAAGATCTTCCTTTTCCCGTTACTTGTCCTTGTGTGACGTCATCAACCTCCACAGTAATGACGTCACCTGACAAAAAGCTGGCCCGCTGGTTCCAACACTATGGCCCTTCAGCGGTACGGACCAGCGGCGCCACATATGTCACATGAATGTAGTGTGTGTAATGTTTATTTTTATTAATTTAATGTATTTTCTTTAAAAATATTAAGTTTTTGCAGTCTTCCGCAGCATAAACTTTAACTGTGCCAAATTTTATACTCCATAGTTTGCCCAATTGCCTTAAAAAGAGGTTCAAACTTTTTCCTTCACGTATTAATATATCGATATGTAATGATACGTTCAATGTTCATGCATAAAAACATGCACGTATGCGTACAAATATAAATCTACTACGTATATTTCAAACTTTCGATCGTCGGCACTTGTTAAATTTCATTATTAGTTCGTAAATATAATAAATAGTGCATTTATATTTTTACACGACTTCACACATACATATAGTTTGTTAAATTATCAATTGGTGTGGTTTTTTATAGTATCTGGGCGTAATATATTCCTACGATGCGTTAAAAAGCGAAAGCAGTCTATTAATTTACCAAACCGTATGTAATAGATGGCGATCGGCCTCTAGTCGAAATTCGCCCACAGTTACATATCTCCGTTTGACCATATACTAATACAATAAAATCTCTTAGTTTGACAACAGACTTTAACCATAAATAAAATATGTGTGAATAATAATGTGTGCTAAATGAATGGTAGTGTGTAGGTAATATTTTTTTTGGTAGATGATAGGTTTAAAATATATATACAATGCGACGAATATTGAAGGATGTAGGTACCGGGAAAGACTAAAGCGATGTGTCACTGCCGTTGAGGTTTATTATCTAAGCCTCAAAAACTCCTGAACCGTCCTTAAATTGTCGAGATCCAGATAGTATTTACCTAGAAAACTGCCAGTGCCATGTAAACTTAAATAACTGAAGTAAATGCGATATTTTTAAGTAGCAATTTAAAATACCGAGTATTAGAAACTTTGACAAGAGAAAGATAAGGACGTGGCATTAATTTCCATAAACAATCAACATTATAAAATTGCATGCATTCCAACGTTGAACATATGGCTTTATCTCTGTCTAACAAGTTCGAATTTTCATAATAGACAAAGCTACAAAAATTTTGTCAGAGCTCTAATTTCAAATCATTTAAGAAAATAACGTCACCGTAAACAGCTTGCGGCCAATACGCCATTATTAAAATACGTTGTCAAAGAACGTAAAATGTCAAATAACCCTTTGTTTACAAAATATTAAATTGATTTGAGCGTTTATTTGTTTTTTTCTATAATTTTAGTGTGTACCTTAAATCTAAAATAAAAACTAATTGTTAAAGTAACATGCCCCGTTGCAATATAATTTATCAATTGTTATGTAGACAGTAAACAGCTGTTCTTAAGTCCGCCATTACTCGCGACGAAATTACACGGTGTCCCTCAGTTATTTCATATCTAGTACCTAGTAGTTTTCTTCATCTAAGATCAGGAAATATTCATCTACCCGCTTAGGATAAGAAGCTTATATGGCGCGCGTGATAGAAGAGGGTTGACAATTAAAAAGAACTTATACGAGGGTGGATTGTAAAGTATTCGTAACCAAGAAAATAAACACATACTAAACCAGTTATATTTTTATTTTTCTACATAATCGGCATCAAGTTCGATGTACTTTTGCCATCTCCCATTCAAAGCATTTAGACCGTTGAAAAAAAAGATTCTTGCTTAGAGTCAAAATATGCGTCTACTGCTGTTTTGACTTCGTCGTTTGTCGAAAATCTTGGACCTTCGAATTGCTTTTTTAGATTAGAGAACAGTAAAGTAGTCCGACGGTGCCAGATCAGGTAAATAAGGCGGATGCGGTAATAGTTCGAAGCCATAATTGTGGATTTCAGCCATTGATTGCACAGACGTATGAACACGGGCGTTATCTTGATGAAACAGGACTTTTCTTCTGAGCATTCTTGGACGTTTTTCTTTTATTTCCTCTCGTAAACGACGTAGTAAGATACAGTAGTAATCAGAGTTTATAGTCTGACCCCTTTCAAGATAATTATAATCACACCCTTCGAGTCCCAGAATACTGAAGCCATTACTTTATTTGCCGATAAAAGCGCCTTAGACTTTTTGGGAGGTGGTGAACCAGGTTTTCTCCACTGTTTTAATTGTTGTTTTGTTACTGGTGTAACAAAACGATTAAAAAAAATCATCTGCATCGGCTTTAAATAACTCCAAACAGTCACGTGAAATAGTCAATCGCCTCATTTTTTGTTCAACTGAAAGCAGTCGCGGAACCCACCTCGCAGACACTTTGTGGAAACCCAATTCGTTGACTATGATATTTTAAGTTCGTTCATAAGAGATGCCTATAATCTCGGCTATCTCTCTCATTTTTAATCTGCTGTTTCCCCTAAATAAAATCAAGTACTTTTTTAATATTTTCGTCACTAGTGGATGTCGAAGGCCTTCCAGATCGGGGTTCCTCTTTCACAATCTCTGCCACGCTTGAATTCTGCTATCCATTTTTTGATGGAAGAATAGAACAGAGCAGAATCCTCTAAGGTACCATATCATCATCGATGGCTTTCGGTGATAGCCCCCTTCTTGTAGAGGTACTTTATGACGGCACACTGCTCGATTTGCTCCATTTGCATAAATTATGTCCGATTGTTTTTTATTAAATAACTTGTAAAAAAGTTTTATTGAATAAAGTATTTTTAATTTCTAAAATATTTATAAAATCACAACAAATTATTGCTCACGTTTCGAACTTCACACAATTAACTACTCTAAACTGAACTAAATAATGTGGATAGATTTGATTTTTAGAGTTGAACGGATCTGTGTAAGGCCCAGTACATTTCAATCCACCAATCACAATATCACATTTATTCTACGCAGTGGCGCAGCGTGGACTAATATATACTTGGGCAAAGTCGCATCGGCGAGGCCCCTTTTTGTTCGTTCCCAAAAGCTAAAGTTCGAAATAAGCGAAAAGCTATCGTGTCTTTATAACGCGTTAACTTAGGATCTAGGAGTTGTTTTGTTTGTATTTCAGATACAGAAGAGTGAGCCCAATGTTTTTCAGGCTTTTATTTAATTTTCCCCGTGTTGGTTCCGGGCTCTTTTGAAGAACCAAGAAAATAGACCAACTGCCGTTCTGCCAGGCAGATCGTAAAAGGCGACCAATTGGCTATGCGAGTCACTACCATCGTGTCTACTAGGTTGTAGAATTGTCGCCCGGGTCTGGTACCACCGCCTTGCCTACTCCTACCGCAATAGCGTCAGTGCTTGTCGCTGTCGTGTTCCGGTTTGGAGGGTAGGGTAGCCGGTAAACTTATGCATGTGGCATTAGAACTCGCCACAAGATAGCAACGCACCATTAACACCTTTGGTGTCTATAAGCGATGGTTGACTCTTTCCAACAGGAGACCCATCTACTTGTTTGCTATCTATATATTTATTAACTTTTTTTTAATATATATGTTAAAAAAAATTAAAGATTTTGAATCAGGTAATGCGAGGTCCCTTCAGGTGCGAGGCCGTGGGCGAAGGCCCACTCCGCCCACGCCTAGCTACGCCACTAATTGGACGCGACGTAACGTGGAACCGAGATATAAGTTCTTATTGGTCAAACGTGTCTGATATCGCGCGCGACATTGTTACACACTGTTTATCCTAAGCGGGCTGGTCATAATTATCAGATTAAATCAATCTTGTACCAAACAAGGCTATTGTTACGGGCCGCTATTGTAGTCTATGACATCGAGCGCTATAAAAAAGAATACTTGTGACGGCGAGGCGACGTTAAGAAAATATCTGACGATCGGATGAATTGGTTGTCATTCTGTTATTTGGTTTACTGAAAAATTAATACAAAATTATAGTGATTGAAAAACTATTGGCTGTAATTAACATTCAGAAGTGGTATTAATATACAAAAACGTATAAATATTGAACCCAAACATGAAAGGATCGACACCAAACAAAGGTTGCAATACCGCAAAAAAATTTCTAGATGTACTTCGGATTTTGTCATATACCGGGATATTTTGTGTAGATGAAATACATTAATTGCATAATGATTCGAAAGATACGATAAACAGACTACCATGAAAGGTATGATAACCAGTGTGTAAACAGACTAGATACCTAATAATAACTGACCAATAGATCCATTAGGTAATTCCAACCGAAACGCAAGAATTAGTACCCATCAATCCAGTGAGCTGTAAACACGCGGAAAAAATACCGATTTTAAATTACCCTTGTGGAAAAATTTCTCGGATAAAAGTAGGTAAATAACTTACAAAGTGAAAGTAACAGTTTATGAATGTTTATTTTTATTTAAAAAGTCGAAAAAAGTCTTACAAAGTCGGAAAAACTCGGAGTAATTCCAAAATTTCGGACTCTTCCAGAAGAGTTATTCAGTGTTAATAAATCTTGCAACGTTTATGGGTACTAAAAGAAATATATTAAAAGTTAGGGGAAAAAAATATAACTAATACTTCCCCGGTTTTCCGTTTGTCCGCGCAGATGAGAAATGAAACACCGCCTTATACTTTCAAACTAGTCTTGGGTAGTTCGCGAGCGACCTAGGTGAGAAGAGCGCTCCTTTAGGTGACCTATGCGAACTAGTTCATTGAAAATCCCGCTCTTAGTTCTTTTTATATTTCTGTTAGCGTCCACTTTACTAGACAGCGGCACTATGTGACCAACCGAGTTATTTACTTTTAGTGTGCGCGCCTTGATATTTCGATAATCGATATCGATACTAAACAACTTCAAATCCCCATGGTTGAAATTTTATCGAATCATAACAATCGTCAACTGAAGTATTGCTGGCTAATTATCAAACAGAATACTGTTACGAATAATCTAGAAGCGTGTAGAGTTGGAGCGCGCGCGCTATCTAGAAATAAAGGAAAGAGATAGCTACTCCTATTGACAAACAAATAGTTGACCTGGGCTATGCCGTAATGGACTTTGTGGGATATGGCATAAGGTTGAAAGTAGCGTGTGCTAGGATTTATGAGTAATAACATGTTTACGATAAGAAGTGATTCATTATTTCCCGATAAATTTAGATTTTTCTGGACTTTACCCTGCCTATAAATAGAGAGCTGTTGACAAACACAGGGCAGTTTTTATCAAGCGATCGAGAGCGATACATCAAGTGACCAGTGCGAAGCGAGAAGTGTTTTATTGTGTAGTGTTCTAAGTTCAGTGATAGTACAGCGAGTGACTAGGGTGTAAAGTGTATTTTAGTATTACGTTGTGTTGTGTAAATACACAGATTTAATATAAGTGGTGTTTTCCTACAATCACGAACCCGAGTACGTAACAATACTAATACCATTTATGTCTTATTTTACGGTAAGTTTAATTAAAATTTAAAAAAATCTCTTCTATTCCCATTTATTGTTACAAATAATTGATTATTATTATTATATATCACGTTAATTATGACTAATTATTAATATAAATGATTTTATTTTTTCGTTTTTATTTCGATAAAAGATTTTATGTGCCATAACAAAAAAGTCGACTTTAATTGTAAAAATTCATACTTTTTAAGTATTCTAATATAATTACAGATTATACTAGGAACTAGCCTAGCTGTTGACTAATCATTAATATAAATTATTTTATTTTTCATTATTTAAATAAAAAATCTCATATTACATAAATGGACGTGTAAAATTTTCGTGTAATACTTTGTATTTTTTAAATAACAATAACAAAACTTACAATAATCATAACTATATTTTTTCTTTATAATATTTATCGTTCTTAATAAATTATTTCAAAAAAAGAACTAATGAACTAATAGAACGAACTAGTTCATCCTTGGATTTTGAACTAAATTGAGCGCTCTCTGTAGTGACCGGTTAAGCCCAAGCCTATTTCAAACCAATAATTTAATTTAACTCCGATTGCTTATATGTGTGTGCGAGGAAACAAGGCTTGCGTGATGTAAATACAATCAGCGCCATCTATTTACGCTGCCACGAACTAAGTCAATATTTTTACTTGAACATCCCGCTCACCAAAGAACTACGTTCTTTCACAAAATACAAAATTAGACAAACATTCAGTATGATGCATGACTCAATATAAATAAAAAAAAAAACAGTAGCAGTCGTGGGACTGCCGATAGAAGTGAAAACGAAACTATTAAGTTGAGAGTAATTAAAACTATATGCAAAACAAAGCTATAGATATACTATTATCATTAGCATGTCGGTGACGCGAACCGAGGATTTTACCCTCTACCAAAACGCTCAACGCGCCTAAAGAAGTTTTCACTTCAAAAAAAACTTATTTCTGTATGACATTATAACATTTTGGAAAGAAAAGAATTGCCAAATAGCTCTTATCCTATAATTAATCAACGACAAGACCCGCTCACCATGCTTGAGCAAGGTAAGAAAAATAAATAAAAATCTTAAATAACACAACTCAAAAGTTTTCTCTTATATGTAAGAACCTACAATGAATTACTGTAAATCTAAATATAATCAAATAATACGTATTATTTGATTATATTTAGATTTACAGTAATTCATTGTAGGTTCTTACATATAAGAGAAAACTTTTGAGTTGTGTTATTTAAGATTTTTATTTATTTTTCTTACTTATACTTAATAATACGTATTATTTGATTATATTTAGATTTACAGTAATTCATTGTAGGTTCTTACATATAAGAGAAAACTTTTGAGTTGTGTTATTTAAGATTTTTATTTATTTTTCTTACCTTGCTCAAGCATGGTGAGCGGGTCTTGTCGTTGATTAATTATAGGATAAGAGCTATTTGGCAATTCTTTTCTTTCCAAAATGTTATAATGTCATACAGAAATAAGTTTTTTTTTATTTATATTGAGTCATGCATCATACTGAATGTTTGTCTAATTTTGTATTTTGTGAAAGAACGTAGTTCTTTGGTGAGCGGGATGTTCAAGTAAAAATATTGACTTAGTTCGTGGCAGCGTAAATAGATGGCGCTGATTGTATTTACACCACGCAAGCCTTGTTTCCTCGCACACACATATAAGCAATCGGAGTTAAATTAAATTATTGGTTTGAAAGTATAAGGCGGTGTTTCATTTCTCATCTGCGCGGACAAACGGAAAACCGGGGAAGTATTAGTTATATTTTTTTCCCCTAACTTTTAATATATTTCTTTTAGTACCCATAAACGTTGCAAGATTTATTAACACTGAATAACTCTTCTGGAAGAGTCCGAAATTTTGGAATTACTCCGAGTTTTTCCGACTTTGTAAGACTTTTTTCGACTTTTTAAATAAAAATAAACATTCATAAACTGTTACTTTCACTTTGTAAGTTATTTACCTACTTTTATCCGAGAAATTTTTCCACAAGGGTAGCCAATCCGAACATTGTGCTCCTTTTACACGCGCTTTAAATAGCACACAATTTATTTCGTGCAAATCAAACATTTACTGGGTTATCATATGTATAGGTACATCCCAATGTACTACTTGAAAGACTTAATTGCAAAGTTTGAACAATTCGTGGAATTTTTTTATGCTCAATCACGACCGATAACAACGTTTCTGGTGAGAAAATAGGTATATCTACTTTTGATTCTAGTAATCACAAGATGAATGTGAAAAATTAGCTAGCAAGATTCGATCAATCGGGTTTAGTCGTATATCGTATATAATTAATTATACGTTGGAACAATGGAAATCTTTACTTATTAATGCATTTCCTAGAAGTTTTGAGTATGTTGAAATGCTGAAAAATCTGGTATCTAGAAAAAAATTGAAAACTGAAACGGTTACACATTATTATCATGAATGGTTATTTATGTGTCGTCACTGCCACCTAGATGATGCCGAGTCGATTTCTTGTTTAATTAAAAGATTACCTCTAGACTTATAAAATAATGCAAAAGATTTGAAAGGTTATTTATCTACTTTTGAGAACTATCAAAATATACCTGAGATAGGAAACGCCAATCATGATTATCCGCGTATACTTACCTTGAAGCGGAGAAATAGCGTTGTAGTCACTTATAACTTCTCGTGCTTTGCCAATTTCAACAGTTAGTCGAATTGTCTGCTTCAGCTGCAATTCTACTGAATATGCTTGTGGTAAAAGATTACCTGGTCACTGAGAAGAAAATTGATGAGACAGAGCTGGACATATTATAAACAGACGCAACAGAGCTGGACATGTTATAAATAGACGCTTTAAACTAGGAACTTTAATAATAAAATCAAAAAAACTGTTAATAAATACCGTGCCGAACCTGACTGATATTTATAAGAAGTGCATGACGAAGAAAATTATTTTCTGAGTATTTAAATACTGGGGCACAATTGAATGTTGTTGCATTAAAACACGTGGAATAAATTATATTATACATAGAAACAGACGCATTTCTTTAGTAATGGATCCTTTAATGGAGTTACGGGATGTACAGTGTCAGCCATGTAAAAGTGACTACTCAAAACTCGGCTATATTTAAAGATGATTCTGTGGTTGGAAATGAACCATTAAATGGTAAATTCAAAGTTGCTAGTAACTCAGACGTTCAATTACCACCGCAAGCGTCTATTCGTTGAAATAAATATTATTGGGAATAACTCGGGATAGATATCCGTGCATCACATATATGATACCAAGACCTTGATAACAAAAATTCTGCTACGCCTGCTACCTTACTCCGTAGACAAAGAGGTTATATCCTAATTAGAACCTGATTTAGGAATAAGAACTGTTGTTCTGGAAGAGGGACGATGTAATTACCCATGCTGTACCGCGTGAATCATAGGAAACAGATGGAGACTGAAGTGATGGTGCAATATTTGAGGCTGATAAAGTTAAGGTGCGTAGCTAATTATATTACCAAATTAAAGTAACTGTTTCTGCAGTTGTCTGTGCTGGCTATTCCGTCTACTTAGTAATTTATCTGTGTTTACTATCATGCCTGCTTCGACTGTTTTCTGTGTTAAATATTATCTCTATATTTGCCTTATAAGCAAACTGTATAATTACCATACGAATACTTCTGTTATTGTGTGCTTACTTTTTCGTCTGCTTATACCGTTTCTCCCTGTTTATTATTTAATCTGCTTCTGATTATTAATTTATACTTTTATTTATACACTAAATATAAAAATATTGTACAAAAAGCAGACTTAATGCTAAATAAATAATTTACCTGGCAACCTTAGAGCAGGAAAAGTAGAGAAGATGTGATATAAATACCTACTATAAGAATAATGACTACAAATTAAAATAAGTACACTGTGCAGGGCATACGTACGATATAATAAAAAGTTAGATAATAGGTATATAACTTATACATAATATTTACTATTCTGTCTACATCGCGCCTAATTCTGCTGTTCTGATTTAACCGATGCGATTCTGCTGTTCTGTACTTACAGTTCTGTTTATAGTATATAATCAACATACGACTCGCTCCGGTTGCGTATGGGTAATATTACGTTGGTTAAATGAGAGTCACACATCAGTTGTATTTTAGTGTGATAACACGTCCGAGCATGAAAGTGTTCTATCGTGTCCGTTACAGGTAATACAAATAAAAAAAACCTTTACAAAATATACACGTAAACCTTCCTCGTGAATTTTTCGTGAAAAGCGCATGAAAATCCGTTAAGTGGTTTTTTGAGTTTATCACGAACATATAGGCAGACAGACGCGGTGGGAGACTTTGTCTAATAACATATATAGATCAATTTAAATATACATAATGTTTACTATTCTGTCTACTTCTACATGTGATATTTGTGTTTAAATTATTGTATTTCATATTTATCTATGTATACTATTGCGTCTGATTCTGCTTTTTTGATTTTACTGTTCTGATTTTGCTGTTCTGATTTTGCTGTTCGGATTTTACTGTTCTGATTTTGCTGTTCTGATTTTACTGTTCTGATTCTGCTGTCTGATTTAACCGCTCCGATTCTGCTGTTCGGATTCTGATGTTCTGATTCTGTTATTCTGTACCTACAGTTCTTTTTCTATATGTATATGTAAGTCAATGTCATATGTATTTAAGATAAATATTACTAGCACACTGTATAGCTGAATTGTATTGCTGGAAGTTACTTCTCGTACGAGTATATTTATAAACCAATATTGCAGTTATATTTTGTTTTGCGTTTCCACAGTAGCCTAATAATGAGCCTGTTTTATATTTTGGTAGAGTGACTACTAAATAATGAATGCAGTATCATAACAAATAGTAAACCTTGGCTGTGGTTGAGTCATTAAAGTGCTTTCGAATTAATTTTACTGACATTCAAGAACATTTAAGGTTTCATTTTAAGGTTGTGACTGTCTGTTCAGCCATCAGAAGCTTTCAAGAAAAAAGATGTAGTACCTAAAATTGCTCGCTAATGGCTTTAAACTTAACATTTTGACATAGACGTGATTTACCAACTAGGGACAAATATGCGTTACGTAGACGTATTAAACCGCGACGCAGTTTCCAAAATTTTATATTTTGACGACATAGACAATTAGTTTCAGACACTACAATTTCAGGACGAACAATTTCAATCTATTTACAATCAGCAAAATAATGGAAGTCCTAATAATGATGTTATAAACAACTCTTATATCTAGAATTATCGGAATAACCGAAAGGCTTAATGGAGAACGCCTTAGTGTACCCAAAGCTGCGGGGTTATGTATAGTGAAAATGTTTCACACCGACATCGATCATGTGGGTTTGAAGAAATGTTAAGATGCAACAAAGGCAAATTACCGGTTTTCACGCTTGTCTTGATTTATAAAAAGTATGTAAGGCCTGCCTGTGGAATGATTATTTAAATAAAAGAAATTATGGTTAAGCAACTGGCAAATTTACCCTATAGGCAAACCAGACCATCTTATGCAAACACTCCTCGCTCTAAAAGAGGAAGTCAAAATGTTTTAGTTATTATCGAATCTTTTACGAAAACTGTTGCTGTAAAACTTACTATAAGTCTTCATTCTACAGTTAATTCTACAGTTAACACTCTAAATAATTATGTAGTTTGTGTTACGGTAAATTTTTGCTATCTTCGGTTACCCGAACCGTATAATTTCAGATAAAGTACTATCCCTTAAGCATTGATGTTTCAAGGAGTTTTGTGTAAGACATAAAATCCATCTAACATTGAATGCGATTTTCGGTGCCACGAACTAATGGACAAGTGAACGTATAAACTGGACTCTGTTAAATCTATTAAATGCATTGTGCACAACTAACCATAAATAGTCTACTTGGGACAAGGTAATACCGGAAATTATCATTAAAATGAATCACACAGTGTATGACACAATTAAATTCAGCCCGTATGAACTTATGTTTGCTCATAAGAAAAATTGGGTGCCCAAAATAGCGGAAAAAGTTTAGGTATTAAATGTAAGGAAAAACAAAGGAGGACAAATGATAATATAACAAGAAAATAAGACATATGACAGTTAAGTGTAACATAAATAGGAATGGAGGTAAATTACATCCTGAAGATGCTAAAAGGTGAAGTCGGTTATGTAATATATTAAAAATATAAATGCTGTGAAGTGATGTTAAAGTATAAGTGTCTAATAAGAATGGAATTTAACCAACTGCAGGCGATGGAAAGTATAGAATAGAATAATAATATATAAAATAGTACAAGTTTGTCTAAATGATCGCTATAATATTCACAGTATAAAAGAAATGAATGTATATTATAAACTTGTTGAATAGTACATGCTGATGTATTGTGACCTCGTAAAAGTGTTATTAACTATGATACAAACTCTGCCGATAGCGATAAAGATGCTGTGGACACGCAAAGTTTGATTGACCTTTTAGAAAGTTAGACTATATTTAAGCTGTAGGGTCGACTTAACTATGCTAAAGTAATCAAAACCTTCTCTAATGTGTTTTTGTGAATACCTTGATGGTATTCACTTTTCAGGATGGCCGATGTTACGGGCCGCTATTGTAGTCTATGACATCGAGCGCTATAAAAAAGAATACTTGTGACGGCGAGGCGACGTTAAGAAATTATCTGACGATCGGATGGATTGGTTGTCATTCTGTTATTTGGTTTACTGAAAAATTAATACAAAATTATATTGATTGAAAAACTATTGGCTGTAATTAACACTATATACCTATTCATTTCTAAATAGCTATCGGACAAGTATAAATTAAGGAAGTATAAGGTGACAGGAGTGGTTATACCTCCTAGGGGACCAATTTTTAAAAACGTTTGTATACTGGCTTATTTTAACGCACGTGTAAGTTTCTTAATACCTACAGCCGTTAGAAAACAAAGAATTTAAATTGTTTAACTACGTAGTTATTATGATACCATTACGTAAATTTAATTATATATTGCAATTAAAGGTAATTGTGACACCGCCGGTGAGAACCGTTCATTATTCATGTTAATTCGAGCCGCTTCTGTGCGCGCATTTGCTAATCTTGAAAAAATCTCATAATGGGGCTTTCGACTAAATGCATGCAAGGATTAAATGTATGCAAATTACTTTCATTGCACCATTTTTACCCTTTCATAAAAATACAGTTCGCTTATACATCTACATGCGTATAAAATAGTTATATTAATCTAACAAAGAGTGTAGGTAGGTACCTACATTAATTTTATTGAAGTATTAACAAAAATATTATTTTACATCGCTGCTGAGCGTGTAAAAAGGATTGATTGAAAGAAATATAGGAGTACCTAATCGTAAACATTTTCCTGCTGTCGAGAATCAGAAGCGGACCGAAGATTACCTAATATAAAGCCTAGACCAGTCTACATAGCCCCTTTTCTAATTCATATGTATGTAACTAGCAAATGTTTTGAGTTCTAGAAAGTCTGACATTAAATCCTCACAATGTAGATATCAATGCATCATTAACATCTTAGGTGTCTACAGGCGATGGTTTGGTGGCGCTCAAATTTCGTTGGATAATATGTATATTATGACCCGTTGGTGCTCAGAAAAATTTAAGCAAGTTTATGTAGCACCTTCATATTTTATGCTTGTAAATGTTTTATATAAAATTAAAATAACTACGTTGAAAAAAACCGACTTCAAAACAAAAAAGTAAAAAATAATAAAAATTTAATATTAATTAAATACTACCTATTATTTATATGTGCTATTTACTAATAGGTTTGAAGTCGGTGCCAAGCCAATCCGGCACGCACGCGGGCAGACGTCTTTGACGGACGTCTTGAATATATAAAATTTTTGAAAGAAAGAAAATATTTATTTGCAAGAATATGGGTGTTACGAGTAGTAAAAAATTAATTAAGCTTCCAACATTTTTTTTTCTACCATTATATGGTTTAAATTTTAAATTAAAAATTTAGATGCGGTTTAGCTTAATTGGTAATTTTACATTAATTCACATGACCATTTAGTTTAGAAATTCTGTTGAATACATTTTTGTAATAATTTTTTTCATTATTCTTCGTATTGATTGAAGCTGCTTATAATATTAACATTTAGTTGCTCTTTATTAGGTTTATTTACGCATATTCATTTAAGTCATTAAAATATTATTATTTGTTTACGGCTTGGCACTGACTTCAAACCTATTAGTAAAGAGCACATATAAATAATAGGTAGTGTTTAATTAATATAAAATCTTTATTATTTTTTACTTTTTTGTTTAGAAGTCGGTTTTTTTAACGTAGTTATTTTTATTTAATACTTTTTAGTGTATTGTTGTATTGTCAAATATTACGCCACAGCTACCCGCGGCGCGACCGGCGACGCGAAATGCGGCGCGGTGAGTCACGCGACCATCTGGGTATGCCACAGCTCGACTTGTTGCGACCGCGGCGTCGTGCCGCTGACATCTCGATACTAGCTAGTACCAGGGTCGGATTTTGTAATACTATTTTTACTATATTCTTTTGATGCGTAATATATATTATCGTAACGTTAGGATTGTACGCAAAAATACCATTATTGTTGATACATATATTACCTTTTCATTGATCCCTCCATTCGAGGTTTTTGAAGTTTAATTTCTTTAGGCACGCAATTTTTCTTTAGGCAGCGAGTAAAATTTTAAGATGCACGCACATCACCGTAACGCAAAAGTTACGTACGTAAAGGCGCTGATGATGAATCAAGGAACTCATTGAGTAAAGAACCATAGGTTCCTTACTCAATGAGCTTGAGCTGTTTTATTCCAAAGGTCCCGAGGCCTCCAGCTCCGCCATGTAACTCTATCAAACCATGTGAATTTTCTAGCAATAAAGGCTATATCAGCCCAATTTCAAGTGTCCACTTTTCAGTTCCATCGTTATATTTTAAAAAACAGCCAGCATCTAAGTGTTTGCCAAAATAAATCGAAGTAGCCTACACTCATTGGATTTAACTGGTCAAGCTTAGAAAATCACATGGATTTCCTTCCGCTCTATCATCAGAGAGCTAAGTGTGAGTTTTTCACGTTTAAACTGGTTTCTCACGTTTACCACTAGGTGGCGCTGTACAAATCACATACAAATTCCTAGTAAACTCGAAACGCGCTCACGATCGAATGCGAAAAGAAAAACTCACACTTAGCACTCTGATACTGGAAGCTATCCTATTTCAGATTCCTTAAAATAAAAAATCAAACGAGTCCAAAGTTGATGGTGTTGCTCAATTTTAATTAAAAGTTTTGATAACCTTCCTGCTTCATCATAAGACCCTGTAAATCATTTAGCACCAGGATATTTGTCAAAACAGAACAACTGAGTCCAATCTAAATAGGTTTTTCTTGTTTATAACTTACCATGGCCACCTTCGAGTTCGATCGTTAAATTCTTAGTAATTATGAGCATCAGATCTTAGAAATCATCCAGCATCAAAATGTCTGTCAGTACAAGACAATTGAGCGCTAACTCAATAAGCTTACCTAAGCATTTTGCATCTGGATGAGAGAAGTTTCAATATTACTTTTTTCGGCTCCATCTTCAGAGTCTCGTAATAATGAAAAATATCTTATTACAACGAAATGAACGACTCCGAACTCTAATATCTTAACACTATCTGTCTGTGAGTTACAATGACACTCTAGTGGCTTCATGATCCATTTCTCGTCGTTAGAGTACTAATTAAACTTAGTTCTTATAGCAACAAAACCAATGACCCAAAATTTGGTTATCTCGTCAAAACTCTACATCTGAGAGATCTAGTCCCTATATCCAGGCTATATCATGATATTAGCTGAATAGTACCATAATATTGCATTGTCATTGAACTTACAAAAGTTTGCCAAGTTTCAGTAGAAATAAATATCAGGAAGTCGATAAATATGGTTTGCAATATTTAGAAAATCTTTTATTTACATAGAAACGGATAAATAAAAGCTGATATCTTCGAATGAAGATATTGTCGCATCAGGTCTAGGTCACCATGTCATTGCAATTAATTGAAGTAATAAGATACAAAATTTAGCATCGATAAAGCCTTTACAAGTTGCTAAATTCCTTTCATCAAGTTGAAAAGAGCTGATGAGCTTTCAACGGCTGCACAGATTTTATTGAATCATATCAAAAAACCATCTCGCGAAATAGGGCTTTCAAGTAAAAAAATCGATGCACGGACAGATACCCAGACACACCTGTGAAACTTATAACAACCCTCGTTTTTGCGTCGGAGGCTAAAAATAGTAGTAAAAATTTTAATACAATATAGTATCTATATAATTTCCATTGGTAATATTTTTGTGTTATTCTGATTGCAACCCTGGCATACTAGTGAATAAAACAAAAGTATTCTTTTGTTTTATTCGCTCATTACACCGCGCGTCACGGTCGCGCGTTTTTCCGCGCTGCAATTCGCGTCGCCGGTAGCTGTGGCATACTTCATACAGTTTCCTACATTTGTTTTCGCTCGCCGCGCCGCAATTCGCGTCGCCGGTCGCGCCGCGCGAGCTGTGGCCGGGCGGTTAGACCTTCAACAGATGCTGCGCGCCTTAACAAATATAGATCTCAAGAAACCGGAACGGATAAAAGTAGTCGTCTCCATAAAAAATGCTCATCGAAATACAATGTCACGTTTTGTTGAGACTATTAAAGATCATGAAAAAACATTTTTTGACCATGAAAGCATATATAAAATCACGCTAACGTCAAGAAACTTTTGAACAGTATAATTCTAGACTCGGGAAGATCCAAGAGCGTCTAGCGAATGAGTCTTGAGCAGAGAGCTAATAGACTCGGTCTCATTAATGAGCGTCTAGCGAACAAATCTGCCGAGCAGAAGGCTCACAGAATTGGTCTCATTAAGCAGCGTTTAGCTAAGGAGTCCGCTGAGCAGAGAGCTCATAGATTAGAAGTGATACGAAACCGTACAGCAACCGAGTCTGCTTAGCAACGTGAGAACCGACTAGCGGCAGCGCGTCAGACGTTACAAAGACTTCATTCAATGACTAAGCGTAATTTCATAACCACTATAAATCAATATGCTGAAGTACTATGTACAATCTGTAAGAAATTAGTATATCCAAAACAATAGACGTTATTAACCACAGCACGTTTTGGTTTCCTTCTATAAAAAAAAAAGAAAAGTTCCTTCACAGGCCTATTGGAACAACATGGAAGTTATGTCTTTACCTCCTGAACTGACCGACTTGACAGACGTAGACTTGTCAAGAATAGGTCCTTTTATAACCAACCCCAAGAGTAGTTCCTTTTATTACCACCCGCACCGAAGTGCTCGTCAACACGAATCAAACGAGCCCAAATTTAATAGAGATGTATCATTTAACTACTGAGCTCCTATGGCCACCTCTTGGCTTCATCATCTGACCCTGGAGATCCCTAGTTATCACCAAGCACCAAAGTGCTCGTCAACACGAATCAAACGAGCCCAAACTCGATAGAGTTATGTCATTTAATTGCTGAGCACCTATGGACACCTTCTGGCTTCATCATCGGACCTTGCAGGATCCTAGTTACCACCAAGCACCATAGTACTCTTCAACACGAATCAAACGAGCCCAAACTTGATAGAGTTATGTCATTTAATTACTGAGCTCCTATGGACACCTTCTGAATTCATAATCGGACTCTGCAGGATTCTAGTTACCACCAAGTACCAAAGTGCTCGTCAACACCAATCAAACGAGCCCAAACTCCACAGAGTTCTGTAATTTAATTACTGAGCTCCTATGGCCACCTTCTCGCTTCATCATCGTACCCTGTAGGATCCTAGTTACCACCAAGAACCAAAGTTCTCATCAATACGAATCAAACGAGCCCAAACTCGATAGAGTTGTGTCATTTAAGTACTGAGCTCCTATGGCCACCTTCTGGCTTCATCATAGGACGCTGGAGGATCCTAGTTACCATCAAGCAACAAAGTGCTCGTCAACACTGTCAAACAAGCCCAAACTCGATAGAGTTCTGTCATCTAATTACTGAGCTCCTATGGCCACTTTCTGGCTTCATCATCGGACTCTGGAGGAGCCTAGTTACCACAAAGTACCAAAGCGCTCGCCAACACGAATCAAACGAGCCCAAACTCGATAGAGCCTTGTCATTAAACGATTTTTAACCATTTAATTACTAAGTCCTTCCAATTCCATCATCAGATCAGGTCTATCTCATAATAAGTTTTCATTGTTATCATATAATTTACATACGTATACAAAATTTCAGCTCAATCGGTAACCGGAAAGTGGATCAAATTTACTTGCGAAATTTGATTTCAGACATCGGCATAGGTAAAATAAATAAAAAAATGCTCATAAAATAAAAACGACTGGGCCTACCTGAATCAAATTTTTATGGGACCAATTCGAAACTATTCTGCATCAAACAAAAAAAGAATCACGTAAATCGGTTCAGAAACCTCGGCGAAATCGGTGTACATACATTAAAAAAAATATACCGGCTGATTTGAGAACCTCCTCCTTTTTGAAGTCGGTTAATAAAAAATAAATAAAAAAAACTGAATTATCTTTTTTAGATCACTTTAGGCTTTACATAGAGCAGTAGGTATGCATAAGTTTACCGACTACCTAACCCTCCTAGGTAACTGGAACTCGACAGCTGAAGTCTTGCCTCGATTGCGACAGGAAAAAAATATCCATCGATAACAAAACCTTAGCAGACATCTACTACAAGATAACATCACCCAGACTGACCCAGTACGTAGTTAGAATATCATTTCTTAAAAGCACTAATAGTGTATCTACTGCCTGTATAACAAGAGATTAGTGATAGGTATCGGAGAAATAATAATAATAATTAATAATAATAATTAATTTATTTGCAAGAAATAGGGTTACAAAGATCTAGTTTATATACCCGCCTATTCCGCTATACGTTAGCATGCAAATTCATTTACAATTATTTTGAATTAATTTATATTTTTTATGTATACAATAATTATGTAAGAAATAAAAATAAATCTTTTATATTATAGCAAGATAAGTATGACTTAGATTTAGACTAAAGCCGTTTGTTTTTGTTTTTCAAGATAGTGCCATTTATCTATGCCGATTTATGTATTGCTTTTTGTGACTATACCAAGATATATGTAATTTAAAGTGTTATAATAAATGCAATGTCATAATACAAATCTTAAATGAATACAAGTCCAGCTTATAACCATACGATTTCTAAAAGATAATGATATTAGTGTTTGTAACTAAATGAGATAAATTTAACAACATTCATTAAACATTGAGAAATAAGTAAAGTATGTCATCAACAGAATGGATCATTACATAATAAAATCATTACATATATCTTATTCATTAAATCATTGATAATGTATATACAATTTGTTAATCTAATAATAATATTAAAAAATAATTTAAAAAAATGTTAGATAAATTATTATAATATGTCAAAATGTAAAACCACTATACGTATAAGATCTATTTTACAAATAATGTCAATAATTTAATTAAAACTAGCGACCTGCCTGCGGTTTCACCCGCGTAGCTTCTGTATCCGTGGGAATACCGGAAAGACTTATATATTAAAACCTTCCTTAAGAATTAATCTATTTACTAAAAAAAAACCGCATCAAAATCCGTTACCTAGTTTTAAAAATTTAAGCATACATAGGGACAGACAGAGAAAGCGACTTTGTTTTATACTATGTAGTGATGTCAATGTCAAATATAATGATGAGATAATATAATAACCTAAATAAACAATGATAAATAAAAAAAAACATTTTTGTAAAAATCAAATTTGTAGTAAATAAAGTTGAGGAAAGCAATAGCTGAGACAACTAACAAAAAGAAGATAATTCGGGGATATGGTACCACCGTCTAATACCTATTTCAGCTGCAATACCGTCAATGTTTTTCATTGTTGTGTTCCAGTTTGGAGGGTAAGGTAGTCAGTACACTTATGCAAGTGGCATACTAACGCCTGGCAACGTTACTTGGTTAGTTGTCTCCATCAAGGTTGTTGCTAATGCAGCTTTATACCGTATCAGCGGATGCTCATGCTGATATTAATTAATTAGGTACTTAAATTAAATTACTACCTATAAAATTAGTAACAATTGTGATGTAATATTTTGAATAAAACACAAATTATACCTACTTGCGTTGTGCCTATTATTGTATTACGCACAAGTTACTACTTACTCTTAACCAATTTTAAGTTTACAAAACAATCGGATGAGGAGACCGAATACTTTTTTAAATTGTCTATGATTACAATATGCGAAAGCAATAATTATAATGTGGTGCCTAGTTCCTCACATTGTGTTCTAATTAAGTATGAACTAGACTTGAGTAGCTCCTGAATGAGATACACAAATGAACTATCTCTTTATTTCAATCTAGCTCCCAATTAGCTTAGTCGCTTAGTTAATAGTCCAACGGCTTAATCCAAGGATTTAAAACCTTATAATTTCGATATGTTTGCTGTTTCGTGATTGGTTCGTCGCCTTTCATGCTGTTTCGTGATTGGTTGCTCAACTAGTGCTAGAAGACAACGTCATAATATCATATACCATAACCAATCACGACGACGTAAACATATCAATATTATAACGTTGTAAATTCTTGGCTCAATCGGCTCTTTGAATCGCCAGCTGGCAGCGCGCCGTAGTAGGCACGATCAAGTTTCCCCGATCATCGACGAATACAGAACTATATAAATTAGCACCAGGTAACATACGTGGACTACGCGTGTCGCGTACGCGTCATTAAGCGACTACCTAGTTCATTGAATGAACTTAGCGACGCGTGTCGCATAGAATGAACTACTCGCTTACGGCTTAGCGACGCGTACGCGACACACGTAGTCCAGACATTGAACGATTTCAAAGAAATGAAGAAACTAGTTCTCTTGATGAGCTAAATAAGCTACAGAGCTAAAAGAGTGATATAGCTCTTTTGATCAAAAGAGCTGTATCTCTCCTTTCTTTTTAAGGAGCTGTTTTTCACACGTCTAGTATGAACATTGAACACTGTATGCTTTCCATATAAAATAAAGTAATTGGTTCAAACTAGGCATGGATTTTTTTTTTATAGAAGAGGGGGCAAACGAGCAGGAGGTGCACCTGATGGTAAGTGATCACACAGTCGCCCATGGACATCCACAATATACCAGAGGTCTTGCAGTTACGTTGCCGGCCTTTTAAGAATAAGTAAGCTCTTTTTTGAAGGCCCCCAAGTCGTATCCGTTTTAGAGCAAGATCCCAGAGCCGCCAGACGTCACGTATTTTCTGATGGATGAAATGTGGACGATAGAGTAGTGTTAGTATGTACTATGATCGTATGCTTACCTGCTAGCTTGGTCAAACGGCCAATTTTCAGGTATCAGGTAATCAAGGTACATAAAAACATTACTTACTTCACGTAAATTCTCCTGGCTGATTTTCATATATGTTTTCGAGTGTATAGTTAAAAATAAATTGTCAATACTCCCAGACACTTTCCGTCGGCCATATTGCTTGACATACGCTTTAAGGGTCTTAAAATAATTAGTTAACTTCACGTAAATTCTGACGCTCCATTTTTATATATGTTCATCCGACAACAATTTTAAAACATTTGACAAGAAGACAGACCGATCCAAGGGGCGAATCATCCCCTAAACTAAATTCTAATATCTGTGAGTGGGAGCGCGAGAGCATTATCTACGCGCATGAGACTGAGTGAGACCGACTGCGCTGTTAAGTAGAGATGAGATGTATTTACGGGAACAGGTTTCTATACTAGGTTTCAACTAAGAAGTCTCCAAACTGAGCATTCAGTCATAGAATATATGAGTATCGAATATTTAGAAGTACTGTAAGCGTACGCGTCCCCGATTACACATACGACTTAGTAATGTCAAAGAGGCAAAAGCGTATCGAGTATTTAAAAGTATCACGCGTACGCGTCCGTGAATACGTATACAATGTACTAATCCTTTGAGATTTGGGACAAGTACACTGCGAAGGGCGACTGCTAAATATGCCAGCATTAAGGTCATATTATAATACATACATTAAAAATTCCAAAAAGCTGTCAGTCATAAGCCTGTGAACGTATTAAGGGAATATTTCAATTTTTTTTACATTTTCTTACACTAAGCTATTCAATATTCAATCAATTCTCCTAAAGTCGTATATTTGACCGTCTTGTTGGTCGGGTGGTTAGCGAACCAGACTACGCAATCAACGAGGCCCGGTTTCGAATCCCGTTGGTATTTTTGATGTGGTTGTTCATTAAATAAATTATTGTATTAATTACCTTTGTTGTCTATTGTATATCAGTCTATCTGTAGGCTCGGTGTTGCCATTGACTATATAAAGTCCCTGGTTGGTTTCGCGGATCAGGCAATCCAAAAATATTTTTTATCAACTTTCTGATAAAAACGAATTGCCTGGGATTGGATTAGTGCTCGTTTGGCAACAGGATTGCCACATATCACATAGTCACAGCTGCACTCAACAGACACGGCAGCACAGAACAATATTACTCAAGGGAGCACGGCAGAATACTGAATACTTATTTGGCACTCCCAAATTTTAAAAAATTTAGTTGTTGGCCTCAAGAGGGCCTTTAAATTACAATAAAGTTAGCTGTCACCTGACCATTTTTTTATTTTATTTAAAAATCATATTAATTAAATATAATTAGTAAAAAAAATGAAAGTAAATTAGCCGACATCTAAAAATTTTTAGAATTTTTTTAATTGAAAAAATTATTTAAAAAAAATTCATTTGTAAAAAATTTGAAAAACCTTAAGTGTTATTTTTAAAAAAATATTTTTTAGTTCTAATTAATAAATTGAAAAAAAAATTAAAAATGTCGGCTAACTTTAGTATTATTTATTATAGGTCAATTTTTTTCTTATTTTTGTTGCCATAATTTACTTGTCAACAAAAGTTCTAAAAATTATAAAATATCTGTTCAAGTAATTTTCATGGCCTTAACAGCGCAGTCGGGCTAACTCAGTCTCATGCGCGTAGATAATGCTCTCGCGCTCCCAATCACAGAGATATTAAAATTTAGTTTAGGGGATGATTGGCCCCTTGGATCGATCTGTCTTCTTGTCAAAGGTTTTAAAATTCTTGTCGGATGAATATATATAAAAATGGAGCGTCAGAATTTACGTGAAGTTAACTAATTATTTTGAGACCCTTAAAGCGTCTGTCAAGCAATATGGCCGACGGAAAGTGTCTGGGAGTATTGACAATTTATTTTTAACTATACACTCGAAAACATATATGAAAATCAGCCAGGAGAATTTACGTGAAGTAAGTAATGTTTTTATGTACCTTGATTACCTGATACCTGAAAATTGGCCGTTTGACCAAGCTAGCAGGTAGGCATACGATCATAGTACATACTAACACTACTCTATCGTCCACATTTCATCCGCCAGAAAATACGTGACGTCTGGCAGCTCTGGGATCTTGGACTATTTGGAAACACCCCTGGAGGTAATTGGTTCCACAACAAAGTAGTGTGAGGCAAAAAGTGTTGAGAGAAACGCACAGTTGTGGATTTCCAGACATCGAGATGGTGAGGATGGAATTTCAAATTTTGACGCGATGTCTGATGATGGAATTCGGCGGCAGGAATTAATCCAAATAATTCGTCGGAACATTCCCCATGAAAGATACGATAGCAGACACAGAGTGAACCAACATCTCTGCGCAATGCCAAAGAGTCAAGCCGTTTCGAAATAGCCAGGTCGTCAACGATTCGAACCGCTCTATGCTGAATGCGGTCAAGAGGAAGGAGCTGGTACTGAGGAGCTCCGGCCCAGAGATGAGAACAGTTCTCCATGCGGGGCCGAATTTAACAATTAACATATTAAATATCGCACTAATTATTTTAACAATTAGCAACTTATTTATGTTATCAAGTACCGTTAAAAGTTATTTTTATGTGTCACAAAAACTACTAATTAAAAATATCATTAACAGTGCGAGAGAACAATTTTTTTTGGTCGCTAGCTTGATAGCTCCGCGTTTTTACTGTTTATAATATATAGGCTTCTGATATAATATAACGTAAATAAATAACTGTTAAATATTAATCAGAGTTAACAAAGTCACAGTTAATTTAATTTAACAATAATTTCCATGCGTGGTTCAAACTGCATGTGTCCCGGCCTTCAACGAACATGTTACAACTTTAATATCAATAGGTATGAAAATTCAGCATCGATTATTGCTGATACGGATGCTCATGCTGATACCCGCAACAATCCTAGTCTCCATTATATGATCTATCTACGTGTTTGCTATCTTATGGTATAAAAAAATCTGTAAACGGTTGACCCTTCGGGACATTTCTAAAACATCCTGCTAAATTAAGGTATTTTATTTTTAAGCTCAAAAGAATAAAAACTATAAGCATAGATTTTTTCAGTTCATACATCTATTTTGTTAATAATGGCAGTATATTGATTTTTAAAAAGCTGTAAGTATATTTTGAAAATGATGATCAATTTTGATCTTTCGAATGGCATTCAACTCAGTTTTTGAGATCTAAAATATTGCTTTAGCTGAATAATCGATTGGTTAAAAATTTCGAAGTATTGTCAAAAAGCTTTTTTTCAAAAAAAATCGTCATTGATAAATCCCAAACAAATTGACTGATTTTCATGCAATTAACGGTATTTAACAAAGTTTCTAAAGGAAAAAAGCTGATAAGATTTGAGAGTCAATCGGTGTATTAGCCTGAAAGTTATTTCAAAAATATTAAGCTAGTTTGCTAAATATAACATAATTTTAATATTTGAAATGCTGTAATTTTTGAAAATTGGATTCTATTTTAATTTTTGAAACGGCATTCGAAGTAATTTTTTCGTAGTTACTAAAATGTCGTAGAACACCTAAAAATGATTGGTTGAAAAATTTGAAGTTATGTCGAAAAAACACTTTTTGCCAAATTTTCCGTCAACGATTACTTACTCCCAAACGGATAAACCGATTTTGATACACTTTATTATGCATTAGACGTAGTTTTTTGAGGAATAGAGCTGATTAGCCGCCCCGTTGGTCGAGTGGTTAGAGACTCTGACTACGCAATCAACGAGGCTCGGGTTCGAGCCCCGACGGGGACAAGCATTTGTGTGATGAGCATAAATGTTTGTATTTCCGGGTTTGGGTGTCTATTATATATATTCTAGTATTTATATATTTATTTCTATGTATTAGTATCGTTGACTAACACCCATAACACAAGCAAATAATTTGCTTACTTTGGAGTTAGATCAGTAAGTGTAATTTGTCCCGTGAATTATTATTATTATTATTAATTTTTGAACTCAATCGGTACATTAATCTGAAAAATATTTAAAAAAAATACTGTTTCGCCAAATTTTTTTGGGGTTTTTTCGAAATTTCTCAGAATCTCCTGGGCCGACTTGGTACAAATTTTCAGGAAGTCTAACTTGAGCGGAATCCAATCGAATGCCATCAACCGCGTTTCGATCGGTCAAGCCGTTCAAAAGTTATGAGATGTTTACATACACATACATACATACATACAGACATACTGACGTCATCATGAAAATAGTCGGAAAAGGTTCCTATGACCTCAAAACGTGGAAATCTGGTCAAAACTCGATTTTTGAAAATCGGGGCAAAATCAGTAACCTCACGTACATACTTACGTAGCGGAAAGTTAAAAATGTAATCGCTATGTTTGCCAAAAATAATAATTTTGGCAATAACCAAGCCAATTGTGATAACTGACACTAATAGCTTTACGCCTTGTTCTTTCATGTGAAACTCGGAAGAATTAATGTGGATTTTACAAATTCCTGTAAAACACTGATTCCCAAAGTGATCCAGGTGGAGCGCAGAGGTCCACGGGAGACTCGACGGGGGTCTACATTGGCGTGACCAAAATGGGGGTCACATTTAGTAAGCGAAGTAAAAATATGAATGAATTACGCATGCAATTCTCACTTTTTTCCGAAAACTGGTTGGAACTCTGCTGCAACGCAAATTTCAATAGTTAGATCTAATCTTTATATTTTTTCTTAAGTTTTGGGAGTATGGTAGAAATTTAGGGGGTTCACCGGAACCAGCAAAATTTTGAAAGTGGTCTATGAGAAAAAAAAGTTTGGGAACCTTTGCTCTAAAATATACCTATGGCTAAGTAACTTTTTATATTAGTAGTTAACAAACAAGGAAATTACTCTCGGACAAGGAAAGACGAACCATCGCCTATTTGCAATTAATATGTTAAGGGTGCGTTGCAATCTGTATAGCGGGATTGTAATGCTACATGCATAAGTCATCCGGCAACCTTACCCACCAAACTGGAAATAAACTTGGCATTGATAGGTATCGCCATGCTGACGCACCATTGACATCTTTGGTGTCAATAGGCGATGGTTGTCTCTTACCATCAGAATTCAGAGTAGGTATCTGCTTATTTGCAATTTTATAATTAAAAAAAAGTCCTGCCACAATAACGTTAATGTTTGCCATTGTTGTGTTCCTGTTTGGAGGGTAGGGTAGCCGCCAGCTGATAAACTTGGCATTAACCACACCACACACAGCCACACGGAAGGATTGGCGCAACTATTTTCCATTTTGGCGCGGAGTTTGAGTTGCATTCAATGTTATTTAGATTAAATCAGTGCTGGTTTTAGTGTGATCATGCCTATCTAATTTGTATTGCGAATTTTATAATCGACAAAACTTATTTATATCGAACAAAAAGTTGCATCGCCAATCGAATTTCGCCAAAAATATAATAGAATATGTTTTATTCAAAATAAGTATAACTTATACATTTTTTGAACGTCAATTAAAATAAACTGTAATAACACTTTAAAAACACATGATATAACTAAACTGACTAAAAAAATGACAGAATCAATAATTATGTAGAAAACTACAAAATGTCAAAATTAAATAAAAAAATAAAATTATTTTAATTGGTGATGTCAATACTTAAATAAATAATTAAAACTATAAATATGATTAATAATTGAGACATAAAATTAAAATTAACATTTCTGATCAACTCCAGGGATTCCTATCATTTAAATAATCGTTCACACTATAGTAAGCTTTCTTGTAAAGAGTATTTTTTAAATATGATTTGAATCTTTTTTCTGGCAAACATGTAATTTCCTCCGGAACTTTGTTATATATACGCACGGATAATCCCTTAAAGCATTTTGCACATTTGCTTAACCTAAAATTTTGGATGGCAAGTTTATTTTTATTCCGTGTATTAAAATTATGTTTATCTTTTAATTTTTGAAAGAGGTTCATATTTTTTCGTATATATATAATATTTTCATATATGTATTGGCTAGGTAATGTCAAAATCTTGATTTCTTTAAATTTTTCTTTTAGTGACTCTCTTGAACTCATATTATATATAGACCTAATGGCTCTTTTTTGTAGTATAAATATTGTTTCTATATCAGCAGCTCGACCCCACAATAAAATTCCGTATGTCATAATACTATGAAAATTACTAAAATATACTAGACGTGCCGTTTGTACATTTGTCAATTGTCTTATTTTTTTTATTGCGTAGACAGCTGAGCCTAGTTTTTTACTTAGGTTAATTATATGCGGACCCCATTGCAGCTTAGAATCTATTGTCAGACCTAGAAACACAGTATTATCAACAAAATTTTGCTTTATATTATTTAAAATTACATTACTATCTACAGATCTTACGTTTGGTAATGAAAATTTTATACATTTTGTTTTTTTTACGTTTAGTGCAAGATTATTAGCCTCAAACCAGACAATAATATTCGAAAGAGATGAATTTACATAATCATGATTTTTTTCATATCTTCGTACTTTAAAAATTATTGAGGTGTCATCAGCAAACATTACTACCTTACAAAGACTATTTGGTAGGGTATATGGTAAGTCATTTATATAGATGAGGAACAATAGTGGCCCCAATATAGAGCCTTGAGGAACACCCATCTTCATAAATGTGCCGCTAGATTGAATGTCATGAATCTGTACTTTTTGTAATCTAGACTTTAAATACGATTGTAAAAGATTCAAGGATTTACCGCATACCCCATAATACTTTAGCTTTTTAAGCAGGGTTACATGATCGACACAATCAAAGGCTTTTGAAAGGTCACAAAAAACAGCAATCGCATCACTTGAATCTTCCCAGGCGTCTAAAATATAATTTATGAGCCCAACGGCTGCATCTGTTGTCGACCGGCCTTTTCTGAAACCATATTGTTGATCGTGCAATAAGTTATTTACACTAAAATACGCAAGTAATTGATCGTATATTATTTTTTCAAAGATTTTACTAAGTACCGGTAGCACTGACACGGGTCTAAAATTCGTTGGGTCATTTCTGTTGCCTGCCTTGAAAAGTGGTATAATCTTGCTTACTTTCATTGCGTCAGGAAAGTTACCTTCGTCTATACAGTTATTGAAAATATGAGCTAGATAAGAAGCTATAATATCAATAATACTTTTAGTAAACTTCACTGACATACCAGATACATCCTCAGTATTTTTCATCTTTAAAGATTTAAAAGTTTTAATTATGACCTGTGGGTTTATATGCCTAAAAGAGAAATTTGATTTGCAAACTTTTGCATTCTTTTTTAATAGGACTTCAGCCATCTGAGGAGATGAATTCAAATATTTAGTCGTTTCTAAAGGAATATTTGCAAAAAACTGTTCAAATTCTTGAGCTATATCTTTATTGTTTGTAAGTAAGCCACGATTGGAATTTATACTATAACTACATTTATGAAAACAAGATTTCCCTGTTTCTCTATTTATTATAGTCCAGACCGTTTTTTGTTTATTTAAAGAATTTTTTATTACCCTACTTACATGCAATGACTTTGCTGTTATACATACTTTTTTAAATATCTTTGAATATTTCTTAACAAAATCCCTAAATGAATCAGAATGATCATATGATTTTTGTGAGTACAATTGATATAATTTGTTTCTACTTATATATATACCCGGAGTGGCCCAGTCACCAAATTTCGAAATTAAGTCAATTTTTTTCGATTTAATTTTAAAATAATTATTAAATGTCGTATTTAAAATGTTGAAAAATTGAGTAAAAAATGCATTACAATCATTAGTATTATAATCATAAAATGGTAGAACATTTAGAATGTCATTTCTATACTTTTCTAAATTACCTTTGGTAAAGGGTCGTTTTTGTATTTCTATATTAAGTTTTTGCTTGACACTTGTCACACTTATTGTTTGTCCCATATGGTCTGATTTTATATAATTAAAAATAGATTTGTCAAAATATTCACAATTACAGAAAAATTCGGAGTCCCTGAACATGTTACAGAAGGCTTACTAAGGCGAATTGACTTTATCCCTCACCGACCTCGACGACTCTATAACTCAGGCCAACGGAACACACCAAAACACTACACACATACATACCATAGTCCTCGAATTGTCTCATAGGTAATCCGGGGGTTTTCTTCAATTAACCGCATAACAGTAGCCACATTGTTTTCGTTGACGGCAGTTGAAGGCCGCCCTTCACGAAATTCGTTATGTAAAGAAACTCGACCTCTCTCAAATTCAGCAAACCGTTGACTTAATTCCATTTTCGTTGCGTACGTAGAACTTTGATATGTGATAAAGAAAAATTGACAAATAATTTCCCGCCAATTGTTTTTTTATTACTAAGAAGATTGCAACATTTTAAAAATGTAACATTCGAAATTCAAATAGTTCCGATTAGCCAGAAGTGCAAAACTTTTTGTGTGCCCCATGTACCTACACATATACATATATATACACGTACATAGGTACATACGTATAGATGTACTGACGTGATCATGAAAATAGTGGGAAAAGGTTCCTAGGACCTTAAAACGAGGAAATCTGGCAAAAACTCGATTGTCGAAATTAGGGAAAAATCTGTAACTTCCACATCTACATATGTAGCGGGACGTCAAAAATTCACACGCTACGCGTTTGACGCACACGGATAATATACCTACTATTTTGGTTTGGTTTGATTATGGCACAAAATAAATAGGTATGGTTATCAAACTAAGAAGAGATTTTAATATAGGCAGTTGACGATTAAACTAACAGACCACACAAATACTAATAGGCACGGTGTTGGGCGTAAAATGCGTAGCCGCTCATATGAGCAAATGTATGTAAATGTCAAATGCTTGTAGACATATCATATCATAAAAAACGTATTAAGGCTGTGTCATGGACACAGTCGTGTATGTTTTACGTGAATACGTCTACGTAACGGATTATACTCGTATATTTCGGTATCAAATTTTTAGGGTTCCGAAGTAAACTAGAAACCCTCATAGTTTCATTATGTCTGTCCGTCCTTCCATCCGTATGTCCGTCCGTCTGTCCGTCCATCAGCAGTCTAGCTCAGAGTTCTTTAGTACTAGAAAGCTGTACAGCTAGCAATTTTTTTAGGTTAGCTCCTCTACATAAAGTGGGGACGTCAATTTTTTTTCTCGCATGTACACCATAGTATGGGATATCGTTAAGTAGGTTTTTAAAAATGTTATCGGTTTGTAAAAACAATTTCTCGATTAGGGGATTGTTTCTGTAATATTAGATTTAAAATGCTAATCTTTGCTAGGGTCAAGGGTTACTCCCTCTTCCACTTAACGGTTGATTTTGGGGGTATGAAAAAATTCACGTTAGTAGTAAATTTAATAAAATTAAAAGGAAAACTATTACGGCTTAGAAGGATTTACAAGTGTTTGAGCAATAGTCGAATTGATAAATTGTAATTGGAGAAAGGAAGAATTGTACTTTTGTAGGCGATGAACTTGTGGTGTGGATATATTCGCCATGAACGTTAAATAGGTTGAATGTTCATAGTATGAAAAAGTTTGGTTGTAAGATAAGATGCACGAATTGATAGATGTAATGAATGAGAGATGCTTGGATGTTTTATGTGTAACAGAGACTATTATAAGCATAAAAGTAGAGAACCCACTGAGCTCCCCGTTGACAAGACTGCTTTGTAGTCTGGTGTGCCCCACGATCATGCAGGCACCGGAGTAAGTATTTTTCTATCGTCACCATTATTTTCTGGTGTGAAAAATTATGGTATGATTGATAATGGTATGGCTAGGCGTTGAGTAGACGACAACATATTGCTCTGGTTCGATGTCAATATTGGCGTCAAACAGGGTTGTATATTGTCAGCTCGCCTGTTTATTCTATATATTGGGATAAGTATCCCCAAAGATTCATTGAATATGGGAATGTGCATTACTAATCTGGTGGTAAACTACCTAATATATGTAGATGACGCTGTACTTTTTTACTCAACTCCATCTGAGCTTTAAACAGTGGTCACAGTTATGAATGATGATTGGAAAAGTATGGGCTAACAATAGAACGCGAAGAAAACTAAAGTTCTAGTATTTGAAATAGAAACAACCAGAAAGTGTGTAAGAGTTGTGGTCGACGATGTAGTGCTGGAACAGGTGGATGAGTTTGTATATCTTGGATTTGACTTTACCAGGGATAGAATGACACCGCTGATGTCGAAAGAAGGGTGTGTGCAAAGAACAGAGTGAATGGAGCGTTAGGGAGATTGCTTAAAAGTACAGTTTTAAGTCAGGGTGCCCGTCTTGCTCTGTATAATTATGTTCTTAGCCCAATGGTATTGTACAAAATATTTTTACAAAACTCTCTTTTTAGTCCGCCTATTGTGATTGGCAACTTTGGAAATCTACATTGTGCGTGGCCCAATACGTACTTTACCAATTTATCATTCGTCGGACAGTTGCCGTCGTTGATCGGTTCGGGAGCTTTCATCTTTTTACGTTCTAGAACTTCTTCACTCTTTCATATAGGGATTCGTGGGTATCATTGGATTGCTACTTAAAGTCCTGTTTAGATGGTATACGTCCCTGCTATCCTGATTTGGAATTTAAAGATTTCATTGACCGATAAAAATAAATCTACTATAAGCATTTAAAATTATACTTTTTTCTTACACAATAGATAAAACTTTAAAAAAGCTGTCGAAAAAACTTAATTAAATGTCATAATTGTTCCTAGTAAAAAGATATACTATATGCAGTTTCTGTAACGAAGCGAAATTTCCTAAAAATGGCGGTACTTCCTCCTCCATCCTCCGCATAGAATCGTAGTCGACACTTAACTTACAAAATTCTTTGATTCTTTAGCTATCCAACGGTATATTTATATTTGGGATGTTCGTGATAGTTATGTAGCTATAACACCGAATTGTATCCACCAATTTTGTAATCATCAGTTTCTCTCAATCTCTCTCAATCTTATTTGCATGAATATGGGTAACAATAAATAGCTCTTACATTTTTTTAGATCGCCATAATCTACCGGCAATGCTGATAGATTATGGCGATTATTTTTTTGTCTGATTACAATTTTTCTCTAAATCTTTCACTTAAGTGCCATATATGCATTGAAAATTATTTTTGAAATTATACAATCAAAAAATTACAAGAGCGTTCGAATAAAACTTAATCAAATTTTATAGTTGATCTGAGTCTAAAGATATACCATATGCAAAATATGTAACGCAGTAAAATTACCTAAAAATGGCGGCACTTCCTACTACCCGTGAAGCATCGTAATCCGCGTTCAGTTTATCAAATTCTTTGATTCTTGAGCTATCTAGTGGTATAATTATATTTTGGATGTTGATGATAGTTATGTAGCTATAACAACAAACTGTATCCCGCAATTTTCTTATCATATGTTTTTTTAACTGTCCCCCCTATGAAGGCAAATTTAAAGGCGTATTCACGTCAAAAAAACGAAATACCTATGCCGTATTGTGCTATTTTAACGTGTCGAATAAAAAGCTAATGTTAAATAATACTCCTGGAGTGATTTTATTTCATCGGTAACTAGTATAATTTTGTATTTCTGTGCATGCATGCAAGTTACGCTGACAAACTAAGAAATTGCCTTGAAAGGCGTATCCAGTTTAACCCGTGATGAAACTGAACAAAGTACCTGTGATTATACTAGATTATCATATATTTTTGCTCCGTCTTGGTCCGGGCTCTTTGGAAGATTAGACTATCAGCCGATAAGCCAGGTAGTTCGTAAGAGGCGAACGATTGTACATGTCAGTATCCTCGTGTCTACTAGGTGGTAGAGTTTTGCATTATCTCGTCTGACTCTGATACCACCGCCTTACCTATTCTTCCGCAAGCTAGCGCTAGCGCTAGCGTCAGCGCTTGTCAGTGTTATGTTCCGGTTTGGAGGGACCCCGCCTCAAGGAGGTTAACATCTTTAGTGTCTATAGGTCATGGTTGTCTCTTCCCACTAGGACAGCCATCTGCTTGTTTTCTATTAATTAATATAACTTGTAACTCCCATATTCTGGCAAATTCTTTTTTTCTTTCTATTTGTAATAAAAAAAAATAATAGACATGTTTACTATTGAGTATTGATCAGACGGCGGCAGCTACTCATAATTATTGCTTATAGTCCGTTACATGTTTTATTAGATGTATATAAAATTAAATAAGACATGATTAAACTTTAAGATATAAACACAAAGTCGATACTATACAAACGTACGATTAGTTATATTATTCTGAAAGTAATTCAGTAAAAGAATAAACGCTTAAATCCATTATGTTAAAGAAAATACATATCCAATTCCACGTAGTGACATAACCTAGACCAAAATATACAGCAGTGTCGACGGAGACCGGGAAGGGGTGTTTGTAAGTGGGTCACGGATGCAAGCTCCAAGCTCCTGACACAAATAGCTGTGTCGCATCTCACCACGTGGCTTTGCATTATATAGAGAGGGTAGTTTTAAGTGGGAAATTGGCCGAATTAGAAGGGATCTTTGTTCGCCGTTTCTCTTGGAGTTATGTATAATTAAAATTCTTGTATTAAAGTTTTAATGACGTGGAATTTTGGGCGATTGATATAATTTTAGGAAAATTTTAATATTAAGATTTTTATTGCACGCTTCATAAGTGGAGCGTTAACGTACCGCTCTAATCTCAACATGCTAAGTTACAAGTATTTTCGTGGACTTAAACTGAATCTATAGTATTAATATTTAACTAATACGATAATATAAGTACATAAATATGGCCGCCTCGTTGGTCGAGTGGTTAGCGAACCTGGCTACGCATCAATGAGTCTCGGGGTCCATTCCCGACAGGGACAAACATCTATGTGAAGAGCACAGAGTTTGTATTTCTGAGTTTGGGTGTTTATTATGTCTATTTGAGTATTTATATATTATGTACCTCTATGTACCTATCAGTATCATTGATTGTCACAACCAAATAATTTTCTTATTTTGGGGTTAGATCAGTTGCAGTAATTTGTCCAGCGATATTTATTTATATTTATTATTATTAAATATAAAGAATTTAATACTTTTTATCTGTGTATCTACGTATATTATTTACTTATACTATTTATTTGTTACAAACACATTTTGTACCTGATAAAAAATATTTGTCAAGTATAATATACTATAAAGAAACTGATTAAAAAATGTTTTGTCGTCCGTCGTCAGCGTCGGACGTTCGGATGTCTGATGTAGAGATGTGCCACGATTACGTTCAAAATAACGTATTGGTACCATCTCTTCAGTATGTCATGGGATTGTTTTCTATTGCAAATTACCATCTGATTCAGTGTCGTTTAGTTATTTTCAAATTAAACGTGCCTTATGAGGCGTATATTTTCGGATTTTCCGTACTTTTACTAATGTTGCCAAAACGATGGCATTTGATAGTTCTAAATGGAAACTTAGATAAATTAGGATGAACTTTTTCCCCGTTTGTTATAAACAAAATTTAAATATTAAAAAATTACCTATTTATGCATAACATGTGTACAGTTAAGCATATAAAACAAGTTTCTGGAGTCACTAGTGTTACGTGAAACATTGCCCGATTTATAAAAGAACTTTGTTTGCCGTTCCTTTATACTTAGTAGGTATAATCATTAAATAGTATAAAACAAAGTCGCTTTCTCTGTCTGTCTCTATGTATGCTTAAATCTTCAAAGCTACAAAACGGATTTTGATGCGGTTTTTTTTAATAGGTAGATTGACTCTAGAGGAAGGTTTTAGTATATAAACCTTACCGATATTCCCACGAGAACAAAAGCTACGCGGGTGAAACCGCGAGCAGGTCGCTAGTTTGGCTATAGAGTCTTAGCTTTAGTTTTTAATGACGTGAAATCGAAATACATAAATATGAGAATAAGACATGTTTATTTGAAGAGGTTGGTTTTAAATTAACTAGAAACTATTTGAATATGATACGTAGGCCACATAATAAGTTTTGCGTAACTTAAAAAAACAACATGTTATTACCAAAATATTACGTTTATTGCTTTTCAAAATAATCCCCTTTACATTTTAAACATTTTTTCATGCGATCGAACCATTTTTTAAAATAGGAGGACCACAAATCTGAAGGCATGTTTTCTACTTGCTGATTGAATGCTATCACTGCCTCTTCGGAGTTGGTAAAAGTAAAACCTCTCATCAAATCTTTGATTTTGGGGAAAATACAGAAATCACAGGTTGCTAGGTCGGGGCTATGCACAGGATGAGTGACGAGATGTACTTTTTCGGAAGCTAAAAATGACTTTGTTTTGTTGGCCGTGTGTGAAGAAGCGTTATCATGGTGTAGGAGAATGCGGCTTTCGGGTCGTCTTTCGCGAACTTTTTCTAACACCCTGGGTAAACAAGTGTTAGAATACCACTCGGCATTAATACTTTTTTGATCTTCGAGTGGAATTGTACAGATGGGACCCGTAGCTGAGAAAAAAACGCGATCATTTTTTTACCAACGTTTCTCGCCTGTCTCACTTTTGTTGGCCTGTTCTCATTTTCAAACACCCATTCACAAGATTGATGTTTTTTTTTCGGGTTCAAAACAATAAATCCACGTTTCGTCTCCTGTGACAATGTCATAAACAGCATTAGAATATCCGTGGTCGTACTTCAGTAGCATCTGTGAGCACCATTCCACGCAAGCTCGCTTTTGCTCCGCTGTCAGTTCATGAGGAATCCAACGACAGCAAAGTTTTCGAACTTTTAATTCTTCGTGTAAAATTTTCTGAATTTGGCTCATACCAATCCCCATTAGTCCTCGAATTGTGTCATAGGTAATCCGGGGGTTTTATTCAATTAACCGCTTAACAGTAGCCACATTATTTTCGTTGACGGCAGTTGAAGGCCGCCCTTCACGAAATTCGCCATGTATAGAAACTCGACCTCTCTCAAATTCAGCAAACCATCGCGGCACGGTGCTCAAACAAGGTGCTTTTCTCCCAAAAGCATTTTGAAGACGAGCGGCACAGTCTTGCGGAGAAAGAGAACTTTTAAAATCATAAAAAATCATCGCTCTGAAATCTTTTCGACTTAATTCTATTTTCGTTGCGTACGTAGAACTTTGATGTGTGATAAAAAAACAATTGACAAATTATTTGCCGCCAATTGGTTTTTTTTATTACTAAAAAGGTTGCAACGTTTTAAAAATATAACATTCGAAGTTCAAATAGTTCCGATTAGCTAGAAGTGCAAAACTTTTAGTGTGCCCCACGTATAACGTCATCACCTGTGTTCCCGATTGAACTTAACTTTATATCCTATTTATAAATGCAAGAGTTACTTCATTTCTAGGTAAGTTGTTACACTTTTACACATCAACTACTTAACCGATCATTACCTATGTAGTTTTGGATTTGTGTTATCAAGTAAAAGGAAGTAGCCTATAAAAAAATTCTTAAAAAAATATAAATTTTATTGCGAATAAAGCCTCAGAAAAAATCTAACCATAGTATAATGTTCTAAGAATGTTAAAAAATTAATTACGTGGAACTGCATCGGTAAAACGTACAATTTTTGGGCGGCGGCGGAAGTCCGCCTCGAATGTCACCCATAAGATCACCGTGAAAAATGTTACTTAAATACCTCATTATAAAAATAGAAACAAAAAAGTGCCCAGATAGAATAAATTAATGCGCTTTCTAAAGTACGAAGTGCGAGTGGTGATTACTTACATTAATCAACACATGAGAAAATACGAATTTGAACCTCTGAAACAACCGCACCAGGTGACAATGCTATCTACGCCACTGAGGAGAAAGAATTATATGAATTGGAAACGACAGGATTAAACTATTGGAGATATTTCATAGTTGATCACTAGTTGTTTTGGGATTATAGTACCTCGCCTAATTCAAATATTTTAATCTTAATTATATGAAATTCTGTACAATTCAAACTACATAATATCTCTATTAAAATAAACACGAGGTTTTAAAGAGGTTATTTGCAGGTGAAAAATCAGGGGAACAATCTGTTTCTTTGCTATCTATAAAAAACACTGCAAAATATAAATACTGAACTAATACACATCTCGAAATGCCTCGAGACGAGGAGTTGCAAAAGTTGTTGTGAGTTGTGACATCTTTTGCTGAAACCATTGTTTCTGTATGCTTTGGCTACGGGCTCGGCGCTTATCATATCCGGATTAGTGTGCACTTAATTATTTTAAATTGTTGAGTTTAGAATATACAGACTGACTAGTGTGTTACCTTCGAAATTTCTGGAGAGCACTCGGTACTCGATTCTGGTTAAAATGAAATAATAAAATTAGGGGCTTAATTTTTGGCCAATATTTCTCTAAAAATAAGTGAAGTGTGGATAATATACTCTCTAAGCACGCCGCGCTGTTTGCTTTGTACCTACCTATGTATTCTGTGTTGAAACGCGCTGCGCGACATGTGCGTCCGCGCGGTGTCCAAGTATGACGCAGGTAAGTATAGGATTCTCGGTGTACTGTTTATTAAGTTTACTAAGAAGTATTGTAATATTTATTTTTAATGTTATTTTTTTTCATCATATATGATCGCCAACTATCATGACCGCCAACATATTGAAGGTAACTCACCGGTCAGTCTGTGTATCTACAAACAGTATTGTTTATTTTTTATTTTTTTCATGTTAGTTCGATAGGCAAACTGGCATGCGTGCCATCTGATGGTAGGTAGGTGGTTGACGTCGCCAATGAACGTAAACTAGTTAAACTAGTAACTAGAAACCTGGAACTAGCCCAGGTAATTCATTTATGTGTTGCCTGTCCTGAGACATAAGATGTTAAGTCTCGGTGCCAGTAATTACACTGCCTGTCTTGCCCTTCTCTCCGAAACACAGCAAAGCTGTTTCACGGGAAAAACAAACAAGGTACCCATGCAGTCGGGATCGCGGCACAGCGCATCCCTCCCATCGGTCAATATATATTAATAAATATAGGTAAAAAAATAATATAGATATATATATATATATATATATATATATATATATATATATATATATATATATATATATATATATATATATATATATTAATTATAGTTTAATAGTAGATAATCCAGTCATCAGAAGCAACATCTTGGCGTCGACTGCAGGTTTTGGAAATAAAATTTGTAAAAAATGAAAAAACAATAAATACTAAAGGAAATATTTCCGTTTCCGTGTCAATAGTAGCGTGGTGTGATAACACCCGGTGATCCTGGTTATCGCGAGGAAAAGCAGTAGTCGTTACATGGTGGTAAAAACACGGCGATAAGGATCACCTAGATCACGCTACCAACAAACCAGTGAGTCGTGGTGAACCGGAGCGTCTAATGATTCGTTTCTTTGTGCCTACCTAGCACGGTGCTACGAGTATGTGCGTGAAATTAATTAATTAAATTAATTACCCGACTGCGTTAGAAGGATTGTGTTTTTCGGACATATGTATTTATGTATATTTTTTATAGCATAAGATCTATGCTTATAGTTTTTCCTCCTTTGACTTTAAAATACTTTAATTTAGCGGGAAGTTTAAGGGTGGCCTGTAGGGTCAACCGTTTACTGATTGTTTTATATTATTAGACCGGGATCCCAGGAACAAACTTTTTTTGATTAATAACAAGCTGAATTTTTGTGAACAGCTTCGTTTTGACGAGACAACCATCTTTTCTATCTTCGAAAAATCTCGAATCGGGTAACTAAAAAAGTTATGGGGTTTTGAAAATTTTGATTCGGTGAAGGAAAAATATTTATTAAAAACAATAACTATTTTTCGACTTTAATCGCTTGATTATATTATGAAAAACACGATGAAACTTTTGTACTACACATTCGATGGTTTTTCTGGCGAGTTCCTCCACTCTAAAGTTTCGGAATTATGAGATGTTTAAATTGATATTAATCAATTTAATAACAACCTAATTTTCTCACAACAGCTTATTTTAATTATTATTGTTATTCAAGGGTAACATTGTCCTACACGTAAAGTAGAAACTTTTCTTAGTCCAACACTCTAAAGTTTTCTTTTTTATCTATCTTTATTAGTTACCCGATTCGAGATTTTTCGAAGATAGAAAAGATGGTAGTCTCGTCAAAACGAAGCTGTTCACAAAAATTAAGCTTGTTATTAATAAAATAAAAGTTTGTTCCTGGGATCCAGCGGTCTATATAAGATAGGTAACAAGGAGATGGCTCTCCTGATGGAATGAGACAACCATTGCCTATAGACACCGAAGTTGTTAATGGTGCGTTGCTGTCCGTGCAACAGGGTGTTAATGCCACATGCATAAATTTACCGGCTACCTACCGGCTAGTTTACCTTTTAAACGGGAACGTGATAGTAGCAAGCATTGACGCTATTGTGGCAGGAATAGGTGGTGCCTATCATACTACCTAGGAGTCATGATGGTAGTGACATATAATTATTCGCCTTTAAAGAACTGCCTGGCGGAACGGCAGATGGCCCAGTCTTCAGAGGTCCGGACCACCACTGGTATGATATTTTGCATGTTTCTTCGACATATTCTAGGTTAAACGATTTTATGAATTTAAGTTGGTGTTATTAGATTTGTTTTAATTGGGAAAGTGATATAGGCTTTTTTATATCACAAGATAGCAAAAGAAAGAAGCAAAGCAAAAGAAAGAAAGAGTTAACCATTGCCTATAGAGACCAAAGATGGTGCGTTGCAATCCGTATGGCGGGAAGGCAAAGCCACATGCGTAACTCTACAGGCTATCTTACCCTTCAAACCAGAACACTACAGTAATAAGAACTGACGTTATTGCGACAGGAATAGGTAAGACGGTACCAACCAGACCCGGGCAAGATAATGTAGAACTCGACCACCTAGTAGCCACAATGTTAGTGACTCGCATACTCAATCGGTCGCCTTTTACGACCTGCCTGGCAGAACGGCAGTTGGCCTATTCTTCAAATCACCATCACGTTTTTTGTTTTGATCGGATCACCATCACGTTTTTTGTTTTCTACCTACTTGTTTAAATACTTTATTAAACAAAATGAATGAACCGACGTAACTACATGACTTATTTAACCATGTGTTGGCCCGGGCTTCTATCGAAGAATAGGGCATCCACTTTCCTATAAGTTAGTTCGTAGCAGATTAATCGGATACTTTTCACATTGGCATTTACTGAAACAGCATCTTAAAATATTACAAACTAGCTGTTATTCGTGACATAAAATCCTTATATCCTTTCGATCAGTCGAGTAAAAACTTAGCCCATCTCACTTACTAATGTTTCTTTTTTAAATTTCGATAGGGAAGCGCTTGACCACGATCTCGCCTGATGGTAAGCCAAGATGCGGCCTATGATGGAACGCGCTTCCCTAGAAGGTACAGAACTTTTAAGATCAATCCAGTAGTTTTTGAGTTTTTCGTTACAAACATACAAAAATACATTTTATATCTCTTTATTATATCAGTATAGACTAGTATAAATCTATATATAAATACGCGAAGGAAAAACTTTGGATCCCTTTTAAAGACAATTGCGCTAACGGTGGAACATAATGCTTGGCACACTTACCAAAGTTTACGTTTTTTTTACGTCATAAGATAGCAAACAAGCAGACGGGTCTCCTGATGGAAACAGTCAACCATCGCCTATAGACACCAAAGATGTTAATGGTGCGTTGCTATCTTGTGGTGAGGTCTAATGCCAAATGCATAAGTTTACCGGCTATCTTATCATCCAAACCGGAACACGTCAGGGGCAAGCATTGACGCTATTGCGGCAGGAATAGGTAAGGCGGTGGTATTTATAGGCATTGGTTGTCTGCTTATTATCAGGAGAGCTATCTGCTATATGCATGTAGATTAGTACTATTAATCTAAAAAAGTCTTATGATGGTTGTTATTTCAGTCGATACAGACAAACTAACAGTTGCGATAGTAATGGTACCTTTTTTCATTTGACAGCTTCGCTGGTCGAGTCGTTGGCGAACCTGACTACGCATAAATGGGTCTCAATCCTAAAACAGTTACCATTATTATTGTAACTGCTAGTTTGTCTGTATCGACTTAGATTACAACCATTATAACTGTTAGTAGGTTGCATCAATGGGACCCAGATAGTATGCCATCGCCCGTCACATATCTTGCCCCCATTGCTTACACGCGCGGATCCAATCCTTCAAAAACTGCTAGATGCAGTGGCCGTGATCACAACTTTTTTGTCTGTCTGTCGATTTTATGATATACTAGCTGTTGCCTGCGACTTCGTCCGCGCGGACTTCGTTTACTCCGCACAGCTCCTCCCCCGTAGGTGATAGCGTGATAATATGTAGCCTATATGTTGACCCGACCTATTAGTAATATTCATGCAAAATTTGAAGTAAATCCATGCAGTACTTTTTGAGTTTACCCCGGACATACATACAGACAAACAGACAAAAATTCTAAAAACTATATTTTTGGCTTGGATATCGATTGTAGATCACACCCCAAGTATTCTTTTAAAAAAATATTCCATGTAGTTTTGACTTTCCTACGATTTTATTATGTGTACTAGCTGTTGCCCGCGACTTCGTCTGCGCGGACTTCGTTTACTCCGCACAGCTCCTCCCCCGTAGGTGATAGCGTGATAATATGTAGCCTTTATGTTGACCCGACCTATTAGTAATATTCATGCAAAATTTGAAGTAAATCCATGCAGTACTTTTTGAGTTTACCCCGGACATACATACAGACAAACAGACAAAAATTATAAAAATTATATTTTTGGCTTCGATATCGATTGTAGATCACGCCCCAAGTATTCTTTTAAAAAAATATTCAATGTACAGTTTTGACTTTGCTACGATTTTATTATATGTATAGATAGATAAATACCAGACCCCATTGGCCAGATTTTTATGGCAAGATTCTTTTTTTCGAGCGATCTAAGCGGCGTTACTTTTGGAAGTATTGTCGATAATAACTTATAAATCAGAAAACGCTTAGAGTTGTCGCAAACAATGTCGATGAAAGTCAGAGCTTTTTCTTGCATCGACTTTTAATTATTTGCACTGAGGCAATAAAAACAATTTCATGTTGTGGGCCCAACTTCTTCTATCATAACAAACTGAAAATAACGTTATACGTGACTTTTGAAGCGGGGAAAAGCTTAGTTCTTTTATAAATGTACCTACTTACTTATTATATAGTTAATCGGTCGCCTTTTACGATCTGCCTGGTAGATCAGCAGATAGTCTGTTCTTCAAAGGAGCCTGGACCAACACGAGAGATATTATTTTATATTGTGTTGTGTACAGTAACGTATTAAATAACTCAATAAATATTAAATATATTTATTGGAAAGTTTCGTAAAATGTATTTGAAGGTATCTGGGAGCACTTATAACCGACATAAAGATCTTGGATATATTTTTTTCGAATTCTTAAAAAATCCACTTATAAGATGAAATAAAAATCAAGTTGCCAAAAATAAATTTTTTGCAAATATACTACATACCGTCGTGCAGTAGCAAAATAACCGCGAACACTCTGCCAGACTTTTAGGCCCGGTATCGTCATTTGACGAAATTGTATTTTTTCGCAATTCTAATCTGCCAAAATTCGTCGCTAGCTTCCGATCTATTGCCTCTGTGGTCTAGTGTTCCGGTGTCGGTGTTGATCACATGAGGTCCCGGGTTCGTTTTCCGGGTCGGGCATCAAACGAGTGTTTTTTAGTTTGTATTGTATGTATGTAGTGTGTGTAATGTTTATTTTTATTAATTTAACGTATTTCTAATGCATATTATTAGGTTTCTGCAGTCCTCCGCAACATTTAATTATTTTACTTTAGTTGTGCCAAATTTTTACTCCATCGTTCGCGTTATTGTCTTAAAAAGGAACACAAAGTAATACTTCACGAATTAATACATAGAAGAAAAAGAACACGTAAAAAGTAATATTTTACGTAAAACCTTTGTTAGACACAATAAATATAACTTATATTTGTTGTACTTACTCTGTGATAGCTAGTTATTCTGCAGGCAGTTTGGGTATAAATGATTGCGGGTGATTTTACACCACCCGCCTCCCCAGTAATGTCTAACCCGTCCCAAGAATCCCCCTAAAGTGCATCGTGACGTTGCTACGGGCCATCTGCGTGCACTGCTTATTTTCATTCCTAATTCCTTTACTAAAACTGTCTTAAAAGGTTTAAAGTTATTATTGTGGCAGTAAGCATTGGAGGGTTACATTAACTTTAATTATTAGTTGCGCCTCGTAGCTTGCTTGTTTCACAATTAAAGTTGGGAATAAAGAAGGCTTTTTTGAAGATGTGATTGGTGCGTTGTCATCTGTATGGCATGGTTAAGATTACCGGTTATCTTATAATCCAAACCGAAAAATGATAATGACAAGCACTGACGCTAATAATTGCGGTAGAAAAACGTAGGGCGGTGATCATAATGATACTAGGTGTTAGGATTCTGCAATGTCTAGATTGCGTTTGGTACCACTGCCTTACTTATTCCTGCCGTAATAGCATCGGTGTTTGTCGCTGATGTGTTTTTGTTTAGAGAGTAAGGTATATATATATATATATTTATATATATATATATATATATATATATATATATATATATATATATATATATATATATATATTTGGTAAACCTTATGAAAACAACATTTTCCTCTATTCCAGGTGGTATCTACCCGTGTAGCTCACTCATCCAAATCGGTCTAGCCGTACATGCGTGATTGAGTAACAAACATCCAAACTTTCACGTTTTTATTATGTATGCGAATATTCTCTATAAAGCATGTCACAATCGACATGCGTTTTACATTGCCGCTACATCACGTTTGTTTTCTATAAAAGTTATTACACCTGTCTTCTCGCGTAATTATAGTAAGAGATATATTTTAAACAAAGGTTAAAAATGGGAATTTCTGTTTAAAACATTATTGTAAGTTATCCCTAGAACGTGACTATAGCTTTAGTTCATAGATATTGGAAATGAGAGTAGAAAGGTCAATATGGCGGCAAGGTTTCGAAGTAAAGAGAATTTAGGAGTGACAGTGTTCCAAGAAAAATGTCCGTTCACGTATTAACGTAACTTGAACTTATCGCGTTATACGATTATATATTACACGAGAAACTTAGGTCAGCGTTTTCAGATTTTAGATCAGTTGCAGCGTTGCTAGCTTTAGTGCGGCCACGACCTAATTTTACGTAACGTAAACTTTCGAACGATATTGGATCGAACAATCGAGTCGGATGCTACGTACAGTACCCGGCGATAAATATTGCACATCGAACTTTGGAAAGAGACAATCGGATAATTTCGGCTTCGTAAAGCGTTATCTCTGTCCCACACTACCTATGTGACGTTTAGTCAGTCGTTGTTCAAGTACGATAGAGTGCTGTCGCGTCCCGAAAAAAATATATATTTAGAGTTGATAACACCCACAAATTTAAATAATTTAAAGTTGTAATATGGCATCTTTCGGAAAAAGAGGGAAACCTTTACGAGGTCAGTCACGTGAAATTATCTACAATGTTTATAAATACTTTGTAAGCGAAGCTGATAGATTTAAAAAAAAAGTAGATGAAAATGTAAGTTGTTATTTTAAGAAGATTCAAGAGCGAGTTGCAAATGCCACTGGAATTTCAAGAAGAACTTTGAACAATATATTAAACGAAGTCAGTACTGAAACACATTCGACTGAAATTAAGTTCAGCACTCCAAAAAAAGGGAGACCAAAAAAGCAATTTCGTTTGGATATGGACGATTTTGATTACGATGTTGTTCGAAGAATGGTGTATGATTTTCACTTACGATTTAATGAACTGCCAACAATAAAATCATTAAAAGCTAAGTTATCTGAAGCTATTAATTACAATGGGTCTGAAAAAACATTGAGAAAAATACTTCATGACATGGGATTTCAGTTCACTAAAATGGAAGATAATCGAAAAATTCTAATGGAAAAGCACGACGTTAGTCTCAAACGAATGGAATACCTTGATAAAATACGCAAATTTCGCGAAACAGGAAAAAATATCGTCTACATGGATGAGTCATATATACATGCATCCCACACTAAAGGGAAATCTTGGAGTGACGATAAGAAAAGAGGAGTAAAAAAGCCAATTTCAAAAGGTCAACGTTTGATAATAGTTCATGCGGGAAATGAAAAAGGCTTTGTACCCGGTGCTTTTTTAACGTATAAATCCACGGACACTACAGGTGACTATCACAATGAAATGAATAACGATAACTATGAGAAATGGCTGGTTAACCAATTAATCCCAAATATACCCAGTGATTCTGTTCTAGTTATCGACAACGCACCCTATCACAACAAGTATGTTGAGAGACCCCCCAACTCAAACACCATTAAACGGGAAATGATCAACTGGTTAAACAGACATGAAATTCCAGTTGATCCAAAATTAACAAAAACCCAGATTTACGCTATTATATGTCAGCACAAGGAGAGGTATACAGAGTTTTCTGTGGACAAAATACTTGCCGAACATGGGCACACTGTGTTGCGATTGCCACCATATCATCCGGATTTTAATCCAATTGAAAATATATGGTCTCAACTGAAAGGCTATGTAGCCTCTAGAAATGTGGGTATGAACTTAACTACAGTAAAAACATTATTGACTGAAAAAGTAAACATGATCGGCGCTGAAGAGTGGAAAAAGGTTTGCGATCATGCAATCAAATGTGAGAATGAATATAGAAGCATTCAACACAGTTTAGACAATTACACTGATAGATTAGTAATAAATACGGCTGATAGTGACAGTGATATTGACCTCTTTGAGAGCACAGATAGTGAAATGGAAGTAATTGAGAATTAGAATTATTATTATTTTTATTGCAATGTCTCATTTTAGCAATAGGTATAATGGTGTTTATTATGTACACTAAAGCTGTAATGTTCCAAAATAATTAAATACGTAAACATAATGTAAAAATGTTTTTTTATTTTATTTTACCCCAACCTAAAGCCATCACTTATAGAAAAATTAGTGTATTTTATACAAAGAATAAAAATATCAAAAGAAGCAAATCATACTTGTTTTAACAGCTTCTAATAGGTACCGGACTGTTTGTATTTTGTGCGACAGAGATAACGCTCTACGAAGCCGAAATTAGCCGATTGTCTCTTTCCAAAGGTCGATGTGCAATATTTATCGCCGGGTACTGTACGGCGTGTCCTAACGTTTTTACATTGACAACAAAAAGTTTGTACTGAATTCCATTTTACACGGCTTATATAAAGTATGTTTGTTGATGCTTATCTTAAAACAGTAATAAATAAATATTTTCACGCTGATTCAAGTTAGGTCTAGGTAGAGTGAATCAAGCTTAAATAGACGTTCTGCAATTGCAGTGCTGCTTTATTGACTAGCAAAATTGATGGATATCTATATCATCGCATTTGTCGAGGTTAAAAAAATTAGGATAACTGGAACAAACAGAATAACGTGCTTTTAGTATGTCAAATATAATAATGGTCTCATTGCATCATATAATTTCAAAAAATCCAAATGCCGTACTGGTACAAAATGTCAAAATTTTTTTTTACATCTTGGCTTAAGTCTGTGCCCCAAGGTACAATCTGGGATAACATGTTTTACGTACAATTTAATTCAAACGAACAGAATACAATAATGTCTCGCTGTAAAAATATTTTACATATTGTACCTACGGCTATATTTGTAAACGTGACGATAAAATAAGTTTTTCAAGTATGACAGCATTTTTTCCCCATACTAGAAGTATGACAAATACGGTCACGTTTTATCAAATATTTTCCAAAAACCTAAATGCAATATAGGTTACAAATCGTTTTGCCAAAAAAAAAATAATTCACTTATTTGCATGATGGCCTTCTTCTTGGCATGGTGGCCTTTTGGAACCAGAAAAGTATGGCAAGGTAATTTTTACTCGACGATGATTAGCTGTACAAAAATTAGCTTGGTACAAATGGTTGAAATGGTTTCTTAAATTAACGAGTTGTCGTTATGGCGCGCTGTAAGCCACACCGGAGAAGTATGGCATTACGCTGCCGCCTATTTCTTTTTTATCGACTATCGAAAAATACAACATTTTTTGTGGAACAAATAGTTCGACACTCGTAATTTATATGAATCGTTCGATTAACGGCCACGCGGTTGGGCCGCCGGTATAACGCTATGACGATTATTTTCTATTTTGTTATTACGTAATTAGACTCTTGAAAAACCGCCATACTTGTACAAATTATCTAATATTTTGTGTCATCATCTCCCACAGGGTTGTCACGTATCTCGAAATGCGCAATTATCGTAATTGTTTAGTTATTGCAAGACACATAACAGCCTTATATATTAGTGGCAGTTGTTGCCGCTTAATTATTTTTGGTGCTGTCAGCTGTGACATCGCAAACAGTGCACCCACTGGCTACCAAGCAATTGACAACGTTTTTGATGATTTATTTGTTACGTTTAAGAATGATCGCTGATCGCTGGTTTATTGTATTCTGATGTTGATGTATTATAAATGTTAGGTGATACGCCTGCCGCTCTATAAGTGATAAAAAATTTAGGTTCGTACATGAGCCAAATTACTCAAGGCGTTGTCGAGATATAGAGATTGTACGAGATATAGGGATTGTTATTGGGAAAAATGGTATAAAAATCTAATGAAATAAGAGTTAAGTTCATCGAGCCTACTGGAACAATCCGGCTTTTGTATGTATGAAAGAGTATGTATGTAAATTTTTGTAATTGTATGATGATTGACGATAGTCCGTTTACAGTTGGACGTCGTGAAATTAATGTTCATATATTTGGTTCATGTTTGAAAATCAAAATAAAACTAATTTGAAATGAACCAAATCAGTCTACGGATACCGAGATATAGAAGATGCAGAAAGGAGTCCAAAAACTAATGTTAAAATTATTCCATCGCGAGTTTACAGTTTGGGGCGCATCACTAGTGTAACTATACCATCGCGAGTTCACAGTTCGAGGCGTATCACTAGTGTTAAAACTACACCATCGCGAGTTAACATTTCGGGGCTTATCATAAGTGTTAAAACTACACCCATCGTGAATTTACATTTCAGGGCGTATCATTAGTGTTGACACTACAACATAGTGAGTTCATAGTTCGGGGCGTGTCACTAATGTTGAAACTACACCATTACAAGATCATAGTTCGAGGCGTATCACTCGTTTTAAAACTACAACATCACAAGTTCCCAGTTCGAACTATTATCATGAAAACTACGTTATCGTAATTAAAAGTCACTCCTAGGCGCCATCTAAGCATTTAAAGTAATCAGTCGTCAATGAACATATCGGATAATCGTGTTAAACCGAAACGTTCGGTTTACTCTGCCCGTCTTGAAAGGAAATCGGCGTGATGATGTTTTCTTTTAGTAAACGCATCCTTACACATCCTTAATTGCGCTTAGCTACTGAAGATGTAAACTAGTAGATTCTATTAACACGTCTCGCAACATGTTTCAAGATGTTTGTTATTTCTAACACTACTAGGTTGTATTGTTTGCATTCCAAACTTACTAAAGTTTAAAGAACGTTACTTTGTGTGCGTCTACAATCATTACATAGTATAAAAAAGTCGCTTTCTCTGTCTGTCCCTATGTCCTTATGTATGCTTAAATCTTTAAAACTACGCAACGGATTTTGATGCGGTTTTTTAATAGAGAGATTGATTTTTGAGGAAGGTTTTAGTATATAAACCTTTCCGGTATTCCCACGGGAACAAAAGCTACGCGGGGGAAACCGCGGGCAGGTCGCTAGTATATTCATAATAAGAACTGTTTAGCTGAATAAAATGTGACCTATTTGTCTTATCTTATATATTGAACGTTGATTAATTCGGTATAAAAGAAGTTTCAGTGTGAAAGTATAACAAATATACATACACATACACACACACGCGCGCACACACACACATACCACACACACACACACATAGACTTACACTCATTACTTAGTTTAGATTCCAGAAAAATTAAATATATGAACGCTACGAACAAATCGTGTCCTCTAAATATATGCCTTATACATAATAAATCAATCTATGTATTTTTTGTCGGACATGTTTCTTACAGTGCCACATTCATTTTATACTTTAGCTTTCAGCTAGCAAGATTACGACACTGACAAGCTTAGACATTATGGCTTTAAGGAGTTCGCGTTAGTACGCGGGAGAGACGTCGCAGAACTTTGTCACCTAAAAGTCGTAACTGAAACTCGTTTATAATAGACTTGTGGTTTTGGTTACCTATCTATCTATCAATACAAATCTCTATATAAATGAATGAACTGAAATGTTTGTACGCGCATAACTTCGGAATAAATGCACTAAATTGGATAATTATTTTTTTTATTTTTTTTCGATGTGTTAGTTGTTGTTGCTGAAGATTTGTGAAAAAGAAAATGTTTAAAAGTCACAAAGAGAAGGATCTTCAACAAATTGACAAAAAATCAATAAAACAAGAGTGCCTAAACTTTTAAATTAAAATTTAAAAGTTTAGGCACTCTATGGAAAAACGGAGCTGATTTAAAAAGGTAAAAAAACTTTTAAATACGAAAGTGTGTATTTAAAACCTTTTGATTTAATCAAAAGGTTTTAAATACGCAAAGTTAATTAATACGTTTTATAATTAATACGTTAATTAAGTAAGGAAAAATTAACGAAGAAAAACGTAAAATTTTACTTAACACAAGATGAGTGCTAAAGCACAGCAAGCAAGCAAATTTAATCAGTACATACTTTAATCAGTAGACACTTGACTGATCGTTTTGAAATTTATTTGAAATTTGAAATTTATTTATTTGCTCAGAATAAGGTACAGTTTTATAGGTTATCATTTTTCTTTTTAAGATATTTGATAGACAGTGACAGTAGAAAATAGATCATTAATAATTATCACATATGCTACAGCAGGCAAATAATAGCAATTAAGTTGCTTTACGGTATTTTTGTTATCTTTATCTAAACTAATACTATAAAGAGGAAATATTTGATTTTTTGTTTGTTTTTGATACGATTTAACTCAAAAACTACTCGAGCAATTAAAAAAAAAAATCTGTCACTTTTAGAAAGGTACATTATCCAGAAGTGACATAGGCTAATGAATTACTATAGGTACTAAGCTAACATCCGCCACTTCGCTGGGCGTAGATCATTGATGATTAAAAATAATATGGCTTATAATTTGTGCAATCACGTGTTCATACCAATTTCAGCGAAATCAATATATTCCTAGCGCTCGAAATTGACTTAATTTTTGATTGTGCTGCGTTAATACAAGTGTGTCTCTAAAGGAATGGTATTATGCTCATGAAATCAGTTAATTATTGTTGATTTTTCCAGTTTGAAGTGCAAGATGTTTGCGTGTTCTCTTTGCTACATTAAAAACGAATTGGTCTTTTAAATAGATTTCGACAAAATACACTAGCTAGGCTAGCTATTTAAAGCTCAAAGGAGCTAAAAGTTTACTAAAACATATATGAGGTATTAATATGTCGATGACCAATTTTCATTGAAAATAGACAAACCATTCTTGAGTTATGACGGTGTTACATACAAAAAAACTTCAAAACTGTCAAATTTATGTCAGTGAGCCACTAAACGAACATTTTTTATAAAATTAAAAAAAAAGATTTGTAAATACAAACTGATATTACGGATTTATATCGATAAAGCAAAAGCTTCGGAGGAATATTGTGCGCATAGACAAGTGTATAAGATTTGGCATAGTTATATTCTATTAAAGATCGCCGTCTGGTTGAAATATGACTATATAGACTGAACAACAAAATCTCTTAGTTTGACAACACAGACTTTGGCGATAAACAAGATGGTAGTGTGCGTATGTAATACAATATGTATTGATTAATAACTCTTGTACTGTTTCACGATAAGGTAATTAATTATATTTAATTTCCAACCAGTTTCGCTTACACAAGGATCCTCAGGGTATTTACAGTCACTGTAAACAGTACAAGTATTATTAATTAATAAATATTGTATTAAAATGGAGTTTCACCAAGTGCCGACGGTAAAAAGTGTAGAATGTGTAGGTATATAATGTTTATGTTTGATAATTTGAAGTGTTTTTTATGCGTACGGTACTAAGACCCTACAACAAGGATAGCAACGCACCATTCAACACCACCACCATCTTTCGTGTCTATAAGCGATGGTTGTCTTTTTCTATCAGGAGAGCCATCTGCTTGTTTGCTATCATCTTATAATATTAAACAATATTATATAAAATATTAGCATTTGTGTTTTTCCGCAATGTAAACTTCAATTGCGCGAAACTTCACACTTTTCCCTCCGCGTAATTGTCGTAAAAAGTTTTTGCTTTAAAAATATAGAGGAAAACTGTAGAAAGAAAAAAAAATTTAGAAAGAAATTTTTTATATATTATTTGGATCACAAATAAAATAAATAAATGATTCGATATTAATAGTATAAATACGAAAGATTGTATGTTTGGATGGATGGATGTTTGTTATTCAATCACGCGAAAAGTACTTGACGAATTTCAATGAAATTTGGCACACAGTTGGATGACAAGCACATAACACCTGGAACAACACACACAGGCTACTTTCTATCCCGGAAAAATGAGTTGTTTCCACGGGATTCACTAAAAACTTTTGTAATGCAGCGGGCTGCACGCTATGGCTAGTATAAAATATGTATTTCGTAGGTACTAGTAATCGACGTGTACAGTAACATGAATGTTAGTACTAAGAACATAACTTACAAGTTCCAAGAAACAATCTTTTGTTCGTAAACTTGTAACTACCCTTTTCTATATTTGTTTTCGTGCTGACTGTGGTTACTTATCATGCACATGCAATATTATTTACTTCGTCTATGGCTTAAAACAATGAAATAACAATAAAACATGAATTGTTTCACTCAAGGTTAAGCAATGTACTTATTTATACATGGTACGACCTCAAGCGGGCTCAAAGCCAACTGGGTCGAGCTTTTCGTAACTTTCCGCTATGACTGCCAGTTTTATACCTGCTGTACGAAAATACAAACAGCCTGAATAAATATTATATATCTGATAAGCTTTCCCAATAGTTATATAACAAGATTATGTGACATGGTACGCTACAATAGTTTGGCGAGTAAGTAGCTACCTCAACTATCAGGAAAGAAGGCAACGTCGTAAGTGCCAAGTATTACCTTAAGTGTGTCAATTGGTGGCTCGATGTGCGTGGCTCCCAACTCCCCATTAGGGAGGTAGAGCGTGGGGCAGGTCGCTGGATCGATACCCGACGTCTGGCCCACGACCTCGCCTTTCTTACCACCTTCCTAAATACTAATTACGTGCTTTGACACAGCATGCACGGTCCGAATGAAAAGATCTATGGATGGCAACGTGAGCGTTAATAACGTGTTCTGGCTTGTTTTTTTGGTACGAATAGGTGTAGAGACTTGAATTTTATACATCAAAAAGTTTACGCGTATTTGATAAACGTTTTAATTAAATAACTCATACTATTAGAAATAAATTTAGAACTAGTAGGAACTATGAATGTAAAAGTTCTAGAGAGAAAATGTTTGAGTAAAGCTAACAAAACCTGTCAACGCATTGTTTGTTATAAGATTGTGTGGACTATTTATCCATTGAGTGGTGCTTTTGTTGACAACAGTAACAGTTACATGAGTAACAGAAAAACAGTAACAGTCAAAAGAATAATATAGGTAATGGACAGAGACAGATGGACAAACAACTTAAAGAGTACGTTTTAAACTCAAAGATACAATTTATAACTTCTGATTACTGAGACTAAAATGAGATTTTCAATGACAGATAAACAGAATTTGGTAATTATTAAACTTTTAATAATACGTGCTCGACGTTCGTGTAATTACAATTTTCTATAGCATATAATATGAATTATATCGAATTATAAAAGGTATGTTTTTATGCTTGCAATTTTTTTTCACGTCTGAAAATAATAGTTGCTGCTGTTAATGAAAAAAGCAACATTTGATGACCTTAGCTGTCTCTTCAAAACATTAATTGCGGTTAGAATGAAAGTGATAGTAGGAATAACAAGTTTTGATTTTGTTCAATCATATTTAGATATTAATAGTACCTAGCTAAAGAGGTTCACATAATTTTATGCATGTATTTATTTAATGAGCGTTACTAACATACTTTAATTTTGTCGCTATTTCTGTGCTAGAAATAACTTGACAAAAAGTAAAAAATATATTTTTATGTTGTACCTTGGACTTAAACCTAGGCTCTAATTTTAACATTCTTAGTCCTCTAGTTAGTGTAAAGGTGAAGATTTCGCTGATGGTGACTTTGTCAGCAAAATCTTTCAATTTCCGATTTAATTTTTTTTATTTACTGTTACGATAAATGAGAGGTAAGGGTTGTAAAAAATGTCGATATACAAATAAGAAAGTACATGTTTCGTTAGATCGAATTATTATAAAGAGTGGCAGGTAAATAATTGGCGAAACAAATAGAGAATATGTACCATGGGAGACCAAGGTATTATTATGATCTATTGTGTAGGATGTTATCTACAGGCAATTTTAATTGTCTCCAAAACCAGCTTACTATATTTAACGAATGTGGAGGAAGACAAGTGTATGGACACAAAACAAATATGTACAGAAGTCAAACTCATGTATCTTCACTTCACTCTTCACTCTTTATACCTAAGCTCGGCGGTCGCGCTAGGGTTATCAACTTTTGCTTACACACAAATAACTAGTAGTAGCCATCGTATCTACCTGTTTGATTTATTGTTGTGAATGAAACAGGAAGATCGGAAATGCAAACCAATAGTAACTAAAATATCTTAAGGTTCTTGTTATACCTAGAACAAATTTTCTGCATAAAATAATTCACTGACGCGTGTTCAAGAGGGTGACACTCGCGCTTGCGAATTCCCAGCCATTCCGAGATATCGTGTCCATGAGAGGTATCTATGTGTGCGTTGTTCGAACGCCTTTTGATAATGAAAGATTGGCATCTGAACCTATTTGTTTTGAGGTATGGATGAACTTGGCCACTCTGTTCTTTAAGTCGTCTGACCACCCCGTTGGTCGAGTGGTTAGCGCACTTGACTCCGCATCGATGGGGCTCGGGTTTGATTCCCGCCATGGACAAACATGTGTGTGATGAGCATAGACGTTTGTATTTCTGGGTTTGGGTGTTTATTAAATATATTTGAATTTTGAGTATCTATATATTATGTATTTCTATGTATTCTTATTAGTATCGTTTACTAACACCCATAGCACAAGCAAATAAATTGCTTATTTTGGGGTTAGATAAATTCGAGTAATTTGTCCAGTAGAATTTATTTATTTATATTTATTTATAAGTTTAGATTGCAGATGATAAATTTATTTTTGCTCAAATTTTTCTGTTCCATTATTCCATTTATTTTGTTCTTTCCATTCTATTCCGTTCCATTCTATTCCTTTCCATGTGTCCAATTCTTATTAGTTTTTACTTTTACTGACATATTTAAAAGCATAACATTAAATATTTACTTGTGTTTATCAAGTGTTACTTTTCAAGTATGTTATTACCTTTTTATGTATGTTGTTTGTATGTATGTTCAAGTATGTTATTACTTTTCAAGTATGTTATTATTATATTAGTTATAAAAAAAAATATGTTATTGCCGTCGTCGTTTAATGGTAACACTATTCCCGCGTTGGGAAAATTTTGCCGAGATTTCCAGGGTTGTCATATCTTCTCAAGTAGCAGCTCAGATTTTGGTAGTTGCGTTTTAATTGCTCCGTAGCCCGGATAAGCAAGTAAATCTATAAGCACTGGTTATCACAAGAAACAAGCGATAGTAGTAACTGTCAGGTCCGTAAAATACGGCGATATTGACCCATTTTGCCAACCAATAAACTTGTGAACTGGTGATAAAACAAAGTGTTTGTTATCGTTAGGCATTCTACCCCGGAAGGGAGCCTGCTGCATAACAATAAGTTATTTCTTGTTAACTTTTATGAAAAGGTGACTTTAAGAACACCTTTGCCTGCGTGCATGCTTGAGTGCGGCCCGCACACCCAATGCGTGCGTGTGTCAAATGCATCGTAGTGTAAGATATATTTTTAATTTGCTTGTGTGTGTGCGTCTTCTCTAGCCTGCGTGCATGCGTGCTGGCGTGTGTGTCTAACGCATAATAGTGTGTGTTATGATTTTTTGGGGAAGTTAATTGTTCATTGTTCATTGTTTGCAAACAGCTATTTGCCACCATGGCACGTGTAAGTTAAGGCGCGCGTCTGGCGGCCACATGGTGACCATATTTTTGAATATTACTTTATACTAATTTCTTTGAGGTTTGCAATATTCTCCTTTTTTACTTAAATATGACTTTTACTTTTAAATACGACTATTAATTAATTATTATATTATGTAATAATTGTATTATATAATTATAAAAAATTATATTATTATAATTGTATAAAAGACATAGATTATCATTTGGCGTGAATTCAAGTACATATGCCTATCATAGTGGGTAAATAAACAAAAGTATCTTAGTATTCTATATAGATACTAAAAGTAAACATAATCCTAGTCATAGTATTTTAGATGTACGTGGCTTTTCTGAGCAGGATAATATAAAGGCAACAAGATTAAAAATATATTCCCTGCACGTGGGCCATAATGCGATTTATCGGTGCACGGGTATGTCGTGACTGTATTGTGCGGGGTGATACTTCTAGCAAATACATCATAGGTGTGGTCTAAGAAGATACTGCGTTTGTTGCCTTACTGCGCTTATGAGATTATAATATCAGTAGTTCTACTAATATGATAAAGTAAGATTTATGAAGTTTTGTCGATGTGCCAGTATTATGTGGCGTGAAATTCAGTATTTTTAAGTAGAAAAATAAGTATTTCACGCCGGATTTCTTGCACACTAGGCAGAGTAAGCCAGACGTAGTCGTCAACATATGTTTACATTCACCGCACCTTACTAATTAAATTGTTTTTACGCCTTTTGGAATTCCCAATAATTCAACTAAACAAATTGGTAAAGTGCGTGTCGGGCCAAGCGCAATGTAGGGTTCCGAAGTTACCCATCACCATAATGCGGACTAAAACGAGGACTTTTAGTGTCATACTATGAACATTTAAGCTATTCAACGTCAATTTTAAATATATATCCGCACCACAGGTTCACCGCCCCTGAAAACTTCTCTAAATACATTTTATAAGTTGATCGGCTATTACTCAAAAACTTGTAAAGCCTTCTAAGCCGTGATAGTTTTCCTTTTAACTTCACTATATGTCGGACGGACGGATGGACACAGCGAAATTATGTGTTCGTAGTTAAATTCGAAACCCTAAAAAAGAAGCCTCCCGTATTTCATTTCCAAGAAATGGGTAATACGTGTCTTTCCTAAGTTCGACACTGGCAGAGTTTACTGATAATTGCCACTCGTACAACATAGAAGAAGAAGAAAACATTGATTGAGCAGAGTGCTAAGTGTGAGTTTTTCTTTTCGCATTCGATCGTGAGCGCGTTTTGAGTTTACTAGGAATTTGTATGTGATTTGTACAGCGCCACCTAGTGGTAAATTGGTTTCTCACGTTTACCACTAGGTGGCGCTGTACAAATCACATACAAATTCCTAGTAAACTCCAAACGCGCTCACGATCGAATGTGAAAAGAAAAACTCACACTTAGCACTCTGTTAAAAATTAAAAAACAGCCATTTCAACATTAGAATTTAACAAAATACTCAACAATCAGATTTTTGCGGATATATGTTGTCAACACGAAATCAGTATTTTTTAGGTATATTTTATTATTTAGGTAAGGTTTCAATCGAGTCTACCATACCCCTTGACCGAATTATTAATACAGAAGATTTGTAAGACAACATTTATTACGCAAACCTACAATAATTTTTAAAAACCTATCCAATGATACCACACACAATGGGGTACGCGAGAAAAAGAATTAACATCCCCACTTTACACGTAGGGGTGCTACCCTGAGAAAAAATTTTTTTCCCATACTTTATGGTACCACTTTGGAACATGACAAATATGTATATTTATGCCAAATTACAGCGTTCTGCTGCATGGGATCTCTGAGCTATCGTTCGGAAGGATATTCTAGGTCAATTAGGTGACAATTGGCTCATTTTTTTTTTGTATTAGACACAAGTTATTATACTTGTGTCTAATAATAAAAAAACAAATGAGTATAATTAGTCACGAAACGAACTTAGATAACATTATTTATCATGTAAAATCGTTTGAATATATCTTAATGCCAGATAAGTTTTTATTATTTCATGTGTCATAAAATTATGAACAAACATATTCTACACTTTCCATCGTTGACACTTGGTGAAATTCCATTGTTATTAGACATTATTACTATTACACTTGTACTTTAATTTTACTTCAAAATATATATTTTAATATATTGCTCAACCGGTAAAGTATAAGTGTAATAGTAATAGTGTCTAATAACAATGGAATTTCACTAAGTACAAGAATTGAAAGTATGTTTATGTTTTTCAATAATTTATGATACTTAAAATAACATAAACTTATCTGGCATTAAGATTTCACATGATAAATAATGTTACCTAAATTCGTTTCGTGACTAATTAGATGAGATCGCTTTATATAATGTACTTAGTTAATTATATTAATCTAGAAGATGCTTCAAAATGTGAAACTGGTTGAAAGTATAGAATATGCTTTTTAATAATTTTTTTGATACATAAAATAACATAAATTTATCTGGCGTTAAAATATATTCTAACGATTTCACATGATAAATAATGTTACCTAAATTCGTTTCGTGACTAATTAGATGAGATCGCTTTAATATAATGTTCAAACGGAATTGTGCTTAATCGGCAAAGTACATAAAGGTGCAAACTCATTACAAGAGGCGGTGTGGTTTCGTCCAGAAACTCGATGCATCTTTTGGGTGTGAGAGACCCCACCTCACTTTCGGCAGCTCCCACCCGAAGGGGGTAATGGACGCACGAGGCTCCTCGGTTCGCTGTGCAACGTCGGTCTTTATGCCGGCTTCCACGCGTGCACTTGCTAGTTTCTTTGACGTTCCTTTGTTGTGGATTCCAATTTTGGAAGTTAACGATATCGGATTGTAGAAAGCAACGCCGAGTTGACTATTATTGTTTCCTTGTATATTTATGGCTTCCTTTATTTAGTACTAGCCATAATAAGGTTACATTTCAATATTTATTTTATGTAGTTATGTTGCCTAACGTGTCCCAAGTGAGTCTTTTAAATAAATTGTTAGATTTAATTACTTGAAAATATTTTAATTCAAATATAACCACGGATTAAACTAGAGACGCCTTTCAAGGCAATTTCTTAGGTTGTCAGTGTCGCTTGCATTTACACACAGAAATACAGAGTTATAATACTTACCGATGAAATAAAATTACTCCAGAGGTATTCCTTAAGCCTTAGCTTTTTATTCGACACGATAAAATAGCACAATAAGGCATATTTAATTTTTTTACGATATAATATATTTGCAAGCGTTTGATATTTTCATACATTCGCTCATATGAGCGGCTACGCATTTTGCGCCCAAAAACGTGTCTATTAGTATTTGTGTGGTCTGTGATTATAACATAGAATATCTTTACTAGCTGATACCTGCGACTTCGTCCGTGCGGACTTCGTTTACTCCGCTCAACACCTCCCCCATGGGTGATAGCGTGATAATATGTAGCCTATATGTTGACACGACCTGTTAGTAATATTCATGCAAAATTTGAAGTAAATCCATGCGTACTTTTTGAGTTTACCCCGGACATACACACAGACAAACAGACAAACAGACAAACAAATAAACAGACAAACAGAGAAACAGACAAAAATTGTAAAACCTATATTTTTGGCTTCGATATCGATTGTAGATCACGCCCCAAGTATTCTTTTTAAAAAATATACAATGTACGGTTTTGACTTTCCTACGATTTTATTATATGTATAGATATAGATATATCAACTTTCAACTTATAAAAAATATAATACAGCTTATCGCCTATGGATACCAAAAATGTTAATAGTGCGTTGCTATCTGTATAGCTGGATAGTAATGCCACATGCATAAGTTGATCAGATACCTTACTCTCCAAATCGGAACACGACAGTGACGAGCGTTAACGCTGTAGCAGCAAGAATAAATAAGGTGATGATATTGAACACGAGCGAGACGTTCCAGAACTCTTCTTTTTCCACCTAGTGGTCTGGAATTCCTTTGAGCAATAGACCATCTACCGTTTTTCCTGAAAGCTCGTAAAGGCTATGCGAGTCACTGCCATCGTGGCTACAAGGTGGTCGAATTCTGCATTGTCTCGCCCGGGTCTGGTACAACCGCCTTACCTATTCCTGCTGCAATAGCGTCAGTACTTGTCACTGTGGTGTTCCGATTTGGAGGGTGAGGTAACCGGTAAACTTATGCATAAGACATAAAGACCCTGCCAGAAGGGTAACAACAAACTATTACATTTATGGTGTCTACAGATAAAGGTTATCTCTTTCCATTAAGAGAGTCATCTCTTGTTTGCTATATTATTCTATATATATAAAAATCAATTGCTGTTCGTTAGCCTCGTTAAAACTCGGGATGGCTGAACCAATTTGGCTAATTTTGGTTTTGAATTAATTGTTGAACTCCAGGGAAGGTTTAAAAGGTGATATAGAAAAAAATAAGAGTAGTTAAAAAGGCAGAACAACGTTTGCTGAGTCAGCTAGTTCATATATATAAATCAGTTGCTGTTCGTTAGTCTCGCTAAAACTCAAAAACGGCTGGACTGATTTGGCTAATTTTGGTTTTAAAATATTCATGGAGGTTAAGGTAAGGTTTAAAAGGTGAAAAATGTAGAAAAAAAAACATGGAAAAGTAGACACAAAGTTAGCAGAACAACGTTTGCCGGGTCAGCTAGTATAAAAAAAAAAACTAGTAATAACGATGATACTGTCATGTTTGGCCAACTGTTCACATGTTACCAACTACCTATCAGAATGGCAGATGGTATTTTCTTCAAATGGGGTCGGATAAACGAAGAGATGTTGTCGGTTGGTGAATCGATGCTACGTGAATATGTTTACACGTTATCTTATCCATCAAACAGAAACATGGCAGCGGTAAGCTCCGATTTAATGTTAGCGCGGCAAGAACAATACCCACCCGAGCAAGACGTTGTAAAAGGGTAGAGCCTTGCATTACTGCTATTATAGTAGTAGCATGGTCCTACTGTAAACCTTTTAAAGCTGCCAACAAGACATAACCAAATTGATTTCTTTTTAGCCATCTTTTTTTTTAATTTCAGATTAATAATTAAACAAATAGTTTTCCTAATTCTGCGTTTGTACTTGCGCCTATCGTCTCGATACGCACACACAGGCAGCCGCATGTGACAATAGCCGCTCACATTTGTATTTATCGTGTCATTGCACGAAGCTTTGTGACGATAGACGCAAGTGCGTCCGAGTCATAATAGTCATAAATTTTACTCCATATTATTTATCGCATTTTTTTAAATTATAGAATTAGTTGGTATATGAACAGATGGACTCTGGCTGACTGGTTATCTTGATGAAAAGTGACAAATTATTGTCTATAGACAACAAAGGTGTTAATTGTGCGTTGCTATTCTTGTAACGGGGTTTTTATGTTACGCGCATAAGTTTACCTGCCACCTTACCATCCCAACCGGAACATGAATGTGACAAGCACTGACGCTTTTGTGACCGGAATAAGTGAGACAGTTGTTACAGACCCTAACGAGATAATGCAGAACTCTACCATCTAGTAGCCATAATGGTAGAGACCCGTATAGTCAATCGTTTGCTTCTTACGAACTGCCTAGCAAAACGACAGATGGTCTGATTTTCAAAAGGGGCCCGGAATAACACGGAGGTAGTTTGTCATTACTAATTATATATTTTAACTTCAAAACTTATATCTCACTATTCTAAATTTTCTAGAAGTAAAGATTAAGCTTGTTAACGTACAACAGATACTAACTATTTGGAATAGCGTCAATAGTTAGCTGCAACTTGTGCCGTCATTTCTGAAGGTCGCGTAAAAGTTTCTCTCTGAAATGAATCTCCGGCGAAACACTTTCATTTACGTTAGCTCTATGTTGATTTTTTGTTTGTTTTCACACATTTGTTACCACTTAATGAGCTCCATTCATGACTACAGCAGAAGGTTTATTCGAAATTTTCAAAACTGGATATATGGTATATACGGTGTATATTACCCGTCAGTAAGGTGAAAGTAAATTTAACATACTTAATAATCAGGAAAATAATTCACAAAGAATCACAAGATAAGTTATAATAATCTCTAATATATCGATTTCTTGTTTAAAAAGAAAAATCAAAAAGGTAAACATTATTGAAATAAGATAAATCGATGTTGAAAATGTTCCATGACGCTTCATTCTTGGTCTGCTTTTGTTTCATTATTCATGAACGATTTGATGATGATGTAAGAAAAATAGTTTATTAATTGCAAGACTATGGGTGGTACAATTTGTTCAAATGAAGCATTGGTAGAGAGGAAATAATACTCGTAATTTTTTGCATGAATTTAAAAGATTTTGTTCGCTGGTTATTTACGGTATATCCAAAGATATAATAGTACTTTAGCCATGAAAAGACGTTGTCCAAAACAACTTCAATTATTTTCACGTGCTAAAACATGTAATAAAGCAAAACAATTTAATTATGGCCCGATTATAAGGTGGGCGTAAAAGGGCGAGCTAGCTGGGTGCACTATCGATCTTCGTTGAATTAGTGTGCGGATCGGTCGACGTCTTTGTGAAGCCCGTCGTAGGGCCAAACAGACCAAAACAAGCTACCACCCTGCCTGCTCAGCCCACTCCCGAGCGCCGCCTGTCGTTCAAGCCTTCATTTATGGTTTAGTGCCCCGATGCTTTCAAATTTTGCACTGCGGTGACGAAATTCGTGTTTTACTTGCATACAGCGCCAACGAAACGTTTTTAATTTGGCAGATTTTATAATCAAGTTTGTTTCGCTCGTTTTGAGTATTAAAAGCAATTTGTAAGCTTTAATCTTGTGAAATGTCTACTTAAGTAAGTTATAATCGTAGCGTTTTATTTGTGAAACTATTCAAAGAATAGTGTGTTTTTTATATCAAACAAGCATTTGGTCGGTTGGTGAATGTGGACCAACAGGTCCAGATTCTCTCGTGTTGCTCTGGGCTCCTTTTGAAGAATAAATCATCGGCCGTTTTGTCAGGCAGTTTTGGCAGGCAGAACCAAATGATTGGCTTTGTGAGTCACTACCATCGTGGCTACTAGGTGGTAGAGTTCTGAATTATCTCAATCGATTTTGGTACTACCGCCTTATCTATTCCAGCCGCAAAAGCGTCAGTGCTTGTCACAGCCGTGTTTTGGTTTGAAAGGTAAGGTAGCCAGTAAACGTGTGTATGTGGCATTAAGAGCCTGCCACAAGAACACCAACGCATGATTCACATCTTTTGTGTCTGTAGGCGATGGTTATCTCTTTCCATCAGGAGAGCCATCTGCTTGTTTGTTATCTTATAAAAAAGCATATGACTCTCGATTGCAAGAAACAAGCATCGTTTCGTTTGTTGAGTGGTTAGCGAAGCTCACTACGAATCGATCAAGCTCGGGTTCGATTCCCGAAAAGACAGACATTTGTGTGATGAGCATAGATGTTTGTATTTCTGGGTTTGGGTGTTCATTATGTATGTAACAGTATTTACACATGAGTTTCTATGTATTAATATCGTTGACTAACACCCATAACACAAGCAAATAATTTACTTACTTTGGGATTAGATAATTCGTGTAATTTGTCCAGCATTACTATTATTATCGCCTAAAGTCTAGTGTAAGTGTACCGGCTACCCTACGTGTAGCCGTGACAGTGATATATATTTTCTGTAAAGTATCTTCACGCCCATATCTCCGAATTGGTAGGCAGAGGTACATCCAGTGTACCCACTATTACCCGAAGATACTTAGCCCCACAATGTGATAGGTGGTATGCAATCCCGGGCAACACTGTTTTTATCAGCTTACTGAAAAAACTCATTTTTTTGAATTACCCAACCCGGAAAACGAACACGGGACCTCGTGTGGCTAACACCGACAACGGTTCACTAGACCACAGAGGCGACTACTAATAAATAAATAAAATAAATATCCACGGGACAAATTACACTTACTGATCTAACCCCAAAGTAAGCAAATTATTTGCTTGTGTTATGGGTGTTAGTCAACGAGAAAGAAATACATATATCGCCTCTGTGGTCTAGTGGTCCAGCGTTGGCGTTGACCACATGAGGTCCCGGGTTCGATTCCCGAGTCGGGCACTTAAAAAAAAAGTGTTTTTTCAATATTCTGATAAACACAAAGTTGCCCGGGATTGGAAAGTGCCCGGTTGGCGATAGGCTTGCCACCTATCACATTTGTGGGACCAAGTATCTTCGGCTAATCGTGGGTGCACTTGTTGTACCTCTGCCAACCCTTTCGGGGATAGGGGCTTGAAGATACTTAATACATATAAAAATACTTTTACTTACATAATAAACATCCAAACCCGGAAATACAAACATTTATGCTCATCACACAAATGCTTATCCCCGTCGGGGATCGAACCCGAGCCCCGTTGATTGCGTAGTCAGGGTCGCTAACCACTCGACCAACGGGGCGGTCAACTTACTACTAATGATATTGTATACGTATAGAATTATTTTTATAAAAAACAGTGGCCACAAACGGTAGATACTTTTACCATATATCAGTTCTTAGGACATTGATAACTGCTTTAAAAAATCATTTTTATAACAAAGTTTGCTAAACAGGTGACAGCTCCTGATGTAGAACTTCTGTTTCCCCTGTGACTACAAAGGTTGTCAAACGTACAATAGGCTAGTTGACTAAATTTAATAATAATATAAAAACTGTTAATAATTTACCTTATTAAGTATATTAATCAAGAAAAATATTTTTATTAAATAACGTACATTTATAATAAAAATTTCGCGTTTTAAAATTTACCGCGAAAATTCTCTGGATTATCATGGCGTCCTAATGACGTCACGCCATGTTAATATTTACATTATATACTATGTTTCTATGAAAATGACATCAAGATGACGTTTGACCACGGCGTAACGTAACGCTACCAGATTTCGTTCAATGTTATGTGACGTAATCTCTATTTTTGCCGAATTGATATCCTAAAAATATTGTTAATCCTTATGTTTTATAACAAATATTTCAGTTTATAATTATTGATTAAAAACTACAACATAATATCCAATTCATTCTTAGTGGGCAGCCTATTCAGACCCATGTTATAGTATTATAATTATTTTTACTTTAACGTGATTTATATAGCGTTGAACAAAAATAGCGCAAAAACCCTATTTATCTGTCAACTTCTGCTTTAAAATATTGGTTTTTTAAAGCAGAAGTTAGATTTCGAGTACGTGTCACAAATTGTTGGAAATAATGTTGCTTCGATCGCTTATTGAAAGTATTTTCCTTGCGATGCCACTTATTGCAGAGCCTATCGATATCTTAGAGCAGACTTTCCCAACCTTTGTTTCGCCGAGCCTCCCCGAGCCAAAAATAATATTTTCATGCATCCCTTATATTACTTATTTACCTACTCGTTAATTTTTTTTGGAAATATAATGTTACATATTACGTACGACACCCCCCCCCCCTAACATTTCTCTACGCCTCCTTGGGGGGGGGGGGGGCGTGCCCCCCTGGTTGGGAAGTCCTGCCTTAGAGCCTTGTATTCGGCATTCCATTTATCTATTTAAGATGTTCGGTCTTTTTAGTGAATATTTCATTACTGCATATTCTACTTGTTTTCAAAAATACCTAATCTTCAGTTCACCACCAGTGGTGGTAACCTTTAATTTATACGCTATTATCTATACATAATTTTTATCACAAAGAAAAAAAAATCAAGTTGACAAATAAAATTATATATAATCATACATGTTACAATTCATTTCAGAATCTGGAATATTTTTTAGAGTATAGTAAAATAAATACATGTTTTCAAACAAAAGTCGTAACGTCTAAGCTATATGCCAGTTCATAATACAGATAAACACTAATTAAAATATATTAAACAAAGGAAAGACCGAGTGTAGCGTCCATCTACTGAATTAGTAAAGTCTGTCAAAGTACATCGGCGGGGCACAAAGGTCGTTGCGTGGGAATAGAGGGTGGTGGCGGGCGCCTCCCTATCCCGTGGGCTTGAAGTAAGCCGGAGCTTCAGAAATTTGTTATGACGCACTGGGTTTTGTCTACAGTTTCGTGCAAACACAATGGGTACTCAGCTATATGCATATATTATTTAGGTATCATTTTATTATTTCGGGTTTGATGACATTCACACTCCTATATATATTATAAATGAGGAAATGTGACGTTTCTTAGATTTTTGTGGAAAATGGCATGAATACGACTAATGCATGCCTACAGGTAGAACTAAACTAATGTAATATTTTATCACTTATACACTTGTACCGTTTTACAACAAATAAATATTTATTGTGAAACGGTACAAGTGTGTAGGTAATGTAATATTACATTAAAACGGAGTTTCACCAAGTGTTGACGATGAAAAGTGTAGAATATAATAGAACAAAACTACTAAACTTTAACAATATTACAATACTTACCAAATTCCTATGTTTTTCGAGTCCTACATCAAATGATTACAAGACGTACATGGGGCGCACTAAAAGTTTTGCACTTCTATCTAATCCGAACTATTTGAATTTCGAATGTTATATTTTTAAAACCATGCAACCTTCTTAATAATAAAGAAAACAATTGGCGGGAAATGATTTGTCAATTGTTTTTTTATCACACATCAAAGTTCTACGTACGCAACGAAAATGGAAGTAAGTCGAAAAGATTTTAGAGCGATATTTTTTTATGATTTTAAAAATTCTCTTTCTCCGCAAGACTGTGCCGCTCGTCTTCACAAACCTTTTGCGAGAGAAGCCCTTGTTTGAGCACCGTGAGGCGAAAGTTTGCTGAATTTGAGAGAGGTCGAGTTTATTTACATGACGAATTTGGTGAAGGGCGGCCTTCAACTGCCGTCAACGAAAATAATGTGACAATTCGAGGACTATTGGGAATCCCCAATAGTCCTCGAATTGTCTCATAGGTAATCCGGGGGTTTTCTTCAATTAACCGCTTAACAGTAGCCACATTATTTTCGTTGACGGCAGTTGAAGGCCGCCCTTCACCAAATTCGTCATGTAAATAAACATGTAAACAAACATGGTATGAGCCAAATTCAGAAAATTTTACACGAAGAATTGAAAGTTCGGAAACTTTGTTGTCGTTGGATCCCTCATGAACTGACAGCGGAGTAGAAGCGGGCTCGCGTGGAATGGTGCTCACTGATGCTACTGAAATACGACCACGGACATTCTACTGCTGTTTATGACATTTTCACAGGAGGCGAAACGTGGATTTATTGTTTTGAACCCGAAAAAAACAGCAATCTTGTGAATGGGTGTTTTTAAATGAGAACAGGCCAACAAAAGTGAGACAGGCGAGAAACGTTGGTGAAAAAATAATCGCGTTTTTTTTTCTCAGCTACGGGTCCCATCTGTACAATTTTACTTGCAGATCAAAAGAGTATTAATGCCGAGTGGTATTCTAACATTTGTTTACTCAGGGTGTTAGAAAAGTTCGCGAAAGACGACCCAAAAGCCGCATTCTCCTACACCATTATAACGCTTCTTCACACACGGTCAACAAAACAAAGTCATTTTTAGCTTCCGAAAAAGTACATCTCGTCACTCATCCTGCGCACAGCCCCGACCTAGCACCCTGTGATTTCTGTATTTTCCCCAAAATTAAAGATTTGATGAGAGATTTTACTTTTACCAACTCCGAAGAGACAGTGATAGCGTTCAATCAGCACGTAGAAAACTGCCTTCAGATCTGTGGTCCTCCTGTTTTAAAAAATGGATCGATCGCATGAAAAAATGTTTAAAATGTAAAGGAGATTATTTTGAAAAGCAATAAACATAATATTTTGGTTATAACATGTTGTTTTTTTAAGTTACGCAAAACTTATAGTGTGACCTACGTATAAAGTTTATACCTATATAATTTTTATTAATACATTAAGCAAAAAAAATTGGGGAACATTTTTTTCTCCAAACTTTTTGCTTTATTTATTAAGTAATTCAAAAAAATATATTTTTTATTAAAACATGTAATTTATAATAATTTTATGTTTTTTTGTGTACTTTATTGTTGGATTTCGACCATAGGGATCGCTAGTCAGATTAATCTATCTTATCTATCTATACATATAATAAAATTGTAGGAAAGTGAAAACTGTACATTGAATATTTTTTTAAAAGAATATCTACTTGAATACCATGTTAAAAGAATATCTACAATCGATACCGAAGCCAAAAAAATAGTTTTCAGAATGTTTGTCAGTTTGTCTGTTTATCTGTTTGTCTGTATGTATGTCCGAGGTAAACTCAAAAAGTACTGCATGGATTTACTTCAAATTTTGCTAATAGGTCGGGTCAACATATAGGCTACATATTATCACGCTATCACCTACAGGGGAGGAGCAGTGCGGAGTAAACGAAGTCCGCGTGGACGAAGTTGCAGGCAACAGCTAGTAAATTAATAAAGTGCGTGTTGGGGCACGCGCAATGTATGGTTCTGAACACAGCCCACATGAATACTAAGTGTGGTTCTGAAGTTATCCATCACAATAATGCGGACTAAGAAGAGGGCTTTATTGTTTCGTACTATGAACCTGTTTAACCTGTTTTTAATCAATGACGAATATATCCGCACCACAGATTCATTTTATAATTTGGGCGACTATTACTCAAAAACTTGTAAAGCCTTCTAAGCCGTGATAGTTTTCCTTTTAATTTCATTATATATTATTTACTACTTTCATTATTATTTTCCCATCCTCAAAACAAACCGTTAAACCGGCAGAGGGGAGGGGGGGGTCACTTAACTCTAACAAAAATTAACACTTTAAAGCTTAATATTTCACAAATGAGTTTCTTAATCGAAAAATTGTTTTCTCAAACCTATTATAACCTACAATATTTTTAAAAACCTATCCAATGATATTCCACACATTTACGTACACAAAAAAAAAATTCAGGGGCATTACATACAGAGGAGCTACTCTAAAAAATAATTTTCAAGATATTATGTTACCACTTTTTTGCCATACCTAATATGTATATTCATGTCAAATTACAGCTTTCTAGTACTAAGGATTTCTGCGCTAGACTGTGGAAGGACGGACGGATATGCCAAAACTATAATAAACTAACTATATTCAATAGTTCTTGCTAAGTAAATAATAATAGAAATTATCAGATTGAACGGGTACTGTCCGAAGTGGTGACAAAAGTCTGCGCAACTGGCGTGTTTGCGTGATTAGAGTAATGAAAGTAGAGGAACTAAGACAAGTTATTGAGGATTGTGACATATGTTACCTACTTGGTTTTCTTTGCTTATACCGTAGGAGATCTGGTGTGAACATTTGAATGTAGTGATGAGAATTAAAGGAGAAGAACTAGAAGAACTTTCGTCATATATTTTGCGTAATTTCAAAATTAATAATAATTTAACATATAAAATTTTGTTTTCGTATAATCACATAGATTTTTCAAGGATGTATTAGGTTCTGAGGCATATGCTTTAGGAATCGACCCAAAAAATATTTTCATCTTTGAGCATTGAAATATTACAAAATATATCAATCTTTAAACACAGGCATTGCTACAGATGGCGTTGCAGTAAAAAGGTTAAATTAGTGTTGCATACCTATTTAATTATAAGAGATTAGTAAACGTTTATTTACTGACCTTTTTATTTACTGTCCTTTTTATTGATTACAACTGAACTTATTATATGGCCAACGCAATTGTTCGTTCTCGTAAACTGTCGAATGTGTAGATGAATATTAAATAAAATATTTCAAGCAAGAAATGACCAAGAGTAGCGCTTCTATGGAATTAGTAAAGTCTGTCAAGATGCATCAGCCGGGTATAAAGCCGTTGCATGGTGGAGGCGGCTACTGATGCCCCCTATCTCTTGGGTTAAAAGCAAACCGGAAATTCAGAAATTTGTTTTGGTGCACTGGGTTTTTTCTACATTTTCAGGCAAATTCAATGGGTACTTAACTACGTATCTATGTGTATAGACTTCGTTTCACTGAACAAATTACACGTATTGATGTAACCACATAGTAAATTGTTTGCTTGTGACATGGGCGTTAGTGATTGACACTAATAGATAGAAAAATTAGAAATACATATTTTATAAATGCAGACATATATTTAAACACCAAAACACAGAAAAGAATATGTATGCTTATTATACAAATGTTTGTCCCTGTCCGAAATTGAATCCGAGTCCATCGATGCAATTGCTTAATTTGCTTATGTGCAATTCTGGCCCTGGTAGAGGGAAGTAATAGTATACACTGATTTTTACATAAGTTTCGCGATTTCTAAAAACTTTAATTGGAATGAGTGAAAAGTATTTAGGCCTTTAGTTTGCTGCTGCGATACTGATTATGTGGGTATTCTCGTGTGGAAAGGTTACATTTGTGCTTAAGACTTATAAGGGTTTAAAGTTAAACCTTGGATTAAGGCAACATTTTAACTAATGGTGCCATCGCAGTTTCGAATCATAACTGACCCTAGGAACTTACGTTTCGGATTTTGATGGCACCAAACAATATACCTGGTTACTGCTAGTGATGATGCTATTGTGTACTATGCGTTCTAACTGAGAATAGGACTGTCAGGATGACATATTACTCCGCATTTTGCAAAAACTTCATAAGTGATGAGTAAGGTGTGCAAAAAAATTTTTAAAATCATTTTCATTCTAATTAGTATATATATATATATATATATATATATATATATATATATATATATATATATATATATATATATATATATATATATATATATATATATATATATATATATATATAGACAGAGAGAGAGAGAGAGAGAGAGAGAGAGAGAGAGAAAGAGAGAGAGATGAGCGGCTAGACTGATATATTTTACTGTTTTTTTATTGATATATAAATGAACAGCTAGACTGATTTTTTGATTGAAACAATATTATTAAAACGTTATTTGTTCTTCGATAAATCAGCAAGTCACTATTGCTTGTTGATAAATGTGTCAATAGATGTCACCGTCTTGTCAGCCAACAAACACAATATTGACCGAGAAATGTTAGCATGGTTCACTCTATCTGCCTTGCAAGGATGTATGATAATAATTATTTGAAATCATGAATGAGGTTAATTATGACCATAATAAAAAAAGGCTACGAGTGTACGGTACATAATTATTACGGTATAAATACCTATATATAAAAGGAACTCATAAAATAACGGATATCTGTTCGTGTCGGCTATCTTTATTGAACATATTTTTTGTAAAGAAATCGTCATGCGATTCATTATTTTTGCTTTGTAAAATTTATTTTAAAAAACATTTACGGTATTTTAAACAGTTTTAAATAAAACCATAAAACTAATATGAATTAAAAATACTATGTTTTCTGTGAAAAATACCGTAGATTTAACTTTATGACATCCAGGATTAGGTATTCATTTTGTTCGACAGATACGTCAGTATATAGAAACTATTCAGTCGTTTAATACGAGACTGTTTTATTTACCGCCCCGTTGGTCGAGTGGTTAGCGACCCTGACTACATAATCGACGCAATCCCCGACGAGGACAAGCATTTGTGTGATGAGCATAAATGATTGTATTTCCGGGTTTGGGTGTTTATTAAATATATTCCTGTATTTATATATGTATTTCTATGTATCAGTATCGTTGACTAACACACATAACACAAGCAAATAATTTGCTTACTTTGGGGTTAGATCAATAAGTGTAATTTGTCCCGTGAATATTTATTTATTTATTTATTCAGATATAGAGGTTTATATACTCAAAGGTTTTATTGTATTTATGTTTCGCAAACCTTTCTTTCTTTTGCTTTCTTTTGCTTGCTTTTCATATAATAAATAAATATAAAACAAATAACCAAAATTTCCATGTCACCCTTGAAGAATTGACTATCTGCTATTCTGCAGGATTGTTCGTAAAAGGCGAACAATTGAGTATACGTGTCACTATCACCGCGACTACTAGAAGTTCCGCAACATTTCGTCGAGATATTTGGTAACCGCGCTTTACTCGTTCCTTCCGTAATAGCATCAAACCTTCTCGTTGCAGAATTCTGGTTTGGAGGGTAAGGTTCTTGTAAATTCATGCAAGTGGCATTAAAATCTCGTCACACCGATAACAATACACCATTAACATCTTTGCTGTCTCCATCAGTAGAGCCATATGTTGTTTGCTATCTTATAAATTAAAATAAAAAAAAAACTGAAAATTGGTTTTCTTTGCAGGCCATCCTTGAAAATTACCCCGCTAAGTTGAAGTATTTTATGCTAAAAGAAGCAAAAACTATACGTAAGCCTAGATTTTTGAGCAGAGTTCAAAAATATGCCGAAATGACAAAATTTTAAGTTTTCAAATGTTTAATATTTTTTGTAAAATTGACGGATTTTGTTTTTCGAATAGCATTCGATACAAGTTTTGAGCTTTCATGTGTTTTATTAGATACAAAATCGATAGGTTTTTCAAGAGTCAAAAAAATTTAAAAACTTTTTTCAAACATTTTCGCTGTTGATAAATCCCGGATAAATCAACCCATCCAATTTACAGTATTTGACGCAGTTTTTGTAGAAGAAGAGCTGATCCAATTTTGAAATTAATCTACTGATATTTAAAGTTATAATATTATATATTATAACTTTAAAACTATAAAGTTATTTAAAAAAATATAAGTGAGTTTGGTGTAAACAACATAATTTTAATATTTGAGTAGCTGTAACTCTTGAAAACTTTATTCAATTCTGAATTTTATACCGGTATTTGAAACAGTTTTTTCAGAAAAATAAAAAATGCTAAAATAAAATATTGTACAAGATCAAAAAAAGATTAGTTCAAAAATCTCAAAGTTGTCGAAATAACACTTTTTTTTAAATTTTTCGTAAACGATAACTCCCGAACGGACAGACCGATTTTGATTCAATTTGCAGCACTGGATGCAGGTTTTCAAGAAAAAAAGAATGTTTATTTTTTGTACTAAATTTGTACATTAGTTTAGAAGGTATTATAAAAAACATTATATCGCTGAAATATTTTTGATTTTTTTTCTGTGATGAAAATTGAGAGATTTTCATCACAGAAAATTCTCCTGGTCCGAATCGAGTCACATTTTCAGAAAATCTATCAACTTTGTTTCGATCAGTCAAACTGTTCAAAAGTTATAAGTTGTTTACATACGCATAGCTACATACACACACATAGGTATATTCATACATACTGACATATTGTAAATAGTCGTAAAGGTTTCTAGGACCTCCTATTTTAGATACCTGGTGAAAACTTGATTTTCGATAATCGGGGCAAAATCAGTAATTTCCTAATACTACTAACGTAGCGAGAAAACGCATGTGGTAGGATGTAGTTACTAAAAGTTGGAAGTTTGACATGGTTGGTTTCAACGGGTATCCGAAGATGAATTCAAAGCTCTTCGTTTTTGTCTGGTGAGCGTCGTTAGTATGAAGGTAAGAAAATAAATGCGCACGGATTCTGATATTTTATGTGATAGTGAACTGTGAACAAGCTTCGGAGTAGCGCCTTTCGACTGAACCAAAACCGAAAAATTCGCCCCAAAATCAATCAAAATTCAAGTTATGTTGACTGTTTTCTTTGACTATCGCAGTGTTGTGTAGTCTGGTGATCAACCAGTATGAAAGAATATTATTTGAGCGATTTGTGGCGTTCAATAAAGCAAATTCGACGAAAATGGCCAGATTTATGGAGAGAATATACATGTATTTTGCACTACGATAATGCGACTGCGCAAAATGCCATCATTGTGAACAAATGTTTGGCCAAAAATTCCACAATACCTTTTAAATATGACTCCAGTGACTTCTATCTTTTTTCTCAACTCAAATTACCACTTCGTAGCACCCGTTTTTATTCGATAGACATAATGGAAAATTTGCGGCAAAAGCTGACATTAATTCTGGAAAAAGCATTTAAAAATGTTCTGATGATTGGATTATTCTTGGGCATATAATCCAATCTTCAATAATAGACTTCTGTGTTTTATCAGGCAGTTCGTAAAAGGCTAACATTGGCTATGCGTGTCAATATCGTCATAATTACTAGGTGGTAGAGTTTCGCAACGTCTCACCGGGGTATTCGTTACCACCACGCTACCTATTTCTACTGAAATAACGTCAGTGCTTGTCATTGTATTGTTCCGGTTTGAATGGTAAGGTAAATTTATGCAAATGGTATTAATTTCCGTCACACGGAAAACAACGCAACATTAATATCATTGATGTTTATAGGCGATGGTTGTCTCTTTCCATCAGGAGATCTATCTGTTTGTTTGCTATCTTACGATAAAAAAACGGCAATAACGATCATTAATAGTAAGTTAGCGGGCCCGGGCAAGACGTTGAGGCAATGGTGCCATAAACAGTCTAAAATCCGGATACTAATTATATATAATTGCGAGGTAAATAAATAAACATGCAAATAAATCTAAACTAATATTATAAATGTGAAAGTCTGCTTGTCTGTCTGCGTCGCTTTCACGGCTAAGCCATTGATTCGTTGTAATGAAATTTGACATAACGATACTTTAAGATCTGGGGAAGTCTGGGCTTACTTTTTTCCAAAATTAACTCTTAAGGTGCTTAAATAAGGGATGGAAGTTGTTTTAAAAATGATTTAAAATGTGTTATATTGATGATGTGTATTAAGTTAAGGGCGAATCTGCGCAGTCAACTAGTCATACATATACAAATACATAAAATTAGAGTGTCTGTTTGTTAAAATAACTGCTTTTTACTACATGCATATGGATGTATGTGTACACGGTACATATACCGAAATATTTTTTTTTACAATTTTTGTTTGTCTGTTTATTCCGGCTAGTATCTGAAACTTTCATTGGCAGATAGCTGATATAATAATGAGTAACTAGGCTACTTTTATTTAAGAAATTTTTCCCCGCGGACGAAGTCGCGAGTACAGTTATAATAAAAAATTTGAATATATTATACATATTACATATTAGCAATATATTTTTATGTATTATGATTAGTCTCTCTGTTCTTACCTGGTAGTCCATAAATAATGATAAATGCGGTTATTTTCAAAGGTTGCGTGAGAGCGGGAGGTGACGCATGCACTAAGTCTAGACATTATGTTATGAGTGCTCGTGCCGCCTCATTTCACCCCACAGCTGTTCCTAACTATATTAACATAAAACCTTAATTAATTACTCGTCACTCCGTTTGTAATTGCTGCCTTGTAATTAGAAATCTTCCGTTGCAACACATTTGACATCCTTATATTGTAAAGGAATGTTAGATAGTTTGCACTAGCGAAGTTAGAATCTTACGAGTATAAAAAGGTAACTTGTGTTATTCAATCAATTGTTTGACATTTTACGAAGTTCCTTTAATAAGTTTTCATTTATTTAATTATAAAATATACCATTTCACAATTAGATACGGATACCTTATGAAATTATGCGAATTTGTATAAAGTGCCACGTTTGTTGCCACGTCACGTTTATTGAAATGTGGCACTTCATACGTATTTGCATAGTTTCATGAGGTATATTGGTATTGGCCAATATAACAACAAAAATTATATCAAGTTAATAAGTTGACATAGTTTTTGTTTATTAATCTGTATGTATATGTATGTATGTATAAATGTAATATCTTTTATTGTATAAAATAAATAGTCCACGGAAGAGCATCTTTTTAGGGAAAATTATTTTTTAAGGCTAGCTCCTATATTATATGTAAAGTGGGGATGTTATTTTTTTCTCGTATACACATTGTGTGGGAAATCGTTGGATAGGTTTTTAAAAAATATTGTAGGTTTGCAAAAACAGTTTTCCGATTAAGGGACTCGTTTGTGAAATATAAAGCTTTAAAGTGTTAATTTTTGTTAGAGGCAAGTGTCTTCCCCTCCTTTCTGCCAACTAAACGGTTCATTTTGGGGGTGGGATTCATGATAGTTGTAAATATAATGAAATTAAAAAGAAAACTATCACGGTTAAGAAGGTTGTACAAGTTTACGAGTAACAACTTATAGAATGTTGTCTTAAAAAATCTAGAGACTTAGAGAGAAAATGTAGAGGTCGCTGCATAACAGTTAGATCACGCTACCTATTATTTCGCCATTTCATTTGATAACGTCTGTAGAATTTTTGTATTAAAATCCTCGTTTCGGATTTTCGGCTTTGTTCTTTTTAATTCTCCTGGCACAGTACACTCTTCCTCTTGGGTAAATGACTAATGAACTTGGAGAAGTTTTACAGGTGCCAGATGGTGAATTTGTTTTTTTTTTATATCATATGATAGCAAACAAGCAGATGGGTCTTCTGATCGATAGAGTCAACCATCACCTATAGACACGTGTTAATGGTGCGTTACTATCTTGTGGCGAGGTCTAATGCGACATGCATAAGTTTACCGGCTACCTTACCCTCCAAACCGAAACACGACAGCGACAAGCACTGATGCTATTGCGGCAGGAATAGGCAAGACGGTGGTACCAGACAGCAACAATGCAGAACTCTACCACCTAGTAGCCACGATGATAGTGACTCGCATAGCCAATCGGTCGCCTTTCACGACCTGCCTGGCAGAACGGTAGTTGGTCTATTCTTCAAAGGAGCCCGGAACCAACACGGGGAAAAATTGTGCTGCGAATATATCCATTATTGAGTTAAATAGGTAAAATGTTCATAGTCCGCATTATCATGATGGGCAACTTCGGAACCCTACATTGTGCGTGGCCCGTCACACACTTTACCAATTTATTTGTTAAATGATCAATACATACTTGAAACCCCTAGGTGAGTCTACCAAATTTTCTCTTTACTTTTTATTTTTCAAATAAGCATGATCGGATTATGACGAATAAACAAGTTTTTCTTTCTTGATGGAAACATACCTACTTTGTTTTAATGCATATACTCTACTTCTTTACGTATTGATTAAAATACGCTAAATTCTTAAGTTCTTACTTCTTTTCGGTCTCGCAGGAGACACCCTTATGGCGGAGGGAGTACAGCCCCACACCTTTAAACTCTGGCTGAGCATTCTGCTCGCCCCCGCAACCGGTGAAGCTGTGAAGACCCTTAAGGCCAGCAGTAATTTAGATATTCCGAATAAAAGCTCAGTATCTCCTTAGTTTCAATCACGAAGTAAATGGAGACGCCTTCTTAAGACATTTCTTAGACGTCAAGCGTGGCTAAATTTTGTACTGACATAAATACGAGAATGTATGCAACAGTACGTCAACAATAAAAACTCAATTTCAATTAGTGTCAATTTGCCTATATAATTTGCCACACTTTAGACGCACGATCATACGCATGGCTACCCGTTCAATGCCAAACGCCATGTCTATTAGTATATAATATGTGTTTTGTGGTTTCAATGCACTTACAAGATAATAAGTAATTCAAAAATTGTTTTGTCCGACAAAAATACTGCGCCGATGAAGTTGTCTAACACTACTTGGGACAAGAATCAATACGCATTGCACAGTTAAAATTTGCTCACAGAAATCATAAAATATAGTATTTGCTAATATTTATTACTGTTATCGAATAGTTATAGTGTCTGACAGATTCTCTGTAATGTTGTTTCAGACCAACAGGTTAAATATAACGTTATCATGGAGCTTTTATTTTGCAACAAGAGAAATTTTGGTAAACGCGCCAAAAGGAAGCCATTATTTAAGTACGCATTGATCATACAACAAATTAAAGGGTAGGTCTTGCGGACTGTACTTATAGTTATATATGTTTACGTTTCGTTTGTTTGGCGCCGTCTGCTTTTTGTAATATCTTTTTTCAATGAAAGAAATATAAGTAATGTTTATAATATATAAGATATTAATTACAAAATAGAAACTGTTGTACTTCAGTGCGCAGCTTAATAGAATTGCGTGTCCCTAACGAATCTACTTGTTATAATTCACAAGGCGGGTTTTTTATTGAATTAGTGGCAATAACTTATAAACTACCTGATGTCAATTAATTATTGTTACAAATACATTGGCTAGATTAACCATAACTTTGAAATTAGCGTGGTTGTCTAACTTTAGTTATGTTATAACTCTTAGGTGATATTAGTTAAGTAAGAGTCGAAGTTAATGACATTTTAATGTTAGTTATTTGCAGCTTTGCTAACATTAAATTCGATTCTTGAATTTTCAAAATATATATAGACCTTACCTCACCTCTTTAGCTATTTTATATCTGCCCACATTCGAACTGTTCGAATTCGAACAAAGCTAAAGCTTTAGAAATATATTTAACTAAAACGTAACTGTGAGTTAATCAACATGTCAATGTAAGAAATTTCATACAATATTTCCCCTTATTTCAGAGTCCTAGGCGATGAGTTTTGTAACGTACTCATCTACATCATACAAACAACTCCTGTGAAAAATTTCAGCCTCCTTAGTCCAATAGCTTAGGCTGGGCGTTAATATATCGGTCAGTGAGCCAATAATTTTATTTTTACGTATTATACAGTTGAATCCTGGTGTTATTACTTTGTTTTATATACGAACAGACAGATGGATTTCCTAATGAATATACGATCATCTATAGACATTAAAAATAACAATGGTGCGTGTGGCAGAGATGTACAATTCTTAAAGTACTACTTCTACAAGGCCGAAAGTTCGCCTTAAAAACGGACAAAGCTGTATAAAAGACAAACAGATAGATAAACAGACGGACAGAGAGACGGCCAACAGTGAGACAGTAGATAGATAGCCAGCAAAGAGACAGCAGACAGACAGACAAAAGACAGAAAGGTAGCAGAAAGACAGACAGCAGACAGATAGCAGATTGACAAAAGGCAGACAGACGACTGTAGATAGACAGTCAGACAGACATACGAGCTTATGAGCCGGTGCAGGTACTATTGCGTGTGCACGTTTATCCATATCCGAGGAAAGAAAGTTACACTTGTCCCGCTTCACAGGAAAAAACCGAACCAGCCGGTGCACCTGGACCGAAGTCGAGATAGAATAGAAAAAAAAGTCAGCTCTTGTAGATTTGTAGCACTTTACGTTAATCAAGTTTAAATGTGAAAGTGTGTATGAAATAATGAATCATGTATTCGTAAGCGGCACGCTAGTTCGTCGAACTTGATTTAATTTAACAGCTATTCGGTATCAGTGTACGTAACGTAACGTAGTCTGCTTAGTATTGTACAGTTGACAGGGCAATGACGTTGTTCGGTGCAGCGGTTCTCGTCTCCCTGGCACCTCCCTCCCTAGCCGACGGTCGACGCTCTCTGAAACGAAAAAGGAAGAAATAGGATAATCTATCACGCTAGAGGACCGACTGGTTTGATAAAAATGAATGATTAGACCATACAATCGATTATTGAAAACTTGCGGTGGTCGTATTTTTAATGGCGAATCACGCGCTCTACCTTCTAATCAATGTTCTACTGTTTTCAATCGACTTGCTAAAAAAGAAGTTCCCAATTTTTATTGTTCATTTTATTCAGCTATACTAGAAGGCGGGTTATGTTTTCCGAGTGCTTGTATGTAAAGCTTTAGTGTTTGTATATAAGCCGTGTTGGTACCGGGCTCCTTTGAAGAATAGACCAACTGCTGTTCTGCCAGGCAGGTCGTAAAAGGCGACCTATTGGCTATGCGCGTCACTACCATCGTGACTACTAGGTGGTAAAGTTCAGCATTGTCTCACGCGGGCTAGTACCACCACTTTACCTATTCTTGCCGCAATAGCATCAATGCTTGTCATTGTCGTATTCCGGTTTGGAGGGTAAGGTAGCCGGTAAATTTATGCATGTGGCATTAAACCTCGCCACAAGATAGCAACGCACCATTAACATCTTTGGTGTCTATAAGCGATGGTTGACTCTTTTCGTCAGGAGACCCATCTGCTTGTTTGTTATGATATTAAAAAAAAAAACTTTGGCTCTCTCTTTAGCCTAAGCAGCTTGATGGATTTAAATTAGAGATATGGCATAAGTTCATCTTAATTGAGAGTGTGACAAAGGCTATTGATTTTACCGGCTGGACTGGGAGGGTTGTTTTTCAAGTGTATTTATAGATGTATACTTCTTTGGCACGATCTGTAGCTTAAACCGCTTGATAGATTTAAGTTACTGAATGAGTTCCTCATGTTGGTCCGGACTCCCTTGAAGAATAGATCAACTACTGGTCTGCCATTTAGATAGTAGGAGGCGACCTATAGGCTACACGTGTCACTACCAACGTGACTACTACCGCAACATCTCGCCCGGGTATTTGGTACCACCGTTTTACCTATTCCTATCGCAACAGCGTCAATGCTTGTCATTGTCGTGTTCTGGTTTGGAGGGTGAGGTAGCCAATGGATTTATGCATGTAACATTGCCATCCCGCCATACGGATAGCAAGACACCATTAATATCTTTAGTGTCTAGGCGATAGTTTCTCTTTCCACCAGGGCAGTCATCTGCTTGTTTGCTATCCTATAATATATAAAAAAAAGAATGTGCTAAAGCTATTGATTTTTACCTGATTGCGCTTGAAGAATAGTTATGTTTTTCTGATCGGGTCACACACGAGTATTTTGTGTTTGTGATGATTACTTGTTTTTGTTACTTCAGACCTCAATAATTTATGAACTAATTTGGAAAATATTTTTATTTGGGAGAGTATTCTTCCTGTGACCTATATAAATTTAGTGAAGTTCTTTCAGGGTTTCTGATGTGTAGGAGGATGGTATCGGTTGTTGCAGAAGCTTCTGGTGAAATAGAAGATTTGTTTTTTTCGAATACTATTTATAGATTGTGATATTTTTCCACTCAGTGCATTAGAAAAAAATTTCCTTGTCAACACACTGGTCAGTCATGGTAAACCAGAGCGTCATCAAACATTTGTGCCACTGTGCCTACCCCGCTAAAGGACTGTTTTTTATAATGTTACCGGCTGCCCTGCGCAGCTTCGTGCTGGAATAGAGTAACATGTTAATTATCAATATAATCTTTCATACAAACTTTCATACTCTTTTCCCCCCTTAAGGGTTGATTTTAAAAAAAAGTAGCCTATACTTGACCCCAAGTCTTAAATTATTTCCATGCTATATTTCATTAAAATCATTCAAATTGTTTTAGCGATTTAGACGTGAAAGCGCAGCAGGCTGTTCTGCCAGGCAGATTGTAAAAGTCGACCGATTGGCTATGCGAGTCACTGCCATCGTGGCTACTATGTGGTAGAGTTCTGCATTGTCTCGTCCGGGTCTGGTACCACCACCTTACCTATTTCTGCTGCAATAGTGTCAGTGCTTGTCGCTGTCGTGTTCCGGTTTGGAGAGTAAGGTAGCCGGTAAACTTACGCAAGTGACATTAGACCTCGCCACAGGATAGCAATGCACTATTAACACCTTTGGTGTCTATAGGCGATGGTTGACTCTTTCCATCAGGAGACCCATCTGCCTGTTTGCTATCTTATGATATAAATAAAAGACAGCCACATAGACTTTCGCACTTACAATATTAGTATTGAGTATGAATTTGCACAGTTGACTTCTTAACCTCTAAATGTTCTATAATTTGTGGTTCAGATATTAATCTATTTTATTTTAAAACTAATTGTCCATGGCTACATCTGAGTTAAGCCTGAGGCGGTACGGTACTTTTTTTACATGAAAAATACCCTATTTTGTGTAGCTCTAGAAGATAGCTATCCAAAGGGAAAGGAATTTTTAGTAAATATGTGTTTATTTCCTTCCACCAGAAAAGCCATTTTCATTGACCATCATATTATTTCACCTTCTTTTGAACAAAGTAAAAAACTATACTGTACTAAATTGCTAAAAATCAGGAGAAGCTTCAATTTGTAAAATGATATCTGATATCTGCAACATATATGATTCCTTTGATGAAAAGAGATAACAATCGCCTTAAGATATTATTGGTACATTGCCATCCATATGACAGGATTGCAGCGCTTTCTTCCTTACTTTCCAAACCGTAATATGACAGAAGTACTGATACTTTTCAAGTTTTATTTAAATATGATCTTTAAGAAAGCGCTTAAAGAGTTTTAAGCGCTTTCCTCTTAATTTGAAAGGCATTGATAACTTAGCTTATAACAGCTTAACTAAGGCATAGATTAACTTCCTTCTTTTTGTTTTATTTTAATTTTATTATGTATATATTATGTTATTATAATCATAGTTTTAAGATATTACGCACTTGTACACTGTGTTCTACTTATATTTGTGCATTCTCACTTCTCAGGTCTGCTGGTAGACATCTCTATCAGAGATAAGCTCGCCCTTTGTACATGTTTTGTATAATCTATTTATTTTTAAGAATTTTATTTTGTGTACAATAAAGTGTTAAATAAATAAATATGAATTCTTTTTCAGTAGTGAGGCCAAGTAACGCGTAAATACTTGTGTTATTTACATATTATTTGACACGATCATTTTTTATTCAGGTTAATAGACAGAGTGTTGTGCCGCGTAAAAAGTTGTGAAGGTTTAATAAATTTCGTTAGGCTAGGTCGGTTATTACACTTTTCGGCTGTTTATCCTGTGACCTACATACAAGTTCAAGGGCTAAGTTCGTCGTTCTCATATGATCCGTTGAACGTGACTAGGCTCGACGTGAAACAGTAAAATAAAGATAAACCTTTCGATGTCCCGTGAAGTAGTGAATATACTCGTATTTTTTCTTGTTAGCTCGTACTGTTTTCGTAAAATAAATTATTTATCTTCTTAACAATTAAAGATGAGAGAAATTTATGCCAATTACTGGGTAACTATCGCCGCTGAGGTCTAGTGGCCTATTATTATTAGGTGTTGACCACATGAGGGCCCGGATTCAATTCTCGTGTCGGGGATTTCAAAAGTTGTTTTTTTTTTAGTTTTATGATGATAAAAACAACGTTGCCCGGGATTGGAAGAAGTGCCCGGTTGGCGATAGGCTTGCCACCTATCACATTGTGGGACTAAATATCTTCGATTAATCGTGTATGCACTGTCTACCTCTTCGGGGAAATAGACGTAAACAAAATATAAATACGACTGCGAAAGCTTCAACCTCGTGGATTAATCTCATTATTTCTATGTGAAATTGAGGCTGTTTCTTATTTTTTGTATAACAAGACTGGGGTGGGTAAGTTCAGACGAGTGCATGTGAATTTGGCGGCGGCAACTTGGGTTCAATAGCCGAGCGTAGACCTACGCGCTACGCAGCTACGTCGTAGACATTAATTATAGTATAAATCTGATCATTCACACCAAGTTCCATGAATGAAAATAGTTATTTTTGGCAAAAATTTTATGAGCATTGTTTAACTTGCTGTAAAAACAAAAAATCTCATAAGAATTTATTTAATAAAATGAAGTTATATTTTACAAATTACAAAAGATTAGTAGCTTGTAATTATTTTAAGCTAGCTGAACCGGCAAACATCGTTCTGCCTTTTTAACTACTCTTATTTTTTTCTATATTTTCTCGCCTTTTAAACTTTCCCTGGACTTCAAAAATTAATTTAAAACCAAAATTAGCCAAATCGGTTCAGCCGTTTTCGAGTTTTAGCGAGACTAACGAACAGCAATTGATTTTTATATATATATAATTATATTTTTGGCGTTAAATAAGTGTATAATAATGTATTAAATGAATAAATAAATAAGGAAAAAATTTAACATAACTAGGTTTGAACCAAAGACTTTTCCTTAACGTTTTTCCTAGCATGCTAAAACAGACATATATATAATTAGTAGATATAGTAGTAGTGACTTATGCGTAGTCGGTAAATAATATTATTTGTACAATAAAAATCGGTTATCGCACTATACTCGGAAGGCTAGGCGGAGGTGCAACTAGTGGATCCACGCTTTACGCTCTTATAAGGTCACGCCTTATACTTGTATGTATGTGATTAGTCTATCGGTATAATCGAAATTCTCCGTGTTGGTTCCGGACTCCTTTGAAGAATAGAGCAACTGCCGCTCTGCCAGGCAGGTCGTAAAAGGCGACCGATTGGCTATCGAGTCACTACCATCGTGGCTACTAGGTGGTAAAGTTCTGCATTGTCTCGCCCGGGTCTGGTAGCACCGCCTTACCTATTCCTGCCGCAATTGCGTTGGTGCTTGTTGCAGTCATGTTCCGGTTTGGAGGGTAAGGTAGCCGGTAAACTTAAATGCATGTGGCATAAGACCTCGCCACAAGATAGCAACGCACAATTAACACCTTTGGTGTCTATAGGCGATGGCTGACTCTTTCCATAAGGCGGACCATCTGCCTGTTTGCTATCTTATGATATAAAAAAATTGGGATCTCATTTCCTTGTATAAGCGATGGCGTTACAATACCAATGAGGTGTTTGTAAGATTGTGATACCATATCTCCATAGTTCGTCATATTAATTTTACACTAGACAATGAGAATTCAGTACAATTTCTGAACAAAAATTGTAAAGAAAAAATATTGTTAGTTTGTAAGAGATAAATAAAACCACTAAATTGACATAAAAATAATGTATTTATAAAAAGATACATAAGAAGTGAATAGTATAGTTCATGGTATCTATATTAATATTATAAATATGAAAGTTTGGATGTTTTAATGGCTGGATGGACATCCATCCAGCCATTAAAACATCCAAACTTTTGTTAATCAATCACGCAAAAACTACTGAACAGATTTGAATGAAATTTGTCACACAGGTAGACGATGACCTGAAATAATACATAGGCTACTTTTTATCCCGAAAAAAATAAGCGGGATTCGCCAGAATTTTTATAATGCAGCGGGCTGCCATGGGGCGGCCAAGTGATTGTCGGGCAACGCGCAATATAGGGTTATGTAGTTGCCCATCACATTAATGCGGACTAAAAAGTGGGCTTTTTATTATTTCTTTATTAACCTGTTTAACACTAATAAAGTATCACCGCCTGTAAAACTTTTTTTGAAAAACCTGTCGAACTCTACGTGTAAAGGAAGTGCTCTAAAAATAATTTTCAAGATTTTATTTTGCTATTTTCTCGCCGTTACCGATATATTTTGTGTATTCGAGCCGAATAACAGCTTTCTAATACGAATAATATCTGAACTAGGCTGCGGACGGACGGACGGGCATGGCGACACTATAAGGGCTCCTAGTTGAATACAAAACCCCAAAAAGAATACATTTTTGGAGATTTTTATATCATAAATATCTCCTGATGGAAATAGGCAATCATTACCTGTAGACACCAAAGGTGTTAATGGTGACTTGAAATTCGTGTGCGGGGTGGTAATGCTATATGCATAAGTTTACCGTTTACCTTACTTTCGAAATGAAACGTGACCCTGACAAGCACTGGCGTTGTTGCGGTAGAAATAGGTAAGGCGGTGGTACTAAACCCATGTGATACTTTACAGAACTCAACAACCTCGTATTTACGACAGTAGGGACACGTTCGGTCAATCGTCTGCCTTTCATGAACTGCCCTGCAGAATGACAAAAAAGCATACAGAAAAATCGCCTTGACCTTATTCTTCAAAATTAGACTGGACTCTTAGTAAAACTACCAAACTTGATATTTACAAAATTTTGCATAAAATTTTATGAGTCATTTTACTTTCATTTAAAAAATTAAATCTAATATTTATGGATTTGTATTTTTTATCTAATAGTATGCTTTTATCTTATAGCTGTAGTAGTTTACACCAATAATCTGAGCTATTAATCAGACATTCACAGGTTTTTTTATAGTATAGAATAGCGATCGAGGATGTTGTTGGGCCATTGTCAAATTTCGAGCAGGTAAATGGGATGGGAACAGAGTTGTTTTACGTGTAAAATAGATGCATCCTAAATAAAAAGCAATGAACGTCAATCTTAGTAGTATGTATATTTTGGGAAGAAATAATTACATTTTACTTGTGTGCAATTGTGTTTTTATATCAAGTTATGTTTATATATGAAATAGAATAACTCTGTTACCAAAAGAGTTTTTTACTTTTTTTCAAAATGATGGTGATTATTGTAATACTATCCATGGTCATATTTTCGCACAATATTCTGACAATTATTGATATCGTGATTGAAAGATATCGTTGTTCTTATTTTTTTTATTATCTGAGATAATATAAGTGGGAAAAATTTGCCACTGACCCAGCTAACCTAGTCAAGAAGTTGCAGATCTCTTCTACCTAGTAAGATGATTCGCCTGTTGCAAATTACCTATTAGAATGAGCTAATGGTCTATTCTTCAATGAGAGTTTATAAGTTTTTCAATTTTCCCCAAATTAATTTTTGCTTGGATTGGGTATGTGTCTCATTTATTGCTAGGTGTCCACTTGTTTAAAACCTACGAGTAATATTATTGGTTTTACAATTAGAGGCTATCCACAAAATTCGTCACGCGTAAAGGGAGGGAGAGCCAACGAAATGTGACATTGTGTTATAATTATTGTCAAGGAGATCAAAAGCATTGTGACATGTTAATATCTAAAATACTAAAATATGAAATTTATACGCACACAAAAAACTTAAAAATATTACTAATTCGATCTATATTTTACGCCTTTTATTTTGTCTGTTATCTAAAATATTTGACTTTATGTTGACTTTATTTTTAATTTACTCCTAAATTAAAATAAATTGGAATAAACTTCATTTTAATTTCTTCTATATATAATGAAGATTTGAGGTCACAACTAGGATCACAAGTGTGATCATTTGTGACAAAGACAGGTTTGGGAAGGGGGGGGGGGGGGGGATCATACAATTTGTGTGACAAAATTTATGGATAGCCCCTTATGTGTGCATTAGTTACAAGTAGATTCTCACCTATCCCTTTGAGAGCAGATAGTATTTTTTATCAGAAACAAAAATCTAGAATGATAAAATTACTTATATTCTCCTTATTATACTATAGTTAAGAAAAGTCGTACACTAGTGAAAGCTACCCTTAAGGCTAGCACTAACGTAAATTCTTCAATTTTACATTCAATGTTAGGGGTGGGGGAGAAGGAGGGTAGATAAAAGAAGTGCCAACCTCTCTTGCCAGGTTAGATAACACAAAACGGGCCGAGTTTCATGATGCTTTTTTAATCACATTTTGCTAACGGCTTTATATTTTACAAGGCGAACCTCCGAGTGCTTTTTGTTGGCAATAAGAAAATGGGTTTTGAAATTTGTGGTATGGGTAATATAATCAAAATAAAACACTGATATGTATATTACCGAAATTATATATTAAAGTTTTGCATATGATTAAATATTTATGTGATGAACATTATTATTAGCTTGTTATTAATCAAAAAAAGTTTGTTTCTGGGACCTGGGACTTCCAATATGGAATAAAATTATTATGTTATTAGTTATGTATAACAGCATTTTTCCTTTCATATTCTATCGTTATAACGAATAATCTTTAAGGTGCTCCTTAACTAGGATTACAAGCGAATTGTAATATAACATTACAAATTCGAGCATTACAGTGCGCAGTCTGTAATTATTCAATCTGTAATATTTTGATACAGCCTATCTATATTTCTATATTCTATATTAATATTATAAATGCGAAAGTTTAGATGTTTGGATGGATGTTTGTTACTCAATCACGCAAAAACTACTGAACGTATTTGAATGAAATTTGGCACACAGGTACATGACGACCTGGAATAGCACATAGGCTACTTTTTATCCCTGAAAAATTAGGTGATCCCGCGGGATTCACCAAAAACTTATAATGCAGCGGGCTGCACGCTGCAGCTGGTAAATAATAATAATAATAATAGTATTTACGGGACAAATTACACTTACTGATCTAATCCCAAAGTAAGCAAATTATTTGCTTGTGTTATGGGTGTTAGTCAGTATTTATATATGTATTTCTATGTATTAGTATCGTTTACTAATACATAGAAATACATATATAAATACTGTTTTAATAACCACCCAAACCCGGAAATTCAAACATTTATGCTCATCACACGTTGACGCCGTTTGGGAATTGAACCCGAGCCCCGTCGATTGCGTAGTCAGGGTCGCTAACCACTCAACCCACGGGGCGATCAATGCCTATGTGTCGCCCAAATCACCTAGACTAAATGCTCATAATCGAATCTGAAATGGTACATTTCAGGCGAATGTTGGTCAGTCAGGGAGACAGTTTTGTAACGCAATGCTAAAATCGAAACAAAAATAATACATTACAGGCGAATGTTTACAAAACATTGCAGCAACTTAGGCAGGTTGAACCGGACGTCTTAAGTCATTCTAGGTTCACCAAGATTTATTGGTTAGTCAACGGGAGGGATTACTGATGATTCCCATTTTAACATTTGGTAGTTTTTGTGGCTCGATGATATTTACGAACCAAATTCTGGGCTACTATTACATTTTTGGTAGGTTAAACCTAATACATAGTAATACTACTAAATGCGAAAGTCTGTCTGTCTTTCAGGGCTATATCGTTAATTTGATTTTGATGAAATTTAGCAAAGAGATGAAGAGTTGATAACCCGAGCATAAACAAAGGCCCTGAGGGGTTGAAATACAGTTTTTTTTTTATAAAAGATTATTTTGATGGCATGTTACTCCATCTTATTGTGAGTGAGCTTCGGAGTTAGCTAGTACTAGTATAAATAGTACAAAACACGTAGCGCTCCCCGGAAAACGAACCCGGATCACTTGATCTGAGATGAACCACTAGACCAACAAGAGAAGACGTTACTACTAGTAAAGGCAAAGGCCTTTACTAGTAGTAACCTCTTCTCTTTATTATATAACTGTTTCTAATCTTTTCGAATTATATAATACTAGCTGAAGCGTGCAGCCCGCTGCATTATAATAGTTTTTGGTGAATCCAGCAGGATCCCCTCATTTTTCCGGGATAAAAAGTAGCCTATGTGCTATTCCAGGTCATCGTCTGGCCAAATTTCAATTAAATCCGTTCAGTAGTTTTTGCGTGATTGAGTAACAAACATCTTCGCATTTATAATATTTATATAAATACAGATTTCAAATTTCAAATTCTCAAAACATGGTTTTATGGATACATTCAACAAACAACTAGAACAAAACTATAAAATATTACAGGTTGTCTTATAAATAAAATATTAATTGTGCTATTATGTATTATGGATACTGTAATGTTGTTTGCGAATGCCCCATGCTATTTGTATTGTGTGTAAGCTTCCACTTTGTGGCCATTTTACTAGCCTACAGAATGGTTCGTTTTTGCATGCGATACGAGTCATCATACATAAGGCGCGTTTTATACAAGCGAGACTTTTTTATATTAAAGTATAACAAACAAACAGTACGTATTTTTTACCCCGTGTTGGTTCCGGGCTCTTTTGAAGAATAAGCCAACTGCTGTTCTGCCAGGCAGGTCGTAAAAGGCGACCGAGTGGCTATGCGCGTCACTACCATCGTGACTACTAGGTGGTAGAGTTCTGCATCGGCTCGACCGGGTCTGGTACCACCGCCTTACCTATTCCTGCCGCAATAGCGTCAGTGCTAGTCACTGTCGTGTTCCGGTTTGGGGGGTGAGGTAGCCGGTAAACTTATGCATGTAGCATTATATCTCGCCACAAGATAGCAACGCACCATTAACATCTTTGGTGTCTATAGGCGATGGTTGTCTTTCCATCAGGAGACCCATCTGCTTGTTTGCTATCTTATGATATAAAAAAAGTACGCTCTCCTGATGGTAAGAGCTATCGCCTACAGACGAGTTGGTTTGGATTTTTTTGAAGAATTGACCAACAGCCGTTCTGTCAGGCAGATCGTAAAAGACGACCGATTGACTATCAATACGTGTCACTACCATCGTGACTACTAGATGGTAGAGTTCCGCAACGTCTCGCCTGGGTATTTGATACCACCGCCTTTCCTATCCCTGCAATAGCGCCAATGCTTGTCATCGTCGTGTTCTGGTTTGGAAGGTAGCCCGTAGAATTATGCATGTAGTATTACCATCCTGCCACACAGATAGCAATATATATATATATATATATATATATATATATATATATATATATATATATATATATATATTTATATATATGATCTATACATATAATAAAATCGTAAAAAAAATCAATGTATATACGGGGTAAACTCTAAAAGTACTGCATAGATTTACTTCAAATTTGGTATGAATATTACTAACAGGTTGGGTCAACATATAGCCTATATGTTTTGTTATTTTATATATATTATCACGCCATCACTTACGGGTAGGAGCAGTGCGGAGTAAACGAAGTCCGCGCGGGCGAAGTCGCGGGCAACAGCTAGTATGATATAAAAATAAACAAGCCGCCTTCAATATCTGTTAACTATATCCATATCTGTCGCCTCTGTGGTCTAGTGGTCCGGTGTCAGAGTTGACCACACGAGCCCCCTGTTTCGTTCCTGGGTCGGGCATTTCAAAAATGTGTTATTTCAGTTTTCTGATAAAAACAACGTTGCCCGGGATTGGAAAGTGCTCGGTTGGGGATAGGCTTGCCACCTATCACATTGTGAGACCAGGTATCTTCGGCTTATCGTGGGTGCACTTGTTGCACCCACGATAAGCCGAAGATAATCGCAAGATGCTTTTTTTATATCCATATCTCAAAACCTTCAAATTTTTGGGAAGTCTAAATTTTGATAAAGCTTGAACGGTTCCCTAAGTTGTATTATACCTGATTAATAAAAAATCTAAGTTTTGTTATGACAGTAATTTCATTTTTTGAAAAGCCGTATTGTTTTTGGAAACCAGGATCGATTTTGAGCCTTCGTATAGCATTAAACGCAATTTTTGAGCTTAAAAATGCTGTATTAGCTACATAATCTACAGGCTGCAAAATGTCAAAATAATATCAAAAATCATTTTTTTTTTAAATTTTCGTAATTGAAAAATCTTAAATAAATCTATTATTTTTATCAAATTATCAGTTTTTGACGCAGTTATTTAAAGAGTGAAGCTGATTAAATTTTTAATCCAATCGGTATATTAGCCTGAAAGTTATTTTAAAAATATTAAGTTGTAGCGGCTCAAAACAATCACAAACGCTACAAGAAAAAAATAATAAAAAATGGTCAAAAATCAATAACAAATGGAAAAAATGAAATTCAAAAATAAAATCCTGAATCGCGATATCACAATTATTTATCTTGTAACACTATATACAAGTTTTAACGTTTCTCAAATGGACTTCGATCCCCAGGCAGTACACCTTGTCTGGCTGGGAAGATCTTCCTTTTCCCCTCCCTTGTCCTCGTGTGACGTCATCAAGCTCCACAGTTATGACGTCACCTGATAAGAAGCTGGCCCGCTGGTTCCATCTATGACCCTTCGGCGGTACGAACCAGCGGTGCCACAAAGTAAATTTGCTGTAGACAGCAAAATATTAATATTTAAAAAGCTGCAACTTTTGAAAATTTGATTCGATTTTGATTTTTTATACTGCATTAGACGCAGTTTTTTAAGTACTAAAATATTGTAGAAGGTTGAAAAATGATTGGTTAAAATCTCGAAAAAACACTTTTTTCTAAATTTTTCGTCAACGATAACTCTTGAATGGATAAACCGATTTTGATGCAATTAATGCAGTGGATGCAGTTTTTTGAAAAGAGCTGATGACATTTTGTATTCAATCGGTAAATAATCTGGAAGTTATAAAAAAATACTGTTTCGCAAAAACTTTTATTGAGTTTATTTTCATAATTTCTCAAATCTGCAGGACCGAATTGATTCAAATTTTTTGGGAAGTCTAAATTGAGCGGAGTTCAATCGGATGCCACCAGCCGCATTTTGATCGGTCAAACCGTTCAATAGTTATAAGATGTTTACATACACACAAACACACACATACATACACACAGACAACTTGACGTCATCGTGAAAACAATGACAAAAGGTTCCTAAGATCTCGAAACCTGGAGATCTGGTGGAAACTAAATTTTCGAAAATTGGCGCAACATCAGTAACTTTCTTATCTACATAATATGTAGCGGGATGTTAAAAATATGCCGTTCAGTTATAATTTACGCACGTTCAGAGCAGTATTACCACCAATTAGCAAACCATTTTTTTGTATCAAAAGGCTGTGGTATCTTTTACTATAAAAAACACGACGTTAGTCATGTTAGATAAAATATGCCGTACAGCTATATAATTTACGCACGTCAGAGCAGTATTACGCATGTGAAAGAGGTTTTATATTTTCTTGCAATCAATAACAAAGGTATTACATACACGCTCCATAGTTATTTGTTTTAATGTTGCGCTGTACCGCGTTTACTACCCAGAAATGATTATCTGTAATGATTATTGACTTGTAATACAATCAGTAATTATAGTACTTTAAAATAATATTATATTAATGAAAAAGTGTACTCGGCCTCCTCAAGATGACATATCTTAGGTATTTAATAGATACTCTCATAGAGAATCTCATTACACTAGGTCTTAGAAGTAGTTTCTAAGGACTTAAGTAGTTGTTTTAAAGGCTCATTAAAAATTAAGATTAAGATTAAGATTATTAAAAATTATTAAGATCATTAAAAACGTCGATAGAATACTATCACGTTTGTTTTGACACCGGTTGTAATTATTATTCATCGCCTGTGTGGTGTAGTGGTCCGGTGTCGGAGTTGATCACAGAGGTCCCGGGTTCGATTCCTGGGTCGGGCAATTCAGAAATGTGTTTTTTCAGTTTTCTGATAAAAACAACATTGCCCGGGATTGGAAAGTGCCCGGTTGGCGATAGGCTTGCCACCTATCACATAGTGGGACCAAGTATCTTCGGCTAATCGTGGGTGCACTTGTTGTACCTCTGCCTACCCTTTTGGGGATACGGGCGTGAAGATACTTTTTTTTTTGTAATTATTATTCGGAGGAATATTTATTAGTATTTGCATACTACAGTCACAGCACTTAGTCCCTTAATCATTTTTATGACAGTTAATTATCTATTAGAGTTGTGGTGGTTAATATAATGCATAGCGTTGTATTATAGCGCGCTATGCGTACTCAACGAAAAACTAGAAAAATATAGTGTATAGGTATATAGTCTATAACCGTATATATTTGACCGTCCCGTTGGTCGAGTGGTTAGTGACCCTGACTACGCAAGCAACGGGCCTCGCGTTCGATCCCCGACGGGGACAAGCATTTGTGTGATGAGCATAAATGTTTGTATTTCCGGGTTTGGGTGTTTATTATGTATGTACAAGTATTTATATATGTATTTCTACGTATTAGTATCGTTGACTAGCGCCCATAACACAAGCAAATAATTTGCTTACTTTGGGGTTAGATCAGTCATTGTAATTTGTCCCGTTAATATTTATTTATATATTTATTTATAACACGCTATCATAAAACAGTTTATTTGAACAATAATACACATGACTACTATCTATATTAATTTTATAAATGCGAAAGTTTGGATGTTTGGATGGATAGACGGGTGTTTGTTACTCAGTCACGTAAAAACTATTGAACGGATTTGAATGAAATTTGGTACACAGGTAGATGATAATCTGGAATAGCACATAGGCTACCGTGGCTAATTTTGCATTGTCTGGCCCGGGTCTGGTACCACCGCCTTACCTATTCCTGCCGCAATAGCGTCAGTGCTTGTCGCTGTCGTGTTCCGGTTTAGAGGTTAAGGTAGCCGGTAAACATATGCATGTGATATTAGACCTCGCCACAAAGTAGCAACTCACCTTAACCTCTTTGGTTTCGGTGTCAGTAGGCGATGGTTAACTCTTTCCATCAGGGGACACATCTACTTGTTTGCTATCTTATGTAAATAAATTAAAAAAAATCGTTGACTGACACCCATAATACAAGAAAATAATTTGCTTAATTTGGGGTTAGATCAATTATTCGTGTAATTTGTCCAGTGATATATATACTAGCTATTACTTGCGGCTTCCTTCACGTGATCCAAAATCATTACTTTCTTTCGTTCACTCGAAAAAAATTTAGCCTATGTTCTGCCCTCCATACTCCGCTATCTTGCAGTGAAAGTTTCATTAAAATCAATCCAGTCGTTCCAGATACACTCCGTACAAACAGAATGATAGACGGATAGAAATTTTAAAAATGGTTGTTTAGGTATTAGTGTCGTAAAAATCACACATTGCATTTGAAAAAGACCTTGTTATTTTAACATCACACAGAGATCATTTTTTATATGTATTATTATAGATTACTAGATGTGTCTGCGATTTCGTCCGCGTGGAAAAATTTCTAAAAACAATCTCGGGGTTTTAACCGCAAAGTTCCCGTTCCCAACTGTCTTTTTACCAAATTTTATCCAAATAGTTTCTGCGGTTTAGGCATGGGAAGATACAGCAAGACAGAGTTATTTTTGCGTTTATAATATTGTATACAATTATTATTTTAATTCAGTAAATCACTATAATATCGTCAAAATCAGTCCAGCTGAAAAGGAAAAGGTTAAAAACATAAGAATATACAGAAGAATATAAAGATATCTGTCATCAAGGGCATGCTGGGTTTTCAATATTTTAATTAAAAGAATACATTAAACTATCAATAAGGCGTTAATCGAGATAGGTATCTTTTCATTTGTATAATAATGATGCTGACATTATCGATATGACGCACGTAAATTATGGTGAGCGTCCACAAGTCCACAAGGTATGATATATACATAATAGAATTACTTAGTTGTTGCTTATTAAACTTAAATAGGCGTATAAAAATTCAAGATCTCTAATCTTGACCATATCACGTGTCAAGATCACTCGTCTAATAAACGCACAATCATTTTACTAATGCCTATAAACTGGCTATGCCTGCGACTTTGTTCGCAATTTAGTAATGAGTTGCATTTGACAATTTTGTATCATATGTATCAATGATTCTGATGATGATGATGAGATCTGCGGTAAAGGACTTTATTTTATCAAGAATAATAGTATATTGTGTCACAAGGGACACAAACACTACATCTTTTCTGCGTGGCAACACGTAGGATGGATGAAGTACTTTCGTCTCGTGTTGCACATACTATTTTTATGCCAGGCCGAAAGTTTAAACATTGCCGATTATTGAAAAAGTATTAATTATTAATAGTGATTTATAATAATACTCACGTGAACGTTATACAATTTTCAGAGCGAAGCTGTGGCGGGGGTCGAACACAAATAATTTAAAAAATATTATTTAAATAAACATATTAAAACAATTTTCATTTAATTTTTTTTCATAAGAACAACGGAATTGTAATTATAATAATTTCGATAGTAATATTAATTATAGTTATAAATATTATACTTACGACCGGTTAACGAAATGCAAATTAATTTTAACAAGCAATTAATTTGTGTTTAATAGATTATTTGTTTGTAAAAATTAGGTTAAACACAGATTAATTGCAAAAATCGTACTTTCGGCCGAGGTAGGGCAGAACTGAGAATTGAGACTAATCTTTAAACGAAATTCTTGCCTATTGTTCTTCCACCCCGATGTTTGTTTTCACGGGCGTAGCGCAGTCCTGCTGCTCTAAGCCTCTCTCGAGTTCCAAGACACTTACTGGCCTTAGGGCTTGCTACTCTATGCCCTCTCTCCAATTTAGGTCACTTACTGCCTTTGGGCTTGCTATTATATGCCTTCTTTCGAGTTTGAGGTTATTTACTGCCTTTCGGGCTGCCTGCTCTATATCCTCTCTCGAGTTTAAGGTATCTTACTGACCTTTGGACTTCAAGTTTGCATCAGAAACTCTTTTTCTCACTGTACTTTCACTAATGTAGTTTCCACGGATCTGAAAAACTGTTAGTGGTCTTTAACTGCATTCAGGTGACGATTTCAGAAAATTTAAAACAATAATTATTATTTGTCTTTTCGTCACTAGTCGTATGAGTGGGGTATCGAATCACCATGCTATCATTGGAAAAAGAAAGCAGTGAAATCTTTTGAAATTACTAAGGTAAAATAAAACAATTATTATCCAAAACTGTATTCAGTGTTTTCTGCAATATTCCCACAACTGACAAGCCCATGTGCAAGAATGCTGGCTCTACGGGAATCCTTTTCTAAATAATTAATGCGATAAAATAGTGCGGCTGCGCGGGCGCAGATCGGGCGCGTGACGAGCGCGCGCGCACGGTCACGACGCATGCGCGCCGCAAAACGACCAGAGAGGCCGCACGCGCGACCTCAAACTCTACCATAAACATTCGATGCATTTTATATTTTACTCTGATACATTTCTTTTTAAGTTTTATATTGTGTATTTCTAGCTATTATCTATATGTTAATACGTGAAGTAAAAGCTCTGTACTATTTTTACGCCAATGACGCGAACGGAGTAATATGGCACAGTTAAAGTTTACATTACAGAGGAGTGCAGATACCTAATATTTTTATATAATATACATTAGAATTGTATTAAAGTAATAAAAATAAACATTACACACGCTACATTCTGTGATATACATCATAATATACACATATGTATACTTATTAATATTGTTTACGGCTAAAACATGTTGTCAAACTCAGGAGAGATTTAGATAATGGTCGAATTTCAACCAGATGGCGATCGCTAGTACCATGTATATTGATATTAAAGTATCAATTTTAAGTGCTATGTAATAAAAAAACGTAGATTTAATTATAGTTAAGCCTACGTAGATAGGTACGTATATATATATATATATATATATATATATATATGTATATATATATATATATATAAATATATAAATATATATATATATATATATATATATATATATATATATATATATATATATATATATATATATATATATATATATATATATATATACATATATATATATAAAATGAATTGAAAATTACGCATCAATTTTTTAAGAAATATGCGCCTAGGTGAAACGCTAGATTTGACATTGCTGGCGTTTACATGTAGTATTACATGTAGTTTACATGTAGTTACATGTAGTATATATGTGATACAAATAAATCATTCATTGAATAAATTGACAAATAAGTTTTCGGTCAAGGGGAAAATATTAAGCTTTTAAGCGCTAATTTTTGTTAGAGTCAAGTGTCCTTTTCAAATAAAAAAATCATAGTAGTAGTAAATATAATGAAGTTAAAAAGAAAACTATCACAGCTTAGAAGGCTTTACAATTTTTGAGTAATAGTCGACCAACTTATAAAATGTACTTAGAGAGTACCTAGCGGTGTGGTGCGGATATATATTTGTCATTGACATTGAATACCTTAAATGTTTATAGTATGAAACTATAAAAGCCCTCTTCTTAGTCGCATTATTGTGATGGGCAACTTCGTAACCCTTTGTGCGTGGCCCGACGACACTTTACCAATTTTTTAAAGGCGTGTCACGCAAAAACCGTTGAATATTTTAACATGATACCATATTCAGCATAGGTATTTCAGAGAAGGTTTTTAGCTAAACATTGTCATCATTAGGGTTATAAAAACTATTTTATTACTCGTTTCCGTCATTATAAATTTTATTGATTTTTAAACGTTCTTTTATTGCAAATAAAATAAAAGTAATTAGTATTGAATTTCATTTTTTTTATTTCAAAATATTAAAAAATGAATAAACATGGTCCAATGTAGTTTTAATGTAATTTGGAATCGGCAATGTAAAGCGAATGCGCGAATAATATCATGTTAATGGAATTACCGGGGTAAGGCAACTGCGTCCTAATATCTATGCGATCCTATTTTATTAAATCAGGACGCTGCCCTGCATGTTTTGTACGTGCGAACCATTTCGTGATTCACTTTATGCAAACTTATTCAAGATTTGAGCTACAATCAAAACAGTTTCATTACGTAACTTGCTTGTGAGAAAGAGTTAAACGATAGTAGCAAAGCTTCATATAATTAATGCATATTCACTATTATTCTTGTAATATTACTGCATCACGGAGTGACCTTATTACATCGACTTCCTTTCATTCTCAATATGCATCGAAAACTAAAATAAATAGACAGTAAATGTGCTTGTATGCTCAATATGCAGCGAAAACTAAAATAAATAGGTAGTAAATGTGCTTGTATGCTCAATATGCAGAAAAAACTATAATAAATATACAGTAAATGTGCTTGTAAGCTCAATATGCAGCGAAAATTAAACTAAATAGATAGTAAATGTGCTTGTAAGCTCAATATGCAGCAAAAACTAAAATAAATAGACAGTAAATGTGCTTGTATGCTCAATATGCAGCGAAACCTAAAATAAATAGACAGTCAATGTGTTTGTATGCTCAATATGCAGAGAAAACTATAATAAATATACAGTAAATGTGCTTGTAAGCTCAATATGCAGCGAAAATTAAACTAAATAGACAGCAAATGTGCTTGTATGCTCAATATGCAGCGAAAACTAAAATAAATAGACAAGGAATGTGCTTGTACGCTCAATATGCAGCGAAAATTAAAATAAATAGATAGTAAATGTGCTTGTATGCTCAATATGCAGCGTAAACTAAAATAAATAGTCAGTAAATGTGCTTATATGCTCATATACAGCGAGAACTAAAATAAAAAGTGAGTAAATGTGCTTGTACGCTCAATATGCAGCGAAAACTATTATAAATAGACAATAAATATGCAATGCATGCGCGCCGCAAAAAGGTATAGTTGTGTGTCAAAAGCTATATTTAAGAAATGCATAAACAAAGCTAAAAATTATGTCTCCCATGTTGGTTTGGGCTTTCTCTGAAGAATAGATCAACTGCCGTTCTGCTGGCAGGTCATATAAGGCGACCGATTAGCTATACGTTTCACTACCATCATGACTACTAGGTGGCAGAGTCCTACAATGTTCTGCCCAGTACTACCGTTTTAGCTATTCATGCCGCAATTATAGCGTCGATGTTTGTCATTACTTTTGACTATATCATCTTTTTTGACTATCAGCCATTCTGCTAAGCAGAGACTAACAGGTGAACAATTAGCATCGGTGTCACTATCATCCTAACTGCTAGATGGTTGAGTTCCGCAAAATCTCATCCGGGTTTGTTATAAATGTTTCCTTTTCCTGTCGCAATGACGTCAATACTTCTCAATGTTTTGTTCCAATTTGGATGGTAAGGTAACCGGTCGACTTATACATGTTGCATTCGGATAGCAACGCACCATTAACATCTTCGGTGTCTATATGTGTCGATTGGCTCTTTCAATCAAGAAAGCTATCTATTTGTATGCTTGTATTTTCAATGCCCTTTTCAGTAGGAATTGTTAGTTGGTGTTGTCATCCACATGCTATAAAATTTATAATGTGAGAGTTATTTTTTTTTTATTTGAGAGTTAAAATTTATAATGTGAGAATTCGTTTGTTACCCTTATACAAAATTGGAACATGTGACGAATTTACAATAAGCTTGTATTTAGTTGTTTACACATATTTCTTAATACATGTAGAGAATTTATTTTGAATGTATTAGCTTACCATCAGGTGAGATCGAGGTCAAGCGCTTACCTATCGATAAAAAAAAGTGGGGTAGATTTACTACAACCCTCTATACGCTTCATCGGTCGAATGGATTTGCATAAATCTTAGTATATGGCTAGTACAGGTTGACCCTAGCAGCTTCGCCTGCGAATTGAGTAACACGCTATCTATATAATCTTTCATCCCTATTTCAGCTCTTTGGGGGTTGATTTAAAAAACAACCTATGTTTGACACCGGATTTTAAACTATCTCTATACCAAATTTCATAAAAATCAGTTTAGCGGTTTAGCTGTGAAAGCAGACAGATGGACGAATAGACAGACAGACGTTCGCATTTATTATATCAGTATAGTAAATAGTATAGTAATGTAGTATTAGTATAGTAAATAGTATGGTAATGTAGTATTAGTATAGTATGCATATATATCGAGAATTAACACGTAAAGTAGTCTGTTCGTATTTCCGAAAAAATATATAATTAATTCCTTTTGGACTTACAATCGGTCGAATGGATTTGCATAAATCTTAGTATTGAGAATTGAGTAACACGCTATCGATATAACCTTTCATCCCTATTTCAGCTCCTTGACGGTTGATTTAAAAAAAATATGTTTGACACCGGATCTTAAACTATCTCTATACCAAATTTCATAAAAATCAGTTTAGCGGTTTAGCTGTGAAAGCAGACAGACGGACGAATAGACAGACAGACGTTCGCATTTATTATATTAGTATAGTAAATAATATAGTAATGTAGTATTAGTATAGTAAATAGTATAGTATGCATATATATAGATATATATATATATATATATATATATATATATATATATATATATATATATATATATATATATATATATATATATATATATATATATATATATATATATATATATATCGAGAATTAACACGTAAAGTAGTCTGTTTGTATTTCCGAAAAAATATATAATTAATTCCCTTTGGACTTACAAATAAATTTTAATCCAGTGGGCTACAAAAGAAGAGTTATTTGATATTGATAATTAGCCATCAAAATGGCTGACACTAAATCACAACCACATCGTATTTTTATTGTGCAATTACAGTTTAAGTTCCATTGATAGTCCATGACGTAGATGTGGCGTAAAGACAAGATCAATGCGGCGCAGATCTTCAAACAACGCTATTGCGACGTCAGTCGCCGTAACTAATGCCTCTCTCTGGCTGTCTGTTACCGGCTTTACGGAGATACCTAGTGCGTGAGATGGTATAATGAACTTTACTCTTTATAACGCTGATGTATGGAGGCTTTGGTTGTAAAAAATTCGGCATGTCGGACAATCTTCCGATTTCTTTCTGTACTATGTGAAATATGAAGAAATTAATAAAACTAGCGATCACCCGTGGCCAAAATTCGGCCACAGATTAAACAATAAAAACTCTTTTAAGTTTGACAACCGACTTTAAAATAAAATGGAGGTTATCAGTTTGACATGTATGTATGTAATGTTGTTAGAATTGGATAACATTTGAGTAGGTATGATGATATATTTAAGCGTCCAAGCACGTGTACTAAAATTGCGTAAGTGTATGTATATTTGTATGTTTTCCAGGAATTTTTCGGGAAATAAAAGACATATCGAGATAATTATTTTTGATTTAAAATAAGTTATATAACAACTTAGGGAACTGTCTAAGTTTTATCAAAATCGGTTCAGTAGTTCTTACTCGGTGCAGGTCCGGGCTTCTTTGAAGAATAGGCCAATTGTCGTTCTACCAGGCAGGTCGTAAGAGGCGACTGATTGGCTATTTTCGTCACTACCATCGTGACTACTAGGTGTTAGATTTCTGCAACGTCTTGCCCGGATATTTAGTACCACTGCCTTACCTATTCCTGCCACAATAGCGTCAACGATTATTATTGTCGTGTTCCGGTTAAGAGGGTAAGGTAGCCGGTACATCTATGCATGTGGCATTGCCATCCCGTCACACGGATAGCAACGCACCATTAACAACTTCGGTGTCTATAGGCAATGGTTGTCTCATTCCATCAGGAGAGCCATCTCCTTGTTACCTATCTTATATAGACCGCTGGATCCCAGGAACAAACTTTTATTTTATTAATAACAAGCTGAATTTTTGTGAACAGCTTCGTTTTGACGAACTCGCTAATGTTTTTTTTAGATCATAAGATAGCAAACAAGCAGATGGGTCTCCTGATGGAAAGAGTCAACCATCGCCTATAGACATCAAAGCCGTTAATGGTGCGTTGGTATCTTGTGGCGGGGTCTAATGCCACATGCATAAGTTTACCGGCAAGTAACCTCACCCTGGAAACCGGAACACGACAGTGACAAGCACTGAAGCTATTGCGGCAGGAATAGGTAAGGCGGTGGTACTAGTGTCCAGACACAGGCGAGACAATGCATAATTCTACCACCTAGTATCCACGATGGTAGTAACTCGTATAGCCAATCGGTCACCTTTTACGATCTGCCTGGAAGAACGGCAGTTTGCCTATTCTTCAAAGGAGCCTGGAACCAACACGGTGAGAACAAATACGTCGCCAAATATTGACCAAAATCTCGAGAACATTTGGCGACGTGTATTCGTGGCATCTCTAATGCTGCAGCCGCATTTGCGTCTATCGTCACAAAGCTTTGCTTGGTTATTTAATGAGCATTCAAACCAGAAATACAAACATTCGTGCTTTTCAAACAAATACTTGTCCCTGCTTAGAATCAAACCCAAGTTACGATTGTAGCCATTATATTATTATAATCTGTCTCCAAGCCCTGTTGATTGGTAGTTAGGGTCACTACTTAAGCAAAAACGGGGCGGTCAGGGCGTTAGTTAGTTGGTTTTATTAGGTACCTACCTATTTAATAGTGCGTTAATACTTTTACCTTACCTTTTTTTACCTTTTTTTAACTTCCCACTAGGTAAATGAAAATTTTCAAAATTCGGAACGTCCTTGTCATAAGAAGATGCTCTATTTTTAAGATACCGGTTTCATTCATAATTTTAAATAGGTAGGTACAACAGAGGTAGGTATCTAATAGTTTAGGATATAAGTACATATTATGTATAACGATTTAAATTTGTTTAAAACCATTTTCCTACTTATAAGAAGTAGCTACTTTATATGTATACTTTAATTAGTGTTTCATTATTCTGAATTTACTACGGGGGGATTAATGCAAAATATAAATAAAAGAAGTAAATTGAATATAATATTATACAATGGAAAGGGAACAATGAGAATTATAAGGACAATAGAGTAACCAGTTCTTCGAAGGGACCAATTGAAAGACGGAGAATTGCCATACGCTGTTTACCTATATAGAATTTGACGACAAAGCAATTAAAAACAATGTTCCTGGAATGAAAGTCAGAATCGAACCTAACCCGGCATGCGTTGCTTTGAGCCGGGTTAGGTCTCTAGTGGGGCTAATAATAAATACTTTAGACCACCATAAATTACTTAACAATCCCCACGATATTTACTCTCTGAATGAAATGTCAAGATTGCGTAATTTACCATCTAATAATTTTAATATTGTAGTTAATGAATCCTAACTAAAAATTGTAAAATAAAAAAATATTGAAAACAAAAAACCCGACTGCATTTAATCTTTAGAAAAGGCTCATTGCCTGAAATGAAAGCTAAAAAGAAAGAAACAAGCCCAGTAGTATAGAATCATGTTAAGTAATAATGAATAACTTCACCATTGAAATAGTTCTATAATCGATGTAGGCACATACATATAAAACAATTCATGAATTTTCATTCATCACAGAACGATTAACAGTCGGGGCCCTATGTGAAAATTTGATAGCTAAAAATTGAATGGGCCCCGACTGTTAATCGTAAATAAGTTGATAAAAAATGCTATGCAATAGCTTTACCGCGGCAGTCTCCGAGTTCCACACGTCTTTTTTTTTATAATATGATATTAAATAAGCAGATAGAAAGAGCCAACCATCGCCTATAAACACCAAAGATGTAATGGTGCGTTGCTATCTTTTGGCTAGGTCTAATATCACATTCATAATATCCGAAAATTGAAGCCGAGATTTGATAATCTACATCCAAATTACTTGGTAGAAAAGGCAGAATTTCATATTCATATCACATTGTCGAATTTTTAAGCTATTGCATAGCTTCTATCGCGGGCCTTGAGCGTGGAGACCGAATCCAGAAATACCGTAACGAACAAAACCGAACACCCCCCACTCCGACCGGCACAGCGGTGATACTTTTTAGTTATTCCATCTATCGATAAATACCAAAACTTTTAATGACTTTTTGAAATATCACGCTTGTCTCTTTAGTTCAGCAACCCGCCTTTAGGTGGCATTGGTTGTATTGGAAAACTACCGTAATCAGCTTTTGTGAGAAAGTATATAGGTGTATAGGTATTTATCATCTACGTACAACAGTGAATATCTGTACTCGTATAATTTGTGTACAAAGTGTTTTAAATATGAATATTTTTTATCGGTCACCACGCTCAAAGTGTAACTTGAGTTAAAGAAAAAAAATGTAATGTGTAGTGTATCAAAGAAAAAAAAACAAAGAAAAAAAATACTGCATAAATAAAATAAATATATAATTGTAATTGCATAAGTTGATAAAAAATACTATGCAATAGCTTTACCGCGGCAGTCTCCGAGTGCCACACGTCTTTTTAGCATAACCTCGGATCGACACAATCTGCCACTATTCGTACAGATGCAACTTTATTTCTCAAATTTTATATTTTGGCATACATACACCCCGGTTGCGACGACGATTAGAGTACCTTTGGACAATGACCGATAACTTTGGTTAAAGGACGTACGGTAACTTAAAAAGTTTTCTTTTTTATATAATAAGATGCTGTCTTATGTAAAAAACAATAGATATATAATAATAAGCAGATCTCATGATGGAAAGAGACAATCATTGCCTATAGACTACTAAGATATTAATCTATCCTTGTGGTGGAATGGTAATGCAACATGCATAAGTTTATTGGCTACCTATCCTTGCTTACCAAAACACGACATTGACGCATGAATGAGGCATGAATAGAGAAAGCGGCGGTATCAAACCTGTGCGAGATGTAGCCTCCACCACCTAGTAGTCATGGTGGTAGTGACTTGTAGAGCCAATCTTGACCTTTTACGAACTGTCTGGCAGAATGATAGATAATCTATTCTTCAAAAGGGTTCCGGTCTAACTATGGAGAGAAACTGATCCTTTAATGCGAGCAAAGCCGCAAATGAAAGCCTAAGGTATAAATTAAACACCATACGTCGGAAATGAACAGTAATAATAAATATCATGGGACATATTACATAAATTGATCTAATCCCAAAGTAAGCAAAGTAATTTACTTGTAATATGAGTGTCAGTCAACGATACTAATATGTATACAGGGTTACGTTTAAAGGTTCGGCCAAATTTTAAAATTAGGAACTAAATATTGAATTGAGAGTGCGTTTTAATTATTATTTATTAATGTAAAATTATTACAAGACAATATAAAAATATTAGTTTAAAAATATTCCACTGAATTCATAAATTCGATGCACCGAGTAACTCTGTAATGCTCACTGCCAGCATTACAGAGTTACTCGGTCATTTTACATTTACCTACAATTACGGTAATAACTATTATGAAATCTGTCACCCTAAGTACATTTTTCCGATGACTTTTAATTTGGTTGAAGGTACCTAAATATTTTAGTTCGAATTTTGCCTAATTGAAATTATATCCATGCGTTTTGATTTTTGTGTCAGATAAAGCTGACATTTTGAATTTTCTAAATTATTTTTTATCATATAAATCGGACATATTATCGATTTTATACAGCCACTGAAAATTTTGCCGGACCTTTAAAAGTAGGCCTGTATAGAATACATTTAATAAACACATAAACTCAGAAATACAAACCTATGCTCATTACACATATACAGTCTATTTCTTTTTCCGTGTCTTTTTAGGTAAACAAAGTCCACTTGTTGTAAAAACACCAAAGTTTCACATCAATCATATACATTGTATTAAATATGATTAAATTATCGTATTCATTCATTGTAAACGGTTTGTTTGGCACTAAAACCTGTTTCTAATATATTATTTTATCATATTTAATTTACGAAAACTTATTAGAATACAAAATTTATTTCCACCGTTGAAAAATACCATGTGAACGTGACATGTCGAATATCCGATTGTCTATGAAATTGATAGACACGTGCATTAATGAACGAATTTGAATGACTAATTGAATGATTCTTATCAAAGATAAATATTCCTAAACTACGACAAATAGGTTATAATAATATTATATAGAAAAATATACAAACTGTCTAAATGTTAAATACTGACTTGTAGAATTTAAAATATCCCCTTTATAGAATCATTATTTTTCAAAGATTAACACTTTTAAAGTAATAATATAGTTTTTCAATCTCTTAAACAAGGATATATATATATATATATATATATATATATATATATATATATATATATATATATATCCTTGTTTAAGAGATTAATAATATAGGTATTTTGTGGTAACGTTATTGCTTGTAGCATGACAAAACGTTATTTTCAAGTATAAAATTAACCACTGTTACTGTTTAATAACGTTATTCATTACACTCTGTTTATACACTACGAATTAACATTATGTTATATGGTATTATGACGTTGCCTTCTAGAGCTCGTTAGTTGCCTTCTAGTTCTAGAGCTAGACGCACCAATCACGAAACAGCATGAAACGCGGTGAACCAATCACAAAACAGTATCGTTATCATAACATTATTTAGCGTTAACAATTTCGTTCTATTATATGAGTAGCGATACATATTATAGTGTTTAAAAATAATTTTGTAACTGAGGTATCGCTATAGTAATAACGTTACGTATAGTTAAATAAGTTCTGTTATCTGATAATGTTTTAAATCCTTGCTCTTAAATCTAAATAATTTTGTAATTAGTAAAGTAACTTGCTGTTAATAAAATAAAATCTTATTTTTATTAAAGGCAGGTTATTTAATCATTGTATACTACAATAATTCGATGATCTTTTAACGCAAAAAAACGTAAATATTGTTTTTTGTTAATAGTTATATTTAAATTCACTTGTCCCATAATATTATAAAATTAATTAAATTATTTAGGATGTATGTATCTAATGATACTCCTCCCATCCTGCGAAGATTCCTACTTTTTATACTTATTTTTCTAAACAATTTTAGTAATAAATGAAAACCGATTATTGATTACGTGTCTTTATTTTCTAGAAAAAAGTGATTATTGTTTTACTAAATTGTTCTTCTATTTAAATTCATCTGTCTTGTTCTGTCAAGTTTGCACAGTTTAAAATTTTGATGAAACTTTAAATTAAGATCTAAAATGTGAAAGTAAAATTTACTCATTCCGTTTCCTTCTTTGTTGCGAGAATGTGGTTTCTGTGTTTTCGGCTGTTTTTCGTGGTTTTTTCGTGACTTTGGACTGTTTTTAGGATTTCGATCTCATTCTCAACTGTTTTACCTGGCTTGGGTTTAGTGAATTTCGATTTCTCTTGAGTGTACTGACGTCGGCACAAAAATTTGAAATCGCAGAAAGTTCGATGCCTTTAGTGACAAGGAAAAATTCTGTGGTATCTACCAGCAGAAGTATTTTAGTTTTTTTACAGTATGGCAACAAGTTAAACTTAACTAAAAGAAAGACAAACAAACAAACACACTTTCGCGTAACATACTAACTGCAGCCCGAATCTCTCTGCGTTATAAATAAATTTGATGAATCACGTAGAAACTCGATTTACCGGGATAAAAAAAGCTTAATGCTATTCCAGATCATCATCTACCTGTGTGCCGAATTTCATTTAAATCCGATCAGAAATTATTTCGTGATTGAGTAATAAACATTCATCCAAACTTTCGTATTTATAACTAGCTGCAAAGTGCAGCTGCTGCATTATAATAGTTTTTGGTGAATCCCACAGAGCAACCAATTTTTCCGGATTAAAAAGTGCTAATTCAGGTTATCATCTATATGTGTGCCAAATTTCATTCAAATCCGTTCAGTAGTTTTGCGTGATTGAGTAACAAACGTCCATTCAAACTTTCGCATGTGTAATATTATAAATTATAATATGGAATATGGATAACATTAATATAGGTAGATTAAAGATTATAAAAATTATAACTTAACTTTTTTAACTTAACTTTGTAATAATATAACAAAATGGATGGATAGTTGTTACAATAAATATCATTCATTCAATTTAGTTCGTCATACTTGTTCAATAGATCTTTTGTTTTTTTACAACCATATTAATTGTCTATGACTAATTTAAGTCACTGGTCCGCCATTATTGTTTACTAAAATAGACACGTAAAAAGAAATAGACAGTACTTGTCCCTGTCGAGAATTGAACCCAAGACCCATTGATGCGTATTTAGGATCCGTTAGACTCAACCAACGAGGCAGTCATTCACGTTTTTTAAATTTTCTAATTTATCCCCTAAAAATGGCGCACATGTTTAAAATTCATTTATTACATTACACTTTCTATTTAGGCAATGAATACCAAATTAGAACTCAATCGATCCAGCAGTTTTAGAGCAAAGTTTATTAAAAATATAATACAGAAAACAGTTTATGTCTATAGATTACAGGAAAACTATGGTAATTAGAGTAACGAACTTAGATATTCATGTATGGGATCCTCTCCACGTGAGGAAAACTCGCACTGACCCGTTTTTTGGCTTTGCAGAGATGTAGGAATGCTTTGCATAATTTATTAAAGGAAGCTTTTTAAAAAAATCAGCTTTAGCTTTCACCTTTTCTTAAAAAACCGGCATCACAACCTCGGGATCTGGTCTCATCTGATCTCTGAGAAATCTGACAATCAGGTGAGCATTCTGATCGTTTGCCTCTCTTATACAAAAATACAAGACCTAATAACCGTTGGAATTTAGAGTATGTTGAAGTTGAAGTCAATCCTCAAGTGTCAATTCTTATGACTACTCAACCATACATTAGATTAAATAGTAACCACTGTTATTTACATATTTCTTAAATCAACCTATTTTATCTAAAAGTTTTAATAAAATGTACTGAACAGCTTTCTGAAACATTCAAATAAAGTTCATTGCCTTCTGACATAACATAGGGAGTGGCGAAACACGTGGCAGCTGACAATGCAATTCAATTTACATGTCAAACTGCGGCTACGCTCGAGATAGGATTTTGGAACTCGTCATTTTATAATTTTCCCATTTCTTTATCAAACACGTAGCCAGCCATTTTGTATTTTCGTTCAGAATCTATAATAACACCGTGTGTGCACGGTATAAAATTACGCGCGTTTAAAGAGTATTAAATTAGTCACAATTAATTATTTTTACTCTGTTATCGCGCGCCATCTTGTACTTTGAAATCCGTAATCAGTAAACACGCTTCTACATGCGAATTGAAAAGCTTTACTCACGTCCCGTCACAATCTCGTATTAATTAAGGAATAAATTACACCTTCTTTATCATCATTCTTTTTAATAACAAGCTTCGTTGTCCATTCGTGCTAAGAAACGATTCTTTTCATCCAGTGACTGATTTAATTCGACTTGCAAACAGCAACGGCTATTGTGTACGCTTTCAACAGTCTTAGTTTGTTAACGCTTTTTTACACGACTTTTTGTGCGGTCTGATACACATCTATTGAATGTCGATAACTTGTTTTTTCATATATTTTATTAAACGGCCAACACGGTGGTTACAATCTAATTATAAGCTACTTTATAATAGATTCATATCTATTTATTCTTAACAACAATTTCCTTTATTATGTTAATAAAGGAAATTGTTATTTTAATTTAAAGATCATTCGAAATATTTTTTATACCCACTATAGGTAATTTTGAATTGAGTTTTTAATAAGGTAAGCACAAAAAGGTAAGTACAAAAGCAATATGCAATTTGGCGATGTTTAAATGTTTATAAACAAAAAAGACACATCGTCTTTGCTAGAATGTCACATAAAAAATATAGTATCTTCATGCTCGTATCTCCAAAGTGGTGGGTAGATGTAAAACCAGTGCACCCACGATTAGTCGAAGATACTTAGTCCCACAATGTGATAGGTGGCAACTGGCAAGCCTATCGCCAAACGGGCACTTTCTAATCCCGGGCAATGTTGTTTTCATCAGAAAACTAAAAAAACAACACTTTTTTGAATTGCGCAACTTCGTGTGATCAACACCGACACCAGACAACTAGACCAAAGAGGCGACAAATATTATAAAGAAGAAAAAATTATATCCCAATACAAAAGATAATATTATGAATGGGAAAGTGTTTGTTTGTCCGTCTTTAACGGCAAAACGGAGCGACGAATTGACGTGTTTTTTTAATTGGAGATAGTTGAAGAGATGGAGTGTGACATAGGCTACTTTTTGTCTCTTTTTAAACCCCCACTTCCCTAAAATGAATTTAACCCGCGGGAAAAAGATAGTGATTATATATATATAAAAAAAAAATTGGGGTGGCTGATTATTTACAGCGGAATTGGTTAGCTAACTCGATCTATAAAACCTATTAGGAGACACTGATAATATATTTATAAATCATTCGTACTTTACTCAAGGCACATTTTACCGCGCACCTGTCGTGTCGTAGACCGACAGAGACCCATCTGTAGGTCACCTAATACGACACGATAGGTTCATTAACAATATTATAGAGGAAAGATAGCAGGAAAGCGAGGTAGAGGAAGGCCTATCCTTGGATAGGCCAAGGATAGGCCTTCCTCTACTTTTCGAGGATAAGCTATATATCACAAATGAAGGAAAAAATAAATGTGCCGTATAGGAGATTGGGGAGGCAGCATAGGATAAAGAAAAGTGGAGAAAGTTACCCAGCAAAATATATGCTGCACTGACAAGAACTTGCTATAACTGCCAAATGCCGTTCTGCCAGGCAGATCGCAAAAGGCGACCGATTAGCTATACGAGTCACTAACATCGTGGCCACTAGGTGGTAGAATTCTGCATTGTCTTGCCCGGGTCTAGTAGCACTGCCTCACCTATTCCTGTCGCAATAGCGTCAGTGCTTGTCACTGTCGTGTTCCGGTTTGGAGGGTAAGGTGCCGGTAAACTGGTGCATGTGGCAATGGACCTTTCCACAAGATAGCAACCCACTATTAACACCTTTGGTGTCTATAGGCGATGGTTGACTCTTTCCATCAAGAGACTCATCTGCTTGTCAACCTCAAAAGTATACAAAGAAGGCAGACAAGGGGTGCATATAGAAAGAGATAAATCAATAACTTGTTTAATTAAGAACATTAAAACAATACTTACACAAAGAAAAATATTATCAAAACCTATATTTATATACTAGTTGTTGCCCGCAACTTCGTCTGCGTGGACTTCGGTTACTCCGCACAACTCCTCCCCCTAGGTGATAGCGTGATAATATGTAGCCTATAAGTTGACTCGACCTATTAGTAATATTCATGCAAAATTTGAAGTAAATCCATGCAGTACTTACATACATACAGACAAACAAAAATTCTAAAAAATATATTTTTGGCTTCGATATCGATTGTCGATTACGCTCCAAGTATTCTATTAAAAAAATATTCAATGTACAGTTTTGACTTTCCTACGATTTTATTATATGTAAAGATTATATTAATAAATATATATATTGAATTTACATTAGCACAAAGCGCTTCTCGCGAAGCTGCCTTCCTATGGGCTTCCCGAGAAATTATGCAAGTGGATCACCAGTTTTTTGACTGACCGGAGCATCAAGGTCGTTGTCGACGGTGCGTGCTCCGACCTTAAATCTGTCAATGCTGGTATTCCCCAAGGCTGCGTGCTATCACCGACTCTGTTTCTTCTGCATATCAATGACATGATACGAATTCTCAACATACATTGCTATGCGGATGACAGTACTGGTGATGCTACATACTCCGGCCGAAGCGGTATTTCTCGGGAACACGTCGAAGAGTGCCGAAACAAGCTTGTGTCTGAAGTCGAGAATCGACTTTCCGATGTCTCTGAATGGGGTCGTCAAAACCTGGTCACTTTTAACCCCAAGAAGACACAGCTTTGCGTGTTCACCGCAAAAAAGACGCCCTTTGTCGTATCACCTCGATTTGGGGATACTCTCCTGACAGCCTCAGCTAGTGTCGGAATCCTGGGAGTCGACATATCAAATTACGTTCAGTTTCGCGGTCATTTGGAAGGCAAGGCTAAATTAGCCTCTAAAAAGCTCGATGTGCTCAGCAGAGCGAGACAGTAATTTTTGCCGACCCATCGCCTTCAATTTTATAAGGCACAGATTCGGCCTCACATGGAGTACTGTTCTCATCTCTGGGCCAGAGCTCCCCAATACCAGCTTCTTCCTCTTGATCGCATACAGCGTAGAGCGGTTCGAATCGTTGACGACCAGGCTATTTCGGAACAGCTCGACTCTTTGGCATTACGCAGAGATGTAGGTTCACTCTGCGTCTTCTATCGTCTTTATCATGGGGAGTGTTCCGACGAGTTGTTTGGAATAATTCCTGCCGCCGAATTCCACCATCGGACATCGCGTCAAAATTTAAAGTTCCATCCTCACCATCTAGATGTCTGGAAATCCACAACTGTGCGTTTCTCCCGACACTTTTTGCCTCGCACTACTCTGTTGTGGAATCAATTACCGGCAGGGGTATTTCCGAACGGATACGACATAGGGACCTTCAAGAAAAGAGCTTACTCATTCTTAAAAGGCCGGCAACGCAACTGCAAGACCTCTGGTATTGCAGATGTCGATGGGTGCCGGTGATCACTTACCATCAGGTGCACCTCTTGCTCGTTTGCCCCCTCTTCTATAAAAAAAGCACAAATACTTAAATACATATTATATAAGAGTAAAATACATAAACTTATTACTAAAGACAAATATAAACTATAGGTATACATGGAAAAATATTATATACTCTAATATCAAAACACCCGACTTAGTTATTACTTTTTGAAAAAGGCTTACCTGTGTTTTGTGTTTCATAGATCAATTGCGTTTAGTGAAACTTTCGTAAGAATGCCTCTTTTATAAAAAAAGTCTTGATCCATTATGACATGATGAAGCCTTTTTTACATAAAATTGATAGGAATCCTTAATGCTCAATGTTTTGTTTTTGTAAATAATCATATATTAGTATTTATCTAAACCACCCAGGCAACTTAGTCGGATATTAATGTAACGTCTAACATTCGCATTATTTTAATAATAACATTGACTAAAATGGTTGTTAATATGCAGGTGCCGAACACCTGCATCTTGATTAGTGATTACACTTACATCTAGACGTTCCGGATTAAAAAAGGTATGAGTGTAATTGTGACATTATAATTAATTAAATAATTACGCACGTAACCAAGTAATTAATGGGCAACGGGTACAGCTTTATAGTGGTGACAAAAATGTATTTTTTTTATATAATAGGATTGCAAATAAGCCTACGTTGGTCCGGGCTTCTTTGAAGAATAAACCAACTGCCGTTCTGCCAGGCATGTTGAAAATGGCAACTGAGTAGCTACATTTGTCACTACCATCATGACTTCTATGTGGTAGAGTTCCGCAACACCTCGCCCGTGTATTTGTTACTACCGCCTTACCTATTCCTGCCGTTTTGGAGGTTAAGGTAGCCGGTAGACTTATGCATGTGGCATTACCATTCCGCCACACTGATAGCAATGCATTATTAACATCTTTGGTGGTTTGGTGGAGGCGATAGTTTATTTTAGAGCCATCCGCTTGTTTGTTATCTTTTGATATTCAAAAAAACATGGGTTTCGTGTTGAAAAGATTTGTATTAGTTTATTTTTGTCTTACTCTACCAACTTTCTAGTTAAATTCTTATAATAGTGACCAGCACTGATGCTATTGCGACAGGAAAAGGTAAGGTGATAGTAGCAGATCTGAACGAGATGTTGTAGAACTCTAGGACTTAATCAGTTCTTTGCCGTGTTAGTCAGGGCCCCTTTAAATAATAGTCCATCTGCCATTCTGTCTTCTTGATCTGTTCTTCGGAAGGGGCCAGGGTCAACACGAGAACTAATTTATGATTTTAGAAATTTGTTACGACCATAAAATACATTTACATATTTAAAACTGCTAGCGAATGTCCTGTGGTCAAAATTCGACCATAGACTAAATATTAAAATTTCTGTACTCCATAACGTAAACTTTAGCTTTACTTAATTTCATACTCCAGTATTCAGGACGTGATTACCTTAAAAAATGAAAAAAGCTTTCGCGTATTAATATATAGATGCACTGCATTCTGTCTTTGGTGCTCTTTTCACATTATTTCAAATGTTATGACTATTCTAAATGTATAATATTATTAAAAGTTATAGGTTAAGCTAAAAATTTAAACATTGTTTTGTAATGTTAACTAGTCAGGCTTTCAATGTCAAGCACCTGACCTAATTTACCCAAGGTAGAGTAAAAACTTTGTACCCCTTTTCCTCGTATTGGTCCCGGGCTCCTTTGAAAAATAGGCCAACTACCTTTCTGCCAGGCAGGTTGGCTAAACGAGTAACTACCATCGTGGCTACTGGGTGGTAGAGTCCTGCATTGGCTCACCCGGGTCTGGTACCACCGTCTTACCTATTTCTGTCGCAATAGCGTCAGTGCTAGTCACTGTTGTGTTTCAGTTTGGAGGGTAAAGTAGACGGTAAACTTATGACTGGCATTATACCTCACCACATGATAGTAACCCACCATTAACATCTTTGGTGTTTATAGGCGATGTTTGACTCTTCACCAGGATATCTGCTTGATATATAAAAAAAAGAAAATTAATGGAATGTAAGGAGCCTGGCAGATGCGGGTTTATCCCCCGTGTGAGTTCGGGCTCATTTGAAGAATAGACACATTGCCGCTCAGTCAGGCAGGTCGTAAGAAGCGACCGATTGGCTTTACGTGTCACTACCATTGCGACTACCTACTACGTGATAAAGTTGGGCAACGTCTCGTCCGGGTACATAGCCGCCGCCTTACCTATTCCTGCCGCAAGAGCGTCAACGTTTGTCATTTTCATGTTCCGGTTTAAAAGGTTATATATCCGGTAGACTTATGCACGTGGCATTGCCATTCCGCCGCATGGATAGCAATGCATTATTGACATCTGTGTTATTTATAGGCAATGATTTCTTTTTGCATTAGTAGAGCCATCTACGTATTTGCTCTCTTATGATATAAAAAAGAAAAACGTAATTGTTTTATATTGAAGAAACCTAATATTTTTAAATAATATACATAAAAATACATTATCATAATTAAAGTAAACATTACACACACTACATTTATTGGGCATACATGATAGTATACACACATGTATTTTATTTTAATATCTACATGTATGTATACTACTCAAATATGTTTCATTCTAAAAAAATAAAGCTAATATCGGATATGATATTATAATGAAAACTAGGTAATAATACTTAATGATATACTAATTTATTTGTGTTACTAAACAGATCATCGAGAACTTATCGCAACAAAAGATGGCGTAAACATCAATTGCGAATTATGTCTTCACCGCTTTACGTCGCCACTGGCAGCGCTATTGTACAGGTAACTAATAATATTCATAAATACAATCCATATTATAAACGAGGTTTGTCTGTGTGAGTGTTTATTACTCATTTACTCTGAAACATGGAAACTCTGTAGGAATTTTGGCAAAAAGTGGTATAAACTTGTCCCCGTGGGATCCACAAAGCGCTGTGATCATGCAGCGGTCTGCAGGGCGCGGATAAAAATTTAGATACTTTTTTTATGTTAGTTTAAAAGGCAAACTGGCCGACGTGCTATCTGATGAGAAGTGGTCGACGTCGCCAATGGACATATACCAGTTTACCTGGAAATAGCCCAGGTAACACATTTATGTGTTGCCTATCCTGAGACATAAGATGTTAAGTCTCGGTGCCAGAAATGACACTGCCTGTCTTGCCCTTCCCTCCGAAACATAGCAAAACTGTTTCGCGGGAGGAACAAGCAAGATGGTGGTACCCATGCAGCCGGGAGCGCCGCACAGCGCATCCCTTCCACCAGTAAAGTTGGACAAAAAATTCGACGCTAGTTTAGTTCGCTTTCCAGCCAAGATATTATTGCTATTCATTCTGGTCAATTGTCTGGTTTATCGTTTCCGGTTATGTGTGCATATTTTACACACTCTGATACTAAATTTCGGCTACCTTACCTACTTAACGGGAACTTAAGTTGTTACTGTCAACAAGCGATTGCGGCTTCTGGGTTTAGGCCTTACTTCTATATCACGAGTTGCCTGATTGGTCTTTTCGACCGCAAGGCGATCGCTAGTAAAATTTATTATGATTATCAACCGTTTATTTATATTTTAACCGTTGACATACTCATTTTCTATTTATTTACACGAAGTAATTTATTGTGTAATTTTAAAATCTGTTTATAATTAAATAAATTATTATCATTATTATTATTATTTCTTTTTTACATTTTTTTTCTTATTTTATATACATTTATAATTATAACATTATCAAAAAAAATCACAATATTTTAAAAATAAATATATAAAAATAGCTTTTCCGCCGATGGGAACCTTGCAGCTAAGCCATCGGTGGTCAGGGCGACAGAGAAAGAAACCTCCTAACAATACGTGCCGTTCCTAACACTGCCGCCTTCTTTATCTGGCCCTTGATCCAGAATTGTATGGAGAGCCTCCGTAGATGTTGGTCAAGACTCTTCGCTACAAGACCGTTTACAGAAACGACTATCGGGACAATTATTGTTGAGTCTACACCCCACATGTAATCTCGTAAGCTAAGTCCAAATACTTAGATAGTTTTTCTTTTTCTGCTTTCACGAGGTTATCGTCATGCGGGATTGTGATATCAACAATAAATGCCCGGCGCTCCATTCGATCTATCAACACGATACCAGGCATAGCACGGCCATTTTCTAGAACGGACTCCGGTGCATACTTACTATTATTATTATTATTAAACCCTTGTATATAATGTAATAAATCACTTCAATTTCGATCAATTTTGGTAAGATTGATCGAAATTGAAGTGATTTTTGTGTAATTTTAAAATCTGTTTATAATTAAATAAATTATTATTATTATTTATTAGTGCAATTTCGTATACTCCGATGAAAAGTTACTTTACAAAATATGTAAATTAAAAAAGGAAGTTTATTTTAAAACTTTAAGAGAAAGCTATATATATATTAGTAAGTCAATGACTATAAATGTAAAAAAATATGTGTAAAATATGTATCTTATTTAAGTGGGAAACCGCGCTGCTGAGAGCATGCTAAGAGACTATTGAGCTCTATAATTTAGCTGACGAAACATTTGCTTGCTACGAGTATATTGTGACATTATTTTTAGTATCATCACTACATAGTATAAAACAAAGTCGCTTTCTCTGTCTGTCCCTATGTCCTTATGTATGCTTAAATCTTCAAAACTACGCAACGGATTTTGATGGTTTTTTTAAATAGATAGATTGATTCTTGAGGAAGGTTTTAGTTTATAAACCTTTCCGATATTCTCACGGAAACAAAAGCTACGCGGGTGAAACCGCGGGCAGGTCGCTAGTTCATTATAATATTTATCGAGTCTGTGGTCTAGTGGTCTGGTGTCGGTGTTGATTTCATGTTGGGTGTTGAAAGAATATCGGTTCATAAGTGACAGAGTTCTGAGGTATCAAACATAAAAAAATAAAAAACAAGCAGCCGAATTGATAAACTCCTCCTTTAGGAAAGTCGGTTGAAAATATTTATTTCGGTAAAAACACAGAATATAGTTGTTGCGGCCACGCAAACTTGCCAAGTCCTTCTTGAAAGTAAACAATATACTAGTGACCTCTTCCACACCTGAAAACAATTAGGTATACGCCTGTTATTCAGGCAGGTAGACCTAACGGCTTGTCGATTAGCGAGATGAGTCCTGATTGCTGTCCTTAACCGACTTGATAACGATTATCAACTATTTTTAAGCGATAACCGACTTTTCGAGAAAAACCACGAAAAAACCTAAAATATATTATGAGGTCTCGGGTTCAAACCCGGATAATCTGAAGCAAATAGGCTATCCCTTAGACCACGAGGTAGTCTATAATAAATAGAGCGGGAGTATGGATAAAATACTTGTATTATTGACTAGCTGGCCCGCGCAGCTTCGCCCGCGGCAGATTAACATGTCGATGTAGTTTTACATACAAACTTCATCTCCTATTTCAGCCCCTTAGGGGTTGATTTAAAAAATATAGCTTTTATTTGACCCTGGATCTTCAACTATTTCCATGCCAAATTACATGAAAATCGGTCTATCGGTTTAGCCATGAAAGCGTAACAGACGGACTTTCGCATTTATAATATTAGTAAGGATGGTAATGAGAGTCTGTGTACTTTAGTGTATGTGTTTCTGTTTGTGTGGCCATATTATATGCTTTTCTCAAATTTTATTTAATAAGTCTTTTGTTAAATCAATACTTCTATAGGTTATTTATATAAAACGGACAGTGGGACTTGTAAAGCCAAGTATATCAAGTTAGACAAAGCGCATGCTTCTCCCGCCCAACGCTAAAGGGCAAGTTTGTTTTAGCACGACAGCCGTCGCTCGTGTTCTTCCTTTAGCAATATTAAACAATTTTCTTTCAATATTCTGTGTCTTACTGGCTTATTCATAAAAAAGAAAATAACAATTCTTTTAGTTCCTTGGATTTAAAAACTGTACAATTTGACTATTTAGATTCAAGTTATGCTCTGCACCTAATAAAAAGTAGTCTATATCTAAATCATAGCCTTCTACATATAATTATTAAAAAAAGTGTTTATTTTCTCTCACAGTAGCATTTTTAATAATATAAACATACAACATTTAGTGATAAGTGGTTTACCTGTTTTGTGAGAGACTGGTACCTTTTATAGGTTCGACACCTGTGTTACAAGACACCAGGGGCCTAATTCACGTAATCAGGCGGCAAGCGACTCGAAGCATTTAAGACACTTACACATTTTTTGTATATTATACCGCGTCGTAACACGTCTGGACGTTCTATCGTGTTTATGTGTGTGAAAGCCCTAAGCGCATTGACTCAATTACGTGAATTGAGGGGCAGTGCCCCACTTCACGATTAGTTCATAAATTGTAATAGTAAACAAGTAAAAGCTTTTTTTCAGTTATACATTATGTACTATATAGTGTATACTTACGTAATATAGGTCCATTCAACTAGGATTAGTGTACGGTAGGGTCTACCGTACACTCATCCATGTAGAGTTGTTAGAGCGAGTGAAATGGATACAGCGATGATGAGAATATACCTACTTTGTTAGGCAAAGTATCCATACACAGGTTGACTGGTAAAATATTATACATACTGAACGAGGTGTTCAGTTTTTGATATTGATACCGAATAAGATAATAAAAAATTGATACTTTAAGTTTGACCTATTTATCCAATTAAAATATATTATACATGTACTTAATTAGGTGCGGGAACCTGTGCATGGATATCGACGTTCATTGTTTCCAAACAGTAATTAGCCACGTCACGCCACGTATAAGTCAAGGCGCGTACCTGTCGTCTGCACGGTGACCATGTATTTGAATATTGTTACCCTAATTTCGTTGAGGTTTATAACTTAAGCAATATTCTCCTTTTATTATATTGTTATTTATTACATGTAACCATTAACTATAGATAAAATATGTATAGTTTTTTAGCAGTCAACCTAAGTATATAGGCTTAAACTACGATGAATTTATACACATATCACAGTAAGTACATTATAAGTTAATTATGATTAACTGGTTGTCGGTCGGTGAGATGAATGAAAACTCATTTACATAATTACTATTGTATATTCGATAACTTGGTTTGACAGCTTAACGTATAGGTACACTTAGGTGTACGGGGCGTTCTTAAAATATAAACTAACAACCTTCAGATTACAGGTTTGGAATCTCATAGTTTCGGACTAAATAGACATGACAGAATCACTAGATTACAGATATTCTACTCTTACTTTGAAAGACATAAAAAGAAAATATCCTGAAAGTTAGAAATTGTAAAATGTATACATGTATCATGAATTAATCACCTTTACTTTTTAGTTAAAATTTTAGGGGTACAGACTGACCTAAACTTCATCAGCTGTACTTAATAACCTTTTTACAAATAAAAGTTGAAGTCACATGGTTTTAGAAGTAGATACAGTCTTAGCTATTCCTGCCACTATAACCTCATAAGTTCCGTGCTTGTCAGTATCGTGCATACATATATATTATTACATTCTTGCCATTTAGACAATAATCTACAATTTATTAGTGCTCGATGATTACCATCTTTTCTACGAGAGATCTGTTTATTTGCTAATACGATAACTACTAGGCACTGCACTGCTAGGCATATATCTCTCTATATACATTTTATTTTATGTTAAAATTCAATTTATATATTAACTTAATTAATTTATTGATTGTTTGATAAAATCCAACCAATTTACAAAACCTTAAATTCAATCAAATGTTCAGCAAACTTTTACCTAGATATTATTATATTTTTTATTATTTTAAAATTTGAAAAGTCTTCACTGATATATCTTAGTGCATTTTAAAACAAAAAAAGTTAACGTCGTAAAGATTTGAAAATGGAACGCAATGAAACGTTGCAACATAATTTAAAAAAAAACTTAAAAGATATAATGGAGGATGCAGTTGGCGCGAGTTGGGCGATTAAACACTAACGACCTATGTACGCAGAATATTTGTAAAGTCCACTTACTATTTTACCGCTTCATTTGTTTGTGTTTTGTACGATGTTGCTTTTGCTTGCACGTTGTGTTAATTTATAGAACAAATTGACAGGAATTATAGGAATTTTTACAAAGAATGAATTTTATCGTTAATATGTTGATTCTTTTTTATCGTTTAATCAAAAATACATCTCGTAATATTAAATTTGTTTTTCTTCTAAAATTATCTAATTTTTTAACTATCTTTAATACCTACAGATGCTCCCACACAGTAGTTACATAAGGTTAGAGAATGTTACTTAACATTTGTTGTGTATTATTTTAACAAATTGTAACATGAGTTACAAATTCTTAGTGATGTTATACAACTTCATGTAACAATCAATATACGTTAAGTTGTAATAAAATGATGAGCTATTGTAGAATCATTTATATACTCTATACCGTGCTCTATAGTATAATATATATTATAACATTTCTTAACATGTTGTAGCAAAATGTTATACACTTCGTCAAAAAATATCCTGTGTCCTTTCTCGAGTCTCAAACTATTTTTGTACCAATTTTCATTCAAACCGGTTCTGTGGTTTAGGCGTGAAGAAGAGACAGACAGACAGAGTTACTTTCGGATTAATAATATTACCTAGTATGGATTTTTACGTATGTGTTATCTGCTTATATGCTATCTTACGACATAAAAACAATAAATAGACTTTGTAACAAGCAAATACACAACATACAATGGTAGAATATGCTCATATCTTTGACCAATTAGAATAACTTGTGTCACCCGTATTGTTACAAATAAATATTCTTTCTTTTATCGATTTCTAATGTACTAAGATAAGGATCGTCGACCGGTCCAGTCAAAAAGTTAAAAAAGTCTAGTTCGCTGTAACAGACATTTGAAACATTTGCTTAAGTTCAAAAAAATCATTTTGAAAAAACAATCACCCATCTCATCGGTCTTACAATCCAGTAGATCAAGGTGAATATGTGCTTGAATACGCTAAGTTTAATGATAATGACGATGATGATTAAGGAAAACGATGACTTTTTTTGTATAAAATACTTCTTTTTGATATTGTTTTTTTCCTTAAGGTTTTTAAATAATAAAGGTATTTTAGTAAGAAGTTTTATTCTGTTAATACGAAAACAAAATATATAACAAATTGCAAGTCTTTAATTGCTTTGGTCAGCTAACAATAGGACATGTCGCAAATACACGATGCGCTCGGTGCGTGGGTAGATCACGAGGCCCGAAGGCCTTTGCTCCGCCCCCATTGATTCTTCCGTACTGATCCGTGCGCACTTGCATAGGGCTGCTATTCATTTTCTACACTTTAAATTCTTCGCTCTAGTGAAACTGTATTTCAAAATAAAAAACAAAAGAAAAAATAATTCATATAATCCTTTATAGACACTTTTGATGAGTTAACATTTTTGGATTACTACCGAATCGGAACGCAGACACATAATGAGGAGATCCGGTTAAAGAAACTCAGCGGGCTTGTCTTTTTAACTTCCTGCTACGTATGCAGATAAAAAAGTTTCTGATTTTGCCCCGATTTTCGAAAATCGAGTTTTCAACAGAAAATCTCTACGTTTTGAGGTCCTAGGAACCTTTTCCGACTATTTTCGCGATGACGTCAGTATTTCTATATTAATATATGTGTGTGTGTGTATGTGTGTATGTAAACATTTCATAACTTTTGCGGCTGGACCCATCGAAACGCGGTTGATGGCATCCGATGGCTCAACTTAGACTTTCTGAAAATTTGAACCAATTAGGTCGAGAAGATTTTGAGAAATTTAGAAGTAGGTATTAGGAGATTTTCAAAAATGAAATTTCTGTAATTTTTAACAAAATTTAGATTTTTGAATTCTGAAAAAATCTATGCTTAGGTATAGTTTTTTTTCGTTTGAGCTTAAATACCTCAATTTAGCACGAAGTTTAAGGGGTGGCCTGCTGGGTCGAACGGGTTACATATTTTTTACAGAATTCATTTCTATTTGAATTCTTAATCATCCATACTAATATTAAAATATGGAAATCTGTTTGATATGCTTTTACGACTAAATTCTGAACCGATTATGATAAAATTTAGCAAGAACGCTGTTGAAGACAAAACATAGACTACTTTTTTCAAAAATCAATCACTAATTGGCTGAAATAGGGGATACGAAATTGTACGAAATTTATTATATTATAATGATGATTTATTATATTACTCGCGGGCGAAGCTGCACGGATCAGCTAGTATATTTAGTGAGTTAACACACACCCATGTGCTTCGCACATTACGGTGTGTATTTAAATGCGATAACGGGAATCGCCGATTATCATCGATTTCGTTAACCATCATCGATTTCCTTGTGAACAACATTTTCGTCGAACCGTTATGCGTCAGAAAGTATGTTGACGTTTGATGCACTCTCTCTTTCGTCTACTAATGCGTGAAGGCATGAACGGTGTTATTTATAGGTTTAATTATACACCATACCACCGAAAACATTTTTATGTAAATTGTTGCCACGACGAGACCATATGACCTGCACTGTTATCAAATCTCATATAGAACCAAGCTTCGAACTCTACATGCCATAATCCTATAACCCATTCATAAACGCCTTAGTCAAAATATGTAGTTTAGCCGTTTGGTTACTATAAGGATAATTGTGTAACAGAAAAGTAATGAACTGAGAATACATTTTTCACCTTACGCCCATGTGATGGTAGCAAAAGGGTTAAGCCACATATAACGATTAAGGTGTAGAGTTTTTCTTATATCATAAGATAGCAAACAAGCAGATGGGTCTCCTGATGAAAAGAGTCAACCATCACCTATAGACACCAAAGATGTTAATGGTGCGTTGCTATCTTGTGGTGAGGTCTTATGCCACATCCATAAGTTTACCGGCTACCTTACCATCCAAATCGGAAGCACTAACGCTATTGCAGCAGGACTAGGTAAGGCGGTGATACCAGACCCGGGTGAGAATGCAGAACTCTACCACCTAGTAGCCACGATGGTAGTGACTCTGTTTTTTGACAAACTCGTATCTGTCGTCTTCTGTCGCCTTTTACGACCTGCCTGGCAGAACGGCATTAGGCCTATTCTTCAAAGGAGCCCGGGACCAACACAGGGAATATTTAATATATGTCTCTATTTATATGCCAAAATGTTCCTTTGTAATTATAATGGAATGGAATAGATTGTGTATTGCAAGTCGTGTATAATATGATTTGCTCTTTTATAAATTACTATAAAAAATATAAAAGGCCATATTAATTGAATAGTAGATTCTAATCGTATTTACTAGTAATAACATGTCGCACCTGCAGAGAAGGCAAATCTACACGACATCTAGTCATCAATAACAGCGTTTACCCTATGAGTAAAATTAATTTGAGCACAGCGTACAAAATGTACTTCTTGAAATAAATTAATTTGCAAGGAGCCACAATCATTATTTTTACTTGCAGTTGCAAATGCTTACTTTATTCATTTCATAATAATTTTCTATAACATATAATAATAATAATTTATCTCATTTCAGCCATGAAATTTTACAACTCGTCACTGTCGTGTTCCGATTTGGGGGGTAAAGTATCCGTTAAATTTATGTATATGGCATTGGACCTCGCCACAAGATAGCAACGCACCATTAACACCTTTAGTGTTAGAAGATGGGTCTCCTGATCGAAAGAGGGTGTTTGTTTGGTGTGAAAGCATCGGCTGCTGAAATGAATGGTGACGTTCGTCGCTAATTTTCGATTACTCTACTGTGTGTCTACGAGTACGACTACATAAAAATAATTTTCCGTTTCTCTGCGGAAATGAGCTTATTAACTTACAAATTCGAACGTTATTCATGAAGGACATATGGATGAAATTAGTCTAAAATTCCTACAAGAATACAACCTGAAATAAAATTATAGATTGATTTAATGTACAATGAGCCTATATAGATTTCAACGGATACTTTTTAATAGCAAGTATATTTTAAAAAGGAACACTTTACGAAAGTCATGAACTTCTCAAACTCGTATATCTTTTTTTACTTTTATAACAAGCAAAATCTTTCTTTTCTTCCATAAAATGAACACTTAGTTTTATTTGTTACAAACAGAACAAGTTGGAAAAATGTCGGATATGTAGGACGTAAAATATGTGAAAAAAATTTATATAAACTCTAAGAAAAAGAAAAGTACCTATTTATTACCAACGAATAGTCGAAACTTAAAATATGCAATGATTTAGAGATATAATTAACAATCTTGATTTCCGCCTACAAAAGAAAAGAGAACAATTGACATCTATTTAATCTGTGATTGACTGTGACATAAAATATTGTATTGTTTATTATTTTCATCAATAAAATTTTAAAATGAAATAATAATTTTTTGATGGGAAATACGTATTAAATCTATGTTGTCCATATATTACGTTGTGAATGGTTAAAAATCCATAATAATATAAATGCAAAAGTATCTCTGTCTGGCTGTCTGTTTTTTCTTCACGCCTAAACCACTGAACTGATTTGGATGAAATTTGGTACAAAGATAGTTTGAGACCAGAGAAAGGACATATGGTACTTTTTAAATAGGCAATCCCACGGGAACGGGAACTATGCGGGTAAAACCCTGGGACTGTCTGTCTTTTAAACCGCGGTAGCGGTTTAAAGTTTTTAAAGCGCTTAAGTAAGGAGTAACTTAGGCTACTTTTGTTTCAGACAATTTTCCACGCGGACGAAGTCACGGACACAGCTAGTTAATTATAATAAATTAACATTTGTCATTATTCATGAAGAACAGAACAAATGCCTTCACTAGAAAACGCTGAAGAGATGAAGATTTGCTTTGAAGAATATATTTGGGATAAAAAGATCGTTATACTAAACAAAAAGTTTTACTATATCTCGCCTGGTTTTGGTATTGCCTCTTTGGCAGCCAGTCACGACATACATATCTTCGCGCCAGATACCTTGCCAGATATGCAGAGAAAACCAAGTGCCACACGTCACGATCCTTGAAGTTTTGTCTTACTTCCTCCATATTAATTATTCTCTTCATACAAACACGCCGGTTGCAAAAACAGAAGATTTAGATGTTAATACACATCAATACATATATAAAATACATACATATATTTAATTAGCTGTACCCGCAACTTCATCCGTGTTGAAAAGTTTCTACTCGCATAGTTTCCGGTTTCGTGGGATTTCCGGTATAAAAACTATCTTATGTCCTTTCTTGTGTCTCAAACTATCTATGTACCAAATTTCATCCAAATTGTTTCAGTGGTTTAGGTGTGAAGAAGAGACAGACAGACAAACAGAGCTACTTTCACATTTATAATATTAGTATTGATTAAAGTAATCTGAGTGAAGAGAAATACAAATTGGTTGTAAAAAAATGTTACTATGGCCATGATCTTTTAAGCTAGGATGTTCCACTATCTTTTTTAAAAGTTCACGGGTCCGCTAATGGCCACGGTCAATGAGACGTCGAGCTTTACGAGTATGTTCTATATTTGTATGTAACTACATTTTTTTATATCATAAGATAGCAAACAAACAGATGGTTCTCCTGAAAGAGAAACCATCGACTATGGACACCAAAGATACAATGGTGCATTGCTATCCATGTGGCGGGATGACAATGCCACACATGCATAAGATGACTATAAACATCTTTGGTGTCTATAGGCGATTGTTTCTCTATCCATCATCTGCTTGTTGGCTGTCTAATGATAAAAAAAATTAGAGGCGCGTATACGCTAATCACACGGTTAATTACCTGCCTGGTTAGGATATGCATGTTACGTCGCACACGAGTAAAGAGATATTTTCGACGTCAAAAATGTATTCTTTATTCGTATAATAAGTGGCGTAACTGATGTAAAAGTTATTATTATTTCGATTTTTAACGTATTACGTAGTCATGTGAGCAGCTATGTCAATTACAGTAGGTAAGTATGAACCTGAATACTGAACCTATGAATGAAATGACCAAAAAAACGAGTCGATAAAATTGCGAAGTTGTGTTTATTACCTTGACTTTCGACGTATTAAATAGAATCATGTATGCAGCTATGTCACTACAGCAGACACATAGCAATAACGTCTTCAGTGACAAGAAAATGTGTGGATATATTTTGCTCATTTTTTACTATTACGACGTCCGAAATTTCAACGTGTCAGTAGATAAGTTGCGATCATTTTTTCAATGACGAAAAAACGATTCTATAAAAAAACCGTAGTTATTATTATTACGAATTTCGACTTACAATGTTTCGACATGGCAGTTGCAGTAGGCATGTAGCAATAATGTCTTTAATGACAAGTGACGATCCGCATAATTTTCCTAGTAGTTGTTATTATCTCGAATTTTGACGTGTTAGTTTCAGCAGACAAGTGGCTATAATAAGTTTAACAACGAGAAAACGAGTTAATAAAACTCTCACGTTGCTTATCCTAAGCTGGCTGGCTGGTTTAAAAAGATATAAGAATAAAAAAGTATACAATGAAGAGCAAGCCTAATGCATCTGTATAAAATTACGAGGCAAGTCAAACTAGGTCTAAATTTTCCCATTTCTCAGAGTATCTCACGCGCTATTACCTGCAGTCCGCGCTAGTTCGTGAGTGCGCTTTGCATATTTCAAGAATACAAGCTAAATGCGTGCACTACAGTTAAGTGAAATGGATTCATGTTATGACATTAACCTAACCTAACCACGTTACTTGTTTCCCACGTTGTATTGTCGCGGAGTAATTAATACTTATTTTTGGATTGCTTTTAAAAATATCCGATTTCCATTAAAGTGTGATTAGATTTGACAACTGTTTTTCTCCTGTGTTGGTCCGGGCTTTTTTAAATGCATAGGTAGTTCATAAGTTTATTCATGCAAGACCATAGACTAAAGAAATGAAATCTCTTTTAAATTTGACAACAGACGTTAGCCGAAAAGGATATAGTTTTCGTATGTGTATATTATTATGTATGTCAAATGTATAATATAGTGTGTGTAATGTTTATTTTTATTATATTTTATAGATTCAGGCATTACTTTGCGGAAATGTTCAGACGAAGAAAACTAGTTATTTTGTAAATTTCTGCGAACTTTTAAGTGTGCCTTTGCGATGTAAGTGTGGTGGACGAGGATGAATAACTGTGCCACTGGGGTCTTCATTATTTTTTAGACCTACGTTAATTTTGTTCCATTTCTTACAACGCTTTTATATGTTTTCCTTTTCAGTGACATCACAAAAGTACACTTAAAAGTTCGCGGAATTTTGATAAATAACTAGTTTTCTTCGTCTTTATTTTTATTAATTAAATATCAGGTTACTGCACTTTTCCACGATGTCGACTTCAACTGTGCCAAATTTCCTCCACTATCGCATAATTTCAGGAAAAAGGGGTATAAACTTTTTGTTCACATGTAAATATATAGATCACCTTATTTTGAAACTTCATTGTTAATTACAAAAGTCGTATAACTGTATTTAACTGATAAAATATATTATACAGCGTGTTAAAGGTATGGTCTAATGAAAATCGAAATCATGAATTTGTGCCATGATTCTAAGATGAAACCGTTGGAAAGGAGACTGATACCGTTGCATACAAACTTGGGCCCCCTTGTAATAAGATGAATATTATGTTAATTAATAGCTAGTTTAACGTTATATAAATACTGAAAATTTTATAGATTTTAGCAATCTGAGAACAGAGACATAAGATATTCACTAAAAATAAGATTACGGTACTATGGTATAGTTTAACTCACTGTAACCGTTTACTATTATATAAACAACTGATACTTGTAATACAGGCAACTATGCTTCATGTTTATAAATTGACACAATACACACATTTTTGAAATCCACAAATTAAAGGATGCCTCTCTGTAGGTAGGTACGTAAAATAGCAAAGAGTGAAGTCCGCGACTTGCGAGTGCGACTCTTGCGAGCCGTCAGTGATGTCAATTGTAATTGTCAATTTTAGTTGTATTAAATCCACAGACACTAAATCGTATTAAGTTTGAAGTAACGCAGTCAATCGATTATATAAATTGTATCGATTATATTTTTTTTTTTTATATTACAAATGGTTTGTAAAATAATGATGGTATTTACTGTTGATTATACTATTAATCAAAAATACACTTTTACATATATTTACGAGCTTATATTTCGATTAAAATTATTTACGTAAATCGATTATAATTTTATCGATTAATCAATTATAGTACCACAAATTTATTTTCGTGATTTCTTTTTTCTCAGAAAGCGGATTAAGCTCATATTTTGAATTTTGAAATAGGAAAATAGTATCATTTTTTGAATCATACTTCAACTCTTTACATTTGGGCCCAAAAATCCCCCTCTACTTTGTTCGGGATATTTTTGAAGATTTTTTACCGTAACTTTGTGTAACTTGATTTATTCTATTATTGTACATTGCTTATTCTAAAAAATCAGTAAAGTTTAAAGAAATACGCAAAATAATCAATTTATTATGTGCTATATACCTTGCAAAATAAATGATTGGTTTAAGAGTTCCGGGAGCGCGATGAGTCGGAGTGATTAACGTTTTACATTGCGTAGCGCGAAAATAAGAAAATATCGTAAAACGCAAATGTTACATTTCTCACAAAAAAGGAATAGCCATCATGACTATAACGTAAAATGACATGTTTTCTTAATTTTTTTGGTACACCGTCCCTTACATGCTGTATACATTACTTTAACAGTACAATTGTATACATTATAAATATTATATTGTATGAATTTGGCATAACGGGACATAAGCACAACTGAAGTGCATAATTTGTTAAATCTATAGACCATACAAATACTAACAGACACGGTGTTGGGCCCAAAATGCGTAGCCGTCCATATGAGCAAATGTATGTACATAAATGTCAAACGCTTGTAGATATATTATATAGTAAAAAATAGAAATATGCCATATTGCCATTTATGCCAATATGCCATATATGCCATTTTATCGTGTCGAATAAAAAGCTAAGGCTTAAGAAATACCTCTGGAGTGATTTCATTTCATAGGTAAGTATTATAACTCTGTATTTCTCTATGTAAATGCAAGCGACATTGACAAGCTAAGAAATTATGAACTTTTAAACTAACGCGTTCTACTATCATTTTTTAAAATATATAAACGGGTCAATAACGCGTACATATATAGAACTTACTTGTAAAGCTCTACGTTTCGGCCAAGTTACATTGACCGTGGTCACGAGCAGACTCAAACGTCGAGTTTACAAGTAAGTTCTATATATGTACGCGTTATTGACCTGTTTATATATTTTTAAAAAGCTAAGAAATTGCCTTGAAAGGCGTAACGAATTTAACCTGTGCTTAAATCCATATATTTATCTTTCTATTCAATTAGGGTTTATAGTACTTATCTAGGTCCTCAGGAAGGTAAAATCTGGTGTTGGACAAACAGACAAACCGGTGAATAGAAGTGAAGAGAAATATCTACACATGTTCGTTTCACTTTGTCTACCTCACAAGGGTATCGCGATAATCTTTTTTAGGGTTCCAAAGTAAACTAGGAATCCTTATAGTTTCGCTACGTCTGTCCGTCCGTCCTTCTCTCCGTTCGTTCGTCCGTCCGTTCGCACTCTAGCTAAGAGATTTTTAGTATCAGAAAGCTGTAATTTGGTACGAATATACATATTAGTTACGGCAACAAAGTGGTAATGTTAAATTTTGAAAAATTTTTTTTAGGGTAGCACCTCCACGTGTAAAATGGGTATGTTAATTTTTTGTCGTTTACCTCACAGTATAAGGTATCATTAGATAGGTTTTAAAATAATATTATAGGTTTGTAAAAACAATTTTTCAATTAAGGGACTCGTTTATGAAAAACTATCTAAGCTATTTTTTCCCACCCCCAATACCAACTGTTTAGCTGACAGAGGGAGAGAGGGGAGACACTTGACTCTAACAAAAATTAGCATTTTATAGCTTAGATAAAAAAAGAAGATACTTTTATATCTATGCTTGTGCTTATTTTTGTTAGAGTAAGGTAAAGTAAAGTAAAGAAAAACTATTACGGCTTAGAAGGCTTAACAAGTTTTTGAGTAATATTCGATCAACTTATAAAATGTAATTTGCAGAAGTTTTTACAGGCGTGGTGCGGATATATCCGTCATTAGCGTTAAATAGGTTAAAAGTTTAGAATGAAACAATAAAAGCTCTCTTTTAAGTCCGTGACTGGCAAGTTCGGGACCCTACATTGCGCGTGGCCCGACACGCACTTTACCAATTTTTATTTTTTTTGTTTGTTCTGTTTCTTTCATACCGTGCACATGGTCTGTGTTTTATACTTTTAACAGATTATATTTGGTATTTGACGTAATTTTATTTTGCGGAAAATTTTGCACCTGAGTGTATTTACGTCTGACCTGCGTAATTGTAAGTCAAGTTCAGCCTATAATCTCTGTTGGTGTAGTTCGCGTTTTACGATCGAAAATACTTGCCATGCTAATACCGAATACACGATCGTAAACCCTGTTAATTATTTGACCTTACGTGGGTGATAATTAAAGCCCTTTGAAAACATATGTAAGATCTCTTTAGAGAATCGTTTAGCTGTGATATTACTCTAAGCTTGTGCATTTGCATATAAAATTGTGTAAGAAATAAGTACAGTAATTTTACCACCTTTACCACATGCGGTGAAAGTGATTAATTGTATTCTGGTTAATTTGTAAGAGAATTAAACGAGAATGAGATGCATATACTATGGAGGTGGTTAGCAGAGTGAGAGGTATTGATGGATTGATAGTTTTTTTATTGATTAAAGTAGGAAAGAACGTAAGAGAGAGACAAACAGAGGGATGGCGGAAAAAGGTTTTGGTCCCCGAGCCAGACGAAAATTTGGTTAATCATTTCCTCTCAAAAGATTACTTGTGCAATGCTTCAGAGAGTTTTATCATGAAACTTCGTGAACGTCAGCTGCGGCTAGGTGGGTGAGTTAGGCAGCAGAAGCCTCCCAGGCACGTCGAAAAAAAAATTAAGTTATTTCCTTCCGACTGAAAATTTCTCAAATTATAGCTTGTCCAATATCTTGAAGAAAACAAAAGCTCAGCTGACTATATCGTGGTGGAAAATACGTCAGATGGTCATACGAACATGTAAAAAAATTTTTTTTTCAGTTATACCTTCTCAATTGAAAATTTTCCAGATAACGATTATCGTGATATTGTAAATAAATAAATACGTCAGCTGGCTATATCTCGGTAGAATTGTCAGCTGATGCTCTTAAAAGTGTAAAGCAGAAGCCAGACTGGAGCATATATCGTGTACTTAAATACACCAGCTAATGAGTTGCCAGTCTAAAGTTATTCGACATTATGCTTCATGCTCTAACTAAAAGATGTAATCTTTCCGTAATATTTCGGGAGTATTAATATTCCCTTTTTCAGTCATATCTTCTCAATTGAAAATTTATCAGTTGACAGTTTATATGATGCTATTTATAAATAAGTACGTCAACTGGCTATATCTCGGGGGGGATAATAATTTGTCAGCTAATGCCCTTAAAGGTGTAACGCAGAAGCCAGACTGGAGCATATATCGTGTACTTAAATGCACCAGCTAACAAGTTTTCCCTCGGCATATTGCTAGCTGATTCTTTTTATAGCCTTCAGGATCGTATTAATTACTAGCTTACAATTTTTTGTGCGGGAGGAAATAACGTGTCTAAAGTTATTCGACATTATATGCTTCATGCTCTAACTAAAAGGCGTAATCTTTTTGTAATATTTTGGTTGTATCAATATTTCTTTTTTCAGTCATATCTTCTCAATTAAAAATTCGTCAGACTATATATAGCTCACATGATATTGTTTATAAATAAATACGTTAGCTGGCTGTATCCAGATAAAAATGACGAACTTCAAGTTAAGACAAAAGGAATATTGATTCAACCGAAATATTACAAAAATATTATATCTTTCATTTAGAGCAACAGCTGACCATTATCCCTCCAAGATACAGTCAGCTGACTTATCCATACTTCCATACTAATATTATAAATGCGAAAGTCTGTCTGTCTGTCTGTTACGCTTTCATAGCTAAACCGCCGGACCGATTTTCATGAAATTTGGCATGGATATAGTTGAAGATCCGGGGTCAAACATTGTTTTTTCAAAAATAAGTCCCTGGAGAGCTGAAATAGGGAATGAAATTTTTATTAAAAGCTATTTGGACGACTTATTAATATACTCGCGGGCGAAGCTGCGCGGGTCAGCTAGTTTATTTATAAACAGTATCACGTGAGCTACAATCTGACAAATTTTCAATTGAGAAGAAATGACGGTAAAAAAGAATATTGATTCAACTGAAATATTACAAAAAGTTTATATGTTTCAGTTAGAACCTGAAGAATAATGTCGAATAACTTTAGATACGTGATTCGACAGGATAAAAAATTTTAAGCTAAAATTTAATATCATCCTGAAGGTTATGAAAAGAATTAGGTAGCAATCTGGCTTCTGCGTTATAGTGGTTACACCTTTAAGGGCATCAGCTGATAATTATCCCACCAAGATATAACCAGTTGACGTACTTATTTATAGACAGCATCATATAAACTGTCACCTGACAAATTTTCAATTGAGAAGACATGACTGAAAAAGGGAAATTTTATATAACTGAAATATTACAAAAAGTTTATATGTTTCTGTTAGAGCGTGAAGCATAATGTCGAATAACTTTAGACTCGTTATTTCCTTCCGCAAAAAAATTATAGTTAATACAATTCTTAAGGTCATTAAAGAATCAGCTAGCAATATGCCGGAGGAAAACTCGTCAGCTGGCGCATTGAAGTATACGATATATGCTCTAGTCTGGCTCCTGTATTACACCTTTAAGGGCTCAGCTGACAATTATTCCACCGAAATAAAGCTAGCTGACGTATTTATTTATTTACAATAATATCATGATAACTGACATCTGGTAAATTTTCAATTGAGAAGATATGACTAAAAAATTTTTTTTTACATGTTCGTGTAACCAGCTGACGTACTTTCCACCACGATATTATAGTCAGCTGACTTTTTGTTTTTTCAAGATATGGGACAAGCTACTTTGACAAATTTTCAATCGCGAGGAAATCACTAAATTTAATTTTTTTTCAACGTGGTCGAGAGGCCACTGCTGCTGAAACCACCGCCCGAGCCGCAGCTGACGTTCACAGAACTTCACGATACAACTATCTGAACTATTCTAGAAGTTACACTCCGAGAGGAACTTGATCATGAAAATCTGTTGCTGGCTCGCGTACTATTTATTGTATTTTAGAAGTAAAAGTCGCCGTAAAATCTTTTTGGTTGTATTATTAATTCTGACTGGTTTTGGAACCATTAAAAAGATGTTTTGAACTAGCTGCAGTGTGTAGCCCGCTGCATCATAAAAGCTTTTGGTGATCGTCTAATTTTTTCGGGATAAGAAGTATCCTATGTGCTATTCCATCCATATTTTTTATCATCACAGCCTACATTTCACAATTTACACAGCGGCACATCAGGATCGGACAGACGCAATCACATATTCTTTGTGTATTGCAATTTTTATCAAGATACTAATATGTATGTTACTGTATGCATTATACAGACATAAAAATTCAAATTGGCAAAACTGATGTTAGTGTCATAAAAGTAATATTTGTCAAGAAATTTGACAAAAAAATTGAATGTACAGAAAACGCAATAGATTCATATAGTCGTACTGATAGATATACACAGAATTAAACTATCCCTTGCAATTTATAAAATTTCACTTTGTCGGTAAGATAACTTTTAAACTCAGCCTATTAGTGAACGGGTAAAAACGCACGGAAGTCGAGGTAGACTAATTGGCCTTTCATTGAGGCTGCAGCGATTCACGTGTCACATTAATCCTGTTTTGTTTTGTTCTCAACTTGTCTAGTATAAATTGTTCTGAAATATTACCCACATAGATTGCTTTTTATATCATACTAGCGACCTGCCCGCGGTTTCACCCGCGTAGCTTTTGTTCCCGTGAGAATATCGAAAAGGTGTAAACCTTTAACAAAACCTCTAACAAAAGCTAGAATATTCTCACATACTAAAACCTTCCTCAAGAATCAATCTATGTATTAAAAAAACCGCATCAAAATCCGTTGCGTAGTTTTAAAGATTTAAGCATACATAGGGACATAGGCACGGACAGAGAAAGCGACTTTGTCTTATACTATGTAGTGAAGATAGCAATTAGCAAATAAGCAGATGGCTCTTATCTTGGTGGAAAGACAAATGGCGTTGTTATCCGTGGCGGGATGGTAATGCTACATGCATAAGTTTACCGGCTACCGTATCCTCCAAGCCGAAACAAGACAGTTACAAGCATAGTAGAGTATATTTATTGTATAAGAAGAATTAAAAATTTACAAAGTGAAACAAACACATTAGCGATCGCCCTCTAAACGAAACTCGACTATAAGTTATTAATGACAAAACTCAAATATTTAATAAACAAATTAAAAGATAAACAAATAGTCAGTTTGACCATAGGCTAAACAATTAAAGGTCTTCTAAGTATGACAATTGACTAAATATAAACGTTCACACAAACGTATATTATACGTACATGAGTGTGTGTCAAGCTCATGGTAGTGTGTGTAATGTTTATTTTTATTAATTTAATTCATAATGCACGTTATAAAAAATATTCGATTTTTTGTACTTCTCCCGTATTGGTACGATCTCCTTTGAAGAATAGACCAACTGCCGTTCTGCCAGGCAGGTCGTAAAAGGCGGCCGATTGGCTATACGTGCCATTATCATTGTGACTACTAGGCGGTAGAGTTTCGCAACGTCTCGTTCGGGTATTTGGTACCGCCGCCCTTATTACTGCCGCAGCAATAGCGTTAATGATTATCATTGTTGTGTTCCGGTTTGGACAATAAGATAGCCGGTAAGCTTATGACTATGGCATTGCCATCCCGCCACACGGATAGTAACGTACCATTAACGTATTTGGTGTCTATAGTCATGATTTCCCTTCCCATCAGGAGAGCCATCTGCTTGTTATCTTATGATATAATTAAGATATATTAACAGTGTCAAATTTCGTATTCTTTAGTCCAAGCACAAAAAAGTATTATCACGCCCGTACTCCCGAAGAGGTAGGCAGAGGAACAATAAGAGCATCCACGATTAACCAACGATACTCGGTCCCACAATGTGGTAGGTGGCAAGCTTATTGCCAACGGGGCACTTTCCAATCCCGAGCAATGTTGTTTTTATCAGAAAACTGAAAAATAAAATATTATTGAATTGTCCAGCGTGAGAATCGAACCCGGCACGTCATGTGGTCAACATCGAAACCGGACCACTAGACCACAGAGGCGATAGTCCGAGCAATTTTCATGAAATGGTTCACAAAGTTTTCTCTATATGGTTTAATGTCATTTAGAATTGTAAATAAATGAAGGAAGTTTAATTAGGCCCCTGTCATTGTCCGTTAATTCAATAGGGCGAAATCTCTAACTACGCTAAAACTTAAATCTGCCATTTAAGCTTTCATTGCACGCACGTTGCGCGTTAATTTTTCACAAAGCTAACTCTAGCTATTGTGAGGTGTTGAAATAGCTATTGTTTCAATGACAATGGACCGACAATGGCCGCGTATCTCAAAAGGCCTAGCCTCCGACCTAGGTCTAGTGCCTAGCGTATCGACGTTCTATACTTGCGAGGAAATCAATACCATGACATCAAGATAAATTAATAGGTTAGAGGTTTTGTAACTTCGTAGTAGTTATTTTAATTGATAGCAAATCTGGTGTTTTCCTATATATCTGACATTATCTATACATACAAATAAATAAAATTAGAGTGTCTGTTTGTAATATTAAAATAACCGCTTTTTACTAAATTTATAATGATGTATACACGCCACATGTACCAAAATAATTTTTTTTTTTTTTTTACAATTTTTGTCTGTCTATCTGTTTGTTCCGGCTAATCTCTGGAACGGCTGGACCGATTTGGACGGGACTTTCACTGGCGAATAGCTGATGTGACAGGGAGTAACGTAGGCTACTTTTTTTTTCGAATATTTTCCACGCTGACGAAGTCGCGGGCACAGCTAGCCGTATATAAATACGATTATAAATTTACTAGCGATGGCTTTCTGTGTTTCTATTCACGTATTAAAACTACAAGCGAATCGAAGCGTTCCTACACACAAACACAATACAACATCGCGTCGTGTTATAACTTACGACGCGGCATAATGTGTCAGAAAACATTTGAAAGCCCTAAATGCCTCGACTTGATTGAAGTTTTGTGACGTATATATATACATATATATATTTTCACAGGAACTTGAGAGTCAATTATTAGCTAACTTCATCATATCGCTTTTTGGCTGTCGGTCGATGTGTGCGTTCATCGTAAAAATTTTACTCTCTTCTCGAAACGCGCCACAATATAATTAAAAAAAATACAAATGGTTTATACTGAATCGACGCTAAAAATACTTTTTATTACTGGATCATCTATTTAGATGGTGAAATTGATAGAAGCCCCTGCAGTCACAAATAATATTTCCCTCTATTTAAAACGAAGAAACTGTTTGCTATGCGAAATATCGATCAGAGTCTATATATATTAATCTTCTACTCGGAAAGAAGGAATGTAAAGAATACTCGGATGGTTGAGAATGTCTAAAAATTTTGTGAAATTTCTCGGAGTATCAAACACAGCGTAATACAACTAAAAACTAGCGGGGTGGGAAACGCTAATCGCCCGAGAAAAATAGAATGAAATACTAGGCTTGTCTAAATTATGCACTAATTTACTTGACTAAATTTTTGGTGTACAAACATGTTTAGTCACTAAATTACTAGCTAGTTGACTTAATACTAGTCAGAACGAGACTTTATTGCAAGAATTTTCTATTTGTCTTTTAAGGAATATAATTGCTGTAAACTTGATTTATACAAAATATATATATTTTACACGTTAATTGCATTAGTGGTTTTTTTAACTAATTACCTTAAACCTGTGGTATTTTTGCAATTTTACAATTGTACCTTTAAGTAATTAAGTACCCTTAAGTAATTTTTGTGTGGTAGAGTACCGAATGTTTATACATTAATGGCCATCTTAAAAAGTCTTGCATTTAATGTACATAGTGTTAAATAAATGAATATAGAAATAGAAAAATTACACGAATTTATCTAACCCTGAAGGAAGCAAATTATTTGCTTGTAATATAGGTGGAGTCAACGATGTTAATACATAACAATGCTTGTATGTAAATGCTCAAATATAACAAATACTCAAACCTCATCACACAAATGTTTGTCCCTGCCGGAAATCTGACCCGAGCCCCATTAAAATTAAAATAATAAATCTCGTTTTATCTTAAATATCTGTCAACAAGATCTTGATACATATACTAGGGTAAAATAAAGCTCTAATTAATACCAGTTTTATATTATTTTTATTGATAAGACCATGGATTAATTGATGCTTTAAAAATAAAATTCAAAAATAAAAAAAAATAAACTTTCCCACGAAATTTTATATTACGAAACTCCTACATTGCTAATGAAACAGAAATAAGTAGTGTGAGTAAGGGAACAAACGTACTGAAGATCTGCAAAATCAAGAAGAATCCAGCGGCACAATAATCCACACACGTCCGCAACATTTGTGATATCAAATTAACTAAATACTTTAATTTTGTCTTTGAATTTTTGAATTCTTCGTGAGGACCCATAATTTTAGACTCTAGGAATGTCCTGTATAGATGGTCGTAGTCATGACGATGGTATATATATGGTCATAGTCATGAAGTTAATATAGGTATAGATCGTGATAATAATTAAAAAAATAGAATATATTATTCGTTACTAGCTGACCCAACAAATGTTTTTCTACCGTAAAAATTACTTGTAGTGAAAATATTTAGAGTCATGTGTATTTTTGGATGCCAAATCAAAATAAAATATACAAAAAACTTAGTCAAAAATAATTTACTTCTAGAAAGGGACACTATAATATACCTACTTTACGACCGATTTGATCTCACTCCTACATGTCAAATGTCTTTCATAAATGGCCCCACGACGTTTGTTTTCTTTAAACAGCTAGTTTGTTTTTTATTACCATCAAGTAATAATGATTGGCGGTATGATCAATGCTCGTCCCTGATTGGGTAAACATCGCATTGTCATATTTAAATAAAATAAGAACAACAATTTGACGGACTGAAAAAGTAGCTAGGGAGGGTGCTATATGAAAGGTAGCAATGAAAGATTTGACTTAATTTTTTAACCAGTCGTTTTTTAATATTTTACCTTTTTTTAATATGTACTTAAAACCGCTAAAAATCGAATTAAGTTTTGTAACATACAGCTTTTTTATTATAAAATTTTTTCCATTTACAACAAATTTTATTTATTTAAAATATTTATTACTCAAAATGTACAAAAGGTGAACTTAACGTCTGAAGATATTTTCTACCAGTTAACCTTAAAGTTGTTATTATATGTTCTAGATTAAAATATATTTATTGATGGAACCTCTTGAATATAATTTGGGAGATAATTCCAGAGACGTATTGCTGTAAGCGTAAAAGATTCCAAATAACTTTCTGTGTTGTGGACTGGGACCAAAAGGGCATTAGTGTATAAAGAGCGCTAATTGCGACCCTGGGTATAAAAGTAATGAAACCGTTCATGTAAATATGATGGAGAGAAAGGATCATGCAGTATTTAAAAAAGCAATATAATAACATGATCATTCCGACGGTTACGCAAGTCCAACCATTTTAATTGAGATCGAAACTGACTTACGTGACCAAAACTTAATAAATCTTCTTCATATTTTTAAAATAACTTTAAGACTTCACGTTTTTCAAATCTGATTTTAAGAAACTGATCAAATAACATAAATTTAATTTACTTGAATCTTTTGCTTTACTTGATTCGTTCGGGATTTATTTACGACATTCATTTAAAAAAAAACTTTTTGACGTATTTTGTTATTTTTCTACTAATCGATTTTGAGGCTAAGACAAAATTTAACAGCTCAAATGTGTGAATGTTTCTATACATTGATTTCGCTGCTCCTACCAAACATACAAAAAGTCGGTAAAATTCTTTCAGAAGAGTGCGACTACCAACACTATGACATAAGGTTTACTGTTGATACTATTAATATTGTACTAATTATTGATATAATTAAACATTAGATACTAATATTGTTCAATTACACTAATATCGTTCTGTTCGCAAAAAAAAAATAATAAGAATGCTTTTAGTAGGTGCCGTCCAACAAAAAATTAGCGACGGGGAAGAAAATATTAGACAAAACTTTTGCTTGCGCACTGCTCGCTAAAGATCCACATCAAATTCTCATTAACTAATCATCATGTAAATAATGTAAAAATTTTACATTCCACCTGAATTTCTAGTACAGTACAGTTCTCGATGTATTTTGTTCGTCGTATAACAATTCTGTGAAATCAATTTTCAGTAGAGGTTTTTTCGAGCCGACACAATGTGGCACAGAAAATAACATACGCATTTCTAAAATTCTTGTTCATGGATGGTAGTGATCACTTACCACGAGGTAAGCCTTCTGATTTTGTACTCTTTATTGTACAAAAAACGAATGCTCTCGGAAAGTATTATTATTTATTAGACATAAATTATGTGTACATTAATACGTAAAGGAAAAAACTTTGTACCCCTTTTTAAATTTTAAGACAATTACGTGAATAGTGGAATATAAAATCTGGCACAAATTACCTTCCCAGTTTACATTGCGGAGGACAGTAGAAACCACAGAAACCTAATATTTTAAAATAATATGCATTAGAAATATATTAAGTTAATAAAACAACAACTACAACTACCGCCATGAAAGCATATCAGGGCTATGTAGCGTCAGTGCTCAGATATGCCTTACTTTTGAGGGGAAATTCAACTGAGGTAAACAAGGCGTTTATTGTACAAAAAAGATGTATATACGATTAGGAATAATGACAATTTGTGGAAAACCAACTTACAAATCCTGCAAACCTTTGTTTAAACAATTAGGAATAATGACACTACCTAGCATGTAAATATTTGAGTTGGCTAATTTTGTGAGGACAACTATAGGTAATTTGTTTTCCGAGGCACGAGTAATTTTTTCGCGAAATACAAGAAATTTCAACAGACTAGCCTAGGAATAAACGCCAAGATTAGAGTTGTATCATAGACAATTCTACGCTATGTGTATAAAAACATATAATGCAATACCTGATGACTTTAATACAAACTTTTTTAATAATAACAAGTTAAATTTTGTGAACATCTTCGTTTTGACGAGACAACCACCTTTTCTATCTTCGAAAAATCTCGAATCAGATAACTAATAACGTTATGGGCTTTGAAAATTTTGATTTGGTGAAGGAAACATATTTATTAATAACAATAACTATTTTTCGATTTTAGTCGCTTGATTATGTTATGAAAAACACGATGAAACTTTTGTCCTACACATTCGATAGTTTTTCTGATGAGTCCTCCACTCTAAAATTTCGGAATTATGAGATTTTAAAAATTATATTAATCAACTTAAAAACAATCTAATTTTCTCACAACAGCTTGTTAATTATTATTGTAAATCAAGGATAACATTGTCCCACACGTAAAGTGGAAACTTTTCTTTTCGCGCTACCCGACACGTAAGTCTGCGCGGTGTCCAAGTATGACGCAGGTAAATATAGGATTCTTGGTGTACTGTTTACTAAGTTTACTATGAATAATTTTAATATTTATTTTTAATGTTATTTTTTCTCATTATATTATATGATCGCCAACTATCACGTCCTTAAAATATTAAAACTAAACTCACCAGTTAGTCTGTTTAAAAAATGTCAAAAAAATCACGTTTATTGTATGTGAGCCCCTCTTAAACATTTATTTTATTTTAATTTTTTTTTAAAGTGAACTCATATTAAAATATTCTGTCAATATTTCAAGCCTGTACCAGTTGTAGCTATTAATATCGAGAAAAAAAAATTGCAAAAAATCACGTTTGTTGTTTGGGTATTGTAATACTAAAAACAGATAAAGTAAATATTTAAGGGGAGGCCCCCTTAAATATTTATTTTATTTGTTTTTAGTATTTGCTTTTATAGCGAAAACAAAAATACATTAGATGTTAAAAATTTCAACTCTCTATCACGATTCATGGGATACAGCCGGGTGACAGACGGACAGACAGACAGATAGACAGACGGATGGACGGACAGCGGAGTCTTAATAATAGGGTCCTGTTTTATCTTTAGAATACGAAACCCTAAAACGGACTTTATATACAAAAACTACCACAGTTGATGACGCAAAGAGATAAATTTAATCGCAATTTGTCATCAAGTGTACACGCCACTTAGTACAAGTCAATCAACCGTTTCATGTAACGATAAATAAGTAAAAAACTGGCGCCCCAGGTGGACGGTCGCTAAAAATGCATTTTGCAGCGGTCATCAGCGGAACGACGTTAATTAATTGCGGTACCCTGGTTCCCGGTGGACAAAACTAAACCACCGACTCTGATCGATGTTCCGCATAGCAAACAGTTTCTTCGTTATAAATAGAGGGAAATATTATTTGTGACTGCAGGGGCTTCTATCAATTTCACCATCTAAATATGATCCAGTAATAAAAAGTATTTTTAGCGTCGATTCACTATAAACCATTTGTATTTTTTTGAAATTATACTTGTTTTGGCGCGTTTGGAGAAAAGAGAGTAAAATTTTTACGATGCGCGCACACACCGACTGACAGCCAAAAAGCGATATGATGAAGTTAGCTAATAAGTGACTCTCAACGTTCTATGAAAATTGAGATATATATATATATATATATATATATATATATATATATATATATATATATATATATATATATATATATATATATATATATATATATATATATATATATATATATGTGCACCAACAAGCCTATCGCCAACCTGCCCGGTTGTCCAATCCCGGGCAACATTGTTTTTATCAGAAATCTGAAAAAACACATTTTTTTCAAACAAAATATTAATTTTAATGTGATCACCTATTTTGGAAATACCTTATATATATTTTATAACTATTGCGACTTACACTTATGATGACTATGATTTTGACATTTTAAATTTATTATATTTTTGTATTATAATTACAATAGAGACACAGATGGTGATTTTGACGAATACTAAATATCCGGCCAGGCCCTTAGCCGAATACCGAATATTTTTCTTCTGAATATTCAACAGCGTATTAGTTTTATAAGCGAGTTGATCGTGTTACGATTTACGACACGTATTATTTGTCTATGACAGATAACTAGTCTTGCTGTATTGAACTTTGAGTATTAAACCAACTTTAATACTCAAAGGTATTGAAATGCAAAAAATATTGTCTATCTGATTGTCTAACGAATAATCCACATCAAAAATGCTGAAATAATGTTTTCATTCATAACAAAATATTACCTCTGACAATTTTTAAGTATTAATTGTGACGTTTCTTTGTAAAATATATCAGATTTTTGAATAATATTGTGCGACTTTTCTCATGATTAGATATTTAGTATTTGGTCGATAGTTCGCAATAGACACAAAAAAGTGGCCCTAAGGCGGAATATCGAACAGTAACCAAATATTCGTGGCATCTCTAACAATTACTAATGTATAATATTTAATTTAATAGTAATATATAATATTAATTTAATAGTACATACACATACAGTTCCTACATACATATACAGTAAAAAAACCATATCCAATCTTCAATGGCATTGTTTGATAGCTTAATGAAATCATGTACGTATATTATGTTATTTTATTGATATATAAATCATAAATTTTCTTTTGTCAAAATAATTAATCTTAAGAGGCAGTTTACACTTTAGACCAACTTTTGACGAGAAAACTATTTCAACGAAAATTAACGAAATAAAAAAATATTAACTGAGTTTTTTGTTATCAAAAAATGACATTTTCCTATAGAAGTTAGCATAAGATAAAACTATAATCTATTCTTATGCAAAAATAAGTCACTTAAATAATATTTATTTATTTTTATTACAGAAATATATAAATGAGAATACTATAAAATCCGCTACGTCTGTGTTCCAAAATTGTACCGCGTAGTAATAATTAAAATATTAAAAGTATCAATACTATTTTCATTTTACCAGCACTAGGTGCACTATATGGACGACGACGTCCAGCTTTCGCATCGATTAGAAAATATCTAAATTTCAGTTGGTGGATTTTGTGAAATGCCTCTTAAGCAAAACAAAATGACGGACAAAATATATCACCAGACACAGAAGCATCTACGATATTAAACAGATCGTGGTCCTTGACCCGACGTGTTATGATAGATTAAAATTTTTGCTAAATTGTAGGGAAAATGAAGGGTAAATATGAGAATTTCAAAATACCATAATGATTATATTTTTAGGAATACAATCATTTTAGTATCAAAAAACACTCTTTATTAATTTAATTAGATTACAAATTAATTTAACTAAGTTAATTAAATTACAACTCGTAACAATTAACTCTACTATATAGGTACCTAAGAGTTTTAGAGACGTAATTCCCTTTGTAATGCCTATTAATATGTTTGAAATGTCTACGATGATAGTTTTTGTCTTCACCTATCTTTTGGCACTAATCTATATTATTATTATTAATATTATAAATGCGAAAGTTTGGATGTTTGGATGGATGTTTGTTACTCAATCACGCAAAAACTACTGAACGGATTTGAATGAAATTTGGCACACAGGTAGATGATGACCTGGAATAGCACATAGGCTACTTTTTATCTCGGAAAAATTAGGTGATCCCGCGGGATTCGCCAAAAACTTTTATAATGCAGTTAGCTGCACGCTGCAGCTAGTGTTTTATAAAAATACATTTTACTTAATCAAATCTAACCATTAACAAAATTATGCACTTTTTAAAGTTCAATAAATACTTGTTTTCTTTCACAATAGTATGTTGTTACGCTTGATGTCTTAAGGTGGTTAATTAGTATACTCGTATTGGGAGAACACATTAAGCTGTCTGGCTTAATAACAACCGGCATCAAGTGATGACCATAAAAGCTGGGCAGTGCGGCTATCCATTTTGCCACTATGATACACCATCATGCCAAACGGCAATCCTATGAATCGAGCTTGGCTTGAATGTTCAATCACATTCAATATGACTTTATTCCTGACGTAATTGCGTCGATGCTTGACACTGCCATGTTTGGGTTTGGCGGGTTAGGTAAACTTATATGCACGTGACATTACCATCCCGTCAAACGAATAGCAACGCACTGTTATCATCACCAAATATGTTAATGGTACATTGTCGTCCGTCTATACGTCTAAAAGCGATGGTCACTTTATCTATCAGAAGAGCCTTCTGCGTGTTTGCTATCTAATGATATAAAAAAAAAAATGAAGCAGAAAACGTATGTAAAATTACATCTACGCTTATATTTCAAAAACCTTTTCACGAAAGGTTTTCAATTAGTGTAACTAAAAAATCAATGAAATAGCATCTGCACCGAATACTGCATGACGTTCGTTCACGTCATACCGCCATTAAGCCTCACTGGTGGAATCGATCAATTATTTTTCGCTCGACGTGGTAAAAAGACGGTAACAGCTCGGATATTAAACGATGGCTCGACGTAGAAGGATGGAACGTTGGGTGTGATCCCTTTGACGAACACTCGCTATCCGTTTACGTTCTTATCACACTTTCCAATTTTCTTTTCCTTTAAATCAGTGCATTATTATTCCTTATATATTGTTTATAATTGAAGAATAAATAAATTTATGTTAATAATATAAATGTGAAAGTCTATCTTTTATGCACAGTTAAAAATTACGCAGCTACTTTTCTTCAAAACCTACCTTACTAAATGGTTTGATTTTTGAAGAAAAATAGCTAAAAATGTCAAAAAAAGTTAAGTCCTGAAATAGGGGACGTAAGTCTGTGTGAAATATTATGTTATATTTTTATTTTATGTCATTCAGAAAACCATCCGTTATAGATAAATAATATATCTAAGATAATAGCAGATATGAAGTTTAAAAAACACAAAGCCTGTTACAGGCTTTCACGTTTATGATAACGCGAAGTAGCACGGGTTTTAGCGGGGAAGAGAAGAAGAGTAGTGCGTTAATAAGTATATTACAATATTTTACAAAATGCGGTGTATGTACTCCTAGGGTAAACATAGCAAGTACACGACAACATTAGCGTTATTTAGGGGGTTGCTTAGCTAACTCCGAAGTTCAAACTGTTTAATCAAAATACAAAAATCATTGCCCGTGCTTACAGGAATTGACTAAACACTAATTAAATCTGATTTAAGATGGAAACATTGTTATAATCTTTTAATGTATGTATCTTACCAAATTCAAAATTGAAAAACAAAACATTTTTCTTTACATTTGCATTTCATTAAATAAATATCTTCTGTTGTTTAATGTATGTAGCTCGCTTCGAAAGAGTTCAATACTATCCTTAAAATCTAATAGAATTTACTATTATATTTTATCGATGTGCTTTGTTTGGTGGTTTGAGAAACTCTGGCCTACTGGAAATAGCACCGGTGCTAAGTAAGTGGCTGAAATGATCAACAGGATTATTACCTTCATTAACACAGGTTACGATATCATTAAGGTTAAAGTTAAATTAGCAGGTTAAGTCTTGAGTCTTTACAAACAGTGATAATAAGCGGAAGGGATTTTTTATGTACAACGTAAACCGATCATTTATTTGTGAAGCATGGCTTAAATATTTACTGTTTTTTTACTGAATATATATATATATATATATATATATATATATATATATATATATATATATATATATATATATATATATATATATATATATATATATATATATATATATATATATATATATATATATATAAAGCTAATCTCAAAAGAACACTGTGAACATTACCTATCAGATTATTTAAACAAAAATCTCAAAATTTCTACAGGAATGGGATCATGGCACTACCCACAAGATGGCAACAAGTCATCGATCAAAACAGCACATACATATTATAAATAAATAAAAAGGTATAGTTAAGCCCCATTAGGATATTGTAATCACAGTGTTTCGAATCATCGAATTTAAAGGTGAGCTACTATAATTATTAGTATTCATAAGTAATAGTATATTTCTGGAAAACTCTCGTACATACATACATTGAAACACTCATGATATTACTTCAGCTTATATTTCAGTAAACGGAAGTGTAATACCGAGCATTTGTACAGAGATAAGGTGCACGTGTGTGCTCGTAAGTTTGGTCGCAGCCCCATTAGTATCGGCCGCCTCTCGGCGACATTGATCGATGCAACTTCAGCTCCACTCAAGTTGCATCCTGGCACTACGCGCAAATTCCTCTTAACAAATTTAGAACACCATATTTCGAAAGCTTACAGCTTTTCAGATATATTTATTTAAACCTTAATTTTATATTTTTTGGAAGAAGTCATACTGTAGCCATAGAATTAGGATAAAAGAATACTATAATTATTTTAATTTCATGTTAGTATAGAAGCAATAAATACAGCCATAAGTGTGCATTAACATTGTTATTTGTACGCAAACTACTAACGTTGTAGTAAGGCAAAACTACGTTAGGAATGCTAGGTTTAACTGGCCACTCTATTGCTATGCCAATGTCCGAGCCCTTTAAAAGAATATATTTATTATCTATCCTGCTTTCAGGTACTAAGTTAGCGAATAAAGATTAAACCAAATAATTGTTAAACTACCAAGGTATTCACCAAGTTTTGGAAATTCACGACATCTCATTAATAAGGTATCACGTGCTTTTTTAACTTCCCTCTACATATGTAGGCAAGGATGTTATTGATTTTGCCCCGATTTTCGAAAATCAAGATTTCACCAGATCTCCATGTTTTGAGGTCCTATGTTTGTATGTATATATGTTTGAGTGTGTGTATGTGTGTATGTAAACGTCTTATAATTTTTGAACGGCTTGACCGATCGAAACGCGGTTGATGGCATTCGATTGGATATAAATATAAACTTCCTAAGAATTTCGACTAATTTGGTCCAAGTCAATTTGAGAGATTTTGAGAAATCCTAAGGAAAATTTTGAGGAAACAGTAATTTTTTGATATAACTTCCAAACTAATATACCGATTGAGTCCAAAATCTAAGCTGTACTATTCCTAAAAAAACTGCGTCCAATGCAAAAATTGCATCAAAATCGGTTTATCCGTCCGGGAGTTATCGTTGACTAAAAAAAGTGTTTTTCGAACTAATTTCGAAGTTTTTCAACAAATTACGTTTTGATCTTTTACAATATTTTAGTACTTCAAAAACTACGTCAATTAATGTCGTTTTAAAAATTAAAATCGTATTAAACTTTCAAAAGTTACAGCTTTTCAAATATTAAAATTACGTTGTTTACAGCAATCAGTATAAATAGCATGAAAGTTATTTTTAAAATAACTTTCATGCTATTATACTAATTTACTTAAAAATCTAGTCAGCTTTTCTACTTAAAACACTGCGTCAAATACCGTGAATCGGATTAAAATCGGTTGATTCTTTCGCGATTTATCAAAGACGCAATATTTTAAAAAAAGTATTTTTTGCCATTTATTCGTCATTTTTTAATCTATTGAATTTGTAGCTTAATAAAACAACTTGGAGCTCAAAAATTCCTTTAAATGCTATTCAATATATCAAAACCGATCATCATTTAAAAAATAATGAATCTTTTCGAAAATTAAAATACTATTACTTTTACAAACTTTAGGTTTTTTAGCTCTTTTCATTATTTCAATTCATGCATAATTATTGTTTTTGCTTTGTTGATCTTAAAATACCTTATTTTAGCGGAAAGTTTCAGGGTCAACCGTTTTACATATTTTCTTCACTGCTGTGTTCCGGTATAATATAGAGAAGTTCAAAACGACAAATCTTTGTTTAAAAATCATATATATATATATTGTTCCTGCACGGCGTTTGAAGCTATAGAACATCTAAAATTTTAATAATATTATGTTGGAAAAACTGTTACGTTTCCCAGAAATATTCAAGAGTCATGTAATTCTTTTCTAGCATTTCTGTGTTGTTACCCAACATACCTAACCTCACCTCTTTCCATCAGGAGAGCCTTGCTTGTTTGCTATTCTACTTCTTGAAATCATAATTGTCATTAGATCCTTGTCACACAAAAAGCTATACGCCATTGCCACCTATGTTTTTCTTTCCATAGAACCATTTTCTTGTTTGCTATCTATTGATATTATAAAAAACAAGAAAGATAATTTTAATACGCAAGTGAGGACATAAATATTAAGTATTTAAAAAAATGTATTCGATATAAATTAAAAGCAAAGTTAACATTGCTCAATTCGAAAAAACAATAGCGAAAACGTTAAGCAACTTCAGAAATGAAGTTAAAAAAACAAATCGCATTAAAAGTTTTATGTATCAGATTTTGAAGGTTATCAACCTAGAAAGAAAGTTGGGTGGTTTGTTGGAGTTCGCTAAAGTTGTTTGTAACGTCGCTGGGTGGGGATGGGGGTGGGTGGCCGCCCACACGGTGCGAACAAAGCCTTCCGTGAAAGCCTTCGGACGTTGATAGATGCGATAAGCTTGGATGCAAGTAAGCTGCATGCATTTCTTGCTGAAGTTTTCTCAAAATTATTTTGCAGAAAGCGAATTTTATTTTTAGATTAATTTAATAATTAAATTTTACATTTAAAAGATTAATGCGTTACTTTGCGGAAATTAAAAAATTTAAAGAGGAATATAAGGCTATTTATTTATCCGTTTTAGTTGCATTACATAGTACAAGTGTATTTGGCCGACTAGCTGACCTACGCGGTTTCACCTTCGTGTGACAGGTCATCTAGATAAGAAATTTCATATTCTTATATATAGGAGAGGTTGGATCCCCTAATAAACCCTCTTCAAAACGAACATCTAACAAAACGTCTCATATGCAAAAAGGGCTCTTTTACGTCATGTTACACATTTTGTCACATCGTACTACGAAGCGACTTTGTCTCGGGCGTAGATATTTACTTTGTTATGGGGGGAGGGTGGGGGTCTAATGTTACCAAAATGTTCAAAATTAAATAGTTGTACCCTGAATTTCCGTATACTGCATAAATTTAATTTACGTACATACAAATCTTAACACTAAATTCCTTATGGGTTAGGTAGGAATACCTTCTTTTTCTTCGCATTTAATTGTATAGTATATGGTCTTATAGTTATCATTCATAACTGTGACCAGCGTTTGTATTGGGTGAGTTGTTGTAGCTGTCTTACCACATACATGCTTTGCAATCCCAATATATAGATCGCAAATCACGCAGCAGAGGCCTATCTATCCCGCAACTGGGTAAAAAGTCCTAAAGTTTCTTTGACGTGAATACGTCTTTAAATTTGCATTCATAGTAAGGGACAGTTCAAGAAAACTGATAATAACAAAATTGGGGGAAAAAATTGGTGTTATAGCTACATAAGTATCATCAACATCTGAAATGTAATTATACCGTTGGATAGTTAAAGAATCAAATAATTTTTGAAACGAAGTGCGAACTATGACGCCACGCGGAGGATGGAGGAGGAAGTGCCGTCATTTTTAGATAATTTCGCTGCATTACTAAATTTGTATGTAGTATATCTTTTACTAGGAGCAGTTATGATATTTAATTAAGTTGAAGAGTTCCCTAGAACGTAAAAAGGTGAAGGCATGGTGAAGGCGCCCGAACCGATCAACGACGCGACGGTAACTGTACGACGAGTGATAAATTAGTAAAGTGCGTGCTGGGCCACGCGCAATGTAGGTTTCCGTAGTTGCCCATCACAATAAAGCGGACTAAAAAGATGGCTTTTGTAATAATATTTTTTACAATAGAGTTGGGCTAAGAACGCAATTATGCAGGGCAAGACGGGCACTCTGACTTAAAACTGTGCTTTTAAGCATTCGACATCAGCGATGTGTCTTCTATCCCTGCTAAAATCACATCGAAGATATATAAACTCATCCACCTGTTCCAGTACTACATCAACCACAACTCTTACACCCGTTCTGGTTGCTTCTCTTTCAAATACTAGAACTTTAGTTTTTTTCGCATTCAGTTGTAAGCTCCATACTCGTACAGTCATCATTCATATCTGTGACCAGTGTTTATAGCTCAGATGAAGTTGAGTCTAAAAGTACAGCGACTTCTGTATAAATAAGGCTGTTTACCACCAGATCACACACAATCCTGCCTGACGCCAATATTGACATCGATCCAGGGCAATTTGTTATCGTTTACCTAACGCCTAGCCATACCATTATCAACCATACCATGGTTTTTCACACCGGGGACTAATGGTGACGATAAGAAATACTTACTCCGGTGCATGCGTGATCGTGGGTACACAGACCACAGATCCATCTTGTCACCGGGGAGATCAGTGGTTTCTCTATCTTTATGCTTAGTCTCTGTTCCACATAAAAAAAACATCCAAACATCTCACATTCATTACATCTATCAATTCATGCATCTTATCTTATAACCAAGCTTTTGTACTATGGTTTCATACTATGAACATTCAACCTATTTAATGTCCATGACGAATATATCCACATCGCAAGTTCATCGCCTACCAATCTTTCTCCAAGTACATTTTATAAGTTAGTCGATTATTACCAAAACACTTGTAAAATCCTTCTAAGCCGTAATAGTTTTCCTTTTAATTTCATTATATTTACTACTACCCCCAAAACCAACCGTTAGGTGGCATAGGGGGAAAGACCCTTGACCCTAGCAAAAATTAGTGCTTTAATGCCTAATATTTTAGAAACAAGTCCCTTAATCGAAAAATTATTTTTGCAAACCGGCAACATTTTTTAACAACATATTTAGCGATATCCCATAACATAGTGTATATGTATACGAGAAAACAAATTAACATCTCCATTTTACATGTAGAGGAGCTAAAAAAACATAGACACTTGTGCACAACATAAACTACAAATTTGGCCTTAAAGCTATTGGCAAAAAAAAACTAAAGAGAAGAGCTGATATAATTAATACTAACACGTTAAAAGACAAGAAAATAAAATAAAACATAAATTAAAATAATACTAAATTAACCTACTAACTTGAACAACTTTCGCATCTTACTGCATTAGTAGAAAAGTAATCAGAGAAAAAATGACATTTGAAGGAAGGGAAACGTGAGGGAGAACGGACATTAGCACGACAATTACTACTCGGGAAATGAAGAAAGTGAATATCATCACGAAGATAAATTGGGGTTCTAGGATTATGAAGAATGTTATAAAGTAAGCAAAGATCATGAGTGTTTCTGCGAAGACGTTTGGATAACCACTTAAATTGAGCACGGAATTCCGGAACATGATCATATTTAGGAAGACTAAAAACTTTGCACAGATGCAGAAGTTTGCGAGGGTGCACAGATTTTGCATCCTCTCAAGATTATCCATTAACCCTTCAGTGGCATCAAGAAAACAAAAGTTGGTGTAGTTCATTATTGGGAGAATCAGTATTTGTATTAATGTCACAGAAATAATATATAGATTAACGTAATCTTTGTTTTCAGCAGTAGCAATTATTATAATGACTTCAAAGAGAGGAAAGAAAAGTAAACTTTTTTGCGAATATTGTAACACGTCATTGACATCTTTGATATTTATAGACGATGTTTACGTTTTCCCTTATAAGAAGTTTTTGCTTGTTTGCTATCCAATAATAAAAACGAACATTTTTAATGTCATCTACAGATTGTTCAATATGATTGTAGTTAATTTGTGATTCATGAGCGTGGTTATAGTTTTTTTCTTATGGTTGCATCTAAATTTGCAAGTATGTTTTTTTCTAGTATAGGGGGCAAACAAGCATGGGATGCACCTGATGGTAAGTGATCACCGTCGCCCATGTCCATCCGCAATACCAGAGGTCTTGCAGTTGCGTTGCTGGCCTTTTAAGAATGAGTAAGCTCTTTTCTTGAAGGTCCCCAGATCGTATCCATTCGGAAACACCCCCGCCGGTAATTGATTCCACAAAAAAGTAGTACAGGCAGGAAATGCCGAAAAAAACACACGGTTGTGAATTTCCAGATATGGAGGTGGTGAGGATGAAACTTTAAATTTTGACGGGATGTTCGATGATGGAATTCAAAAGTATTTACACCAATATTTGTGAGAAATGATTATGTGAACATGTATCCACCTCTCTTTTCTTACTTTTTACATGTCCAAATCAACGGACCATGCCTTTTCTCATTGTTATACTGATAACTTCTCACTTTGTTATTACAATTATTATCCATAAGTGGTGTAGCGTTGATTTGCCATAGCTTATTTGATAGATTTTGCATAACCTAATTCTCTACCCAGACTCCGAGCTTCCTTTGAAGAATATTCCATCTGCCGTACTGCTAGATAGTTCGTAAGAGGCGCACAATTAGCTACGTGAGTCACTACCATCGCGGCTACTAGGTGGTAGTGTTCTACATTATATCGACCAGATCTCGTAGCACCGCCTTACATATTTCTGCCGTAACGACGACAGTGCTTGTTATTGTATTGTTCGGGTTTGGAAAGTAAGGTAGCTGATAAGCTTATTTATAAATTCATGTGGCGTTATGACCCCGCCACGAGAACAGCAACGCAATATTATCATCTTTAGTGTATATACACCATGCTTGTGTTATAATATGTTTACATACACACACAGACACGCCATGGTTGTCTCTTTCCATCAGGAGAATCATATGTTTGTTTGCTATGCTATAATGTAATAAACACCTGCCTCGTAGTCTAGGGTATAGCCTATTCAGTTCCGATCATGAAGTCCTGGGTTCGATCCCCGGGCCGGGCAAATATGTTATTGAAATTTTTTCGAGGTTTTCTTCTAAAATCCAAAATGTCAGTGGAGCTTGGAGATTGGCGGGTGGTATGTTACCACACCCGTGCCTCGACTGAGTACGAAAAGCCGTCGACCCTGGTTATCGCTAGAAATAGTCGATAATAGCACGCAAGTCGGTAAAATGCGGCGATGGGGATCACCACTCATCTCGCCAACCGATAAACGCGGAATCGTGGTGAACTGCAGAGTCTATACATGTTCGTTTTATTTTGTCTATTCCGCAAGGGAAACTTTAAAAAACTTTAAAAACAACAAAGAAAAATATCGACACGTAGAATTTGAACCTGCGACCTGTTCCCTAAAGCCGGAACGCTCTCCTACTGAGCTAGTGTCGACAGGCTAGACGTGGCGAAATTCGTCTTTGCTATATGATCGATTACGTCGATTGTACTGATCGCTAGGTATATGTACGTATAACCAAGGACGCATGGGACCAAGGACGCAGGAACGCAAGGGAACCGAGCGGGATTTTTCCTCGAAAAAATTTCAATAACAACGTTTGTCCGAACCGAGGCTTACGTTCATTTGGAAGCTAATTATTTGAACTAAACTGTTTAATGATATGAAACGATGCAGTTACTACAAGTTTTCAAAATCTTTAAACTCGAATATATCAAAATCTTAAGTAAACATAGAAACTTATATCCAATATAATATAACTTATATCCAACAAAGTACAATGCTGTCACAAAAGCAATTTAACTCGAAACAATAATAAATAAATGTGACAAGTAGAAAAGAAAAACATACCTACCAAGTTTGGCACCACCCTAATGTATATTGTACTATTCACGTTGCTAGACACGAAAATATGTCGGTCTGCGGCGAGGCGCTGTAAATGCATTTTCTTATAATTCAGAAGCGTCACGTACCCGTACCAGCCCCTGAGGCGAAAGCCTGGGTACACAAGCACGCTAGCGAATTTGCAGTTACCTCTTTTTATCTTAAACCCCAACCTATAAAAGCAAGATAAGAAAATTGGATTGAAAAGGAATGTGATAATTTAAACTTAAAAGGAAAATACTTTTGAGATTTTTTAAGGAAAACGATAGAGAATAAATATTTTTTTTTATATCCTAAGATAGAAAACAAGCAGAGGGGTCTCTGATGGAAAGATCAAAGAGTCAACGGTCGCTTATAGACACCAAAAGTGTTGAACTTTTAAACTAATCATTTTTTAAAATATATAAACGGGTCAATAACGCGTACATATATAGAACTTACTTATAGTCTGCTCGTGACCACGGTCTATGTAACTTGGCCGAAACGTCGAGCTTTACAAGTAAGTTCTATATATGTACGCGTTATTGACCCGTTTATATATTTTTAAAAACCAAAGGTGTTAATGGTGGGTTGCTATCTTGTGGCGGGCTCTTATGCCACGTGCATAAGTTTACCGGCTACCTTACTCTCCAAACCGGACCACGACAGTTACAAGCACTGACGCTATTGTGGCAGGAATAGGTAAGGTAGTGGTACCAGACCCGGGCAAGACAATGCAGAACTCTACCACCTAGTAGCCACGATGGTAGTGACTCGTGTAGCCAATCAGACGCATTTTGCGACCTGTCTGGCAGAACGGCAGTTGGCCTATTCTTCAAAGCAGCCCGGGACCAACACGGGGAAAATTGATTGATTTTATTGTGATGATATTTTGCTATGTAATTAAATATCTTGAGTTCTGACAATTACTAGTTGAAAAATTTGCTCCTGAAAATTGGATTAATCTAATTATGTGTGTTTTAGCACTCACCCCGTGCTCGGGAAAACTATAAAAAATTATAAACAACAAAGAAAATTTTCGACATGTCAGGGTTTGAACCTACGACCTTTCTTTAAGCTGGGACGCTCTAACCAACTGAGCGAGTGTCGACTAGTTCAAAGTGACGAAATTCTTCTTTGCTGTATGAGCGATTCCGTCGATTGTACTAATCGCTCAATAGTACATACGTAGAAGTAGTTAAATGAGTTCATCCTTACAGATAAAATTCATATCTATAATATTGAACAACACTTTCGTGTTTCTCATCATATGTGTGTTTTAGCACTCACCTCTTTTTTGGGAAAACTTGAAAATCTTAAAAAATCTAATCCATATACATACGTATCACTACCATTGTCACTTTTAGGTGGCTATATTCGTGTTAAGGGGATGGGATAGAAGATTGTTAAAATTTATTATGTATTAAGGATCTGCTGCTTTATTCAGGCAAACTGCGCGGGTAAGCCAGTATTATTTAAAGGTAAGTTTAAATTAATGTACATTAGTTTTGCTCTATTTATGCTTTATCAAAATAATAGTAGAGAACACCAAGAACGGATTTTGGATTTACTCGAATGCGTCATTTAACTAGTTATACGTATTATACGTATGTATATCTAGCGATCAGTGCAATCGACGTAATCGATCATAAAGCAAAGAAGAATTTCGCCACGTCGAGCCTGTCGTCACTAGCTCAGTAGAAGAGCGTCCTGGCTTTAAGGAAATGGTTGCAGGTTCAAATCCCGCGTGTCGATATTTTTCTTTGTTGCTTTTAAGATTTTTCCAGTTTCCCAAGCACGGGGTTAGTGCTATAACACAAAAAATAACATAAGATTACTTACGATTTTATTAATAAACATAAGTTAAAATAAAATGTTTAACACATAAAACTTATTTTAAAAAGTAGTATCACGCCCATATTATTCTCGAAGAGGTAAGCATAGGTATAAACAAATGCACCCATGACTTGCCGAAGATACTTAGTACCACTGTGTCCAACTCCGGGCAACGTTGTTTTATCAGAAAACTGAAAAAAAAAACATTTTTGATTTGCCCGACCTGGGAATCGAACCCGATACCTCATGTGGTCAACACCGACACTGGACAACTAGACCACAGACTAGACGAAACTTATTTAATGTAAATAGTAATAAAATAAAGAGTATTAGTAGGATTATGCGTTTAAAACATCTCTTTGGTAGCGTATAAAGTGCCGTTAGCTAGCAATGCTATCATCAATTATAGTGTCGTATATTGCGATATATTAGTACATGGCTCGAAATAGCCACAAATTAGTCACAACTCGATTTGTCACATAAACATGAAGAAGTTTGTTAGGTTTCCTTTAGATCCCACATCCAGAAATACGACTCCGTCGACTAGGACCTTCAAAAAAATTACCCTGCAATGACTCTTTACAGATACTACTTTACTTTATAATTATATCCCCGTGTTGGTCCGGGCTCCTTTGAAGAATAGACCAACGAAGGCGATCAACTGGCTATACGTGTCATTACCATCGTGATTACTATTTCATAGTGTTTGGCAACGTCTCGCCCTGTTATGTGGTATCACCACCTCACCTATTCTTTAGACTTAAGACTTTTTTGTATGGAGTGATTTATCTATTATGAAGGAACTATTTAGCAGGTGATCTGTGACACAAGTTACAAATGTGTGTAAATACAAACGATTTTTTTCATATAATTAGATAGTAAACTAGCTGAAGGTTTTCTTAATGGAAGGCGACAACTATCGCCTATAGACACCAAATATGTTAATGGTGCGTTGCTATTAATGTGGCGGCGTCTTATGCCACATGCATAAGTTAAGACGACTTGATAAGTTACGAGGATACTTTTACTTGCGGCTTCACTCAGGGAAAATTTAATTTAAAATTTGGTGGTTAAATTTTAGAAAAAAATTGCTCGGCATCATAGCCCAGTCATTTGGTCAATAAAAAACAGGATACCTGGAAAATTTTCCGGGAGTTTTGAAAATTTGTTATTTTATGGATTTTGGTATGCTCTTTTCGAATTTCAACTTTGCCACCTCGTATTTCCACCGGTCGCACCGCCATATTGAAAAAATGGCGCCTAATAGCAGTTTTTTGGGAATATTATCTCCTTTCCGACGCGTTTTACGAAAAAACAATTATTACTAAATTAATTATAGTACTAAATTAAACTAGAAAAAATTTCCTACAATTTATGTATTTATAATTTTTTTCATAAAACCAATAGTTTTTGGATACGAGCGTTACAAATTATTACTTATTGCACCAGCTGCTTACTACTGGGTTAAAATGCTCCACTATATGCACAAATTGTAGGTGCTTGTAATAATTCGCAAATTCAATCATATAATAACGATGAAGAGGAAGAGACGACGACTATTTTTGAAAAAGCTTTCGATGAAATTGAAAACAAAATGCGTGTGATAAATCTGATAGTCACATCGCAGATGATGCGGAAGAAATTTCGGTCTGCGATGTCTCGATCGGTACTCAGGATTAACTCCAAACACCTGGTTCATCGGGAAAAGCAAAGTGAGGGAGATTGCGCTAAATTTCTAAATAATTAAATGTATCACACGTGGATAAGGCCTACAGAAGAAACCGCGGTAAAAAAACGCACTGCTTACTCTACCTCTAGGTGGTGTGGAAATGAGTTTTTTTTCAAAACGTCTATTGAAATGAACTTGCGGCGCTCGTACGCTAAAAACTATTGATTTTATGAAAAAAATGTAAATACATAAATTGTAGGGAATTTTTCTAGTTTATTTAGTACATAAATATTTTTCTTAAAATGCGTCGAAAAGGAGATATTCCCAAAAAGCTGTTGTTAGGCGCCATTTTTCAATATAGCAGCACGAGCGGCGGAGATACGAGGTGGCAAAGATCAAATTCGAAAAGAGCATACCAAAATCAATAAAAAAAACAATTTTCAAAACTCTCGGAAAACTTTCCAGGTAAAACTACCAAATGACTGAGCTATCATTAATATATTAAAAAAGGGAAGATACGTTACCTAGTCACAGCGCCCGGTCCTACAAAACTAGGCCCAGTGAACTCAGTGACAATCAATCACGCGCGGGACATCATATTGTACGCTTCTACTTTTCGATGTTTTGCCATCTTATATATATAAAAATCAATCCCTATTTTCCTTGGTCACGACATCACGCCTGAATGGTTGGACCAATTTCGGTAATTTTTTTTTATTGTGTTTGTAATTATAAGGAGAATGTTCTTATAAAAGAAAATATTAAGAAAATTGCGCGGAAAAATAGAAAATTTAAGAATACTTAACCACCATATAAAGTTTAATGCCATTTTGGCTGCGTGGAAGGACAATCCCGTAGACTTATATAAATTACGTGTCACGTTGTTTGTCCGCTATGGATTCCTAATATGAATGGCAAAAAAACGTTTGCCGGGTCAGCTAGTTAAATAATAAAAATGTCTTCTTGTGTATTCAACCAGTGCTATAATCACTCAATGAAAAAAAAAAGTTACACGGGGTTACTTTCCATTCGTAAGTACGGCAACAAATTGTTTTAGCCGTAGTATAATATTCTGTGGTCCGGTTAAAACAATTAGTTTGAAAATAAGATTAAATTATTGTTTGGTTCGCCATGTTTGTGAGAGTGAGATAGTATACAAATGTGACGCGACAAACGTAGTCTGCCGAGTTAGGTTTAGTGATTGCGATGTTGCAGCGTAGGTAACGTATCTTCCCTTTTTGAAATATCAATGCTCGGCACAATTATGGCTTTTATAATAGTTTGGGCGTAGACACAAGTATATGGTGCGGGGGCGCTGGACATTGTATAACGGCACGGCGCCGCTACCGGGAGACAGCGCAACATCATACCGTGGCACGATGCGGTGTACGGTGCACTGCGTTGTCACGTCATGGCAACAACAATAGTTTCAAACATAATTTTAAACAGTTTTTATATTAATATGGACTGCGATATTTACACATGCGAACTAAACAATAGTAAAACATACACTGCCGAGCGGTAAAATGCGCTCGGTGCATCGTACACAGCACCGTGCCACGGTCGACGCCGTGACGTCATCCGGTAGCGGCGCCATGTCGTTATACGGTGACCGCTTTGACAAGAGAAAGATAAGGACATGGCATTGATTTCCATAAACAATCAAAATTATAGAATTGCATGCATTCTAACGCTGAACAAATAAAAATGGCTTTTATCTGTGTTTAACAAGTTAAATTTTTCATAATAGACAAAGCTACAAAAATTTTGTCAGTGTTCTAATTTCAAATCATTTAAGAAAATTAACGTCAACTTAAACAGCTTGCGGCCAAAACGCCATTTCTAAAATAAGCTGTTAATGTAGGTAAGTTAAAATTTAATGTCAAATAACTCTTTGATTACAAAATATTAAATTTATTTTAGCGTTTATTTGTATTTTTGAAGTGAAAACTTCTTTAGGCGCGTTGAGCGTTTTGGTAGAGGGTAAAATCCTCGGTTCGCGTCACCGACATGCTAATGATAATAGTATATCTATAGCTATGTTTTGCATATAGTTTTAATTACTCTCAACTTAATAGTTCCGTTTTCACTTCTATCGGCAGTCCCACGACTGCTACTGGTTTTTTTTTCTATAATTTTAGTGTGTACCTTAAATCTAAAATAAAAACGAAGTGTTAAAATAACATGTTCAATTGCAATATAATTTAAATTTCTGTTGTTCTTAAGTCCGCCATTGTTAGGGACTAAATGACATGATTTTCTCTTGGTTATTTCATATCTAGTAGTAGTTTTCTTCATCTAAGGGTGAGCAGCGCCGCACCGTAAACATGTGTCCACGCCCTTATTCGTATGCCAAATTTATCCTGTCAATCAGTGGTATGATTGCTCAGTTCAATTATAATTATTATAGGGCCATTCATAAAATACGTTCGCATACAAGGGGGAGAGGTCTCGCTATGTGTGACAAGATAAGACAAGGGGGGACGGGGGATCTGCGGCAACATGACGTTTGCGGTTCAATAAAACAATACCGATTATAGATATTTCGATCCATTGAAAATTTGATTCATACAAATATTATTTATTTTTTCGTTATAAAATATATTTATTGGTTCATTTAAATTTTATTACAAAAACTAAATAAATATTTTTAATTCTCAAAGTTTGTGTACTACTCGTATCATTTGAAATTTATCACATTCGGTAGGATGGGGTCAAGTTCTTGTGATGTAGTATTTCTATAGGGTCACATAAAGTGTTACAAAGCGTGAAAATAGGGAGGGAGGAGGACAAAAAAGCTGTTTTTAGCGTGACGTATTTTATAAACGAAACCTATGGTTTCTCTTAAGTTTCCCCCGTATTGGTCCAGACTTTTTCCAAGAATAGAATATCTGCCGTTCTGCAGGCAGCTTAAAAGGACGAACGATTGGCATTAGTATCGTGGCTGCTAGATGGTTGAGTTCTGCATTGTCTCTACTAACGGGAAGGTCAAAATAATAATAAGTAATAAATATTACTGGATAAATTACAAGTAGAAATACATAAATAAATACTCAAATATATTTAATAATCACCCAAACCCAGAAATACTAACATCCATGCTCATCATCACCTACCGCTTTACCTATTCCCGCCACAATAGACGCTATTGTAGTGCTTGTCACTGTCATGTTCCAGTTTGGAAGATAAGGTAGCCAGTAAACTTATCCATGTGGCTACAAGAATAGCAACGCACTATTAACATCTTCGGTGTCTATAGGCTCATCAAGAGAGCCATCTGATTGTTTGCTATTTAATGATAAAAAATCGATGTTTTTACATGTATTACGTACATATTTTGTAATAGCATAATCTATACAAACTGGAGTTGACACTTCACGTAATAATTATACACACGGCTTTTAATAGTCCAAGCAAATACTTAAATTAAAATCTGTGTTTGTGTTGAAAATATAAAAAAATCTGTTTGTTTGCCTTGCCTTGTCTATATATATCAATATATATATATATATATATATATATATATATATATATATATATATATATATATATATATATATATATATATATATATATATATATATATATATATATATATATATATATATATATATATATATATATATATATATATATAAAGAAAATAAAATTTAAATTCGTTGTAATTATTTAGGTTCATCGTTCTAAATACTATTAATCTAATGAGATTGGATACTTAATAAAATCATTACCTGCGTTAAATTGCAAAACTTGTTATATATGAAAATATTCACCACTAATTGATGGAACGTATTAAGACCTGCGACAAAATTCCCATAATTATTAAATAGTATAAGAAGTATAAGATAAATCAAGCAAAAACTGTAGATATCTTATCGTAAAACACTAATGATGCTGCCATTGAACTGACTGAACTGATTGGTGTATTTAATACATTAAACATTTTATTGACACAATGACACAAACAACCAAGCAGGTTCGCACCACAGGTTCACCGCCTACAACTTATTAAGTACATTATAATTATATATAGCTTATAGACACTAAAGATGGTAAAGATGCGGAAGATGCGTTGCCATTCGTGTGAGAAATATGCAACATAATAATAATAATTATTATAAATAAATATTCTTTGAAAAATTACCTACAAGAATTAATCTAACGCCAAAGTAAGCAAATTACTTGCTTATGATATCGGTGTTAGCCAACGATATTAATACTTAGAAATACACATATAGATACCAAAATATATAATAAACACCCAAACCCAGAAATACAAACATTTATGCTCATCACACAAATGTTTCCCTGTCGGGGATCGAACCCGAGCCCCGTCGATTTCGTAGTCAGGGTCACTAACTACTCAACCAACGTGGCGGTCAAAATAATAATAATATCACTGGACAAATTACACAAACGATACTAATACATAGAAATACCTCTGTAAATACTCAAATATATTTAATAAATAATCACCTAAACCCAGAAATATAAATATTCATGCTCATCACGCAAATGCCTGTCAAGTGGCTCTATTCACGTAACAAAACGTTAATCGAGTCGAAGCGCTGTCTCTCTCACACAAATTTTCTTTTATATCATGCCGCATCGTAGCACGACGCGATGTTGTATCGTGTTTATGTGTACGAGACCTAAGAGTTTCAGCCGTCAACTCGATTGACATTTCTTCACGTGAATTGGAGGTAAAGTTGCTAGCCACTCGACGAACGGAGCGGTCAAAACATGCATAAGTTTGTCGAATACCTTGTCCTCCAAACGAAACATAACAGCGACAAGCATCGACGCTATTGCGACAGGAATAGGTAAATCGAGAGTACCAAACCCGAGCTAGACGTTGTTACTGCTACTACTAACTGGATTTTCAGCCTAAACTGAAACTTCAGCTCCTGTTCCAGTTCTGGCCGAAACTTAAACTGTAATATTTCAAGACTATATTATTATCTTATTATATTTTTATCAACAACAGTAGATAGTTAGTAGGAAGGTAACCAATTCCTAGGGGGGGGGGGGGGGGGCAGTTGCCCTTCCCTGCTCGCCCCCTCGGTACGCCTATGTTGTAAGCTATACAAATTTTCACTTTTCATCGACGGCACGTGTTGAAACTTCATTTCAATACAATATTAATGAATTAACTTGTACTGTTCCGTAATAAGCTAATAATTCTTATTACAACAGTACAAGTGTATTAATAGATAAACGTTATATTCAAATTCACCGAAAAGTTCAGTTGTCTTGTTTGGTGGCTTGCGATAAATTAAATCCCAGGAGCAAACTTTTTTTATTAATTAGCTGAATTTTTGTGAACAGCTTGGTTTTGACGAAACAACCATCTGGTTCTATCTTCGAAAAATCTTGAATCGGATAACTAATAAAGATACATAAAAAAGAAAACTTTAGAGTGTCGAATTAAGAAAATTTTCCACTTTACGTGTAGGACAAAGTAACCTTTGAATTATTACAATAATTAACAAGCTGTTGTGAGTATAACAAGTAGGTTGTTTTTTAAATTGATTGATATCAATTTAAACATTGTGAATTTTTAGAGTGGAGGACTCGTCAGAAAAATCATCGAATGTGTAGGACAAAAGTTTTTTCGTGTCTTTCATAAAATAATCAAGCGATTAAAGCAAAAAAAATAATTATTGTTATTAATAAAATATTTTTCCTTCACCGAATTGTTAATTTTCTTCACTTTTTTATATCATAAGAGAGCGAACAAGCAGATGACTCTCCTGATGGAAAGAGAAACCATCGCCTGTAGACACCACAGATGTTAATGGTGCTTTGCTATTCGTGTGGAGGTATGTTATTGCCACATGCATAAGTCTCCCGGCTACTTTACCCTTCAAACCGAAACACGACAATGACAAGCATTAACGCTATTACAGCAGGAATAGGTATGACGGTGGTTCCAAATACCAGAGCGAGATGAATCCCTGACACATGATAAGTGCTAAAACACATATATCATAGTTAATAACCATAACACGTAATCTTGTAGCGTGTTTTCGTTATATCGCAGTATTATTTTTAAAAAACGCCTTCATATTCTCTTTTCCATCGCAGCTGTCATATCTGAGCAAGTGAGCACAGACACTGTGCGAATATTTTATTTGGGCAGTGCGGGGACGTAGCCACCCTGCGCCTATCCCCTGGATAGTGGGTGGGTGCAAGTGGGGCAAAGGGGGACGACGTTGATCGATGCACGTCTTGCGCCGGAGGCTGCACCCAACGTAATTCATTAAACGCTGAAACTGCAAGCGGATTTTGAGTATTAAAACGATTTCTCACGGGGTGTCCGGTTTGGTCGTGCCTTTATGTAAGCCAGACGGTTTAAAAGGGTGCGCTTAGCAAAGCGAATTTATTAATGAGGCTTAAACGGAGTGCAACTCGAGTTGTACGTAACTTGAGAAATATTGTCAATTTTGTGCTCAGATGTGGTGGCTGCCTTTGAGCTTTACTAAATTGATCAGAGAAAAGTGCTCCAAACTAAACGGTTTTATTTTATTTTATTTGATTGTATTCGATTTAATATTTTGTCAAAAATAAATAAATGTTGCCCTTTTTTGGATCATAAAATAGCAAACAAATTGATGGCTCCCATGATAGAAAGAAAAATCGTCCAAAGACAAAAAAAATGTAGAAAACTAGCTGTACCCGCGATTTCGTCCGTGTCGAAAAAATTCTAAAGACAGACCCGCGGTTTTATCTTCATAGATCCTGTTCCTGTGGGATATCCGGAATAAAAACTATCCTATGTCCTTTCTTGGGTTTCAAACTACCTTTGTACCAAATTTCATTCAAATTGGTTCAGTGGTTAGGCGTGAAGAAGAGACTGACAGACAAGAGTTACTTTCGAATTTATAATATAAGTATGGATTTAGTATGGATGCGTTGTTATCAGTAAAGCGGGCTGAAATGTCACATACATAAATTTACCGACTTCCTTACTCTCTAAACCGTAATGCGAGAGTGACAAACGTCACATAATTCTGGAGACTAACAGAACTCAATGTACATTGAGTAATATTCATACATACAAGTAATCTAGCAACGCACAAATAGACATCTCTCACGGACGCGATATCTCGGAATGGTGCGGAACAAACTTTTTTTTTATGTTATAAGATAGCAAACAAGCAGATGGGTCTCCTGATGGAAATAGTCAACCATCGCCTATAGACACCAAAGGTGTTAATGGTGCGTTGCTATCTTGTGGCGAGGTCTAATGCCACATGCATAAGTTAACCGGCTACCTTACCCTCCAAACCGGAACACGACAGTGACTAGCACTGACGCTGTTGAGGCAGGAATAGTTAAAGCGGTGGTACCTGACCTAGGCGAGACAATGTAGAACTCTACCACCCAGTAGCTACTAGGTAGCCACGATGGTAGTGACTTGCATGGCCAAAGGTGTCTATTGTTATATTACAACAATATAAATAATAGACATCTTTATATTATTATATTACAACTAACTTTTGTATGCCTAATGCTAATTTTTCTCAAATAATAGAAAAGATTATTTTAAATAAGCACAGTAAAAACCAATTATTAATCATTTATATAGGAAGAAGAGGCAACACTAATTTACATTGTATAAAGAAGTATTTTGATCAACTATCCTTGTTGGATGTTGAAAAAATTTATTTATTTGCATTGCCTTATAATAACAGTTTGCCACAGACTGAAAATAAAATTAGATATAAATGTAATATAAAATTACAAACAATGTCATTTTATGACGATAAATTTCAGTTTATTGACTGTAATTCATTTATTAAAACAAAGTATTCTATGACAAAAGATATTTATTATCTTTCTTATTACTTTAAAAGGCAAATAGCAAGCTCGCTATATTTTCATTTTTTTAATGCAGCCAAGTACTTGGCTAACATAATTGCTTTTATTGAGCAGTCAAGTAATTCAAACAAAATAACTTTAACTGTGGAACCTGATGTCCCACAGCTTAATTTAAATAATTTAAATTAGTAATTAAGACAATAGAGTCAACCTCTAGCAATAATTTAACTACTAAGTGCATGAACTTGAAATATACTGTCAATGACATTTTGAAAGACCATGAGTGTTATCTATATGGAGAATGAAAAAAAATCTCCAGTACCTTGTAAGAAAAAAGATTTTATGTGTCAATTAAACCTGGTTCATCAGAATATTCAAGGTCTGAATGGTAAAGAATTAGAATTGGAGCTGTTCATGAACTGTAATAATATTGATATTTTATGCATTACGGAACATTGGCTAAGAAGCCACCAGGTACTGTTCAGCTTCAATAATCACCAGGTTGCCAGCTCGTTCAGTAGAACTAATATGATACATGGTGGCTCAATGATTATAGTTAGTAAAACAATAAAATTTAAGGAAAGTAAATACATAGTGAGCCTTTCTATTGCACGAGTTATTGAGATTGCTTGCATTGAGTTTGAGCAATTTATTGTTATCAGTGTATACAAGCCCCCTTGTGCATCTTATGATTAATTTATAAACAAGATGGAGGAGGTTATATTCAAAGCCTCCAAATCAAAGATGAATATTGTTGTCTGTGGAGATTTTAATATAAATATTTTAGACAAATCTTCATTATCATGTAATTTTCTTAATCTTTTTAAATCATTTAATCTGCACAACATTTTCTTTGAGCCTATAAGGATAACTGCCACTAGTGCTACTTGTATAGATAATATATTTACAAATGTAGTTCCCACTAGTAGTTCAATTATATATGTACTAGATTCTGACCATAGTGGCCAATTAGCTAAGTTCCCAAAAGTGACAAACAAACCTCAAAGAAAAGAAATTGTTTTTGTTCCAATGAATACTAGCCGAGTAGAATGTTTTAAGGCTAACTTAACTGAAAAATTGCCAAAGCTGCCCTATCATGATAATTCGAATATATGGTCCTTTGTTTAATTTAATTGACACAGAATATAGTCGGGTACTTACTCCAAAAATATTATCATTAAGCAACCGAAGAGGTTTTAGTGAATGGGCTACTGTGGGAATTTTTAAAAGTAGAAAACACTTATTTGACCTATATTATGAAAAATCTTATAACCACAGTGTGGAATTTCAAGGATATATAAAAAAGTATTCCAAAATTTTTAAAAGGACATGTAATACAGCAAAAGCCCTTCACATAAAAAATATTATTAAACAATCCACAAACAAAATAAAAGCTACTTGGAATATTATTAATAGTGAAACTGGAAAAACCAAAAATTTCAATAATGTCTTCCAACTGAAATCTGATGGAGTCAACATAGAGGGAGATTTGAAGATTGCAACAGAGTTTGAAAATTTTTTCTCCAATGCTGCGGTCTTAACAACTCAAAACTTTAGTTCATCAGTTAGTACTGCTGAATCATTACTGAAGCAATGTGTAACCAAGTGCGATAAAACTTTTGAATTTTCATTTATTGATACCGAGGATATTTTAAACGCCTTTAAAACATTGGAACCGAAAAAACCTTAGATTTATGGGGACATTCTGTTAGAATCATTGCTTCAGTAATAAATGTTATTGCACCATATTTAGCTGTAATATTTAATTGTTCTGTAACACATGGTGTTTTTCCTGACTTAATGAAATTCAGCAAAGTTATTCTAATTTTCAAGTCTGGCTCTAAATGTGATCCCTCTAATTTTCGGCCTATCACGGTTTTACCAACCCTAAGTAAAATATTTGAAAAAATTATACTAGGCCAAATGCTTAGACATTTTGATAAATTTAGATTATTTCACAATAAACAATTCGGTTTTACGAAGGGTTGATCAACCTTAGATGCTGGTGTCGAATTACTCAAAAACGTTTATGAAGCCTGGGAGAACTCGCACGATGCACTTGGAGTGTTCTGTGATGTGATGTGATGATGCATTTGACTGCGTCGATCATAACATTTTAATCAGGAAGTTACACCATTATGGAGTTCGAAATAATGCTCTCGATCTTCTGGTTTCTTACTTAAATGAAAGAATTCAGAGGGTTGATATTAATGGAGAAAGGTCCCCTGGTGCTGTTGTAACCATGGGTGTCCTGCAGGGCTCCATACTTGGTCCATTTCTGTTTCTGATATACATAAATGACTTGCCTTACTATGTAGGGGATAAGCATGGAATCGTACTGTTTGCGGATGACACTTCACTTTTATTCAAAGTGAAAAGACGAATTGGTAAGTATGACGAAGTAAATAATGCGATTTCAAAAGTTGTACACTGGTTCAGTACGAACAATCTTTTATTAAATGGTAAAAAAACTAAGTGCGTTAAATTTTCATTGCCTAATGTAAGGCATGTAGATACCAGCGTACAACTGGATGGAAACAATCTGGATCTGGTGGATTCCACTGTGTTTTTAGGTATTACTTTAGATAAGAAATTACAATGGGGACCGCACATTAATAATTTAGCAAATAGACTTAGTTCAGCAGCTTATGCAGTTAAAAAAATGAGACAGTTAACTGATGTCGACACAGCAAGAATTGTATACTTTAGTTACTTCCACAGCATTATGTCATACGGAATTCTTCTCTGGGGAAATTCTGCTGAAATAAATACTATATTTGTATTGCAGAAAAGAGCTATTAGGACAATTTACAATCTTAGCCCGAGGGTTTCCCTGAGAGAAAAATTCAAAGAAATCAATATTCTAACTGTTATATCCCAATATATATTTGAGAACTTGATGTACGTTCGTAAAAATATTTGCTTTTTTAAAAAAAATGGTGACGTACACTCACTTAATACAAGGAACAAAAACAATCTTGTTGTGCATGCATCTCATCTCCACAGAATAAGTAACTCTTTTATGGGGCAATGTATATGCTTTTACAATAAACTTCCCGAAACTATAAGAGATCTACCAGTCAATAAATTTAAAAAATGTGTTAAAACAAAACTGTGTAAAAAAGGATATTATAAAATCTCAGATTATTTAGAAGACAAAAAAGCCTGGGATTAATTGCTCCTCATGCCGATCTCATATATGTATATTTTTTGTCATATTGTGATAATGTAAAAAAATCAATGATATATAAAAAAAAAGACAAGCCCGCTGAGTTTCTTCCGATGGATCTTCTCAGTGTGTGGCCGCGTTTCCGATCCGGTAGTTGTTTTAAAAAAAAATGTTGACGTGTCAAAATAACTTGTAAAAAGTTTTATTGAATAAAGTATTTCTGATTTCTGATTTCAACAATATAAAATATCTAGGTATGCAAGCATATTCGAGTCAGTGTTAAACTGTAGTTAACATTTTTGCAGCTGAAACAAAGGCAAGCTTAAGACCTGAAAGCAATTCATGTTCTTTGAGTGTGAAAACAATTCAGAGTTCTTGCTACACCTGCATCAATCAACGTCAGTGCAGTTTGCAGGACAGGGGAAGGATTATGCTTGAGAGGACGGGTAAGATTTTGTTCTAGTATCGTATAAAGCTTTCTTTATTAATGATAGATTTTGTATGTATTTAATGTTTTAGTTTAAGTAATAAATAAGTTGACTGCTTCGTGGTCTAGGGGTAGCCTATTTGGCTCAGATCTTGAAGTCCCGTGTTCGATCTCCAGGTTGAGCAAAAGTGAGGTGTTTTCGAGGTTTTCTTGAAAATCTAAAATCTTGATATAAAACAATATTTTTTATATCAGATAGCAAACAAGCAGACGGTTTGCCCGATGAGAGATAACTATTGCCCATAAATACAAAATATGTGTTAATAATTAGCCCCCATATGAAGGGTATGCATTGTCGCATGCGAAGGTTTATCGTTTAGCTATTGTCAATATTATATACAAACATATATAAAATGAGTATATGCGGCCATCAATTACTGAATTTTTGTGTCAAAATAAAGCTGAAGTGTATGATAAAGCTGAAGCTGAAATGAACTGATTTTTTACTAATTATTGAAATAATTCTTAAAGTATCGTCACGCCAGTATCCCCGTAGAAGTAGGCAGAGGTACAAACAAGTGCACCCACGATAAGCCAAAGATACTTGGTCCCACAATGTGATAGGTGGCCAGCCTATCACCAACCGAGCACTTTCTAATCTCGAGCAACGTTGTTTTTATCGGAAAACTGAAAAAACATATTTACTGAATCGCCCGACTCGGGAATCGAACCCCATGTGGTCAACTCCAACACCGGACCACTAGACCACAGAGGCGATCAATCTTATCTATCTATATATATAAAAATCAATTGCTGTTCGTTAGTCTCGCTAAAAATCGAGAAAGGCTGAACCGATTTGGCTAATTTTGGTTTTGAATTAATTGTTGAAGTCCAGGGAAGGTTTAAAAGGTGAGAAAATATAGAAAAAAAATAAGAGTAGTTAAAAAGGCAGAACAACGTTTGCCGGGTCAGCTAGTATCTTATGCGCGCTTAAGACACACGCAGTCCGGAATGTATGTGAAAATAGCCTATAATAGTCCATAATAACGTCAATGCTTGTCACTGTCGTATTCCGATTTGAATGGTAAGGTATGTAAGCTTCACTTTTCCTCGTGTTGGTCTCTGGGTCATTTGAGTAATAGGCCAACTGCCGTTCTGCCAGGCAGGTCGTAAAAGGCGACCGACTGGCTATGTGAGTCACTACTATCGTAGTTAATAGGTGCTAGAGTTCTGCATTGTCTGCATCAGTAGACCCATCTGCTTGTTTGCTATTTTATGATACAAAAAAAAAATCTGCTTGGCAGGAAAAAAGAAAAATTAAATTTATCATTAGGAGATTCAAATTATTGCTACTTGCCATACTTAAAGAAGAAAACCCTGAAGAGTGATGTTTTACGTTGTTTCTTTACATCTGCAGTAATACGGCCGTCTTCGGTTTCATCCTCGAGGCTGAGGGAGTTTGAATAGCCATTAGTTATGCGCTTTATGAAAAGGATGAATGCTTTTTATCTTTCCTTGCCCATCAGTCTAATGCTCGACGGAATTCCTAGCGCATTTTTAGAAAACTTCATCTATTGATATAAAAGAATAAATGTTTAAAGATTCGTTCATTTTTAAAGCAGTTTTAAGTAAAACTATAATTAATTTATTTTTGACTAGCGACCTGCCCGCGGTTTCACCCGCGTAGCTTTTGTTCCCGTGGGAATATCGGAAAAGTTTATATACTAAGACCTCCCTCAAGAATTAATATATCTATCAAGAAAAACCACATCAAAATCCGTTGCATAGTTTTAAGCATACATATGGACAGACAGAGAAAGCGACGTTGTTTTATACTATGTAGTGATTTGTGATTTTTCAACCAACCGGTTGGTTGGAGGTTGTTGTTGGAGTTGGAGGTTGCAACCTCCCAAAAATGAAGGAGTTTGTCAATTCGGCTGTCTGTTTTTAGGGTTCCATACCCAAAGGGTAAAACGGGACACTATTACCTACTAAGACTCCGCTGTTCGTCCGTTTGTCTGTCTGTCTGTCGGCTTGTCCGCCTATCATCAGGCTGTATCCCATGGCTCGTGATAGATATCCGAAACTTTCACAGATTATGTATTTTTGTTGGCGCTATAACAAATACAAAAAACTTTAAAAAGGAGCTTTATGCGCGTGTCCGACTCGCACTTAGCTGTTTTTTATTTATATTTGCTACCATTTGATGAAATTCTTTTGATACTTGACTTGATGAAATTCTTTTTTCGTTTGGGAGGGTATACTTTCCGTGTGGTTCTATTTTCATTTGGTGAAGATCAGATACAGGGTTCTGGAGGTACAGGAAATAAAAAGTCGATTACTGTAGTTTTGCTGTGTTCAGTTATTTGTTAATTTATATTTGGGTTAATTTATAGTTGGTACTCACCCCGTGCTTGGAAAAACTTGAGAAACTTAGAAACAACAAAGAAAAATTTCGACACGCTAGGATTTAAACCAGCGACCTTCCCTTAAGCCTTACCTTTAGGGAAGGTCGCAGGTTCAAATCGTAGCGTGACGAATTTTTTTTTGTTGTTTTTAAATTTGTTATTATCTTTCTTATACGTTAGCGGTTAACTGCAAATTAGAATAAGTACCTGAATGACCGATGATGAGCTTCGCTCGATATTTTTTTGGTAAAAGTAAAATTTTCTAAAAGTGAAATCTAGCTAGTTCGATTTATCGCCCACGAAACTCTCTGCATACTAAATTTCATGAAAGTCATTGGAGCCGTTTTCGACATTCAGGTTATATATTTATACATATGTATTTGAGGTTATGTACATAAAAATTGTCTCATAAAAAGTTAAGTAAGTTTCTTTTTTATATCATAAGATAGCAAACAAGCAGATGGGTCTCTCGATGGAAAGAGTCAACCATCGCCTATAGACACCAGAGATGTTAATGGTGCGTTGCTACCTTGTGGCGAGGTCTAATGCCACATGCATAAGTTCACCGGGTACTTTACCCTCCAAACCGGAACACGACAGTGACTAACACTGACGCTGTTGAGGCCGGAATAGTTAAAGCGGTGGTACCTGACCCAGGCGAGACAATGCAGAACTCTACCACCTAGTAGCTACTAGGTAGCCATGATGGTAGTGACTCGCATAGGCAATCGGTCGCCTTTTACGACCTGTCTGGCAGAACGGCAGTTGGCCTATTCTTCAAAGGAGCGCGGGACCAACACGGGGAAAAAGTGCTCGATAGATATTATTAAAGTAATAGATTTTGAGAACGTTTGGAACCTAACTTTTACCCCGTGTTAGTTCAGGCCTCTTTAAAGAACAGACCATCTGCCATTTTGTCAGGCAGTTTGTAAAATGCGAACGATATGACAAAATTATTACTACCATCGCGAATACTAGGTGGCAGAGTTCTGCAACGGCTCGCTCGGGTCTGGTACCATCGCCTTACGTATTCCTGTTGTACATGGGTCTCTTGATGGAACGAGTCAACCATCGCCTATATGCAACAGAGATGTTAATGGTGCGTTGCTATTTTGTGACGAGGTCTAATGCCACATGCATAAGTTCACCAGCTAACTTACCCTCCAAACCGGAACACGGCAGTGACTAGCACTGACGCTATCGCGGCAGGAATAGTTAAGGCGGTGGTACCTGACCCGGGCGAGACACTGCTTGTCAATGTCGTGTTCTGGTTTAGAGGGTAAGGTAGCCGATCAACTTATGCATATGGCAATACTAAAATGCCACACGAACAGCAACGCACCATTAAAGATTTTTCTGTTTCCATCAGAAGACCCATCTGCTGTTATCCTCTCATTAAAAAAAACTATTTTCGAGTTTGCATGTTGTCTGCCTAAAAAATAAGCATTAGCCATTTTCACAGTTTTAATTTTTTTAAAGAATATACCGTTTATTTTCTTGCCAGATAACTCATAAATAGCGTCTAAAGACTTTTAGAGGCTAGGCGGGTAAAAGCGTAACTACAATTGTGACTATCTATTTGACCCCGTTGGTCCGGGTCGATTCCCGGCAGGGACAAGCATTTATGTGATGAGTATAAATGTTTGTATTTCTTGGTATGAGTGTTATGTGTGTAACAGTATTTATAAATGTATTTCTATGTATTAGTGTTGTTGATTAACAACCATAACACAAGCAAATAGGTTTTTTTATGTTATTTATATTTTATTTATTTATTTATTTCAGGAAAACTTACAGCTAGTTATACAAACATATTATATGATGATGTGATTACAAAGGCCAATTAAAAGTTTTCTCAAGTAAAAACAAAGAAAATGTTGTTGAAAGAACACATTCCCACATTAAATTAAGAACTACACATTAAAAAAGTTTTGGCTCAGTTTGCGCTTTAGCTTGCATACTTTAGTGTTAAATAAGTCTAAGTTTAAGTGACGAGAGACAATGTTGAAAGACACAGAGACACAGAGACAATGCTTATTTCGGCCTGGGAATCTAATCCGGGATCTTGGAATCCGAGGTTTGAGCTAGTAAATAGAGACTATGGGTACTATTTAATAGTTTATTTTTATCTAGGGAAACTAACTATCGCTTCTGTAGTCTAGTGATCCGGTGTCGGAGATGACTACATGAGGTTCCGGGTTCGATTCTCGGGTCAGGCAAATTAAAAAATGTGTTCTATCAGTTTTCTGATAAAAACAACGTTGCCCGGGATTGGATAAGTGCCCGGTTGGCGTCAGGCTTGCCATCTTTCACATAATGGGACTAATGGCTATTACATTAACATAACATCAGACTAACACTAATTTAGGACACTGTTTAGTGACATGTTGTCACATTCTTTTCATTTGAGACAAGAAGTGACAGCATACTATTTAGGATTGTTCTAAGCTAAGACAATGTTAGGCCATAAGTATCTTCGGCTAATGATGGACGCACTGGTTGTACCTCTGCCTACACCCTAGGGTATAAGAACGTGAAAATACTTTTTTAGGTAAACTAATAATATAAAAATTACGTTTCAAAATATACTTTATACCAAACATTAATTAAAATATCTGTATAGGCGAGGCATCGCGACAAACGGGAAAAAACTGGTTTGTTAAATCACGTTTTTTTGTATTGATTGTTAAATAACAATTTTACAAAAATTACACGATGTACCTGAAGATATAATGTGCTAACTGATTACATGATTGAATGTACTTTACTCGATCATATAAAATTCTAAAAAAAAGCTAAAAAAATTTTTAAAACAAATAATTTGTATATAATATTTCTAATCTTCCACATGATTTTTATATGGTGATATTTAGTTGTAAATACAAAAAAGAATGTGCTAAATTTTAGTTTTCAGCTGATGTCCTATATTTATTTATCCGAAAATTAACACGTTTCCCAGCGGTTTCAGAACATACCGCGCCACCCATTTTCTATAGAATTGACGTTAAATACCTCGTCTTAATACTTCACGTATTAACTTACCACTTAGTAAAAACATTGGACCCCTTTTTAAGACAATTGTGCGAACGGTAGAGTATGAAATTTGGCACAGTTGAAGTTTACATTACGGAGGACTGCAGAAAACTTATAATTTTTAAACAAAATGCACTAGAAATACATTAAATTAATAAAAATAAAAATTACCCACACTACATTCATGTGACATACATAATATTAACACACATGTATACTGAATATTTTCTTTACGGCTAAAGTCAGCTGTCAAACTTAAAAGAGGTATTCTTTAGTCTGTGGTTGAATTTCGACCACAGGCGATAGCTAGTACTAATTAATATTTACTTTTATAGGAAATCAAGATGGGTAATGGCCTTTAAAAACCTCTGGTGTTGTAATTGTTAATAGGCGGTTGTGACCACTTACTGTTATATCAGTTCTTTGTTTGTTTTACCCCTTCTCCTATACAGAAAAAAAATTTGTAGGTTGGAGTGAATGAGGCGGCCGTGAACGTTGGATTATAATGAAGTGCACACAGTTCCAGACATACAGTATATTGAGTGATTGAGATGTTGCAATATTGCAAAATTATAAATCTGAGTTACTATTATAAATTGTATTTATTTAGTGGCCCTGTGGAATAAATAATGTAACTTGCTTCATTTTTTATAAAAAAACGTGTAAATTTTATGGCAGAAAAGGAAGATTTAAAAGTTGTTTTTAAAAGTAAGATAATGTATACATGTTTTCATGACTCGTGATAGTGTTCCTTTTTAAAACCTACTTGCTATTGAAATGTGTCCGTTGAATTCTAATATAGGGTTATTGCACGTTAAACTTACTTGAAAATTTTGGTTCAAGTTATATTCTTGTTGGTCTTTCAGGCCGACTTCATCAATATCCATTGGATATTGATGAAGTCGGCCTATATATATATCGCCTATACGTAGCAAAGATGTTATTCTACCTTCAGAACCGGAACACGACAAGCACTGAAGCTACCTGTTCTTAGGTAAGGCGGTGGTACCACATACCTACCCAAGCGAGCCGTTGCGGAACCTTTATTACTCAGTGCTCATGATTGTAGGGATACGTAGAAAATCAATCGTTCACCTTTTAAGAACTGCCTGGAAGAATGGAACATGGCTTGATCTTCAGAGAATTATCAAAGAAAGTGGGAAAAAACGAAAGGGAGAAAAAACGAAAGGGAGAAAAAAAGGGGTTTTTATATCATAAGAAAGCCAACAAGCAGATGGATCTCCTGATGGAAACAGTCAACCATCGCCTATAGACACCAAATATGTTAATGGTGCGTTGCTATCTTGTAGCGAGGTTAAATGCCCACATGCATAAGTTTACCGGCCACCTTACCCTCCAAACCGGAACATCATAGTGACAAGCACTGACGTTATTGCAGCAGGAATAGGTAAGGCGGTGGTACCAGACTCAGGCGAAACAATGAAGAACTGTACCACCTATTAGCTACGACGGTATGACTCGCATAACCAATCGGTCGCCTTTTACGATCGACACGACCTGGCAGAACAGCAGTTTGCCTATTCTTCAAAGGAGTCCGGAACCAACACGGGGAAGAATGACTCGGGGAAAATTCTCCTTTGTTTGAGAGGATTTGCTTCTGAATTGCTTCCATAGAAAAATCAGACGTGGACGTCTAGGCATACAGGAAATTTAAAAGTGCTTGTAGTATTTATTATATTTATTATATTATGTTATAACTGCATTTAATTTGCTATGAATCTGTTTAACAAATATAAATAGTATTTAATTTGTGGTTCTACGCTGATCTAATATGTGAAACATCATGACATTAATATCTATAGGTTTCATAAATTAAACAAATGCGTTTTCTTAGAATTTCTCCGTTGGTAAATCATTATGCAGCAATGTACATACGTCACTTAGTCATTACTTTACACGTGTTGTCAATAAACATTTATGTTCACGCCTCTATTCTATGGAACCATAACTCTAAAAATATATAGGCGATTCTTATTGAAACGTGCGTAAACATGACATCATAATGCAGTCAGTTGCAGTAATAACCTTACAGTAAGAAAAAATGTACAAACATAAAATAGAATTATGATTATTTACAAATAACGAGCAAGGTTTTCATAAAACATTAGTTTTATTAAGTTTTTTTTTTTTATTAATAATCAGCGGTTCGTCCCGAATCGTGATGGCACAGAAGTATCATAATGAGTTTTGGATTGATAAATTCTTATTGCTTTATTAATTTTCCTGTCAAATATCACGACGTTCTGTAACACGATTACTGAGTTATCATCGAATCAAAATTTGACAGTTCCAGTAGACTGAAGAACTTTGCTCGCTAATGCAATAACACACGGAAAGTACTTATTTATCAATTTATTTAATATTTTATTGTACACAAGAGAACAACAAAAAACATTATAGCAAGCGTTACTTAGAGTTTAAACTATGATCCGCCTGATTTTATCATTTTCACTACTTCATACGTAACGATTTTTTTACACACGACCGGCCTGATGGAAAACGAGATAGCTTGATTTTTAAAAGAAATCCAGATAATATTAATATTCTCAACCAGGGAGCAATTTTGATTAGTGATATATAAGAGAGGCAGCGGAGGTACCTGTTGCGCTTATCATCAGTCACAACGACAATTGGTGCTATATTATATACTCGCTGTTGCTCGCGACCTCGTCCACGCGGACTTCGTTTACTCCACACAGCTCCTTTGAAGTAAATCCAATTTGAAGTAAATCCATGCAGTACTTTTTGAGGCTACCCCAGACATACATACAGACAAACAGACAAACATATAAATAGACAAACAGACAAACTGACAAAAAATTTAAAAACTATATTTTTGGCTTCGATATCGATTGTAGATCACGCCCCAAGTATCCTTTTAAAAAAATATTCAAAGTACAGTTTTGTCTTTCTTACGATTTCATTATATGTATAGATAACCTCTTAAAGTATGCATGTGTATAGACTAAAATTCTTTCTGTCTCATCCGCTACGACATAGTAATTCGTGATAATGAACGAGACAGAATAAGTACTGATTTACGCACACGATCAACCTTGTTTATTAATAAGACCATAATCTTAACCGTTAATATGTAGAACAATGGATATGATAATTTTACCGCATATACCTAATATATTAACGTATTTAAGCGATCACCGTTAATTATGTGAGATCATCTGGTTTTACCACGGCCTTGTCAAAAGGTGGTATATTTTCTGCGATCTTCTCTGGCATAATTCATGAGCAATTGAGAATAAATTAATCATAATAAATAATGGTGACATAAACTATTACGTAGGCTTATAATGCTTATATTATACCGTAAGTTAATAATATAATACCGATACATATTACTTATTACTTAGTCTTTTTTCTTTTTTTTATTATCAATAGGGAAGCCTTCGACCACGATTTCGCCTGGTGGTCAGCTTAAGATGGAACGCGTTTCCCTAGAAGGTACCTATTCACTCTTCTTCACACCGATTTCAGCGGAACACGTATTGGCGGTCACTGAGTAGATCGTTCACTTCTAGGTGTGCCATTAGCCTGCTATTCAGTACACGCTCCATAGTCTTGCAGAGCATGGACGTGACTGAAATTGGCCTATAGTTGGAAGGAGGAGTCGGTAAAACTGCTGCCTTTTTTTGGGCACAGGCTTCATGTTGGCAAGCTTCCATGATTTCGGTACTTTTCCAGTCGTCGTCGAAAGGACAAAGAGGCATGTCAACACAGGAGCGAGTTCAGGCGCACAGGTTTTAAGTTCTATGGCTGGAACCCCATCAGGGCCACTGGCTTTGTTTACATCCAGATTCCGCAGCGTTTTAAGAACTTCAGTCTGACTGGATGACTTCAGTCATATTCACCTCGCATCCAGGTAGACTGGGAGGTTTTGCTTAGATTTAGTTCAAAAGTACAATTACAATTGCTTAAATTTCTATCGGTCTCCACAAGCAAAGCCTGTGGCATGAATACCGTGCCGTGATTTCCGTAGATAAAACTAAAAAAAATATCACGGGAGGAAATAAACTTGTACAATAAATACAAGAAGATAAATTAAAAATATATATAAAATCACGCAAAATAAGCTTATTTTAGTGTGCTGACTGCTTTGCGTGACTTATGTTTGAGTAAGTGAATGCATTTTTTTTCTGATAAAAAGAACTAATATCGTCAAATATCCTTATTTAAAAAATATTATAAAAATTAAATTTAACACGTAAATATCGCAGTCAAGAGCAAGTTAAAAAAAACTAACAAATTCGAGTATTCTATTAATAAAATTGAAGGTTACTTGACTGTTTGTCAGATGCACACATTTACATAGAATCTCGTGATGCGTAACATCTTTAGACCCACAAAAAATTGCAGGTGACCATGACATCAGTTATATATATCACTGGGTAATAAAAACCTAATAATCGTAATGTAGCGATTTGATTAAGCGCGTCTAGACTTTAATAATTGCATTTAAATACCTGATAGAATTTATTTAGCCTGTGATTTTTTTATATCAACACATTTTATATAGAAACACCTGTCTGTCTAGACTCTACATAATTTGAATTTCCTATTATAGATCGCCTGATGGTCAAAATTTAATAGATTATCTGGGGTTTGATCGAGGTATTGTTGAGCCCAAACTTACAATATATATTATTTAACTTTAGACCTATTCTTACTATCAAAAAATGATCTAAAGAATAAAAAAATGTTCGTATATGTGAATAAATATTATGTTCTAAAAATGAAATTTCCCAGCACGTTAGAGGCCTCACAAACACACACACAGACACACACAAACCCACACAATACACACACAAATTTGCTAAAAACCTTAATAATGTAATTGTTTTGGCTAAATTTAGAATCTACTCTTCGTGTTTGTATTAATTGTACCGCTGTTTGATTACTAAAATAAAAAATGTGTTAATTTTGTTGAGTCTGCTTCAAAAATAATTGGCTAGCATAACCGGTTAGCTTTTTTATAACATAGTGTAGCAAATAAGCGGCTGTAGGAGTTCAGATATTGGCGAAGTTAGGGGAATGTCTATGTCAGACAGAGGACATCGCTGATCGTAGACGATAAGAATTTTATTATTACTATAATTATTTTATATCATAGGATAACAAACATTCATATGATTCTTCTGATGTAAAGAGATATGGACACCAAAGATGTTAATAGTGCATGTGCATTGCTGTTCGTGTGGCGGGACGGTAATGCCGCATGTATAATATGTTTACCGGCTACCTTATCCTTCAAATTTGAACACGACAAGCATTGACGCTATATCCAAAGGTATACTGTTCTGGTAGTAGTTACCAAATTAAATAAAAGATTTTGTATAAAAGGGACGTACAATTGACTAAGGATGAATTTTTTTTATAAGTCTAATTTTTATTTACATCTCAGAATGAATTTGTAAATATAGTCCGATAAAACATTATTTAAAGATTTGATTAATGCGGAGTTTCAAAAATATGGTACAACGGTGATTTTTGCATGTCCTTCGATTTAATATTTATTTTATTCAAAACTTTGGGCATTATTGATATTTATAAAGAAACTGAAAAGCATCATATTATTTAAAAACTTAATTTTATTAAACGAAAACATTAAAAAAATAGCGTTTTATTTATTCAGCCTCCTATATTTCCACTGTCCCCAGTGCAAGTTCAAAATTTCTGACTGAAATATTGTAAAATTGTCTTGCGCTACTTAGTAAAGTCTGTTATTTTTATCAAAAAATAATCGTGTTCTATAGTTTAAAGGCTAATTTAAGCTTAAAACTACGCTGACCCTAATGGGTCAGCGTAGTTTTAAGCTTTTAATAAATAAGAAGAAAATTATTGTCCTCGTAATAAGATATTTCCGAACATTTCGATTTTGTTATCATTATTTTTTTTAAAAATATTCTACTAAAATATATTTTTTGTGCTTAAATTATGGCAATATGTAACACTCATTGAATTAACAATTTTAAATACGGTCAGTACAGTGCATATTTTGCTGCGGCGGGTAAACGTTCAGCTGATTGGACTGGAGCAAAATTTATCGTCAGGTTTGTGATGACTATTTTATAATTTTTCTGCTATTATTTAAAATATTTACATCATGAAGAGATACTGTATTTTTACACGAAAAAGTAAGTCTATGTAGTAATAAAGTATAGGCGGACCGTCAAAGTAACAAAACCGACAGCATAAGGCTAGTACCACAAAGGTAATTTACATAGTAATTAAATATATCTAATATTATATTCCTTGCAAAGTTGAAAGTAGAGTTTGTTTAAAAATTGTTTTATAAATAGAATTATTATTATTATTACTGTAGGTTATATTACTCTACCACTATTAATCTATTAGGAATTTTCATAGATTGGGTGGTAAATGTTAAAGAAATATTATGGGAGGTGCGATTAGTGTGAACGATGAAAAGATCTTCACCATATTTAAACAGGACCACATTTGAGATGAGATTTCATTTAAAAAAATAATTATTAAAATGAGTTTAGAATTGATGGAGATATCGCATAATACACATAAAATATTATTAATAAAAAAACACACCCATCGAATCGATAACTTCATCACTTTTTAAAGTCAATCAAAAAGTTATTTTTGAAAGGTTTTTTCTTTCTGAATTATGCCATTGACAGCCAGAGAAAAAAAAAATGTTTTTATATCTATATGACTGATATTGTGATCATGTTAATTAATTAGTAAGAGATAACTCTAAAATTAGAATGTGTATTCACAGAATAACACGCAAAAACAAAGTTTAGCTGTATAATTACCATAAATATAAGTAGACATCTATGTGCCATTAAAGAGGCCTGCCTTATTGGAACGAAGTTCCTTACGGCAGGCTTGGAGGGGATAGGGATTTTGCTGCGCGACCGAACTGAAAAAAATGTGATAGTAAAACCGTAAGAAAAATGCGTGGAATAAAAGCATTAAATGAGACGTGCGCAGGCGCGACAGTCGCGTACACAAGCGAGTAGTGCCGTTTAGCCAAAGGAAGTTCGTTCCTACCTGGTGTCCCGCGACACCACATCATTTTTTATATGTTATTAAATTTAGATTTAAGAAAATTGTTGTTATTTTGTTGAATTACGCCCTAAGACTGAATTTACATAAACGTTGAATAATTTGTATACTTGCATGACATGGCTTGACTTAACATCCCAGTCTCCGGAATGGTAACGTATAATATTACACCTATGATATCCATGGGTATGTTATCTCTTACCAGAAGGAGAACTGCCAACTCGTTTCCCTTTGCCTTTCCTATGCGATAAAAAATTTTTTCTACTGATATCAATGATGGATCTCTTGTATCGTTAATTTAGGATAGGTAATTTGAGATTTTTATCTAAATTAAATTTTGGTTAAGTATGTTTAATAACAATATAAAGACTTGTAAAATATGCCTTATAATTTTGTTACTATCGGTTTTGTTATTTTCCCTGAAATTTTTAAGACAATTTTTAAGATTTTTTCGTAAATTTCTCTCTTATTAGACATGTATTGTCTCTAGGATAAAAATAATACATATTTAACGTTTTCTAATTGTAGTTCTGGTTTGATCGATGGTTAATTTATAGTAGTAACATTAAAAATAGATGCGTTTTCGGAGCAACAGTAACAAATCCGAATTAAAATAGAATTTTCTTAACTGTTTCACAATGTTTGTGCCTTATTAATTGATTCATGTAACGTAAAATGATTATATTTTTTCAATAAATAAGTCAGATTCACAAAATGTATTAAACTTTTATTTTTATTTAACTTTGAACATGGTAAAAAAATGGACACAAATTCATCACTTACTTTCATTTTTTAAATTTTATTTCAGTAAATAATACCCTAATATTATTTTAATTAATTTTATTAAACCATCTTACAGCAAAGTTATTTTTTCATGCCAAATTTCATCAGTTGTACCTTATTTTTGAAACTCCTCTAATATTATGTAATCATTAATCAGATTTTTTTATAAAAAAATGATGCGAATTAAAACGAAAATGATACCTACTAATAAAATAAAGACATATGTGATGTAATCATTATCATCTTAAACTTATTAATTTAATGATTTAATTTATACAATTTATTTACCAGTGAAATCTACTAAAATTACTAAAGGTTTTAAATATGAAAATTATGTTATAATAGAAATGTTAAGAATGTTACTAAAGAAGAAATTAATTAGATACCAAATTGATTATTTTTACGATGAAATAATACGGAAGTGTATGTCGGTCTACGTGCATTGTTGGGTTTCATAGCTGCCCATCACAATAATGTAGACTGAAGCCCACCACAGACGTAGCTATATTATATATATTTTATTATAAACATAGCTATAATATACATATTAATATGAATTATAGCATGACATATTACGATATATTTTCTATATACATTTTTGAGTGACCGCACACGCAGCTATAACATATATTTCTATGACGTCACCAAAATATGTCAACAAATATATCTCGGTATATTTTGGCTCATTAATAAATATTTTGACTGGAAGACGAATGAGGGCAAATATATATTAAAGTATAGCTCCCTTGTCTGGTAGCTTTAGTCCTGTGTCTATAGCTACGTCTATGGCGGGCTGAAGGAGAGGTCATTGTTCTATACTACGGAAATTTAACTTTTTCAACACCAATAATGAATATATCCGCTTTTACATCTCTGAAGTTAATATTTCACAAGCGGATTGGTACCGCCGTCGTACGTTAACGTTAACTTAACGTTTTTGTTATTGTCGTATTTGGATATAAAAGTAGCCGTTTTATAAACCTTAAAATAATTTTACTTTCAAGCCTTTTTTACTGTATGAAATAAAATTGTACCATTAATACTATTTGTTATTATTGATATTACAACTGTTAACATTATTGAACTAAACATGATAAAGTTAAATTAACTAAAACCACTGTGGAAAATTCCCACAATAGTGACGTAATTAATTAGCATATGCCTAACTCAAACAAGACAGAACACCTAAAGCAATCTAGACGGTCAACGTCCTGGCTAGAATTAATCAGATTAGAAAAAATGCAGACTAGATTTTTGATTTCTAAAAGTTCCTACTGCATTCTTGTTAAACCTGTCGCCGATACTACTGGAAGCAGTTAATAACATTCAATGATTTATAAATATGGCCCTCGTTATATGAACATATTTAAATTCAAAATTGTGCATTATAATACTCCCGAAACACCTGCCTAGACATGTTTATTTATTTATATAAGCTAGCAATCGTCCGGCGTCGAAATCTGACCATAGACTAAAAATCTCATTTAAGTTTGACATCAGACTTTAGCCTTATAGAAAATAGTTTTTTTTTTATATATCATACTAGTTGTACCCACGACTTCGTTCGCGTGGAAAAAATTCTAAAATAAAAACCCGCATAGTTCCCGTTCCCGTGGGATTTCCGGGATAAGAACTATCCTATGTCCTTTCTTGGGTCTCAAACTATATTTGTACCAAATTTTATCCAAATCGGTTCAGTGGTTTGGCCGTAAAAGCGTAACAGACAGACAGACAGACAGAGTTACTTTCGCATTTATAATATTAGTATGGATGATAGCAAACAAGCAGATGGGTCTCCTGATGGAAAGAGTCAACCACCGCGTATAGGCACCAAGGATGTTAATGGTGCGTTGCTATCTTGTGGCGAGGTATAATGCCGCATGAATAAGTTTACCGGCTACCTTACCCTCCAAACTGGAATACGACAGTGACAAGCACTGACGCTATTGCGACAGGAATAGGTAGGGTGGTGGTACCTGACCCGGGCGAGACAATGCAGAACTCTACCACCTAGTAGCCACGATGGTAGTGGCTCGCATAGCCAATCGGTCGCCTTTTACGACCTTCCTGGCAGAACGGCAGTTGATCTATTATTCAAAGGAGCCCGGAACCAACACGGGGAAGTATACCTACACGTATCTTCACGTCCATATTCCGAAGAGGTAGGCAGAGAGTTGTACCTCTGCAACCACGATTAGTCGAAGATACTTAGTCTCACAATGTGATAGGTGGCAAGCCTATCGCTAACCGGGCACTTATCCAATCCATCCAATCCCGGGCAATATTGTTTTTATCAGAAAACAGAAAAAGCACTTTTTTAATTGACTGACCGGGAAATCGAAGCCGGGACTTCATGTGGTTAACGCCGACACCGAACCACTAGACCACAGAGGCGATAAAAATGTCGAATAAATGTTAAAAAAAACTTTTTCAAAAATTTTCAACATTTATAAATCCTGAACGAATCATATATATATATATATATATATATATATATATATATATATATATATATATATATATATATATATATATATATATATATATATATATATATATATATATATATATATATATATACACAGATAATCCGTTGATTTTTATTATTTTTTTATAATTTATTTCTTCTGTTTACTTACTCCTATTATTTCTGGCTAAGATGTATAATGATTTTAAAACTGTTGGATTTTTTTCCTGTTTTGTTCTTTTATTCTTATAAAATACCTACTAGCCGACCCGTGCTTACTTCGATAGGCGTTAATTATATTTTTGTGAAGCAATTACTTTAATTTAATGAAAAAGCCTTTGTAGTGATTCAAATAAAAAATCTAGCTATACGCGGACTTTTTTGTAGAACTAATAGAGGCCAATATTTTTGCTGAACATTATGTTCATCTATACCGTTGAGTCAGTACACGCTGGTAAGGCATCACATCTTGCCCAATTTCTATTGACTTGATATACATATGCCATTATTTTTGTCTGAAGTTTTTGTTCAATCCTCCTCATAAATAGTGTAGCTATCTCATTGTTAAAGTTAAAAAAAAAATTACGATCGGTCTAATATTTTTAAAGATTAGCCTTTACAAACAAACAAGCAGTCAACGTTACAAACTTTACCTCTTTATAATATTAGAATAGATGTTGCATAACATAAGCTCTAATGTACTTTTACTTGCTTTGCAATTATCTCTTTAAAAAAACAACTGTTTGCAATTATCTCTTTAAAACCTGAGAGACATCTCAAAAGATAAGCACACCCATGTATAGAATTTAGTTTGTTTAATGTTTGATCATAATTTTTATTTATAAAGAGAAAATAAAATAAATAAAAACACACTAACGCAAATTATCTGCCTTGTTTGTTCTAGCACCATTACTTGCCACCGTCGTGTTCTCTTTTAGGAGGTTAAGGTATATCTAATTGACTTGTGAATGTGACCATTGCCCACGGGAGAGACAACTGCTTTTTTAAAAGCTTATCAATCCATAAAAAATGTTGATGGTAGTTTATTGGAAAATTCCTATCTCTGAAATCTTAAATAAGATCTTCACCAAATTTATATATGAGCAAATCGAAAATATACTATGTTAAATAAAAAAATGATTTTGCAAATCCATCTATATCATAAGACGGAGATATTTTTAAACACACATAAAAAACATATAAAAATTTGAATTGAGAGCCTCCCTCTTTTTGTGAAGTTGATTGAAAATCTCAGTCTATAAAAGTTAAATTAAAATATTAGAAATATAGTTTCAAAATATAATATTATAATTAACGTAAGATTATTATTATTAAAATAAGAATAAGATTATTTTAATAGAATTATCTCTGTGTTTAGAATTACATTGGGACAGGGGTCAGCAGCTATATTAATGAATCGCCACCACAATTACATACAACAAAATATAATTAATTAACGCAATAAACTGCATCAACCTGCTTTCCATTTCCTGTATTCCTGTATCTTCACCAAAATATAATGGAACCACACGCGGAGTATAATAAATACCCTTTCAAACAAATGGCCGAATTCTAACAATCAACTGAACAGTAACAATCATAAAAAACATACAGCCGAATAAATGATCCTTCTTTTAGAAATTGGGTTAAAAATTAATCGAAAATAACATTAATAGACATTCAATTTTATGATATCCTGGTTTTATTTGAAAATGAAACTAGTTTTATCTTAATTTACTTTTAGTACGGCTATAAACGGTTACGCGTCTTATCTTACTTTATGTTATTTTGTAAGTATAGTCCTAATTTGAAGCTAATCTAGACATTTGTTGCATTTCAAAAGTTTTCCTAGACAAAAGAAAATTCAAGTGTCAAAATCCTTTTATGCGCTTTGATGAAAATCTATGATGAAAATATCCCAGTGCAATATCCTTGCAAGATCTCATTGGGAGATTAATTTGAGCCAGAGTGTACGGCGCCAATGTAGACGTCTAGATGGCGCCACTGAGCACCTCAGCACGCGGCGCTCTTTTTACTCCATTGCCCAACTTCCGACGATAAACATACCCCTTACACACAGACCAGACAATGATGCTGAATTTTCATATTATGACATTGAAAGGTTTAGTTAGATTGCAAGGAGGATTATCATGGAAATTTTTGTTTTAGCAAATCATATTAGATTAGCAGGGAGCTCATACATTTGTGTCGTTTTTTTTGCTTAATTTCAAATGTTTTAGGGTTACTTAATAATGTGCGACTATTATTTTTTATTGGTCTGGGCTCTTTTGAAGAATAGATCAATTGCCATTCTGCAAGGGAGGTCGTAAAAGGCGATCAATTAGCTATGCAAGTCACTACCATCGTGGCTACTAGGTGGTCGAGTTGTGCATTTTCTCGCCCGATCCTTACCTATTCCTGCCGCAATAGAGCCACTTCGCCACTTCTTGTCACCGTCGTGTTCCGGTTTGGAGGGTAAGGTAGTCGGTAAACTTATGCATGTGGCATTAGACCTCTCTACAAGACAGCAACGCACCATTAACAACTTTGTTGTCTATAGGCGATGGTTGACTCTTTCTCCTCCATCAGGAGCGTCTTACCTATTCCTGCCGTAATAGCGCCTCTAGTAAAGTTTTTTTTTATATCATAAGATAGCAAACAAGTAGATGGGTCTCCTGATGGAAAGAGTCAACCATCGCCTATAGACACCAAAGGTGTTAATGGTGCTTTGCTATCTTGTGGCGAGGTCTAATGCATATATATGCATGCATAAGTTTATCGGCTACCTTACCCTCCAAACCGGAACACGATAGTGAAAAGCAATGACGCTATTGCGGCAGGAATAGGCATGGTGTGGTACCAGACCCGGGCGAGACAATGCAGAACTCTACCACCTAGTAGCTACGATGGTAGTAACTCACATAGCCAATCTATATATATATATATATATATATATATATATATATATATATATATATATATATATATATATATATATATATGTCGCAGTGAAATTGTCAGTAGCCGTTAGATTATAATCTACCTAGGGATTTTATAATTTGGTTAGGTTAGGTTAGCAGTTAAATTATAATATCACTTAGGTAAATTATAATCTAACGGTACTGACAATTTACTGCGACATGTATAAAAATGATATTCACATTTGAACTGTTTTAAGTTGCAAGCTGTATAATATGCACATGTTAGCAAATTTAAAAAAAAAACGTATTCTAAAATGATAACATAAATTGTAAGTTAGTCTAGTCCTCAACATAAATCAATGTCGCAATGTTGTCTTAGGTTGGTAACCTCGATATCGACGTTTTCCAACTACCAGTGTTGTAGTTGATCGATTATTCTTTGCTGCTGTGTCCGTGATCATTTATCTTAGTTTGATTCAGATAAAATATTTTGTTAAAATGTTATGTTATAACAAACACTACAATTATTAAAAAAAAAGTATCTTCACGCCCATATCCCCGAAGAGGTAGGCAAAGGTACAACATCCAAGGGCATCCACGATTAGCCGAAGATACTTGGTCCCACAAATGTGATAGGTGGCAAGCCTATCGCCAACCGGGCACTTTCCAATCCCGGGCAACTTTGTGTTTCTCAGAAAACTGAAAAAACACATTTTTTTAATGAGCCCGACCCGGGAATCGAACCCGGGACCTCATGTGGTCAACGCCAATGCTGGACCACTAGACCACAGAGGCGACCATTACAATTATTATTTAAAGCAATCTATTTTATAACCGATTTGATAATAACTGTAACCAAATTAAAAATTTATCAAACCCCCGACATATCCCCGAAGCCGGTATCGTATTGGCAACAACTTCTTAGTTACATCAGGTACTCCACTTACTCGTGTACCAGCTGATTATATAAAAAACATTCCTTTAACATACGACCACCATCTTGTTTCATAATACTGGTCAAAACGAACCCAAATATGACATATTATCAAACATTATTTTTTAAATTATGCCAGTGTGTTGGACATCCTAGCTGCACCATAAGAATCAGAATTCCATAATATTTTATGGTTATGCAGCATAAATGGGTGTTTTAAATGTTAGGTCACGCATATTATCTTTGAAAGTGAATTATATACCAACAATACATAAAACCGAAAACTAAGACCCCAACAGCAGCTTACGGAAAAGCTGATCATTTTGAAATGGTTAAACCGATTTTGATGAAAAATATTTTTTATAGTATACTAGCTGTTGCCCGTGTCTTAGTCCGCGCGGACTTCGTTTACTCGTGCTAGCGTGATAATATGTAGCCTTTATGTTGACCCGACCTGTTAGTAATATTCATGCAAATTTTGAAGTAAATCCATACAGTAACTTTTGAATTTAGCCCGGACATACGTACAGACAAACAGACAAACATTCTAAAAACTATATTTTTGGCTTCGATATCGATTGTAGATCACGCCTCAACTATTCTTTTTAAAAAATATTCAATGTACAGTTTTGACTTTCCTACGATTTTATTATATGTATAGATGATAGCAAACAAGCAGATGGGTCTCCTGATGGAAAGAGTCAACCATCGCCTATAGACACCAAAGGTGTTAATGGTGCGTTGCTATCTTGTGGTGAGGTCTTATGCTACATGCATAAGTTTACCGGTTACCATACCCTCCAAACCGGAACATGACAGTGACGGGCACAGACAATGCAGAACTCTACCACCTAGCAGCCACGATGTTATTGACTCGTATAGTCAACCTGGCCGCCTTTTACGACCTGCCTGGTAGAACGGCAGTTGGCCTATTCTTCAAAGGAGCACGGGACCAACACGGAAAAACATGTCTAACAACACCTGCTTTAACATCAGCTTTTAAATTAAAAAAACATGTGTAAAGAATGTGTAAACGGTTGACCCTTCAGGCCATCCCTGAAACTTCCCGCTAAATTAATACATTTTAAGCTCAAAAGAGTAAAAACTACAAGCATAGATTTTTTTCAGTTCAAACATCTACTTTGTTAAAATGGCAGTATATTGATTTTTGAAAAACTAAATATTTTGGAAACGCTGATTGAATTGATCTGTCGAATGACATTCAACTCAATTTTCGAGATTAAAAATATTGCTGTGGCGCCGCTGGTCCGTACCGCTGAAGGGTCATAGTGATGGGACCAGCGGGCCGACCTTTTGTCAGGATGACGTCATAACAGAGGAGGTTGATGACGTCACACAAGGACAAGGAAGGAGAAAAGGAAGATCTTGCCAGCCAAGCAAGGTGAACTGCCTGGAAACCGGAGTCCATTTGAGAAGCGTTGGAGCTTATATATCGTCGTTCGGCATTCATTACCGCGAATGTGAAATTGGGTAAATTTTCAGGAGAGATATAAAACCGAATTATATTAATTAATGTTTGCATTAATATAAAATGTATAAACCAAAGTTATTTAACTGTTACTTAAGAAACAGAATATGATAATATTAATATTATTTAACAATAATCTAACTGTAAATTCGATGCAATTCGGCTTTATATCTGTTCTGAAAGTTTACCTAATTTTACTTTCGCGATAATAAATGCCGAATGACGATATATGTGTACAAGATAAATAATTGTGATATCGCGGTTCAGGATTTTATTTTTGAATTAAATTTTTTCCATTTTTTATTATTTTATTTGGTAGCGTTTGTAGATTGCTTGAATCGCTACATTTTTTTAGCTAAATAATTGATAGGTTGAAAAATTTCGAAGCAATGTCAAAAAACATTTATTTAGAAAATTTTCGTCATTGATAAGTCCCAAACAAATTGACCGATTTTGATTCAATTAATGGTATTTCACGTCGTTATAATGGAAAAAAGCTGAATAGATTTTTACGTCAATCGGTGTATTAGCCTGAAAGTTATTATAAAAATATTAAGTAATTTTACTAAAAACAATGTAATTTTAATATTTGAAAAGCTGTAACTTTTGAAAATTACATTCGATTTTAATTTTAGAAACGGCCTTCGAAGTAGTTTTTTTAGTACTAAAATATCGTAGAATACCAAAAAATGTTATGTCGAAAAAACACTTTTTCATAATTTTCGTCAACGTTTTCTCCGAAACGGATAAACCGATTTTGATGCAATTTGGTGACGTGGTTTTTGAGGAATAGAGCTGATTAGTTTTTATGCTCAATCGACACGTTAATCTGTAAGTTATATTAAAAAATACTGTTTCACTAAGATTTTGAGGTTTTTTCAAAATTTCTCAAAATCTCCTGGGCCGATTTGGTTCAAATTTTCAGGACGTCTAAGTTGAGTGGAATCCAATTGAAAGCCATCAACCAATCAGTCCAGCCGTTCAAAGTTATGAGATGTTTACATACAGACATACTGACGTCATCGTAAAAATATTCGGAAAAGGTATCGTGAAAATAGTCGGAAAAGGTTCCTAGGACCTCAAAATATGGAGATTTGGTGAAAATTAGATTTTCGAAAATCGGAGCAAAATCAGTAACATCCTTGTGGTACATACGTAGCGGGAAGTTAAAAAACCGTATCAAAATTTGTATACCCGTTTAAGAACTACGATACCACATACAGACCCACACACCTAGCGGTCAAACTTATAACACCGCTTTTTTGTGTCGGGGTTTAAAAAGAGGTTTCAAAACAACAGGCGCTATTTTGGTACGAATATGGAAGAATGTGGTATGAAACCTACGTATGTGTCGACATTGCAGTGATCTACTTTCTCGTAGTCACAATAGTAATGAAAATTTGGTCAGTCAGGACTGTATTTTCTTCGAAACGAGTCCGGTCGAAAACGGTCTGAGTCATTTTTACTATTTAATTTATTCCGTAGAAAAACGTACAACGAATCGGAAAAACTTGGGCTAAGTAAAAATAGGTGAACGGCTCACTTGATAGGGGCATACTTATATAAGTAGCCGAGGTCAAAATTCCTTGCCTCAATGACTGTCAGTCTTTTTGACTATGTGGCTTGTTTTATGCAAGTAATTATCTACAGTTTACAATTAGGATTATATATGATTTAACTGTAAAACTTCATGTTACCGGCTACTGTTATTTATTGAAAAAAAAAAAACTAAAATTTATTTTGCACAACAAAAAATATGCGTTGGTTTGTTCCTCGTATGCTAGTTATTCCAATGGTTAAGATTGTAATATTCTTTTGTTAATATCATTAGATAGCAATCAAGCAGATGACTCTCCTGATGGAAAGAGAAATCATTGCCTATAGACACCAAAGATGTTAAAGGTGCTTTACTGTCTGTATGGCGGGATAACAGTGCCACATCCATAAGTCTACCGGAAACCCTACGCTCCAAATCGGAACACAACAATGATAAGCATTGTCGCAATTGCGGCGAGAATAGGTAACGATCGCCCATCATTAGATAAATAAATAAGGGATACTGCGCGTACCGAGGGCGGGTGGCGAGGGGCAACTGCCCTCCCCTGGAATTTGTTCCTCCCTACTAACCGTAAGACCGTAATACCGTTAATTGCATCAAAATCGGTCAATTTGTTTGGGATTTATCAATGACGAAAATTTTTCTATAAAATGTTTTTTGACACAGCTTTGAAATTTTTAAACCTATCAAATATTTAGCTAGAAATTAGTTGAGAGCCATTCGAAAGATCAAAATTGATTATCGTTTCCAAAATATTTAGCTTGTCCAAAATCAATACATTACCATTTTTAACAAAATAGATGTTTGAACTGAAAAAAATCTATGCTTATAGTTTTTACTCTTTTGAACTTAAAATTTACCGGGAAGTTTCAAGGATGGCCTACAGGGTCAACCGTTTACAGATTTTTTACTATAGTTTCAGTTTTATTGATCATGATCTTAGTGGGATGACTATATAATACTTTGTTACACTCTTACCGTTGATATTAAAATAACATACTTAATCAAACTTTGAATGAATGTCCCTACAACATAGCAGACATAGGTACAAATTTTCCAGGTTTTAATTACCACTGTAGGTATGATTGTTTGTTTCGATAGTTTTCAAGTGTTTCGTGTATTAATTAAAGAAAGTTAAGTAACTCTGTCTGTCTCTTCTTCACGCCTAAACCACTCAACCGATTTGGATAAAATTTGGTACAAAGACAGTTTGAGAATCTAGAATAGGATTGATTTTATCCCTGAAAACCCACGGAAACGGAAACTATGCGGATAAAACCCCGGGACTGTCTACCTTTTAAACCACGGTAATAAGGAGTAGCTTACGCTACTTTTATATTAGAAAATTTCCACGCGGACGAAATTGCGGGCACTGCTAGTGTTAAATAAAATCAAAGAAATGCAAAAATAAAATGAACCATTTTACGTACTTAGTGTTGAAATTACGTTTAATAATCGTTGGGGATTAAACTTATTGGATAATTTCATTAAAATATTAAAATTTTGGAGGGAAAAATAAATGTTTCATTTAAAATACAATATTGATTAAATAGATTGAAAAAATATTTAAAAATCAAAACGTAGTCTGTATCAATTAAGCTGTGAAGATAGCGTAAATTATGTAGATATAAAAATTAACATATTATTATATTATTATACACATGCAATCACATCCATACTTACATACACACCCGACACACACACGCACGCACACAGAGAGACAAAATACAACTCCGTTAGCAAAAACATAATTTTTGTGGCCAACAGGAATAATTATCTCATAGTAACAAACACGTTTAAATAACTTTGCGTCGTTCTTTATCCTGTTGTTTTAGTGATATGAACATCTACACCTCGTAGCTCGCGTAATTAATACATTTTGTGAATCACAGGAGAACAATGCGTTTTCCCGGGACATGTATTCTATTTGTTTAGTCTGAACATAGACTATCTATACACATGGGCGTACTCACTTAAGGGCAAGGTGGGCCTCCGGCCTCATCCTGATAACAGAATCGACGTTTACAATTGAAAATACTAACGGTCGGTTTCCGAAACGCAAATTAATTTTAACAAGCAATCAATCTGTGTTTAACGTATCATTTGCTTGTAAAAATTATGTCGCACACATATTAAGTGCTTGTTAAAATTAATTTGCGTTTAGGAAATCAACGATCTGCCATTCATAGCAGTAACCGTTAGCAACTTTGTATTTTTTTTCCATGTTAATCGTGGGCTCCTTTGAAAAACAGGCCAACTGCCGTTCTGCCAGGCAGGTCGTAAAAGGTCTGCGTGTCACTACTATCGCGGCTACTAGGTGGTAGAGTTCTGCATTGTCTCGCCCGGGTCTGGTACCACCGCCTTACCTATTCCTGCCGCAATAGCGTCAGTGCTTGTCGCTGTCGTGTTCCGGTTTGGAGGGTAAGGTAGCCGGTAAACTTATGCATGTGGCATTAGACCTCACCACAAGATAGCAACGCACCATTAACATCTTTGGTGTCTATAGGCGATGGTTGACTCTTTCCATCAGGAGACCCATCTGCTTGTTTGCTATCTTATGATATAAAAAAAAATAATAAGGAGGCGTTTCGTAAGTCGTTTGGACATTTGATAATTTGACATTTATAGAAATAACTTTAGCTTACGCTTCATAGAATATGCTACTATTTGTCGTATTTGTTGTTATAACGAGTCGTATTTACTAATATAGGAAATGGGCATAATTATCAAAACTATTCATTTATTGGTGAAATTCAAAATTATTATATTACAAAATTATTATTATACACACAATATTGCTCAATATAGTAACTCTATTACCTAGTAGTAGACACGTTTGGCCAACCATTTTCTTGCTTTTTTTTCGAGATCGACGTCATGACGTGCGCTCCGATGTACGCTTACTTTTATTAAAGAAATCCAAAAATTAACGCTCTGAACGTGTGACTACAGAGAACGATCATAATATCTCTACGTTGCACTATGTTATGAGTGATTATCCCCAACTTTGTTCGAGTTAAATGAGAAATGACTCTCGGATTCTTTGTAGAGACGCGATATATCTTTCAAGGTGATGAATATGTCGCTGCCTAACGTACCGTAACGTATGCCACTATAAATTTTATGCTAATATAAAAGGTATTAAAAACTTGTTTCGAAAATATTTTGTTCAAACGGTGGTTCAAAATATACATGAGAAAAGGCTAATTTATGACTACAATGAACTTCTGTACATTTATAATTAATTGCCGACTTATGTAACTGTTACACGTTACTAATATTTTTTTACTCTTAACTTTCTTATTACCAACTATTTTCCCATTTCTAAAGAATATATTAACAGGAAGAATATATTAAAGAATGAAATGAATAGGAAGTACTTCATTCAATTAAACTTTTTACAAGTTATGTTGACGTGTCAACTTTTTTTAAACTACTGCCGGATCGGAAACCGGAACATCCGGCGGAAGAACCTCAGCGGGCTTGTTTTTTATTCATATCATTTTTTAAATAAGATATTACATAATGTTTAATTTGTTCTTAATGTTTAATTTGTTCTTTGTTGTTAATCTAATTGTTACAGTAATAATAAAGATTGCTTATATGGGGTATTTCCGAACGGATACGACATAGGGACCTTCAAGAAAAGAGCTTACTCATTCTTAAAAGGGGTATTTCCGAACGGATACGACATAGGGACCTTCAAGAAAAGAGCTTACTCATTCTTAAAAGGCCGGCAACGCAACTGCAAGACCTCTGGTATTGCAGATGTCCATGGGCGGCGGTGATCACTTACCATCAGGTGCACCTCTTGCTCGTTTGCCCCCTCTTCTATAAAAAAAAAAAATATGGGGAACAGTTAATCCCATGCTTTCCTGCCATCTAGGTATTCAGATATTTTATAGTAACCCTTTTGACACAGTTTTGCTTTAACACATATTTTGAATTTATTAACTGGTAAATCTCTAATACCATCAGGCAGCTTATTGTAGAAGCGTATACTTTGCCCCATAAAAGAGTTATACTCTATCGTTATCAGTTATAGAGACGCAAATAGAAGTTCATTAGCGGCAAATTAGTAGCGACTCGTCTTGTGACATAAATCGTAGGTTTGTTAGGTGGCATTTAGGTTCAATATCTAGAAAAATGAATAGGACCTTGTAACATAAATGGGTAATTAATTTAAATCTAGAATCCTACCCGATTTGTAACACATATATGCAGTAGATTAGTAATGTTGCCTTTAGCTCCGACAATACTAAATTACTTATGATGGAATATATGACACTCGCCAGTAGAGACACAACACTCGGGTAGTAGACTCCAAATGCGTAAGTTTGCGGCTGTTTTACAGAAATGTCGTAGTGACAGTCTCTGGTATTAGTACCATAGAAAAAGCTAAGCCTATGGTATTAATCTCCTTCAAGATGTTTCAAAACACTATTGAGAAGCAAATATCTATTCTTCAGAAGCGTCCTACAAAAGCATCTGAAAAAAAATAATAAAATCAAAACATATTTCCTACTAGTTGTTTTGCCTTACATATTAGCGGAACCATAGCGGACAAACAACGTGACACGTAATTTATATAAGTCTAGGGGATTGTCCTTCCACGCAGCCAAAATGGCATTAAACTTTATATGTTGGTTAAGTATTCTTAAATTTTCTAATTTTCCGCGCAATTTTCTTAATATTTTCTTTTATAAGAACTTTCTCCTTACAATTACAAACACGACAAAAAAAAAAATTACCGAAATTGGTCTAGCCATTCAGGCGTGATGTCGTGACCAATGAAAATAGGGATTGATTTTTATATATATAGAAGATTATTCGTATAAGCGAAATATATTACAAATCGCTTGTCGTGTAACATTTGTAGCAATGGTTATAATTTGCAATTATCTCAGGTAACTTCATTTATAATAGAGTTACGGCTCTATTTTTTAATATTCCAGCTTCCAAATACTAGATAGCGTTATCCGTACCATCTTACAAAATAAATTTCGCGATGCACTGTTATTAGATAAAATTTACTAAAATATTAATTATTTTTTAGTAATAAATATTTTAATGTTGTAAAATTATTGTTTGGTTAGGTATAGATACTTAAATAGTTACTAATTGACTAAGTTTTTTTCGAAATGAACTTAAGCAGTTGGTCCAAATAATCATTACTGCGCAACCGGATTTTTTAGGTGAGCAGAGCAGAGTATGTTTTGTGGGCTTAGAGTATGCCTTAACGGTGACGTAACGGAAACTCGGCTTAGGGTAGTAGGGTAGTTAGGGATCTTGACGATAAGTGGGACGATTTCTGGATATAATTTACGTCTGACTATTATTTTGATCGACGAAAATGTATCTATTTATAAATAATGTATATAATAATATTGAAAAAAATTATTCCTTGTTGAATATATTTACTAAAGAATCGGACAAGATTTTTATTATACGCCATATAAAGTTGAAAATACATAAGTATACGAACAGATGATAAGACATACAAGAACAATAAAGCCACGTCTTAATTATTATTATATAAAATGTAGATGGTATATTTTTTAAAGAGATTCAAACCAACATGGGGATATTTACCCATAAAATACCAGAGTATGTAAATTATATACCTATTAACAACGCTTCCAAAGATATAAACCTATGACAGACTAACGAGAGGACGGACAAACAGATTAAAAGCCGAATGCTAGTATAGCAGTTCTATTGGCACCATTTGGGTACGGAGCTCTTAGTAACTATTTCATAAGACATAAATTATTATAGAGTAAGCTAAGTAATGTGACGGATTTCCAAAATCCCCTAATAATTGTATTGTACTAGAAGTTAAATTCACGGACCACACCGCGTTTAGGTATTACCCCTATTATTCTCCTAGTTAATGGGAGAAGAACATCGTTAGACGACGCAGTGCTCGTAAAACTCGGCGGTTTTCTGTGTTCAAACGGAGTGCTGAGTGTGAGTTTTTCTTTTCGCATTCGATCGTGAGCGCGTTTGGAGTTTACTAGGAATTTGTATGTGATTTGTACAGCGCCACCTAGTGGTAAACGTGAGAAACCAGTTAACACTAGGTGGCGCTGTACAAATCACATACAAATTCCTAGTAAACTCCAAACGCGCTCACGATCGAATGCGAAAAGAAAAACTCACACTTAGCACTCTGTAATACTTAGAGTTTGTTCCGGCGACTGAACTATATTTGTAGTGATTCGTGACCACTGAGCTCAAACTGTGTTACTCAAAATTTTTGTCTTACGTCAAAGCTATATCTGTGGAAGTCACTGATTTTTGTGTTCAGACTTTAATAACTACGGTTTTGTTATTTGGTTAAAACTATATTTTTGTTAATTGGTATTTCTGTCTTCAACTTTAAATATAATACCTACTCAGAGTTTTTTTTATATATGTTCAAGCTATATCTGTAGAAGACGATAATTTCTGTGTTCAAAACTGTAATACTCAGAGATTGATTTTTTATATCTCAGAATGCCAAATGAGCAGATTTATCTATTGATGGAAAGAGATAAATTGCCCATAGACACCAAATACGTTAGTGAACGTATGTTGTTATTTGTGCGGCGGGGTACCGGTTACCTTACCCTCCAAACTAGAACACAACAGTGTCAAGCACTCACGATATTACGTTAGGAATAATAGCCGTCTTGCTAAGCTTAGGCAAGATATTCAGAAATTAAAAAATCTTTATTCAATTAAACTTTTCAGAAGTTATTTTAATATTGCACAACTTTACCACACAGTAGGTACAATGGTAGTGACGTATTTGGACAATCGTTCACATTTTATAAGCTGCCTAACAGAATGGCGTATATTATAGTCTTATATTTAGTGAGACCCGGTTCATTATACACATTAGTTAAAACAAGTACTTATATTAAAATGTTTCCCCCGTGTTGGTCCGGGCTTCTTTGAATAGACTCATATTCTGCCAGGCAGGTCGTAAAAGGTGACCAATCAGCTATACGTGTCACTACCATCGTGGCTAATATGTGGTAGAATTCCGCAGCATCTCGGTCTTTGGTACCACCGCCTTACCTATTCCTGCCGCAATAGCGTTAATGCTTGTCTTTGTCGTGTTCCGGTTTGGAGGAAATGGTATTGCCATTCCGCCACATAAATAGCAACGCAACATTAAAATCTTTGGTGTCTATGGCGATGTTTTCTCTTTCCATCAGAAGAACTATCTGCTTATTTATTATCTTTTCATATAAAACAAACGAAACGTAATTTAGTCATACCAAAGGGCACTGTATTATGTTATGTACAATTTCATATGTTATTCGCTAATTTCGTATAAGCATTCGTAGAAATAGCAGTACGCAAACGTGCTCTTCGTCGAAAGCATGTTACATATACGATTATCTAATGTCTATTCAGCAGTATTAAATAGACCGTGGCTAAGTACTAGCCAAGTAAGCTTTAGTAATCTGTATAAACATTTTATAAAATCCTACAAGGCTTTGAATACAATATTTTATCTTGTGCCGTATGTTGTAAATATAATTCGACGGTTCACATTAGTGGCCTTGTGGTCGATTTAAACAAAAACTTTGTCGTTATATGATATAAGTATTGCATACTAGCTGTTGCTCGTGACTTCGTCCGCGCGGACTTGGTTTACTCTGCACAGCTCCTCCCCCGTAGGTGATAGCGTGATAATATTTAGCCTATAATAATATGTGGACCCGACCTGTTAGTAATATTCATGCAAAATTTGAAGTAAATCCATGCAGTACTTTTTGAGTTTTCCCCGGACATACATACAGACAAACAGACAAAAATTCTAAATACTATATTTTTGGCTTCGATATCGATTGTAGATCACGTCCCAAGTATTCTTTTAAAAAAATATTCAATGTACAGTTTTGACTTTTCTACGATTTTATTATATGTATAGATGATATTCTCTATATGTGACATAAATATAGAACAGTGCAGGGTTTCCAGCTTGATTCCGTCCTATTTGTGGGGGAGTGGTTACTAAAAATTAATCATTTAATTTACAAATTTTGCCGCCCCTAGAAGTATACCGCCCAAACCCGGGCCTCATGGGGCTATAGGCAAATAGAGATATGTTGAAAATAAAAACTCAATGTTGTTTTTATGGTTTTCTATAGCTACGCTGTGATATAAAAAAATCATAGAAACAACACTGAGTTTTTATTCTCAACATATCTCCATTTAATGCAATAATAATAATAAATAATAAATATTCACGGGACAAATTACACTTACTGATCTAACCCCAAAGTAAGCAAATTATTTGCTTATGAGTGTTAGTCAACGATACTAATACATAGAAATACACATATAAATACTAGATTATACTTAATAAACACCCAAACCCGGAAATACAAACATTTATGCTCATCCCACAAATGCTTGTCCCCGTCGGGGATCGAACCCGAGGCCCGTCGATTGCGTAGTCAGTGTCGCTAACCACTCGACCATTGGGGCGGTATATAATAATATTAATATAAATTAATATAGATATAGAGAGAGATTAAAGAGTTAAGAGGTCATGCCCGTATCCCCGAAGAGGTAGGCAGAGGTACAGCGTGTGCATCCACGATTAGCTGAAGATACTTTGTCCGACAATGTGATAGGTGGCAAGCCTATCGCCAATTGGACACTAATTGTCCAATCTCGGGTAATGTTGCTTTTATCCCAAAATTGAAAAAAACATATTTTTTATTTGCCCGACCTGTGAATCGAACCCGGGACCTTATGTGATCAACTCCGATACCGGACCACTAGACCATAGAGGCTGTGAGAGAGGCGACTAACGATATATTATTATTATTATTATATTGCAATATAAGATCTGATTTCCAAACGGGTGTCACTTGGCTGTCGGCATGCGGCTGTATAATTATGCTGGGTTCACGTTCACGGGAAGCATAAGCTTCACAGAGGCCACACCTGCGTTTATCGTGTCATTGTACGAAGCTTTGTTACGATAGACGCAAGTACTGCTGAGGCATTAGTGTAAGTCACGGAATTATTATAATTTATTTTGTGGGGTTAGTAATATGCTGCATATTGGAAGATTTTTCTAATCAGGGCGAGCGAAGCGAGCCCTACACTAGGCCACTTTCTATGCACTTTTGTGGTACATTTTACTGAAAAAATATCGCATTTTTAGGTTTGAGCTTCGACGTGGTAGTTTATATTCATGTCTAGATTTGTTTTTACCATAAAAATACCATTTTATAAAAATAAAAAAATAGAAGATACAATTTGTATTAGAATCTTATTACTACTAACGCCATCTCTTATTAAATTAACGAGTTAAAATTGATAGAAGATACATTTTCTATTAGAATTTTTGAACTTATTAAGAGACTACCAACTTCATGAATTGTTTCTTCATATTTGACTGGCGGCGCGCGGTTATCGTGCCCTCGTATAAAGGCGAGGTTCAAGTATAAACTGCAATAGCTATAGGGCCATCAGTTTGATCAGTTTGGCATCGAAGGTGTATGATAAAATCATTGAAAGGAGAATGCAAGTGAAGTTCGAAGTAATATTGTGGGAGGCACAAGGAGAATTTAGGTCTAGAGCAGGGATGTTTGCTGGGAACAGAGTAAATAGAGCGTTAGAGAGTTCCACAATATGCTTATTGAGAAACAGTATAGATGTATTAATTGATTTATATTGTATTGAGATCAATTCCCAATCTTAGTCCGAGGGCGAGGGTAAAAAGCTAAAAAAAGGTATATTTACGCCCGTATCCCCGGAAGAGATAGGCAGAAGTACAACGTGTGCATCCACGGTTAGCTGAAGATACTTAAGTCCCACAATGTGATTGGTGGTCATCCTATCGCCAGTAGGGCACTTTTCCAATCCCGGGCAAAGTTGCTTTATCAGAAAACAAAAAACACATTTTTTCATTTGCCTGACTCTGGAATCGAACTCCGAGGGTTTCTCTGAGAGAGAAATGTGAAAGAGAAATTCGAAAAATGTATTCGCTGAGTGTCTACCGTCAATTCTTCGTGCCTGCGTAGTCCAAAAATTTTGAAGGTTTATTTAAATAAAACATATTTTGATTTTGATTTCGTAAATCGACGTAAAACCAGGAACTTCCTGATTTTAGAAAAAAAAAATATTTCAGCAAAATGTCAAAAATGTGTTTTTTATAAGATCAACCTTCATTTTTAATACATATTTTTCCTTGAAAATACCAACAAACGAAAACCAAATATTCCTAGTCCAAAGCCTGACGACACGGGCCTTTGATGCAAATGTAATGTTTAGGTGAAAATACGCTGAGTTTTTTAGGTTAAATAAAGTCCATACATTAAAAGATGTAATTCTCATAAAAATACTTTTCTAACAATATTACTAGATAGTATAACTTTGCGAGCCTTTATAAAGCTCTGCTTTTTGCTAGTTTTAATACCAAGTCCAGGTTGACTTAATTCTATCGTATTTCAGTTTCTAATTATCTGTATATTAACATGTGAAGCGAAAACTTTGTACTCTTTTTTACGACAACTACTTGAACGAAGGAGTATGAAATTTAGAAGGTTTAAGTTTGCATGAGGAAAAAGTACAGAAAGCTAATGTACTTATATAACACTAGCTGCAGCACACATCCCACTGCATTATAAAAGTTTTTGGCAAATCCCGCGGTATTAGCTATTTTTTTCGGGATAGAAAGTAGCCTATGTACTATTTCAGGCCATCATCTATATGCCGACAATTTAAACCCGTCTTTCCGGTTGAAATTTGGATGTTTTTTGATTTCAATGGCTTCTTTCACTAGCCGCGGATTGTAATGGCATTCTGTCGATAATACGCGTGGCCTATGTAATTCGATCTAGTGATTAGGGCCCGACTCCAGTAGATGTTCAGCAATAGTTTTCCGTTACTGGATGTTCTAACGGGAAACTATCTGTTAGAACATCCAGGCGTCTATAAAATAGATTGTAGCTGTGGGAGTTCATATATCGGTCAAACAAAAAGAACTATATTATGTCGGGTCAAGGAGTATATCAAAGCAGTCAAGAATAACGACGTCAATAAGTCAGCAATTGCTGAACATCTACTGGAGTCGGGCCCTAATCACTGGATTGAATTACATAGGCCACGTGTATTATCGACAGAACGCCATTACATTCCGCGGCTAGTGAAAGAAGCCATTGAAGTCACAAAACATCCGAATTTCAACCGGGAAGACGGGTTTTCTGCATCGTGGAATCCAGTGATAAGTGCAATAAATAACAAAAGACAATCAATCTGCCCTAATAAACATAGTGATGTGGTTAGTGTGTATTGTCTAGGTGACTTTCGGGCGAGTTTCATCAGTACGAGCAAACGAATTAGGAAGAGGGTAGACAGGCTTGTCTGCTCATAATTATTCAACTACCCGCAATACTTCAGTTCTCCTGTGATCATGGTGCTTGCAACAGCACCGAAATATCGGGAAAATCATTCATCAACTAATCGCGGTAAGATCCCGTTGATTTTTAATAATTTGTTTGAAAAATGCCGCGAAAGCTTAAAAGGTGTTACAAAATAATTTCTAGCTCGCGGTAGTAATTAATAATTTCTAGGTAGCGGTAGTGCCGGTGTGCAAAAATGTTATAAACTTAATTATAACTTGTGTGGCTTACTTACTTATAACTTATCACAGTTGTGGCTGAATTTCAAACAGAGAGCGATGAGCCTTCGCTAGTATTCTGTATATTAGTCTGCTCGACAAGTTGATAATCGTCTAAAATAGAGATACTGCTCTTAAAATTATGTGCGATAGCTGATTGGATCCGGAATGACGCCTAGAAAAAATGTGCTAAAAGCGTGTATTAGTACATAAAAATTGCAAAAGTTATAAACAATTAAAGATGAAAAAAATGGTATTTCGTTTTTTGTCAATGTTTCATAAACTATCAATATTTAAGAAATTTTAAAAAAAGATTCGGAAAGAGGTAATTTCCAAGAAAAACCTCGAAGATCCTGGAACTCTATCTCCATTATTTATAATTTTAATTTAACGCTGAAAATAGATCTCCAAACGACATTTTTAGGTTGATTGCACGGCCTCAAAAGCGAGTACTCAATATCCTTTTTTAAATTTGAAAAAAATATGATTCTAAGCACTATAAATAATTTATTTCCGTTAGAAATTTTACTTAAATCTAATTTTTCAACAAGTTAAACGATAGTTAACTAACAAAATCTCGTACTTCCGTCTTAATTGTAAATGAAAAAAATGTTTAAATAATTATCGTAAAAATTTTTCGCTTCGTGGAGCCTTTCATATATACATACTTAACAATATCATGCCATAAAAGTTAAAAAAATATTCATACTTTGCTTATTGTACTATTGTATTATTGTACTTTAACAACATTACGTGGATTTTTCAGTTTTTGTTCAAGTACAATAATTATTATTTTCAAATTTAAAAAAAGAATATTTAATACCTTTAATAAATTAATTTATGTGTCGTACTCACTTTTGAGGCCGTGCGCGCAATCTAAAAATGTCGTGCGGAGACCCATTTTCAGCGTTAAGTTAAAATTATAAATATGGGAGATAGAGTTCCAGGATCTAAGAGGTTTTTCTTGGAAATTTCCTCTTCTTTCCGAGTCTTTTTTTGAAATTAATAGTTTATGAATATTAATAGTTTATGAAATATTGGCAAAAATCGAAATGGCATTTTTTTTCATCTTAAATTGTTTATAACTTTTGCAATTTTTTATGTGCTAATACACGCTTTTAGCACATTTTTCTAGGCGTCATTCCGGATCCAATGAGCTATCGCACATAATTTTAAGAGCAACATCTCCATTTTAGACGATTTTCAATTTGTGGAGCAGACTATATACCGATTTATTCGTACTAACGATCGCCTGTGACCGAAATTTGACCATAGACTAAACAACAAAATCTCCTTTAACTTTTTAGCCATAAAGATAATAGTATTTATGTGTGTATGTTGTCATATATGTCACATGAATGTAGTGTTCGTAATGTTTATTTTTATTAAATTCGTGTATTTCTAACGTATTTTATTTAAAAATATTAAATTTCTGCAGTCCCCCGCAATGTAAACTTTAACTGTGCCCATACTATACCGTTCGCGCAATTGTCTTAAAAAGGGGTCCAAAGTTTTTCCTTCACGTATTAATATATAGATTTATACTAGTCTATAATAATATAATAAAGAGATATCAAATGTATTTTTGTATGTTTGTAACGAAAAACTCAAAAACTACTGAACCGATCTTAAAAATTCTGTACCTTCTAGGGAAGCACGTTCCATTTTAGGGCGCATATTGGCTTACCATCAGGCGAGATCATGATCAAGCGCTTCCCTATCGAAATTTAAAAAAAAACATTAGCAAGTGACATAGGATAAGTTTTTACTCGACTGATCAAAAGGATGTAATTTTGAGTTACGAGTAACAGTTATAAAGTTTGTAATATTTTAAGATACCTGTAAAAATTCACCCGATATAAACTTTAAAGCGATTAGGATGGCAGCCTGTTTAAACTTTAGCACTTGTTTTTATTTTACGTTTTTGTAGACGCGAGTGCGACAAGCAGGCGATGCGGGTGTCGGGAGGTCTGCCATGCAATACTGCAATCATAGCGTGTACACTTTCTTGTCGAAAACCATAGTAAGATGCTTTTAAGCGTAATTGCTTTGATGGTATTATGTACCCATTTTTAATTATATGCTTCTAGAAGGTAGGCTTAATAATAAGGTTTATTAATTAACCTAGATTAATAAATAAGCTAATTACTACTACTAGAAGTCAGGTTTAGTAATAAGCCTATTCCTTACATGAGATATTGGGTTGGATTTTCGAGTTGGATGATTGAGTTTTTTTTTAATATTTTTTTTAGGATAGCAAACAAGCTGATGGTTCTTCTGATAGAAAAACATAACCATTGACTAGATACCAAAGATGTTAATAGTGCGTTGCTATCCATATGGCGGGGTTGGAATATCACGTGCATAAGTTTAACAGCTACCTTACCCTCCGAACCGGTACTTTCGCGTGTTAATGCGGACCCCAGTTGAAGAATAGACCAAGAATTATTAACATATTTGGTATTTATAGACGGTATCTATATCCCGGGCAACGTTGCTTTAGTCAGAAAACTGGAAAAATACATTATTGCATTGTCCGTCCCGGGAATCGAACCTGGGACCTCATATGGTCAATTCCAACACCGGACCACTATACCACAAAGGCGATGGAGTGTTTTTGCAAACTATTTAAACGTGTGCTCGCTTATATGTATATTTCGTACTAATAGAATTCATCCACGTCATCTTGCATTTGATCGTCTATCGATGTTTGATTCGCTCGTATCTACTTTCTTTTTAGGAACAGTGAAACTTTGGAATTATTTAACAAACATGATTGACCAAAAGGATTGAGAATTTTTAGATGGATAATAAGAAAACGATTTCGAAGCTAGTATCTAGTTGACAATTAAAATGTTATTTTTCTGTGTTATTTCTACTACTTACTTACTATCAGGCATTTCGCAAAAGGCGAGAGAAATTTTAACTTATCATTATCATCATTATCATACTACCATTGTGTATGTATTAAGGGAGCGTTAGGACTGCGGGTGTACTTCTTAGAATAGGTTAATTTTAGTAGTAGTATCTTCACGCCTGTATCGCTGTTGTGTCATGTTGAGTATAAGGTAGGTGGTAATTTTATACATGTGGTATTTCATTCTTGTTACTTTTATAGCAACGCAATATGTGTTTTGTGTCAATGTAAAGACATGTTGCTATACGAGTTTGTTTGTTTGTAAACTAAAGGGTTTGTGTCAACCATGAAGTATTAGGTATAGGTGGAGCACTCTCATTAATCGGTTGAAACAAATATTTATATTATATCTCTGTCTATGAGGTCTTGCCATCTCTTTTTATGCAGCTATGTTAGAAAGAGAGGGTAAGACTTCAGAAGATGACAGCAGTATTTAAAATTTAGTTTCAAGTAGGTATTAGAAGTGTTGCCTCCAGATATTATACAGCTTTACGGTGTCAACAATGTTTATATCTTTCTATAAGATTTGCTATCGTTTGAAGAACATAACCCTCCTTCTAGCGCAGTGAGGTAAATACAAAGGAAGGCTAAACGTATCATTGCAACAATTCACTAGGTTAAGATGCCATCGTCTTGCACGTTTCAACGGTATAATATCAGTTCTTTTTGCTTTTGTGTTCCCATTTGTAAGGTAAGGTAGCAGAATTTACGCATGGGTCCTTACATATCAGCAACTCACATTGCAAAGAAGCTTTATCATCCTTGGTGTCTCCAGCAGATGTCTGCTATGCTATGCTATCTCATGCAAAAGGTTAACAAACAAGCAAAAAATGCATCCTCAAAGAAAGAGAAAGTAGAGTCGAATTGGCTGTTCATGGTTCTATTTACTTATTTCCTTTTATACTTACATATGGGTTACATTTAAAAAATTAGGCCTTGAACGTATTCAAAATTAAGACTAAGTCACATCTGCATTTCTCGTGTCATTGCACGAAGCTTTGTGACATTAGAAGCAAGTGCGGCCGAGCCATCAGACAAATTATAGATTAAACAAATTATAACTCTGTTTGATCGAAGATTGTAATAAATTCTCTTTTAAAATTGAAATCAGAGTTTAATCATAAAAAAATTATATACTGGTATGTCTGTCAAACGTATAGATTACCATACGTTCAAAAAATATGAAAAGGTTTTTTTATAAATTTAATTTAGTCCAAAAACATTTTTTAAATATGAAAACATTAGAATTCTTCTATATTACTTTTTCTCCATATAAACTTTAACTGTGCCAATTTTCATACTATTCGAATAATATACTATATTTTATATACTATTTTCATACTTTCCTCTATTCGCACAATTTTCGTTAAAAGGGATAAAAAGTTTTCGCTTCACGTATTAATTTAAAAATCATAGACAATACTAAACTAATAGACATACACACATCAGATATTGTACTCAATTGGTACATTAATTTCAAAGTTATTTTAAAAAAATGCTGTTTTGCAAAAATGTTTTTTAAGTTTTTCAATATTTTTCAAAATCTCCCGGACCAAACTAATTCAAATTTACATACAGATATAGTGACGTCATCGTAAAATAGTCGAAAAAGTTTCCTGGGATCTCAAAACGTGGAGATCACGTGAAAACTCGATTTTCGAAAATCGGGGAAAATCAGTAACTTCCCTCTACATCTCTACATACTTAGCGGGAAGTTAAAAAACATTTAGCCAATTAAAAATCTAATAAATTACATTAAAGTTACTTACTATTTAAATATAATTTATTAAATATAAAATTGAAATCTTTACCACAAACATTTCGTTCACCCTTCCACCTCTCATTTGCAGTAAATTGTCTAAAAAATGTTTGTAATCGAGATCGGTCAATTATTTTTAACTTCCCACTACGTATGTAGATAAGGAAGTTACTGATTTTACCCCGATTTTTGAAAATCGAGTTTTCACCACATGTCCACGTTTTGAGGACCTAGGAATTTTTCCAACTATTTTCACGATGACGTCAGTATGTCTGTATGTATGTGTGTGTGTATGTGTGTATGTAAACACCAAAAAAATTTAGATGTAACAGTATTTTTTTAATATAACTTCCAAATTTATGTACCGATTGAGCACAAAAACTAATCAGCTCTATTCCTCAAAAAACTACGTCTAATACATAAATTGCATCAAAATCGGTTTATCCGTTTGGGAGTAAACGTTGACGAAAAGTTTTTTCGACATAGCTTCGAAATTTTTCAACCAATCATTTTTTGGTGTTCTACGATATTTTAGTACTAAAAAAACTACGTCAAATGCCGTTTCAAAAATCAAAATCGAATCTAATTCTTAAAACTTATAGCTTTTCAAAAATTAAAATTGCGTTGTTTTTAGCAAACATACTTATTTTTTTTTAAATAACTTTCAAGTTAATTCACCGATTGATTTAAAAATCTTATCATCTTTTCTCTTTTAAAAACTGCGACAAATATTGTTAACTTAATCAAAATCGGTCAATTTGTTTGGGATTTATCAATGAAGAAAATTAAAAATAAAATGTTTTTTGACATAGCATTGAAATTTTTCAACCTATCGATTATTTAGGTAAAGCAACATCAAAAGAATAATTAGTAGGATCTCAAAAATTAAGTTGAATGCCATCATCGTTTTCAAATATACAGCTTTTCAAAAATTAACATACCTACTGCTATTTTTAACAAAATAGATGTTTGAACTGAAAAATACCTTAATTTAGTGGGAAGTTTCAGGGATGGCCCGTAGGGTCAACCGTTTACACATGTTTTTTTAACATTTTTATTTGAGCCATTAATAATGCTGACCAACACTCGTTAAACAGATTCACTGACTAGCCCTGGATTTCGAGGTATAAATCTTACGGCGCTCCACTACGGTAGTTATTTAATTTCATCGGCAAGTACTGTGACTCTGTATTTCTGGGTGTGAATATAAAAACTACGGAATTCTTTCTGTTCACCATCCGTAATCGTCCATCTCTGCCAGTGTTTAAGAAATTACTATTTATCATTGGAATAAGTTTTGTTTATTTCTAATTATTTAGTTTATTAGTTGTAGTTCGTAAATCATAGCATTATAGCTTAAGGTTACCTTCTCACTATTTCCCTGTACATGTTTTTAATTATTTTGTTCTGCAATGTTGTGTGTTGTGATTTACTTTTCGACTTTGAGCACAAAGTCTGCTGTTTCTTTTTTATAGCTTCATATTTTTTAATATCATAAGATTTGCTATCTAGATGCTGCAAGTAGATGGCCTAATGGAAAGCTTCAGTTATCGCCTATAGACACCAAAGGTTGTGCGTTGCCATCTTGTAGCGAGATCTAATACCACAACCATAACTTTACCGGCTACCTTATCTTTCAAACCGGCATATGACAGTGACAAGCACTAACGTTATTGCGACAGGAATAGGTAAAGCGGTGGTACCAGACTCGGGTGAGACAATGCAGAACTCTACCAACTAGTAGCCACGATGGTAGTGACTCGCATGGCCAGCCTTTTACGACCTGCTCGATAGGCTGGAAAATATCGTTGTACTTTAGCGTTAAGTTTAACTTTTGTGCGCTTTTCATTTGTTTATGTTATTATTTACTGTTGTGTACAATAAACTATTAAATAAATAAATAAAAATGCAAGCTACACTGACAACTTTAGAAATTGTCTTGAAAGAAGTATATCCAGCTTAATTCGTGTATAAAATAATCTAACTTTAAATAAGTAGCCTCGACGCATGAAACCAGTTATAATACCGGTTAATAAAGGCTTTTAGTGGTTTTTGAAAAAGGTTTCACACGGAGCGTATATGAGATGTGAGCACTTTATAAACCTAATTAAACCGGGCCAAACCCGCTATTATTTGCCGGTGCGTGCGTCACGCACAGTGCGAACAAAGTTAGAAGCGGCGAGTATCGCAATTTTCTTTGAACACAATCACTATTAACCGGTTTATTGATTCAAAACCCATATAAGTTTGCTCCATATAAAAACCGGTATTTTTGAGGGTTAAGGTAGAGCCAAAGCTTTACAAAACGCTCCTTAAGTACTTGCGCTGATTTAGGTTTGAAAATTAACACGTTAACAAGCCCTGCATTAGTAGGTGACTTCATCATATAAAATAATATTTATAAAAAGAAGAAAATGTGGTTTTATCAAACATTGTTACCACACATTAATTATCGTCACGAGGTCAGTGTATTTAAAATAATAGTGTAATTGAACGTGTTTTTAATATTTCATGATATTCCATTTTTTCATGAAAACATGCAAGTGTATGTGCATTAAGTGCATTTGGTGGAGTCACGCAGGTATAGGACTAGAGCTGGGGACACGCAACGCTGTCATCGCGTGAGTTCAATGGTGCCATATTGTTACCGATCGTGAAAATTTCAGCCATCCGTCATCACTTTAAATAACTCCTGTAAATTTTTGAATTGTTTATTCACTTTTGATAATATTTACGTTAGAAACTGTTTTTTTTTATTATTTTATAAAATAACTATTCTTATTGGTCCGGGCATTCTTTAAGAATATAGCATCTGCCGTTCTGCCAGGCAGTTCGTAAAAGGCTAAAGATTGGTAAAGATAAGTACTATCGTGGCTACTCATCTAGTAGAGGTCTGTTGGTTTCGCCCGGGTCCTCCTGTACCATCGCCTTACCCATCCCTACTCCAATAGCGTCATTGTTTATCACTGTCGTGTTCCGGTTTGAAGATTTAGGTAGCAGGTAAATATGTGACATTGATGCTCCACCATAAGGATAACAATGCACCACTAACATCTTTGGTTAAAATTATTCCAGCTTTATAGCTACATCGTCACATAGGAGTAAATAAATCAAAAGCAAAAAAAACCTTTTTAGAAAAGCTTTTATTTAAACACTCTGAAAAGAAGAAAATAAATTTTTATGAATGAGGTTTTAAGTTCATAATTAAAATTTAAAAGGAAAATTTTATTTTCTTCTTTTCAGAGTGTTTAAATAAAAGATTTTTTTAAGGCTTTGCCCAGGTGCCCTGAGGTGGTACGTGGATGACATCGTATTACACCCCGATGCCACTCAGTCTTCGGCACGGTCTCACCTTGACTTGGGTGTTTGGAAGAATGCGCCACATATTTCAGCTTGCCTGTGCCTGACTTGTGCCCGACGAAACAGTTCAGGGTTTGATTTTGGAGTTGTCCTTCTCTTAGACAGGTTGTAGACATTGGTCTACTGATGACGCCCATCCCACCAAATTACCAAATCAAAGTTAATCAATCTATGTAACAGGCTTTAAAAATTATTCAAACTTGCATTTTTAAGCTCAGCGAAACCTTTCATTATAAGAAACACAAAAACTTCAATAGTGCGCCATAATGGATTTAAAGTGGTGTCACATTGTTTTTCTAATTATTTTCGACAAGCCCTTTGATTTGATACCCATTTTCTAGAAGTGCATTAAAAATAAGTATTCTACCATCTTGGATGGTCCGCCATATTGGATTTACAATGACGTCACATTATTTTTCAAGTTCCTCTCAACGAGTCCTTTCATTTGATACCCATATTTTAAAAGTGCATTAATAATAATAACTGTTCCGCCATCTTGGATGGTCCACCATATTGGATTTAGAACGACGACACGTACCTTATCGTGCATTGTCATCCAAACTAAACGTGTACATACAAAATTTCAGCTCAATCGGTTTACGATATCTACTTCGAAATTGAGTTCAAAGATTCCATCCGAACAAACATACATACATATACATTGCAAGTTAAATAAATATAAAAAAGCTTTTAAATTATTTTCGGCAAGCGCTTTCATGTGATACCCATATTATAGAAGTACATTAAAAATAACTATTCCGCCATCTTGGATGGTCCGTTATATTGGATTTAGAATGACGTCATATTATTTTTCAAGTTGCTCTCAACAAGCCCTTTCATTTGATACCTATATTGTAGAAATGCATTAAAAATAACTATTGCACCATCTTGTATGGTCCGCCATATTGGATTTAGAAGAACGTCACGTACCTTATCGTACATTGTCATCCAAAGTAAACGTGTATACAAAATTTTAGCTCAATCGGTTGAAGACATCTACTTTAAAATTGAGTTCAAAGATTCCACCCGAACAAACATACATACATTGCAAGTTAAAGAAAAAGATGATAAATAAAAGCTGTTAATAGTAATAATAAAAAATGATGTATGAGGATTATGCGAACGAAAACACTTGGAACAGCTGGTAATGAATAAATAAATAAATATTCACTGGACAAATTACACTTACTGATCTATACCCAAAGTAAGCAAATTATTTGCTTGTGTTATGGGTGTTAGTCAACAATACTAATACGTAGAAATACATATATAAATACTGAAATATATTTAATAAACACAAAAAAACCGGAAATACAAACATTTATGCTCATCACACAAATGCTTGTCCCCTGCGGGGATCGAACCCGAGTCCCTTCGATTACGTAGTCAGGGTCGCTAACCACTCGACCAACTCAAAAACTCAAAAATGAACTAAAAACTACTTAACTAGGTGGTAGAGTTCTGCAATGACTCGACCGGATTAGGTACAAACTTAAAAACTACTTTACTAGGAGGTAGAGTTCTGCAATGTCTCGACCAGGTTAGGCACAAATTCAAAAACTACTTTACTAGGTGGTAGAGTTCTGCAATGTCTCGACCAGGTTAGGCACAAATTCAAAAACTACTTAACTAGGTGGTAGAGTTTTGCAATGTCTCAACCAGGTTAGGTACAAATTCAAAAACTACTTTACTAGGTGGTAGAGTTCTGCAATGACTCGACCGGGTTAGGTACAAACTTAAAAACTACTTTACTAGGAGGTAGAGTTCTGCAATGTCTCGACCAGGTTAGGCACAAATTCAAAAACTACTTTACTAGGTGGTAGAGTTCTGCAATGTCTCGACCAGGTTAGGCACAAATTCAAAAACTACTTAACTAGGTGGTAGAGTTTTGCAATGTCTCAACCAGGTTAGGTACAAATTCAAAAACTACTTTACTAGGTGGTAGAGTTCTGCAATGACTCGACCGGGTTAGGTACAAACTTAAAAACTACTTTACTAGGAGGTAGAGTTCTGCAATGTCTCGACCAGGTTAGGTACAAATTCAAAAACTACTTTATTAGGTGGTAGAGTTCTGCAATGTCTCGACCAGGTTAGGCACAAATTCAAAAACTACTTAACTAGGTGGTAGAGTTATGCAATGTCTCAACCAGGTTAGGTACAAATTCAAAAACTACTTTACTAGGTGGTAGAGTTCTGCAATGTCTCGACCAGGTTAGGTACAAATTCAAAAACTACTTAACTAGGTGGTTGAGTTTGCAATGACTCGACCGGGTTAGGCACAAACTCAAAAAACTAGGTGGTAGAGTTCTGCAATGTCTCGACCGGGGTAGGCACCTTCGCCTTACCTATTCTTGCCCAATATATCCTAATTGGAGAGTACAGCAGCCGGTAAACTAATGCACGTAATATTCCAACTTGTCACATGGATAGCCACGCAACATTAACACCTTTGGTATTTATAGGCAATGGCTCTCTTTTAACATCGGTAGAACCACTTGCTTGTTTGATATCGTATAAAAAACGATTTAAACTTTGTCACCTGTGAAAGCTTCATTTTTCCGGAGTAACATACGCTACTTTCAATGTGCTCATTTAAGGTTGAACATGACATTACTACAATTCACCAAGACATAATAGCACCATCGCCTTGCATGATCTTAACGCTATATCAGTTATGTCTACTGCCTACCTCTTCAGAGATACGAGCGTGAATATATATATATATATATATATATATATATATATATATATATATATATATATATATATATATATATATATATATATATATATATATATATATATATATTAAATATTTGGTTGTTTCTAAGTAATATTTACCCCTGACATCAGAGAAGATGTACGCTGTACTAATGAGATAGCATAGTTGACGGCTGTATAAAAATAAATAAAAATGGAACGACTTTTTAAGCATCATTCAACAAGTGTACTTAAAAACTCGTGATAACATAGATATTTAAGTTAACCTGTAATTTCCGCCCTGAAATTAAATAGAAAAGCAAAAATCTGAGCTTAAACTCACTCCACGTTATAACATTAATGCTACTTAAACCATAATAGCTTTTCATGTAAATTCAAACCAATAAAGGGTGCACTTCGTGTACTAAAATTTTAACTACATGAATAAAAATTTACATTACCACTCGACGAAGTCAACGCACTTCACTGAGGAGCTTACATATTATGTTCTAGAAAATCCCTGCAGCGTTTCGAGGGGGATGAAATGCAGACAGGGGGTGAAGTTGATAACCTGGATCGGGAGCGTAGGGTCGCAGACCTTATTGCACGACCGCGCCCAATCAATCCAAACCCTAACTTTAAATACAAATTATACAGAATCCGTAAATGCAGAAACACCACACAATTCATTTTATTACATTTTCAAATGACTTCCCGAAAAGGAGGTGGTTCTCAATTCGATATTTTTTAATGTATGTTTACCGATTATTCTAAGACGCCTGATCTTATGTGGAAAATTCTTGAATCAATTCAATTGGCTGTACGAGTCACTACCATCGTGACTACTAGGTGGTAGAGTTCTGCATAGTACCAACGCCTTACCTATTCCTGCCGCAATAGCATCAGTGCTTGTCATTGTTGTGTTCCGGTTAGGAGGGTGAGGTAAACTTATGCATGTGGCATTAGACCTCGCCACAAAATAGCAACGCGCTATTAACACCTTTGGTGTCTATAGGCGATGGTTGACTCTTTCTAACAGGAAACCCATCTGCTTGTTTGCTACCTTATGATATAAAAAAAGGTAAACATGACGTTCCATCGTTTACTTAGGCAAATGAAAAAGTTAATAAAATGGTCAATTTTAATACCAATTTTAGATTAGATTATCCTAGTCTTAGAACCTAGGAAAAATATAATTAAATCTAAGTAGGTATTCGATTTTATTATAATTCATGCTCGCCCTTTGAATAATTTAGCGTCAATGTAACTCGTAACCTTGCAGTAATATTTATAAGATATGAATGAATTCTGTATAATATCGTGTTTTAGAGTCCACTGCTCCTAATATTTTATGGAAACGTGATGTCGTTCAAGATGGCCGATAAACTGCAAAATTTATTAACTGAATATTTTTATTACACTCTGTGCTAGTAATTAAAAATATAAAAGATTTTAATCATAACTTAAGATACATGAAAATATTTATATACTTAAATATTGTAATATTATATACTGAAGGAAAGGCCGTACCGCGTATTGATATCGAAAGTACTAGGTATACATGGGGCACACTAAAAGTTTTGCACTTCTAGCTAACTATTTGAATTTCGAACGTTATATTTTTAAAACGTCGCGTTTTTTTTCTCAGCTACGGGTCCCATCTGTACAATTCTACTTTAAGATCAAAAGTGGTATTCTACCATTTGTTTACCCAGGATGTTAGAAAAAGTTCGCGAAAGACGACCCAAAAGCCGCATTCTCCTACACCATGATAACGCTTCTTCACACACGGCTAACAAAACAAAGTCATTTTTAGCTTCCGAAAAAGAACATCTCGTCACTCATCCTGCACATAGCCCCGACCTAATGCCCTGTGATTTCTGTATTTTCCCCAAAGTCAAAGATTTGATGAGAGGTTTTACTTTTACCATCTCCGAAGAGGCAATGATAGCGTTCAATCAGCACGTAGAAAACATGCCTTCAGATCTGTGGTCCTCCTGTTTTAAAAAATGGTTCGATCGGATGAAAAAATGTTTAAAATGTAAAGGAGATTATTTTGAAAAGCAATAAATATAATATTTTAGTTATAACATGTTGTTTTTTTAAGTTACGCAAAACTTATAGTGTGACTTACGTATATTCTATTAGCTGACCCGGCAAACGTTGTAATTTTGCCATACAAATTTTTGGTGTGGGACTAAACGTTAGATATCTACAATGAACACGGGTAAGACTTCATACATCGTTTTTTTTTTAGTTATAACCTTAAAGTTTAATATATTCCTTAAGATTTTATATCACTCCTTAACTTATCTGCATTTAATAAATATTTTTTAACTTGGAAATAGTAGCTAAATTAGGTTGGAAATTAGGTAAGGTTAACATAAACTATCAGTTCTCTCCTTAGTAGTCTGTAGTTAGGTATTTATATTGTCATTGGGTATCTTCAGTACAACAGCTGCTAATGTCAGAAGTCTAAGTTAGATTGACAGAATTCTGAGCTAAGATTTTGCAAAGACACTTTATGGGTACTCAACAATTTATCTATATATATATATATATATATATATATATATATATATATATATATATATATATATATATACGTCTAGATGGCGCCACTGAGCACCTCAGCACGCGGCGCTCTTTTTACTCCATTGCCCAACTTCCGACGATAAACATACCCCTTACACACAGACCAGACAATGATGCTGAATTTTCGTATTATGACATTGAAAGGTTTAGTTAGATTGCAAGGAGGATTATCATGGAAATTTTTGTTTTAGCAAATCATATTAGATTAGCAGGGAGCTCATACATTTGTGTCGTTTTTTTTGCTTAATTTCAAATGTTTTAGGGTTACTTAATAATGTGCGACTATTATTTTTTATTGGTCTGGGCTCTTTTGAAGAATAGATCAATTGCCATTCTGCAAGGGAGGGCGTAAAAGGCGACCAATTAGTTATGCAAGTCACTACCATCGTGGCTACTAGGTGGTCGAGTTGTGCATTTTCTCGCCAGGGCCTTACCTATTCCTGCCGCAATAGCGCCACTTCGCCACTTCTTGTCACCGTCGTGTTCCGGTTTGGAGGGTAAGGTAGTCGGTAAACTTATGCATGTGGCATTAGACCTCTCTACAAGACAGCAACGCACCATTAACAACTTTGTTGTCTATAGGCGATGGTTGACTCTTTCTCCTCCATCAGGAGCGTCTTACCTATTCCTGCCGTAATAGCGCCTCTAGTAAAGTTTTTTTTTATATCATAAGATAGCAAACAAGCAGATGGGTCTCCTGATGGAAAGAGTCAACCATCGCCTATAGACACCAAAGGTGTTAATGGTGCGTTGCTATCTTGTGGCGAGGTCTAATGCATATATATGCATGCATAAGCTTATCGGCTACCTTACCCTCCAAACTGGAACACGATAGTGAAAAGCACTGACGCTATTGCGGCAGGAATAGGTAAGGCGGTGCTACTAGACCCGGGCGAGACAATGCAGTAGTCTACCACCTAGTAGCCACGATATAAGTGACTCGCATAACCAATCGGTCGCCTTTTACGACCTGCCTGGCAGAACGGCAGTTGGTCTATTCTTCAAAGGAGCCCGGAACCAACACACACTGAACACACACTGAAATGGGATAAAATGGGAACGATAGTACCCTTTTGCTGTGAAAAGTCATCGCAGAACTCACATTGTTATGGTCACATTATTAATGTGCCATGATTTTCATAGTTTCTTCTGCCATTTAAATTTGCCTGCGGGAAGGTTAACTCGTTTCTTAGTGTGAAATCATGGACTATAATTTAAACAAACAATCAAATAGAAGTTTCTTCTGATTTGATCTATATAATATGTACCTTGAAAAAAAAAACTTAACATTTTGTAGGAAGTTTACCTTTTTTTTTAAATTGATATTACCTGCGTCCTGCAAACTACACACACACTAAATATTGTTTAATTCTAGAACAAGATTTCGTTTATTGCGAATATAAATCCATACTAATATTATAAATGCGAAAGTTTGTCTGTCTATCTGTTACGCTTTCACGGCTAAACCGCTGGACCGATTTTCCTGAAATTTGGCATGGAAGTAGTTGAAGAGCCGAGGTCAAACATAGGCAAATAAAAAAATCAACCCTTAAAAGGTTGAAATAGGGGATGAAATTTGTATGAAAAGCTATCTTGACGACATGCTAATCTACTCGCGGGCGAAGCTGTAGCTGACCGCACAGCTACACAGCTAGTAATTTAATATATGCTATTAATATGCTAGGATAGTCTAATTTTTAACTAAACTGCATGCAAATCTATTCCGCTATTGAAGCAAGATCGATTAACAAATATTTCAACATCTTCATATAAATTCACATCATATATAATATACACTAAGCCGCAGTACTGCATATTTTTTATGTGCATCCCAAGAAGTACCTATATATTTCACCGGGACAAAAATAACCAATATGTTAAGTATATCAAATTACCGATATGTATATAATAGGTAATATTTTATAGAAAGTTGTTAAAAGCGAAAATAAAGCGTTTTTCAAAATCTACAAGTGTATTTTAGTCTTTTTAAAAATAAGCCATCTCCATTATTGCGAGGTAGTTCGTAATAGTAGAAGAGCCCAAGAGAGGGTTTTGGAGTTTACTTGAGTTCGACGTATTAACATAGGGGAGATACCTCGCACACTGTTGAGGCTCCAAATATCATCCAGGGCTTTAGAAAAAAATGTAATAACTTTAAATGGTGGAATTTATCAGATTATTTTTATTCGTTATTTTCTGATAGATTTTTTTAAAATATATAAAAGAAAATTAAACCGAACTCTAGAATGCCAAGACAAAGTTTTCTTCGTGACTCTTCCATTCCGTTTCGATATACTCAAATCATGAGATTTTCTAAATTTCAACTCGTAATTAACCTGCCATACCTTAACTGAAGCGTTTCAGTGTTTCCATATCACTGTTTCTTTTAAATAGTTTTGTAATCTGTAGATCTTGCACCAACATTGAAATGAAAAGCATTATTAACCTTTTATTATTCCTATCACCTAATTAATCTACAAAATCCAATAGTCCTCGCGACGTTCGATTAAACCCACATTAAGAGTTCTGCATTGTCTCGCCCGGGTCTGGTACCACCGCCTTACTTATTCCTGCCACAATAGCGTCAGTGCTTGTCGCTGTCGTGTTCCGGTTTGGAGGGTAAGGTAGCCGGTAAACTTATGCATGTGGCATTAGACCTCGCCACAAGATAGCAACGCACCATTAACATCTTTGGTGTCTACAGGCGATGGTTGACTTTTCTCATCAGGAGACCCATCTGCTTGTTTGCTATCTTATGATATAAAATAAAAGCACCTTGGGCTCCCCTAATATAAGAGGCGAACGACTGGCTAAACGTAATACTACTATCGTGACTACTAGCTGGTAAAGTTCTGTAAAATCTTGCCTGAGTTTGGTACCACCGCTTTACCTAATCCTGCCGCAATTTTAACATTGTCGTGCTCCAGTTAAGAGAGTAAAGTAGCGTACTAAAATGTAGCATAATACATAGTATCCCAGATTTTAACAGCAACGTATCATTAACATCTTTAGTGTTTTAGGCGGTGGTTATCTTTATCCATCATCGTATTTGGTTGTTTGTTATGCAAATATATAAAGAATAAAAAAACGTTTGTTTTACAACAGTTGTTATATCTATCACGGATTCCTTTTAAATGTATTACTTATTTAATATGTATATCTTTACAGGTTAATTTACTAATATAGGGTTTTTAAACTAAGTGCTTATCTATAGTCTTATTATCAACATTAGCTTTATTGAGACTATGATCAAGATACCGTCTTTGTGGGAAAAAGATAGGCCTATCTATGATTGAACAGCTATAAATTGCAGGCTACGACGGTTATAAGAGGCTCTTTTCATTGTGCGTGATCTGACCCGTAGGCTTCGATAGTTTGACCTGGGGCTTTAGATAATCAGGCTTTGATCTCTTTAAAGATACAAGTACAGTTTACTAAATTATTTTCTATATGTTTTGTTGAATTTATTTTATTTTATATTCTGACCATAAACTTATGAAAACTTATGTTAAACAGACAATAATTGACATAAGTTTCAGATGGGTATCTGTGTGTCTATCCGTGGCATCCTAGTGACAAGGCAGATGATCCGATTTGGTTGCGATTTTTTTAAATGAAAGCCCTATTTTGCGAGATGGTTTTTAGTTAGGATTCAATATAATCCGTTCAGCCGTTTCAAAATCATCAGCTCTGTTCCAATTTATGAAATAAATTAGGCAACTTGTTACAAGTTGAATTCAACATTTACTATCGAAAAAGCCTTTACAGGCTTTTTCGATAGTAAATGTTGAATTTACTTCAATGATATTGCAATGACCTTGTCCTGATGCTGCTAGATTCTCATTCGAAGATCATCAGCTTTTATTTAACTGGCAATATTTAGTATGTAAATAACAGATTTTCTAAATATTACAAACCATTTTTTCAACGACTTATTGATATCCGTTTGTACTAAAATTTGGTAGAATTTTGTAAATTCAGTGACAATGCAATATTATGGTACCGTCTAGCTGATCTCATGGTGTAGCCTTGATAAAGGGCCTGGAACTCTCAAATAGAGAGTTTTGACGAGACAACCGAGTTTTGGCTCATTGGAATTATCTCATGCTCATTGCTCATGAAAAAATAAATACATACTAAGTTTAATTAGTACGCGTGATGCGGAGGATCTGAAAATGGAGCTAAAAGAGTACTATCGAAATTTACAGATAAAACGTGCTAAGGTAGTGGAGTTTAGAAGCGTTTTTTCGTTGCAATAAGCTCTCTCTTTGAAGATAGAAATTCTTAAACTAGGATCAAAATGCGAAAAAAATAAACAATGAACTTGTAAACTCAAAAATAGGTAAATTTATTAAGTTAGTACTCAATTGCCTTGTATTGGCAAATTCTATGGTGCTGTGTAATTTCTAAGATCTGATGATTGAACTGTAAGGTCATCATGGGAACTCCTAAACTAAACAGCACCTAGTTTGGACTCATTTGCCTTGTTCTTACGAACAACCTAGGGCTAGACAATTTCCAGGGCCTCGCAGTGGAGGTGGAAGTAGATCATGGAAACTTTAGAATAAAAATAGTGTGGGATGATTCAGTTAGTTTTTTCCTACACTTTGGTGCTGGATATTTTTTAAAATCCGATGATGGGACTGGAAGGTAGCAATGGAAACTTCTAAATTAAACAAAATAAGCTTATCGAGTTTGGACTCATTTGTACTCTTTTGACAAATACCCTGGTGCTAGATGACTTACTAGAAGCAAACCAACAACTTGTCTTTCATAGGGGTTGGAATCCGCTTAATTCTGTTTACCTCATTTCGAAGCTAATGCCAATGATGACTCAACTTCAGACACCTGTGAATTCCTATACTCATTTGCTTGTGCCCGCGAAGTATTTGCTTGGCCCGTGATACCGTTGCGCACTTGCAACATTTATTGCTATACCTATCCTAATCTTTTAATTCCATTACATTATGCAGTTCCTTTGTAGTTTAAAAGTAATTGTCTTAAGGTACTTTAAATTTTCAAAATATTTTAAATGTCATATTTAAATGAAGCTCGGTTTTGAAGTCTTATTTTAAATAAATTAATATTTATAATTTCAGTCATGGTTAAATTATAGTAAAACATTTTTATGCACCTATTTGAATGTAAATTTTATACATACAAAGTTTTGTGTCTATGTTACGTATAAGGAAAATTAAATTTAAAATTGTGAGGATGGTTTAGTATTCAATTCAGCTAAATTTTGATATCATTAGTCAAACTTTTTTATTTGCCTTCAAATGACAGAAATATTTTACAAATTTTAATGTAAATTTCTATGTTTATTACTTTGCAAGAATAAGTTACCACGTCTTGCTGGTTGAATATTTGCGCATGCATTTTAATTATAATTATGTTCTGATCGCGCTTTATTAGTTGGAATAATTCTCCAAATTCTTATCCAAATTAATTACCGATTAGGTAGTGTACCAAAAGTGTTTTTGTTTACGCTGTCATGCTTAGGTTTAAGAGGTAACATCAATATAACTGTCATTCCCTCCTTTAATAATGACGTTCCGAATCTCCAAACATACCTACTTGTTAATATTTTATATCATCTTGGGTATTTAAAGAAAAAGATGGAACAGAGAGTGGCTTTTTACATCTTTTTAGGGTTCCGAAGTAAGTTAGGAACCCTAATAGTTTCGCTATGTCCGTCCGTCCACCCGTCCGTCCGTCCGTCCGCACGATTGCTCAGAGATCCTTATTACTATATAGAAAGCTGTAATTTAGCACGAATATACATATTAGTCACGACAACAAAGTGGTAACATAAAATCTTGAAAAATATTTTTTTAGGGTTGCTCCCCTACGTGTAAAGTCGGGATGTCAATTTTTTTCCCACGTACCCTTTTCGTTTTTGGGGTGGGAAAAAAATCATGGTAGTATAATGAAGTTAATAGGAAAACAATCACGGCTTAGCAGGTTTTACAAGTTTTTGAATAATAGTCAATCAACTTATAAAATGTTTCACAATTTTTTTTAATATTATCTATAATTCACTACGCTGCTCTAGATGACGCTGCACACAAATAGATCACGCTAGTATAGCTAGGTAGTGGCTATGTTATCTGATAATGTTCTGTATATTTTTAAACCTGAACTCGGAAGGCCAGGTTCCGGAGGCGTCACCAATTACTTTTCTATTAACATTATCCTATTAGCTATTTCCGCAAACACTTAAAAGTAATTAGTAAATATTACAGTAGGCATTTATGTCGTTCGTTCGATCAGAAAGAATATCAATACTGACCTGTCGTCAAAAAGACCCGGGTCTTATGACCTGTTCAATCGATTGATTGATATAGCTTAACACTTCAATGTAATCATGGGTTGTGAACAAGTTTCACGAGCTGAGTTACGATTCAATAGAACGATTGATTAGTGAATTTGCCGAATTCCACCTGAGTGTCGAATTTTGGCCGTATGTCGAATTTCGTCCGAATGTCGAATTTTGACAGAATGTCCAATATCGGCGAAATGTCATATTTCGGCCACATGTTGAATTTCGGCCGAGTGTCGAATTTCAGCCAATGGTCGAAGTTTTGGCCCATTCTAGTAATAAACTGTTAAATTAATAAGATGAATAAAATTACCTTTTTTAAACAATGTCAATCCTGGAGACGCGACATAACTAAAAAAATAATTTTCAGAATTTTTAAATAAGAAATTATGGTATTTTATTTGCAAAATTTCCGCGAAACCTTATATGGAACCGCTGTGATGCAACTGAAATGAAAAATAGAGTGTAAGGAATGGGGAAAACTTAACCAAGAGGTGAACATTTGAAAGTCCATAACGGCACAATAGTGTCCAAACGGCACTAACGGCACTTCCACCACACTTTCTTACACGTCAGAAGCAAAAACAGTAACACACAAATTATGTACTCAACGCACGTTTCACTTCGCAATCGAAGCATCTTCAGGAGAGTCGAATAGGGTGTGTGATGTTTATGAATATATGAATAACTTTATGAAGGGTGAAGCATTAATTGCTACGCTGCCAAACTAAGAAGTTGTCTTGAAAGGCGTATCCATTTAACTCGTGGCAGTGATAAATGAATAGTTACTGATTTGCGAATCGCTAGTTCATTTGGTTTACCATAAAGTTTTGGTTGATAGAAATAATTAGTTAAGTCAGATTTTACGATTAAAATATATTTTATATAGGCGCATAAAAGCTACAAATATTTAAAAAGAGACTAGAATTTTCGGTAAGTTCGATGATTCAATTTGCCACACAAAACTAGTCATTTTTTCACAGTGCATAGAGCTTACTTTTAGATGAGCTTACGAATATTCGAATATTAGTAGTAGTAAAGTAATTCGAATAATTTGAATGACGTCCTATAATAGAATTATTCGAATAATGTCATTCACAATCGCCCATCTTTACGGAGAAGTTTTTATGGGCGGTGAGTCTGCGTCATATAACCGTCATTCACGTATCTTCGTAGTACGAAATAATAAAAGCTTCTTAGTCCACATTATCGTGATGGGCATCTTCGGAACCCTACATTGCGCGTGGCCCGACACGCACTTTACCAATTTTTTTCATATATTGTTGGTTTATTGGACTCCATAATTTCGGTAAACCCTCGTATGTAATTATAATTTTTTTTGATGATTAGTTCTTATTTTTGACTTCGTCGTCGTCTGCAAAAGTAGTGGGGGGAATCCGACGCAGACGCGGATCCAGCCTTCAAAAAAGGTTATGGGCACAGCAATCCGATAATCGGCCAACTGAGAGCTTAATTACAATAATTATAATATTGTCAAATATGTGACAAGGTATTGGCACGAAATCACCTATGTTTAAAAAATTGTGAAATTAGATGATTCGAAACGCAACCTACTTATTACTTATTACTTTCCTCACGCACGATTCATTATTTTCCATATTCATAATATAGGCATTACAGATATCTCAATAGACCGATGAAGTGTAACGTCAGAAGTCTATTAGGGTTGTGAGCATGCCCATCGTGCCCACAACGGTGGCTCCGCACATGATCCGACGGCGAAACAAACTCGTATATTCACACAGCCACAATCACCTCACCACACACACCACGTTACACACCACACACGTCATGACATTACTTGAATGTAATTTATTATTATAACTGATAGTGTCTGATCCGCTATAAGTTTATTGGCTACCTTTCCCCTCCAAAGCAAAACTTGATAATAACTCTATAGTGACATGAATAGGTAAGGCAGTGGTACCAAATACCTGGGCGAAACGTTGCAGAACTCTACCATCTTGTGTAATACATGTCACTAAATAAATATAATGTCATATGAATACAATAAATATTATGGGCTTTAAAGTACAGCGCTATACCCGTATCGAAGATTATTTCTAGTCTTCTTGCAGTTTTATTGCGTAATGAATGAGAGGTCGGTGCCCCCACTGGGCGGCAACCCCCTACTGGTTGCAATACTACCCCCGAGCCTTATTTCGGGTCATCGAGCCCGACCTCGCGATAACAAACGTAGATATGTACCTGCTGAATATAATTATTATCGTTAATTATATTTTACGTTATTTTTTTTAAGTTTAATTAACGCTACATCGCCTGATTGGTCTGAAGTTATCGAAATCAGCACTGATTCGAGACGATTTGCATTCTAATTCTACGTTGGGTAATTCTTTGTTGTAGCCTGGAGTCTATTAGTAACATGTTGTGCTCACGGATTAATCTGGATATGACTTTCAAGGCAATTTTTTAGGCTGTCATTGTAGTTCCCTGTGTTGGTATAGACTTTTTAAAGAATAGATCATTTCCTGTCCTATCCTGCTAGTCCTGCTAGACATGTCGGAAAGAGTGACTGATTGGCTATACGTGTTACTACCATCATGACTACAAGGTGGTAGAGTTCCGCAACGACTCGCCCGTGTATTTGGTACCACCGCCTTAACTATTCCTGCCGCAATGGCGTCAATATTTTTCAACGTCCTAATCCGGTTTGGAGGGTAAGGTAGCTGTTAGACTTATACATGTGGCATTGTCATCCCGCCACACGGATAGCAACGCACCATTAACATCTTTGGTGTCTCTAGGCGGTGATTATCTCTTTCCATAGGGAGAGCTGTTTGTTTGCTATCCTGTTACATAAATAATCTACTACCCGAGGGACGTCCTACAACTAGATTACAGGCCACTATACTCTGATTTTGTGGATAAAAAAAAAACACTAATTATTTGCCAGATCCGGGAATCAAATCTGGAATCTAACAATTAAAGGCGAACACGTAACCATGAAACCAGTGCAGCAGTCAATAATTGAAGTCAAAAATTTAAAAAAATAATATGTGTTTTTAGTAAAAATAAACATATTTACCACGTTTTTCACATTACCTCATTTTTATCTCTCTATGACTACATGTCTGGCAATTTTTTTGTTGTTTAGACCTCTAGAGGTAATGTTTATTTTATACCGTCACGCCTATTATCCCAGTAGGAGGTAGATAAGCAATAAATACTTATATAATTAGTTAACGGTATTAAAATATGCCGTATGTGATAGTGTTTATGATATATTTAACGTGAAAGTTTGTATACTTAACGTGAAAGTATTACTGATTCACGTAAAGCAGCCATTAATAAATTATGTCACACTTTGGGGGGATGAGAGTAAACCAACGACATGTGACTATGTATATTCCTATACCTCCCTGCCAAAAGCTTTGTGATATCAGGAAACGCATAATTTATATGTAAACCAAAATTTTTAAAAGAATATTACGAATTTATAAAAATAGTTTAGTGTTTTAATTGGTCTTTTGTTCTGTACATTAAAATATTTGTTATTATGTTAATTTCTTTAAAAACTAGTTTCTACTTAAATAAAAACATGGAACAGTTGATCTTTCAATTTAATTACTTTGAAATATAAAATTAAAAATATGACGTCACACCAGGGGGAGGGGTTTCCAAGTGTGACCACTTGTGACAATGAAGGGAACAGGGGTTAGAAATACGTAAAACTTTTATGATGTAAATTTATGGAGACTCAAAAAACGGCTGGAGGTATTTTGTTGAAATTTTGCACACAGATAGACAAAGGATACTTTATCCCGGGCAAATATGTTTTTTCCGTGGGATCAATAAAAAGCTTTTACAACCCAGTGGAATGCAGGTAGTAGCTAGTAATATAATTAAACAATGCAACTTTTTAATAAATATTTTCATAAAAATCTAGCATTGTACCTATTTTATTACGTATCACTACTATCGTGACTACTAGGTGGTAGGTTCCGCAACGTATATGGTAGTGTACCATCGCCTTACCTATTAATGCCACAATGGCGTCAATGTTTGTCATTGTCGTGTTCTGGTTCAGAGGCTAAGGTATCCAGTAAACTTACGCATGTGGTACACAGATAGCAACGCTCCATTAACATCTCTGGTGTCTATAGGCAATATATTCCACAAGGAGAGCCATTTGCTTGTTTGCTATCTAGTAATATTATAAAAATCTTCATGTTGGTCACTTCCCTTTTAAAGAATTGACCATCATTCCTCAGAAATCAGAAATCAGAAGTATTCAATGAAACTTTTTATAAGTTATTTTGACGCGTCAAAATTTTTTTTAACTACTACCGGATCGGAAATGCGGCTAAACACTGAGGAGATCCGTCGGAAGAAACTCAGCAGGGTTGTCTTTTTCATATATCTTTTTTATATATAAACTAGCTGTTGCCCGCGACTTCGTCCGCGCGGACTTCGTTTACTCCCCACAGCACCTCCCTCATAGGTGATAGCGTGATAATATGTAGCCTATATGTTGACCCGACCTGTCAGTAATATTCGTGCAAAATTTGAAGTAAATCCATGCAGTACTTTTTGAGTTTACCCTGGACATACATACAGACAAACAGACAAAAATTGTAAAAACTATATTTTTGAACCCGGGATCTCACGTGATCAACGCAAATGCCAGACCATTAGACCACACAGGCGATATTTTTTTATTGAGTATTAAATTACAGATGAGTAAATCTTACATGTGTAATGCAGCAACCTACCCATGACTAATGACCCTTCGTTTAAGAGTATTTTCCCCAAATTCTATGATTAGTAGTAATAATTCGAGATTATAACGAATGTTTTTCTGGTAGGCAGTTGTTAGATAAAATGATTAGATTATTTATTGCCTGGTTTTATTAAAAATAGATGAGGCGTGGTAGTACGAGTATATGTTTTTAAAAATCCTTTTATGTCCTCTGTTCTAATATATCCTCCGATTATTTCTGAGGTAGATTATTTAATCTATATTAATCTATATCTACACATATAATAAATATCGTAGGAAACTCAAAACTGTACATTAAATATTTTTTTAAAAGAATACTTGGAGCGTGATCTACAATCGATATCGAAGCCAAAAATATAGTTTTTAGAATTTTTGCCTGTTTGTCTGTATGTATGTCCGGGGTAAACTCAAAAAGTACTGCATGGATTTAAAACAAATTTTGCATGAATATTACTAACAGGTCGGGTCGTCATATTATCACGCTATCACCTACGGGGGAGGATCTGTGCGGAGTAAACGAAGTCCACGCGGACGATGTCGCGGGCAATAGCTAGTATTATTATAAATGCGAAAGTTTGAGTGTTTGCATGGATGGATGTTTGTTACTCAATCACGCAAAAACTACTGAACGGATTTAGAGGAGATTTAGCACACAGGTAGATGATGACCTAAAATATGCTAATAATGGGCTGGAATAGCACCATGGCCTACTTTTTATCCCGAAAATTTGGTGATCCCGCGGGATTTACCAAAAACTGTTATAAAGCAGCGGACTCCACGCTTCATCTAGTATCTTCTAAATATACAGGTAGACTGGTAAAGGCTGGTCACATTGTAAGTCATAATACTTAAAGTCATATGTAACCAATAAAAATATAGTAAAGTAAAGCGCAACAAAATAAGTGAAGTTATATTCAAAAAAATATGGTCACCGTGCGGGCGATAGGCGCGCGACTTGACTTACACTTTCAAATCGCTGTTTGTAAACAATGAATTTTGATATCTATGCACGGGTGCCGTACTTAAGGACCAGTGTTTTTGTTTCGTGTTTGTGTTTGTTATTCTTTCATCCTGAAACAGCTGGAAATTTAGATAACATTAGTCCGTTTCGTGTTTGTTAAAAGTACCTATTACTTACACTCGCGTTGAGTGGGGTAGTGTTAGTTTTTCCTGCGGATGCTTCGGTTTCGAAGTGAAACGTGCGTTGAGTACACAAATTATGTGCTTTTGTGCTTGGTGTTGGCGGAGGACATGGGTGGGAAAGTGTGGTAGATGTGGGTGAATAATTGTGCCGCTGGGGTCTTCTTTTTTGTCCGGACCATCGGTGAGCTTTACCATATTATTAAACCGACGTTTTTCTTTTCAGTGCCATCGCGGAAGATACGTAGAACAGTTCGCGAATAATAGCAAATTTAATGAATTTTTGGAACGAAGTTCCTTACGGCAGGCTTGGAGGGGATAGGGATTTTGCTGCGCGACCGAACTGAAAAAAATGTGATAGTAAAACCGTAAGAAAAATGCGTGGAATAAAAGCGTTAAATGAGACGTGCGCAGGCGCGACAGTCGCGTACACAAGCTAGTAGTGCCGTTTAGCCGAAGGAAGTTCGTTCCTACCTGGTGTCCCGCGACACCACATCATTTTTTTTCATCTTTTTAATTAATTTCTCATTTTTAAAATTACGTTTTCATAAATTGTAATTGTTTTTGTCAAACAGACCAAAAACACGTTTTGTTGCGTGAATGAATATGCTTTTGTTGCGTTCACGGTATTATCAATCGAATATTATTAAATGAATTTAAAGAATCACCCACACTAAGATAACTGATATAATAACGTGTTATATTTTGAACAAGTAGGTACAATAATGAGCTTACACTACAGTATTTATTAAAAAAGAGGATAAAAACTTATTCTTTATTTCAAATGGTTGAAGTAATGACGTAATGTTTAATTGTGAATGTATGCTGCGTTGAAAACAATATTATTGAAGCTATCTTTATATAAAAAATAATCTGATTATTTTATCTAACAAATGACTACTGGTGAGCAAATAATAGTTGTAATCTCAATAAATCACAACTACATTTATACATCACACTTACATCTTAATATTTGTGATAAGTATTCTTAAGCGAATGGTCGTTAGTCATGGGTAAGCTGTTACATTACGCCCGTCAGGTTTAGTAATTTGTACTGTTATGAAATAAAGAAATTACACCACGCCCGGCCGCCGTGCGAAAGAAGCAGAGCTAAACTAAAGTTAATAGACATTCTAGTTAACCACAATTCACTGGTTTGCCGATTAGCGGGGTCGATGGTGATTCCAAGCGCCACAGATAACCTACTATTAAAAATAGTATCATTACGCCCAGGTCCTTTGCGAGGATAACAAAGTAAACAGAACGTCTATAGACGTCTTTTCGGTTCATCACGTTTCACCGGTTTGTAGGCTAACGAGATGAGTGGTGATCCCCATTGCCGCATTTTAACGACCTGATAACGATTCTCGACTATTTTTAGCGATAACCGGGATCGATAGCTTTGCGTGCTCATTCAAAACACGGAATTGGTAAAACACCACACGTCAGACTCCGAGGTGCTACTGAGATTTTGGGTTTTGGAGGAAAACCTCGAAAAAACCTCAATAATACTTTTCCCCGATCCTCGATCCGGGAATCGAACCTGGGGACTCATCATCTGAGCCGAATACGCAGACCCCTAGACCACGAGGCAGTCTAAACTACTACATAACTACATCATAAAAATTATCTATCGGTTCTTGCAGTGACCGCTACCTTCAACTGATCTATACGTTGCCAAGGTTTGGAATGAATTGTCAAGGTCTTTTTTATTTATATAATTGACCTCTATCCCAAATATTAGGACAAACGCCTAAACGTAAAAAAACACGGAGGCGTAACCAGTGGTTGTGAGCTGGGTGTTGGGTTTCGATGATAGCACCCCGAAAGAAGCTTATTAACACACTCATGATTAAACCCGATGATCAAACCATTGACCTCATGATCCAAATTCAAATAGGCTTAATAAAAAAATACGATGTTATATTTATTGAAGGAAAAAAGGCGTTTTTAAATATCATTACTTATTAGATAGCAACCAAGGAGATGACCCTACTACTGAAATACCGACGACTACGGACACCAAAGATATCACATAGGTACATAAGTCGTGTTTGTTGTTATTAGATAAAAATATTAAACTACTAGATTAATTTTAAATAATTATTTTACATAAAAACTAATTATTACCAAATAATGAAAATTTAATTATAAAACAATATTAAAAGTTCTTTTTCACGTGGATAAATTCGCAATCATTAGCTAGCTAGTTTTAAATAAAATATTTGTTATAATTGACGCCACCTAGGACAAAAGGACTTTTTTGTCATTCTGTGCATTAAATTACAATATATTCCATTCTTTTTAGTACATTCCATTTTGTAATCGCACAAAAACTGAATCTAAGGATATTTGATAGTTTTTGTTTTAATCCTTTATTCGTATTCATTGTCAACAATAACAATTTTATTTACGTTATTAATGCAATAGAAAAAGCAATTATTGTTCTCGTATGAAGTTTTTGCTACTATCATGACAAACTTCTAATAGGTATTCGCAACTATATATTTGCAACGCGCACTGGCATTAATCCAAAGCGCGCGACCGACAGGTGAGGCGCGATAATCTTGCGTTTGTGCCTACAAAACACTGTGACCTTTCCGTAATTGAATAGGCATCCCCGATGCGATGCACGCACCGCACGCACGCAAGTTTCTATCTAATTTATAGAATTTTTATTCATCTGCCCCCTACTTATAGCCATTGTTAAGATAACTCAACGGACTAGAAGTCAGTTATAAGTTTAAATTAAACATATTTTCGTCTAGACAGAATTATATAAAATATCCATATAAGACACATAAATGACGTCATTTTAATGTTTTTGTAGTACGAATATAGCTCTTTTATTATATTTTATTAATTCATACGTTATTTTTTGTAAAAAGATAACTTAATGGAGATAAGTTGCCTATAACAGACAGAAGTCTCAGGTACACACTTTTTTTGATTAATAATAAGCTGAATTTTTGTTAACAGCTTTTGACGAAACGCAGAACTTTTATATCTTCGAAAAATCTTGAATCGGGTCACTAATAATGATAGATAAAAAAAAAACTTAAGAGGTGTCAAGGGACACCCGGATGGAACGAAGTTCCTTTTATTATTATTTACAAAAAACCCGTATACACTCAACAAAAATAATCGTCGCGACACCACACTGTTAAATGCGAAATAAAAATGAAAATATCTGGCTTGCTTTCTATAAGAGAGAGATAGAGGGAGAGAGAGAGAGAGAGAGAGAGAAACATCCGCACGCCGCACAGCTTACAAAACCTTACTATAGCAAAAAGTGTCGTGACAACTTTTCGTAAGATTTTTTTTCCGTCTAGCCCCCTTTCACAACGCGCGATAAGGAACTTCGTTCCAAAAACTTTAGAGTATCGGACTAAGAAAAGTTTCCAGTTTACGTGAAGGACAAAATAACCCTTGAATTATAGTACCTAATAATTAACAAGCTGTTGTGAAAAAATTAGGTTGTTTTTAAATTGATTAATATCAATTTAAAAGCTCATAATTCTGAATATTTAGAGTGGAAGACTCGTCAGTAAAACCATCGATTGTGTAGGACAAACGCTTTTTCGTGTTTTTCATAAAATAATCAAATGATTAAAGCTAAAAAATAATTTTTCTTATTAATAAAATAATTTTCCTACACCGAATTAAAATTTTCGAAGCCCTCTAACTTTATTAGTTACTCGATTCGAGATTTTTCGAAGAGATTTGCGTCTCGTCAAAACTAAGCTGCTCACAAAAGTTCAGCTTGTTATTAATAAAAAAAAATTGTTTCTGGGCCCACGGTCTATAAGGCAATTAAGATAATTTTCAACTTAAAAGTACGGTATAGTCAGTCACACAAAAGTAGGTATGTGATTTCTGCACTTAAAGTATTTTCACGCCCTTATCCATGAAGCGGAAGACATACGTACAACAAGTGCACCCACGGTTAGCCACAGATCCTTGGCAACGTTGTAGCTGAAGTTGTGGCAGCTTGTAGAAGATAACATGGCAGAGAATTAACTTAATTTTCCTTACATTAAAAAATTGTAAACTGTATAGTTTTTTATCTGTGAAACAGGGAACTTAGGCTGCCTACTTCTGTAATAAATAAACCTAGATTGATGTTTACGGGGGCACGATTTAATGAGATAATTGATACATCCGTTTGTGGTTAATCGGCTGGAAAACCACTTCACTAGCCGTTGCACATTTCGATTTTTCTCCTTTGATGTGTTCAATAATGCATGAGCCAGATCGCTTTATACTGCTCACGTGGATGGAGCAGATTTACAGATGACCACGGATTTGACCACAGATAGAGAAATTTACATGGGAAATGCACAAGCTTTGATATAGTTTACGAATAATTTAATATTGTATAGAGATTTACATTACTTTTCTATAATGCACAGACGCGATAGTAAAAAAATATAATAAAAAGATAATATTTCTTAACTACATAGTAAACCTCAATGAAATTAGTACATCGACATTCAAAAACATAATTTTTGAACACTCTGCACTAACGTGTCTAGTCGCGTGTTCGGTAAACCGCTGCTTGTAAACAATGAACATTGATGCGCCGTGTGCATCCGTACTTAACATTTTATTGGATAATTAAGTCAAAATTTAAGTACCTATTGTTTTTAGATATTCAGTATCAGAATTGAGTACTGAACGTTCTTCATTATATATGTCGCAGTGAAATTGTCAATAGTCGTTAGATTATAATCTACCTAGGGAGTTTATAATTTGGTTAGGTTAGGTTAGCAGTTAAATTATAATATCACTTAGTTGGATTATAATCTAACGGTATTGACAATTTCACTGCAACATATACAATCTTTTACCAGTCAACCTTTATAAACTTAGTTACATATTTTCTATATCTCTTCAATCCACGTCTATCTATATTATAATTAAAACTATTAACCCAGTCTTTCCATGAATTGTCTGTGCCTGTGTTTTGGTTTCTACACGATTCATTAACTAACAAGTCGATTTACGAAATTTTTAATAAGTACAAAAGCAACAAAATTTGACTAAATCTATACATATAAATAAAATTGTGTCTTAAAGTGTCTGTGATTTCAAAACAGCTAGGTTTCTTCAAGTGCAGTTTATTATTTTTACTATGCTAATACCTAAACAGCTATTTTTTAATTTCAGTTTGTCTGTCTCAAATTCTGTTTGTACCGGATAATCTCTGGAACGCCTGGAGCGATTTTGATGAAACTTTCACTAGAAAGTAGAGAAGTTTATAGAGCAAGGCAGGCCATAGGCTACTTTTTACTCATGTGAGCAAAAGGAAGTAATAATTTTGAATCATGCAAACGAAGTCGCGTGTAACAGCTAGTATTCTATATGCAAAAGTGAGTTTCTTTGTTACACTTTCTAATTTATAATTTTTTGCTATACCGCTAAGCTTTTTGTTTTACCGCATAGACCCAGAGGCAAGATAGAAAATTAGGGTTGTGTGTACCACCGACCGGCATAAATCGGTCCAGAATGGAGAAAAGTAAAATGCCGGACGGTAAAGTTACGTATAATGCATAAGCTAGTATATACTTTCATGGAGTGCCATATCAGACCAAAAAAAATCGGGATTCCGGACAGTAAAATTCATTGTAGTGCACAAGCGGCCTAAACTACACGACATGTATCCGGACCAAAAAAAATCGGGATTCCGGACAGTAAAATTTATTGTAGTGCACAAGCAGCCTAAACTACACGGCATCTATCCGAGTAAAGACGGACAAGTGCACAGGCCAATCATCCGTTTTATTCATGCCACATCGATACGTCAAAAATCGGACTACCGAACAGTAACATTTCTTGTAGTGCAACCATACAGACAAACATTCTAAAAACTATATATTTGGCTTTGATATCGATTGTAGATCACGCCCCAAGTATTCTTTTAAAAAAATATTCAATGTACAGTTTTATCTTTCCTACGATTTTATTATATGTATAGATATTAATGACATTATCGCTAAATATTAAAATAATTTTTTTTAACTACTCTTATTTTTTTCTATATTTCCTTACCTTTTAAACCTTCCCTGGACTTAATTAAAATTAACCAAATCGGTTCAGCCGTTCTCGAGTTTTATATATATATATATATATATATATATATATATATATATATATATATATATATATATATATATATATATATATATAATGCGTTTTAAATGCGCGAGGCCTAGGCCAACTGCCGTTCTGCCAGGCAGGTCGTAAAACGCGAGCGATTGGTTATGCGGGTCATCACCATCGTGGCTACTAGGTGGTAGAGTTCTGCATTGTCTTGTCTGGGTCTGTTACCACCTCCTTACCTGTTTCTGCCGCAATAGCGTCAGAGCTTGTCACTGTCGTGTCTCGGTTTGGAGGCTAAGGTAGCCGGTAAATTATTTACCTATACATTAGACCTCGTCACAACGTAGCAACGCGCCATTAACATCTTTGATGTCTATAGGCGATGGTTGACTCTCGCCATCAGGAGACGTATCAGTTTGTTTTCTATCTTATGACATAAAAAAACACAGGCAAAGGAAATTCTTGGAACGACTGGGCTATATTCATTATCTGAGCTAAATGTATGTACTAATGTACTAAATTCTTGATCACAAAACTAATTGTCTACTAACTTAAATATCCCAAATTAGCAGCCAGGTGGAAATCGATAGACGGTTTCAACTCCTGACCCGATCCAGCCAAACTAGAGCAGTTTCTATTATTATAACTGCATCGTTGCCGTTCTGTAGAGCCGCCAATTTAAAATTCAGTTTTATTCAGGCGAACAGTGAAAAGCTTTTAATGTAAATAAGCATCGTTTATTTTAAAAGTTTAAACTTACGAATTTCAACATTTAAATTTACTCGTATCAAAAAAAAAAATGGACTTAGCGTCCTCCTACTGAATCTACTTTATTTGGTGGTCATTGTTTTATATATGTATATAATATTTAAACACAGCATTCGGTACGTCTAACCAAAGATATCCAGCTAAAAACAAATGTCATTTAAGAGTTTAAAACTTTTTGATTTGCATGAAATTTTTAGTGTTTACTTAAACTTTATAAAGAACTTTACAAGGTCATATAAGTAGTCATATAGTTTAGCCTGTGCATTATCTATTAATCAGTCAGTATATAGAAAAAGAAAAAAGATCCAATTTCTGTCATTTTCAACTATAAGTTTGTACTAGTAGATACCACAGAATTCGTCTTTCCTGATCTTCACGCTATTAGCGGATATCAATTAATATGTATAAAAGTCATCCAGTAACATATTCAAACAAACACACGAAAATCATAATAGTGGCACATACATATATACATGTACAAAAGAAAGTTAAGTCGATGAAATGAGACGATAAGCATCATCGCCTATGCGCCAAAACACAGACTGGTGCATTGTGTTGGAATTCAGAGTATATTGAATTTTGCTTTGGCCTGCAAGAGAACCGTGGCAATGACTTAGTATCTCGATACGTATCTATGTAATGAATAACGTTATTAAACAGTAACAAATTCTGTATCATTTATGGATAACGTTATGTTTGAAAATAACGTTATGTCATGCCGAGAGTAATAACGCTACCACAAAATATCGATATGTAAATCCTTGCTTGTATGTACATTGACTTCTGTAATTAGTCTCTAGTATTCTGTGTCAAAGATGTTAGTGTGCGTTGACAACTGTGTTGCGGATTGGTAATGTCAACGCATAAGTTTACCCATGAAGCTATATTATATCTGGAGGCAACACTTCTATACCTACTTGAAACACAACTTTACATACTGCTGTCATCTTCTGAGGTCTCACCCTCTCTTTCTAACACAGCTGTATAAAAAGAGATGGGGAGACCTTAGAGAATGAGATGTAACATGGGTATTTGTTTCAAGTGATTAATACGAGTGCTAGCTCCACCTATACCTAATATATAAGTAACAGGTAAACTCATTAAGTATACTTAATGAGTTTACCTGTTACTTTATAATTGTGACACTAACTGACGTTATGGCGGTAGGAATAGGTACCGAACTTGGACGAGACTTTATGGAGCTCTATCACCTAATAGTCACAATCGTAGTAACACGCCGCTGTGGTCTAGTGGTCTGGTGTCGGCGTTGACCACATGAGGTCCCGGGTTCGATTCTTGGACCGGATAATTCAAAAAAAGAGTTTTTTATTTTCTGGAAAAAACAACGTTGCCTGGGATTGGATAAGTACCGATTGGCGTTAGGCTTGCCTCCTATCACATTGTGAGACTAACTATCTTCGGCTAATCGTGAGTGTATTGGTTGTACCTCTGCCTACCTCTTTGGGGATACGGGAGTGAAGATACTTTGTAGTAATACGCATATCGTATAGCCAATCTTTCATCTTTTATCAACTATTTCCCAGAATGGCAGATGGCGTAGGTATTCTTCATAGGGAGCGTGGACCAAAACGTGGAAACTGGCTATGCGAGTCACTACCAACGTGACTACTAGGTGGTAGAGTTCTGCATTGTTTCGCCCGGGTCTGGTACCATCGCCTTACCTATTCCTATAGCAATAGCGTCAGTGCTTGTTACTGTCATGTTTCGGTTTGAAGGGTAAGGTAGCCGGTAAACTTATGCATGTGGCATTAGACTTCGCCACAAGATAGCAACGCACCAATAACATCTTTGGTGCCTATAGGCGACGGTTGACTCTTACCATCAGGAGGCCCATCTGCTTGTTTGCTATCTTATACCTAATATAAAAAAAATTTCAACAAAATTTTTATTTAAACATATAATCTTAACAGAAATACAAAATAATCAGCTAACTTTGTTGCATAAATAAAACGAAGGTCTGCAGATATAACGGCAGCATATTTAAAGACTATAAAATTATCACACAATAGTTACTTAAAAATGCAACAGTTAATCGTTGTATATTCTGGTGTGTAGTGCGTAGACAATTCTTAATTGCAATTACGGCGAACTACAAAGGTTAACTCTATTAGAATTATGAAAAGCTTTTTGCTACATTTAAACGCTTTTGCATCAAAGCCGTATAATAGTTAGGCGTGATCATAATAATTATTTGTAGATGGCCAATTTCTTTGGAAATCGCTACTTGATACTTTAATGAATTAACCATTTTTGATAATACTTAAAATACTATTTTTTAAGGATTATTTTATTGGCTACCTTACTCTCTAAATTAGAATAAGACAGCGACTGCGCTGGGCTATTGCTGATAGTACAATGCGTTCCCAATAAGAATAGGACTGTAAGGATGACATATTGCTCCTCATTTTGCATAAACTTCGTAAGTGATGAGTAAGGTGTGCAAAAAAATTCTAACACAGAAATACAAAAAATTAATTTCATTCTGATTGGTATATTTTTTATTTAGATTCCCTTCAGATTATATAACCATGTATTAAAATAAGGTGTAATATAACTAACACGACTTTTATATATACGTATATTTAGATGAACGGCTAGACTGTTATATTTTACTGATGTCTAATGATGAATATTGTGCAAAAAAATTCTTGAAAATATATATTTTCATTCCAATTTCTATATTTTTTATTAAGATTTCCATCAGATCGACTTTCGATGGCTATATTTTACTGATTTTTTTATTGATGAATATTATATTTTAATACTTTTTAGCCTATTCTGGAGAAAGACAACCCAAACCCACACAAATTGCAACAAAATTGGCCCCGTCATTTTTGACTTGTAAGTAGTGTAAATGACACGACATCTTTATATAATTTATAGATGAAAAGCTAGACTGATGCTTTTTACTATTTTTATATTGATGACAATAGTACTATTAAAACGTTATTTGTTTTTCAATAAAGCAGCAATATTTTTTGAACAAATATTTTTATGCTGACATTACTAATTTCACACTTGTGGTATGAAGTTGATAACAAGCGCGATCCTATTCTTAGTTGGAATGCGTAGTAAAGATACTTAACCTGAGCGAGACGCTGCAAAACCATCTCGTGCGTATGATAGTCACCTTTAGGGAACTGCTTTGAAGAAAGAAGATAGTGTATTCTTTTTTAATATCAGATCTTTTTATGTATCAAGCAGATAGCTCACCTCATGGAAAGAGACTACCACCGCCTATAGATACCAAAGATGTTTATTGTGCGACACTATCTTTGTGGCGGGGTCTTAACACCACATTTTTTCATTTCATTAGATAGCAAACAAGTAAATGGCTCTCCTGATGGAAAGAAAATTCATCGTCTATAGATGCCAAAGAGTGTTAATAGTGCACTGTTATTCGTGTTGCGAGTTGGCAGTACACATGCATAAACGGCAGTTGATCTATTCTTCAAAGGAGCCCGGACTAACACTAGGGATATGTTTACTACATGCATAAGTTTACCGGATATGAACATGACAGTGACAAGCAATGACGCTATTGCGGAAGGAATAGGAAAGGCGGTAATACTTAGACCTGGCCGAGACAATGCAGGACTCTACTACCTAGTAGACACGATAGTAGTGACTCATGTTATAGCCAATTGTTCAACTCTTACGAACTGCCTGGCAGAACGGCAAATGGTCTATCCTTCAAATAGGACCCGGATTAACGAAGGAAAAGCGATATTTATTATTACATTTAAATAGTTTCTAGAAGGGATGCCATCTGTTAATGTAGGTACACCTATATATAATTATATATATAGTACAACAATTGCTTCTATATCTCTCTTCTTGATAGGTACAATTCACACGGACCGGCTCGCATCGGCCCGTGCTGAAACGGATGCGTACGCGCACGGCGAAAGCCGTACGCATGCCGTGGAAGCCATACATTATTTGAATAACTCGACTAATTGCACCGCTGCTGCCTATTCTAATTCCGCGAGGGCCGTATGGCTCTGAAAGGACCCCAACGTATGCCGACAGAGCCCCGTACGCAGCCACACGGAGCCGTTCAACTATCGCGGAATGTGAATGGGATAGATATATGAACTGTAGTTCCTGTTAACACATTTCAATTTCCTTTAACGTATTATAAAATGTCGTCCGAGCCAGGCCGATGCGTGCCGGTCGGTCTGAATCGTAAACTTTGAAACCTTTTAACCGGTATGCCCGAACCCGTTTTAATTTGATAGGCATTATTGCCTGTATCGCATTATTGCGATGATGGTTTTAGACTACCATGGGTTACGTTTACCCGACTGAGCAAAAAGAAGTATTGTTCATGGATCACGTCCACAAAATCACAGTCAACAGCTAGTGTATTATATAATAGGGTCATTCTTCGGAGTTCATTTTTTGAGCGTAACAGATTTTTATGTCCTATATAAACAAATAATGTTTGCATAAATCTACTATAACATTGTTTATACATTCTATATGCATCGTGTCATATAGATTTTATTATGTAATAACCATTTATATAGAAGTTATTTGCCCTCAACACCTCAAATCCGGTTAATTTTGTACGTTTTACACGCGTAACACGTGCGCCGTCTTCTGATCAATCGCAGATATTTTTTAATTCACAAACGCTTTTAATCAGATTTATACACAAAATTCAAAAATACGAATCATTTTATATGCTAACCAAATTTCTAATCCAATTGCACTGAAAGTTTTTATTTTATGAGTTTAAGTAAGTATGTCACACACTTGGCAAAATTTTAGCTTCGCTTATTGCGACGGGTACTACTCTGAACTGATGAGGTCTAGAGGTATCGGGATTGGTTTTTCTGATTCTGCTTTTATGCTGCAGCTTATGGGTCAAGTATTCGTAGCCCTAAATCCCTTCATTTCGGTGCAAGAGTAAGTTCTTCAATTTTTCAATTTTTGGTTCTCAATTTTTAGGAATTTCCATGTCACATTTTTTAGAACAAATCGTACTATTTTTAGTAAAAGGGTATTACGGTCTTATACCTAACTCCCAAATGTAGATAGCCAATAACAAACTAGTAGCCTATATCTTTCCAATGGCGAGAAATTTCAAAATATATGCTTTTTTGTGATTTTCATGGAGTAATTTCCATGTATAAAACACCATGGAAGTTTCATAAAACTCATGGAAATTACTCTATTTCATTTTGTTTGCAATAATTAAAATGAAATATTCAACGTTTATACTGTAATTCATGCAATTATCAGATTAAGTGATAAATATTGTTAGTCAGTTTTTTTTTTAAATTTAAATCTGTTAATCCAAAGCTTATAATTTAGACTGCCTCATAGTCCTTGGTTCGATCCCCAGGTCAGGCAAAGGTGTTATTCAAATTTGTTCGAGGTTTCCTCAAAATTCTTAAACCTCAGTAGCTGCTCAGAGTCTGGCGGAATGGTGTATTACCACTCCCGTACTTTGGATGAGTACGTAAAACTGTCGGTCCCGGTTATCACGATGATGACGATTATCGACTATTCCTAAATAGTCGATAATCGTTAACATCTCGGTAAATGCGGCGATTAGGATCACCACTTACCTCGCCAACCGACAAACCGGTGAATCACGGTGAACCAGAAAGTCTATAGACGTTCAGTTTCATCTGCCTTTTTTTATTTAAATTTGTTAAATCGAAGCTTATTATCATTTAAAGCGTCTAATTATCATGCTCAAAGTGCCCAAAAATGAGTTTACTATTAAAGTTTTGATGTTAAGGAAAGTATACAACGCAAAGTGTAGTACTACGCATAAGCTAGGCTAGGTAACTACTCGGTTGAGCATCCATTCATATTTTTCGCAAATCCTGCAATTCTTCGTTACTCGACTACTTACTTATGTACTGATATGATTACATCGTTGCTACAATTATAATGATTTTTATGAAAATACGAACACTAAGTTTTTCACACACTTTCAATGCATGGCTTAGAAAAGCAAAAGGTAATAAGAAATGTGTAGCACAAGCACTTAATCACTAATTTGTTTTGCTGTATTTAAGTTTAACGGAGAGGAGAAATTCAGCAAAAAAGAATTGCTAAAAAAAATTTGCCTAATATCGTTTTAACTTATATTACAGCCGTTCATAGTTCCCCAAATCACTTTTGTCTAATTTTATTTTCATATCTGATACGGTATTTAGCAAAATTATACTTGCTGGGTCATTTCCGTGGTCTCTAATGTAATTTCCATGGCCCGCAAATGTTCAATAATTTTTTTTAGGAAAACTATAGATCCACTACGTGTCGAATTTTCATATGTTCTTTAAATTTGCATAAATTACTAAAATGTTTGTGTAAGTTACTTTAATTAAGCGATTTCAAAAATACCATGGAAATTACACGGAGAACACATTTTTGAAGAATCACCCTTGACGATATAGTCACACAGTGACTAAGTTGGTCAAATAAATTAATTAATAAGAATCACCCAAATTTAATAGGTGTATGTCTGACATGTGTAAAAATTAATTGGGAGTTCAAACGACAAGAAATAATTAACACCTGAAATTATTTATAAACGTAAGATTTTTTGTACGTGAAAATTAAAAATAAAAGGTTTGTTGAAAATGTTTCGCTAATTAAATATTTTTGTTTTTAATATGTACTAGCTGTTGCCCGCGACTTCGTTCGCGCGAACTTCGTGTACTCCGCACAGCTCCTCCCCCGCAGGTGATAGCGTGATAATATGTAAGCCTTTATGTTGATCCGACCTGTTAGTAATTAATATTCATGCAAAATTTGAAGTAAATCCATGCAGTACCTTTTGAGTTTACCCCGGACATACATTGACTTTCCTACGATTTTATTATATGTATAGATAATGGCGATGCCAGGCCTGCGAGTCTGGCAGAGCATTCGCGGTTATTTCGCGTGTATTACCAGCCACCTTCAAATACATTTTATGAAAGTTTTTAATAAGTTTATTTAAAATTTGTTTATTTCATAGATTACCTGTCTGTCTGGGATATTTTAAATTAACAAAAAGTATACGTGCCTGTGTAAGGGTGTGTGCGTGCGTGCATGCGTGTGTGTGTGGGTGTTTGCGTGCGTACGCACGTGCGTGCGTGCGTGCGTGTGTGTGTTTGTGTGTGTTTTAAACGCATGGTAGTTATTGTATCTAATGTTTTTAAATTGATTTAAATTTACGTTTCATAGGTGAAGCGTTGAGGGAGTACTCTACTCTCAAGATGTCAAGCTCAAGAATTTTTCTGGACTTAAACCGTATCTATTGTATTAATACAGACGTACAGGTATAGGTTAGGTTACTAGGTGGTAGAGTTCTGCATTGTCTCGCCTGGATCTTTTACCACCTTACCTATTCCTGCCGCCATAGCGTCAGTGCTTGTCACAGTGGTGTTCCGGTTTTGAGGGTAAGGTAGCCGATAAAGTTATACATGTGTGGTGTCTTAAGGTAATGGTTGACTCTTTCTATCATAAGACCCACCTGTTACTTTGCTATCTTATTAAATAAAAAAGTGAAAAAAGCATTATAGTTTAAATAAAAAAAATTAGTAACGAGAAATAGTAACTACACTTTACTTTTCACTAAATTACCCACGCGAAGTAGTCAAAGAATAAAAAAATGGAACAGAGACAGGTCGGTAGTCAAAGAATAAAAAACTGAAACTTGTTGCATTGAAAAATATTTATTGCGTCGTAAATTAAGTATTAATTTTACGGTTCGTAATTGTAACAAAGTAAAAGAAAAGGTTTGATTGCGTTATTAGTTTAACAGATAACTCGTTTGGCTAAGTGCGCGAGACATCACAGTCATTATTAAATGAAGAACACTCACTTGGAAGTTCTAGCGAGTCTAGTAAAGTTTGTATTTATGACTTTATTGAAAGCGCTGCGTTTTTTAAATTAGCATGATCAAAATTTGCCGAATTCATAAGTTATTCTTTCTATCTTCATGGAAGAAAAATGTATAATATTTTTTACTTTGCAAAAATAAAAATAAAAAAACAGCGTTGGACAAATCACACGAATTGATCTAATCCCAAAGTGAGCAAACTATTCACTTGTGTTATGGGTGTTAGTCAACGATACTAACACTAAAAAGTATCATCACGCCCGGTTCCCTTGCTTGGTAGGCAGAGTAAACCGAACGTCTATAGACTTTCCAGTTCACCACGATTCACCGGTTTGTTGGTTAGCGAGATAAGTGGTGATCCTCATTGTCGCATTTACCAACGTGTTAACGATAATCGACTATTTCTAGCGATAACTGGGACCGACAGTTTGACTTGCTCATCGAGGCGCGGGAGTGGTAATACACTACTCCGCTAGACTCCGAGCTGCTACTGAGGATTGGATTTTCGAGAAAACCTCGAAATAACCTCAATAACACTTGCCCGACTTGGGATTTGATTGCACCCGGGACCTCACGGTCTGAACCGAAACGGTAGCATCCGTTTCACCACAAGGCAGTCACTATATATATATAATATATATAGATACTAATACTATATATATATATATATATATATATATATATATATATATATATATATATATATATATATATATATATATTTGACCGCCCCGTTGGTCCAGTGGTTAGCGACCGGGTTTGGGTGTTTATTAAATATATTCTTGTATTTATATATGTACTAGCTGACCCGGCAAAATTTTTTCTGCCTTTTTAACTACTCTGATGTTTTTATATTTTCTCGCCTTTTAAACCTTCCCCGGAATTCAGCAATTAATTCAAAACAAAAATTAGCCAAATCAGTTCAGCCATTCTCGAGTTTTAGCAAGACTAACGAACAGCAATTGATTTATATATATATATATATATATATATATATATATATATATATATATATATATATATATATATATATATATATATATATATATATATATATATATATATATATAAAGTATCTTCACGCCCATATCCCCGAAGGGGTAGGCAGAGGTACAACAAGTGCACCCACGATTAGCCGAAGATACTTGGTCCCACAAATGTGATAGGTGGCAAACCTATCGCCAACCGGGCACTTTCCAATCCCGGGCAACTTTGTGTTTCTCAGAAAACTGAAAAAACACTTTTTTTTAAGTGTCCGACCCGGGAATTGAACCCGGGACCTCATGTGGTCAACTCTAACGCTGGACCACTAGATCACTAGACCAAAATATATATATATATATATATATATATATATATATATATATATATATATATATATATATATATATATATATATATATATATATATATTTTTTTTTTTTTTTTCTAGGTATTAGTATCGTTGACTAACTCCCATAACACAAGCAAATAATTTGCTTACTTTGGGGTTAGATCAGTAAGTGTAGTTTGTCCCGTGAATATTTATTTATTTACTACAGTCCGCTGCCTCATATTACGTATCGAATAAATTTTGTACACGTATCGAAAAAAATTTCGAGTCAATTGATAGGGTCTTCATTGTCCAGAAAGGATTGAGCATTTACCCCTCATTGGTTCGGCCTCCTTTGAAGAATAGACCAACTGCCATTTTGTCAGGTAGTTCGTAAAACTCGACCAATTGATGGTTATACGTGTCACTACTGTTTCGTCTAGGTATTTGGTACCACCGCCATAACAAACAAAGTCAAACAAAAGAGTCAAGCAAATACAGAGAGACGCCGTATTAATTAAGTGGATACCATCTCCAGCCTCATGAAACCTTTTTTTTTTATTATTATCGATAGGGAAGCGCTTGACGACGATCTCGCCTGATGGTAAGCTAAGATGAGGACTAAGATGGAACGCGCTTCCCTAGAAGGTACCTGGTCACTCTTCTATTGAAGATCCCCAGGTTGTACTCGTCGGGGATTCAACACAGATTCAAGAAGCATGTTCCAATCCTTTGCGGATCGAATGAAGAACGTTGAGTCGAACCGTTTTGTCCGGGCACGTAGAACGTCCACCATATGACGATGCCTAAAATCTGTGCGCCTCGACGATCGATACAAAAACTAAATTAAATCGTGCTAAGTGTCTAATAAGATTTGGTACCTGCTTAGTCGCAAAATAACCGGCAGGATGATATTTATTTTGTCTCTTGAAATCGCAAGAGTCACCTGGAATCATAAAAATGACTTTTCAACACCTGCTCTCGTTATTGGTCTTAAACTTTAAGGATTTTGCATTAAGGATAAAAAAATAAAAATTAGATGACCTGTTATTTGCGTAATCACTTGTTCTTACTGTATAACAATTTTCATTTCGATCAGACAAGCTGTTCTTGAGTAATAACGGGGCGTCGAGACAGAAATACAAAAAAATTTCAAAATGTTGAAGTTGATGACAATGAGTCACAGAACGAATATTTATCACTAAATTGTACAAAACAATGTAATGTAGCCTACATTTGCATCAAAAAAGTAAGGTGGTGGTACCAAGCGTAATTCAGACATTGTAAAACTCCACTCTCTAGTTTTGTTTGACTCTATTAGTGAAATGTATTAGCTTTATCTTTTTTCATATCATAAGATAGCAAACAAGCAGATGGGTCTCCTGATGGAAAGAGACAACCATCGCCTATAGACACCAAAGATGGTGCGTTGCTATCTTGTGGCGTGGTCTAATGTCACATCCATATGTTTACCGGCTACCTTACACTCAAAACCGGAACACGACAGTGACTAACACTGTCGCTATTGCGACAGGAATAGGTAAGGCGATGGTACCAAATACCCGGGCGAGACAATGCAGAATTCTACCACTTAGTAGTCATGATCGCAGTGACTTGCATAGCCAACCAGTCGCCTTTTACGATCTGCCTGGCAGAACGGCGATTGGTCTATTCTTGAAAGGAGCTCGGAACCAACACTGGGAGAACTTGTCTTGCCTTGCCTTTTACAAAATGCCTAACAGAAAAGCAGTTGATCTATTCTCCAAAAAGAAGGTTGTATCAATACAGGAAAAATAACATGCAAAGTAAAGTGAACTTAAAATTTTATAAGTTTTATTTGAGTAATAAATATTTTTCTACTTTTAAAAGTACTTACATATCGTTAATTGTTATTAGTAATTCAAAACTTGCGAATAATATATTGAATGAAATATAATGTACGCGGGAACTGTATGATTCAAATGCAGGTGTATGATACTCGATTCTCGATCGAGTTTGGAATGCTCAAATCAGCATCTCACTTTTAAGAATCATCCGACGGTACAGAATGAACGAGTGAGTCACATCGTGTGAAATATTTTTTCCTGACCTATTAAATTTCTTCATGTATGAGTATTGGTTTCATTCATAAATACAACGGGAACATTATTAATATAAAGAGGTAAAATTTGAAGATTTTGTTAAAATTATAAGATAGTAAACAAGCACATGAATTTCCCGATGGAAAGAGATAACCATCGCCTATAGACACTAAAGATGGTAAAGGTATTGCTATTCGTGTGGCATATGCGGTACATGTCACTTGCATAAGTTGACGACCTTACCCTCTAAACCTCCAAATAGTTTAGATGGTGGTAACAAATACCCGGGCAAGACGTTGCGTAACTCTACCACCTACAGACGATCGCGTACCATCGGGTAGTGACTCTCATAGCTTTTTTTCGCCTCTTGCGAATTGCTTAAATTGTCTACTTTTCAAATGGGCCCGGACTAACACGGGGAAAAGTTTGTGAGTTTGTTTGTTGGATATAATCTTTGAAATCACTAAACCGGTTATGAAAATATATTCAACAGTAGAAAACTACGTTATTCCTTAGTGATATCAACTACATTTTACCATAACCCAATTTTCACGTACGACCTTTTCCTTGCTCTTAAAAAAGTTTTTGCTTATAAATATATTGCACTAATTGAGAATTATAAATATTAATAAAAAAAACAGTAGCAGTCGTGGGACTGCCGATAGAAGTGAAAACGGAACTATTAAGTTGAGAGTAATTAAAACTATATGCAAAACATAGCTATAGATATACTATTATCATTAGCATGTCGGTGACGCGAACCGAGGATTTTACCCTCTACCAAAACGCTCAACGCGCCTAAAGAAGTTTTCACTTCAAAAATCTGTTAATAAACAATTTTTTTAATAATATAATGTCATATAAATGATGTCAACTAAAATAAAAATAGATTAACACACCTATTCCATATTACACAGTTATTAATGTCAAAATTGAGTAAAAAATAATCATCACTAATAAAAAAATAGGTAATTAATATAAATTTAAATACTTAAAATAATTATTATAGCAAAGTGATATATAACAAAATAATAATCAATTGAATTACGTTAAAATTAATAATTATTTTCACTTTTAGCTCGGACACATTTGTGTCAACGATGGAAATCATAGAATAAATATAAACAAAATAAGAATTGATAAACTTTTCCTTTTTGGAAAGTTGGTTGAAAAAGTATGTCAATTCTGTTCTAACTCAACTCTATTCAACTTTATTTTGCAGCTAATTCAGTTATTAAAAGGAACGCCACACGGAAAGGAAGTACCACTTTCGGTCTCGATTAACGCAAGTATCAGTCGATAGTTGTTAAAGTAATTGAATGAAGTACTATGCGTTCCAACTAAGAATAGGACTGTCAAGATGACATATTGCGCCCCATTTTGCAAAAACTTCATAAGTGATGAGTAAGGTGTGCAAAAAATTCTAACAAAGAAATACCTGAAAATATATATTGTCATTCTAATTTCTATATTTTTTATTTAGATTTCCATCAGATCGACTTTTATATATACTTAAACTATAGATAAACGCCTAGATTGCTATATTTTACTGTTTTTTTTTATTATTGATAAATATTATACTTTAATACTTTTTAGGCTAGCCTGGAAAAAGACAACCCAAACCCACAAAAATCGCAACAAACTTGGCCCCGTCGTTTTTGACCTATAAGTGGTGTATCACGACTTTTTTATATTTATAGATGAACAGCTAGACTGATGTTTTTTACTATTTTTTATTGATGAAAATAATATTATTAAATGTTATTTGTTCTTCAATACATCAGCAATATTTTTTGAACAAATATTTTTTTGTTGTCATTACTAATTTCACACTTGTGGTATGAAGTTGATAACAAGCGCGATCCTATACTTATTTAGAACGCATAGCAATGAGGACCGCCCATTTCACCAGCTGACAAACTGGTGAATTTGTGATCAGTGCTTATATACATTCGGTTTACTGTGTCTATGGATTGAAAGAAACTGCTGATAAATAGTAAGAAAAGATGCCATGTAGATTGATGATGATTGCAGCGGTCAAGCAATCTTTAACTCTACAAAACATATAAGTTCAATCAAATCCTAAATAGTGCTATCACAGTTATTTATCGTATTATTATTTTATAAATATTTTTAGATAGAATATTTATCTTCTTCTTGCCAGGCCAATTTGTAAAAGGTGGTGAAGTCTAAATATTTGTCACTACCTCTGTGACTACTAGGTAGTAGAGTTGTGCTATTCTCATCCGTGTATTAAAATACTGCACCACCTTATTCATTCTTGTTAAGCCGCTGCTCACCACAGTGTGCTTTATTGTTGTAACTTAACCGATGACTTTACTTTCTAAGTGGTTTCTTATCTCATATGTTTATGTTACAAATTTTTACAAATTATGTTTTATATAATATTTTATGTAACACAATATGCTTACGTGCATATTGCGCACTCGCATAGCCAATACATTATTATTATACTACTTATGTTTGTGCATTTTGCTCTTCGGGTCTGCTCTATTCTCTTAGATAAATAAAATTAAGTATGGCATTTGTAAATAAGTTACGAGAATATAAAGATTACACGGAGATGAAGAAATAATCCTTTGCTGGCACTACACACATTACATATGAATATGTGCTTTTTTGTTACTTGAATCTGCTCATTATAATTTACATTTTGATAAATTAAATTATATGTACACAAGTATATTAAGTATATAATTTACATTTTAGTAATTTTTACTTGATAAATAATGAATAGGTATCATCTTTGCGTATAATAAAAATATATTATGTAACTGAACTGTTCTTTTACTAACGTTAAGCTCTTTTTTAGTGCTGTGCATTTTTTACCTTATTCTAAAAATAAAATAAGCTTCATCACGTCCGCGTCGGTCCCCGAGCTGGTAAGGCGTAGTTAAACAAACGATGAACATTCCGTTCCGCTACACTTAAGGCCCTGATCGACGAGCGACCCTGTACCGGGGCCTTATGGCTCGTCGGTAAAGCTCACCCGTGTATCATCACAATACCACGGTCTCTATGTAGCGACGAGCCCGACTCGCGGCTCGTCGGCCCTGATCGACGGGCGAGTAAAACCACGGGCTATGGCTTGCCGGTAAAGCTCGCCCGTGTATCATCGTAATACCGCGGTTTTATGTGTCGACGAGCCTGGCTCGTGGCTCGTCATGTTTGCTATATTTTTTTTAAATCGGCGGGCGTCTAAGCACCAACAAGCCGCGAGTAAAACCAGCTTTCTTTAAGGCCGCGGTATAGGCTCGCCCATCTATCAGCACCTTAAGATTCACAGGTTTTTCGATGACTGGTCCATCAATGGGACATGATCCCCTTTTATTTATTCATAAAAAAAGTATCTTTACGCCCGTATCCACGAAGAGGCAGGCAGAGGTACGACCAGTTCACCCACTACTAGCCGAAGATACATAGTCCCACAACGAGATAAGTGGCAAGCCTATAGCCAACCGGGTATGCAATCTCGGGCAACGTTGTTTTTATCAGAAAACTGAAAAACACGTTTGAATAGCCTGACCCGGGAATCGAACCCGGAACCACATGTCGTCAACACCGGCACCGCACCACTAGATCGCAGAGGGGATGTATTTATTTATTAACAACTAAAAATGTACACATGTTAAACTTAACACCGGACATTCCACACTAGGCAACCTTATGCTATTACATAAGGTTGGATAGTATAGAATTCCCTTAGGCGTTAAGTTTAGAATCATAATGAAAAGAGGTGGTGAATGTTACTTACAACAGAATAGAAATATTTTAACTTGCGAAGAAAAAAATCAAAAGAGATCAAAAGAGAGCAAAGAATACTTAAGTGTAATCTAATGTGAGAAATCCCCATTGCTGCATTTTACTATACTAATGGACACGGGCGGGGAACGTGTAGCCGCTCATATGAGCTAATGCTTGTGAGTGCCAAACGCTTGTATAATATAATATTATATCGTATCGCAAAAATATATTGTGTCGTGAAAAATATAAATATTCCATGTTTTGTTACTGTACCATGCTGAAATTACTATTACTTTTTGAAGAAAAACATAAGGAATAATTTGAAAGCCTACTTTTTTATTTTTTTACAAGTCGACCATAACAATTTTATTATGAAATAATCAAGACGGAGCGTTCGTTTCCACTATTGTCCTGGTTTTAGGTTTTTTATAAATCATAAGACAGCAAACAAATAGATGGCTCTCCTGGTTTCAACAAGAGTTATCACATGTCACCACAAAATATGTTAATGGTGTGTTGCTATCCGTGTTGTAGGATGGTGATACCACAGTATAAATTTACCGGCTTCCTGTATATTCTATACCGTTAGTGATGCTGTTGCATTAGCATTGGTATGGCGGAGGTATGAAGCCCAGGCAAAACGTTGCGGAATTATACCAATTGTAGTCACGATGACAGTGATTGCGAATAATTCGGCCAGAAAATTAGCTGTAGGGTTGATATACATATATTTACTATATTTGTCATTTATTTGTCTTGTTTGTACAATTGTTCTTGTTATATACCTACACATGTCATATGTATAGTATTATGTGTGGTAAATAATGGTAAATAATTCTCTTATTCTTAAATACAAAAAAATTGACAATATATTTCTTGACCAGGGATTCAAACTCAAACCTTCAAACAAGCTGACCAGCAGCTTAGTCCAACAAGGCAATCGAAGTAAATCCTCGTACATATATTTAATATGAATAGCAACACAACAAAAACAAAACAGGTACCTTGTATAACAGCGTATGGAGGCATTGTATGCAGATTCTCTTGAAAGTGCTACCTTTATCACCTTTAAACGAAATATAAATTCTGCAGTACATGGTATGGCATTTCATTATTACTTGTTAGGAAGATGAGAACTTTAGACATAATGACCATAAAATACTATAGGATTATAAGATGTTTTATGGAGTCGAATTAAAATATTATAAGCCTACTTTTCTTACAAATTAAATATAAAATATCACATTTAATCAGTTAGTGCCGTATTTCTTAAACTTTTGTTAAACAAGGACCACTTTCGGAACTTTGAAATCACCGTATCATCCATATTTAAATCTAAACATTTTTAGATTTAAATACGGATACATTTTTTTATCTGAGTTAATAAAAATGTCGTTGTCTGGATGATAAATGAATGACAGTATAATAATGTTAATAAATATTAAATTATATATAAGATATTGATAGTGAACTCAGCTGTGGAACCCTGATTATTATATCACAGTTTTGAAGTTTCACTTTATGAAACCATGACGAAATCCTTATTTTTGTAGTATATGACATTTCTCTGCAAAAATTGTCATGTATCTACCTGTAACGGCGTAAAAAGTATATTACCTAGTAAACATAAAAAAATTCTAAATATATGGCTGTCCTTAGATTAAATAGCACTCGATATTTGGAAATGGGATCGACGGAATCCTACAAAGGCATTCAAGCAACCGTCTTACACTTCATAACTAACTAGTAACTAATATTTATTTTATAAATAAATTACTAACCATAAAAACTTCCTGCACATCAAAGGTTTCAAAGAAATTAATTCATTTAGTTTGCAATCGCCCGTTTAATTGCTATCGGAAATCAATAGCACCAAGATTGACACTTATGCGGCATCAATACTAAAACATGTCACAGGATCCTTAACATCGCATAATTATTGCGATACCTATTAATCGATATTCGTAAACGATAACTACGAGAGTCTCAACATACATTACTTAATACAAAACATCTACTGGAATTGGTGTTATGGGAAAACAGAAATGGATATAAACATGTATTGAAGTCAAGACATAAATTTTAATTTGCTGCGTCGCATTCAATTCCGCATTGGTACTTTGAATCGATTGTTTGCTGCAGTTACGGCCTCGACCACCTAGTGAGCACGCAACCATCAGCTCGCAAACCTCCTAATCATTAACAAGGACATTATAGACTAATTTGTTATTTTATTAGCAATTTTATTATCTTATTTATATCTTGTGTCCTACGGTGACAAAAAATTTACAAGCAACATTAGACATCTGTCTTGCTGGTCCAATGCAAGTCGAATAAACAACATATAAAGTGCATTAATACAACAAAAATAAGCTGTTGGCCTATTTAATGATGGTCTATCTCTAAATTATTCACACATGTCTGTTGTAATGAAATTTTATTGCTTTTGAAGTGGAGTAAACATAGGTAATAAATAAACATTGATAATAAATAATTTTAAAACGCTTGGAAAAAGATTATATATGTAGGTTCAAACTTTAAAAGATGGTGCTTTTTTATCTTTATCTTTAAGAAGTGAATAGAAGATTAATTTATTAATGTTTTATTGATGGGTTTTAATAGCAAGAACTCTTTATGGAATCTCTTAAATTTATGTGTTTTTTAAAAGTATTAGGTACTTTTAATAATTATTTAATAAAATATAATTTCAAATTTATATATTTTATTTGTGAGTGGTGGTCTACCACTCCGTGCTTTGGATGAGCACGTTAAACTTTCGGTCCTGGTTATCACTAGAAATAGTTGATATTCTTTTATACTTTCCATCGTCGACACTTGGTGAAACTCCGTCATAATTATTGTTTTAAATTTTACACTTGTACTGTTTCACAATAATTGTGAAACAGTACAAGTGTAAAATTTAAAACAATAATAGTTGATATTCGTTAACATGTTGGTAAATGCCGCGATGAGGATCACCACTTATCTCTCCAACCGACAAACCGGTGAATCGCGGTGAACTGGAAAATCTATAAACGTTCGGTTTACTCTGTCTACCACGCAAGGGCGTGATATACTTTTTTTATTATTTATAACTGGCAAATTCTTGCGACATTTTTAGATTTTTTGTTGGCAATGGACGATATTGGTCAATTATGAGTGTTCCTCTGCTTGTAACGGTATTTGTCATTATTTTTCATCTCGCTTTTTTCATATTTTCCGTAGGTACTTAAAATATAAGTTATTTTGCGATACGTATACAACAATTCACCTAAAAATAGGCACAGTCGAGTTTTATATAGAATGATTTATCATAAAGATTAAAACATATTATTATACATTAAAAAAAATGCGCCGCCTAATACCACCGCTTACCTATTCCTGCCGCAATAGCGTCAGTGCTTGTCGCTGTCGTATTCCGGTTTGGAGGGTAAGGTAGCCGGTAAACTTATGCATGTGGCATTAGACCTCGCCACAAGATAGCAACGCTCCGTTAACATCGTTGGTGTCTATAGGCGATAGTTGACTCTTTCCATCAGGAGACCCATCTACTTGTTTGCTATCTTATGATATAAAAAAAAGACTAATGAACAGCAATTGATTTTTATATATATAGATGGTTACAAAACAATCCTCGATCGACTTCAAATGGCTTTTGCCAAGAAAATCTGAAAAAATGAAAGAGGACAAATCTCGAACTGGAAAACGTTTAGGGGATTTCCTGCATTTTTTATTGTTTTTAGCCGACTATTTTTCTATCCTATTTCTACGACAGTAATTTATCTTGAATCCAATGACACTCGCGTAAGTTTACTGGCTGTCTTACCGTCCATACTGAAGCGCAACAGTGACACGTGACGTTATTGACATTATTGCGGTAGGAAGGTGAAGTATCGACCTTGGGGTAGACATCAATAACCGATTAAATTTATCTACCTCTCAAGAGAACTAGCGTTTTTTAAAAATGAAAATTGATATGATGCACCTGATGGTAAGTGATCACCGCCGCCCATGGACATCCGCTTTACCAGAGGTCTTGCAGTTGCGTTGCCGGCCTTTTAAGAATGAGTAAGCTCTTTTCTTGAAGTCCCTAGGTATCCGTTCGGCCGGTAATTGGTTCCACAACAGAGTAGTGCGAGGTAAAAAGTGTTGGGAGAATCCACAGTTGTGGATTTCCAGACATCAAGATGGTGAGGATGGAACTTCAAATTTTGACGCGAAAATATGGTAGTTCTACTGTTCGGGCCTCTATTTGGGTCCTCTGTAGTAGGTGTTAGAGGACCAGTAAAGTGCTAGAAGCCTATCGATATGCGGTCATCATGCCACTGTACAGAATAATATACACACTGTACACAATAACTTAAGGCGAGGCACAGAGACAAACAGAAAAAAACTGGTTTGCTTAATCACATTTTATGTATTGATTGCGATTTTACAAAAATTACACGATATAGGTACCTGAAGATGTTATCTAAGGAATATACTAACTCATTACATGTTAGAATGTACTTCACTCGATCATATAAAATTCCTAAAACAGGCTAAAAAAATCTCTAAAACAAATAATTTGTTTATAATATTTCTAATTCTCCACGTGATTTTTGTGTGGTGATATTTAGTTTTAAATACAAAAAAGAATGTACTAAATTTTGGTTTTCAGCTGAAGTCCTATATTTATTTATCCGAAAACTAAACAGTTTCCTAGCGGTTTCAGAACATACCGCGCCGCCCACTTTCTATAGTATTGGCGCGCGTCAAAATACCTTGCCTTAATATTTTTTTTGGTATTCTACTATATTTTAGTACTAAGACAACTATGTTGAATGCCGTTTCATAAATCAAAATCGATTATAATTTTTTTAAATAAATAAAATTTACAGCTTTTCAAATATTAAAATTACGTTGTTTTTGGTAAACTCAATGTTTTTGAAATAACTTTCTGGCGAATACACCGATTGACTTAAAGTGTCAGCTTTTATCCTTTAAAAACTGCATCAAATATCGATGATTCGATCAAAATCAGTCAATTTGTTTGGGATTCATCAATGACGAAAATTTTTGAAAAAATGTTGTTTGACACTGCTTCGAAATTTTTCCACCTATCAATTATTTAGCTAAAGCAATATTTTGATTTCAAAAAATGAGTTGAAAGCCGAATTGAATTGAATGTTGAAAGATCAAAATCGATCATCTTTTCCAAAATATACAGCTTCTCAAAAAACAATACACTGTCATTATTAGCAAAATGGATATTTGAACTGAAACAATCTAAGCGTTTTTACTTTTTCAACCTTAAAATACCTTAATTTAGCGGGAATTTCCAGGGATGACCTGCAGGGTCAAACGTTAATTTTTTATATCGTAAGATAGCAAACAAGCACCATCGCCTATAGACAATAAAGATGTTAGTGGTGCGTTGCTATCTTGTGGCGAGATCTAATGCCACGTGCGAAAGTTTACTGGCTACCTTACCCTCCAAACCGGAACACGACAGTGACAAGCACTGACGCTATCGCGGGAGGAATATATATAGTAATAATAGTGTTTAATTCATATAACAGATATGGGTATTATAATCATCCTTTACGATTAAAATATAGTTTAATGAGAATAATCATTGCAACTTTTTGAAATTATTTTTTATATTTATGTAAATTTTCCATATTATGTGTTATTATTTTTTAAGTAACGGATCAGATAATTAAATTCAGCTCGTCAACCCCTGTCTACCCGGCTGCAAGAACTACCATAACTATGGCGAACATTAGGGTCGCTACCTGTGTGTTTGACGGCCCCGTTAGTCATGTGGTTAGCGACCCTGGATACGCAATCGACGGGGCTCGGGTTCGATCCCCGACGGGGACAAGCATTTGTGTGGTGAGCATAAATGTTCGTATTTCCGGGTTTGGGTGTTTTATTTAGTTTTATGTACTAGCTGACCCGGAAAACGCTGTTTTACCTTTTTAACTATTCTTATTTTTTTTATATTTTTCTGACCTTTTAAACCTTCCCTGGACTTCAATTATTAATTCAAAACCAAAATTAGCCAAATCGGTCCAGCCGTTCTCGAGTTTTAGCGAGACTAACGATCAGAAATTGATTTTTATATATATAGATTTCTATGTATTAGTATCATTGACTAAAACCCATAACACAAGCAAATAATTTGCTTACTCTGGAGTTAGATCAGTAAATGTAATTTGTCTTGTGAATATTTATTTATTATTTACCTATTTATTTTTAAAATTTTGTACCTGCGATATACAGTTAAAATATTAAGCAAGAAATAATTACTTACTCATTTTATTGGCTAGCGATTGCTCTCTGGAATAAATTCGACCATAGACTAAAATTTCTTCAGCCAACAAACATAAGCCACAAAGTAAATAGTATAATGTGTGTATATCACCATGGTTGACACATGAATGTACACAACATTCATCTGTAATGTTTATTTTTTATTTAATGTAAATACATTAATTAGAATTAAAAATCTAATGCATATTATTTAAAAATATTAGTTTTCTGTAGTCTTCCGCAATGTAAACCTTATCTGTGCCAAATTTCATACTTCACCGTTCGCGTAATTGTCATGAAACTGGATATAATTATTTTTTTTCACGTATTAATATTATAAAGATACAAGTAGGAATAACCATAATCCTACTTGTATCTTTATAATATTAATACGGCAGCGGTTGCTCTCATATTTTTAAAATGTTTGACTGATCCCTCGAAAAATTATTTTATTCATTTAACAGATGAGATTAGATTTTTTTAATGTCGGATATTAGACTGTGTGTTAGTCCCATCTATAGACATACTCTAAGTTAGTCTTTCATTTTAAATAAGTGTTTTAGTTTTTCTAGAATATATAACCTTCGCAAGAAAAGAATATGAATTAGATTCATCGATAGATTGGCCACATGTTTTAATACTTTTGGCATATCGTGGCTGCGTGATACCTCTGCTTACTTCTTCGGGAATATGAGTGTAACGGTAGATATATATTTATTTATATTTAAATAGGTACTCTATATTATTCCAATTTTTTTCTTTAATCGCCTCTATACTACATGAGTCCGATTCTCGGGTCGGGCAATTAAAAAAAAGTGTTTTTTTCAGTTTTCTGTAAAAACAACGTTGGATTGAACGATGGAAAATTGGATAAGTGCCCTATTGGAGATAGGCTTGCCAACTCTCACATTGTGGGATTAATCTCTGTCTACATCTTTGGAGATACGGGCGTGTAGATGCTTTCTTATTTTTCCTTAAAAAACCTGCTTATGTATATAACTATTTTATAAGAAATTTAATTTTGTATTTGTTCCGGCCTAAATCTGAAACGTGAGTTAACTGTTTCTTGTTGACCTTTGCAAGAAGACAAATGCGGATAACGGTGGCGAAAGAGTTATTAGACGATTTCCATGTGAACTATTTATAATATTACTACACGAGTAAATATTTATTTATACTTCGATCTATTTATAGAAATATATATGTATTTGTGATGTCAGTGAAATGTCTGTTAAGTAGATGATACCCGTAGATTTGCCTGTTAAATATTATTTAGTAGTACCTAAATTGTATTTTTAATAAAATGCAGCATGTTTATTACTAAATTTGTAATTTTTTTATGTTATTTCACAATTCACTTATATTTAATGCAAATCGATAGGTATTGCTTATAATATTTTTTATGGAGATTTAATCGCGAATACATTTTGTTTTATCAAATTTTAATAGTTTCGACGACAGTGAAAATTTGTAAATGAGTAAACAGTTCATAAAACGATGACACACGATTGGTAAAACGTGGCAACTCTTAGGTGGTAGCGTTACTTTATGCTGCATTATATTGCGCGGTAATTTTGTATTGTACCAATATATAAATAATTTGCCACTAAATAATTAAAAATAATAACTTCTTTTTGGCAACCAGGGTGAAGCGGTTACCTAACATGCTCCATTGTAGGTAAGCCCGGGCCATGCTAATAAACCAAATTATGTAGGTACATTTTTTTTTATGTCATAAGATAGCAAACAAGCAGATGGGTCTCCTGATGGAAAGAGTCAACCATCGCCTATAGACACCAAAGATGTTAATGGTGCGTTGCTATCTTGTGGCGAGGTATAATGCCACATGCATAAGTTTACCGGCTACCTTACCCTCCAAACCGGAACACGACAGCAACAAGCACTGACGCTATTGCGGCAGGAATAGGTAAGGCGGTGGTACCAGACCCGGGCGAGACAATGCAGAACTCTACCACCTAGTAGCCACGATGGTAGTGACTCGATAGCCAATCGGTCGCCAATATTTCTTAAATACAGAAATTATATTTTATATGTAGGATGTTATATTTAAGATACCAGGTGGTGAGATCCAATCCAATCCAATGTCTTGCCCGGGTATTTGGTACCACCGCTTAACCTATTCCTACCGCAAAAGCATCAAAGCTTGATATTGTGCGTGTTACTTTTTGGAGGGTAAGGTAGCCGGTAAACGTATGCACGTAGCAGTGCCGTCTGGTCATGGCTAACAACCTTCGGTTTGGGCGATGGTTTCTCTTTCTATTAGGAAAGTCACCTGAATGTTTGCTATCTAATTAATTTTGAAAGACCAAACACAGAAGATAAACGAAGAACAATAAAGAGTATCTTCATGCCCGTATTCTCAAATGGGTAGGCAGAGAGAGGTACAACTAGAGTACCCATGATTAGCTTACCGCCAACCGGGCAATGATGTTTTTATCAGAAAACTGAAAAACAAGTTTTTAAATTGGTCGACCCGGGAATTAAACCCGGAATCTTATATGGTAAACACCAACACCACAGAAGAAAGAAGAACAACATAATATATTATTTAAATAGTATACTAATTGTAGATTAAATTTTTTTACTGCCTCTATAAGGCTTGCAGATAGCAACTAGTATAAAGATACATTTTAAATGAACGTATGATTAATAGGTTTAGTATACTAGTTACTTCTGATAAATAAGCGTCACGCACAAAGTTAATGAGGAATATCACTCTTAACGGTTGTGTAAGCTTGTTGCTTGTAAAATTTAAGTGTTTACGACGTAGTACAATTACTCTAGTCAGTCAAGCCTTGCTCGAAACTCGGGTAAATCATTCCATTCCATTTCAAAAAATTGTTTCCAATTAAAACCTTACAATATTTCATTTTAAATGTCGTTTGATATTCATATGTTTTGTGCGCTTTACTCTATAGTTTTATAGGGTTCCGTACCCAAAGGGTATAAATTATAGTGATAGCTAGACAGTTGAAATTTTCGCAGATATATTTCTGTTGTTGCTATAACGACAAATACTAAAAACAGAATAAACAAAATTTTCAAGGGGGCTGTCATACAACAAACGTGATTTTTTGTCGTTTTTTATAGATGATGGTATAAACCCAGCGTGCGTAATTTCAAATTGCCCTTGGCCGTTTTATTCTGAATTTCTTACGTTAAAGTTGTGAATTATATTTTTTTTTATATGAACGGTAGCAAAAATTTGATTCAGTAGGTGTTACAAAACAGGAAGAATATAAGTCGACTTATTACATATACATATGTATGTATTACGAAGATTTATATCTTCGTTATATGTATGTTTAATATACATACATATTATGTAATGCGTCGACTTATATTCTTACTTTGTGTTGGCATAATTACATCATTGGGGATTTTAATTTCTAATCTGATGGTTTCATCTTTGTATTTTATTATTTACTGCATGTAGTAATTAACGTTTTTGTATATTTTTTGTATTCAAAGTGCCGTTTATATGGGCCTTCAATAAAAAAATTTTAAAAGAACTCTAATTTTGAACAAACTAATGCGTTATTATATCATATAAAACTTAAGACATCCTTTCTTATACTTTTATACTAACCGTATGTGGCACTATAATAATTACGCTCATGATGCGTTGTCATTTAAGATAACATAGTTTGTGCCGGCGTAGTACTCACTTGTTATGAAATGTATTACAATTTACAACGAAAAGCAATGTTAGTAAACCAAATAAACTGTCGCCTAAACGCCAAAATTGCCGAACGTAATTTATGCACGACGTCAGTAATAGGGATACCTACTCCTTATAGTTACGAAATTTTAATGAAAACCTACATTTGACATATTGTATATTATATTATTATACATTCTCGGACTAAGTATCGGTTAATCGTGGGTGCACTGGTTGTACCTCTGCCTACCTCTTCGAGGACACGGGCGTGAAAATACTTTTTTTTCATGGTGTATCGTATTTCACAAATTAATTCCACGAATTAAGTATTTGTAACCAAATTTATTACTGTCTTAATGCAAATGTAATTCAAGTTTTATACAAAGTTAACACTTAAATATGGTAATAGAAGTAAATCAAATTAAAGTATCAATGTCTTTTGTATGATTGTTCCTAGCGATATATTTTATTTAATTAATTAAAAAAACGTAGAAAATTATTCTAGTTTATTCGTCACTTTGAACGATACACAAGGGATGTATAAAACTAAAACCGCCTGTGTTCTTTGGCCTCACATTTAATACTGTTCTCATCTCTAGGCCGGCTCCCTATTACCAGCTTCATCCACTTGATCGCATTCAATGCAGAGCGCTTCAAATCGTTGACGATCAGGCTATTTCAAAACGGCATGACTCTTTGGCATTACGCACAGATGTAGGTTCTTGCACAGAGGTAGATGAATAATTTGAGCGTAACTTGTAAATAATTAGATCAAGAAAACAAATAATAACAGTATTTAATTTAAAATTTAACCAACTTCAAATATAGACTATACCCATTTCTCGAAAACTATTAAATCGATTTTGATGTTTGCACTGATCCCTAAGTCGGAACATACGTGGCTTAAATCAAATAATTAACTCGATAGGGCTTTTAGTTCTTTGAGAACTTTGTAGACAAAAATGTAAACATACAAACGTACGAATGTACAAAAATGTAAAAAGTCGGAACTTACGTGGCTTAAATCAAATAATTATCTCGATAGGGCTTTTAGTTCTTTGAGAACTTTGTAGACAAAAATGTAAACATACAAACGTACGAATGTACAAAAATGTAAAAAAAATATAATCTCCTTTTTCGTCGATTGATAATACCACAAAGCACAGAATAATATAATTGAAAGGTAAATAAAAATATATTAAGTAAATTAATTGAGATCTATCTTCACATTATAAAATAATTACAATTATTTGTCTGGTCGACATTTGCTTCTTTAATTACAATGACGTGTACTTGTTCACTTTATTAAAAGGCACGAACATTCGAGGAACATTTACAGAAGCTTATAAAAACACCGCTTGCAGCTTGTGCCGTTATACTTAAAGAGTCAAACTATTTCTACTGTCTTAAGCAACATCAATACGCAATTACTTAAAGCTTTAATATGTAGTATGTTTTAAAGTTTTACATAACATTTATGTAGTCATTGAATTATTTTGTTGTATATAGAAATTAAATGACTTTATTTGTTCGAATAGTTTGTTAACATAGATTGATTTTTCGTTCCTGATGTCAGTCTAATTACCCTTCTCGGCTAAAAATGTTATTAAGGCTTTTACTTGTAATTTTTTTATATCATAATATAGCAAACAAGCAGGTGGCTTTCCTGATGGAAAGAGACAACCATCGCTTATAGACACCAAAGATGTTAATGCTGCGTTGATATCTCAGTAGCAGGGTCATGCATGCGTTTACTGGCTACCTTACCCATAAAACCTGAACAAGATAGTGACAAACACTCGCGCTATTGCGACAGCAATATGTAAGGTAATGGTACCAGACCCGGGCGAGACAATACAGAACTCTACCACCTTGTAGCTAGGATGGTAGTGATTCGCATAGCCAATCGGTCGCTTTTTACGACCTGCTTTGCAGAACGTTAGATGATCTATTCTTCCATATGACGTGAGTAGTTAATTATTCTGTTGTTGTTTATCCTTTCGAGTCCCAGGTTTGATTTCGTATTTAGCTTCTTTAATTCCGTTGATTATTGCGGTTCTCACGATAAAATTAGTTTTGAGTAAAGTTTTAAATCAAATGTTTTTTTTTATGGAAAAAAGGGGCAAACGAGCAGGAGGCTCACCTGATGGTAAGTGATTACCGCCGCCCATGGACAGCCACATCACCAGAGGTCTTGCAGCTACGTTGTCGGCTTTTTAAGAAGGAGTATGGTCTTTTCTTGAAGGTACCTAAGTCGCATCCGTTCGGAAACACCCCCGCCGGTAATTGATTCCACAGAGGAGTAGTGCGTGGTAAGAAGTGCCTAGAGAATCGCACAGTTGTGGATTTCCAGACATCAAGGTGATGAGGATGGAACTTTGAGTTTTGCCGCGATGTCCGATGATGAAATTCAACAGCAGGGATCAATCCAAACAGTTCATTGGAACACTCTCCATGATATATGCGGTAAAAGATGCTAAGCGAACTTACATCTCTGCGTAAAGCCAAGGAGTCAAGCCGATTGGAGACTGCTTGGTCGTCAACGATTCGAACCGCTCTACGCTGAATGCGATCAAGTGGAAGAAGCTGATAATGCGGAGCTCCCGCCCAGAGATGAGAACAGTACTCCACGTGAGGGCGAATTTGCGCTTTGTAAAGTTGCAAGCGATGAGCCGGCAGGAAGTACTGTCTCGCTCTACTGAGCACACCGAGCTTTTTTGAGGCTAATTTAGTCTTTTCTTCCAATGATCACAGAACTGAACGTTGTTCGATATGTCAACGCCAAGAATTCCAATATTGGCTGAGGTTGTCAGGAGAGTGTTCTCAAAGCGAGGTGATACGACAAAGGCCGACTTTTTAGCGGTGAACGCACACAGCTGTGTCTTCCTGGGGTTGAATTGGACTAAGTTGAGTCGACCCCATTCCGAGATTTTTTCGAGCTGAGTCTCGATTTCAGACACTAGCTTACTAGCTTGTCCCGATTCTCATTGACATGGTCCCGAGAAATACCGCTATGACCGGAGAATAAAGCATCACCAGCACTGTCATCTGCATAGCAATGAATATTACTAATTCGCAACATGTCATTGATGTGCAGAATAAACAGTGTAGGCGATAGCACGCAGCCTTGCGGAACACCAGCATTGACAAATTTAAGGTCGGAGCACGTACCGTCGACTACGACTTTGATGCTCCGATCAGCCAAAAAACTGTTGATCCACTTGCATTATTTCCCGGGAAGCCCATAAGAAGGAAGCTTTGAAAGAAGCGCTCTGTGCCAAATCCTATCAAAGGCCTTCGCTATGTCTAAACTAACAGCCAATGCCTCCCCCTTGGACTCAACTGCCTGCGCCCAGCGATGTGTAAGGTATACTAGAAGATCACCAGCCGATCGACCGCGACGGAAACCGTACTGGCGGTCATTAATCAGCTGGTGCTCCTCTAAATACTTCAAAAGCTGGCAGTTAATTATCTTCTCCATGATTTTGGAGAACAAGGAGGTAATGGCTATCGGCCGATAGTTTGACGGATTCGAGCGATCACCTTTTTTAGGTATAGGGTGCACTAAGGCAGTCTTCCACGATTTCGGTACTACGCCAAGTGAGTAGGAGAGCTGGAACAGACGCGTCAGTACCGGTGTCAACTCCGGAGCACATATTTTAAGCACTATCGGAGAGATGCCATTCGGCCCAGATGACTTATAGATGTCCAAGGAAAACAGTGCTTTGCTCACTGACGACTGATGGAATTTTATTTCAGGCATATTGCTATCACACTGCGGGATGGTAGGCGGTGTGTTTCCTTGGTCATCCAGAGTCGAGTAAGCCGCAAAGGATGAGCCCAGGAGATCGGCCTTTTCCTTCGCGGTGTGGGCCAGAGAATCATCTTCTCTGTGCAGGGATGGAAGGGACGGCTGACAGACATTCCCTAAGGCAGCCTTGGTGAGAGACCAAAACGCACGGGTGCCCGAAGGAAGGCGTACTTATCTCTCACTAATCCTGCCAATGTGCTCCGATTTTGCCTTGGCGATGACTCTTTTGAAGGACCTCGAGGCGTTATTATACTCTAATATATAATATAATATAAAGATATCACCTCCGTGCTTAGCATGAACACTTTAATGCTGTTACGGGAGATTATCGTTGGAAAAAAGCTACGGAATGTGACAATAAAGACATCATTCGGATTATCTTGGTAAACGGCAGAACAGTGTATCGCGCTAAATCCGAATCGTTTATTGACGTTTGCTTCATTCATGCTTTTTAAGTAGCAGGCTTAAAAAAGTATCTTTAAACCCATATTCCTGAAACGCCTACCTCGGCGAAGGTACATTACCCAAGATTAGCCGAAAATACTTAGTCCCAGTAGCTAGCCTATCGCCAACCGGGCACTTATCCAATCCCGGGCAACGTTGTTGTTATCAGAAAACTGAAAGAAACACAAGTAGCTGGCTTGATTTTTTTTATATCATAAGATAGCAAACAAGCAGATGGGTCTCCTGATGGAAAGAGTAAATCGGCGATAGGTGATGGCCTGTAGAAACCAAAGGTGTTAATGATGCGTTGCTATCTTGTAACGAGATCTAATGCCACATGGATAAGTTTACCGGGTACCTTACCCTCCAAACCGGAACACGACAGTGACAAGCACTGACGCCATTGCGACAGGAATAGGTAAGGCGGTGGTACCAGATGCGGGCGAGACAATGCAGAACTCTATCACCTAGTAAATGATGATATTTATTATTAGTTTTTATATTTAGAAAATAAACAGAATGTTTTTACATTTTGCAACCTGAAATCTATCTATATTTTAGCACTTACTCCGTGCTTGGGAAAACTTGAAAAACTTTAAAAATAATAAACAAAAATTTCGACGCGTAGGATTCGAACTTACGACGTTCTCTCAAGCCGGGACGCTTTACCAACTGAGCTAGTGTCGACATGTTTGAAGTGGCGAAATTTCTTATTGATAAATCCCAAAAAAATTGTCCGATTTTGTACTACGGTACGGTACTTGACGCAGTTTTTAAAGGAAAAAAACTGACAAGATTTTTAAGTCAATCGGTGTATTAGCCTAAAAGTTATTTAAAAATATTAAGTAAGTTTGCTAAAAACAACGTAATTTTAATATTTGGAAAGGTGTAACTTTTAAAAATTAGATTCGATTTTAATCTTTGAAACGGTATTCGATGACTTTTTTTAGTACCAAAATATCGTACAACACCAAAAAATGATTGGTTGAAAAATTGAACGATTACTTCCAAACGGATAAATTGATTTTGATGCAATTTACGCATTAGACGAAGTTTTTTGAGGAAAAGAGCTGATTAGTTTTTGTACTTAATCGGTACATTAATCTGGAAGTTATATTAAAAAAAAATACTGTTTCACCAACATTTTTTTGAGGTTTTTTCAAAATTTCTCAAAATTTCTTGCGCCGACTTGGTTCAAATTTTCAGGACGTCTAAGTTGAGTAGAATTAAATCGAATGTCATCAACCGCGTTATGATCGCTCAAGCCGTTCAAAAGTTATGAGATGTTTACATATACACATACACACACATACATACAGACATAAATACAGACATACTGACGTTATCGTGAATATAGTCGGAATAGGTTCCTAGGACCTGAAAACGTGGAGATCTGGTGAAAACTCGATTTTCGAAAATCGGGCAAAATCAGTAACTTCCTTATCTACATACGTAGCGGATAGTTAAAAAAAATCTTTGAGCACTCCGCTCCAACTAAATGAACTATAAGTACTGCTCATAATTACAATAAATTATTCTAAAAAGAAGACTTACAATAAAATAAAATAAAACAAAACTTTGATGTTTTGTTAGTAAGTAGTAGTAAGTAAAAGTAAAGTAACCTAAATGAACAAAAAGACTCAAAAGATATTAATTTTCAAAAATATACATATTAAATATATTCTATACTTTCCACCGTCAGCACTTGGTGAAATTCCATTACTTCCGGTTTCTTTTTTACATGTGCATTGTTAATTGTGTCTAATACATCCATACTAATATTAAAAATATGAAAGTAGCTCTGTCTGTCTTCTCTTCTTGACGCCTAAACCACTGACACTATTTATTCCGGAAATCACACGGAAACGAGAACTATGCGTATAAAACCCCGGGACCGTCTATCTTTTAAACTACGGTAATAAGGAGTGGCTTAGGTTAATTTTATTGTAGAAATTTTTCCATGCGGATAAAGATGCAGGCACAGTTATTCAATATATAAATATAGGTTGGCTGGTAAGGCTGTACATATTGAAGAACACAAAAATTAAAATTAACCAATAAAAATAACTTCAACTTAACTTCAAAAACTTCAAGGAAATTAGTATAGTAATATATATAAAAATCAATTGCTGTTCGTTAGTTTCGCTAAAACTCGAGAACGGCTGAACCGATTTGGCTAATTTTGGTTTTGAATTAATTGTTGAAGTCCAGGGAAGGCTTAAAAGGTGAGAAAATATATATATAAAAAAGAGTAGTTAAAAAGGCAGAAAAATGTTTGCCGGGTCAGCTAGTATTAAAATATATGGTTACTATGCGAGTCATGAGTTTGGCAAATCACTTTTTGTGAACTTCGATATTCATGCGCGGATGTCCATATTATATTATTTTACTGTATATGTACTAGCTGTGCTTGCGACTTCGTCAAAATTTTCTTAAATGAAAGTAGCCTAAAGTCGCTGATCGACGAGCGAGCCTATACCGCGGCCTTTGTGGTCTAAGAGCCATCGACACAAAACTTATGGTCAATTGCACTACATAAAACCGCGGTATTGTGATGATACACGGGCGAGCTTTACCGACGAGCCGAGTCCGTCGATCAGAACCTTAAGTTACTCCTTATTACCGTAGTTAAAAGATTAGACAGTCCTAGGATTTTACTACCGTAGCTCCCGTTTCCGCGGGATTCCAGGGATAAAATCTATGCTATGTCGTTTTTCGGGTCTCAAACTATGTTTTTATCAACTTTCATTCAAATCGATCCAGTGGTTTAGGTGTGAAGAAGAGACAGCTAGACAGACAGAAAGAGTTACTCTCGCATTTATATTAGGTATTAGTAGGGATTTAGGTCAAAATATAAGTACTTATGTTTTTACATATTCGGTGTCAGAATCAAGTACTGAACACACTCTTTCAATATATTGTAGTCTTTTATCAGTCAACCTGTATAAGTCAAGGATTAACTTTGTGTATGGAAGAGTGTAGCTCCTAGTTCATGCAAAAAAAGTGTCTTCACGCCCGTATCCCCGAAGAAGTAGGCAGAAATGTGCACCCACGATTAGCCGAAGATACTTAGTCCTACGATGTGATAGGTGGCCAGCCTATCGCCAACCGAATACTTTACCAATCCCAGGCAACGTTGTTTTTATCACAAAACTGAAAAAAAACTCTTTTTGCATAGACCACAGAGATGGTCTTTCAAATTTTACTTAAAAGATATAACTCCACAAATTAATGTACTTACAAGATGTGGTCTTTTGTTAACGTAAATAAATTAAATTTGAATTTGATATAAGGGTCATGATATTAATCTTAATACATATAAATTACAGTCATGTCAGTTTCATTTGGATTCCACTAAAGCAAAAACATGTGAATCATGATATTTTTCACATACTTGCATATTATATTAAATAATTTAGGGTTACGGATTAAGTAATTACTTATATACTGTCTTGTTAGTAAAATTTAACGATTTTAGACACTTAATTTTTTTCCATGAACCATCGGAAAACATTTCGTATTATAAGTAACTGATTGCCTTAATAAAGCTAATAGTGATATCAATCTCTTCCACGTGTAATATTCTCAAATAAAGCGTATTATCTCAAACTTATTTTTTGCAAATTAATTTTTAATCAAATTTATACATAGTTTTTATTGTACGTTTGCTGCTAGCAATCTAATTACGGATCTAATTACGGATCTAATTACGGATACTGTTAATTAATTTATTTTGTGAGCCAGGTTTACAACACAGGGTATTGTGTTAAATTACTGTGAGTTTCCTGAATAAATAAATAAAATGTGTCCGTTCAATCCGTCCTTCTGTTCTCAGCTTAATACAGAGATACTAAATACTAAAAAGCTGCAATGTGGTATAAATATACATACTACTCACGCCGAAAATGTGGTTATATAAAATAATGAAAAAAGAAATATTTAAGGTGATCTTACTCTACAAGCAAAATACAGATATCTTCTCGCATACACAAAAACCCCAGTCGCAAAACTCAAAATTTACTTAGAGAAGTAAAATCGATAATATCTGTAATTGGCGTTGAAAACATTTAAAATGTTCTAAATGTAAAACAATGAAAAAGCTCTCTTTTTGATCCACGTTGTGATGATGGGTAAATAAGCAAACCTTCATTGTAACGTTAGTAGAGAAACACTTGGCCGGTTTCTTGTATATTTTGATTTAAGAAATCAATTTTATCTATATCTATCATTGATATAAAAAACCCTAGATGCACAAAAGTGTCCCTAATTTCTTTTAAGTAGTTATAGATATGGCAAAAACATATGTCTTTGCATATCCAACCTTAAGTGCAAGACTTATAGTTGTTTTTATAAAGCAATGTACGAAAATAAATAAAATTGACAGTGACGCGGCCGACGCGATTCTATTTGAAATGAGTGCACAATTTAAAATTGTGCACTCATTTTTGGAGGACGTTTTTGACGGGTTTTTTATATCAATGATATCTATACATATAATAACATCGTAGGAAAGTCAAAACTGTACATTGAATATTTTTTAAAAAGAATACTTGGGGTGTGATCAACAATCGATATCGAAGATAAAATATAGTTTTTAGAATTTTTGTCTGTTTGTCTGTTTGTCTGTTTATCTCTTTATCTCTTTATCTGTTTGTCTGTTTGTCTGTATGTATGTCCGGGATAAACTCAAAAAGTACTGCATGGATTTGCTTCAAATTTTGTATGAATATTACTAATAGGTCGGGTCAACATATAGGCTACATATTATCACGCTATCACCTACGGGGGAGGGGCAGTGCGGAGTAAACGCACTCCGCGCGGACGAAGTCGCTGGCAACAGCTAGTAAAAAATATAGGTATCTATTATTTTTTATAAAAGAGGTACCAGAGGTCTTGCAGTTACGTTGCCGAAAAAATCATAACGCATGTTTGTGGATTTTCAGACATCAAAGTGGCGAGGATGGAACTTTGAATGCAATGTCCGATGATGAAAGTCAGTGGCAGGAACTAATTCGAACAATTCTGTGATATATGCTAAAAAAATACAGATAGAGCCAAATCAATGCGTAGGGTGACTATCTTAGTGCCAGTTTAATGCTAAAATTCAGAAGAAGAATATAAAAAATAAGATCTCCAAAGAAGAATCTTTGGACATCTTATTTTCTATATTCTTCTTCTATGAAGATCTCTGATAGTACTATACTAATGCGAGTTCAATGGAAGAATTCTTCTTGTGTGGGAGAGTACCTATACTTCGTATTTGGCCTCATGTAAATTGGTTGAAAGTCTGATCCAGGGGTCCAAAGATACAGAAGATTAGAAGTCGGTTATTGCAGTTTTATTGTACTTAAATTTTCTTCTGACTACCCTTTCGGGGATATGGGCGTGAAAATACATATACACGCACATAAATTTTCTTCATTTTAATTCTATTGGAATACATAATTTGTTTCGACGAGGATTTTGTCCTTTTCTGTAAAATACAACACTCCCAGGCATAATTATGCGTATTTCCAGCAGCGTAGCTAGCATAGGTGTCAGTCACCCGGTGTGGTGGTTATGGTGTCACCCCTACACAGAAAGCTGTGTGCGCTAATAAGACGCGTAGATGAAACAACGGTGGCCGAGTGATAAAAGCGTCCAAGGTTCTAATTCATATTTTCTTGTATGTTTATAAATGTAACTAATCACTGCTTGCTATCCGTGCTTTGGAAAGAACGTTAAATCGTTTGCTTTGAACACTTTTTTATAATAAGGTTTTAAGTTATATTTTTTCACGGTTGGATGTCACCCTCAATTAGGTGATTGCCCCGCCACCTCTTTTAGTTACGCTACTTTTTTCTCTCCTGATGGAATACACAACCATTTCCTATAAACACCAAAGACGTTAATGGTAATTGGCTATCCGTGTGGTGTTAATACCATTTGCATAAGGTTACTGGCTAGTCTACCTCCAAATAAGAATACGATAATTACAAGCATTGTCGCTATTGCAACAGGAATAAGTAAGGCAGTGGTATTAAATATCCACATGAGACGTTGCGGAACTCTGCCGCCTTGTAATCATGAAAGTGACGAGTATAGCCCTAGATTAGTCCATTATAAACTGCCTGGCAGGATGGCAGGTAGTGTATTCTCCAAACGGGGCCCAGACCAACACGGGGAAAAAATGACATCACTACATAGTATAAAAAAAAGTCGCTTTCTCTGTCTGTCCCTATGTCCCTATGTATGCTTAAATCTTTAAATTTACGCAACGGATTTTGATGCGGTTATTTTAATAGATAGATTAATTCTTGAGGAAGGTTTTAGTATATAAAGCTTTCCGACATTCCCACAGGAACAAAAGCTAGGCAGGTGAAACCGCGGGCAGGTCGCTAGTATTTTATAATATCCATTACAATTCTGTAAAATGTATGATAATTTATTCCAAACACAAAAATATATACCACTAAAACCAAAACTCTAAGATATACGAAGAGGCCATTGATATAAAAAATCCAAGATGCACAATCAGTGTCTCAAAAACGTCCTTTAAAAATGAGCGCACAATTTTAAATTGTGCGCTCATTTCGAATAGAATCGCGTCGATCGCGACACTCAATTTTATTAATTTTTGTACATTGCTTTTTAAAAACAACCATAAATCTTGCCCTAAGGTTGGATATGCAAAAACATATGTTTTTATGCAAAATATATATGTTTTTGCATATCTATAACTACTTATAATGTGAAATTAGCGACAGTTTTGAGTGTCAGTATTGTTCGAACTGTGCATCTTGGGTTTTTTTATATCAATGGAAGAGGTGTAACCTGGTAATGCACCCATGACCACAGATTATACAGCGTGTTAGGTAAGTCACACATTTAGAAAAACTGAAAAGTTCATCACAACCCAAGTGTAAGTTATAAATGGGAATTCTGCTTGTTTTAAAATAAATTATATACCTAATTGATATGGGACATTGTGTAATCGTTACGAAAGGGGAAAAAATGGGCGGACAGCTTTGAAGTTGCGTCATTATTATTATGTCGCTTCCTTGGTGCAACAAAGTAACAATTCAGGTTATCCGACAAAGCTAAGATACTTTTCGGTTTAGCTGACGCGGTGCTAAGTAACAGATAACAATATTGTGTATGTTGAATAAGAAATGTGCCTTATAGGACGATGTGGTCGCTCAGCGACAAAGTCCTTAAATTAAATTAAAAAAAAAAAAACAATTCAGGTCACTTTGTTACGACTTTTTATAAGATATTTTTTAACAATTCAAAATAAGCTTTTTACGTGAAAAATTTAGTTAAAGCAATAATCGAAAAATTTTAAAATATTTCAAACCTGTAAAAATAAATTATATTATAACTTTGTTACACCGAAGGTGCGACGTCTTCGTTCATAAAAATATTGCAGTCTGTTTTCTTATCATAAAATCCTTATCAAATTAGTATATCGAATAAAATATATTATTAAATTATCTTCACGCCCGTGTCCCCGAAGAAGTAGGCAGAGGTACAACAAATACACCCACGATTAGCCGAAGATACTTAGTCCTATAAATAGAATAGTTCGCAAGCCTGCAACCGGGCACTTTTCAATCCCGAGTAACATTGTTTTTATCAGAAAACTGAAAAAACACATTTTTTATTAATTGCCCAACCCGGGAATCGAACCCGGGACTTCATGTGGTCAATGCTAACGCCGGACCACTAGACCACAGACAAGGCAATTACAAAATTAATTATTTATCTACCTAAATTTTCTTGTGTTTTAGTTATTGTGCAGTTATGTGATACCATATCAAATTAACCTTAAATCCCTCATAATACTTTAATATTTAAATTTGTTATATTTTTTTTTAAGTTAATATTCAAATTTTTAGTTTTAAAACAAATATATTGTAATTGGAAAACAGTACAAAAGTTTATTATAAAAAAAAACATTGATGTAAATTTACCAAGTGCCGGCGCTCGAAAGTATAATGCAGTCGTAGTGTGTATATTTTTTCGTAATGTACCTACGTATAAAATACAGAAATATAAAAAATAAATAATACGGATTTCTCGTAAAAAGATTTTCTCTCCATCCTGTTGGTTAGCGAACGTGACTACGCAATCAATGGGGCTCGAGTTCGATTTCCGACTGGGACATGCATTTGTGTGACGAGCATAAATGTTTGTATTTCTACTTTCTATTACTATATATGTTTTTTTTTTATATCATAAAGTAGCAAACAAGCAGATAGGTCTCCTGATGGAAAGAGTCAACCATCGCCTATAGACACTAAAGATGTTAAAGGTGCGTTGCTACCTTGTGGCTAGGTCTAATGCCACATGCATAAGTTTACCGGCTATCTTACCCTCCAAACCGGAACACGACAGCGACAAGGACTGACGCTATTGCGGCAGGAATAGGTAAGGCGGTGGTACCTGACCCGGGCGAGACAATGCAGAACTCTACCACCTAGTAGCCACGATGATAGTATCGTGATGATAGTCAATCGGTCGCCTTTTATGACCTGTCTGGCAGAACGTCAGTTGGCCTATTCTACAAAGGAGCCCGGGACCAACACGGGGACGTCACATGTTACACACAATAAGCAATGTTGAATGCACCATAAGCCGTGCAAAAAACGGCTGGTTCGATTGAGAGTTACGTGGGTGTGGAGTTAGAGCAACTAATGTACGCTTCACATTGCGTAGCGTCAAAACAAGAAAAAGTCATAAAACCAAGGTGTACCGAAAAATCAAGAAAACATGCCAGTTTTACGTTGTCGTGATGGCAATTTCTTTTTGGAGGGAAACGCAAAATTTGCTTTTTATTATTTTTTCTCGCATTGTAAAGCGTAAATTGCTTCAACTAGTTGCAGAATTCTAGAACCAGCTATTTATCTTGTGCGGTACGTGGCGCATCATACATTTTATTTTGTATATTTCCTTTAGTTTTACTATTTTTTAAGAATAAGCACCGTAGAGTACTAAAATAAATCAAATTTTACAAAGTTAAAGTAAGAAAATCTTCAAGAAAAAAAAATCTGTATTTATGTACATAGAAAATGTATAAGTAAAGTTGACTAACCCGTTAATCACAAGCTAATAATTTGTTTACTTTGGGATTAGATCAATTCATGTAATTTGTCCACCGATATTATAAATAAATTGTTTGTGTCAATGCAATGTTTTACGAAGTTAATGTCTACGTATATAAAGAGTATTAAATCGTGTTATATATCTATGATTAAATCATAATCCTTCACATTCGGCTTTATGAGGTAAAAAACTGTAGCATAGACAAAAAATATCGAGGTCAGATGTCAAAAACTAGCGCACTCATAAGCCCGCGTGAGGTCGAGTGTCGGTGCATAATTATCTACTACACTGAGGCTGAGATAGCTCATTTGTAGTGTTGTCACATTTATCGACTATTATGTTGACAGTTCAGTTTCATTTATAACTTGATAATATTGCATTTTTAATCTGTTTGTATTATTACGGTCCTAACATTGATGTCTATAATTATACACGTCAATGGGTCCTAAATATACAGTTTAAAGATGCATATATCTTATACCTGTGTAAAATTCTCGTGTCACAACGTTAGTTACCATACTCCTCGAAAGGGCTTGACCGATTTTAATGAAATTTTATGCGCATATTCAATAGGTCTGAAAATCGGCTACTATCTATTTTTCATACCCCTAAGTGATAAGGGTTGTTCACCCCTAACATTTATTTTTAACTTTTTGGACAACATTTTTATTTTTTATTTTTTTATGATATGGAAAAAATACATACAACTATATAATATATTTATAACTATATAATATAATTCATATCTTCACGCCAGATCCCTTACGGGGTAGGCAGAAAGAACCGAGTGCCATACATCACTCTCTTCATACACACACGCCGGTTACGATAACTCTTGACACCACCTTCGGACAGTATTTGATCAATCTGATCATGGTATGTCAGTCTTGGTCTTCCCCGGTACCTACATTATTCCACATTCACATTTCACATTGTATATCTGTTTTGTTAACCTTTCATCTACCATTCTTTCTACATGTCCGAACCAACGGAGCATGCCCTTTTTTCTCTTTACACCGACACTTTCTTTCAAGCCTAACCTCTCTCTCACTTCCACATTACGAATCCGGTCTGCGAGTGTTACACCACATATTTTTCTTAGCGACCTCATCTAGACCGCGTTAATTCTACTTTCATGCCCTTTCTGACATACACAACTCTCACTACCATATAATAGCGTTGGGATAAGCACATAATTATGCAGGGCTAGACGGACACCCTGACTTAAAATTGTGCTATTAAATAATCTCCCTAACTCTTCATTCTCTCTGTTCTCTGCACACACTCTTCTTTCAACATCAGCGGTGTTCCATCCCTGCTAAAAGCACATCCAAGATATACAAACTCATTCATTTGTTTCAGCACTACATCATCGACCACAACTCTTACATCCGTTCTGGTTGCTTCTCTTTCAAATACTAAAACTTTAGTTTTCTTCGCATTCATATGTAAGCCCATACTCTTATAATCATCATTTATAACTGTGACCAGTGTTTGCAGCTCAGATGGAGTTGAGACTAAAAGTACAGAGTCATCTGCATTAAGCAGGCAGTTCACCACTAGATCACTCATGCGCGTTCTCACATTCAATGACCTTAATCTTTGGAGACACTTATCCAGATATAGAATAAACAGACAAGCTGACAATATACAACCCTGTTTGACCCCGATATTGACATCGAACCAGGGGGATATGTTGCCGTCCACTCGCACACATGCTTTGCAACCCCAGTGCATGGATTGCAAAGTACGCGGCAGACGCCCATCTATCCCATAACTGTGTAAAAGTCCCAAAGTTTCTTTCGCACAACTCTATCAAACGCTTTCTCCAAATTCACAAAACCGTAGAAAGCTTTCTGGCCGACAACCAGATGCTTCTCTACGATGTTGCGGAGTGAGAAAACTTGATCCATACATCCTCTTCCAGACCTAAAACCGTTTTGTGTCTCCCACAACATTCCCTCGGACTTCCCTTGCATTCTCCTTTCAATGATTTTACCATACACCTTCGATGCTAAGCTGATCAAACTATTTTATAATTCAATAATTTATATGGCAAATCAACATTTGTCGGGCCAGCTAGATATATATAGAAAGATGAAATATATAGAAAGTTGCATTTTCAGGTATGACCGGATACTTTTTTCTCGTTTGCTCAAAGGGAAGTAATGAATTTAGTAGTGGTATTTACAATGTCATTGACACGTATAGCTATTCTTTGCTTTTACGAACTGCCTGGTAGAACGGCAGACGGTTTATCTTTCAAAAGAAGCCCAATCTTACACGGATTAAGTGTATATTTAGGTATTCGTATGTAATAGTATCGTTGATTAACATTCACATCATCACAAGCAAATTTTGGGTTTAGATTAAGTCGTGTTATTTGTCCAGTGATCTTTATTTATTTATTCTATCTATCCGGATGGCGTACCAAATTAATAAAACGGGAAAATCTTCTATTTACATTATGACACGACCATTAAATTCACTAATATCACTAAAAATTTTAGTTGAAATTTTGGTTTTGTCAATATATTGACTATATCTGCCACTATCTTCCATCTTACCTACCTAGCGTAATGTCACATATTTTACAATTTTACATTGGAATTTTGATCTCATTCGATTATTTTGTATCTATACAGGTAGCTTTTTAAATTTAGTGTTGTAATATATAAAGTATTATATTTTGAAAAAATGTATTGTCACAAAATTTTTAACCTCTTCCCACCCCTTGTCACACAATGTCACACTTCGTCGACCGCCTCCCTCCCCCTTAGGGAGTGACGTAATTTATGGATGGCCCCTAAACTTTAAATATGCCATATTTCATATTTCACCATTTGCGCAATTGTCAGTAAAATAGATAGACTTTTCTTCACGTATTAATATATAGATATATATATTTCAGCTAGCTAACCATCACACCAGGCTATTAAAATATTGGCAAAAGTATAATTAGTGTAGTATTTCTGCGTAAAGCATTCGCCGGTTAGTTCGTGGAGGGTTCCATGATCGTGACGTCGCGCGACCTCGCAGTTATCTCTCGCGCTCTCACGACCACGCAGCGCGCACCGCACGATCATGCTGCTTTCGTTAAGGGGCCTGTGTTTTGATACTATAAACATATACGTGTGTTTCTCGTGAATTCACTCACCTTTATAACTTTACTAGCTGATATATTTTATAATTTTTGTCGTCTGTACTTGGTGGTACTCTATTTGTAATTATGTTTAAATGCGCCGTGTACTGCTTTTTTGTACTGCGCTTTACAAAATACTGTTTGATTTGTTTAGATATTCTTATAAAAGTATATTATCATAGACCTGAAGAAGGGAAATAAAAAGTGTTTTGTGAAACAGTACAAACGCATTTTAACAAAGAAAAAAGATTTATTCAGCGGATCAGTGAATCTCATGTAGAATAAAAGTTATACGCATAAGTGAAAACAAATCACAGAAAAAAACAAAAAATAAATTATAATAGAAACACCGCCGTGTTGGTCCCGGCCTCCTTTGTAGAATAGGCCAACTGCCGTTCTGCCAGGCAGGTCGTAAAAGGCGACCAATTGGCTATCGAGTCACTACCATCGTGGCTACTAGGTGGTAGAGTTCTGCATTGTCTCGCCCGGGTCTGGTACCACCGCCTTACCTATTCCTGCCGCAATAGCGTCAGCGCTTGTCGCTGTCGTGTTCCGGTTTGGAGAGTAAGGTAGCCGGTAAACTTATGCATGTGGCATTAGACCTCGCCACAAGATAGCAACGCACCATTAACATCTTTGGTGTCTATAGGCGATGGTTGACTCTTTCCATCAGGAGACCCATCTACTTGTTTGCTATCTTATGATATAAAAAAAAAAACCACACATATACAACACAATTTGACATAATTTACTAACTGACAAAGAAATGGTGGCTAGTTTTTTTTTGGAGTGGAAACCTGTGGAAAATCATAGGTCTGTTAACTAGTTATTCCTGCCGCAATAGCGTCAGTGCTTGTCGCTGTCGTGTTCCGGTTTGGAGGGTAAGGTAGCCGGTAAACTTATGCATGTGGCATTAGACCTCGCCACAAGATAGCAACGCACCATTAATATCTTTGGTGTCTATAGGCGATGGTTGACTCTTTCCATCAGGAGACCCAGATGTTTGCTATCTTATGATATAAAAAAAAATAGAATTGGTACCCTACAATAGCGTTGCTAAAAGTTTTCCAATAGAAGAAACCAAAGCTGGCTTTCGGGGAATCATGCTCCATTACGACAAAGCCTCATCTTATACCTACCTCCCTCAGAACAAAGGCGTTTATTGAGGAGAATTTGGGTATCAAATTCTCCTCAATAAACGCCTAGGTTAGTCTAGAGGTCAGATTTCGGTGTTGACCACATAGGTCCCGGGTTCGATCCCCGGTAGGCGTATCACCTAATGTTTGCAATTCGCCAGCGATCAGCGATGACTCCTAAACGTAACGAAAAAATCATCAAGAACGTCGCCAATTGCTTGCTGGTCACTAGATGCACTTTTTTCAATATCACAGCATTAAAACTAATCTAGTGGCAACGACTACCACTAATGTACAAGGCTGTTATGTGTCTTGAAATAACAAACAATTTCGCATTGCTAGTTACGTGATAACCCCGCGAGTCAGATAAATCAAAAATTTGTTTTTGAGTTTTATGATTAAAACATTGTTCGGTATTGAATAAGTACCCGATTGGCGATAGGCTTGCCACTTATCACATTCTTGGATACCTCTGCCTACCTTTTCGGGAATATGGGAGTGAAGATAATTTTATTTTAAGGGTAGTTACTTAATTTTGAAGCTACCGGAGCAAAACAAAAAAATATACGATGACACATACCTAACGCAAAAATATCTTATAACTCCTAAATATATTACTTATCATGTTTTTTTTATCAATAGCGACCATTATTTTTTATCACTTTTAATAAATTATGTAAAAAATCTCAAATACTTGTCACCTACTACCTGATATTTTATTTTGTAAATTCTGTCACGTGGGTATTTCTTTGTGTCGCTCATCTTTGTGGCCTGCTATTGGAGATTTAGACCCTTTTCCCTCTTGGTACGATTTTTAAATTGAACATTAATTTTAAATAGCAGAAACATACTTTATAAAAAAGTGTCTTCACGCCCGTATCCCAGAAGATGTAGGCAGAGGTACAACAAGTGCACCCACGATTAGCGAAGATACTTAGTCCCACAATGTGATAGGTGGCAACCTATCGCCTACTGGGCACTTTCCAATCCCTGGCAAAGTTGTTTTTATCAGAAAACTGAAAAAACATTTTCACACATTTTCTTAATTTTCCGACCTGGGAATCAAACCCGGGACCTCATGTGGTCAACTCTGACACTGGACCACTAAACCACAGAGGCGATAAACAACATACTTTATACCAACAGAAAAAATGACAGAGTGGTAAAAGATTATGAATAAAAAATATTTTATTAATACGATTTTATTATAAGTATATTTTTTTTACATTTTTTTAAAAGTACCTTGAGTTAATTAATGAATTACGAAAGTACAAGTTATTTGATAAAGATTATTCGATAAAATAAAATAAAATATTTCGTGGCGGAGGTGTACAGTACCCGGCGATAAATATTGCACATCGACCTTTGGAAAGAGACAATCGGCTAATTTCAGCTTCGTAGAGCGTTATCTCTGTCGCACAAAATACAAACAGTCCGGTACCTATTAGGAGCTGTTAAAACAAGTATGATTTGCTTCTTTAATATTTTTATTCTTTGTATAAAATACACTAATTTTTCTATAAGTGATGGCTTTAGGTTGGGGTAAAATAAATTAAAAAAACATGTTCACATTATATTTACGTATTTAATTATTTTGGAACATTACAGCTTTAGTGTACATAATAAACACCATTATACCTATTGCTAAAATGAGACATTGCAATAAAAATAATAATAATTCTAATTCTCAATTACTTCCATTTCACTATCTGTGCTCTCAAAGAGGTCAATATCACTGCCACTATCAGCCGTATTTATCACTAATCTATCAGTGTAATTGTCTAAACTGTGTTGAATGCTTCTATATTCATTCTCACATTTGATTGCATGATCGCAAACCTTTTTTCACTCTTCAGCGCCGATCATGTTTACTTTTTCAGTCAATAATGTTTTTACTGTAGTTAAGTTCATACCCACATTTCTAGAGGCTACATAGCCTTTCAGTTGAGACCATATATTTTCAATTGGATTAAAATCCGGATGATATGGTGGCAATCGCAACACAGTGTGCCCATGTTCGGCAAGTACTTTGTCCACAGAAAACTCTGTATACCTCTCCTTGTGCTGACATATAATAGCGTAAATCTGGGTTTTTGTTAATTTTGGATCAACTGGAATTTCGTGTCTGTTTAACCAGTTGATCATTTCCCGTTTAATGGTGTTTGAGTTGGGGGGTCTCTCAATATATTTGTTGTGATAGGGTGCGTTGTCGATAACTAGAACAGAATCACTGGGTATATTTGGGATTAATTGGTTAACCAGCCATTTCTCATAGTTATCGTTATTCATTTCATTGTGATAGTCACCTGTAGTGTCCGTGGATTTATACGTTAAAAAAGCACCGGGTACAAAGCTTTTTCATTTCCCGCATGAACTATTATCAAACGTTGACCTTTTGAAATTGGCTTTTTTACTCCTTTTTTCTTATCGTCACTCCAAGATTTCCCTTTAGTGTGGGATGCATGTATATATGACTCATCCATGTAGACGATATTTTTTCCTGTTTCGCGAAATTTGCGTATTTTATCAAGGTATTCCATTCGTTTGAGACTAACGTCGTGCTTTTCCATTAGAATTTTTCGATTATCTTCCATTTTAGTGAACTGAAATCCCATGTCATGAAGTATTTTTCTCAACGTTTTTTCAGACCCATTGTAATTAATAGCTTCAGATAATTTAGCTTTTAATGATTTTATTGTTGGCAGTTCATTACATCGTAAGTGAAAATCATACACCATTCTTCGAACAACATCGTAATCAAAATCGTCCATATCCAAACGAAATTGCTTTTTTGGTCTCCCTTTTTTTGGAGTGCTGAACTTAATTCCAGTCGAATGTGTTTCAGTACTGACTTCGTTTAATATATTGTTCAAAGTTCTTCTTGAAATTCCAGTGGCATTTGCAACTCGCTCTTGAATCTTCTTAAAATAACAACTTACATTTTCATCTACTTTTTTTTTAAATCTATCAGCTTCGGTTACAAAGTATTTATAAACATTGTAGATAATTTCACGTGACTGATCTCGTAAAGGTTTCCCTCTTTTTCCGAAAGATGCCATATTACAACTTTAAATTATTTAAATTTGTGGGTGTTATCAACTCTAAATATATATTTTTGATCGGGACGCGACCGCACTCTATCGTACTTGAACAACGACTGACTAAACGTCACATAGGTAGTGTGGGACTGAGATAACGCTCTACGCAGCCGAAATTATCCGACTGTCTCTTTCCAAAGTTCGATGTGCAATATTTATCGCCGGGTACTGTACATTTTTTGTCGAATTAATCTTTCAGTTCTTGAAAATCGTGCAAAAATCTGTAAACTTCTCGGCCAACAACTTTTTTTTTGATAGAAAAAAAATCTCCTATCAGAATATACATTTATATTGACGAGGAAGTTTTTTTCGAAATTGTGCAAATGTTTTATCAAATTTTTGGTTAAAAAGAAGAACGACCCAAGTAATGTAAAAATATTAATTGTATCAGTCCACCACTGATGGTGTTAATCAGTTTCATCAGTTCATCCAGCTATGACAAGTTTATAGTTGGATAAACTTAATGAAACTAGTTATATTATTAACTAGAGACCATCAAAATCGAAGGAAATGATATCAAAAAAGCCAGAGAATGCGGCTTAGTGGTAACAGCGTCGTGATGCTAGAGACGTAGGTCGCTGATTTAAATCCTGCCAGTATCAAAATTGAACTTATGTGATAAACGTGTCACTACAAATCGCTTTTTATTTATCCAGTTCTGTCCTTGTAGCTGGTAAAATCATATCAAATTCTAACCTAGCAACAGGAATACAACAACTTTTATATCTTATGATAAGATTTATATCTTATCTTATATTAAGTTTGATATCTTATGATAAGATATCAAACAAACAGACGGTTCTCCTGATGGAAAGTGACTACGGGCGCATATATACAGCAAAGTGTGTTGCTATCTAATATATGCAGTATTATACTGCATGCATAATTTACCAGCTTACTTTACCCTTCAAACTGGAACATGATTGTGACGAGCATTGACGCTGTTGCGGAAGGGATAGGTACTAAAACCCGGGCGTGACGTTGCGGAGCTACAACCTAGTAATCACGACGGTAGTGATAATCAAATATTCGCCTTTTACAAACTGCGTGATGGAATGACAGATGGTCTATTCTTCAAAGGCGGCTCGCACCAACACGGGATATAGACACCAACGATATATTTATTGAAATCATAACAACAGGAGAGTAGAAAAAAGAAACAATTCAAAAATATAATAGCTGCAAATTGAATTGTTTTCTTCTTTGATTAACAGATTATCGCAAAATAACGCTTGAATTTATAATAAACAGCACAGTTGTTTATTGGTGTGCTATGACTATAAAAAGAGTTCAAAAATGCAGTAGGATTTTAGTTTAACAATGTAAAAATAAAAATAGATTGTTAAATTAAAAACACTATAGCGTAAGTCTTAATTAAAATATTAAGACTTACACTATAGTGTTTGTTTTAATGAAGATTTGTTACCGTGCATAAATATATTATGCAAAGACATTTAACGACTATACGAAGGATTTTGGTTACGTTTCTATGTTGTATTGGTAATGTGAATATTTCTTTATAGCATAAAATACATGGTTGATATTAATCAATTAAACATTTTGATAATGGCTCTCGCTCATTATCATTAAAATCTAAAGTTTAATAAAAATAAACACAGTTTCTAGTAAACACAGTTTTATTGATGGCTAATAATAAAATGTTCAACTTGATATATCGTTATCATAGATAGGATTTAAATATCACAAGTCCGTCTACCACGTTCCGCCAACGCACTACACGCCGTAGGCGTAGTGAGGGATTCCACTTACACCATCTTGACGATTGGTCATCTACGACGTCTGTTCGATTTGCACGTACCTTCTTTATACGAACAGTCAGGCTTTGGAACAGTTTACCTCACACGGTTTTTCCGAGTAGCTACGATCTTGGGATTTTTAAGAAGAGGATCAACAAATTCCTTAAAAGCCGGCATCGCATTGGCAACTAACCCCTTATGTTGTAAATGTCCATGGGCAGTGGTGACCGTTTTCCTTCAGGTGGCCCACTCGCTCGTATGCCTGCAAATTTAATTAAAAAAAAACAAGTTCACCGGTTACTTTTTTAACTTCCCGCTATGTACGTAGATAACGAAGTTACTGATTTTGCCCCGATTTTCGAAAATCGAGTTTTTACCAGGTCTCCACGTTTTGAGGTCCAAGGGACCTTTTCCGACTATTTTTACAATGACGTCAGTATGTCTGTATGTATGTGCGTGCGCGCGTGCGTGTGTGTGTGTATGTGTGTGTGTGTGTGTGTGTGTGTGTAAACGGCTTGACCGATCGAAACGCGGTTATTTGCATTCGATTGGATTCCGCTCAACTTAAACTTCCTGAAAATTTGTACCAAATAATGACTTGTTGTTGACGGGAATTCAAGCCCAACCTTGAACGGTAGTTGGTTTGTTTGTCGTACAGTTATCTATATATATGTCGCAGTGAAATTGTCAATAGTCGTTAGATTATAATTTACCTAGTGATTTTATAATTTGGTTAGGTTAGGTTAGCAGTTAAATTATAATATCACTTAGCTAGATTATAATCTAACGGTATTGACAATTTCACTGCGACATATATAAAAGGCAAAAGTGACTGACTGAGGTATCAACGCACAGGCCAACCCCTTAGGCCTGGAAACTTGAAATTTCGCACATGACTAAGGAATCTATTAAGGAAGGATTTTTCAAAATTCAACCCCGAAGTGGGTGAAATAGAGGATTAAAGTTTGTATTTAACTTTTTATTCCCTGGACATATTTGCATGAAATTTCGTATGAATTCAGTAAAAAAAAATAATGAATTATGTGTTTAAGCGTTTTCCAAAATTCGATCTATAAGAGGGTAAAATAGGGGATAAAATTTTTATGTAACCGCACAAACCATTGCCAAACTGTTAGGGTTAGGCACTTAAAAACTTTGCACACGTATTTCTCTTATAACGTTAACATTTACCAAGGAAAGGATAGTTAAAAATGTAACCCTCAAAGGGGTGAAATAGAGGATTAAGGTTTTTAACATTTTATTCCTTCGACATATTTGCATGAAATTAGTTTCATTTGTGTATGGCAAAATAATGAGTTATGTATTTCAGTGTTTTTCAAAATTTAGCCTCTTAGAGGGTAAAATAGGGTATGTAAGTTTTATATAAACGTATAGGCCAAATCCTTAGGGCTAGAAACTTGAAATTTTGCATACGTATTCCTGTTATGACGTAAGCATCCAATAAGGAATGATTTTTTAAAATTAAACCTCCAAGGGGATGAATTAGAGGAAATATTTTTGAATGAAACTTTACCTTTCTTGGATGTATGTATTTGCAGGATATTTCATAATCCTCCTATGACGTACGGATGCGTACTAAGGAAGGACTATTCGAAATTCAACCCTCAAGGGGGTGTAATAGGGGATATTTTTTTTTAGAAAACTTTTATTCCTTGGGCATACTTGCACAAAATTTCGTATAAATTAAGTACGGCAAAAATAGCTACTAACGTATTTCCGCGTTTTCCAAAATTCAACATCTTAGAAGGTAAAATAGGGGATGGAAGTTTTATATAAACTCACAGGCTAAACCCTTAGGGCTAGAAACTTTAAATTTCGCAAACATATTCCTGTTATGACGTAGATATCCACTAAGGAATGAGTTTTCAAAATTCAACTACGATGAGGATTAAATAGGGTACAAAATTTCTATGAAACTTTTTATTCCATGAACATAATATTTGCATGAAATTTCGTACGAATTGAGTATGGCAAAAATAACGAGTTACGTACTTAAGCATTTTTCAAAATTCAACCTCTTAGAAGGTAAAATAGGGCATGAAAGTTTTATATAAACGTACAAGCCAAACAAACCCTTAGGGCTAGAAAGTTGAATTCGCACACGTTTTCCTCTTATGGCGTAAGCATCCACTTAGAAATGATTTTCCAAAATTCTACCTTCAATGGGGTGAAATAGAAAAAACAAAATTGTATTTTTTTTATTTCTTGGACATATTTGCATGTAATTTCATATGAATTGATGAAAAAATTTAAAAAAATGTGTTTTTTCTACATAACTTCGAAATTTTTCAACCAATCATTTTCGACTTTCTATAATATTTTAGTACTTATGAACTACGTCAAATGCAGTATCAAAAATTAAATCGAATTAAGTTTCTAAAAATAACATCTTTCCAAATATTAATATTTTGATGTTTCCAGCAAACTTACTATATAAAAATATTATTTTTAAAATAAATTTAAGGCTAGTATATATCGATGGATTTTAAAACCCAATCAGCTTTTTTCTCCAAAGACTGCCTCAAAAACGGTAAATATTATCGGTCAATTTATTTGGGGTCCATTAATAACCAACATTTTGAAAAATATGTGTTTTGATTTGTTTTAATGAAATATCTGTCGTTTAAAACAAATTTAAGTTTTTTGAACTCTGATTTTTTTTTGGCTTAAGTATAGTTTTTGTTCCTTTGACCTTAAAATACCAAAATACCTCAATTTACCGGGAAGTTTCAGGGATGGCCTGCAGGGTCAGCCGATTTACACATTTTCAACTTCCCGCTACGTACGAGCATGTGGACAAGGAAGTTACTGATTTTGCCACGATTTTCGAAAATTGAGTTTTCAGCGGATCTCCAAGTTTTGAGGTCATAGGAACCTTCTCCGATTATTTTCACGATGACGTCAGTATATATGTATGTATGTATACCTGTATGTGTAACTTTGAACGGCCTAACCGATCGAAACGCGGTTGATGGCATTCAATTGGATTCTACTTAACATAGACTTCCTGAAAATTTGAACCGATTCGACCCAGAAAATTTTGAGAAATTTCGAAAAAAGCTCAAAAAATTTCTTGGCGAAACAAACTTTTTTGCGTAACTTTCAGATTTATGTACCGATTGAGTACATAATCTAATCAACTCATTTTTTCAAAAAACTGCGTCCTATGCATAAATTGCATCAAAATCAGTTTATCTGTCCGGAAGTTATCGTTGACGAAAAATTTTGAATATTCTACATTAATTTAGTGCTAAAAAAACTACGTCAAATACCGTTTTAAAATTAAAATCGATTCAAATTTTCAAAAGTAACAAGCTTTTCAAATACCTATTAAAATTACACTTTTTACAGGAAACTTATTTCTTATTTTTAAAATGACTTTCAGGCTAATTTACTGATTTATTGTAAAATCTGATCAGCTCTTCTGCTTGAAAGATTGCGTCAAATACTGTAAATCGGATTAAAATTGGATGATTCGTTCGGAATTTATCAATTACAAACATTTTTAATAAAGAGAAAAGATTTGATTTATTTGTTTGTTTGTTATATTTTTTTATAGTAGAAGGGGCAAACGAGTAAGGTTTGCACCTGATGGTTAGTGATCACCGCCGCCCGTGAACATTTGCAATACCAGGTGACTTGCAGTTGCGTTGCTGGCCTTTCAAAAATGAATAAGCTCTTTTCTTGAAGGTTCCCAAGTCGTATCCGTTCGGAAACACCCCCGCTGGTAATTGATCCCACAAAGGAATAGTGCGAGGCAGAAAGTGCCGAGAAAAGCGCTTAACTCAAAAAGCGATTTGACTCTAAAAGTAATGATTTTCAGAATACTTTCACATTTGGAAAGCTTAATTACCCAGAAGTGACATAGGCTAGTTTTGACCCACTGAGCAAAGGGACGGGAAGAAAGAATGATGTTTTGTCACGCGAGCGAAGTAGCGAGTAACTGCTAGTTGTTGATTATATCACTTGTAAATCGCCTACTTTGCGATTAAATTTATTTGTTTTTATTTGTTCGTTAAATTCTGTTATTTGTTTATTATTATGAATTGAATAAAGGGTTTTCGAAGGAAAGTCCCCAAGAATAAATTTTAATGTTAGTAACTTTGTTAATATTCATTTGTCGTTTTTCCTGATGATAACGGTTTTTATTCTCTTTTAGATAATGTTGTGTACAGTTGTTATTTGGATTACAAAATGAAAAATTATTTATAAGTACATATATATAAGCTAGATTTAAAATGTTATTAAGTAACCTGTAACTGTACCTATTTACATATAAAATAAAAAAATAAAATAACTAAAGATACTGCTATTTTGCCAGGCAGTTCGTAAAATGCGACTGTCTATACAAGTCACTACTATCGTGACCAAATAGATTTCTGCAACGTCTCGCCTGTATTTGTTACCACTTCTTTATCTTTTCGCAATAGAGTCAATGCTGGTCACTATTTAGTTCTGCTTTGGAGGATATAGTAGCCGAAAAACTTATATTTGTGGCATTAACGCTTAGCTATACGAATAGCAACGCACTATTAACATCTTTGTTGTCTATAGGTGACGGATATCTCTTTTTATCAGGAGAGCCATCTGTTTTTTATTATCTTCTGATATAAAAAGAGTAATATGCAAATGTAAATTTAAAATATGAGAGGAGTGGGGGTCGTGGGAATGCCCGACATGAATATATATTTTTAACGTTTTTTTATAACAATCACAATAATCGTATTTCAAAGGCTTTAGAATTCAGACACATAAAATTAGCGATAAATCAAAACCGGTTATTTAGGCAATGCAGACTCCGTAACGGTATCAAATGTTTTTTTTTGTATCTGTTAACTTCATTATATATTTCTAGGATTTAGTACAACTTCGTAGGACTTAAATAAGAAGTTACAGAAGGATTGTAAAGAATTAAATATAATACAAAGATATTTGTATTGTTTATAAATATCCTGCTTTTCATCCTGTTTATGAATCTTATATATGCATCTCATATAATATGCTTTTCCAAATGAATGAATGAAAGAATATTTTATTTGCAAGAATGTTATATATACGTGTAGTAACATGTTTTGATTCCAATTTGATTATAAGTGTTAAGTGGTTCTAAATTTTCTTTTCATTTCTTAATAAGGTAGCAAACAAGCAGATGGCTCTTCTAATGGAAAGGAATAACCATTGCATATTGTAACCAAGTGACAAGCTATCTGCTTGTCTACTATGTTATTATATAAAAATAAACTGTTGTGGGTGTCGAATTACGTACTTTTTAAAATATGTGTCCTATTTTTCATCAAAACGCTTAAAAGAAGACAAATGTCTTAAATGGTGTATCTCACAATAATTGCAAAGCTTTCGACAATTCGCATCTTAGTGCGTGGTCGTGCGCTGACAATAATGACAGGCCGCACGCGCGCACTCTAATTGATAATGGGTACGGACGTGCGCGAGAGACGTGCGCCATGGGAACCGCGTAAGAGGATCTTTCTTGCACGATCTTGTGTACACACTAAGCGTACTAAAATCATCAAGACTAAATATCAAGTTAAACAAAGGTTAAGAACAAGTGAACTCAAGATTGAAGCTTACGTACATTTTTGAAAGATAGTTCCAGGGACGGATTAAAAAAACTAATCAGGAACTTCTTTATTATAAATTTAAAAACACTTTATGACAAAGAAGTTTCTGATCAGTTTTTTTTCCATCATAGACGTCAAGGATCTAAACGAGGCTTTGCTATTTGCATGGCCATGTTGTAGAATAACATGTGCATGTAATATGCATATTTACTCTACGTTCCTTCGATGCCGGAACGTGAAAATCACTGGCTTTGATTTCACAAAGCACGAAAACAAAGCTGTGGTATTGTATCTGGATGGCCCAAGATTCTACTGTCTAATTGTCACGATGGTCGTACCCCGTATTTGTTCGGGCCTCATTTAAAGAACGGACCTTTTGCCGTTCTGCTAGGCAGATCCTAAAAGGCGAACGATTGACTATGCAAGGCACTAATATTGTAACTAGTAGATGGTAGAGTTCTGCATTATCTCACACGGATCTGGTACCACCGTCTTACCAATTCCTGATGCAATATTGTCAGTGCTTGTCACTGTTATGTTCTGGTTTGGAGGGTAAGGTAACCGGTAAACTTATGCATTAAGACCAAGCCACAAGGTTATTGACACACGATTAACATATTTGATGTCTATTGGCAAATTATTTTACAGGCTGTTATTACAGATTTGTCAACCAAAACTAGGCAAGTTATTTTTTTTTTTAGAAAATAGAGATCTTGTTTATTTAACAGATTATTCTGTCATTCTCTTCAATCTACTCCCAGTCTCATTACTATAGTCCCAATCAAATTATTGATAAAATCATGAGGAATTGAATTCAGTTCTTTCTATAATGATTTTCTAATGTACCTGATTTCTAATTTTAGACTACCCCATGATTATTGTATGGGACTTAATTTGTACAAGTACACTCGCCACCATATAATTTAATTTCAATATCTCGAAAGTATCAGACCACTTCGACCACAGTATTGGACTATGCCTTATTATAAATAAAAACAAAAAAATCACAATTTAGAACAATTCTCTAATTTGTGCAGAATATAAAAGTTGATACCAGTTTATTAGGTTACTCGAAATTTAATAGAAACAGCAATTTGAATACATTAGTATCTGTGTTTGTACGTGTCATCAGGATGCAACGCGACGCAATTACCTGCATCATTATCTTGGAGACTTGATGAGAACATCTTTCGTTTTAATTTTCTTAGTTTCGGTTATACAGTTTGCACGTAATATTTGCATTATTTGTTACTTTTCTCACGGTAATATAGTTTTTTATAGGTACATTTATTTTTTAGTATGCTTCATATATATATAGCCAGTTTTGTTGTAAAATATGAATTTAGGTTATGTATTGATTGATAAGCTAATCATACCACCTCTTTTCCTTTTATGTAATAATATAATTAAAAAATTAAGTTTCTGATGTTATTTTTTTAGCCTAGAATATAAATATATAACGTTTATAAATTAACCATCCATTTTTAGGATAGTTACGCGAACAGAGCATTATAGGAACAGTTGAATTTTATTGCGGAACTTTCCAATATTTTTATGAGTTATACATTAGAAATACATTAAATTAATAAAAATAAATATTCCACTACATTCATTTGACACGCGTGATAATATTTCCACATGTATGTTTCTTTTTAATATAAAAAAAACATATATACTATTACATTTAAGGCTAAAGTCTAATGTCAAACTAAGGAGAATTCTCCCCGTATTTTTTTTTTATGTCATAAGATAGCAAACAAGCAGATGGGTCTCCTGATAGAAAGAGTCAACCATCGCCATTGGTCCCGGGCTCCTTAAAAGAATAGGCTGGACTGCCTGTCAGAACGGCCGTTCTGACAGCAGGTCTTAAAAGGTGACCGATTAATCATGGAAGCTGGTCAACGTGCAGCCTGTGCCAAAAAAGGCAGTCGTGCCGGCCCCTCCAACTATAGGCCAATTTCAGTCACGTCCATACTCTGCAAGACTATGGAGCGTGTACTGAACAACAGGCTAATGGCACACCTAGAAGCGAACGATCTACTCAGTGACTGCCAATACGGGTTTTGCCGAAATCGGTCCACTGGGGATCTTCTAGCCTATGCCACCTACATCTTGAGCTCGGCTAGCGAGAATCACGGAGAGACACTAGCTGTTTCCCTTGATATCTCGAAGGCCTTTGACAGGATCTGGCATGATAGTCTTATTGGCAAGCTTCCATCGTATGGTCTGCCTACTGGTCTCTGCACCTGGACCTCAGATTTTCTGAGTGGTTGGTCGATTAGAGTAGTCGTCGACGGCTGCTTGTCCAAACAAATGGCTATAAATGCCGGAGTCCCTTAGGGATCAGTTCTCTCCGCAATCCGCCGTTCTATTCCTGCTACACCTTAACAATCTGCTGAAGCCCGGTATCTATGAGTACGCAGATGATAGCACAGTTGTGAAGAATTATGTATCCAGGCACGGGCCAGGACGGCACAGATCCAGTCTCACAGAGAGGCAATGGTCGATCGTATGAACCTGTCCTTACAGGTAGTCTCCGATTGGGGCAATGCCAATCTGGTTAAGTTTAATGCAACTAAAACCCAGGCGTATTTATTCTCCGCTAAACAGAGTCCGTTCCATCTATCTCCGTCTTTCGAGGTTGTGTCCGTGCCGATAACTGACCACCTCGAGCTCCTTGGTATCACCTTAACGCCTACTCTCAACTTTGAATATATACATCAAATCTAAAGCCCAAGTTGCCTCAAAAAAGGATACATAGAACAGTTGGAAGTCAATTTGATTATTTCATTTCTTTAATAGAACAGATATAATATGCGAATATGACAGGACGTAGATACCAGAGAATATTAAGAGTGACGTATCTTTATCAGGTGTGTTCGAAGGTACTTGATAGTGTCAAGATTTTTATTACCGGAGTGTTTGTATGAAGAGAGTAATGAATCGTGACATGTGGCACTCGGTTGTCTCTGTCAACCCCGTAAAGGATCTGGGGTGAAGATAAATATTAATGATGAATTACACATTAGAGAAACAGTAGCCCTACTAAACGCCAGAAGGAATTAAAATTTAAATAAAATTAAAGTTAGCATATTCACATGTGTATTGTTTATTTTTTATACTTAGGGAAATTAATAAACAGACTGTCCAATAAACAGTAAAAGACTGAATAAATAATACCTTTTTAACAAAAAAATAAATAAACTGGCAAAAAGATTGCATAGTTACACATTAAAATCAGTGAGTGAGTAAACAATCACCTCTGTTTTCGAAACCCTTTTTTGGTATTGGTTTTTTTTTAAATTATATTATACAACCGGGGTATATTCTATCCAATGAAAGAAGAATTATCAAAAACTGATAACTTTGTAAAAAGTTATGCGTGTAATGTATGACACATTAAAATTAATGAGAAAAAAATCATCCCTGGTTTACATACAGTTATAGTTCGATTTTTTTAATTCACTTAATTAAACCACCACTCTCGGGGTATATCCATTCCAATAAAAAATATTTATCGAAATCAGACTACTCTGTGAAATGTTATGCGTGGTCTTCTATTCTAACATTATTAACTTTTACGTTTTTTCGTCGGTTGAAAAAAAAATCAAGTATGCGTTGCAATCAAGCGTTGCCGTTAACCACATGAGGTCTCGGGTTCGACTCCCGGGTCGGGCACATAAAAAAAGTGTTTTTTTTTTGTTTTCTGAGAAACACAAGTTGCCCGGGATTGGAAAGTGCCCGGTTGGCGATAGGCTTGCCACCATCACATTTGTGGGACCGAGTATATTCGGCTAATCGTGGGTGCACTTGTTGTGCCTCTGCCTACCTCTTCGGGGATATGGGCGTGAAGATACTTTTTTAAATAGTACGTTTACATGTCTTTTTATTGAAATCAAGATATTTCAAAAACTGTGAGTTTACTAAAATATGAGAAATTAAGAGTTAGATAAAAGAAATCGAGTGTGAGCTCACACGCGGTAGAAGTTTTGATTGAAGTACGAAAGAACGAAAAAGAAAGAGAGAGAGAAAAAGAGAGAGATAAATTGAAGGAGTCAAGGGAAAAGTTTTTTGTATTTTAAAAGTAAAAAGTAGCAATAAAACCTGTTTGTTTGTTCTGTTTGTATATGGCTGGTTTTGAAACCATTAAGTAGACGATATTTTAAATATTTTACACTTCACTACGTACATGTTTATTATGCCAAAGAACACGGGCAAGACTTCATACATCGTTATTTTTAGTTAATACCTTAAAGTTTAATATATTCCTTAAGATTCTGTATGAACTCCTTAACTTATCCGCATTTAATAAATATTTTTTTAACTTGGGGAATAGTATTATCTAAATAAAGTTGGAATTTAGGTAAGGTTAACGCACGGGCAACAATCATAAGCAAAAAAATATAGACCGTATAGTCTATGGATGCACCTATGTTAAATGACAGTTGTTTCCGCCACTTTACTGCCCTCATACTCCCCTCTTTAAAATGACGTCACACAAGTTGTCAAATCACTAATGTGATATGTGTCAACTGTCAGTATGTCAGGGTAGTTTTCTCAATTTGAAATTGATAAACAACTCGAGTTTCTTTTCAACATGTTTCGAGACTGCTAGGCTGTTTGAAAAAATGTGTGAGTGAACGAAAGGACATTACTTTTCACTGTTTTCCAAAGATTGAGATAGTATGCAACCAGTGGTTACAGTGTATTAACAGCGATAAACTGCAAAGTCTTAGTTCAGCTGAACTTCGTAAGAATTTCGTGTGCCAAACCACATATAAATGAAGTATCACGTAATATAAATGAATCAATGAAAAATATAATTAAATCTAGTTATTTATTTGACTTGAAATGCACAATACACATAGGCGTTCTAACAAAACACTTTCTGACCCTTACTAAGTTAGCAATATTTAATTGGTGCAATATATTAAAATTTTAAAAGGGACAGATGTCTTTAGGCTTAAAAACCTTACAAACATGTAAACAAAAATATAAAATAAATTTAAATCCAAGTTACAAAATAAAAGTATTAAAAATAAATTTTCTTTTTTTATTCTAAAAATTCCTTAGCATTGTCCATACAGTCAAAATTGCAACTGTAAAATGGCTTGGTTTGTATGAATTAAAGAAAGTGGATTTAAATAAAATAACAGTATACTGTAAATGAATCTTAAAAAAAAACTATAAATGGACTGTATAGCCTATGAATCTTAGCCGATAAAGAATATTATCGCGGGACAAAAACATTTGTCAATCAAGATAGCTGCACGTCAATATTCTACGATACAACGTCACTGAACGGGAGTGCTCTGTCTGATGCGTTAGCATCTATAGTAGTCTGTGGGTTAACGTAAATAATCAGTTCTTCCGTTAGTAGTCTGTGGTTAAGTATTTATCTTGTCATTGGGTGTCTTCAGTACAACTTTTAATCTCAGAAATATAAGTTATATTGACAGACTTCTGAGCTAAGATTTTGCAAAAACACTTTATAGGTACTTAAAAGAACAAAAACTAAATTAGCATTACCTATTCTTTAATACAAAAACAGGAAGAATTTTTATTTGATACTTATAATGAAAATTATGATATATAAACTTATTACTGTTTTAATGAAAATGTAATTAAAGTTTTATAAAATGGTAACACTTAAATATGATGATAGAATTCAATCAAATTATAGTCTCAATTATTTTTAAATGATTGTACCTAGATATATATTTTATTTAACTGATTTAAAAATCGTAGAAAATTATTCTAGTTTATCTAACATTCTTTACTCCAAAAGTCACGCAAAGGTTGTAAAAAATTAAAATGACCTGTGTTCTTTACTTCATTTGTGGTACTCCTCCATTCGCATAATTGTTTGTTATAAAAATGTATACAAATATTTTGCTCCACGTGTTAAATAAATAGATGAGTATTACTGACAAACCAAGCTTACCAAGATGCGGAATGAGCAATAATTTAAATATACAATAATCAATACACAATAACAATAATCACTAATATACAATAATACAAACAATGGTCCTGTGTTTGAAATGCGAACATAGTTTGACGACAGACTTTGAACGTAAAGATGGTATATAAAACATGTTTGTATAATATCACGTGTGTCCCATGAATGTATTGTGTGTAGGTAATGTTTATTTTTAACAATTTAATGCATTTCTAAAGCATATTATTTAAAAATATTAGATTTCTGCAGTCAATTTAGACTGAAACTCTGTCAAACTTCTCCAATCACTTAAAAATGTCTTATAATTGCTACAAAGCACTTGCTTGACGTATTTATATATAGATTGAAGCAGTTAGCATTATATCCGGGAAAATCCTTTGATGTGTGAAATTTTTCGTTTATACTAGTATTATCTTCATTTAAAACAAAGATGGTCGATATTTATAAGGGTCTTTATACGGTAGGTGCTATGTTTTGCTACAGCTAATTACAATGAGTTATTGATGTTCCTGCCATTTAGTGGATTCATGCATGCACGAGTTCTAACGCTTGTAAAATTATGTAAAAAATAGAAACATGCGACATTAGGCTGTCATGGTAATTGTTGTATAGGCCTTTACATAGTTCTATTAATGCAAGGAATGTAACTTAATTACACAAATATACATCAGCTTGTACCCGTAGTCTTTTTTTATCTTTTTTTTTTTTATTACGGACTTATGTCGATATGACAATTTGCTTCAGTTCCAACAGTTTTAGCTAAAGTTAAACAGACGGTGGGAGGCATCGCTGCTCTAGACTACCTACTTTTAACAAATTTTTAGACATCAAGTGCTGAATTCGACACTGATCTTACTCAGAATGCTTTGAATTGTAGGTAACTACGTCACAAGAAATAGTTTGTCTTTTAGCAAAGAATGCCTTTCGACCTCTTTTGTTCTTGATATATTCCGTCAAAAGGTGATGTAGATATGTCTTCTACTTTGCCACACATATAACAACTAGGTAAATTTTAATTTTCATCAGGTAAGAAAAACTTTTATTCTCAAATTAATACAATTATTTGACGACCAAAATTATCCATGGTTTTGTCCGCTTATAATTTTTTTGTCACTACTCCTGAACCTTCTGTCATTGCGCTATGTTTGTCTTTAGAATATTTGGAGTATTTATCAGGAGCAATAGTATTCACCAGGTAGGTCGTAAGAGAATTGGCCATACGTGTTACCACCATCGTGATTACTAGGTGATGGAGTTCCACAACGTCTCGCCTAGGTATAGTTACCACCGCCTTACCTATTCCTGCCGCAATAGCATCAACACCTATAAGTCACGCTCGTAGATACATGTAGATACCTATAGCTAATCAATCGCCTTTACGAACTTCTCGACAGATAAGCATATGGTCTTTTCTTTAAAGGGACCGGGCTAACACGGGAACATATACGTATACGTAGGCATTGACAAATATTATCTTATTTATTTAATATAGCATTAGTTGCAGGCGAAGCTTTATTGAAAATTATTATAATTAACTATGGTATTTTAATTTATAAAATTATTTAATTGACCTTCATTTTACGTTAATGAACGAATCAATAATAAAACTGAAACCATACAGTGTACATTCCACGATAAATTATCGCCACCGAATAGATGGTTTAAACATCAAATATTCGCCACTTATAGATACAAAAATTTAATTGTGTTAATAAAAAATAAATTAATATTACAGCTACATAATTAAGATTGTCTCATCAAGAGCTTTTTCGGCCTTGCTAGAGGATTAGATTGTAGATTGGGATCATACTAGTCTGTGGTTGGGATGCCAGGCAAGATGAAGGGTATCCACCATTTTCACAAAAAGTTATTAAGACCTTCAGTCCAGAAGGGGCAAATACGCCGCGATTTTCTCGCGCGACAGTTGCGTCCAGAAGGAGCGGACGAATTTTAATCATCCACGTCCACTCGATCTGAGTGTTACCTAGACGCAACAAGGCGTCTCTAGTATCTCGACTCGCTTGCAATACGCGCGAATCAGGCGCGATTCGAGGGTTTGGCATAGTGCACGCGATTTAAGCGCGTATTTTGAATTCGCGCGATGCTTGTGGACGCGATGTATTGGCGCCTAGTATCTCATCAACGCGTAAATGAATTCTCGCGAAACGTTTTGCGGCGAATTCCCCCTTCTGGACAAGGTCTTAGATGTCAAGTTGCAGAGACCCGCTCACGAAAGTAGAAGACATTAAGACTTAGTTAAAATACGACAGGATAATTAACAAGCAGATGACTCTTTTGACGGAGAGATTGTGAACGCTTATTATAAACACCAAAGGTGTTAGTAATGCATCCATTTGACAGGCATTTAATGCCATATGCCGACAAGTAACAATCTACTAACGTACTCTTTAAACTGAAACACATCAGTATTTCAGTATCGTGGTCCACTGTAATTTTTTTTATAGAAGAGGGGGCAAACGAGCAAGAGGTGCACCTGATGGTAAGTGATCACTGCCGCCCATGGACATCTGCAATACCAGAGGTCTTGCAGTTGCGTTGCCGGCCTTTGTATTCAGAATCAGAATACAGAACAGCATATTACAGAAATATATCTTCTCGTAATTCTGAGTTTATTTTTCAAGAGTGACCTGAACTATTTATTTTAAATATAAGATAGCAAACAAGCAGATGGGTCTCCTGATGAAGAGAGTCAACCATCGACTAAAGACAACAAAGGTGTTAATGGTGCGTTGCTATCTTATGGCGAGGTCTAATGCCACATGTATAAGTTTACCGGCTACCTTACCCTCCAAACCGGAACACAACAGGGACAAGCAATGACGCTATTGCGGCAGGAATAGGTAAGGCGGCGCGGCGGTATCAGACCCGGGCGAGGCAATGCAGAACTCTACCACCTAGTAGTCACGACGGTAGTGACTTGTATAGCCAATCGGTCGCATTTTACGACCTGCGTGGCAGAACGGCAGTTGGCCTATTCTTCAAAGGAGCCCGGGACAAACACGGGGGGGTAACACGATAAGTATCGAAATATGACTTTCATTTTTCAACCGATGAAAAACCGGACGTTTAATCAAGTTTGCTATGTATGAATGTTATATTTTTGGGATTGGATAAAATTTAAATATATAATAGGCGTCAAAGCACGTGTGTTAAATTTCGTAAGTATATGTATGTTTGTCCACGAATTTCTTAGGAACAAAAAGCCATATCGAGATAACTCTTTTTGATTTAAATTAGGTATATTCCAACTTTGGGAACAGTCTAAGTTTTATAAAAATCGCTTCCGTAGTTTTTAAGATATAGGTATCGTTGACATATTTTTTTAAGGTTTACTTAATTTTTTAAACTACTTCTTATTGGATAAAAAGATGTTCCTTATACAGTAGTATTAATTTATTTTAAAAATTAACATTCAATGGGATGTTTTTTATTATACATGCGCAGTCAATTGTCTGCGATTAGATTAATGGAAAACAACTTTTAAAAATTGCGTGTACCTAATGTTTATATTTAGGTTAAAACTACGTTAAAGATGAGATTTTTTATGCCATGGGATTTTAAATGATGGAAATAGACAAACTGAGGTAACGTGATCGACATCATATCTATTGTTATGATATATGAATAAGTATACCAGCTATTTTGTCACTGGTTTATAACGATTTGAAATGTAAGTACTAACCAAGACAGTGATAAGCACCGATATTACTGCATTAGAAATAGAATGTCATCGCCTCTGTGGTCTAGTGGTCCAGCGTTGGCGTTGATCACATGAGGTCCCGGTTTTGATTCCGGGTCGGGCACTTAAAAAAGTTTTTTTTTTTTTCACTTTCTGATAAATATAAAGTTGCCCGGGATTGGAAAGTGTCCGGTTGGCGACAGGCTTGCTACCTATCACATTTGAGGGACCAAGTACCCTCGACTAATCGTGGGTGCACTTGTTGTACTTCTGCTTACCCCTTCGAGGATACGGGCGTGAAGATACTTTTTGAAATAGAATAATCTAAGGCGACAACTACGACCATAATATATTGAAGGACTATAGTATCTGATAAATATTATGCATCGTTTTACCTATTTCAGTGCTAGCCGCCGATAAGTGAATCGATAATCGTTCTAAGCTTTATATATAAGCATCATAATTAAAGGAGTTTGTGAGAATTGTAAAACATAATTAATAAATTGGTGCATATATGCTCGAACTTCTAAATTCTAAAAGCAAAATATTGTCATTCCGTCATAATTAATTTTACTAATTAGAAATCAACAATTCAATAAATTTTGTTAATTAATAGTCAACAATTTAATCAATTTTGCTAATTAAGTAGTCAAAAGATTGATCATTTTTGGTAATAATTAAAAAACAACGTTTTAATAAACGAGGGTTTTCTCAAAAATCCAAAATAGCAGTAGCGCTCGGAGTCTGGCAGGTGGTGTGTTACCACTTCCTTGCCTCGAATTGGCACCTGAATCTGTATTTCGATTATCGTTAGTAATAGTCGGTAATCGTTACCCGGATCAGTAAGACGCGACGATGGGGATCCCCACTTACCTCGCCAATCGACAAATCAAAGAATCGTGATGAATCGGAAAGTCTATAGACGTTCGGTTTACTCTTTCCCTTTCCTCGCAAGGAAACCGGACGTAATGACATTAAAAAAACAAAACGATGACATAAATTCAGGTGGGATGTTCTACAATCTCTACCATTGGGTGGTCACGATGGAAGTGACATCTTAAGCCTTTTTGCATTTTCAAGAGCAAGAAGGAAGATAGCTTAGGCTCCAAAAGGGCCCTGACCAACACGGAGTATTGTTAGAGGTTATTATTCTATTTGATTTCTCTGACGTCAGTTGATAAAAAACAATGTAATTGTGTACAGCAAGTCATGTTGCTGGCCTAGTTGTGTACACGGAAAAATTGCGAATTGATTTCTTAACTGTTCGTAAACTTTATGTTATTCATTAGAAATGAATTTTTCACAAGTGATTTTAACGCACGGTTTAACCTTTGTAACGTAAGAAGTATGTTCTTTACATATTCGTTACATTACGAGAACGCTGACTAGACTGTTATTTTATATTTGGAATAAATTTTCCTTTTTTTTTTAATTTTCCGCTACGTATGTAGAAAAGAATGTAACTGATTTTGCCCCGATTCTCGAAAATCGAGCTTTTACCAGATTTCTAGTCTTGACGTCATTATGTCTGTTTGTATATGTGTATATGTGTGTGTGTATGTAAACATCTCATAACTTTTGAACGGCTTGACCGATCGACAAGCGGTTATTGGTATTGGTATTCGATTAGATTCCGCTCAACTTAGAATTCCTGAAAATTTGAATAAATGCGATCCAGGAAATTTTGAGAAATTTTGAAAAAACCTCACAATTTTTTTGACTAAACAGTATTTTTTTTATAATTTCCAGATTAATGTACGGATTGAGTATAAAATCTAATCAGCAATTTCTCAAAAAACTAGGTCTAATGCACAAATTGCACCAAAATCGGTTTATCCGTTCGGGAGTAATCGTTGACGAAAAATTTTGTCAAAAAGTTTTTTTTGACATAACTTAGAAATTTTTCAACCAACGATTTTTTGGTATTCTTTGATATTTTAGTACTAAAACACTACTTCGAATATTGTAAATTGGATCAAAATCAATCAATTTGTTTGAGATTTATTAATAACAAAAATTTTTGAAATTTTTAACATCGCTTCGAATCTTCGAAAGATCAAAATCGTTTTCAGAACATACAGCTTTTCAAAAATCAATAAACTTACTGCAATTTTTACCAAAATAGACGTTTGAACTGAAAAAATCTATGTTTATAGTTTTTACTTGTCTGAGCTGAAAATATCTTAATTAAGCGGAAAGTTTCAGGGACGGCCTGCAGGGTCAACCGTTTACAGATTTTTTTATTAATGGCAAGTCAAGCAAACTATGTTGTTTGAATAATACATTCTCTTATATGAAAAAACAAATAATGTATGAAGTAATTAATAAAATATTTAAAACCTCTGATGTAAAACCGAGTGGGGTTATAAGTTTAATATGTATATCTAAAAGTGTCTGCGTTATCTATATTTGTGTATGTCTGTGGCATCATAGCTCTGAAACGAGTGGGCCGATTTGAATGCGTTATTTTAATCGAAAGCTAATAAAGTGGACGGTTCATTAGGTGGTGAATTCGAAATCTATCTAAAGAAAGGGAGAATTTACCACATTCAGTTAGCGACATGTTGCTCAGTCGGCAAAGAAATGATACGAAGAAATACGAATTGATACTTCTGTATTAATTATTAAATATAATCTACATTTAATAATTATGATAGCAGTTAGGTATAATAATTAAATTATTAAACGAATCAGGCACATGATATACGTAGTATGGGTACATAAAATTTATACACTACAATGATTCTCCTGATGGAAAAGGTAACCATCGTCTGAAACAGGGATATTCAAGCAAGATACCATCCTGTGCTAGTATGAATCACGAAAGAGATTGGAGGGCCGCAAAGACAATTCACAAATTTCCAAATAAAAAAGGAATAAAAATTTTAAAAAAAATCAAGGAAAATTGACAAATAATTATACAGGTAAGGAAAATACAAAAATACAGTTAAAAAAATTATAAAATACAAAAGGCGAGCTTATGTCGTAGTGAGATTTCTAACAGCTTATTTTGTGCCTGGTTGTACAATAAGGAATTTGTTATAAAACTACATTTCTTCTGTTCAAATTCACTCATCCAAAAAGAATACTGTTCCCTACTGCACAGTGGTGTGAATCAATCCAGTACAATAAGGGATTGGGCGATTCGCACCGCTCCATCCTTGCGGTGCGAAACGACTAATGCCAAAAGAGCTCCTCGGCAATTCACACCACGGTATGAACCGCTCGTGGTGCGAAACGACGATAGACCCTTACCTGTATGAAAACGACAATTTTTGTGTATTGCCCCGATTACACTTTGATTAGTGCGAGTGCGAAGAGGGTTTAATGCAGGTGCTTAGTATTAAGCAAAAAATACGTGAAGACAGCCGTTGATCAGTGCGAGTGATTAGTAATCAGTGTATATTATTCACTTTTACTACGCTACTTTTACTATGTTTTAGTAGATTAAAAACACTTCGCGGGCCGCGCAGTCACAAACTGTGGGCCGCATGCGGCCCGCGGATCGTGCGTTGGACAGCTCTAGATTCTGGTCTAAAACAACTAAGAGTGATACTGGCGTTGTTCTAAGCTATCTAATACCACAAGTTTTACTGGTTACCTTAGCTTTCAAACGTACACAGTAGTTCGATATTGACGCTATTGTGGCAGAAACATAGAGAAATAAGTAGTGGCACCAAACCTAGACAGGATATAGTAGAAACATCTAGCAATTACGACGGTAATGACACCTCGGCCAATTATTCGAACCTCGAATAATTGGCCATTCTTTACGAACTTCGAAAGAGGTCCAGATAAACTCGGTGAAAATTCAAAAACCTACCTTCTTTTATAAGCGTTTCTTCTAGAAAATCCATGATTTTAAATTATTTCACATAAATGGGAAAGTATATGTGTATGTTTGTCCGTCTTTCATGGCAAAATAGAGCAACGAATTGACGTGATTTTTTAAGAAGAGATAGTGGAAGAGATGGAGAGTGATATAAGCTACTTTTTGTCTTTCTAACCCCCCACTTCCCTAAAATGGGGGGTGGAAGTTCGTGTGGAGCATTCCGCAATTTTCAAGGTAGAAAGCTAAAGATAAAGTGAAGGTTGCATTGAGGTTTGATTATGTGCTTTAAAATAATCGCTAAAGAGTAAAAATGGTTTCGTAAATAATCACTGCATCACTGTCTCTCCATGGCTCTCCACCTACGATGTGAATTGAGCCTTAGAACTTGGCATGTGCAAAATGCCAATATCATTGGGTTTTATCTAATTAATAACTTATGTTACTTGTCAAAAGAAAAACAAAAGGTATTTTAAACATACTTTTTGTATTGCACTCATTTTAATCTACAATTAAGATCATAATTCTACGGATTACACAGCTTACCCTTTGCGATCAGCTGCGCAGTGCAAAATTATTAGAAAAAATGTTCAGCTGTTATGGATGCGCTGATGAATTATTCAGCGCGATTGAATAATACATAGTTATCACGAAGAAATAATTAAGTTATTAATTAGCCAATAATATTAAAATTTACTCATTTTACTAACTACATCTATTATAATAATGATGTAACAACTCTTTCGGATTGCTCTAACAGCGAGCTTGATCAGCTTATATCTTGGATCTGCGTGTTATTAGGGACGTAACAAAATTTCAATCGAATTAAAGCGTTTACGGTTATTACACAGTTTATTAGAGTTAGATAGACAGAGTAGAGTAACGACAGCCAGAGACAACGTAGGACAACATGTTGGGGGCAGCCGTCGCCGAGTCAGCATCAGTAGTCGACGAATCGGCGTCAGCCGTCGACATATCAACTTTCAAGATTTGCAGCAGCCGTCGCTAACTCAACTGCCATTATTATTAAATATGTATACTAGACCCTGGGCCGAAATCTCCAATATTACTTTACTAGGTTCTCAATTAACGTATAATAAAACGTGTGAATTTAATTAAATGAATAGAATTACTATGAAACAATTACCAGTATCTTAACAAAGTGTCAAATCGATAAAATGACACCAAGATTTTCGATCGGCAGAGAAAACAACTACTGACGAGTAAAAGTGATCATTTTCTCTTCCTTTGAATTATTATATTGAATCAAGTGTCAAATGCGTTAGCGAATAGAGAAATTGACACAAATGTCGAGAAAACGGGTCGATAAAATTTTATCGCGCTACTTATCCTAAGCCTGCTGATGTAGATATGTCATATTGACGTATGTGAGAGGCTTTAGGGCTCTTTGATTAGCGTAATGGGCTGTCGCCCATCTGATGAGTACATGAAGTACGAAACGCTTTGTCATAAGCTAACGATGTTGAGTTTTGGCTTACGCCTAAAAGAGCACAAAACTGGATGACCTATTGGTCTCTGGTTTCCCTCTTAGATGACAAATCCCCAAACAACTCAATCCGGACTTAGCAGTGCCAAGCTGTAATGGCGTTTTCACTGTTTCGTCTTGTTTTCGACTCTTCGGGTGCGATGAGTTCGCAAGACAGTGTTTATGCATTGTTTCTCTCTTATGAGATTAGCTGTGTAGAATGGAACGGGTTCCAATCCTACCGCTGAAGCGGCCTTTGGTCTAGCGATCGTTGCTCCAAAAGACTCAAGAGTGGATGGTCCTCCCCTGACGGGGTCCATTCTCACTTGTATCTTATGCGGATAAGTATAACATACAGCGTACGGACTGTCGCCCATCTGATGAGTACAGGAAGTACAAAACGCTTTGTCATAAACTAACGATGTTGAGTTTCGGCTTACGCCTAAACCACTAATATTTGATTAGATTGAATTTTTGTTTTGTGAATAGGAACATTGCGCTCGATTCCTGATCGGATAAGATGTTATTGATTGTTTTAATCTACAAGCAGCAAAAGTTTTTTTGATTGGCTCGTGATCTAGGAATTTGACCCCGTTACAAGGATTGCAACATATCATTAACATCTTTGGTATCTATAGGCGACGGTCTCTCTTTCCATCAGGAGAGCCATGTGCTTGTTTGCTATCTTATGATATAAAAAAATATCTATAGATGATGATGATGAGAGTCGTGTTCTTTGGTGAAAAATATTATAGTTTAGCCAGGTTACTCTGTTCAACGTTCTGCATATAAAAACCGTTCTATTTACGAACATTTTTAAGATATAACGTTGAATTTTAACATATTTTGAACATAAATAACATAATCAACATTGTCAAACAATTTATTCAGTTTTCTAGAAATTCTAAAAAAATATTAGATCAGCTATCTTCCAGTAAAAATCCCATCGAAATAGATTCCGTCATCAGAGATTAGCCGGAACAAACAGACAGATAAAATTAGTAAAAAAATATTATTACACTACACTAGGCCACTTTCTATGCACTTTTGTGGTACATTTTACTCATAAATTATCGGACTTTTAGGTTTGTGCTTCGACGTAGTAGTTTACATTCATGTCTAGATATGTTATCTACCATAAAAATAGAGAGGGAGAGGGAGAGGGAGGGGGCGGGGGAGGGAGGGGGAGGAAGAAGGAAAGGGAGAGGGGGAGAAAGAGGGAGAGGGGGAGGGAGTGAGGGAGGGAGGGAGAGGGAGAGGGAGGGAGAGAGGGAGCGAGAGAGGGTGAGGGAGAGGGGTAGGGAGAGGGGAGGGGGGAGAGGGATAGGGAGAGGGGGAGAGTGGGAGGTGGGGAGAGAGGGAGAGGGAGAGGGAGAGGGAGAGGGAGAGGGAGAGGGAGAGGGATAGGGAGAGGAAGAGGGGGAGGGGGAGAGAGGGATAGGGAGAGTGGGAGATGGGGAGGAGAGGGGGAGAGGGAGAAGGGGAAGGGGTGAGGGGGGGGGAGGAGGAGGGGGAGGGGGAAATGGGGAGGGAGAGAGAGGGGGGGCTGGCTGGCTGACGGGGAACAGAGTGAATAGAGCGTTAGTTTTAAGTCAGGGTGCCCCTCTTGCCCTGCATAATCATTCCTATGCCTGCCTATGCCTATCCCAACGATATTGTATGAAAGTGAGAGTTGGGTATATTAGAAGGGCATGAAAGTATAATCAACGCAGGACCAGGTTCGTAATGTTGAAGTGAGAGAGAAGTTATGCTTGAAAGAAAGTGTTGGTGTAAAGATGAGAAAGGGTATGCTCCGTTGGTTCGGACATGTACAAAGAATGGTAGGTGAAAGATTAACAAAACAGATATACAACTGCGAGAGATGAAATACTTTATTATTTATTTTTCTATACATTAAAAGATTATAGACTTTATTATTATAAATAAAGTCTATAATCAAATCAAATATACATTAAAAGATGTAATTCTCATAAAAATACTTTTCTAACAATATTACTAGATAGTATAACTTTGCGAGCCCCTACAAAGCTCTGCTTTTTGCTAGTTTTAGTATATATATCGTGTACGTGTGTCTTTATGTGTTTAGTAAAAAGCGGTTATTTTAATATTACAAACAGACATTCCAATTTTATTTATTTGTATACATGTTTGGGAAAGTATCTACAATTTGCGTATGGTCCCATATAGATTTGGTGAAGAAATAAATATAAAGATCTGATCCAGGGCTCTTGGAGACACATGAGACTGGATGTCGATCGTTGACTTTATAATATGTAGATAAGCTCTAAGCGTAAGGCAGAACTCATAGATAATGTAAATGTTATGAACACGTTTTTTCAGGATTTTTTAATATTATAGGATAGTAAATAGGCATTTTGCTTTCATAGTGGAAAAAATAAACCGTGTGCTGTTTATCAACACAAGATCAATATACACCGAAGATGTAAATGGTGCGTATATACATACGACAAGCCAAACAATGAAAGCAATAATATATGTTTATGGTCGAATGTCAGCCACAGTGTGGCCGCAGCCAATCGCTAGTTATCTTTATGAAGTAGGTACAACCAAAATAAATAAGTGAATATGAATAAAAATACTTACTTACTTACTACTTACTGTGTCGCCGCGTTTCCGATCCGGTAGTAGTTTTTAAAAAGAATATGTTGACGTGTCGAAATAACTTGTAAAAAGTTTTATTGAATAAAGTATTTCTGATTTCTATTGTTTTTGTACATGAAGCAAAATATTTGCTAGAGGCTGCAATAACCATAAATTAATTACTCAAAAATGTTAGGGTTGCATCTATATATATATATATATATATATATATATATATATATATATATATATATATATATATATATATATATATATATATATATATATATATATATATATATATATATATATATATATCCATACTAATATTATAAATGCGAAAGTAAGTCTGTTACGCTTTCACGGCCAAACCACTGAACCGATTTGGATAAAATTTGGTACAAATGTAGTTTGAGACCCAAGAAAGGACATAGGATAGTTCTTATCCCGGAAATCCCACGGGAACGGGAACTATGTGGGTTTTTATTTTAGATTTTTTTGTTAGCGACCCTGTGTTTATTAAATATATTCTAGTATTTATACATGTACATATTTCTATGTATTGTTGTTGACTAACACCCATAACACAAGCAAACAACCCCTCTAAAATAATCAGCCTTCTCAGTTCTGCGTTGATATGTTAGTCAGTCAGTCAGGTATTATTCTTTAATATAAATACTAGCTGTTGCCCACGACTTCGCCCGCGCGGACTTCGTTTACTCCGCACAGTTCCTCCTCCGAAGGTGATAGCGTGATAATATGTAGCCTATTTGTTGACCCGACCTGTTAGTAATATTCATGCAAAAAGTTAATCCATGCAGTACTTTTTGAGTTTACCCCGGAGTTTACAAACAGACAAAAATTCTAAAAACTATATTTTTGTCTTCGATATCGATTGTAGATCACGCCCCAAGTATTCTTTTAAAAAATATTCAATGTACAGTTTTGACTTTCCTACGATTTTATTATATTATGTATAGATTAAACAGACCGCCCCGTTGGTCGAGTGGTTAGCGACCCTGACTACGCAATCGACAGGGCTCGGGTTCGATCCCCGACTGGGACAAGCATTTTTGTGATGAGCATAAATGTTTGTATTTCCGGGTTTGGGTGTTTATTAAATATATTCCAGTATTTATATATGTATTGCTATGTATTAGTATCTATCTTTGACTAACACCCATAACACAAGCAAATAATTTACTTTCTTTGGGGTTAGATCAGTAAGTGTAATTTGTCCTGTGAATATTTATTTTATTTTTTATTTTAAAAGATTAAAATTGTAACGTAATAAGCGCTCCGTCAGGAGCATATTCTTCTGTGCATAAGACGTGCACCTTTGGATTCCTAGGATAGTAGGATATTATATATATTATAGACGTAGGATATCTTTTAAAACATGTTTAAACGTATCTTCTTAAGTTACTGTGAATAAAAATAATAAATGTTAGTATACAAGTAAAAGCTGCAAAAACTCGATACTTAACAGTTGTAAGCATCTGCTGAATATTTAAAAAAATATATACAATGCGACTGTCATGCCATCTTGAGACATTATTGATTAGTTATTATGTGGGATGCATACCATAAATTTACAATAGGTGTCTGGTTGAGGAAAGGGTCAATTTAAATGAAGAAGGGCCAATAAAACATAAACTTTAAAGTTTATTCGTATACACCCTTCGGTTGATTTTACAACTTATTATGAAGTTACAGTATATTACTTTCAAAAGATTTCGAAATAAGTTATACGGTCAATTTAATGGTACAATTGGAAAAATTGAAATCATGGGATTCTATTTCTAAACTATTCTATCTCTATTTTTAAACCGACGAAAAGTAGAAGGTTATCAGCTTGACATGTATCTATATAAATATTATAAATGCGAAAGTGTAGCGGTTCAAGCAATCTACAAACGCTACCAGAAAAAATAATAAAAAATAGAAAAAAATGAAATTTGAAATAAATCCTGAATCGCGATATCACAATTATTTATCTTGTACACACTATATACAAGTTTCAACGCTTCTCAAATAGACTTCGGTCCCCAGGCAGTACACCTTGCCTGGCTGGGAAGATCTACCTTTTCCCCTTACTTGTCCTTGTGTAACGTCATCAAGCTCCACACTTATGACGTCACCTGACAATAAGTTGGCCCGCTGGTTCAATCTATATGACCCTTCCACGGTACGAATCAGCGGCGCCACAGTGGTCGTCCCGACGTGGGCTTCATCACTAACAGCCATCAACACGCCACAAAAGTTTGGATGTTTCTATATAGTCAATTTAATGATACATGGGGCACACTAAAAGTTTTGCACTTCTTTCAAATATTATATTTTTAAAACGTTGTAACCTTCTTAGTAATAAAAAAAACAATTGGCGGGAAATGATTTGTCAATTGTTTTTTTATCACACATCAAAAATTCTACGTATGCAACGAAAATGGAATTAAGTCGAAAAGATTTTAGAGCGATGATTTTTTATGATTTTAAAAGTTCTCTTTCTCCGCAAGACTATACCGCTCATCGTCAAAATGCTTTTGGGAGAGAAGCACCTTGTTTGAGCACCGTGGGGCGATGGCTTGCTGAATTTGAGAGAGGTCGAATTTCTTCATATGACGAATTTCGTGAAGGGCGTCCTTCAACTGCCGTCAACGAAAATAATGTGGCTACTGTTAAGCGGTTAATTGAAGAAAACCCTGAATTACCTATGAGACAATTCGAGGACTATTGGGGATTGGTATGAGCCAAATTCAGAAAATTTTAGACGAAGAACTGAATGTTCGGAAACTTTGTTGTCGTTGCATCCCTCATGAACTGACAGCGGAGCAGAAGCGGGCTCACGTGGAATGGTGCTCACAGATGCTACTGAAGTTCGACCACGGACATTCTAATGCTGTTTATGACATTGTCACAGAAGACGAAACGTGGATTTATTATTTTGAACCCGAAAAAAGAAGCAACCTTGTGAATGAGTGCTTGAAAATGAGAAAAGTAGACGATGATCTGGAATAGCACATAAGCTACTTTTATCCGAAAAAATTAGATAATCCCGCAGGATTCGCTAAAAACTTCTATAATGCAGCGGGCTGCACACTGCAGCTAGTGTCTTAATAATCCTACTGTTCTATTCCTACTTATCTTTATAAATATTATAAATATAAAAGGATGTTTGGATGGATGGATGTATGTTACTTAATCACGCAAAAACTGCTTAACGGATTTGAATGAAATTTGGTACACAGGTAGATGGTGACCATGAATAGCACAGGGGTTACTTTTTATTTAGGAAAAATGAGTTTCTCCCGCGGGATTCACCAAAACCTTTTCTAACATTCATGCTGCAGTTACAGACCGGGATCCCAGGAACAAACTTTTTTTGAATAATAACAAGCTGAATTTTTGTGAACAGCTTCGTTTTGACGAGACAAACATCTTTTCTATCTTCGAAAAATCTCAAATTGGATAGATAACAAAGTTATAGGGCTTTGAAAATTTTGATTCAATGAAGGAAAAATATTTATTAATAGGTAGCAATAATTATTTTTTGACTTTGATTATATAATAAATACCACGATGAAACTTTTGTCCTACACATTTGATGGTTTTTCTGGTGAATCCTACACTCTAAAGTTTCGGAATTATGAGAAGTTTAAATTGATATTAATCAATTTAATAACAACCTAATTTTCTCACAGCTTGTTAATTATTATTGTTATTCAAGGGTAACATTGTCCTATACGTATAGTAGAAACTTTTTGTAGTCCAACACTCTAAAGTTTTCTTTTTATCTATCTTTATTAGTTACCCGATTCGAGATTTTTCGAAGATGGTTGTCTCATCAAAACGAAGTTGTTCACAAAAATTCAGCTTGTTATTAATCAAAAAAAGTTTGTTCCTGGGATCCCGATCTATTAGTATTATAAATGCGAAAGTATTTTTAAATAGATATGTGGATGTTTGTTACTTTCACGCTAAAACGGCTATTCGATTTGGATGAAATTTGGCAGACATAAGAGACATAAATGGTGATGTAGAATATCACATAGGATACTTTCTGTCCTGGAAAAATAGGTTGTTCCCGTCGGATTCACCAAAAACTTTTATAATGAAGCGGATTGCAGGACGAAGTTAGTATAGAAGAATTACGATTACTCAACGGAATTTTACATCATGCAAAGATATTTTATCCTAGCCAACGCGATAAAAGTTGTTTTTCATATTTTTTCTTTTTTTTCATATAAGTTTTTTTTTTTAATTTTTAAATGTCCAATCAGTCTAGTTTACGACAGGTAGAATGCGTAGGTACTAAAAGATTTTTTTAAAAAAGAGATGTTACATTTTACGAAATGTTTTGAACCGAATTTACATAGACACACAAGATTTAAATGGTGCGTTGTTACACATGTAGTTGGTTTGGTGTGCCACATGTATGAGTTTTCCAGCCTTACCTTCCAAACTGGAACGCGACAATAACTAAACTGACTCTATTGCGGCAGTCTAATACTGCCGCAATAGAGTCAGTGAGACGGTGGTACCAGACCCGAGCGAGATAATGCAAAATTCTACCACCTTGTAGCCATGGTGGTAGTGACTCCTATAGTTAATCGTTCACCTAGTACGAAATGCCTGGCAGAATGACAGATAGTTGCAGAACTCTACAGCTTAGAAGTCACAATGTAAGTGACACGTCACTTAATCTTCTCTCGACTTTAACGAAATGACTAGCAGTAAGACGGAAGAAGAGAAAGAGCCCGGATTATCCGGTTTTTTTATTTTTTTTATTTTCTTAGCATGGGGATAGAATACCCCCACCTTATAATAAAAGAAAAATTTTCAAGAATAAAAAGTTGTAACTCAATGTTTTGAGGTGGACTACCTCAAAACATTGAGTAAACTCGTTTTTAAATAAATAATTAATCGAATTGATTAAACCATTAGTGCTAGAAACTTGAAATGTTGCACGCGTATATCTCTTATGATGTAGGCATCCACTAAGAAACTATTTTTCAAAATTCAACCTCCAAGGGGGTGAAAAAGAGGAAAAAAATGGTATGAAAATTTTTACTTCTTAGACATATTTGTATGAAATTTCATATGAATTGACGAAAATTTAAAATAGTCATTTGTCGACATAACTTCGAAAATTTTCAGCCATTTTTCAATCATTTTTCGACTATTTACAATATCTTAGTACTTAAGGACTAGGTACGTCAAATGGAGTTTCAAAAATTAAAATCAAATCAAGTTTTCAAAAATGACAGTATTACAAAAATTAATATTTTGTTGTTTCCAGCAAATTACTTAATATTTTAAAAATAAAATTCAGGCTAATATATCGATGTATTTGAAAATGTAATTAGCTTTTCTCTCTAAAAAACTGCGGCAAAAACTGTAAATTTGATCACAATCGGTCAATTTATTTGGGATTCATCAATAACAAAAATAGATCAAAATAAATGAGTTTTGATTTTTATTTCAAGACTAGCTGACCCGGCAAACGTTGTTCTGCCGTTTGAACTATTCTTATTTTTTTCCTAAATTTTCTCACCTTTTGAACCTTCCCCGGACTTCAACAATTAATTTAAAACCAAAATTAGCCAAATCGGTTCAGCAATTGATTTTTATATTTACACACACACACATATATATATATATATATATATATATATATATATATATATATATATATATATATATATATATATATATATATATATATATATATATATATATATATATATATATATATATATATATATATATATATATATATATATATCAAATTATGGTCATTTTTAACAAATTTAATTTTTGAATTGGATTCTACTCAACTTAAGACTTTCTGAAAGTTTTATTTTCTGAAGATTCGGCCCAGAAAATTTTGAGAAATATTGAACAAACCTCAAAAATTTTTTGGCGAAACAGATTTTTTTTAATATAACTTCCACATTTATGTATTGGTTGAGTACACCATCTAATTAACTTTTTTCTTTACAAAAACTGCCTTCAATGTATAAATTGCATCAAAATCGGTTTATCCGTTCGCAAGTGCCTAATCGTTGACGTACAATTTAATAAACATTGTTTGTTCGACAAAACTTCGAAATATTGCAAGCAATCATTTTTTGATCTTCTACGTTTTTTTAGTACTAAAAAAACTACGTCAAATGGCGTTTGAAAAATTAAAATCGATTCAAATTTTCAAAAGTAACAGCTTTTTAAATATTAAAATTAAGATGTTTAACCTTTAGGCTTGTATACCGATTTATTTTAAAATCTCATATGCTGTTATGCTTAAAAGACTGCGTCAAATACCGTAAATCGGATTAAAATCGGTTGACTTGTTCAGGATTTATCAATGATAAAAAAAATTAAAAAGCTTTTTTTACATTTCTTTGGCATTTTTAACATAATAAAACAATTTAGAGCTCAAATTTTGCGTTGAATGTTATTCGAAAGATCGACTTTGGTCTTTACGCTTATATACCGATTTATTTTAAAGTCTGATCAGCTTTTCTGCTTAAAAGACTGCGTCTAAAATCGATTGATTTGTTCGTTATTTATCAATAACGAAAATTTTTGAAAAAAGATTTATTTTATATTTCTTTTACATTCTTAACCTAATAAAGCAATTCGGAGCTCAAAAATTGCGTTGAATGTTATTCGAAATATCAAAGCCATTCATCACTTTTAAAAAAATATGCATCTTTTCAAACACGGAATTTCTATCATTTGTATAAAAACTTTAGATTTTTGAACACTTAGGTATAACTCAAAACTATGCTTAGGCACAGTTTTTTCTTTGAGCTTAAAATACCTCAATTTAGTGGGAAGTTTCAAGGATGACCTGCAAGGTCAACTAGCTTACAGATTTTTTTTAATACAGTAACATTAGTTGGTTACATAGACGTGTTACATACATAGCAATTCTAATAGATAGGTATGTTTAGTTTGGGGTATAGTTCGGTAAGTATACATAATATAATTATTGTCATAGGTTTTATATAATTATTGTAATTTCTTTTATAATTACGTTAGTTTGTTTGATAGGTTTTAGTTTGAAGTATAGTTAGTTACGATATTAGGTATAGAAAGTTTAGGAGTTATAGAAAGTTTAGGTTAGTCCTAAGTTTAGATTTTTAATAAAGTAGCTTATAAAGAAAGGTTAAATAAGTTCTGAAGTAAATATACTCGAGCTAAGCCGCGGGTAACAGCTAGTAGGGTATAAAAGTTGTTATGAAAAACTCTGAAGCTGCACGGGTCAGTTAGTATTCTTATTTTGAGAACTGACAAGCACAACCGAGACCCAATTAATGTACCTAGTAGATAAAAATATAATTGTCTATTAAATGTACCATTAAATTGACTGTATAGCTTGTTATACCTATTCAAATATAGAAAAACGTGGTTGTTTTTGTTTGAAACGAAATAAGCGCATGTTTTTTCAACGTCTGTTGTCTGTTACGGTACTTTTGAACTGAAAGTGCTAATGTTAGTATTTATACTGCACTTCTGTTACAGTTGCTCGTCAACTGGGTCACCAGGTGTGAAAGATAAAGGATTACAAAGATTATTATATGCTGAATTTATACTTGTCGGCGTCAGGACGTGACGACCCCATCGCCCGCCGGTGGGATAATTTCTTTTTGTGGAATTACGCTTACACAATACGCTGCTCGGGGCAAACAGAACAAAAAAAATTGAAGGCAGCCCCTACCACACTCTACATGGACTGTGTTAATATTAGGGGTATTCACTCAAACCTAAATGTCGTCCACTAACACCTTGAGACGGCTAAGTCAGCTTTGTTCTTTTTAACTGAGACCCAGATATCCTTTCTGGCTGATACCTCATATCTTTCTTACCCGGGGTACAAATTTGAGCATTCATTTGTACCTCAGGCGCAAGTTTGTGCTTACGTCAGAGATGATATCTATTTTGGACATCTCAGCAGCCTTGAAGGCAAGCACCTATCCATCCTTTGGCTACGTGTAGACTGCGACGATCATCCCCGCATCTATGCGTGCCTTTACAGGTCCCATAGCGGAAATACTGAAGTCGACATGCTCGTCGAGTACCTACAAACGGCTGAACATTGCGTGGTAAAACAGACCCTCTCCGCCAGATTGTGATCTTAGGCGATTTTAATGCCCACCACACCGAATGACTGTATTTATACACTACTGATCATGCAGAGGTGTGTTCAGGATTTTGCCTTGGCATATAGTATAACACAATTAGTAACTTCGCCTACGCAAGTTCCCGATTTGGACGATCATACGCCTTCACTGCTAGGCCTTCTGCTGACCTCTCATCCAGACAATTACTAGGTATCTATGGACGTCCCTCTTGGTATATCACATCATTGGCTGATCTGGAGTAAAGTGCCGGTTACGCGCCTTTCACGGCCTGCTTTTGCAAGCTGTCGTCGCGTTTGACATTATAGGTCAGCAGATTGGGACGGGGATGCGGTCTTTTTTGCGTTCTACCCACGAGGGCGGATACCTTGAGTGTCATCGCTGACTCTATTGGTGATGTGGTGCTACAGGGCATGGAACTTTTCATTCCATTTTCTGCGGTACCAGTTGGTGGTAAGTCTCAGCCTTGATTTGGTCGCTCCTGCAAAACGGTTTCACGCCGAAAGCAGGAATGCTACCGGACTTGGGTTGCAGTGTCGACATCCCGTGATGAAAAAATCAGCGAGTTACTTAAAGCGTACAATTCCGCCTCGAGATTCTTCAAAAGAGCTATCGCCAAGGCGAAATCTGACTACATTTTGACAAAAATGTATTATATAAAGTTCTTATTTATTCCTAAAATCACAGCAACGCAACTGCAAGACTGTATTGATCATGTACCATCAGATGCATCTCCTGCTTGTTTGCCTCCCCTTCTAAATATATATAAAAAAAGAATTCTAAGATTATAGATAGGTAATGTTTGTAAGTTTGTGAGTTTGTTTATAAGAAGTAATTAATCTCTATATTTAATATTGCCCGCAGCAAACTAAGTCGCCGATGCAGACCCCGTCCCTAGGTATAGGAGGCCCCACAATGTACTAGGCAATCCAGGCGATCCCGTAACGACAGCTATCGCTGCCAATCCTTTACAAAACACACACACTACACAACCTCACCGTCGTCGCCACTAGTCTCAACGGCGACGAAGACTCCTATTCGCCCCGCGCCTAGTACGGAGCGTACTGCCACTACTCCTCCTCCCCAATAATAAGTCAAAATAACCATTAAGAGAGCCTACTTTTACTAGCTGGTAGAGTTCTGCATTGTCTCGCCCGAGTCTGGTTTTGCCTATTCCTGCCGCAATAGCGTCAGTGCTTGCAACCCTTAGTGCGGGTGTTAATTGGTCAAATTTATTTTTAAACACTGGCTGAGAAATTTGCTCATCACAAATTCCGGTGTCGCTGTTATGGCCATCAGCTATTGTCATTTCAAAAAAAAATTTGTATTACTCTTCATTAAATACCACATCATCATCAATTCATCAAATACAAGAAGTATTGGGATCTCTGGTAAAACATAAATATAGTAAGAAACATGAAAATATTAATGACTGTTATAAATGTGAATTTCATCAAAACGATGAACCTATTTAAGTAATACATATACTGACTAATTGCTATACATGTGTACTCTTTCCTATAAATTATATCCCCTTTTTCGATGGGTTGATTTTTTTGGATAAATAGCCAATATTTCACCTTGGGTCTTCAGGTATCTCCATGACAGACTTTATCAAAACCAGACAGACAGATAAAACATGTCTATAATGTTAGTATGGCTGCATTGGTTGGTTGATTTGTTGTACCTCTGCCTAATCCTTCGGGGAGACAGGCGTGAAGATACCTTTTTTTAGTATGGATTATCAAATTAGATATTTCGTACACACCTGCAAAATTGTACTGCTCTCCTATTAAGTTGAAACACATCAGTAGATAGCGATTCGAAAAATATTTTGATTCATGGTTTTGTTTTTTAAAGTATCTTCAGGGCTTGAAAGGAATAGTTTTTAAGTTATAGTTTACTTGCAATATCGATTTGGGCAACTGTAATGATATTGTAAATGAATAATAAATAAATAAATTAAAAAAAAAGATGATAGAAAAATATTTTAATGATATAAAAGTGTATTTCAACGATTAACAAAATATATTTTATGCTAGGTACAATTTAAAATACAATTGTTCTTTTGTTTCACCTCACAACATATATATTTTTAGTAAATTACTCCACCAATTTCACTTTTAAAATCATCTTCAGTGTCTAATGAGCTATACATGTATTACATTCTTAAAAAGAGAAACTGGTTGAGTAATGTACTAAAAATATAATATATGTTGTAAGGTGAAATAAAAGAACAACTGCATTTTAAATTACGTCTAATAGAAATGGAATTTCACCAAGTGCCGACCATGGTAAGTGTAGAAATGTTTTTCACCAAGTGTCGACAAGAAAAAGTGTTAAGTACACAAAATACCACAATGTAAAAAAGAATAGTGGGACATCGCGTTAGAAGTTAGGCGAAATGCCACTTTTGTGTAGGTACTTGTTAGTGTTGCAGGGTTGTCAAAATATGTATAAAAGTGTGTGCCTATTATGGTTAAGTATATCGGGAATAAAATTTAAAAAAATCGCGTTCGTTATTTTGAACCTCTAAATAAAATATATTGTCATATTTGACATCGGTTTCCCCGAAAACTATGAAAAAATGCCCGTATTGATTTTATTAAAAAAATCGCGGCCGCCCCCGATGTCATGTGAATGACATTTTCGAATCGTCACCCCCGAAAACCATGAAAACGATACCCATATTAATTTTATTTATAAAATTTGCGTCCGCCATCTTGAACCTCGAAATATATTGTCATATTAGCTGTGCCCGCGACTTCTTTCGCGTGGAATTTCTAAAATAAAAGTAGCCTAAGTTAATCTTCATCATTTTAGCTATCTACTAGTGAAAGTCCCGTCAAAATAGTTCCTACCATTTCAGAGATTAGCCAGAACAAACAAATAGAAAAATTTGGTAAAAAATGTTATTTTAGTATATGTACGATGTATACATTCATATGCATTAAGTAGAAAGCGGATTTTTTGATATTACAAACATACATTCCAATTCAATTTATTTGTATAGATTCGTAATCGGCATCAACAAAAACCATTCTAAGAAGAGACAAAATACCTATCTATTATTAATAAACAATAATATGCATAATTTAACCTAATATCGCTGGGCTAGTATTATTGACTTCATTTAAAGGTATATACAAAAAATATCTACTCTTTAATCAAAAACATCTCAAAACAATATATACCTACGTACACAATAAATATAATATATTGATTACATGAACCATTATAGAACAACAAAAACGAAACACTTCAAACTATTAAATTAAAAAGCTTTAACCCTACCTGACGTGTCCCAAGCGGGTGTTTGGTAGCTTGGGCTGTCTCTCTTCCTGCAAACCCCTCACGATTGCTCTGTCTAGATGTGTTCGTTGGCCGACTATAAATGTATAGACTGTGATATTACTCTCTGATACGTACGTGATTTGTTTTTTAAATTCTACGGAAACAATTCCTTTTTTTCAAATGAAAATTTGTATATGGGTTTAAAAGTAGATGATAAATATAATAATAAATCATTTACCCTACGTTCCGGATCTCATATATATATATATCGACAAAACGGTTGAAGCGTGAGAGTGTAATAATATACATCAAATATATTATATTTATCTTGTGCTATTATTAGTCTTTTTAAAAGAAGTGGTGAACGAGCAGGAGACTCAACTGTTGGTAAATGATTGTCCGCCTATGGACATTCGCAATACCAGTTTTTGCAGTTGCTTCGCCGGCCTTTTAAGAATGAGTAGGTAAGTTTTTTTCTTGAAGGTTCCTAAGTCATATCTGTTCGGAAACACTCCCGCCGGTAATTGATTCCACAAAAGTATAGTGCAAAGCAAAAAGTGCCTAGACAATCTCGCGGTAGCGGATTTCCTGATATCGACGTTGTGAAGCTGAAAATTAAAATTTTGATGCGATGTCTGATGATGAAATTCTACAGAAAGAATCAATTCAAACAATTCTTTGTAACACTTCCCATGATATATACGATAGAAGATGCAGAGTGAACCTCTGCGCAATATCAGATAATTAAGCCTATTTAATGACTGGATTACTATTAAATAAAAAAATTCAGCAGAGTTTAGATATGTGGGCTAACAGCCCGCTCTAAAGGGTATTTCTTGTGAGACCGAACCTGATCTTCGGGCAGTATCTTGACGATAAGTGGGAGAATAAGTGGCATCAGAATTTCGACTTGTTAATAACTTTGAGCCAGAGCTGTTACACTACCATCGCTACTACGAAGTAGTAGAGTTTCAAGACCTCTCACCTAAGTTTGATACCACCGCTTTACCTATTCCTGTCATAATTGTGTCAATGCTTGTTAATGTCATGTTCCGATTAGGAGAGTAAGGTAGCCGGTAGACTTACGGATGTGACATTGCTATCCTGCTGCACAGAAAACAATGCACCATTAAAATTTTTCGTGTCTATAGGCAATGGTTTCTCTTTTCAGCAGGAGAGCCATCTACTTGCTTGCTAGGTATCTAATGATATATAAAAAAAGTAAGACGCGTTGAAGAAGTGACGGTGACTGACCTGTTATACCCTGCCAATGTAGGGGATATTGCTGACCACCAGCCCCATCATCAATATCGCCCCAGTCTGCCTCGTTAGTAGTCTGGTGCTCGTTAATTTCTCTGGTACTCAGTCCAGTCGGTCTCGCCTGAACTCCGCTCTAGTACGGCTGCCTCTCCGTCTCAAGTGCACAGCGTATAAATAGGATAAGAGTAATTCCTATTTTCAAATGTATTCAATTCATATTTTACTATATTCTAATTATAAAATCTATTGTGTTAATAAAACTTTTTTAAAAACCTTTAAGGGAGGTGGCCCATAACAGATCGACAAAAACTAAGTTCTCTCTGTTTACTTCATTAGAAATCAAGCCTTAAGATATGTATAACGATAAGCGAAACAAGATTTTTTGATTTGCAACCTTTAAAATAAATATCATTCTAGTACTTTTAGCAAATGTACTAATCATAATTATTATAGACCGCGCGACAGACAGAATTCCATTTGAATTGTAAATAGGTATTAAATTCCGAGGTCTTTAAAGTTAATGTATACACTAACATAAATAATAGTTTCCTCCACGTGTTAGGATTTTTTTGCTATTATTTCTCTACTAATGTCAATAATAAATTAGTCAATGATACTAATATATAGAAATACATATATAAATACTGGAATATATTTAAAAAACACCCAAACCCGGAAATACAAACATTTATGCTCATCACACAAATGCTTGTCCCCGTCGGGGATCGAATCCGAGCCCCGTCGATTGCATAGTCAGGGTAGCTAACCGCTCGACCAACGGGGCGGTCAGAAGTACCTAACTGGCCTATATAGAGCTACCTAATAAGACATCCATACTTATATTCTAAATGAGAAAATCTGTCCGTATGTTACACTTTTATGGTTAAACTGAACTGATTTTGATGAAATTTGGCATAGGGATAGTTAAAAATCCGTTTTTTTTTTTTGTTTATAACCGTTAATATAAATAAAATATCGATGTTTATTTTATTTCATAAGACAACAAACAAGCAGATAGTTCTTCTGATGGAAAGAGATGACCATCGCCTTTATTACACTACGGATGTTAATATTGTTTTGTTATCCATGTTCCATACATAAGTTTTCCGGCTACCTTACCCACCAAACCTTAACAAGACAGCGACAAGCGCCGACGTTATTGTGACAGGAATAGGTAAGGTGCTGAAACCAAACCCGATCAAGACATTGCAGATTTTTTTTTATATATCATAAGATAGCAAACAAGCAGATGGGTCTCCTGATGGAAAGAGTCAACCATCGCCTATAGACCAAAGATGTTAATGGTGCGTTATTATCTTGTGGCGAGGTCTAATGCTACATGCATAAGTTTAGCGGCTACTTAACCCTCCAAACCGGAACACGACAGTGCCCAGCACTGACGCTATTGTGGCAGGAATAGGTGGTGGCAGGAATAGGAATTGGAATAGGTGGTACCAGACCCGGTCGAGCCGATGCAGAACTCCGTTGCCGGTCTTTTAAGAAAGAAAAAGCTCTTTTCTTGAAGATCCCTAATTCGTATTCGTTCGGCAAAACCCCTGCCGATAATTGGTTCCACAGAGGAGTAGTGGAGTAGAAAAAAGTGCCTCGAAAATCGCACAGTTGAGAATTTCCAGATATCGAGATGGTGAGGATGAAATTTCGAATTTTGACGCGATGTCCGGTGGTGAAATTCTGCGGCAGGAATTAATCTAAACAGTTCCTTGGAATACTCCCCGTGATAGATGCGATAAAAGATGCAGAGCGAAGCCACATCTCTACGTAATGCCAAAGAATAGAGCCGATTAGAAACAGTCTTGTCGTCGACGATTCGAGTCGCTCTACGTTGAATGCGGTCTAAAGGAAGAAGCTGGTACTGTGGAGCCTCTGTCTACAAGTGACAGCAACTCCATATGAGGATGGATTTGTGCCTTATAAAGTTGTAAGTGATAGGCCGGTGTGAAGTACTGCCTGGCCCTGCCGTAAACACCCAGCTTTGTGGAGGCTGATTTGGTCTTGCCATCCAAGTGAACACGGAATTGACCATTGCTCGATATGACAACTCCAATGGTTTCAAAACTAGCTGAGACTGTTATCTGACAAAAGTTAGATTTCTGATACAAGTTTTTTCGTTGACGTGTTGTTAAGAATTGCGCTGCGGTTGGAGTACAAACCATAACCCATACTGTCATCCACGTAGCAATAAATGTTGCTTGATTGCAACATGTCATTAATATGCAGAAGAAATAGTGGGGACAGTACACAGACCTAAGGAACACCAGCATTGACAGGTTTAAGTTCAGAGCATGCGCCATCAACAACGACCTTGATGCTCAAATCTCTAAAAAACTGGTGATCCAATTGCAGTTTCAAGGGAATCCTTAAAAACAGGGAGCTTAGAGAAAAGCGCTTTGTGCCATACCCTATGAAAGGCCTTCGCTATGTCCAAACTAATTTCCAAAGCCTCCCCCTTATTCTCCGCAGCCTCCGCCCAAAGGTCGTTATGTAAACTAAAAGATCACCAGCTAAACAACCACGATGAAAACTGTACTGACGATCACTAATCAGCTGAGGCTCCTTTGGACACCTCAAAAGCTGGCTGTTAATCATGAATTTCATTATTTTGGAAAACAAAAGTGGAGGATCTGAGCGATCGCCTTTCTTAGGGATTGGATTCACTAAAGTTGTCTTCCAAGATTTTGGGATAACGCCAGTTATGTATGAGAGCCAAGAAAGGCACGTTAAAACCGGTGCCACCTCGGGAGCACAAATCTTCAGCACGATTGGGGAGATGCCGTCAGACCCTTTCGATTTATGGACATCAAAGGAGTGTTCCCTTGTTGTACCTCTGCCTACCACTTCGGGGATATGGGCGTGAAGATGCTATTATATCTGTTGTCAAACTTAGAAGAGATTTTATTGTTTAATCTATGGTCCAAGACTCAATGGTTCATTGGTGGACGAATGGTCCACAAATTTCGATCGGAGGACGATGTTTAGTTTGAATAAAACGTTAAATATAAATTAATTATATTTTATTTCATTAATAAAATAGTCAGGTTGCCCGTCTTACCCTGCATAATTATGAGCTTATCCCAACGCTGTTGTATTGAAATGAGAGTTAGGTATGTCAAATGAAAGGGCATGAAAGTAGAATTAACGCGGTCGAGATGAGATCGCTTCTAAAAATATGTGAGGTAATACTCGTGGACTGGATTTGTAATGTTAAAGAGAGAAAATTAAGAGAGAGCTGTTAGGCTTGAAAGAAAGTGTCGGTGTAAAGATGAGAAAGGGCATGCTCCATTGGTCCGAACATGTAGAAAGAATGGCAGATGAAAGGTTAACAAAACTGATATACAATGTGAATGTGGAGGATTTAGGTACCGGGGAGACCAAGACTGACGTACCACGATCAGATTGATCGAGTACTGTCCGAAGGTACATCACCTTCGCAACCGGCGTGTTTGTATAAGACAGTAATTAATGTGGAAAAGCGAGACAAGCCTGCAAGAATCGTGATGTATGGCACTCAGTTCTCTCTGCCCAACACGTAAGAGATCTGACTTGAAGCATTATTAAATAGATTTTAGACATATTTTGAAGACCGACTAACGATTATGAATGTTTAATGACAGAGTAGAACAGTTAATATAGTCAACAATAAAAGTTAATTTCTTAGAGTATTTTTAAGTTAAAAGTTAATTTCTTAGAGCAGTTAGGTACACCGTAAGGGATCTGGCGAGAAGATATGTACATGTAATGACAGAGTAACGATTACTACATATTTGGTACCGAACGGTTATAAACATACCAACATCCATCCATCGGGCGAGATCGTGGTCAAGTGCTTCCCTATCGTAATAAAATAAAATAATTAAAAAAAAAATAACAGTTGTATTCGCTGACGACTTGGCTTTTATGCTACATGACTAGAGGAGCGCCTGGGGGTTTTCACCTCGGATTACAGTTATAGTGAATTAATTAATATGATCGATGTGGGATATTATTTTTTAAACTATAAATTGCAATGTTTACCCAAAATTTTTTTGTGCACTCGATTGTTTCATTGTTTAAACAAATTATTATGAAAAGTTAATGTTTGACCATATATTTTCACTTTAAACAGTATTTTTTTTTTATTTATATGTTAAATCTTACCTGAGTAGACATATAAGAACATTTTTCAAACATACCTGTGTATAAAAATAGCAGTAGGGATTTTGAACAGGTAGAAAAACGTGGAGGGGAGAGCGAAGCGACTGCTGCTATGTACAAAGGAATTTCTCGCCTAGTTTAGTTGCAAGTAACACGTGTTCTGTGAAAATTGTGCTTCTCTAACAGTGAAAATTTGGTTTTTTAGTGAAAAATTCTTATATATTTTTGTACTGGAAGGTGTTATGAAGACGACGTTTTTATATTGAACTAGCTGACCCACGCAGCTTCGCCCGCGGGTATATTAATAAGTCGTCCAAATGGCTTTTAATAAAAATTTCATACCCTATTTTTTTTTCTATTTCAGCCCTCCAGGGACTGATTTTTGAAAAAAAAAAATTAGCCTATGTTTCTTTACATGACGAATTTTGTGAAAGGCGGCCTTCAACTACCGTCAACGAAAATAATGTGGCTACTGTTAAGCGGTTAATTGAAGAAAACCCCCGGATTACCTATGAGACAATTCGAGGACTATTGGGGATTGGTATGAGCTAAATTCAGAAAATTTTACACGAAGAATTGAAAGTTCGGAAACTTTGTTGTCGTTGGATCCCTCATGAACTGACAGCGGAGCAAAAGCAGTCTCACGTGGAATGATGCTCACAGATGCTACTAAAGTACGACCACGGACATTCTAATGCTGTTTATAACATTGTCACAAGAGACGAAACGTGGATTTATTGTTTTGAACCCGAAAAAAAACAGCAATCATGTGGTTGGGTGTTTGAAAATGAAAACAGGCCAACAAAAGTGAGACAGGCGAGAAACGTTGGTAAAAAAATGATCGCGTTTTTTTTCTCAGTTACGGGTCCCATCTGTACAATTCCACTTGAAGATCAAAAGAGTGTTAATGCCGGCTGGTATTCTACAATTTGTTTACCCAGGGTGTTAGAAAAAGTTCGCGAAAGACGACCCAAAAGCCGCATTCTCCTACACCATGATAACGCTTCTTCACACACGGCCAACAAAAAAAGTCATTTTTAGCTTCCAAAAAAGTACATCTCGTCACTCATCCTGCGCATAGCCCCGACCTAGCACCCTGTGGTTTCTGTATTTTCCCCAAAATCAAAGATTTGATGAGAGGTTTTACCAACTCCGAAAAGGGAGTGTTTGCGTTCAATCAGCACGTAGAAAACATGCCTTCAGATCTGTGGTCCTCCTGTTTTAAAAAATGGTTCGATCGCATGAAAAAATATTTAAAATGTTAAGGAGATTAATTTGAAAAGCAGTGAACATAATATTTTGGTTATAACATGTTGTTTTTTAAGTTACGCAAAACTTAAACTCAAACTCAAACTCAAACTCAAACTCTTTTATTCTGTGGTAGTAGGTGAAGGAGTTAAATGTTAATATTATACATAATGTTAATAAGGACGCTACGACCTGCCGTTTTGGCGTACAGATAATTATAAAATAAAATTGAAATTTTAATTACATTGTCATTTTAAAATTTGAATTAATTTAATTACTTACTAAAATAATAATATTTACTCAAATATAGGTACTGAGCATAAAGTCATAATATAATAATATTTTACATGTCATATACTAATTCTATAATAATATTAAAATTGTATGTCAAGTGTTTGTTTGCAGCATTAATTTACCATTTGCAATTAAAATATTCATCGATAGTATAAAATGACTTATTACATAAAATAACTCTTAATTTTTTCTTAAAAAGCTGCAGGTCATTTATGTCTGAGATCCAGGCTGGTAGATGATTATAAATACGCTGCGTCATAAAGGCAACACTCTTACCGTAAAAAGCAGTTCTGTGTGTGGAATAAATAATCTGATTTCTATACCTACCATCATGTTCATGCCATTCGTATAGATCAGGATTTGATTCACTTATAGTGTGACCTACGTATACATCTTCCGGTTCATCTTCCGAAACAAATTTAGGTGAAATTATAAAAATTAGTAGAGGAGTAACCTCTTATTATTAATAATAATAAGAGAAAATATTTGATGTAGACAACAATGTAGACAACAATGTAACATATTTAAATAAACAGATTTACTAAGTACTAATAATTTTTTTTCTTTTCATTAGTCGTAATTAATTACCTTATTTTTTTAAGTGTACACAATAGAGTACGTTTTATTTATAATTAAACTGGCCGAGAAATTCCATTGTACATAGTAGCTGTCGCTCCGCTCTCCCCTCCACGTTTTTCTACCTTTTCGAGATCCCTATTGCTATTTTTATACACAGGTATCTTTGAAAAATGTTCCTATATGTCTACTCAGGTAAGATTTAACATATAAATTAAAAAAAAATACTGTTAAAATTGAAAATATATGGTCAGACATTAATTTTTCATAATAATTTGTTTAAACAATGAAACAATGGAGAGCACAAAAAAATTTTGGGTAAACATTGCAATTTATAGTTTAAAAAATAATATCCCACATCGATCATATTAATTCATTCACTATAACTCTAATCCGAGGTTTTACGGTTTTGAATGCTTCAGGCACTCCACTAGACGTAAATAGTCTTACCTAACTATATTGCTGTAAGAAGATTATAAACAAACAGAAACTAAATAGTTAGAACCGTTACATGAAAGACTATTAACATTCGGTTAGCTATACTTTCGTCATTTAGGCGATTAACTGTACCCTAGTAACTAGTAAATTGTTGACTGTCTCGTAGTCTAGGGGTGGCTTGTTTGGCTCAGATCATGAGGTCTCGGGTTCGATCCCCGGATCGGGCAAAAATGTTATTGAGGTTTTTTCGAGGTTTTTGTGAGTGTTGATGAGTACGTAAAGCTGTCGGTCCCAGTTATCGTTAGAAATAGTCGATAATCGTTAAAATTTCGGTAAATATGGAGATGAGGATTACAACTTATTTCGCCAAACGACAAACCGGTGAATCGCAGTGAACTGGAAAGTCTATAGACGTTCAGTTTACTCTGCCTACCCCGCAAGGGAACCGGGCGTGATAATATTTTTTTAGTAACTTTTGTAATCTGTAACTTCGAATTTAGGGCCAGGTTCTATAAAAAAAGTCTTTTTTGCTTCCTAGCATAGAAAACAAATTGGTTCAACATATGATGGTAAGTAGTATCACCAAAAATGCCTTAGGTTCGTTGCCGTCTGTGGCGATGATTTATTGCCGAATGTATATTTTATAATTATATAATATATATATTTTATAATTTTTGTCATTTGATAAAACTAAATTTATTTTAAAATGCACTTCGTACTGTTTCAAAAACTATTTTCATTTACTTTTATATCTGCCAACCGGTTTTGCCATTTACGACATCTTTAAGGCCAAAGCCTATAAAAAGTATTTTATGTATAACGGAATATCAAATGTATAGGTTTACTGACTTGCGTACACTCCAAACTGAAGCACGACAGTGATAAGTTTTGAAACTATTGTGGCAGAATTCAAACCCTGGCAAGACGTTTCAATGTGTACCGACTATTAGTCATTATGGCCAGTGGAGATGTTTGATCAATCATTCGCCTTACGAGCTGCCTGGCACCTGACCCGGCTGAATTGAATAAGCACGGGGAAATGTACCTACATAAAATAAACTATTTATGTAATCTTTTTGAAGATCAATTTTTTTTTATAGAAGAGGGGGCAAACGAGCAAGAGGTGCACCTAATGGTAAATGATCACCGCCGCCCATGGACATCTGCAATACCAGAGGTCTTGCAGTTGCGTTGCCGGCCTTTTAAGAATGAGTAAGCTCTTTTCTTGAAGGTCCCTATGTCGTATCCGTTCGGAAATACCCCTGCCGGTAATTGGTTCCACAACAGAGTAGTGCGAGGTAAAAAGTGTCGGGAGAAACGCACAGTTGTGGATTTCCAGACATCGAGATGGTGAGGATGGAACTTCAATATTAAATCGTTCTGCTATTTTTAACGTTAAAGTTTCTGGGATTGGATACATGAAAGGATTTTTCTTACTTATTTATGTAAAAACTAAAGTAACTATTACAATGAAACTCTACAGTATTTTTAAAGAATAGATCTTGCTAAGCCGTTCGTAAAAGACTAACAAGTAGCCAAACTTGTTACGACCATCACGACTACTACTGTGTTAATTGTATTTATTTAATAATTGCATTTTGCAATTATTTATATATCTTCCTGTTCAATATTCATACAGGTCTTTATTCGACTTAACAAACAACGCGGACTCGTAAATATATATGGACTGTAGTGTAAGTATTTCATTATTTATAAAGTTAAACTTACAACTCTCAGTCTGTGATATTCCAAATATGGCCTGGATGAACCTTTTTTGCGCCTTAAATACTAACTCTATCAGTTGAGTTGCCCCAAAAATTAGTTCCATATCGTAATATAGAAGCTACATAGCCATAGTAGGTAGTAAGAACTCCTGTTCAGCTAAATATGTTTGAAATCAGTCTAAGTGCATTCGAAAATTTATTAACTTTCGCAACATAACTTTTCTATATGTGTTTTCCATGTCAAGTTAATGTCAATTTGTAATCCTAAAAATTTTATATTGTCAATTTGATTAATATTAGTACCATTATATATTATATTTAACACTTGTGATTGATTTGATTTAATGCTGAAATTCAGAAATTAATGCTGAAAAAGAAAATTTTTGAACCTATCGATTTTGTAGCTAATAAAACAATTAAAAGCTCAAAAATTACGTTGAATACCAAAGATCAAAATCGATCATCATTTTGGAAATATACATCTTTTTCAAAATTTGAATACTCTCATTTTTACAGACTTTAGGTTTTTGATCTCTTCGATCTCAAAAATATATAATTAAGTATAGATTTTGCTTCTTTGAACCTAAAATACCTCAATTTAGCGAGAAGTTTCAAGACGGCCTGCAGGGCCTGCTAATAGATTTTTTTTTTAAATTTGCTACCTCAGAACTCTGTAATTTATGAACCGATTGCAAATTTTTATTTGATAGGTTTTAACTTCCCTGTGTTCTAGTTTTAATTTGGTGAACATCGGACACAGGGTTCCAGAGATACAGGAAATGGGAAATAGGTTGTTGCAGTTTCACTGAGTTTAAATTATTGTAGCTATAAACTGTATTAATTGCGTTATACTTGATTTCGAAATTGCCACCAATACTAATTATGTTGAATATCTTGAAAAAAACCAGATATAAATTGAAACTAGTCATTCTGTTATTTTAATTTGATCGTAATTCATAAATGTTTAATTAAATGTATTAGTGACATCTTACCAATATAAAAAGGAAGGTTGGTATTTCGATGTTTGAATATTTTTTTTAACTAGCCTAGCCGGCTTACTTTTATACTTTGTATCCTCAATAACGCATTAACCTACGGGATTCGCAAAAAAAACGTTAATCGTGCAGCGTGCTGTCACCTTGACTCATGCTAATGCGTGCCGTTCGGAATGGCGACGACAAAACAACGATTAATTGTTAGAATTGACTTGTTTCAAAATACTAATAGCATAAAAGCGAAAGTTAGCTAGTTAGGCGTTGAGGACCTAATTACTTAAATAATCATCATGAAATTTTACACACATGTTGTTAAGGGTACAAAAAAGCACATAGGGTAGCCTTCATTCAGTAAAAAATCCACTTCTGAAGCATAGAACAATAATTGTAAAATGAGCGAAGCCACAGGTAAAACCAAGTCCTTTTATAAGCTCATGTTGCCAAAGTTTTCAATTATCGCTTTAGTTTCGTCGTATATCTAGTATTTCATGGTTTCGTACTATTTCGCACTATTACTTTCATAATTTCTATACTATAATGCTGGACTGCATATATGATTGCTAGTCAGCCATATAGGTGTAAATCCTAAACTAGTCTAATTGCTGCTACTGAATTGGCTTCTGCCCGCCGACTGGCCTTTAACAAGAAAATTAGCTTTGTAGGTACACTACTTGTCGAGACCTACCTTCATCAGCGTCTCGCGAAGTGCGATCCAAATTTGATTATTAGTCTAAGTCCAATTAGCTATTAAATTTTATAGAAACAGCAACAATAAACAGTTGTATCCCATAAAGTGTTTTTTTTATAAGTAAATGCTAAGTGGTACAATCTAACAGAACGTTAGATTGATTTTTCTCTTTAAAATCCATGAAAATTTTCTGTAAAAAAACACAAACTTCTCAGAAAAAATTGTAAAAGAGGAAATGAAAAGCTGAGCTAGGTTGAGCTAAATTGGGTTGCCTAGACTTTTACGCTTCTTAATCATATAATTTTAACTACACCACAAATCCTATAATTCCTGCAAGTAATATTTTTAAACTGGCATCCGAAACTTTCGTTTCACATACCTGTTAATATTATACAGATAAAAGTAACATCTTAAAACTAGCGGCAACTTTATAAATAGTTAGCTGTAAAGTCTGAGAGCCTGCGTGTCAAATTGCAGATCGTCCAGTGTACTGCATAGTATTTTTGTTCTAGTTGGTTAGGGGCGTGCCGGTAAAAGTTGCACATTATTTACGACGGCCACGAAGCCGATGCGGCGATAAGGCGCGTCGCAGTCGCCCCGTCACGATCTCGCTATCTCCCGATTCTGATATTGAGACTATAATAATAGTATTAGATACATCCTCACAATTCTGCTTCAAATCTGTCGGCTTACCTTAAATCTCTTAGACGGGGCTTTAATATGGTTTTATATGTCTATTTATAGCTAATACCTATGTCTTCATCATTACATAGTATAAAACAAAGTCGCTTTCTCTGCCTGTCCCTATGTCCTTATGTCCCTATGTATGCTTAAATCTTTAAAACTACGCAACGGATTTTGATGCGGTTTTTTTAATAGATAGAGTGATTCTTAAGGAAGGTTTAAGTGTATAAACCTTTTCGATATTCCCACGGGAACAAAAGCTGCGCGGGTGAAACCGCGGGCAGGTCGCTAGTCGTCCTATAATGCGAAGAATTTTTTAAATATTTCTTTTTTCCACGAAAAAAATATAATTATTTTAAGTAATCACCTTTAGTGTATCACTTAAATTCATTTGCTTGTTTTGGACTAATTTAAACTTAAGAGTTCTAAATTCCACTTTTATAGTACTTACGACTTCATTGCTCAGTTGCGTAAAAAAGTAATCGTATAAGAAAGATAGATGTTTGTATTAATAAGTTAGTAATAATGAGTCTAAATGTTTATAAAATTTTACCTGTTGCCAGCGACTTTGTCCGCGCGGACTTCGTTTACTCCACACAGCTTCTCCCCCGTAGGTGATAGCTTGATAATATGTAGCCTATATGTTGACCCGACCTGTTAGTAATATTCATGCAAAATTTTAAGTAAATCCATCCCTATGCATTGAGTTTGACAAACAGACAAACAGACAAAAATTCTAAAAACTATATTTTTGGCTTCGATATCGATTGTAGATCACGATGAGATTTCTGATTTCTGTTAGTAATATTCATGTAAAATTTGAAGTAAATCCATGCAGTACTTTTTGAGTTTACCCCGGAGACGAACAGACGGACAGACGGACGGACGGACGGGCGGACTGACGGACTGACTGACTGACAGACAGACAGACAGACAGACAAACAAACAGACAAAAATTCTAAAAACTAAATTTTTGGCTTCGATATCGATTGTAGATCACGCCCCAAGTATTCTTTTAAAAAAATATTCAATGCACAGTTTTGACTTTCCTACGATTTTATTATATGTATAGATGGTGTTTTGTGGTCTATTCGACTCAAATTACAGTTTTATAGATCCATCTCCGGGTCAGGCAAAGTGATCGTGAGATTTTTGCGAGTTTTTTTTATGCTTTTTAATATTCAAATAAAAAAATAACATTATATTTATGTCATTGCGTCTGGAATTAGTGAAGTGGTGATACCAAATTTGTCTGAGATGTAACAGAACTTTAACACTTAAAAATCACGATAATAGAGACATGTTCAGCCAATAATCCATCTTTTGTGAGTTGTGTGTCAGTAAAGTACGACCCTTATGACCGCCCCGTTGGTCGAGTGGTTAGCAACACTGACTACGCAATCAACGGGGCTCGGGTTCGATCCCCTACGGGGACAAGCATTTGTGTGTTGAACATAAATGTTTGTATTTCCGGGTTTGGGTGTTTATTGTGTATGTAAAAATATTTATATATGTATTTCTATGTATTAGTATCGTTGACTAACACCCATAACACGAGCAAATAATTTGCTTACTTAGGGGTTAGATCAATAAAGTGTAATTGTCCCGTAAATATTTTATTTTATTATTTTTATTAAATACACACCGTTGGTTCAAATTATAAGGAAGTCTTAGTTGAGCCGTGAGCGGAATCCAATCGGATGTCTTCATCAACTGCGGTTCGATTGGTGCAGTCGTTTAAAATTTTGAGATGTTTACATACACACACACATACACACACATACTAACGTCATCGTGAAAATAGTCAGAAAAAATGACCTCAAACCATGAAAATCTGGTGAAAACGCCATTTTCGAAAATCGAGGCAAATTGAGTAACTTCCTTATTTACATAACGGGAAGTTAAAAATATACTTACCCAAATTAATAACCTCCTTTCAGGACGTCGGTTAAAAATACTCATGATAAGTGTTGTCATAGTATCACACACCTCAACGCGAAGAGTTTAGATAGTGGCTTATCAATATCAGTTCTTAAAAGGCTGCGGAATCTGGACGTGAACAAAACCAGTGGCCTTGATGGGATTCCAGCCATAGTACTTAAAACGTATGCGCCTGAACTCGCTCCTGTGTTGACACGCCTCTTTCGCCTTTCGATGACGTCTGGAAAAGTACCGAAATCATGGAAGCTTGCCAACGTGCAGCCTGTGCTAAAAAAGGCAGTCATGCCGACCCCTCCAACTATAGGCCAATTTCAGTCACGTTCAATTGTCTGGAAAACTATGAAGCGTGTAATGAACAGCAGGCTAACAGTACACCTAGAAGCAAACGATCTACTCACTGACCGTCAATACGGGTTTCGGCGAAATCGGTCCACTGGGGATCTTCTTGCGTATGCCACCTACATCTTAAGCGCGGCCATCGAGAATCATAGTGAAGCACTAGCTATCTCTCTTGATATCTCGAAGCCTTTTGACAGGGTCTGGCATGATATTCTTATTGGCAAGCTTCCATCGCATGGTCTACCTACTAGTCTCTGCGCCTAGGTCTCAGATTTTCTGAGTGTTCGGTCGATTAGAGTAGTTGTTGACGGCTGCTCGTCCGACTAAATGACTATAAATGCTGGAGTCCCTCAGGGATCAGTTCTCTCCGCAACTCTATTTCTGCTACACATTAACAACCCGCTGAAGCCCGGTATCTGTGGGTACGCAGACGATAGCACTGTTGTGGAGAGTTACGTATCCCCTGGATATGCAGGCCAGTACGGCACGGATCCGGTCTCTTAGGGAGGCGATGGTCGATCGTTTGAACCTGTCCTTACAGGCAGTCTCCAATTGGGGCGATGCCAATATGGTCAAGTTTAATGCGATTAAGTCCCAGGCGTGTCTATTCTCCGCTAAATGGAGTCCTTCTACTTATCTTCGTCTTTCCTGGTTGTGTCCGTACCGATAACTGACCACCTCGAGCTCATGGGTATCACCTTAAGGTCTACTCTCAATTTTGATTCGTACATCATATCAAAAGCCCCAGTGGCATCAAAAAAGCTTGGTATTCTGAAACAGGTGAGACGGTATTTCAGTCCGGGACAGTTGCTCAACCTTTATCAAGTACAAGTCCATTCGTGCGTGGAATACTGTTTGCTACTGCTACTGCGTATCTATGGGTACGCAGACGATAGCACTGTTGTGGAGAGTTACGTATCCTCTGGATACGCAGGCCAGTACGGCACGGATCCGGTCTCTCAGGGAGGCGATGGTCGATCGTTTGAACCTGTCCTTACAGGCAGTCTCTAATTGAGGCGATGCCAATATGGTCAAGTTTAATGCGATTAAGTCCCAGGCGTGTCTATTCTCCGCTAAATGGAGTCCATTCCACTTATCTCCGTCTTTCCTGGTTGTGTCAGTACCGATAACTGACCACCTCGAGCTCATGGGTATCACCTTAAGACCTACTCTCAATTTTGATTCGTACATCAAATCAAAAGCCCAAGTGGCATCAAAAAAGCTTGGTATTCTGAAACAGGTGAGACGGTATTTCAGTCCGGGACAGTTGCTCAACCTTTATCAAGTACAAGTCCATTCGTGCGTGGAATACTGCTTTCACCTCTGTGATGGATCCGACAAATACCAGCTGGGTACGCTTGAGGCGAAAGAAGGGCGTATCAAGAGGCCCTTAAACAACGATGGTCAGGTAGGCAAAAAACTCCAGAGCCTCGCTCATTGCCGCAAAGTGGCTAGTTTGTCGGTTTTTTATCGGATACACTTTGGACAGCGCGCTGCGGAATTGCACGACTTAATTCCGCCATCCTCGTTTTTCTATCGATCGTCGAGGCACACAGATTCTGGACAGATGGTGGACGTTCCCCGTACCCGGACAAAGCGGTTCGACTCTACATTCTTCATTCGAACCGCAAGGGACTGGAAACATGCTTGTCTGAATTTGTGTTCCCCGACGAGTACAATCTGGGTATTTTTAAGAGAAGAGTGAACAGGTACCTTCTCCCGAAGCGCGTTCCATCTTAGGCCGCATCTTAGTTTACTATCAGGCGAGATCGTGGTCAAGCGCTTCGCTATCGATAATAAAAAAATAAAAATCAATTTCTGAAGTAAAAATATTTATGTTATTTACAACTAGCTGTTGCCCGCAACTTCGTCCGCGCGGACCTCGTTTACTCCGCACAGCTCCTCCCCCGTAAGTGATAGCGTGATAATATGTAGCCTATATGTTGACCCGACCTGTTAGTAATATTCATGCAAAATTTCAAGTAAATCCATGCAGTACTTTTTAAGTTTGACAAACAGACAAAAATTCTAAAAACTATATTTTTGGCTTCGATATCTATTGTAGATCACGCCCCAAGTATTCTTTTAAAAAAATATTCAGTGTACAGTTTTGACTTTCCTACGATTTTATTATATATATAGATAGATAGAATAGACTAGCTGACCCAGCAAACGTTGTTCTGTCAGCTTTGTCTTTTTTTTTTTCCTACATTTTTTCACAAAATATTATTTTGTGGCTACGGTGAGACGCGCTGCGTGTTCCAAACACTCAAACTTTAAGAAGAGTATAATATTACAAATTTAATTCACGCAAATTGATTAATCCAATTATATCCAATAGTTTGATTTGTATTTCTTTTTCAGGCACGCTATTTTAATTGAAGTGAATATTATAGAAAAACAAATGAATTCGTTGAATGGAACGCGAAAGCGCCATGAAACTCACGGCGGTTACAACCTTTCCGTCGCGAAAAAGTTACATCCTCGTTAGCTATTATACGCTGCAGCGCTGCTTAATTATGACTTTAGTTGGACGATTCATTATTATTTCAGCGCTGTAGTGACTACTTTTAACGTAATGGAATACGATTTTCACTCAGTATATCTTCACTAGTACATAGTGCAATAATCTCTCTGCTTAAAGTTAGTCTTTTCTTTCAGGATTCTCGGGCCCTTGAAAAGAGAATACTGCTAAACCAGAATATACCTCACTCATGACTTTGAGGAAAAGTTATTTAATAGATTCAGACGGTACGGTAATTTGCAAATTTGCAAAATTAAAGAATAGGGCAAACTTATCCAAAGTCTGAAATTATAGAAGACCACAGCGGCACAATAGTCCACCCACTTCCACGACACTTTCTTCCACGTCAGAAGCAAAGGCAGTAAACACACAAGTTATGTACTCAACGCACGTTTCACTTCGCAACCGAAGCATCTTCAGGAGAGTCGAATAGCACTTCACTCTATGAAGGGTGAAGCATTAACGGCGAGCAACGCAATTGATGACCTTCGAAAGGGGATCCTGCAGCATTATATCAAGGTTACCATTTCACTATAATAAAAAGTATACCTTTTTTATTCATTTTTAAATTCTCAGGGGTCTTACCAATATATCTGTAAATGTTTCCAATCTCTTGAGAATATAATGGCGTTTTATCGAATCCGTCGTAATTAAAAGAGAACGCAAACAAAACCACTGACAATTTTTTCTGAATAAGCGCCGTCAGATAGTTAGAACACGCTCGTAGCAATATCAGCATGTTGTCACAACCGCTTACGACTTCGCTATCACGAAAACATACATACAGTGTACATAGAATTAAGATATAAAAAAATATTTTTACCAATTTATCCATCAATTACGGTAGCCATAATAACAAAGGTACAAAATATATTATTTAGTTTTGACATATATTTTTATTAGTCATCTGGGTCTAGTTAATTTAGTAGTCATCTGAGTCTAGTTAATTTAACTATTAATTTTTATTTTAAAAGTTAGTGTCTTCACGCCCGTATCGCCAAAGGTGTAGGCAGAGGTACAACAAGATTAGCCGAAGATACTTGGTCCCACAAATGTGAAAGATGGCAAGCCTATCACCAACCGGGCACTTTCTAATCCCGGGCAACTTTGTGTTTATCAGAAAACTGAAAAAACATTTTTTAAGTGCCCGACCCGGGAATCGAACCCGGGACTTCATGTGGTCGACGCCAACGCTGGACCACTAGACCATAGAGGCGATTAATTTTAATTTTATTTTTGGATAATAATTATTGCTCTTAGGTACCTTATCATTTGAAAGTACGTAGTAAGTTTTTAAAAAACCGTAGGTACGTTTTTCGAAAAAAATACAAATAGATAAGACGATAAATGTAGGCAATATTTATCAATAATATGCAGTTAGTAGAACAATTGATAATAGATTTAATGTAAGAAAAATTTATAGTCAGAAGTATTCTTATCAGCGTTTAACAAGAAATTTGTCTGGTGTCTATTACGTAAGAGTCGTCGGCCGGGGCGATTGATCAACCCTAAATTAGTAGATGCGGGGGATCCCGGCGCGGGGCTTGTAGCAAACTAGGTTGGCCGCGAAAGCACACTAACCCCTAGAAAACTAGGGGTGCGAAACTCCTCCCACTTTTCTGGTCACGAGAGCACAGCGATTGGTCCGTTCATTCCAAACGTTCGCCCCTCACCCAGATTACAATCGGTGGGGTGCGCTCATAGAAATAGTACTATGTGCTTGTCTATTTAAACTTATGTAGTGTAAGTATATAATGTATAGTAGCACCCCCAATTCGTGACATTGAAAACGCACTAACTATGCTAACACTTTCATAGTAAAGTCCTCTTGTAATAGTCTTTGCAAGACTATATTTATTTATTTATTATTTAACTTCCTTTTATAAGAAATTGTTATTTAATTGTTTATTAACAAATCCTATACGATTGTAAAAGGTATTGTTTATTAGTTATGTACAATCATAATATATTATGAACATTGATAGATTTTGTTAATTTATTGCTCAATACAAAAGCAAGTTTTTTTTATTTTGAAAGTAAACTAGAGCATTTTATACCATACTAGCTGTGCTCGACTTTGATTGGAAAAAATTGTAAAATAAAAGTAACCTAAGCTACTCCTTATTACCGTGGTTTAAAAGATAGACATCTCCGGGGTTTTCCCATATAGTTTCCATTCCCGTAGAATTTCAGAACAAGAACTATTCTATGTCCGTTCTCGGATCTTAAACTATCTTGGCACCAAATTTCATTTAAATCTGTTCAATGGTTTAGGGGTGAAGAAGAGAAGACAGAGTTACTTTCGCATTTATAATATTAGTATGGGTTTTTATTATTAGAATTATTTCACATGTTCAAAAAATTCGGATTTTCCAAAAGTCCACGCTTTATAAGGGACCTTGAAAAATAATTAAATGACACTGATTTAGATAATAATTTTCAATAAAAATCAATCCTGTGCTATACCGATACCTTAAGTATTTTAAGCGTAAATAATCGTAGTACACTTAAAAATACAGACATATGGACAACCACAATTTTTGTTTTCAATTAGTTTTTTTAAAAAAATTTATATTGACAAATATATTTTTAAAGTATGAAATGTGTTTATAAAAAGGTTATTCTTTACATCTGTGTACTTATGTTAGTGTATTAGTGGTATTAGTTTAATATCAATACAATAGATATACAATCCACAAAAATGCTTGACCTTGACTTGTTGAGAGTAGAGTACTAACTCAACTCTCCGCTTATGCGGCGTGCAAAAAAATCATTAATCCACGCATAAACGCTTCCTTTCTTTGACAGAGTTTTTGTTATTTACTATAATATATAATTATAAACTTCTATAAACAAATTATTACCCGAAATTTGCTAATTTAAAACTTTCAAGTTTGCAACGTTTCCCCTGTGTTATTACCGCCTTACCTTTTCCTGAAGTAGTAACGTCAGTGCTCGTCACTTGTGTTTTGTTTTGCAGTGTTATGTATATGGTATAACGTACTAGAAATAGTAACTTATCCTCTCTTTTAGTGTTAATCTATAACGAGGATCGAATGCTTGTTTGCTATTCGATGATATAAAAATATACTTACGTTATGCGAAAAACTGAAAATCATAATTCATCATTCATCACTAAGCAACTGATATTAAACTTAATAAGTAATTACCGAAACCAAGAATTTCCTGTGTTAGTCCGAATCCTCTTGAAGAATAGACCAAGTGCCATTCTGCCAGGCACGTAGTAAAAAGCGACTGATTGTCTATAAGTGTCACTACCATCGTGACTACTATGTAGTAGAGCTTCGCAACGTATCGCCCGGAGATGTGGTACCACCGCTTTACCTATTCCTGCCACAAAAACGTCAATGGTTGATCGCGTCAAAATTTAAAAATTCCACCCTCACCATCTCGATGTCTGTGTATCCACAACTGTGTGTTTCTCTCGGCACTTTTTGCCTCGCACTACTCTGCTGTGGAATCAATTACCGGCAGAGGTGTTTCCGAACGGATACGACTTTTGATACGAAAAATGCTTACTCATCCTTAGAAAATTTAGGGTTCCGAAGTCAACTAGGAACCCTTATAGTTTCGCCATGTCCGTCCGTCCGCAGCCTTGCTCAGAGATTGTTTGTGCTAGAAAGCTGTAATTTGAGCCAAGTATTAATTTTTGTTAGAGTCAATGCATGAGTAGCATATATACCTAATGAATTTAAAATGAAAACTATTAGGGGGCGTCCACAAATTACGTGAGATGTTTAAGGGGGAGAGGGGGTCGAGTCAAATCTCATATAATATTACGTTGGAGGGAGGGGGGGTCTAGGCAAATATCACGCAATTTTTTTCTGATTGACACAAAAAAAATATACTATTTTGGTTCATTATCCAGATTGTACATGCTTAAGATTTAATCTTAAGCGTAACCGTGATACGATTAAGATCATTCACTAACTCGTTCGAAAGAAAATAATTTCATTTATACTTCGACGTTATACAGCCTTAACTAGTCGTAAATAAAAGCACGAAGATTTTTTTTTCTTTTTACAATAACAATCCAACGCGTTTACATATTTAAGAAACCCACATTTTGAAAAATCTCACGTGAGATTGAGGGATGGGGGAGGGCGTTGAATAAAATCTCACGATATCTCACCTGGGGGGAGGGAGGAACAGAAAATTTAAAAAACACCTCACGTAATTTGTGGACGCCCCCTTACGTCTAAGTAGGCTGTACAAGTTTACGAGTCATAGTCGACCAACTTATAAAATGTACTTAGAAATGTTTTAACAGGCGGTGAACCTGTAGTCCGAATATAATATATCATTAGCGTTAGATAGGTGAAACTTTCATAGAATAATAATAATAAATATTCACGGGACAAATTACACTTACTGATCTAACCCCAAAGTAAGCAAATTGTTTGCTTGTGTTATGGGTGTTAGTCAACGATACTAATACTTAGAAATACATGTATAAATACTAGAATATATTTAATAAACACCCAAACCCGGAAATACAAACATTTATGCTCGTCACACAAATGCTTGTCGCCCGTCGATGATTGAACCCGAGCCCCGTCGATTGAGTAGTCAGGGTCGCTAACCACTCGACCAACGGGGCGGTTATGGCGGGGAATGAAACAACTTAAATCTCCTCTTCTTAGTCCGCATTATTGCGATGGGCAACCACGGAATCGTATATATATATATATATATATATATATATATATATATATATATATATATATATATATATATATATATATATATATATATATATATATATATATATATATATATATATATATATATATATATATATATATATATATATATATATATATATATATATATATATATATATATATATATATATATATATATATAGGAAATAACCATGAAATAACAATGCTGGTTGTTTCTTTCCATCAGAAGAGTTCTTTGCTTTCTTGCTCCTACTATATTTTTAATTAAAAGGAACATTTATCTTCAGTCTGCGATCAACGAAGCTGATTAGTGCTGTAGGCAACAGGGCACCATTAATTTTTTTATAAGCCCTGTCTATTTAGACATCCCTCTGTCTTTATTAAAAATAGAGACACAAGAATACTTTCCCATTCATTAGTAGAAATAAAAAATATTATAATATTAATATATTTTTATTTAATTTATGACATATCTTTCAAACATATACACTATATAATAATAAAGCCTTTATTCAGATACAAACATAATATACTTATAACGCATATTCTAAGGATACAAATACATATTTTCCGTGCCTACTATAACTAAAAAAATGTATGTGATTATTTAATTAAGATATTTCTTATTGATTTTAGTAAAATAAATTAACCCGTTTTTGTTATTTCTTTGATGTTCCTGCCTCGTTCATTTGTGTGTGACACAGTATGATAGATCGCTAAAATTATATATATATATATATATATATATATATATATATATATATATATATATATATATATATATATATATATATATATATATATGCACTATGCCGTTTCTAGCGGGAGTGTCTAGTGTGGGAACTATGTCCCTATTTTGCTTTTTTTATAGAAGAGGGGGCAAACGAGCTGGAGGTGCACGTAATGGTAAGTGATCACCGCCACCCACGGAGATCCGCAATACCAGAGGTCTTGCAGTTGCGTTACCGGCCTTTTAAGAATTAGTAAGCTCTATTCTTGAAGGTCCCTAAGTCGTATCCGTTCGGAAACACCCCTGCCGGTAATTGATTCCACAACAGAGTAGTGCGAGGCAAAAAGTGTCGGGAGAATCGCACAGTTGTGGATTTTCAAACATCGAGATGGTAAGAATGGAACTTCAAATTGCTTATTATAATGAATTCAATTCGATATGAAATGATTTAAATACAAACATATAATGTGAATGTTATACTCTTGGGAGGTTTTATTATTCACATACTCAGCTAGCTGCATTTAGCATATATTGACAATGAAAAATAAAAAATCAGAAAATTTTATCACAAAATTACAGATATGTGCTATTAAATATATTTTAAAAGATTTTATTATTTATAATACATTAAGCATTTTAAGCACGTCACTAGAGCTTGCATTTTAATCTTAATTTACATTTCAAATTCAGCTTTATAGTCGTTTTATGACCAATTTTATAGTTTAGTGCAAATATTGTCATATTAAATAAGAAATTAAAGTAAAACAAGACTGCTTGAAAAAAATATTATTTATGGATGAAAGAATAAATATTAAGCTTTGATTGATATTCAATGTCTTCAAACAAGTTTATTGAAGATCTAAAAATAAAATAAAAAATGTTATAATAAATATTACATCGAAAATTATCGCGCTTACAAGGCCGTAAAACCAAAATCTTAAAATTACTCGTCTGAAGAGTTCCTTATTTTAAGGCATGCAAAATAAATTATGCAAGTGGATCACCAGCATTTTGTCTGATCGGAGCATAAGGTTGTAGTCGACGGTGCGTGCCCTGAACTGTTAAAGCTGCGTCCCCAAGGCTGCGTGCTATCACCGACACTGTTCGTTCTGCATATCAATGACATGATGCGAATTCGCAACATACATTGCTATGCAGATGACAGTACTGGTGATGCTACATACTCCGGCCGTAGCGGTATTTCTCGGGAACACATCGAAGAGTGCCGAAACAAGCTAGTGTCTGAAGTTGAGAATCGACTAACCGATGTCTCGGAATGGGGTCATCAAATTTGGTCACTTTTAATTCCAAGAAGACACAGCTTTGTGTGTTCTCCGCTAAAAATACACTCTTTGTCGTGTCACCTCGCTTTGGTGATATCTACTCTCTTATAGTCTATCTATCGCCTCAGCTAGTGTAAGAATTCTGGGAAACTGTGTGCTTAGCAGAGCGAGACAGTAATTACTTTATAAGGCTCAAATTCGGCCTCACATGGATTACTTTTCTCATCTCTGAGCTGGGGCTCTTAGAACCAGCTTTTTCCTCTTGATCACATTCACAGAGCGTAGAGCGGTTTGAATCGTTAACGACCAGGCTTTTTCGAAACGGCTTGATTCTTTGGCATTGCGCAGAGATGTTTGTTCACTTTGCGTCTTCCATGGTATTTTTCATGGGGAGTGATCCGACGAGTTATTTGGATTAATTCCTGCCACCGAATTCCATTATCGGACATCGCGTAAAATTTGAAATTCCACCCTCACCATCTCGATGCCTGTAAATCCACAACTGTGCGTTTCTCGCGGCACTTTTTACCTTGTACTACTCTGTTGTGGAATTAACTACCAGCAGGGTTGCTTCCGAACGGATACGACCTGGGGACCTTCAAGAAAAGAACTTACTCATTTTTAAAAGGCCGGCTACGCAACTGCAAGCCCTCTGGTATTGCGGATGTCCATGGGCGGCGGTGATCACTTACCATCAGGTGCACGTCCTGCTCGTTTGCCCCCTCTTCTATAAAAAAATATAGTTGGCCTGCTCAGCCAACAAGAAATACTGAGCCCATATTAATATTATTAATTGTCATTATCAATTTTTATTTACTAGCTGACGATATTAACATGTCGATATACTTTTGCATACAACATTTCAATCACTATTTCAGCTCCGAAGGTTAATTTTTGAAAGAAAATTTATCCTATGTTTTACCCCGATCTTCAATTATTTCCATATGAAATTTATATATAAAATTCCATCAATTCGGTTAAGTGGTTTAGCCGTGAAATGAAATAAAAATCAGTAGTTACAAAAAGTTATCCTCGCATCACTACAAGATGCACTTATTTGGTTAATTATTTTTTTGTTCTAATAATCATTGGCGAAAAAGATTTGTAGGAAAAGAAATTTTTGAAAAATTGTACAGAAAAGTAAAAAAAACTGTGCGTATAATTTTTACGGTGTAATCGAGATAAACTTTTTCTTTTTCATAAAAATTGTTATATGTTATTACTACTGTCACTATTAAAATAGTTAACGTTCATTATTTCATCAATTGTAAAAACGAATAATTGGTATAGGAAAAAGGTTATTCATATATTATAAGTAAAAAGTAGTAAGTTTATATCTGGTTGGGTTTGAAACCATTAAAAATTAAAGTTAAGACAGCTCATGACGGTATAAGCTTTTCATAAAACGTACTAAGTATATGCATCGTAATTCATATTATATACTCACAAGATTCTATTTTTAAAGAAAAAGTTATCTTCACGCCCGTATCCCCAAAGAGGTAGGCAGAGGTACAATTAGCCGCACCGATTAGGGTACCCACGATTAGCCGAAGATCCTAAGTCCCATAATATAATAGATGGCAAGCCTATCGCCATCCGAGCACTTTTTCCAATGCCGGGCACTATTGTTTTTGCCAGAAAACTGAAATATAAAACATATTTTTGAATTGCCCGACCCGGAAATCGAACCCGAGACTTCATGTGGTCAACTCCGACACTGGACCATTAGACAGCAGAGGCAAATTTTTTAAAGCAGATATTTTTAAAGCTTTTTATAAATACATCTAAAACGTACCTACTATTATATGTATCATAATTCATATTATTGTATTTACAAAACTATATTTTTAAATAGTGGAAACTGCGTCAAACTGTAATTACGTCTGAATAAAAATTAGTTAATATCAAGTCGCACCGAAGAAGTTTCACTTCAAAAATATTTTAAATAGAACTGCAAAAGAAATATATGGTCTCATTTTCTTCATTAGTATAGTCATGCGTAGGGCACCTAGCAGTAAAAAATGGTAATAATTTGAATTATTATTAAGAAATGGTTGAACGGATTTTGATTAAACATATTGTCTAAGGATGACTGCTAGAAAACCAGCTTTTAAATAAGAAAAACTGCAATCATATCAGTTTAATAGTTACGGTGCCAGAGACACAGACATACACACATAATGGTCAAACTTATAGCACCCCTTTTTGCATCCAGGGTTAAAAAATCTACATACTAACAATAAATGAGACATGTATCCTTCCTTTTCAGATACTCAAATAATTCCATATTATGGGTCGTCAAAGAGCGTGAATCAATACAAATAGTTTGTTTAGTTGTTTCCGAGTCGCAGCAGCCGCGAGCCAACTTGCTCTGAATGAAACTTCGCGGAAAGACTTTCATTTTCCATACGAGGCGCTCACATGTTCGCAGCTTTGCATTTTGTTTCCCGCTTTTTCACTTGTGACGTCACACGATTCATGTGGCTGTTTAAATGCTTAATAACGTAAACAAAGTTTTGTAAGGGCTATGATTAACATCTGTTACAAAAGTGTGTAAAAAAGGTGAAGATTATGGGCATTAGTATTACACATGTTTAAGCAGAGGGATATTGATAAGTTTCTTACAATATTTAATAATAATAATAATAATAATAATAATAATAGTAATAATTTTATTTCTGTGATAGGGGTAAATACAAGGGGGTTGGTTTTATATATAATAATTGATCTCCACTATCTGCCTTTTGGCGTACAGATTCCAGAATATAGAGCACATTATTTAAATATTAACATAATTTTTCTATTTTATGTATTACAATTTATTATAATTATTATAGGCGTTTTATATAAGTTTAGCTTTATTTGACAATTAATTATACATATATTTTTAATTTATTAATATTCATTCATTATGTCATTAAATTGAATACTAAATGTATTAAAATTGTGTTGAAAATAATTAAGTTAATATAATAGCAAATAATTAAATGCAGATTTCTTTCATATCTTTGTCAATATACCTATTTTGGAATGGCATAAAATGTTCAAATATGTCAAAAAGTATACAATGTCTAAAATGTTAATAAAAATTCATCTCTAATTTATATCTATCCTATGCCTATAATAATGTGGAATCACTAAAATAATCATTAAGTTCATAATATGACTTTGTTTTTAACATATTGTGCAATTGTCTCTTAAACTTTATCACTTCATCGATGTTACGAATTGAAGGAGGTAGTTTGTTAAAAATTCTCGCATCCATGCGTTATTAATTGTATTTTGCAATTATTTATATATCTTCCTGTTCGATATTTATACAAGTCTTTATTCAGTTTTACAAATAATGCGGATTCGTAAATATACATGGACTGCAGTGTAAGTGTTCCATTATTTATAAAGTAATGGAATACTTACACTGCACACAGCTTTCTGTCTGTGATATTCCAAAGATAGCCCGGATGCATCTTTTTTGCGCTCTAAATACTAATTCTTTATCCGTGGATATGCCCCAAAATATAATTCCGTATCGCAATATAGATGCTACATAGCCATAGTAGGCTGTAAGAACCCCTGTTCGATCAACAACTTTTGAAAGCAGTCTAAGTGCATAAGAAAATCTATTTACTTTCGCATATTATAACATTTCTATATGTGGTTTCCACCTCAAGTTACTATCGATTTGTAATCCTAAAAATTTTATATTGTCAGTTTGATTAATATTAGTACCATTATATAATATATTTAACATTTGTGATTGATTTGATTTAATACTGAAATTCATTATTTTAGTTTTGTTAAGATTAATTTGCAAATTATTATGATTCAGCCAGTTAATTAATGATTTTAACGTGTTATTTATATTTTGCTCCATCCTATTAATTTCACTATGTTCATCATTCAAAATAACGGTGCTGTCATCCGCAAATAATATCATCGGAAACGTAGTAACACTAGGTAAGTCATTATTATACACTAAAAGGAATAGGGGTCCTAAAACGCTACCTTGCGGTATTCCACATAATACAATTCGAGCACTAGATTGGTAATTTATGAATGTTTTTGTTAATGGGCAGATTTGGCGAACTTCGGTCACCTGTTGTCTATAACTTAAATAAGATTCTACTAATGATAAAGCATTTCCACGAATTCCATAAGCATATAATTTTTGTAGTACGACGCCATGATCAACGCAATCGAAAGCTTTTGAAATGTCCATGTATAACGCAGCTACAGGTAATTTTTTATCTAAAGTTATTATTTTTGATAAACACTCAAAAATTGCCCTATTAATCGTTTTCCCTTTTCTAAATCCCATTTGCGTACTTGCAAAAATATTATATTTTTCAAAAAAAGAATTTAAATTACTGTATATAAACTTTTCAAATATTTTAGAGAAAATTGAAATTAATGCAATTGGCCTATAATTTTTAATATCCTTGTGCTCATTATTTTTGTGCAGTGATTTTATTATTGTAATTTTAAGTTTATCGGGAAATTTACTCCTTTCGATACTTAAATTTACTAAGTAACTGAGAACGTTAGATATTTCTTTACTTACAAACTTCATCACTTTTGTAGATATCTCATCGTAATCTGTACTGTGGCTGTTGTTTAAAGAATGAATTAATTTATGAATGATAATTGGCGTGCATGGTGCTATAAAAATAGAATTTAAGCTATGGCAAGGTAGCTTATCAATTTTATGAGCTTGTTTTTTGTAACTCTTTGTAAAGTACTCATTAAATACCTCTGCTATTTCCCTTGGATTTGTAATATTTTTCCCATTTACTTCAACTGACGTTGTACTATTCCTGATATTGTTTTTATTATTATTAACAATATTGCACGTGGCTTTACTTTTGTTTGAAGCAGACTGAATATAGTAATTGTTTTGTGATTTTTTGGGTAAATTTATAATGTTTTTATACCTTTTACTGTATATTTTAAATTTATGTTTATTGTCTAGAGATGGGTGTATCCTGTATTTCCATAATAACTCCCTTTTCTTTTTTGAGCATGCTTTAATTCCCCGGGACAACCATTTAATTTTTTTATAATGATATTTTTTAATTTTTAGCACTGGAAAACACAAGTCATGAATTAGTTTAAATACATCGTGGAACATGTTGAAGGCATTATTTACATCTTTTTCTTTTAAAGTATCGTTAAATGTTAAGCAGCTTATATAATCTTTAAATTTAATCATGTTTTCTTTAAAAAAGTCTCGCCTCGTTACGTACCAGAATTTAGGAGGTAGAGTTTTTATGATGGGGCATTTTATGATTTGCGCGGCATGATCAGAGAGTGCAAAATCTACCATTTCACTTGTCGACTTTTTAATATTATGTATGATATTGTCAATGCACGTACCACTTATTAAACTTGTAGCACTTTCTATTTCCAACCTTAAATTATAACTTTGTATAATTTGCTTAAATTCAATGGATGCTTTTCCATTTGATAATGTATTAAACAAATACATTTTTATCCTAGTGTAATAAACAAGCTGATGGTCATTCAGATGGAAATAAGTAAATATCACCTAGATGCACGAAAAAAGTTAATGTTCCGTTGCTATCTGTACAGCGGGGATGTAATGTCATATCCATAAGTTTACCGAAGATTTTACTATGTAAATCAGAATATGAGAATGATAAGCTCTGCCAGTACGAAAATATGGTGACAAGAAATTTCGATATAACATTACAAAACTATACTACCCAGTAACATGGTAAAAGTTCATTGCCTGTACACATACATAATATGTAATTGCATATTAATAATAAGATAGCAAACAAGCAGATAGCTTTCCTGATGGAACGAGACAACCATCACCTATAAATAGACAGCAAATATGTTAATGGTGCGCTGCTATCCTTGTAACGAGGTCTTAGTGTCACATGCATAGGTTTATCGTCTACCTTACCCTCCAAACTGGAACATGACAGTGACAAGCGCGCATAGCGGCAGGAATAGATAAGGCGGTGGTACCAGACCCGGCGAAACAATGCAGAATTCTACCACCTAAAAGCCGCGATGGTAGTGACTCGCATAGCCAATCGTTCGCTCCTTACTATTTGCCTGGTAGAATGTCAGATGCTCTGCTCTTTAAGTAAGCCTGGACCAACAAGGGGATTACCCCCGTTACTGTTACGTTACTGACCATTACGGCCAGTTAATAAATAAATTTATACAAATAACGGGTTATTGGATGATTCGCACGAATTTAACTTGCACAAAATGTGCGAATCGACACTATTTTTAATAATATCGTTTTTTCTGTATGCGATTCGCATGAATGATTTTGTGTGCGAATCGACAACTCCAAAAATATGTAGTGGGCTTTTGGCACATATTATATTTATCATAACACAAAATAAAAAGTACAGACATGTTCCCCTGTTTCAGAAATTTTAAGAATAAGAAGAATTAATCGAAGCTTAGATACTCGTAGCAGTTATTTTACTTGAAACTGAGAAAGCCATGCGTAATCATTTTATCATTGTAAATTTGAGTGTTAATTCATTTACTATATTTTTTTTTATTTATATAATATATTCAAATATTTATAATCTCTTGCCTTGTGAACGTGATTTGATATTTTTCAGTCCTCAAATCATGTCATAGCGAATGAAGAGAGGGTTTAGAAATTTACTTAGCTTAGCTACCTTACCCTCCAAACCAGACCACGACAGTGACTAGCACTGACGCTATTGCGGCAGGAATAGGTAAGGCGGTGGTAACAGACCCAGGCAAGACAATGCAGAACTCTACCACCTAGTAGCTACGATGGTGGTGACTCACTTAGCTAAACGACCAGCCTGGCGGAACGGCAATCGGTTTTTCTTCAAAGGAGCCCGGGACCAACACGGGGAAACTTTAAAGCTGAATCGTCATGTTGGTAACGCCTTTTTTGAATAAAGGCAAAAGGCGAAGGATTTGCCAAATATGTAATTACCACCGTGGTGATAGAGTTCCACATTATCGCACCAGAGTTTGGTTATACAATAAATAAATATTCACGGGACAAATTACACTCACTGATCTAACCCCAAAGTAAGCAAATTATTTGCTTGTGCTATTGGTGTTAGTCAACGATACTAATACATAGAAATACATGTATAAATACAAGAATATATTTAAAAAACACCCAAACCCGGAAATACAAACATTTATGTTCATCACACAAATGCTTGTCCCCGTCGGGGATCGAACCCGAGCCCCGTCGATCGCGTAGTCAGGGTCGCTAACCACTCGACCAACGAGGCGGTCAACGTCAATATTTTACGAATAATAAATTGGTCTCAATATAGGAGATTCCCTTTTTACCAGAACGAGACATCTGCTCGTTTGCTATACTATAATATAAAAAATCGAAAAAGATTTTCTCATACTTTTTTTGAACGACCTATCGAACGAAATACAATAACATGCAATAAATATGTAACGGATAGATGTTTGTACAATGTAAATATTAAATAAAAATATTCAAAAATTAAATATTGACCGTCCCGTTGGTCGAGTGGTTAGCGAACCTATAGTTAGGTTAGGTATCGAGGGGGCTCGGGTTCGATTCCCGACATGGACAAACATTTATAATAATAATAATAATAAATCTTTATTTCAGGTACCATACCCATAGATTTCATATTACATGCTTATAATGTTAACGCAATAACATAATTAAATTAAATTAGACAATGTTCAGATTTTATTACATTATAAAAAAATATATTATGAAACTTACATTATTATTTAGAACTAGCTGTGCCCGCGACTTCGTCCGCGTAGAGTGTGGAGTAAGATCTAACTTTTTTTACGAAAAGCCAAATATATTTTTTTAAACAATAGTAGCATAATTTACTCCTTATATGTTCAGATATATCAGAGGCAGCTTAATTAAAATCGGTCAAAGTTAGGCAGACGGACATTTATTATTTTTAATATGTTTTTTGGTATCAGCAACGTGCTAAAATTCATATATGTACTTAGTAAAAAGCTGTTATCTTGACATTACAAACATACACTTCGATTTTATTTATAGGTAAGTATTGATGTTGCGCGGTTTTACCCGCGTTAATTTGTGGAAAGACTTAAAAATCTAATTACTTCTATTGTAACATTTATTTATTTACTAATACATTACTTTAAGAAGCTTATAAATACATCACAATATGATCAGTCAGAGTTAAACTATAGTAAAAAATTGTAAATCAGTTGACTCTGCAGTTCATCCCAGAACCTTCTCGCTAAGTTGAAGTATTCAAATAATAAAGCATTAAACAATGAACCTAAGCTTGGAGTTTTGAACTTGAAGAGATAAAAAAACTGCGTTTGTTGAAAACGGTAACATTTTAATTTCTGAAAAGCTGTAAGCATTTAACGCGATGTTTGATTTTGATTATTCGATTGGCATTCAAAGCATTTTTTAAACTCAGATTAATATTAAGTCGCCATGTTTACCAAATCGATTTGTTGAAAAATTTCGAAGTAATGTCAAAAAAAATTCAAATTTTTTTACGCGATTTTTGTATGATACTGATTAAATATTTTTAACAATCGGTACATCAGTTTAAAATTTATTGTGATATTCTGAAGTAAGTTGTTGAAAACAACTCTATTTTAATATTCGAAAAGTTATAACTCTTAAATACTTGATTCAATTTTGATATTTCAGTCGACATTCTATTTTTATTTTAAGTTTTCAGTTTTTGAGTACTAAAAATGCAGAAGGTTGAAACTCGATTACTTAAAAAATATCCAAGCTATGCCAAAAATGCTTTTTTCAAAAATTTTCGTCAACGATAATTTCAAAACAAATTAAACGATTTTGATTCAATTTGCGGCACTCAACGCAATTTCTTAAGAAAAACTGCAGTTGATTAGATTTAATCAATCGGAGCACGCATTTGTCTAAAAGTTATTCAAGAAACTGAATGTTTCAGAAACTTGAATGTTCCGGCGACTTATTTGTGTTTTTTTTAATCAGTTTAATTTTTCAGGACGCCTAAGTTTTCTGAAACAAAATCAAATGCCGTCAACCGCGTTTCAGTTGGTCAGGCCGTTCAAACGTTTTGAGAAATTTAAACTCCCCCTCCCCCTTGGTGATATATGATGATGTTTAAGACTACCCCCCTCCCCCCATCCCCTATATCACGTGTATTCTTAGTACCTACAAAGAATCTTAATTTTTTTTAAATATTTAGGAAATAGGAATAGGTATAAATATTAAATTTCATCTAATTTTATTATAAAAAATTAAAGACTACAATAATAATAACGTCTAGAGGTAGACAGAAAGGTTGCAGGTTGTTTTTGGTTGACATAAGAATAATAAAAGGAATGCGAAAAAGATTTTGTACTAATACAGGAACAATAAATAATGTACAATGTCCTCGGACCACGAATTAGCAAGACTTTCTTCAAAACCAACAACTGGAAAAGTATCTTGCAAATATATACACGTGATATATCACTGCACCCCCCCCCCCCCCCCCTTGTGATATTTCGTGATTTTTATTGACCCCCCCCCCTTTCGAGCCTCACGTGATTAATGGACGGCCCCTTTACACATACTTAAAAACACATACATATACGACATACTGTCATCATGAAAATAGTCAGAACCTTTAAAAAAAAAATTACTACAAAATCAAACTGTAGCCTTCCTCAATATTGATTTTTGAATAAAGATTTTTGTGATGGATTATCCAACACAAAAATATTTTTTAGCAAATCGGACCCGTAGAAAGTGGCCAGTAGAAAGAAACTTTGTAATATTACTATAAATCGTCATAACGGATACCTAAGTCATATCGGAAAGAAATTGTGATTATTTTATTACGCGTCATGTGTTCTTTAGTTTCCTAAGCAGTTTTTATTTTTTATTTTTACGACTTTGATAAAATGTGATTTACGATGTCTTATTAATTAGTGTAATTCATGAACAGCTTATTGTCATTTAATACATACAGTTTTCTTTAATAAATAGTAATTTACTCTCTATACCACAGTATATTGTTATCAGCACCATCTAGTCTACATAGTTATAGTAACTATGTCGAGTCCTACGCAACACAGATAGGTGAGAAAATTGCTTTCTTTTTTAATTAAACTTAATAAAAATACCATTTTTGTGCACATACCTAGACATATACAGAACGTACGTGTTAATTATTATAAATATTACTACTTAACATGCAAGTAATGATTATTTTAATTGAATTATTTTTCTATTTTTGCAACGGAAACTGAATCCAGGATAAAAACTCCCCCATATGTTGCTACAAACTCTAGGCTATCACCATACCAAATTTCGTTAATTTCTATCCAGTCGATTTTGCGTGATTGACGCATAAATTAACAGACAGACAGACAGACAAAATTTTAATAATTAGTTTTTGTCTCTTCTGTTACAGAAATCACTTTTCTACTCTTTTATTATATGTATAGAATAGATAAATAAAATGTTTTGGCCATATAAGAGATCAAGATTTTAGGCTTACGTTGTACACATATTTTACGTATTTAAAACATCGACATATTTCGCTGATTTAAAAGTAGTAGTTTTGTAATGTTGTAACTTAAAAAGTCATAACTGTAATTTTACGGATAATGTTATAACTGCAATTTTACTATCTTAAAAGATAATAAAATTGCAATTTTACTATCTTAAAAGATAGTAAAATTGCAATTATAACATTTACTAAAAATGGGTAAGTAGAAAAAAAGTATCTTCACGCCCATATCCCCGAAGGGGTAGGCAGAGGTACAACAAGTGCACCCACGATTAGCCGAAGATACTTGGTCCCACAAATGTGATAGGTGGCAAGCCTATCTCCAACCGGGCACTTTCCAATCCCGGGCAACTTTATGTTTCTCAGAAAACTGAAAAAAACACATTTTTTTAATGTGCCCGACCCGGGAATCGAACCCGGGACCTCATGTGGTCAACGCCAACGCTGGACCACTAGACCACAGAGGCGATATGGGTATATATTATAAAACTGATTCTCCAACTGAGTCTCCAAGGTCTATAAAACTGACTCTCATTAAACAAACAACATGAAATATTCACTCTAACTTGTAATGAGCCGTACGTTCGAAGGTTTTTATACATTCCCGATATCACGTTTAACTGGATTTGTCGTTTGAAACTTGTGATGTCTGTAACTTCTGAATTACAAAACTGATGACCTTAAAATTTTTAAGGGGCAATCTTTATGGTATCTCCTTTCGAACCAAAAATAATAAAGGGTTTCGGACTACAGGTTAATGAATTAAAGCTAAATATGAGTTTTGATTTGCATCTCCTATCCTACGGGAACGTTGCCGAATTTTGGAATAAAAAGTATCTATATGTTGCTCCAGGCTCTTAGTTATCACCATTCACCATACTAAATTTCATTATTTTTTAAAGAATTTAATAAAACACAAATTAAGAAACAGACACAGACAGAAAAAAATCTAATAATTAGTTTTTCGCTTGTTATCGATATATTAACCGACTTAATTTCTGTTTTTCAAAAACTCTTATACGTACAAAAATCACTTTTCTACTATTTTATAGATAGATATTAATAGATATTAGATGCAGCTCGTCCCGTTCGACGTTCAAATTAACCATAATATAGAACCAATTTAGGATTAATATAGAATCACAACCTAATACCAATTCTCATGATTTCCTCTGAGCATAATATAATAAAATCGTAGGAAAATCAAAACTGTACATTGAATATTTTTTAAAAGAATACTTGGGGCGTGATCTACTATCGATATCAAAGTCAAAAATATAGGTTTTAAAATTTTTGTCTGTTTATGTTTGTCTGTATGTATGTCCGGGATAAACTCAAGAAGTACCGCATGGATTTACTTCAAATTTTGCATGAATATTACTAACAGGTCGGGTCAACATATAGGCTAAATATTATATCGCTAAATACACGTTCTGAAAAATTGACTATGATAGATACAATACGGCAAATTCCACAAAACGAAGTCGCACACATAATTCAGTCATGAAATATACAAAAAAAACACCTTTACATAAGGGAAGGTACTGTGAAAAATATTTTTCTTAAAATTTCCAATTTGGCGGCGTATTTAATATGTTTGTCCAAGTCAAACTACATATTTTTAATACAAAGATTTTCTAAGCTAGACTTTAGACAGACTGTCAATCTGTTTGTTTGGAATTTTTAACTGACTACGGAACACTAAATCCAAAGTAATCGCATATGCGATGCAGTTTAGTTGTTGCCACGCGTGCTTATAGATAATTTAAATAAGAAATTCAGAGCGAATTAGTAAAGGTTTTCCTTGCCAATATAAAATCGTAACTGACATCGTTAAAAATTATTTAAATAATAATAGTCGCATCGTCGTGACAACACAAGCACGACATGTTACAAGGACAAGGTGAATATGCATACTTTACAGACATTACATAATGCACAACGCACTTGTGTCTACCTCGTATGGAGGTATTATTGTTACGAGAAAATTTTGCAAGATGACTCGGTCTAATATTTAACCTATTCAACTCAGATTGAAGTGCTGAGTTCAATTCCTGGATTAAAAGTGCTGTATTCTTTTATTTTTGGGAAATATGTCAGTAGCAGCTTAGTCTGATGGTGTTATAATTCTGAACATCTTATTAAGGCACTCTTTGATGCTATTTAAATATTTATTCCTCATCATTAGACACTTTAGCCAATCATATAAGCTTTCTTGTAAAATATGGGTCGTCTCCTATAAACAATAAAGATGTATTTTCTCCTGTAAACTATTCTCCTATAAACAACAAAGATTTGCCATGCTTCGAGTATAATCCGGAAAACGTAACAAGTTCTTTGAGAGAATAGTTCGTAATTTCCTTATTTTTGGAAGCCTTTTAGCTAAGATTCGGAATATTGAACTACTTTATTCTCATTTACAAACAAAACAAAATAACTTATCCATCTGATGTCAGCGACATTTATTTACATAAAAAGCAAATGTTTCTTAATTACCACTTTGGTCTAGTATCTAGTACTTAGTTTATCCAGTTTTGGATTATGAGAAGCAAAGAATTCGCGACACGTTCAAATCTGAGAATTAACAAAGTATCATCAAAGCTTGTCATTCGGCTTGTTTCGTATAATTAGGTTATTTCAATTTTAGGAAACATTAATGAAATAATTTTTAAATTAATTATTTTTAAGATAGGTATATATTTTCTTTCCTGCCTACCGGCTTTCTTTGTTTGTGGATTTGGAGAACGTGTGATAGAGTTGTGTAAAAAAACTTTGTGACATTTTACCCAGTTATGGGGTGGACAGCCGTCTGCTGCGTACTTTGCAATCCATGTACCGGGATTGCAAAGCATGTATGCGGGTGGACGGCAACATATCACCTTGGTTCGATGTCAATATCGGCGTCAAGCATGGATGTGTGTTATCAGCTCACCTATTTATCATATATATGGATGTCTCCAAAGATTAAGATTATTGAATGTGTGAATGCGCATGAGTGGTGAACTGCCTGCTTTATGTAGATGACGCTGTACTCTTAGGTTCAACTCTATCTCAAACACTGGTCACAGTTATGGGTGATTATTGCAAGATTCTAGTATTTGATATGTTAATAGTCAATCCAGAAAAACACATTAGTATTGATTACATCATTTATTATCCTCCTATATCCTCCATTTACGTGCGATTATTCTCATTTCTCATCTTAAGTAGTTTTCGATAGTTTCAACATAATCAAATATTCTTATCCATTGCATTACATTACATTCAACATAACGACTTACTTATTCGACAAGTATAAAATATAGAACCGTTATTGTGGACTGCCACATGAAGAAATGGCAAAAATGAATGTCTTACCGCCCGCCAACCGTTAGGTTAAGGCGAGATTCTAATGACGCCCGCCACCAACAGGTGACAAGAACACGCAGTGAGAGCAGGGGTCCCTCAAGGCAGCTGTCTTTCACCAACTCTCTACTCGAGCTACACGGACGACATCCCAGCGGCAGAAAGTGTAATGCTGGCGCTGTATGCAGACGATGCTGCGTACGTCAGCACATCACTAACCGTAGACCACGCAGCACTCAAAATACAGAGGACTCTAGACGTACTGGAAACATGGCTGAAGAGGTGGAGACTGACGGTCAACGTCTAAAAAACCCAGGCCATGATAATAGGTAGTCAGGCCAAGAATGTACCCAAACTACTTCTCGCAGATCAGGTCATAAACTGGCAGTTTATTTGTAAATATCTGGGAGTCACGATAGACTAAAATCTAACAATTGTAGTCTACGGGCAGCCAGAGCCCTACTCTACCCTATACTATCCTCAAAACTACTGCTGGCTCAAAAGCTGGCTATATACAAAATGTATGTACGACCCCGCCTCACATACGCTGCCCCTGCTTGGCACCACCTGCTAAGCAAACAAAACAAAAAGACCATAGAGACCCAGCAGAACCAAACATTGAGGACGATAGTGGAAGCATCACGATACGTGAAGAACTCGGTCATCCTCAGGGATCTTCGAATAGAACCTGTCGAGGAATCAAGACCCTGGCGTTGAACATGTTTAGCAGAGCCGACATGTCAAGCTACGACCACATTAAAAACATCGCCCCATGGAGATTGGATAGAAGGTTATATCCACGAGATGTAACCACTCAGATAGCTGATGAAGTCGCCGCTTTCGCTGCTGGTCGCCTGCCGGGCTTCCCCAACGGGTTCTACCCAGAGCGGCTGACCTGCGCGGAGTGGCGTAAAGATTCGGGGAAGTACCCTTGGCCAAACAGGAAGACCACCAGAATACAAGAAAATCCAAATCAACTCATACCCGAACGCTTGAAACCTCACCCAATTGCAGCACAAATGATCATTTCCCTTACCACCGCCCTTTCCTCCCGCTCAAGCCGGCAATGCGTGTTTAATCCCCCGTCAGGGAATCGACCTGCGGGGCGGATTGCACGTGGTGGTGGGCGGACAGTGTGTGGGGGGGGGAGAAACCCAACCTACCGACTCCTACTCCACACCAACCCCTCCACCCCCAACTCTAACTTCGCTCTCTGTGAGCTTGATCCCCCGTTTGCGGGGCGGATCGCACGCGGAGGTGCCCACGGGGGTGGATCACCTAACATTCAGCCACATCCATACCACAAACCAGAGGACAAAGAAGCCATTGGCCCACATCCAACCCAAGGACCTAACCGTCTTCATGGCTAGCGTGTGATACCACGGTCAGGGGGCTCAGTCCCGAAACCATTTCCCCGCATCCGAGAGGAGCGCGAGAAGACCAACGTAGCGTAGGTGACAATTGGCGCGGTCTAGTGTAAATTTTAACGGTCTTACCGTTAAAATTTAATAATAAAAATTAATTAATGGTCACGGCATTACACGTGAATGGCTGGACCGATTTTGCTTATTTTTTTGTTGTGTTTGTGATTGTTAGGTAAAGTTTCTTTCCTATAAAAGAAAATATTAAGAACATTGCGCGGAAAATTAGAAAACTTGAGAATACTTAACCACCATATAAAATCCAGTGTTCTTTCGGCTGCGTGGAAGGCATCTCGTATACTTATATAAATTACGTGACACGTTGTTTGTCCGCTATTGATTACTAATATTTATGGCAAAACAATGTTTGCCGGGTCAGCTAGTATAATATAAAATTTATGTGAAGTAATTGTAAGGTTTTGTCTTAAAAGGGAGGCAAACATCTTAAATTTAGCGTATCAATATATACTAGCGATAGCCTGTGGCCGAAGTTTGACCATAGACAGTTTTACAACTGATTTTAACCATCAAGAAAATAGTAAAGTTTAGATGTGTGTATAATATCATGTATGTCACATGTGTGTAATATTTATTTTTATTATGGCAATGTATTTCTAATGCATATTATTAATTCATATTAGGTGTCTGCAGTCCTCCACAATGTAAATTTTATACAAAATTTTAAACTCTACCGTTAAAAAGGGGTACAAATTTTTCTCCTCACGTATTAATATATAGATGATAATAGTTAAACTAAATAGTACTGTGCAACTTAGATCGCTGATTTTACTTTAATCAGTAAAAAAAAGCTGGTTTTTGTTATTAGGTACACTTAACATAAATGAGGTTTTACTTGTGTCGATCTGGGTCCCTTTACGATAAATAGATCAACTGTTTTACTGCTAGGTAAGAGACAAGAGAAGCTAAATACGTACCACTAACATCGCGAACACTATCTAGGTGGTAGAGTTCTGTAACGTTTTGCCAGGGTTTGGTATCACTATTTTAGGTAGGTATTCCATCTGCAATAGTGTCGGTGATTTATCAGTGTCATATTCCGGTATAGAGGGTAAGGTAGCCCATAAACTTATGATATTTCAATCCCGCCACATTGAGAACAATGCACTATTAACATTTTGGTGCATACGCTCAGGCATGTAGCTTGCTTAGCGCCTAGAGCCTAGCGAACCACCTAGCGAGTAGCTTAGTAAAACGAACGCAGTAGAATGTTTGCGATCGGCCGCACTGTGCGCTTAGCGCCTAGATAATTGCTTAGCGACCTATTAAAGTATAGGACCTATCGAATAGTGTGGATGGTTGCAAACATTGTAGAACATTTTACTTAGCTACTCACAAGTAGACCGGGGCCGATCCCTCTGAAATTAATCAAATGAAAAAATTAATAGCGATTTTTTAAAAACATTAGATATTTTGACGCGAGAATTTTCAACTGAAAATTATGATGTTTTCTTAATATTAAGTCAAAATAAGAAGAAAAAATTAATATTTTAAATAAAAAAAAAGTGTATTCGGGATATAAAAAAGCAAATTTTTAGCAAGTTTCGTGAAAAAAAATTATTTTTGTAGGAGACAAAAATAAAAAACCAAAGTCAGTTTTTCAAATTTTTCGCATAATTTTGAGATTATATGAAAAAAGTGCAAATACAAAAGTTGTAGATCTTCTTATTGCCGATAACTTTGCCATTCAACTTTTTTCGATAGGACTCGTAGTTTTGCCGAAAATCGTGAAAAAACCGTTTTCCCTCTTAAAATCCCCCCCTCTCACACTTCCCGAACTCAAATCGCCCGTAATTTATTTTTCCTTTTATTTTGGCTTTATTTTCTTCCATTTGCAATGAGTTTCCTCCTACTGTAATTTTCTTTTGTTTTAAAAATTATCTACCCTAGCCTAAGGTGATTTGCTAGGCTCTAGGCACTAAGTAAGCCACCAGTTTGTGCGAACGCACCCTTTTGTTAGGCGACGTAACCTCCCTTTTCATCAGAAGAACCATTTGTGAATTCAACCATCTTAAGTTTCATAACACATGGCTGTTAGCAACACCCACACAGTCGAAGACAAAAAAATCATCAAAATGCTTTAATCTTGCTGAATACGAATGTGCATTGTGAACAAAAATAATACTTTGTGTTTATAATTACACGTGTAATGAAAAAAATTAATAATACATGTATATTCATGTACAACTAGCCTTGGTATTTTTAAAATATAATCGACTTTATTATTTCATTGCAATTTGTAAACCTGGTAGAATATATTTATTTACAAGTGTTTGAAACTACCGTGTAGTCCAGTACCTATTATAAATTTAAATTCTAAAAATGTTATCATGTATGTACTAAATCTTCTAAAAGCGTTTAAAAATCTATATCGACGCCCCCCGCGAATATTCCGTTAATAAGCTATTACTGAGTTTTTCGTGTTATGTGTTTTTCAGCATTTAGAGGTCATGATTCATCCTGTCAATTTTTTCTTTTGTTTTACGAGTAGCCATTCACGGAAATTACCTTGCTCTACTTTTTTGACGGTTCCCAATGGTCGCCATACCGCCGCAAAGATAAACTTTTTCTTTTTGTAAAACGATTTGTACCACCCTAAAGCTTTTTTAACAGTTCTTTGTATGATCAAAATTGAAGTCTGATAATGACATACCTATGAAAGGTAGTAAATGGGTACAACATTTTTTAATTGTAAGATTTTATTCATATTTTGAACGGTTTGTACCTACTAATTATGAACCAGTATGGCACTAATTTTTCCTTGGATTTTGAGATTTAACAAATATAAATACTTAAGTTCCTAGGTAGCGGCAATCTTGTCTCATAACCAAATGTTTATATATAATATTGTAAGATCTTTTCCTTCCACCTCTCGAACGATTCCTCGATTTGAAGAGGTCTAAGTTAATGCCATACTGTAACAAAATATGATTATATGTCTTGTACATTGAAACCGTGTCGAAAAATCAAGTTTTTCAAGGATGGCGCTACTTTTTCCGTAATCTTCCCATAATTTTAAGCGCAAAGATGCAAAAACTATATCTAAATATAGATTTATAAGCTCAGAGTTTAAAAATCTAAAGTGAAAAAATGACATTATTTTATAATTTTTAAAAACGGGTTCAAAATGATAATCGATTTTAATATTTTAATGGGAATGTCATTCAATAGATTAAAAACGATCGCTGTATATTTCGAAAACGATTCGATTTTGATCTTTCAAATGGCATTCAACGCAATTTTTGAGCTCTGAAATGTTTAATTAATTATATATATTTCTCAAAATCTTTTTTCACCTACTGCTCGTTTGCGTGATAAAACTATGATTATCCGTATTACCTAGTAAAACTACATTGAGGAATACGAAACTATTTGTTTGCAAATAAAAAGAATTTACAGACAGCGCGGCGGTTGTAACCCAATACCTGTTATATTGTCACCAAAACAATTATAGAATCTTCGTTATGTAGCTTTGATATGATACCTTTGTCTTGTAATAATGTAACCATTTTAACGAAAATTACGCAGACCAAGTAGTATGAAGTTTGGCTAAAGTTTATATTAAAGAAAAACATTAACGAAAGTTAATATTTTCGTATTAAATGCATTAGAAATACTTTCAAAAAAATATTTCATAGTTACACTGTCAATTTTTTTATATTATGAGACAGCAAACAAAGCAGATGGCTATACATTATGTTTTCTGTGGATGTTCTTCCTGTTGTGTGTTTCCTGTTGGAAAGGAGATTTGATTAAAGACGATCATTTTAAATACAAAGTGTGAACTCACCCTTGTCCTTTAAAGGAGATAGTATATGATAAAACTGAGTAGTCATAGTTTGTTAATTCTATATTTTGTCGATATAATATATACATAGATATTTGTTTGTTAACATTAATATGATTATGGCCGGCTTTTGACCAGCGGACAATTGCATGTATAACTATGTCGTTATGTACACTGGAAATCTACACGTGTACTGTTTACAAAACCGACAGTACAATACCGACAGTATGGCACTAATTTTTCCTTTAATTTTGAGATTTAACAAATATAAATACTTAAGTTCCTAGGTAGCGGCAATCTTGTCTCATAACCACATGTTATGTTGTATAATATTGTAAGATCTTTTCGAACGATTCCTCGATTTGTAGAGGTCTAAGTTAATGCCATACTGTAACAAAATATGATTATATGTCTTGTACATTGAAACCGTGTCGAAAAATCAAGTTTTTCAAGGATGGCGCCACTTTTTCCGTAATATATTGTTACAGTATTTATGTATGTATATACATATATATATACATACATAAATACAGTAACAATATATATATATATATATATATATATATATATATATATATATATATATATATATATATTTCTGTGTATTAGTATCGTTGACTAACACCCATAACACAAGCATATAAAACAAAACGAAGCTGTACACAATATTCAGCTTGTTATTAATCAAAAAAAGTTTGTTTCTTCAAAAAAAAGACCACAAAAAATAAAAAAAAGACCACGGTCAACAATTATACGTATATTGAAATGATTGGTGATTTTCACTGCTTCATTCGCCAACTTTTAACCAATGCCGTTTCTAATTTGCAATGTGCGATTTGCGAAAGCTTAATATTGAGGTGTTAAAACACATCAGCACTTAATTCTGGAATGAGGTACTGTAATTTTTACGGGTTTTGTATCTCGAAAGATAAAAACGGAAGTCTTATAGGATCACTAGGTTTTCCATCTGTCCAACTATCAAGATCCTTTACCTCAGAAATGCGTAAATATATCAAAAAATACATGAGTCTACAGTCTTATTCCGTTGTGAAAAATGAAACTTTTAAATCAATGCGACCAAAAGATATGACCGTTTAACCTTAGCATTATAAATACGAAAGTGTATTTGTATGTCTGTTACACTTTCACGGCTAAACGACTAAATCGATTTAAATGAAATTTAGCATGGAGGTAGTTGAAATTCTGGGGTCAAACGTAGGCTACATTTTTTTAAATAATCAAATCCTGAAGGGTTGAAATAGGGAATGAAAAATGCTTGAAAAACTATAGCAACGACGCGTGTTAATCTATTCGTAGAAGCTGCGCGGATCAACTAGTGTCGCATATATTTTGCGATTGCACTAGTGAATCAATACCTGTCAGGTACTTCCCATTGACCTATAACTACGAGCACTTCATAAAAGTTGGCCTTATGTCATTTAAATTAAACATATGTTAAGGAAAAATCTGAAAATCGTAAATGTGTACTTTAATAAGTGAATTTATTGTTACAAACTTATTATTTGCGGTTGATGCTATAACCGAACCAGGGACCGAACAGCTAAGCTATGTTTATTTTTACCTAGTTTGTCTTTTAGTTAGAACATTAATGCTATTTGGTACCTTATTACCTACAAGTTTGGATGTAACCTTCGGCACGCGGGCCCAGTATAGCGGCAGGCATAGGTAAGGCGGTGGCACCAGACCAAGGCGAGACAATGCAGAACTCTACCACCTGGTAGTCACGATGGTAGTGACTCGCATAGCCAATCGGTTGCCTTTTACGATCTGTCTGGCATAACGGCAGTTGGCCTATTCTTCAAAGGAGCCCGGGACCAACACGGGGGAAAATTTGCACTCTACTTAGGATTGAACTTAAGAATTCATGATCTGAACATAATAGGCTTATTACTACGAGCTTACGGGCAATTAATAATAGTTGAACTTTCAAAAATACCGCAGGTCATTATACATAAAATAATTACGAAGGAAAACAATATTAATACAAATCCAGAAGCCAAAATTAAAAATAATTGACTGTAGGTTGTTCCTACGTTTAGATGTGATAAATAGGTAGGTAATAATCGCAAGTAATATGATATGCTGCGATAATTTTTCCCACGGCCAAATTTATAATTAAAGTATTATTCAGTGTTGCTCAGACAGGAAATACGCACCTAATGAGTGTAGTCCAGACGCAACCTTCAAAATTCACTGTTTTTTATAAAATTGTATATTTTTCATACTTGTTTATTCGTCATTTTTGGTGTAAATATAGCAGCCGGTTAAAAAACACACCTTTGTTATTTAAAAAAAAATATAAAGGTGTGTGTTTTAGCCGACTTCAAACAAGTTTTTGAAAATGGATAATATTTGAATATGGTGATCTATTTAAGCTTCCAAGCGCTTGTTCTAAATTTCGTAAATGTATCCATGTGGATTTTTTCTTAATGTTTATCTACCAATTTCTCAGAAGCCAAAAGATAAATCGAGGTAATCATTTTGATTTAAATCAGGCATATTGCAATTTATAAAACAGTATTAAGTTTCATAAACACTATGACATTAGTTTTCAGGGTTCCGTACCTAAAAGGTAAAAACGGAGGTCTATTACTAAGCCTCCGCTGTCTGTCTGTCTATCTACAAGCTGTATCTCATAAACCGTGATAGTTAGAAAGCTGAAATTTTCACAAATTATGTACTTCCATTGCCACTATACCATAACTAAAACAACAAATACTAAAAATAAATGAAAATATTAAGGGGGTCCACATACAATTAACATATTTTTTTCGTAGTTTTTTGCTATGATGGTACGAAACCCTACGTGCGCGATTCCCATTCGCACTTAGCCGATTTTATTGAGACATTGGTGAGTTAACAGATAATGAAGTGGGTTTATTTTTTTAAATTACATTTATTGTAAAAGATAAACTGTAAGATTACACCAGTTTCTTTGCGGGGTAGACATAATAAAATAAATAAATCGATTAAATATATCAAAATTAAACACTATTTGCTTGTGATATGGGTGTTAGGTAAGGTATTATTCATAAATGAAAAAGTCATAGATGTTAACGATATTTTGAGAGATATGATATAGAAGTATAAGGGGATATGATGATTTCAAATTGTTACGCTATTTTAAATGATTTTACATTTAGATCTTAATAGTAGGGTTTGCAGGATTTGTGTTTCTAATGGCCGATTGCACCAACCTTGCCTTAACTTAGGACAGTCTTTAATGACATGCTGTCCCATTCTTTTCATTTAAGACAAAAAGTGACAGCCTACTATTTAGGGCTTTCCTAAGCTAAGATAATGTTGGTACAATTGGCTATAAGATCATCTGTTTAAATACGAAACGTTTGCTATAAGCAACTTGGGTTGGTTGCAATCTGCAAATATCCTTGTTTGGGCATTAAGGTTGACATAGATAAGTGTTATAGTTGTGAAATTTATATTTTTGGCTTTTGCCAAACAGATAAATAGGTACATACATACATAAATACTATAAATATATATAAAGTTGACTGATATAAAACGCCTCGTAAGGAAAAATATTGGGTTAAGCCAAGCATCTTGTTCGCGACGTTAAGTTCTCTCTGTGTGTCTCTTTCTGTTATATACATGTCAGTAAGTGCATGTGTATGTGTGTGCTTGTGTGTATTTTTTTATATCATAAGATAGCAAACAAGCAGATTGGTCTCCTGATAGAAAGAGTCAACATCGTCTATAGACATCAAAGATGTTAATGGTGCGTTGCTATCTTGTGGCGAGGTCTAATGCCTCATGCATAAGTTTACTGGCTACCTTACCCTCCAAACCGGAACACGACAGCAACTAGCACTGACGCTATTGCGGCAGGAATAGCTAAAGCGGTGGTACCAGACCTGGTCGAGCCGATGCAGAAATCTACCACTTAGTAGTCACGATGGTAGTGACTCGATAGTCACTCGGTCGCCTTTTACGACCTGCCTGACAGAACGGCAGTTGGCCTATTCTTCAAAGGAGCCGGGGACCAACACGGGGGAAATTATTTGCATACTTCCGAGCATATCGATTCAAATAAACGAGCATCGTAGTTTTTTAGCACTGAAATAGTATTTATCTCCGTCAGGAACGAAGTTTGTCTTCTGACCGCGTACGCTATTTTCATTGAAACTAGATACAATTTAACGTCGATAAAACATAATAATAAAATAACTTTATTACATTTCTTAAATGAAGTAAGTGTATCTAGCGGCATTGTCTTTCATAACAAGAAATTTAATGCGCGAAATGTACAACTTTACGTTTAATTTTGTTTTAATTAGAATTCTGCAACTGACCTTCTCGCATCAAGTGGCAAAATATCGTCTGATGTTCCGGTAAATTAAAATTTTATATGAATTTTTTTGTTCCGTCACTAATATTTATTTACCTTTAGATTTATATTTAAAACTGTGTTGGTTCGGAGAAATCTCTTTTTGGAGAAATCTTACTTCTGCATATCTGTCAACAGACGAGAGAAGACTAATATGTATCACTACAATCATAATTATTAGCTAGGTGGTAGAGTTCTGCAACGTTCGAACGGGTTAGGTAATTTTAATTTCATAAGATAGCAAACCAACAGTTAGAAATCCTGATGGAAAGAGTCAACCATCGCTTATAGACACCAAAGACGTTAATGGTGCGTTGCTATCTTGTGACCAACTCTAATTCGACATGCATAAGTTTACCGGCTACCTTACCCTCTAAACTGGAACGAGACAGTGACAAGCAATGACGCTATTGCGACAGGAATAGGTAAGGCGGTGGTACCAAACCTGGGCGAGACAATGCAAAAATTGACCACCTAGTAGCCACGATAGTGACTCGATAGCCAATTGGTCGCCTTTTACGGCCTGCTGGGTTGAACGGTAGTTGGTCTATTCTTCAAAAGAGCCCGGACCAACACGAAGAAATACCACCGCTTTATTTATTCCTACCGCAATCGCGTTAGTGCTTGTCATTTTAGTGTTCCAGTAGATATGAAGGGTAAAGCCCGCCACCCTTATTTATTTTTGAAGTCTATAGGCGATAGTTATCTCTTTCCATCAGGAGAACCATCTGTTTGTTTCCTATCGTATTAAATAAAATAATAAAAAAACATATGTGTATATTTTTTTTAAATTATATAAATTTATATTAAGATAAGATTTGACTTTTAAAAAGTTAAATATTTAATAATACTCGTATTCTATTTGTTGTCTAAATGCAAATTTACCCAGATCATCTTTTTGCATTATTTAGCGCGAACACGCTCTACTTATACTACATGGGGCACACTAAAAGTTTTGCACTTCTAGCTAATCGAAACTATTTGAATTTCGAATGTTCTATTTTCAAATCGTTGCAACCTGCTTAGTAATAAAAAAAAACTATTAGCGGGAAATGATTTGTCAATTGTTTTTTTTTATCATAAAACAAAGTTCTACGTACGCAACGAAAATGGCATTAAGTCGAAAAGATTTTAGAGCGATGATTTTTTATGATTTTAAAAGTTCTCTTTCTCCGCAAGACTATGCCGCTCGTCTTCAAAATGCTTTTGGGAGAGAGGCACCTTGTTTGAGCACCGTGAGGCGATGGTTTGCTGAATTTAAGAGAGGTCGAATTTCTTTACATGACGAATTTCGTGAAGGGCGGCCTTCAACTGCCGTCAACGAAAATAATATGGCTACTGTTAAGCGGTTAATTGAAGAAAACCCCCGGATTATCTATTAAACAATTCACGGACTATTGGGGATTGGTATGAGCCAAATTCAGAAAATTTTACACGAAGAATTGAAAGTTCGGAAACTTTGTTGTCGTTGGATCCCTCATGAACTGACAGCGGAGCAGAAGCGGTTTCGCGTGGAATGGTGCTCACAGATGCTTCTGAAGTACGACCACGGACATTCTAATGCTGTTTATGACATTGTCATAGGAGACGAAACGTGGATTTATTGTTTTGAACCCGAAAAAAAAACAGCAGTCTTGTGAATGGGTGATTGAAAATGTGAACAGGCCAACAAAAGTGATACAGGTGAGAAACGTTGGTAAAAAAATGATTGCGTTTTTTGTCTCAGCTACGGGTCCCATCTGTACAATTCCACTTGAAGATCAAAAGAGTATTAACGCCCAGTGGTATTCTACCATTTGTTTACCCAGGGTGTACCCAGAAAAAGTTTGCGAAAGACGACTCAAAAGCCGCATTCTCCTACACCATGATAACGCTTCTTCACACACGGCCAACAAAACAAAGTCATTTTTAGCTTCCGAAAAGTTACATCTCGTCACTCATCCTGCTATTAGCCCCGACCTAACACCCTGTGATTTTTGTATTTTCCCCAAAATCAAAGATTTGATGAGAGGTTTTGCTTTTACCAACTCCGAAAAGGCAGTGATAGCGTTCAATCAGCACATAGAAAACATGCCTTCAGATCTGTGGTCCTCCTGTTTTAAAAAATGGTTCGATCGCATGAAAAAATGTTTAAAATGTAAAGGAAATTATTTTGAAAAGCAACAAACGTTATATTTTGGTTATAACATGTTGTTTTTTTAAGTTACGCAAAACTTATAGTGTGACCTACGTATCGAGTAATTTTCAAGGTCTCAGTTTTATGGTCTTGTAAACATGAGAACTTTCGAAAATATATTTTTTGACAATAATTCTTTTTCTAACGTCTTACTCATCACAAGCTTATCGTGGGAAGACACCTATTAACAAGCAAAGCTTAATAAATACATACCTATAACTTTTTTCTGTCATCTAAGCAGTCTTGTATTTCAGTTCAAATGATGTGATGATAGTAATAATAGTGGTGGTGGTAGTGGTGATGATGCTGATATAAAGGTATAGCGGGAAATATTAAAACTCCCGGAAAACTTTCCAAGTGACTCCTTATTTTCGGAAAAAAATACCGTTTTATATAGTTAAGCCGAAAATGATATAGGTGACATCATTATTGCTACGGTTCGTTCCAGTCTGAAGGATAAATTAAAGATGCCTATTTATCGACAACCGATAAGTAAGAGACAACCGGCGCATATAAACAATTTATATGCGCCGGTTGTCTCTTACTTATAGAAAAAAAATTTCCTTGTTTTCACACAAATTCAAACAATAACGTTTTTAGGCTTCTGAATCAAAACTAAATTACGTTTTCCTCGTATTAGCTGTCGGCTGTAATATGGTTGGTAAAATCTCTATTGCTTCATTTACTAATTTTTAATGACTCTTGCTTGTTATTTGTAATAACCGTAACGTTGCTATTACTTGGTTCGCGAATGTTATGTAGAACTACTATGTAGAACTAGCAGTCATACCTGTGAGACTTTCCCAAACAGAAAAACTCAATTCATGTTTGTCGGCAGATAAAATAGAAGGAAAAATTTATTTTGTTTCGTCTGCTAACTTTAACGACCCTTTCTTGTTGTTTGTCATAACCTTATAATATTAGCATGAATTTCTTGACTCCGTATTACTGCGATAGGAGTAATACGCATACTTATATAGTATACTGAGGTGTGACAACTCAGAGCGGCACGCGGCCGCGGTCGCAACAAGCTTTGGCATACCCAGATGGTCGCGCGACTCACCGCGCCGCGTTTCGCGTCGCAGGTCGCGCCGCGGGTTTCTGTGGCCGAGCCGTAATGAGAGTCAAATTTGCATGAAGAAGGTTCTCATACCAAAGACTTCATATAGGTTTTTCTGTTATGTAGATACCATTATAGATTTAAGGCTTCATATAGGTATTCCTATTATCCAAATTTTTTTTCAAAATAGCCTAGTAGTTTCGGAGGTCAAAGGGTAAATGATAATTTTCACCTATTTTCTTAAATAACTTAATTTATCTTAAAATTATAAAACAGTTATATTTAAGACTAGCTGCTGCGTGCAGCCCGTTCATTATATATTTTTGGTGAATCCCTCGGGATTGCCTAATGTTTGCGGGATAAAAAGTAGCATATGTGCTATTTTAGGTTATTATCTACCTGTGTGTCAAATTTCATTTAAATCCGTTAAGTAGTTTTTGCATGATTGGGTAACAAAAATCCACCCAAACATCCAAACTTTCGCATTTATAATGTTAACTAGCTGCAGCGTGCAGCTCGCTGCATCATAAAAGTTTTTGGCAAATCCCGCGGGATTATCTAATTTTTCCGGGATAATAAGCCTATGTGTTATTCTGGGTCTTCAGCTACCTACATACCAAATTTCATCGTAATCGGTTTAGTAGTATTTGCGTGAAAGAGTAACAAACATCCATGCATACATACTCACAAACTTTCGCATTTATAATACTAGCTTTCACCCACGGCTTCGCCCGCGTGGTTTTAGTAATAAGTAGCCTATGTGCTTCCGCAGAATTTAGACTATCCATATGAAATATCATCACAAGCGGCTTTGCAGATTATCCGTGAAACATACATTTACAAAGATGGACAAATAGAAAATTAGATTTTACTTCAATTTTTATTATGTAAGCTAAGAATTAGCATGCATATTATTAAAATTATTGAAGGGCGTGTCGTACAGCGAAATAAAAATCTGCAAGCTGCATGACCTTGCAGGATACTCCCGAAACTTTCGCTACTTTTTGGCTTAAAACAGTAATAAATATACCTAAGCGTAGATTTATGTTCGTTTTTTAATTAAATTTTTGAATTAAAGCTGTTAAGCACGATAATCCATTTCTTTAGCTGAAAATGTTGTCTTAGCTACAAAATTGTTTAATTGAAAAATATCGATGCACTTAATTGTGTAAAAATTTGTTACATTAATTTCATTTTGTACCACTGTCAAAACATTTTATACAACTATCAAAATTATCCCATATCTTATAACTACATGATGGATATTGCTTAAACCAATTTTCGTTAGAAGCTGTTGACGAATTCTATATTCCCAATTTTTATTCGATGTTTCAAAAATTAATTCAAGAAAAAAAATTTAGGCGCGAACATCAAACAAAATATTGCAAGATCAAAAATTTTTTAAAAACCTCTATATCTTTTATAAAGACCTATCTAACGATACCCCACATGCACAAGGCTATACTCTTTTGAAATTACTTTTATCTCTCAGATGATGAGCTACCCTTAATAATTTTATTTTTCACAATCGTACTGCAATATTGTGTAGCGGTTTACAAAATACACCTATTTTTCAAATTTCAACCATATAGTACTCATAGTCTCTAAACAAAAGGACTATGTTGTTGTTGGTTTTTTTATATTTGTTGACACCTAAAATACCTTAATTTAGTGGAATGTTGCAGGGATGGCCCATAGGGTCAACCGTTTACACATTTTTTTTTATATCATAAGATAGCAAACAAGCAGATGGGTCTCCTGATGGGAAGAGTCAACCATCGCATATAGACACCAAAGATGTTAATGGCGCGTCTACTCTTGTGGCGAGGTCTAATGCCACGTGCATAAGTTTACCAGCTACCTTACCCTCCAACCGGAACACGACAGTCACAAGCACTGACGCTATTGCGACAGGAATAGATAAGGCGGTGGTACTAGACCCGGGCGAGACAATGCAGAACTCCACCACCTAGTAGCCACGATGGTAGTGACTCGCATAGCCAATCGGTCGCCTTTTACGACCTGCCTGCCAGAACGTCAGTTGGTCTATTCTTCAAAGGAGCCCGGAACCAACACGGGGAAAATAGGTATAGAGTGGTCCCATATTTACTTGTATATATTTTTTAATTCTACGGGTTCGTAAACAGGGATTGTTCACTCACTCTTTTAATGTGTTTCTAATATTCTTTTAATGCATGACTTTATCGGTTTGGTTTCATTTTTTGTTAATTAGATATAATTATATCTGAGGGCGCGTTGATTATTGATTACTTTCAATTATTATAAATAACGAAATTATTACATTACTATTTATCATAGCTCGATTTGTCAACATTGATTTAGATTAATTCCATTTAGTAATCGATAATATTAAAGTAAATAAAACAAGATCGAGTAACCCCGAATAGAGTAATAGATAGCGGCCGCCTTACGTTGAAAGCTGCCATACGAGGTAGACGCTTGCTAACCTATTAATTCTTAATCCAATTTAATGTCTTCGACTCTGTGTGATTTAGTGTAAAATTGTACAGTAATCACATAATAGGACGTCAGATAATACGAGTGTGCCTTTATTTTGAAATTCCTATCGTCACAACGTTAATGATAGATACTACAAGTTCTTTTGGTGGAAAGAGAAGTCATCCCCTATACACACAAAAGAGGTTTTTTTTTTTTTATAGAAGAGGGGGCAAACGAGCAAGAGGTGCACCTGATGGTAAGTGATCACCGCCGCCCATGGACATCTGCAATACCAGAGGTCTTGCAGTTGCGTTGCCGGCCTTTTAAGAATGAGTAAGCTCTTTTCTTGAAGGTCCCTATGTCGTATCCGTTCGGAAATGCCGATAATTGGTTCCACAACAGAGTAGTGCGAGGTAAAAAGTGTCGGGAGAAACGCACAGTTGTGGATTTCCAGACATCGAGATGGTGAGGATGGAACTTCAAGTTTTGACGCGATGTCCGATGATGGAATTCGGCGGCAGGAATTAACCCAAACAACTCGTCGGAACACTCTCCATGATATATACGATAAAAGACACAGAGAGAACCTACATCTCTGCGCAATGCCAAAGAGTCAAGCTGTTTCGAAATGGCCTGGTCGTCAACGATTCGAACCGCTCTACGCTGAATGCGATCAAGAGGAAGAAGCTGGTACTGAGGAGCTCCGGCCCAGAGATGCGAACAGTACTCTATGTGAGGCCGAACCTGTGCCTTATAAAGTTGAAGGCGATGGACCGGCAAAAAGTACTGTTTCGCTCTGCTAAGCACACCGAGCTTTTTGGAGGCTAGTTTAGCCTTGCCTTCCAAATGACCGCGAAACTGAACGTAATTCGATATGTCAACTCCCAGGATTCCGACACTAGCTGAGGCTGTCAGGAGAGTATCCTCAAATCGAAGTGATACGACAAAGGGCGTCTTTTTTGCGGTGAACACGCAAAGCTGTGTCTTCTTGGGGTTAAAAGTAACCAGGTTTTGGCGACCCCATTCCGAGACATCGGTAAGTCGATTCTCGACTTCAGACACAAGCTTGTTTCGGCACTCTTCGACGTGTTCCCGAGAAATACTGCTTCGGCCGGAGTATGTAGCATCACTAGTACTGTCATCCGCATAGCAATGTATGTTGCTAATTCGCATCATATCATTGATATGCAGAAGGAACAGTGTCGGTGATAGCACGCAGCCTTGGGGAACACCAGCATTGACAGATTTAAGGTCGGAGCACGCACCGTCGACAACGACCTTGATGCTCCGATCAGCCAAAAAACTGGTGATCCACTCGCATGATTTCTCAGGAAGCCCATAGGAAGGCAGCTTCGCGAGAAGCGCTTTGTGCCATACCCGATCGAAGGCCTTCGCTATGTCCAAACTAACTGCCAATGCCTCCCCCTTGGACTCAACTGCTTCCGCCCATCGATGAGTTAGGTATACTAGAAGGTCACCAGCTGAGCGGCCGCGACGGAAACCGTACTGACGGTCGCTAATCAGCTGGTGCTCTTCTAAATACTTGAGGAGCTGAGAGTTGATGATTGTCTCCATAATTTTGGAGAACAAGGAGGTTATGGCTATGGGCGAATAGTTAGACGGGTTAGACCGATCTCCTTTTTTAGGGATGGGATGCACCAAAGCTGTCTTCCACGAATTCGGTACCACGCCGAGTGAATAGGAGAGCCGGAATAGGCGTGTTAATACTGGTGCCAATTCTGGAGCACACATTTTTAGCACAATCGGAGGGATGCCATCCGGCCCACTCGACTTGTGGATGTCCAAGGAAAGTAGTGCTTTACGCACAGATGATTGCCGAAATTGTAGTTCTGGCATACAACTATCACACTGCGGGATGGTAAGCGGTGCGTTCCCTTGGTCATCCAGAGTCAAGTTGGCCGCAAAGAAGGAGCCCAGGAGATCGGCCTTCTCCTTTGCGGATTGGGCCAGAGAGTCATCGTCTCCGTGCAAGGATGGAAGAGATGGCTGTGAGAAATTCCCTAAGACAGCCTTGGCGAGAGACCAGAACGCACGAGTGCCCGAAGGAAGGCGAACTAATTTCTCGCCAATTCTGCCAATGTGTTCCGATTTTGCCTTGGCGATAGCTCTTTTGAAGTACCTCGAGGCGAAATTGTACTCCTTACGTAATGTGCTGGTTTTTTCATCACAAGATGCGGACGCTGCAGCCCAAGCCCGGTAGCACTCCTGCTTGCGGCGCGAAGCCGTTTTACAGGAGCGACCAAACCAAGGCTGAGACTTACGACCAATTGGTCGCGCAGAAAATGGAATGAAAAGTTCCATGCCCTGCAGCACCACATCGGCAATAGAGTCAGCGACGACATTCGGATCATCCAGCGAGAAGCACAACCGCCCCCATGGGTAGGACGCAAAAAAAGACCGCATCTCGTCCCAATCTGCTGACCTAAAGTGCCAAACGCGACGACAGCCTGCTAAAGGAGGCCGTGATAGGCGCGAAACCGGCACTTTACTCCGGATCAGGCAGTGGTCTGACGAACCAAGTGGGACGTCCACCGATACCTGATAATGGTCCGGATGAGAGGTCAGCAGAAGGTCCAACAGTGAAGGCATATGGTCATCCACATCGGGAACTCGCGTGGGCGAAGTTACCAGTTGTGTAAGACCATACGCCAAGGCAAAATCGTGAACAGACCTCCCCGCATGATCGGTGGTGCGCGAACAAAGCCATTCGGCGTGGTGGGCATTAAAATCGCCCAAGATCACGATCTCTGTGGAGGGGGTCTGCTCTAACACGGAATCTACAGCCGTTTGTAAATGCTCAATGAGCCGGTCAACTTCAGTATTCCCGCCATGGGACCTGTATAGGCACGCGTAGCTGCGTGGATGGTCGTCGCAATTGGTTAATGGTGCTATCTATATGGTGAGTAGTAATATCACATGCATGAGTCTACCAGCTACATTTCCGTCCAAACCGAAACATAACAATGAAAAACGATGATGGTTTTACGGCAGGCAACAGGTTGAATTTTAAACATGGAGCGCTATGTTTAAAATTCATATGTATGTTTCCGTTATTTGTCCGTGTTTGGGTCACGGGCTTACACATGTCTTTTCAACTCAATCAGTCATGTAGTTTCAGAATAATTGGGCTGTGACAGATGGACGGACAGACACACGTGTGATCCTTTAAGAGTTCTGTTGTTTTCCTATTGAGATACGGAATCCTAAAAACTATCTTACGTCATTTTGGACATTCCCGTAATTTTAAATATGTTATTTACCAGCTGTTGCATGGGACTTCGTTCACATTCAAGTATTTTCTTTTGCTCAGTCGGGTAAAACGTAGCCTATGTCAAGCCCTCAAAAGTCTAAGATAAAGTGACATCGCTTCGGAGTGAAACGATACATAAATTTGTCATCGCCTCCGGCAATAAGGATGCCGACGACTATTGACCACGTGATTTAACGCGGCTTATGTCAATAACATACATTTTGTTTTTTCTAACTTCGTTATATTTTTTATGTTGTTCTTTTGTATAAGCTCTCTGAATAGTGTAGCCTTCTAATGATAAGATAATTTTTAATATCAGAGTTTTTGAGTTTTTGTTTGTTTCAAACATCCAAAATTACAAAAAAAAAGAAATATAACTTTTTTTATATTATAAGATTTTTATGTCATAACAAAAATATGGGTTTCCTGATGGAAAGAGTCAACTATCGTCTATAAACACCATAGATGTTAATGGTGCTGTTACATTACTAGGATAGTACTTTTGACTCCTCTTTTGATGCGCGTAAGCCAAAAGCTAAATGTGGTAGTTTTTTTTTAATACTTATTCTATTTAATCGTTTATATTATCGTTATTTTTCTGTTTAATATTTTTAATACAATTATATATATATATATATATATATATATATATATATATATATATATATATATATATATATATATATATATATATATATATATATATATATATATATATATATATATATATTAATATAATTTACATAGTTTTAATTTTCACATACACTCCTAATAGTTCCTTGAATTAATCTATTTATGTTATCTTGCATCTATATGGTAAAAACATCCTTTCTAACGGCACAATATTTCTCTCTCTATTTCTCCCTCTCTCTCTCTCTTTTCCTTTATTTTTTTTTGTTTTTGTTTTTCATACTATATTCTTATTTCTAATTGGTTTACATCTAATACTTTATATGATAACTTATTATATATTCAATATAATACTATCATAACTTACTTGCTATTTATTTCTTTTATTTACTATTTTTACTATAAAAAAAAAAAAAAAAAAAAAGTATCTTCACGCCCATATCCCCGAAGGGGTAGGCAGAGGTACAACAAGTGCACCCACGATTAGCCGAAGATACTTGGTCCCATAAATGTGATAAGTGGCAAGCCTATCGCCAACCGGGCACTTTTCAATCCCGGGCAACTTTGAGTTTCTCAGAAAACTGAAATAACACTTTTTTTTTAAAGTACCCGACCCGGGAATCGAACCCGGGACCTCATGTGGTCAACTCCAAAGCTGGACCACTACACCACAGAGGCGATTCCTATATTAGTACAATATTTCAGAAACTTATCCCTAAAGTCACTTTTCATTAATTTACTTGTATTTTCTTCTTTGATTTCTATATCGGTTTCCTGCTCTATATTGTATCTTTCCCGCGCTAAAAATGAACGTTCTACTAAAAGGTGAGGTACTGACGTACGGTTTTTTCGGTGTCGCAAATACATGCTGGACTCTCCTTGCACTTGAAACGGTTAAAGTATGAGGGGAATCCACCATGTCCTGTTATAATTTGTCTAAGTGTTTGTGTTATGTCTATTTCTTTTATTATTTTGTGTGCTGCAGCAATGTTCGGGAAGAACAGTTTTGTTATTGATGCTGTGTCACCTTCCTGGTATCTCCTGTTCCATTTGTCAATCGTCTCTAAACGGTTAGAGCGCTTGACAAATGAAACAGGGGGCCTAGCCAAGTTACAATCTACAATCTTAATCCCTTAGAAAACTAATAAAATGTATGGAATTTTTAAGTATTTTAGGCGATCATGACAAACGAATCCAAAAATCGTAGCCAAGTTTATACGTTATTATATCGCTCAAAAAAGTAGAATGAAACGTTGAGTATTCTAAAGCGTTGTTCGCTAAATCCCTACAAATTGGTAGCCATATTACACTTTTGACAATGGCTGGCGTGTCGAAGTCGAAGTTTGTCAACGCTTGACCAAGCGAACACCGAGACCCAGGAAAAAACGCTAAATATGGCGTCTGTTTGGAATTAGCTGTTCGGAATTCGAGAAACGTAATTTGTTTATTTCTTAAAATTAGTATATTTTTCTATATCAAAATGCATTCATTAAATATATTGTGGTGTCCTCAATATGAAGAAGTACTGCTAACACGTCGGCAAAGTTATATGTATCAGAATTTCATATAAACAATAAATGGAATGTCCGACATATTATTTATACAACAATTCCCCCTAAACAAAGATACATTTAAAACATATTTTCAGATGACTCTGGATATCTACAATGCCCTTGGCTTGTGATACCTATCCTTAAAGCAGTTCAGGGTTCAAGAGAAGAGCTCTATACTTTGAGGCACGTGTAAACGCGTAACTGTGTTGAACGATGTTTTGGACTATGGAGGTGTTTGCTTACTTCACTATCCTACTCATGCAGCAATCCAAATAATTGGATGTTATATGGTAATAATAAAATGGCATGTGTGTATTACACAACATCGCAATGCGAGCCAATTTACCACCACCAGAAATCATTCCAGATGTAAATGAGTATGTTAATGATGAAGCTATGCAAGCATCTAACTCGAACTCATTGGGTAGCAAAAATGAGTTTATTCAACGAAGATCTGTGCTGAATTGTTTAGTAAATAGGTTAATAAAAAATATTTTAAGTAGTATATGTTTTAATGACATAAACATATAAAAAATAAAGGTGATTTTTTTGGTAACTAAACTACGAATAGCCCAATACATTTAATCTGTTTTAGCATATTTAGTCAAAATCTACAATAAAATCTGAGACTGTTATCAGTTTATGTCATAAAACAGACTAGCCGTAATGAAAATAGTATAAATGTGTGTATATTATCATCATAATATGGATGTAGATTTTGTAATGTTTATTTTTATTATATTAATGTATTTCTGAATAACTTTTAATATTAGGTTTCTGCAGTCCTCCTTAACGTAAACATTAACTTTATACTAACGTTTCTAAATTTCACACTACACCGTACGCGAAATCGTCTTAAAAAGCGGGACCAAATTTTTGCTTTACATATTGATATATTAATATAGTTAAATAAATAATTGAATTTAAATGTTACAATTTAAAAGAGTAAGCATACATTGCTTACTCTTTTAAATTTTATATATTTTTGGTTTATGTGGTTTGATATTTTACTAGGTGGTAGAGTTCTGCATTGTCTCGCCCGGATTTGGTACTTATCCCAGTGTAGGTCCCAGGCTTCTTTGAAGAATAGGCCAACTGCTGTTCTGCAAGGCAGGTCGTAAAAGGCGAATAATTGGCTATACGATTCACTTCTATCGTGGCTACTAGGTGGTAGAGTTCTGCATTGTCTCGCCCGGGTCAGGTACCACCGCCTTACCTATTCTTGCCGCAATAGCGTCAGTGCCTGTCACTGTCGTGTTGCAATCTTACGGCGAGATCTAATGCCACATGCATACGTTTACCGGCTACATTAGCCCGAAAACTAAAATATGATAGTGACAAACATCGACGCTATTACGGCAGAAATACCAGACCAGATTTTTTTATTTTATTTTTAAGATAGCAAACAAGCAAAAGAGTCTCCTGATGGGAGGAGTCAACCATCGCCTATAGACACCAAAGGATACCACACACCACAAGATTACAACCACAAGATAGCAACGGACCATTAACAAATGGTCCGTTGCTATCTTGTGGTCAGGTCTTATGCCACATGCATAAGTTTACCGGTTACCTTACCCGGTTTGTAGGTTTGTAGGGTAAGGTAGCCGGTAAACTTATGCATGTGGCATAAGACCTGACCACAAGATAGCAACGGACCATTAACACCTTTGGTGTCTATAGACGATGGTTGAATCTTTCCATCAGGAGACTCTTTTGCTTGTTTGCTATCTTAAAAATAAAATAAAAAAATCTGGTCTGGTATTTCTGTCGTAATAGCGTCGGTGTTTGTCACTATCATATTTCAGTTTTGGGGCTAATGTAGCCGGTAATCGTATGCATGTGGCATTAGACCTCGCCGTAAGATTGCAACGCATCATTAATAACGTTGGTGTATTTCTCTTTCCATCAGCTTGTTTGCAATCTTATGATTATATATAAAATTTATTAACTACCTATTTTGTAACTTAGTTTATTATTATTTTCATTTTAATCCTGCAATTAATTAGCTTTAAGTAAAAAAAATCTTTATTTCAGTGAATTTTGTGTTTAATATGATCACTAATATAATTAACTAAATCTGTTAAATATTCCCACTTAAAAAAGTAAAGCAATGTATTTCATATATATTTTTTGTTGAAATGGTTTGATATGATTGATTATTTTATTTATATTGTAGTGATGATGGTCTTAAATGAGATAAAATTCCTAGTAAAGTATTAGCCAAATGAATTAGCGTTTGGGTTCGGTTTTACTCCATTTTAATTTTTTGCGATTTCACTCTTAGCCGTTCCATTATCCCTGTTGATTATTCCTTTCACGGTCATCCTCAAATTGCAACAGAAGATTTTCAGCGGCTACGAACTCACTCATAGCTCGTTCTAAAGATGTCTGTATCCTCCTAGTACATAATATGTGAGTTCGAGTCAGCCTCTGCCGCCGTGACCTACAAACAATCGGGGATACCGCAGGCGCAGGGGTAGCATAACTATGTCAAACTTGTGGCGTAATACGCGACGTGCTTGCAATCGGAGACGTCGCTAACAGTCTAGCCGAAGGCACGTTTGAGGTGGAGGAGGAACACTTGATCCTTCCGAGGGATGGATGGAATCTAATGCTGTAATTAATTAAGGAATATTAATTAGACACATTCTTAAAATAAATAAGCAACATCAAAAATTATATATCATCATCATCATTGCTATACGCTAATATATTTAGTATCATAGACGACAGTTATCATTTTCCAGAGAACAGAGAACCATTTGTATGCTTGCAGTTCTATAAAATAAAAAAATAATGTTAGTGGTAAAATTCAATATGCAACCTGAGGATGTAATGCTTATTAAATTATTATAAAATTGAGCACTTTTCATTTTAGTTAATTTGGAATATAAGGGGTGTACTTTCATGTCATTCTCATCAAACCTGTGTTGGTCCAGGCTCCTATAAAGAATAGACCAGCTGCCGTTCTGCCAGGCAGTTCGTAAGAGGTGAACGACTAGCTATGTAAATTAATGCCATCCTGGCTACTAGATGGTAGAGTTCTACACTGTCTCACCTGGGTCTGATACCACCACCTTACCTACTGTACTAATTTTATCACAAAGTTGACATACGAGACTATGGAACTCACCTGGGTTTAAGTACCTAAACGACAGCCTCATCTATTCCTTATTCCTAGTATTGCATTTTGAGCCACTGTAGTGTTCTGGTATGAAGATAAACTTGCACATGAAGTGTAACATGCTAGCCTTACTCTACAACAATAATTGTTCAAAATGTATACTATAGAGTATAAGATATATTAATTCCATTAAATCAATCAATGAAAAGAAATTTACCTTATTTTCCTCCTGTTTTGCCGCAAACAACGAATGAAAAATGACGGAAAAGTGTTAACTTGGCTACCAATTAAGCGTTTTCTAAAATCGATTTTGCAAAGAAGTCAGCAATTGTAGAAAACGAAAAGAAATTTAACATTTGAAATATGGCTAGGCCCCCAGGCACTTATCGTAAGCTGGTTTCGTTTTTGTTTTTGTAGCTGTCTCTTTCGCAAGTTGGCTCTCTCATTCCCTGCGAATCCCACATGTGCTTTTATCCAAAACAGGGACATTTTTTATTCTGATCTTCACATTGTTTTAAAATGTTTCTCGTCTTCACTGCTAAGGGGTGTGTTGTGTTTGCATTCGTCAGGGTTTCAAGAGCCGTCCTTGAATCACTGAAGGTTCCACAGAAAATTGCACTCATAAACATAGTAAGTTGCACTCATGAATCTTTAATGGATGCAGCGGGTTCTGCTTTTCCCTGAAGTTGACACAAAATAAAGTTTAGTAGTATCGATTTCTGGGAGGTAGAAGCGATTTTGAAAGCATTGTTACAATTATTTGTAAACGAACAAAGTTTATCGCGCGAGCTATCGTCCGCGTCGTGCCATCAAAAGGCTGTCTAACACTATATAAAGGCATCGAAAGAATAATGTATTTATGTAATTAATAATTTGCTCGGAAAAGCTGGTGTTAGACCTTAGTTCAACTTTGATTTCTTTACCATTTTTTATATTTAAAATCAGACTAGAATGTGAAGGTGAAACAAAATTTAGTCATCTAATAAAATAATACAAAGAAAATATATTGCAGTTGATTCAAAGTTTGTACGGGCTTTAAATAAAACTTATTACTAGAATAATGCGACAAGTTGATGGTGATACAGCGACACGACGTAGGCGGGCAGCTGATAAGCGAAAGCTTCCAATAATCGGAGGATGTTTAGTCTAGCTACTTCGTTGCAATATCTATAGATTTGTAGACCTCACACTGTACTGTTCATAATAAAATGTTTTTTGACTTACAGGTGAATGATGACGTAGATGATTTGCAGGATCTTCATGATTTTTATTCACAGGATTTAGGATTAAGTAATTAATTTTGTAAGACTTGAGAATTAGTATTTTGTCTTGAGTCTTGAAGATTTTTATTATAATTTGATTTTCACGCGCGCAATATTTTAGTTGAGTGGAGGCGTTAGCAGGATTTTTAAAAATCCTTTGCCGGTGCCTCCAATGTTACACGGGGCAGTGCGCTAGTCTTTTTAAAAAAAGATTTTATTTACACAAATTAGTTTATTAAACTTAGGAATAGTAGAACACACACAATTACACTTTTACACAATAGAAATATTACGGAACACGGATATAGTATTTGAAGACTTCTTGTCTCTACAGATGCTGGATGTGGTCTAGGGTGGTTAGGACTGAGGCTAATGAGGAGCCAAAAGAGCTAGGATAGCACTTTTGGATGATTTGCTTACTAGGGATGTGCGTAAGCCAAAAGCTTAACGAGATAGGGTTGTAACAGAGGTTTAATGCCACATGCATAAGTTTACCTTATCCTCCGAACCGGAACACATCAGTGACAAGCACTGACGCTACTGCGACAGGAATTGACCATTCTTCAAAGGAGCCCGGACCAATATGGGGAACACGCATGACTTGTGACACAGTCACAACTTGTGACAGCGCCGAATTAAAAAGAAAGTTGTCTACAAACTAACCGCGGCAAAAATCTGTTTTTAATACCATAATATGGTGAAAGTCGCGAAAGCTTAAAGTACAGAATCGCCGTTGAAGGCTTGGCACAAGTGATATCACTGTCTTTTGGGATGCAGATCTCTTTTTAAAACTAGTATTATAAAAAAAGTTTCAAACCTGTGTTAATACTTAAAACACACGAAATAAATAATTTTCAAATAATTGAAATAAGTGATTAGTGAATGACTCGACTTAAATTCCTACTACGCACCCAAAGTTTAAATCAAAGTTTTTATTAGAAGGTGAAAGGTGAGTTCGATGATCGTTAGATTTCGTCTAGTCGTAGTTATTTTAAGCTAAAGACTGTGACAACAGGCAGCAAGGCAGACGCGATGGCGAAAGCAAAAATAAGAAATAGGTATTTAATATCAGTACTCGAACAACTGCGATTGTAAAAATATTATTTACTCATCATTATTGTAGAGAAATAGAATTTAGCTGCTTACAGCAATCAATAGATACATGATATATAATTAAGTACCAGACAATAATAACAAGCGTGTCAAAATAGCAACTGACATTGAATTTGGCGATTGGGTTTAAGTTATGTTTATTATAGATAGAATATATATATATATATATATATATATATATATATATATATATATATATATATATATATATATATATATATATATATATATATGTGTATATATGTATATATGTATATATATATATATATATATATATATATATATATATATATATATATATATATATATCCGTGACCCGTGTCCCGTAAATATTATTATTATTATATTAGTGTTTTTGTCTATATATCTATGTACTAGCATCGTTGCAAATCATATTAAATGGGTCAATTTGCAGTTTGTTTATTGGTTTTAAAGGAAAACTTACAACAAATGGTATAACGAGAAAAAAAATGCAGCATAAAATTGCAAAACCAAATTTTATACCTGAAAACAGCATTGCGACTGCCGATAAACCGTTATGGGTTAGCGGAACTATAATTTATAATAATATAAGTATTTTTATATTGTTATTTTTATACCCAATAAAACGAAAAAAATAAGGTATGATTCATAACAAACAGGTAAAACAGGTAAAAACGCGAACGTACTATAAGGATCGGGCACATTGCGACGGCTCTTAACGGGCCAAGGCGGGCCGCATCGCTACGAAAAAGACTTGCATAGCACATTAGAATGGGCTGAAGTGGGGCGAATCAGGCGTCATCGCATTTTTGTATTTATTTCCAAATATCATTCTCCTTTTGTTGATCATCATAATTTGGATTTTGCAAATCATACAGCTCTTTGAAGCCTTAAACTAAAATTATTAATCTTCTTTCATAATTGCGTGATTTTAGAAATTACTAAATACTAAAAACACAGAGGCAACAAAGGTTAAAACGTGGTGGTTTAATATGGGAATCCCTTTTAATAATATCTTAACTTAACAGATCTTGAACTCAAGTTATAAAGATGATAACTCCATGTTGATCCGACCTCCCTCTGAAGAATATACTATCTGACATTCTTCCAGGCAGTTCGTAAAAAGCGAACGATTAAACTAAACTTGTCACTATTATTAGAACTTCTAGGTTTTCGAGTTCTGCAACAGCTTGCCTGGATTTAGTACTGCCACTTTACCTATTTCTGCCAATAGTGTCAATGTTTGCCACTGTCGTGATCGGATTTGTAGTGTAAGTCGCTAAACTTATGCATATGGCATTACCAACTGGCCACATGCATGGCATGATAGCAATGCACTATTAACATTTTTGGTTTCTTTAGGTGATGGTTTCTTTTTACATCAAAGATCTTTGATGTAAAAAGATAGATTTTGTTATCCTATGACACAAAAAATTAAATGTTTGCTCATAAATTTTTTATTATTTTTTACCCTTTGACAAAAGAAAAAAGAAAATATTTATTTGCAAGAATATGGGTGTTACAAGTTGTTAAAAATTAATTAAGTTACTAACATATTCTACCATTATATGGTGTGCAAATATTTAAAAATTATCATTATACAATATTACATTTAAAACATTGTATCGATTTTCTCTATTTTATGTACATATTACTAACGTGAAAGAATGATTTCATATTACAAAAGTTTTTTTTTATAATAATTACAAGTTTCATTTCTTGTGTAATTAAATTTATTATAATTTACAAAGTTTTCGCCATTTACAAAATTTTATTACAAGTACATTGAATTGTTTTTAAGGCCAATTCAAGAAACTTATATTTTTATCCATTATAATTTAATTTTATCGGCTATAAATATTATATGTACTAAACTATACTCCAAACTAAATATACGTATCTATTAGGATTGCTATGTATGTAACAGACCTATGTAACCAACTAATGTAACCCAACCGAACCGAACCCAAACGAATCGAAACTATTTGACGCAGTCTTTTAAGCAGAAGAGCTGATCAGATTTTAAAATAAATCGGTATATTAGCCTGAAAGTTATTTTAAAAATACGAAGTTAGTTTCCTGCAAACAGCCTAAATTTAATTAAAATATTTTAGAAAGTTGAAGAATGATTGATTAAAAAATTTCGAAGTTATATCGAAAAAACACTTTTTTTTTAATTTTTCGTCAATTTATGCAAATATGTCTAAGGAATAAAAAAAAACTTGAGTGGTGTTAAGGGACACCCGGATGGAACGAAGTTCCTTTCGATTAATTAGTGAAGGAATTGTAATAAAATTTTAAATTGTAATGAAATGTAAATCTGGCTTGCTTTCTATATGAGAGAGAGAGAGAGAGAGAGAGAGACAGACAGACAGAGAAACATGCGAACGCCGCACAGCTTACAATAGTTTACTATAGCAAAAACTGTCGTGACAACTTACACGTGACACAACACGCGATAAGGAACTTCGTTCCAATTTTGTACAAATTTTATAAACCTATTAAATCCTCACCGGAGTTGAATTTTGAAAAATTATTCCACTTAGGAGTGGATCCCTACGTCATAAGAGGAATACGTTTGTGTAATTTTAAGTTTCTAGCCCAAAGGGTTGGGCCTATGCGATCATATAAACATTCATCCCCTATTTTACCCTCTAAGAAGTTGAATTTTGGAAAACGCGGAAATACGTACGTAAATCATTAGTTTTGCCGTATTCTTTTATCGAATTTGGCTTACGCCGTAGTGAGAGATTACATCTAGTTTAATCTACTTGTACCTTATTTATAAAAACAGGCAAACTTTGGATCAGCATCTTAGCTCACTCAGTTTTTTCGACCAGATTTGATATGGAATTTTTAAGAGGAGGTTCAATAAAATTTTCAGGAGCCAGCATCGCATTAGCAAATAAACTTTTGTGTTGCAAATGTCTATGGGCAATATTCGCTCGTACGCCTGCAGATAATATAACTAAACAAATGTTTCTTTTACATAATATTACAAAAAAACAACAGAAAAACTGAAATCTAATTCAAAAAAAGAATTTTACGATAAGCTAAACTTGTTTCTAGGAAATTAATGCGTTTCCTACTATGCTGTCTATACATAATATAATAAGTCTGAAGAAAATTCGTGTCTGTTATCTAACAGGAATCTATGAACTTAATAACGTAGTTATTGTCACAATTGCAGTAAATTTCCTATTTGAGTATCTTTTAAATCTATTAAAATATGCAAACTAAATGTATCAATATCAAGCGTCAAATACTACATGGCTAAACAACCTCAGTTTGCCGATATGTTTAGGTTCTGTGTAATAGAACCAATAACCTACAATATTTGAAATATAAATTATGTTAACGTTAATTATTTGTTTTATTGATATATAAATGATCTACGCAAAAACAGATTTTCGATCAGTTTTTTTAAATATAAATTTTACAAACCCTTTAAAAATACTACTTAAGTCAACGCATAAAAATATATTCGACTCCACTGATGACTTGTCCTACAGACTAACTTCAGTCAAAATTTTTATTGCTTTTTATACAATGCTTTTTAAAAACAACTATAAGTCTTGCGTTTAAGGTTGAATATGCAAAAACTCGTTTTTGTATAAATAAAATAAATTTGTATAAATATAATATTTCATTTTTTTATAAACTTTTTAGACTAATTAACGACAGTTTTGAATGTCAGTTTTGTTCGGGACTGTATATCTTGGGTTTTTTATATCAATGGACAAATCTATCAATCTTATTACATAGAGATTCAATGTTTGCTTTCTAATTATAATAATAATTGTCAGTAACTATTCCTAAAAAAATTGTATAATCTACATCATCTATATTTATTTTATTGTTATTTTATAAAATGTATTTATGTTTTTAGTAATAATTCTGTGGTAGTTCTGAAATTCAACTAATTTTGTTTTAGTTACATTAACTTTTAAATTATTATTAATTAACTAGTCTGAAACCTGGAGTAAGGTTTCAGTTGTTTCATTTACCAAGTCATTTTTTTTTTCACATTTAATAAGTGGGGTAGTGTAAAGTGTATCAATATATTATCGTGCAGATTAATACAGTACCAAACATATCAATAACGGGACAAACAATAGGTATACCATGACAATACTTGCATTTAATTAAGATTAAAGTTTTGATTTTGTTTGATTATCAAAACATTGAGGTAATGTCGTAGACATTACCTCGATATTTTGATTTTATTGCAATTGAATTACTGAAAAAAAAGTTATAATAAACGTTGAAGCCCAAAATATATATTCAAATAGTTATAGATTAATTTGTAATTGACGTAGACTAGCGCTTTCAAGAAGGTCTTGGCTTTATAGTTTATTGTTGTCTATAATAATAAGATGCCAAATGCATTTCATCCATCCATCATCATCATCATCACTAACAAATCTTAGATTTTTTCTCTCTTGCCGTAAATTCCCATCTAAAGTAACACGGATTCGTCACGTACATTTTACGGTTTTTACGGTCAAATTATAAAAGTTTTCCTCAATATGTCATTGACTCTACGTTTTTGTAATCAGTTTATTGAGGTTTCATGCTGAGTAGGCCAAATTTACACTGACAAAACCCTCACCGATGTTGTACAGTTTAACCTCGAGGTGGAGTCGGTCATCAATTTATAGATTTTGTTTTTATACCAGTGTGTTTAAAGCAAAAAAACGCGCTTTCTGTGGTTGTAGAATCAATTTTTAAATTTACTTTCCTACTACGATTTAGGTTGAAGGAAAAACTTGTTCTAAATTTTTTGTAGCGTGAAAATATAAAATAGTTGTAGATTTGTTATCAATACCAGGAATTGTTACTATGTACTTTAAAATATCATAGTGTTTTACTGGCATATTAGTAGAGATTTTAATATTATATGTATTTATAATTTCGTTTCATGATTTAGCTTTACAAAGCAAGTCTCTAGCCGATTTAAAATAATGAATACTTTTCAATCATTTCAAAATATGTACCCGCACACCCTGAGACTTTTTACATCCAAAAGACTAGAATAAGAACATGTTTAAGATCCATTTTATTAGAACAGTTTTATCTCGTTTCCGTTCCCCGTGTTTCGGACTCCTTTAAAGAATAGGCCAACTGCCCTTCTGCCAGGCAGGCCGTAAAAGGAAATCGATTGGCTATGTGAGTCACTACCATCGCGGTTACTATGTAGTAGAATTTTGCATTGTCTCGCCCGAGTCTGGTGACCTATTCCTGCCACAATAGCGTCAGTACTTGTCATTGTCGTGTTCCGGTTTGGAGGGTAAGATATGGTAAGGTAAGGGTAAGGAAGGTAAGATTAAGGTAAGGTAAAGTATAGGTAAACTTATGCATGTGGCATTAGAACTCGCCACAAGATAGCATCGTACCATTAACATCTTTAGTGCCTATAGGCGATGGTTGACTCTTTCCATCAGGAGATCCATCTGCTTGTTTGTTATTTTATGATATAAAAAATACGTAAACTATTCAAATAACAGTCTGGTTCAGAAAAGAGCAATATAATCAATATAGTAATTGCAAAAACCTGATTATCAAAACATTTTATTTTAGTTAATACCTTACATGAAAGTGTAAATTATTGTTCGTTACGTTTTCGTCTTAATTACTTAACCGCTAATAATAAAATGTTGCTTACACGTTACTAGTGGTAATTAAGTGATCAAGAAATAGAAATGCTGTTCTAGGGGGTTCGTAAAACAACATTTAAAGCGAGCGAAGCCACGGGCAAAAGCTATGTGTTGAAGAACCAAAATATTGTCAACAAATTGATACAAATACATTAAGGTAATTTTTTCTAGTCAATTACATCATCTAACGTTTAAATTTAGATTCAAATAGACTAGATTCTTGTTTAGAATATACAAATAAAGATATTAGAACAATCTCATATGTATAACCTGTTTAGCAAAAAAAAAAAACAGTATAAATGCATGAGGCATAACCATTTTTAATGTCAGGCGAGGTCACGAAGCGACTGGCTTGCAGAAAAAACAGTGCCTAACACGCTAAGAACTAGACGGTCCACAAAAAATGATTCCGTAACATTGGCGAGCGGTGCAACTTTTGAAATGCGGAGTTTTAAAGACTTTTGTAAACCAAAGTAGATTGTCCTTTATTAAAATTTATTTTTATTTTTGGCCACCTCTGTAGTCTCGTGGTCCGGTGTTGACCACATGAGGTCCCGGGTACGATTTCCGGGGTGAGCGATTCAAAAGTGTTTTTTAAGTTTTCTGATATAAACAACGTTATCGGGGATTGAGTAAGTGTCCGGTTGGCGATAGGCTTACCACTTATCACATTAGTGGACTAAGTATCTTCGGCTAATCGTGGACTAACTTTATCGATACAAATTTTATATTTATTTATTTAGGAGGTTCGTTGATATTATAACTAATAGGATTGTAACAATTAATAAAACGTTTTACTTTAACTAATATATATATATATATATATATATATATATATATATATATATATATATATATATATATATATATATATGTATATATATATATGTATATATATATATATATTGTTGGTGGAAAACGATTCATGAGGAAGGGATGACACGTCTCGGCGAGAACGGTTATAAAAAGGCGCGCGCGCGTACTTACGACACATTTATTGTATAATCGCCATAGTAAGGGGAAACTCTGCCCGTACGATTACTTAAAACTTGCCTTTTGTGTGTTAATCTAATTTTGTTATTCAATTTGTGTTAATTTTAATTTCATTTCAATATAAAAATCGTATTTGCTATGTTCTGCTAATTTTCAAATCGGTTAATGTAACATTTATTTGTATAGATCAATATAGTGTTTTGTTATGTTTCTATTTTTTAATTATTTCCACCTCTGGTCCCTAAGAATATATATATATATATATATATATATATATATATATATATATATATATATATATATATATATATATATTCCAGATACCCTAATATATGTGCGTTAAAATACTATTTCACCAAATTGGTTATCTTAGCAAAAAATGATACTGGGTTGGTTAAAAATGTACATATAAAATGTGCGAGATGATTCCAGTCAATATATACCGGAAAAAACTGAGTAGATAGATAATGTCACAAAGGTGGAAAAGAAGATCCTTTCAGAAAGTTTGAAACTTGTATATATTACCAAAAGATTCATAATTATATAAAATTATTTAGGATTTGCTCAAACTTTTACCAGACACCATAGATTGTAACTTTTATTATTATTTGCCTGCAACATTACGTAACTACTAATTCTCATGTTCTATCTGATACATTAAATGCATTATTTGGTAAAATTAATAAAGAAATGTATGTCCCTAGCTGCATTTCACTCCTATCAGTTAAAGTGCCTTGAATGCACCTTAGTAGTATATGATTTAAAATAGCCGGAAGTTAGCCTTTCCCCGACTTTTTACATTATTATAAAGTTGGTTTCTTAGGTTACCTGCAGGTCCAAGTCTTAGAAAACGGAGCTTAGCAGGCCTTTTTTTTGTTACGCAGAAGAAATGCATGTACACACGACCGGGCCACTGAGCGCGGCCCGAGTGTGTTACTCGCCGGCTTCCGCCGACCGGCCATACCCACTAAAACCCCTGCGGCGTCACTCCTCGATGATTTTGTAGGCGGGGTGATGGGTACGCGTGAGCATTCTTCCACAACCCCGCCAGCATCCACATCTGTCTCGGACCGGGGTTGGTTACAACCCCGGTGGATGACTTTGTCCATTTTTTAACGAGGTTGGCTTCCTCACACTCGTGCGCAGGCGGGGACATAGCCCCTGCCTTTGCACCGCGGGCCTTGGAGGCCCGCCACCCCACGACCCAAAGGTCCACTGGACAGATGCCCTAGGCAGAAGCCCTAGGCAGATGCCCCTCCCCTCGTGGCCATTTTTTAACGAGATTGGCCTTCCTCGTTCCCTGTGCGCAGGTGAGGGCAGAGCCCTCGCCTTTGCACCGCGGGCCTTGGAGGTCCGCCATCCCACGACCCGAAGGTTCACTGAGCCAAAGCTCCCCATGGGCGCAAAGCGCTCTGCGCACCTCTACCTTCTTTTCAAGAAGAGAGGTTCGAGGGCGCTCGGTCCAATTAGCTTCTCTAGAGTGCTGGATTGCACCCCGGATACTGAGCCCCCCCACCACGACAAGGCTTGGAACCATGGGGGGGGAGCTTAGCAGGCCTCCATCAACTTGAACCTAACCTAAAATTGCGACGTAGAGACACTGCAATGACACTTAACTTGTATTAATAATGACAGGTGTCGTATTATTTATTAATTGCCGATATGTCGATTACTTACATGTTTAAATAATACATTAAATAACTACTGATCGCATATAAAGATATAAGAAATGTATCATTAACTTGTTTGACGTTCAAAGATTACGATTTTCTCCTTACAATCCATCCGTTTACAAGGCGATCATTATATAATGAAAAACGCTCCCGGATCTGATGCGTCTATTGCATTTTTATAGAAGTCTATGTGGCATCTATGTTGAATCCCCGCTACAGCCTAGTACACACACGCGCACTCGAAACACACACATACATATAATTTCGAGGCTGGTTTTATATTACTCTTAAAAATTTAATATTTTGTTAAAAGTTTCATCAGTTTATTTTAATTGCATGAGATTAATTAATTTTTTTTATATTCTCAAAGATTGTTGTTTTTATTTTGTTTGCTTTTATATAATATAATATACGTACTAAAATATTGTGTGTTATAAGTTCTTCGAATATTTTACTTTATTTTGATGGATATTAACAGAACATAATAAGTACAAAATAAATCAAAAATGTCCTTGAATTCAGTGTACTTATTATTTGATTTATTTATTACTAGCTGCAACGTGCAGCCCGCTGCATTATATCTAACAGTTTTTGGTGAATCTCGCGAGATCATCTTATTTTTACGGGATAAAAAGTAGCCTATGTGCTATTTCAGGTCACCTGTCACCAACGTAATTCAAATCCGTTCGGTAGTTTTTGCGTGACTGAGTAAAAAACATTCATACATCCAGACATCCACAAATCTTAATATCCAAACATCCAAACTTACGCATTTTTAATAGTTCGCGACAAAAGAGATCTGTAATTATGATCTAGGTACGAGTTTAGTATGATGCCTTTGTGCTTGCATTATTAAAGCATCGTCAAAAAGACGGTTTGTTCGTCGTTTCTTTTGGTTACAATTAACGATATAAGGTGATATGTCGTAAGTATATCCTTGGGATCTTTATGGTGCGTATCTTACTATCACAACTATTTTCTTTTTGAAAAATTACAGAGATATAAGAAGCGTTTTTTTTTTTCTTTTGGCTAATGGCAGAATAGTAGACGGCAAAATAATTGACAAATCAGACATGAATCAATCAAGAGGTCAAGCAAATAAAACAAAACATCCTCGCCCTCTTTTAGTTAAATTTTGCGATTTGAGTATACGCTCATCAGTGTGGAAAAATAAGAAAGCTCTGAAAGGTACGGGTATATCCGTGGCCGAGTTTCTTACAGCGCAACGGCGTGAAATCTTTGTTGAGGCTCGTAAAATATATGGCATGAACCGGTGCTGGACTCAAGATGGTAATATTTATCTTAAACTTCCAAACGGCAGCAAACTGAAGCTTTCATCATTAGATCAGCTAAAAAATCGACAGGAAGAAGTGCAAGATAGCCCAAATGGCACTTCCCGTCTTAAGCCGAAAGTAAAAGCCCAATAGTGTCACTATGTTTTACGTGGTGTTACAGTTCAGTCGATTTCTTGCCTCTGTGACATTGGTTAAAAATTATAATTCGTGACAAACTTTTGATACAAATAGTGTTCTGTTCGTGATGTACATAATCGCATTCTTAACCTGTAGAATATTTGTAGGTTAGCCAATAATTTATCACTGTTAAACATATAGGTAGGGTATACTTAAATTCTTTCTTTTTGGTGGTACCTGGTTTTTGCGCAATTTTTTTGTAATATAAACATTAGTACACCTTTTTATTTTTTAGCAATATCATATATTAACCACAATATTTACTTGTCAAATATAATACCAATAATGTCAGTCAAGTCAATGTCACAGCACAGTAAAAGATAATAGAACATTATAGTGGCATAGACACCAGCATTTTGGCCACATTTTCCACTTTATATATTATACTTTTTTATTGTTACCGAGTTTTGTTAATAATATCGATTCTTTAAGTCAAATAGATATTCTCTTTTAGGTTTAGTAGCTATGGATGTGTATGTAAGTAGGAATAATTTTCATATATTTGTTTTTGTTAGTTTGTTAGTAATTAGGTATAAAACTGTGTAGATAACTAATTTTATAATTGTTATTTTAACGGGCATACTAATTTATAGGTTTTTATAGATATATATTTAATATTTTATCTATTTTATGTTTAAATATTATTATTATTATTATGGATATCTCCGATACGGAATCTTTTCACTCCATTTCTACATCATCTAGCTGTTCTTATATCTCTATAGACGACAGTTTGGGCGATAAACTTCAGAATATTTTTTGTAACGCTAATAAGAATCTAAATATTTGTCATATCAATGCTCAGAGCATCCCGGCTCACTATACAGAACTTCTCACAACTTTCCAAGATGCTCCTATACACGCATGCTTAGTTTCAGAATCGTTTCTCAAACCTACTTTACCATCTACGTCTTATGCTTTACCCGACTATACTTTGATCCGGAATGATCGTACGGGAAAAGGAGGTGGGGGTGTTGCATTATATTTAAAGAGTAATTTACCATATAAAATACTTTCACAGTCACCATCTCCTTACTCCAATTCTATGGAATATATCTTTCTTGAATTAACATTGGGTACTGTACCTTTTCTCCTTGGTGTGGTATATGCACCACCTATGGTCAACTATCTTGACTCCTTTGAGCAATTGTTGGAATCATACATGCCTGTGTACGATCATTGTTTAATCATGGGGGATTTCAATACTTGTTTGCTCCGTGGGGATGTTAGGGCTAGCAATCTCTCCCGTATTACTTATTCTACAAATGTAAAAATACTGAACCTAGCTCCCACGTACCATACACCTAATTCTCAATCATGGCTAGATATGATTTTAACATCGAAATCTGAGCGCGTCTCCTTTCACGGACAACTGGCAGCCCCCGGTTTCTCTCACCACGATCTCATATATGCCTCGTATAAAATAAAAAGCCCCAAATTTAAGCCAAAGATATTTCTCCAACGTAATTTTGGTCGTATGGATCGACAAAAACTTCTGGCAGATGCTTCTGCAAGGGACTGGCCTCGTATCATAAATGAGGACACGGTTGATGGAAAGGTGGCTATTTTCAATGAATACATTTTGGAACTATATAATAAACATGCACCTCTACGATTTGTCCGTATAAAACGACCACCTGCGCCATGGATCAATGACGAAATACGAGCTTTAATGAAGACAAGAGATTTATTAAAGCGTAAATTTATAAAATCACGCTCTAATGATCACTGGGAAGCTTATAAAAGAGCCAGAAACCGTTGCAATCAAGCAGTAAGGAACGCCAAACGCAAGTTTATTCATTCCTCAATTGAAAACTGTGCTCCTAATCACATATGGAAGTTGCTTCGTTCCCTTGGGTTTGGGAAATCAAAAAATAATACAAATAGTACAATTGACTTAAACACGCTCAACGTCAATTTTGCTTCTCCTAGCAGCTCGATGATGACTTCAAATATAAGGTTCAAAACCATTCAGATGTTGTCTTCTAAAGTCATTAATAATTCTCCATTTTCATTTGAAAAAGTAACTGATAGTGAAGTTAAAAGAATTATTACTTCAATACCTACTAAAGCTGTTGGTTATGACGGCATCAGTCGAGACATGATTATGCCTATTGTTGACATTGTAACACCTCACATTACCCATATTCTTAACTTTTCTCTCTCTTCTGGCAGTTTCCCTTCGTTATGGTGTAAAGCTGATATAATTCCCATTCCAAAAATTTCTAATCCCGTAAATTTTTCCCACTATCGTCCTATATCAATCCTACCTTTCCTTTCGAAAATTTTGGAGAGGATTGTTTATCAACAATTTTCTAGTTTTCTTTTAAAAAATAACATTCTTTCGTCGTACCAATCTGGTTTTCGTCCATCACATAGTACATGTTCGGCTCTCATCAAAATTACTGACGACATACGATTTGGTATTGACGAAAAAAAGGTATCCCTACTCTCACTTTTGGATTTCAGTAATGCCTTTAATTGTGTCGATCATGATATATTATTAGCTTTACTTCGTTCTTTTAATCTATCACAGTCAGCGTCTGAATGGTTTAGCTCCTACTTAGCAGGACGTCAACAACGAGTTCGTTCAAAGAACGATTTTTCACATTGGTGTGATGTTTGTATGGGGGTCCCACAAGGAGGTGTGCTTTCTCCGTTGCTCTTTTCTGTATACATAAATAAACTTTCTTCTGTAATTACTTATAGTTCCTTTCATATGTATGCCGATGATGTTCAACTCTATCTGTCTTGTCACCCATCAGAGCTTACGGCTAATATTGACAAAATGACTGAAGATCTTAATTCCATTAGCCGCTGGGCTGAAAGTTTTGGTCTTACTTTAAACCCCAGTAAAACCCAAGTAATAATACTTGGTCGAAAGATGAACATCGCACGCATTAATTTGAACGAAATTCCACCGGTGTTGCTAAATGGCAAACCACTTAAATACCACACCAAAGTTAAAAATCTCGGGCTCATAATGTCAAATGATCTTTCATGGTCTGACCAAGTGAACGAAGTTAGCCGTAAAGTTATGGCAAGTTTTCACCAACTGAAAAGAATGCAAAACTTTTTACCACAATCGACTAAAGTTACCTTGGTCAAGTCTCTTTTACTACCAATAATTGATTACGCTGACGTTTCTTACACAGACATCACAGAAGAGCTCCTAAACAAACTTGATCGACTGGTCAACTTATGCATACGATATATATATGGACTGCGTAAGTTTGACCACGTCAGTCAGTTTCGGTCACAATTGAAGTGGTTGGACATACGTAACCGTCGGAATGTTCACGTACTTATATTACTTTTTAATATACTGCATGACCCTTTCTCTCCATCATATTTACGTGAACGTTTTCATTATCTTAATACCCAGGGTCGTACTCAGCGATCTTTACACACTAATACCCTTTTGGTCCCAGCGCACAACACAGCAAGCTATTTGGATTCTTATACACTTACAGCAATACGTCTCTGGAACCGCCTCCCAAAGCATATTCAACAAGCTTCCTCAGTAAATATATTTAAATCTAGGATATATGATTATATGTTAAAGATTCAAAATAACTCTTAATTAACTTTTAGTTATGCAATTGTAAGTATTTATTATCACTATTATATTACTATTTTATATTTTATAGTATTCTATTTTATTCGTATTATTATGTTTTATGATTATTTAAGTACATTTTATATGAATAGTTATGAGATTATTATATTTATTATATAAAAATTTATATAATATATTAATATTTGTATGTTTATTGGTCTGCCCGTAGGTTTAGATAAATGTAATTATTCGCTTTGTTTAGTGTAAAATTATTTGCAATTGTTCCGTAAGACTTTTCTTGTGCACTACCCGTTACTACAATGTTTCTACAAGTGCAAGGTTAACTGGTAGAAAATGTCTTTAGACGTTAAGTTCGCCTGTTGTATATTTTGTGCAATAAAGAGTTTAAATAAATAAATAAATAAATAAATAAATGAATCTTATAACCTGACAAGTTGTTTATAAAAAAACACATTAATATATTCGTTGTAATGTAGAGTCTGCACATGTTAATAGTATGAAAGAATTCAAAAAACCCTTGTTAACTCATTTATAAAAAAAAATGATACACATATCAGCTTAAGACTACATGACACAAGTAAAAACTTTTTCCTGGTGACGTTAAAAATATGTATCTCTCTCGCTCCCTAAGTCGACTCGAACCGATTCTATCCGAATAAGCTTTACATAACCGAACGTGTCGGATCAGTCTCCACATACCTAGAATACCCAACGTGTTAAAAGAATTTTTTACTTTAAAATATATTTGAATTAGTAGTTCCTGAGATAGTTAAGTATAAACACATAATATATATATATATATATATATATATATATATATATATATATATATATATATATATATATTCTAATTTTAATTTAAGAAAGTGTTAACTTTATGGCAAAAGAAAAATCTTTGCTCGATTTAGAAATAAGAAAAAGCGTATAAGTTTTTTTAGCTTCATGACTTTCCAAGTAAAATCATCTTAAAATTTGCTTGTCCTCAAATTGTGTTCGTTTTAATATGGGCTTATTGCATATTAAATTAATTTGATAATTTCGGCTGAGGCCATATTCTTATAGCACTTAGAGGCCGAGCTCATCAATCTTCTTTCATCAAAATCGGTTCAGCGATTCAGTAGTGAAGGCATAACAGACAGACAGCCAGATTTTCGCATTTATAGTATTAATAAATTAAAAAGTAAATATTATAAGTATCAAGTAATAACTGTGCATTTGAACATGCGTGTGAAAAAGCGCTCATTTTATAAGACCAACTACGTCGTAGCAATACGTAATAATAAACCAGACAGAATAAGCATTGACTACACACAATAAGCATTGACTTATACACACAATAAAAGCGTTTATTATTAAGACCCATCCAAACATACAAACTCTCGTATAAAACGATATTGACATTTATGAAACTTAACATTCAGTAGCATTTGCTTGGTCTTCTTGGCTAATTTTTTGGCTATATCATACAAGATAGTTACATGATGACATTAATTGACAATAAGGGCATTTAAAAATTTAATAGCTTCGATGTTTCGATGTAGGGATGGATGGATAGATGATGATCTGAAATAGCATATAACCTACTAATTATCCGCCGGTAAACCGGTAAACCGGCCGAAACATGAGCCGTGTCATGGTGTCTATAGGCGATGGTTGACTCTTTCCAACAGGAGACCCATTTGCTTGTTTGCTATCTTATACTATAAAAAAAACTCGTACAAAGAAAGCTGGCCACAACGGCCTTTGTCTTGTCTGAGATCGTAATATAATATCTTAAAAAGTAGGGGTTTTTTTTCAATATAAATTAGCAATATAGAAATTCTCGAAAGATGTATTAGAAAAATGTAATACATTTTTTTTGTAAGTCTCCATAGTGAGCAGTTTAACGTAATTTAAAAAAAAAACAATTCCGCCAGTTGAATGCTTTCTTTTACACATGCAGTATAGAGAAAGGAGAACCAGCTCTTGTGAATATTCTGTATCCATCAAAAAGCATCAAACAGTGGTCTCGTCACCGCTGTAAAATAATTTTTAGAAAGGAAGTAGTAAAAGTAATTATATATTGCTATTTAATTTTATTAATCAAAATATATAATATTTAAGCTCATTTGTTCATTAGATACTATTGTGATAAATCTAAATACCTACAACAAAACTATTGCAAACTAACTCGTATTGCAAAATGTCAGTAATTTATAAAAAGTCAAAATATTATTTTATTAATACTTCTTTAGAGACTTTTATAAATGAAACTTGTTTTAAAAAAACAAAACAACAATTCTGACACGAATTTCGTTATAAAACATGATATTCAATTTACGAGTCTAAGCGATGTATGAAGCGTGGCCAGTATTCTTTCCTAAAAGTGGAAATTGAAAGTGATAAAGACATACATTAAACGTTGCCACATAGAAGAACTCCATAATATGTAGTGATAGATTTTTTTTACAATTCCGCACAAAATGTTGAATTTACATAATAGCTATATTAAAGTAAATAAAAATCATTACGCTGGATTCCTTATAGAGCAGGCAGATATTCGAATAATACACGCTTCGGTTCACCGGTTTATGGGCTGGCGAGATGCATGGCGGCCTTAATCGCTGCATTTTGTCGTAAACAATCTGATAATGATTATCACTTATTTCATGCGACAGCCAGGATTAACAATTTTTTTCAGCCGAGGCACGTGTTAATATACCAGCACTTACCTCAGAGATGCTACTGAAAAGTAAAACCATCGCCTAAAGATACCAAATATTGTGTTGGCATCTCACCCTTTAAAGCAGAACTTGCCAACCAGGGGGGCACGTCTCCCTAGGGAGGCGTAGAGAAATCTTAGGGGGGGGGGGGCATCGTACGTAATATGTAAGATTAGATTTCCAAAAATAAAAAAAAATGAATAGGTAAATAAGGAATATAGAGAGATCATATCAGCGATGAAGTAGAAAGTCTTTTTGTTACAACTTTTTAATACGAACAATTCGGTCATACATGATTTTTGCGTAATTTTAACCGTTAACGCAGTGCACGCCAGGAAAGCTCTCGAAAAGTAAAAATATTCCGTTTAGATGTCCATCGTAGCGTCATGTTATATAGCCTAGAACCTTCCTCGATAAACAGGCTATCGAACTCAAAAAGAATTATTCAAATCGGTTCAGCACTTTTCGAGATTAGCAGAGACAACCAAACAAATAAACAAATTCTACAATTTTATAATATTAAAGTATAGATAGTAAACAAGCAGATGTCTCTCCTGATAAAAAGAGATAACTATTGCCAATAGACATCAAAAATGTTAATAGTGCGTTGCTATCCCATATGCATAAGTATACAGCTAGTATACTTATGCATATAGGATAGCAACGCACTTATAACCTTATACCTTCCAATCTTGTGGCGGAATATTAATTGCATACATGCATAAAAATACCGGCTACCCCCAAACCAAAGCAAGATAGAGACAAACATGGATACTGTTGCGGCAAGAACAGGTTAGGCGGTGGTACCAAACCCAGTCGTGACGTTGGAAAACTCTACCACGTAGTTAGTAGTGACGAATCACGATGTAAATGACACGTAGTTATCTCTTCTTGACTTTAACGGCATGCCTAGCAGTAAGGCAGTACTTGATTAATGCTTCAAAGAGGAGCGCAGATAAAAACGGGAATATTCTATACTGTTCTACTTTCGCTTATGTTACCAACATGAAACACATATATAAAACACTGTAACATACATAAAAATACCCATACTCAAAAACACAAACATCTATGCTCATCATACAAATGTTTGTCCCAGTCGGGAATATAATAATGTGAAACAAATAATCTAAAAATGCATGTTTTCTATTGTAAATTTATCATGTAAGGCGGTGGTACCAGATCTGGGCGTGATAATGCAAAACCCTACCATCGCACAGTCACGACGGTAATGACTCGTATAGCCAACCGTCTGCTTCTTACAAACTGCCTGACAGAATGGCAGATGGCTTATTCTTCAAAATAGATCCGGAGTAATCCCAAAATTAAATTTAAAAGAAAATATGTACGTGCGGTGTGAAAATTGGAAAGGTCATGCTCAATGGATTCCCTCTCTCATTTTTATATGAACATTTACAAACTGTGTTGGCACAGATTGCTAAGTAAAATGAAGGAAAAAATTAATTAATTTACTACTAAGCCCCGTGGTGGGCTCATGTTGGTCCCGTGTTGCCTCCTTTGAAGAATAGACCATCTGCCATTTTGCCAGACCGTTCGTTAAAGGCGCACGATAGGTGAAACTTGTTACTATCATCGAGACTTCGAAGTGGTTAGGTAGTTAGTTACCACCTTACCTACTCTGCCGCAAAAGCGTCAGTGCTTTCACTGTCGTGTTCCGGTTTGGTAAGATAAGAGTAAGGTAGCCGGTAAACCTATAAACTATAGCAACTATTAACATCTTTGGCGTCTATAGGCAATTTCTTTTTATATCAAGAGAGCCATCTGCTTGTTTGTTATTTTATAATATAAAAAAGACAAATTTTATTATTATTATTTTATTAATAAAATTAAATATTAATTTAACGAATCTCTTATTATATATACAATCTAAAAAATAGTCACAAATGCAAATTAATATTTTGGGATAACTATTATGTATTTTAATTTTTTTATAATTGACGGTATCAGTATATTTGAGCTTTTATTGATTTTATATAAGATTATATATCTTTAGAGGCTATAGATAAATGTAAAATGTATGATTAGATATAGAGAATATTTGTATAACATATTATTTGGTACTATGCATTATTTTTTTATCATTATTCATTAGTTATAATAAATTTGCACTAAACATACATAAAATCAAGGTATTAAAAAATGTACGTACATTTCTTAAGTAATATTTATATTTGCAACCTAAAGACGCATTAAATATTATCACGTGAAATTAAAGTAACCTTTTGAAAAAACGTGACTCATGTTTTCGGGAAACCTCTGCAAATTTCGTTTCACAACTTAATAAAACGTGGAAATTACGAAAAAATTTTTGAATTAACGTAATAAATTTGAACGAATGTTAGGAGTGATAAAATAGATATTATATTTTAATTAAAAAAGGAGAATTTTGAGCCCAAGCATACTGGCTTTTATATAATAAATCACGAGTAAACTATTATTACTCCCGGTTCCCTTGCGGAGTAGGCGGGGTAAACTGAACATCTATAGACTTTTCAATTCGCTACAATTCATCTATTTATCGCATTATTTTCTATTTATCGATTATCGACTATTTCTGGTAACAAGTAATTGTCAACAAGCCCGACAGCAATTTGTTTCGAAGAAAATATAAAGCCTTCACTCACACTCACTCTCACAATTAAGACAAATCTAACGACACCTCTAAAGCTAAAATTCATCAAGCCCTTTAAGCTACAGAGTATATCAAAGATATATGCGACGATTCATATAAACATACATACATACACTCAAAAAAACAAACCTCCTTCTAGCGCAGGCGGGTAGAAAAACAAGTTTAAATTGTAATAAACGACATTCAATTTATATATCTTCATATCTTCACGCCAAATCCCTAGCGGGGTAAGCAGAGAATATTGAGTGCCATATGTTATGGTTGACACAGACTTGCCTTGCTTCCTGCTCATTTATAACTCTCGTCATACAAACACGCCGGTTTCGAAGACTCTTGACAGCACCCGACCGACTTGATCATGGTACGTCAGTCTTAGTCTCTCCCGGTACCTACATCCATCCACATTGGCATTTATATCTGTTTTGTTAACCGTTTATCTGCCATTCTTCAACATGTCCGAACCAACGGGGCATGCCCTTTCTCATTTTTACACTGATACTTTTATTCAATCCCAACCTCTCTCTCACTTCAGTATTACGAACGCAATCAGCGAGTGTTACAGCGCAGTTTTTTCGTAACGCTCTCATTTCGACCGCGTTAATTCTACTTTCATGCTCTTTCGGACATACCTAGCTCTCACTTCTATACAATAGCGTTGGGGCAAGCACAGAATTATGCAGGGCAATGCGGGCACCCCGTCTACGTACAGTGTTTTGGAGTAGTTTCCCTAACGCTCCATTCACTCTGTTCCTCGCACACACTCTTCTTTCTATATCAGCGGTGTACCTTCCATCCCGGCTAAAAGCACATCCAAGATATAGAAACTCATCCACTTGTTCAAATACTACGGTTTCTTCCGTTTCAAATACCAGAACCTTGGTTTTCTACGCAATTAATTGTAAGCCCACATTCTTACAGTCATATTTCAGAAGAGTGATCAATGTTTGGAGTTCAGATGGAGTAGAACCTAAAAGTACAGCATCGTCTGCGTAAAGCAGGCAGTTTACCACCAGATCAGTGATCCGCATTCCCACATTCATCAATCTTATCCATTAGAGACACTTAGCCAGATACAGAATAAACAGGCGAGCTGACAACACACAACCCTACTTGACACCGATATTGACATCAGACCAAGGCGATATGTTGCCATCTACCCGCACACATGCTTTGCAGTCCCAGTATATGGACTGCACTGCGCGCTGCAGGAGTCCTGCTTATTAATTTAATATATAGTTTTATACAATGTAGATTAGCAAAAAACAAATAGCCAGTCTGGTGGAAAGACGGCTATAGACACCAAAGATATTTATTAGTAGCCGTCGTTGCCATCCATACGACAAGTTGAAATGTCACACGCATACTTTTACCAGCTACCTTACCCTCCAAACCAGAACATAACAAGCATTGACGCTATTGCGACAGCAATAGGTGAGGTTGTGATGCCAAACTTGGTATTTGGGTGAGATATAATAAACACTGGTGCCTAGTATTCATGGTAGTGTTACGTACTCGGGTTCGTTATTGTAAGAAAACACCACTTATATTAAATCCGTGTATTTACACAACAAAACACAACGTAATACTAAAATACACTTTACACAATAGTCACTTGCTGTACTATCACTGAACTTAGAACACTACACAATAAAACACTTCTCGCTTCGGAATAGTCACTTGATGTATCGCTCTCGATCGCTTGATAAAAACTGCCCTGTGTTTGTCAACAATTCTCTATTTATAGGCAGGGGAAAGTCCTAGCTGGATCCAGAAAAATCTAAATGTATCGGGAAACAATGAATCACTTCTTATCGTAAACATGTTATGAGTCATAAATCCTAGTACACGCTACTTTTAATCTTATGGCATAGCCCAGGTCAACTATTTGTTTGTCAATAGGAGTAGCTATCTTTTTCTTTCATTTTTAGATAGTTAGCGCGCGCGCTCCAATTCTACACGCTTCTAGATTATTTGTAACAGTAGTAATGTGTTTGGCCAATAGTTCGCCTTTCAAGAACTTTCTGACAAAATCGATTCAGCGGTGTAGCCGTGGAAATTACAAACATAAAAACATACAAATACTTTCGAAATTAAGTACACGTGCTTGGACGCCTAAATAGATTATCATAATTAATTATTATCCAATTTTAACGATAGAACATGCATACATGTCAAATTGATAACTACCATTTTTTCGTCGATTGAAAACGTAAGCCGAATTGCGTTGAAGATTAGTCACTGTGAAGCCTACAAAATTTCAGATAAATAACTCTAGTAATCGATCTTGTGAGAGGTATTCAATCGAGAAGCGAATTCCCGATATTGTGTCAGTTTTCTTTGTACAATTGCTACCTGTACTTAGAAATAATTCAAGTTTTATATTCAAACCGTAAGCTTATCTTTTTCAATGCTTTGAATATAATAAAAATGTAAAATGAAAATTTAATTATATTTATGATTATTGTAACTTAATGTATTTTATAGACAGTTAAATGTGTATAAAATGTTATTTTTTGCAAATTATACTATGGTATAATGCTGGTAGGTGGTAATATTAAATAGTTACTGTAAGCATATATGTATATGTAATCGTCATATTCTTTAAAACAAAATATTCATGTATATAAGCTTTTGCTGGCATAAACATTAATTACTTATTTTAAGCCATCTACAAATCTGAGGGCATTCTAACCTAAAAAAGTTACTGATTTTGCCCAGATTTTCGAAAATCGAGTTTTCACCTGTATTCCACGTTTTAAGGTCCTAGGAACCATTTATGTGTGTGTCTGTGTGTGCATGTATGTGTGTGTATGTATGTGATTGTGAGTATGTAAACATCTCATAACTTTTTAACGTGAGGCGCCGTTGGTTTGTACCGCTGAAGGGTCATAGTGATGGAACCAGCGGGCCAGCTTCTTGCCAGGTGACGTCATAACTGTGGAGGTTGATGACCTCACAAAAGGACAAGTAAGGGTAAAAGGAAGACCTTCCCAGCCAGGCAAGGCGTACTGCCTGGGGACCGACGTCTGTTTGAGAAGCGTTGAAATTTTTATATAGTGTTACAAGATAAATAATTGTGAAATCGCGATTCAGGATTTGATTTGTTTTGAATTTCATTATTTTCTATTTGTTATTATTTTTTGTTTGTAGCGTTTGTGATGGTTTGAGCCGCTACAGTACACAGTTGGGGAGACCAAAGACCGAAAATCGATCTAGTTGAGCCAGTGAAGCGTATGTGCCTTAAGTGTTCGAGTCTGCGGTGCATCGAGATAAGCCGAATATGCGCGATCCTCGGTGAGTCAGGACGAGTGCGCCTCCGCTGTGGTTCGCAATGAGTCGGAACGAGCGGGGCAGGGTTGCTGCATGGGGGTCCAGCGAACGTGTGCAGTTTGAAGTGGATTCCGGAAAGCGTAGATGAAGCTGGCTGCTGCTGTTGGAACCAGAGGGGGGTATCAGGAGGTGCTGATGGTCAGAAGTTTGTAGCGTTCGGTTTTTGGCTGGCACCACTGTGGCGTGTTGATGGCTGTTAGTGGTTAAGATCACGTCGGGATGACGTCCCCACTGTGCAGTTCGATGACGTCACGGAAGAACGTGGAAGGGAGAAGGATCACGTGGGGGTCACCACTGTGGCGTCGCTGGTCCGTAGCGCTGAATGGTCACAGTGATGGAACCAGCGGGCCAGCTTCTTGTTAGGTGACGTCATAACTGTGGAGGTTCATGACGTCACACAAGGACAAGTAAGGGGAAAAGGAAGATCTTCCCAGTCTGGCAAGGTGTACTGCCTGGGGACCGAAGTCCATTTGAGAAGCGTTGAAACTTGTATATAGTGTTACAAGATAAATAATTATGATATGGCAATTCAGGATTTAATTTTTTTTGAATTTCATTATTTTCTATTTTTGATTATTTTTTCTTGTAGCGTTTGTGATTGTTCGAGCCACTACAAACGGCTTTTCCCAGAGGATTGAAAATACATCCGAAAATGGATACTCCGGCTAGCACAAACCACAACTTTAATGTAACCTTTAATGAATAAATATTACCTAAACTCATTTGATATGAAAACTAAGAATTGAGAAAAAGAATATTTTTATCGCGACTTTCTATTAATTACGCATTGGTTAATTATGCGTTTTTTTTTCTACTTGAACATGATTATTGCGTGTGTGATAGTTGTTAAATAACAGTTTGAGAGCTTTTTCTTCTTTGGAGCTATTTTTAAGGTTAAGTTTTTCACATATACTATACAATATACAAATATGGTCACTGTTGAAAATGTCGGAAAAAATTAAAATTGACTGGGAGTTTTCATCGAATCTATACTAATATTATAAAATTGTAGAGTTTGTTTGTTTTTGAATAATTCTTTTTGAGTTAGATAGCCTGTTTATCGAGGAAGGTTATAGGCTATATAACATCATGCTACGACCAGTAGGATTGGAGTAAACAAAGTCCGCGCGGACGAAGTCACGGGCAACAGCTAGTTGTAACAATATAATGTTTGGTAGGGTTGCCCCTTTTTTACAGGTCTTCAGAAAAGTCTAAATATACTGCTGTTAATAAAAATTAAAAGTATTACTTAAAAATTATAACCAGTTATGTATTTAAACTGATGGCTACAAATCAACTTTCTTGTAGCAACTAATTAATGTATTTAAGAAATTCGGTGTTCATAATATTTTATACTAGCTGACCCAGCAAACGTTGTTCAGCCTTTTTAACTACTCTTATTTTTTCTATATTTTCTCGCCTTTTAAACCTTCCCTGTACTACAACAAAATTAGCCAAATCGGATCAGCCGTTCTCGAGTTTTATCGAGACTAACGAACAGCAATTGATTTTTATATATTATATAGATATTATTAAGCTACTTGCCCTGTATTGCTATATTATAATCAATGAATGATTAACACTAACCAACTATTCATCACATTACTGCACTCATGCCTCTATGCAACTCCATATATCGATGCCTTAGTTAACAATTGCAATAACTACAAAATTGGTAATTACGAGGAGAGCGTTTTAAAGTTTAGATGTCAACAGTGCGAAAACAAATTAAAATATTAAAAAAATTATGCATCTATTCACAAATTATCGATATTTCGATACGCGCAAACGAAAGAGGACAACATTCAGTGTGTTTGTCACTAAAAAAGTGAAAATTGGTAACTTTGCAGTTAGTACATTTGTAAACTAAGGCATCGATATGTTGGCTATTTATTAATTCATGTAGTTAATAAAACAGTACAGAATCATAATATTATTTATCGCCTCTGTTGTCTAGATATCCGGTGTCGATGTTGACCACATCGATCAATTCTGGGTCGGGCAACTTGAAAATGTGTCTTATAAAAATAACGTTACTCGGGATTGCATAAGTGTCCGGTTAGCAATAGGCTTGGTACCTATCACATTGAAGAACTAAGTATCTTCGGCTAATTATAGGTGCACTGGTTATACCTCTGGCTACCTCTTTAGTGATACGGGCGTGAAGACACTTTATGAAGATATTAATTAATATGTATTATCTAGTAATGCATTTAATACATTATTATAGTAACTACTGTACTTTATTATCGCCTCCATTTTCGGAAATTCCCAATAATGTACGCCCTGTAGGCTGTATTCTCGAAACAATTTTAATGCCCACCACGCCGAATGGCTTTGTTCGCGCACCACCGATCATGCGGGGAGGTCTGTTCACGATTTTGCCTTGGCGTATGGTCTTACACAACTGGTAACTTCGCCCACGCGAGTTCCCGATGTGGATGACCATATGCCTTCACTGTTGGACCTTCTGCTGACCTCTCATCCGGACCATTATCAGGTATCGGTGGACGTCCCACTTGGTTCGTCAGACCACTGCCTGATCCGGAGTAAAGTGCCGGTTTCGCGCCTATCACGGCCTCCTTTAGCAGGCTGTCGTCGCGTTTGGCACTTTAGGTCAGCAGATTGGGACGGGATGCGGTCTTTTTTTGCGTCCTACCCATGGGGGCGGTTGTGCTTCTCGCTGGATGATCCGAATGTCGTCGCTGACTCTATTGCCGATGTGGTGCTGCAGGGTATGGAACTTTTCATTCCATTTTCTGCGGTACCAATTGGTGGTAAGTCTCAGCCTTGGTTTGGTCGCTCCTGTAAAACGGCTTCGCACCGCAAGCAGGAGTGCTACCGGGCTTGGGCTGCAGCGTCCGCATCTTGTGATGAAAAAACCAGCACATTACGTAAGGAGTACAATTTCGCCTCGAGGTACTTCAAAAGAGCTATCGCCAAGGCAAAATCGGAACACATTGGCAGAATTAGTGAGAAATTAGTTTGCCTTCCTTCGGGCACTCGTGCGTTCTGGTGCTGATTAGCGACCGTCAGTACGGTTTCCGTCGCGGCCGCTCAGCTGGTGACCTTCTAGTATACCTAACTCATCGATGGGCGGAAGCAGTTGAGTCCAAGGGGGAGGCATTGGCAGTTAGTTTGGACATAGCGAAGGCCTTTGATCGGGTATGGCACAAAGCGCTTCTCGCGAAGGTGGATCACCAGTTTTTTGGCTGACCGGAGCATCAAGGTCGTTGTCGACGGTGCGTGCTCCGACCTTAAATCTGTCAATGCTGGTGTTCCCCAAGGCTGCGTGCTATCACCGACACTGTTCCTTCTGCATATCAATGATATGATGCGAATTAGCAACATACATTGCTATGCGGATGACAGTACTGGTGATGCTACATACTCCGGCCGTAGCAGTATTTCTCGGGAACACGTCGAAGAGTGCCGAAACAAGCTTGTGTCTGAAGTCGAGAATCGACTTACCGATGTCTCGGAATGGGGTCGTCAAAACCTGGTTACTTTTAACCCCAAGAAGACACAGCTTTGCGTGTTCACCGCAAAAAAGACACCCTTTGTCGTATCACCTCGATTTGAGGATACTCTCCTGACAGCCTCAGCTAGTGTCGGAATCCTGGGAGTTGACATATCGAAATACGTTCAGTTTCGCGGTCATTTGGAAGGCAAGGCTAAACTAGCCTCCAAAAAGCTCGGTGTGCTCAGCAGAGCGAAACAGTACTTTTTGCCGGTCCATCGCCTTCAACTTTATTAGGCACAGGTTCGGCCTCACATAGAGTACTCTTCGCATCTCTGGGCCGGAGCTCCTCAGTACCAGCTTCTTCCTCTTGATCGCATTCAGCGTAGAGCGGTTCGAATCGTTGACGACCAGGCCATTTCGAAACAGCTTGACTCTTTGGCATTGCGCAGAGATGTAGGTTCTCTCTGTGTCTTTTATCGTATATATCATGGAGAGTGTTCCGACGAGTTGTTTGGATTAATTCCTGCCGCCGAATTCCACCATCGGACATCGCGTCAAAACTTGAAGCTCCATCCTCACCATCTCGATGTCTGGAAATCCACAACTGTGCGTTTCTCCCGACACTTTTTACCTCGCACTACTCTGTTATGGAACCAATTACCGGCAGGGGTATTTCCGAACGGATACGACATAGAGACCTTCAAGAAAAGAGCTTACTCATTCTTAAAAGGCCGGCAACACAACTGCAAGACCTCTGGTATTGCAGATGTCCATGGGCGGCGGTGATCACTTACCATCAGGTGCACCTCTTGCTCGTTTGCCCCCTCTTCTATAAAAAAAAAAAAAAAAAAAAAACTTGCGATGAGATAGACTGATAACTAACGTGAACGAGGATTATAATACACCGTGCTTATAAAGGAAAAACGGAACCCTTACAGTTTTATTATTGTGTACATCAATCTGTACGTCTGACATGTACCATTTTCTCAGAAACGCATTGATTTATCAAGTGGAAATTTATATCAAATACGGTCAATTCACTGTCTTAATAAGCTGTTAAAAAATCAAACTTGTATGTTAACTTGACTAAATGATATGACTGTTTATAATGTACATTTAAAACTAAAATCTCGTCAACAGTTCTAGATATTTGGGAGCAATCGATGTGCATACAAATAATTACAAAAACGCTAAATTATTCTCGAAGTTGATTGAAAATTTGAGTACAAGTATAAAATACCTAAAACTAATTCCTAATACTGTTTTTAACATTGTTTTGAATATAACCAATAGTTAAAACGTAATCATTACATGAATAGATTGCACAAGTATATCATGGTAAATGCAGGCAGGTCTCACGTCTTGACGGTTCTTGGAATCGTGGAGCTGACAATGCTGCAATATGTTCTATGCCCACCCAGCTGCGGCGGTTGGAATTTAATAAATAAATATTTCAAGTGTGTTTAGTTCTTTAAATAATCGTAAAGAAAAAGTTTCAAATATATTTAATGGTCCAAACTGTTCCAACTGTTGGTGCAACTCCAAATTGGAACAAGACACTGACAAGCATTGACGCTATTGCGGCAGGAATGGGTAAGGCGGTAGTACCATATAGTCGGGGAAAACGTTGCGGAACTCTGCCACTTAGAAGTCACGGTGGTAGTGACTCGTATATTCTATTGGTCGCCTTTTACGACCGGCTTGGCAGAACGGCAGGTATCTATTCTATTTATTCTTCAAAGGAGTCCGGAACAACACGGGGGAATATTTTTTTTTTATTAAATATTGGGAACTTCCTTAAAATGTCCTGTAGGTAACACTTTATAACTGACAAAAATTTCTTGCATATTTATTTTGAATTCTAAAAAAACTTAAAAGTTGGAACAAATATTAAGTTGCCAAATATATAGTTTTGGTTTTTTACAAATTTTATAGTAGCGAAATAACTCCGAACGCTTTGCCAGGCTCGCAGGCGGTATCGCCAATTGAAATGAAATGACCTTCCCAAAATTCGTCGCCAGCTCCCCGGCTAGTATTTTTATTAAGATATATAAAACGGTTCTGGAGTTACAAAGAGACATACAGACCAAAAGCAAGATAAAAATATTCAAAATGGTCAAATAGATGTTACATTTGTGAGTTGTAAAACGAATATTTTCATTTTGCGAAATCACGAAATTTGACAATACAAATAAACGTAATATTGGACATGACAGATTTATATAATAGTATAGATACAGCAAGCAAATATAGTTAAATTAGTAATAACAATATCTAAGTAATAACTAAAAGCATTTTTAATAATTTTTAACTTCCTGGTACGTAAGTAATATATTATGAGGATGTTACTGATTATGCCCCGATTTTCGAAAATCGATTTTTCCCCAAATCTTCACATTTTGAGGTCCTAGGAACCATTTCCGACTATTTTTACGATGGTCTTAGTAAGTTTGTACGTGTGTGTGTGTGTGTGTGTGTGTGTGTGTGTGTGTGTGTGTGTGTGTGTATAAACATCTCATTACTTTTGAACGGCTTGACCGATTAAAAATGCGGATAACGGCATTCAATTGAGTTCCCTTAAACTTACTTTTTCTGAAAATAAATCGAATAACAGTCAATCATTCTTTTGCTTTAACAAGGGCAAAATGACATATTTACTAAAAATCTAGACGGTACTGTCTTTTTTTTTTTACAAATTAGCTTTGCAAAAACCGTATCCCGGTTTGTCCGCAAGCTTGCACTTGTCTCGCATATGAAATATTATTTATATTTATACGCATATGAAATATAAATACTAAAGTATGAAAATACTTTTATAACTTAACACGAGCCGCTACTTCACAATAAAAATAACAATTCATATTATATTTAAGTAAGCTATTTGCATACACTAACCTACAATATAACCAAGTAAATTAACTATTTTTCTATCTACGTATTAGCCTAAAAGTTAAGAGTAAGCTATCTACCTATCTACAAATTAGAGAAAAACATAACAAAAAGCAAATTAGGTATCTAGGTATTAAACTATCTATAGAGCCAAAGGACACCAAAGAACACTACTTTCTAGCTAGTTAAAATAATAAAAAATGAAATACGGTATATATGTTTCGGCATAATTATTATAACGGCGTGAATGTGTACACATATTTTACCAACGAGTTGCCGGCCGATCATATTGATAAGAAACTGGTTTGATCACCGAAAATCTAAACCGAATTGATAAATTCGGTTTAAATTATTCCCCGTGATAGTCCCGGGCTCCTTTGAAGAATAGATCTGCCTGGTAGGTCGTAAAGGTGACCGATTGGCTATACGAGTCACTAACATCGTGGCTACTAGGTGGTAGAGTTCTGCTTTGTCTCGCCCGGGTCTGGTACCATCACCTTACCTATTCCTGCCGCAATAGCGTCAGTGTTCGTCACTGTCGTGTTCCGGTTTGAAAGGTAAGGTAGCCGGTAAACTTATGCATGTGGCATAAGACCTCGCTACAAGATAGCAACGCACCATTAACACCTTTGGTGTCTATAGCTGATGGTTGACTCTTTCCATCAGGAGACTCATCTGTTTGTTTGCTATCTTATAATATAAAAAAGAAGATTTAGAGAAATTTTAAAAATCTCACATATATATTTTTTTTATAATTTCAAATATATATATTTTTTAATTACTTTTAGATTAATGAGCCAATTGAGTACAAAATCTAATTAGCTCTTTCCCTTACAAATTACATGAAAAATTGTATCGGAATTGGTTAATTCATTCGGAAGTTATTATTGAAAAAAATTTTTTGAAAAAAGTTATTTTTCGACATTACTTCGAGATTTCTTAACGAATAATTTTTTGAATTATTGTAGAATTAATATTATTATTGTAGAACTTAAAAAACTGCTTCGAATACCGTTTCAAAAATCAAAATCTAATCAAGTTACAGATTTTCAAATTTTAAACTTAGTTTTTTACAGCAAACTTACTTATTTTTTTTTAAATTTTAACTTTTTGATTTCAAAATATAATTAACTCTTCTTCTTAAAAATTGCGTCAAATAATATAAATCGGATCAAAGTCATCTGATTCGTTCAAATTTATCAATTGCGAACATTTTTGAGAAAAGTTTTTTTTTACGTTTCTTCGACATTTTACAGCCTATCGATTTTGTAGCTAATAAAACATTTTAGAGTTAAAAAATTGCGGTGAATGCCTGTCTGAAGATCAAAATCGATCATCATTTAAAATATACAGCTTGTAAAAATTAGAACGCTCTAACTTTTACAAACTTTAGATTTTTAAACTCTTTGAGCTCAAAAATATGCTTTAGTATAGTTTTGCTTCTTTGAGCTTAAAATATCTCAATTTAGCGGGAAGGGAATTTCAGGTATGGCCTGCAGGTTCAACCATCTGACAGATAGATTTTTTTACAATGAATGCGCTACAGACGATGGTAGTAAGTACAAACTAGCGTTGATTTTTAAAAGATATGTAAAAATGTTGTTAAATAGTTCTTTCTTTTAACAAAACTTTTCATTTAACTTAAATCGAATAACAGTAAATCACTCTTTTGCTATAACAAGGAGAAAATTTTGTTTGCTTGTGTAAGCTATCAACATTTTTTGCACTATACTATTTTTTTATTTCTCACGTGTCATTCAAATACAAAGTGATAATGACATATTCACTAAAGATCTAGACGTTATTATCTTTTGATCAAATTAACAGTTTTGACATAGTGGGATTACTATTTGGTTAGATGCGATAATTGGAGCATCAAGGCTATTGTTAACAGTACATAGTAATCTAATCTTGACCTCGTCAATCGTGGTGATCCTTAGAGTTGTATGTTATCTCCTCCATAGCTTCTTCTGCATGAAAATGACATAATGCAAGTTGCAATTAAATAACATTCACTACTAGCTAAAGGTGGCAATTTGTGCTACTTTATATTTCTATCATAATGTCATTTTTAATCACAGAATATGCCGGTGTTTGAAATTGAGAAAATTAATATTTAAACCAAAAAGATGTAAATTTTCACGTTTACCGTCAAAACATGAAAACTTACTTCGTTTACAAAATACTTTGTATCTTCTACGGGCAGTATGATTCGCAGATTCGATTTAAAAAGAAAATCTACATATCGCTTCTTAAAAAAAATGTAGGATGTTTCCAGAATAATACATCTTTGAGACCTTTAAGTAAAGAATAATTTTAATCAACCCCTCAGTCCTCAGTAAGAATTCTGGTCTTGTCTTGCATGCATATCATAAACGTGTCATCATTATATCAATAACGTAAACTTGTGAACTATCATATAAGTATTTATTGTACATATATTGTACATATATTATGTAGAAGAGAGGATAACTAAAACAGATCGTTAATACTTATATTATGACGGTATTTATTTATTTTTCACGTTCTTATAAAAAAAATTGCTTGTTAAAATATAGGTCACAGCTTTTTCATATTTAAACCTAACATATTAAGTAATAGGAACTACATACTCATATAAATACGTGCATAGCGGCCGCTAGATACTTCAATCTCTATCACTCTTGACAGTATGTCAAGAGGTTCACTATCTGTGAAGTATGAAGTCGCAATGCAGCGTGTGTAGATTTTAAAATTGTTAAGACTAGCTTTTTTATTTCATAAAATAGCAACAAGCAGATGACGCTCCTGATTGATAAAGATAGCCGTCGTCACACACAACATATTAATGTTGCGTTTCGATCCAGGCGGCATTGTTACCTTTCCAAACCAGAACATGATAGTGATACGCACTGACACAATTGCGCGAAAAAAGGACAAGACTGGGAACCAAACCTGAAAGTGAAGTTACAGGAAACTTTCTAGTAGCCAAAATGGCAGCAACACGTTGGACTTTTTTTCGAGTTTAAGATATCGTCGATATAGTCTTTCATGCAAAATTTCATATCCTTATTGAAGCCCTTTAGAGGTAGATTTAAAAAAAAACTATGTTAGAACCCGGATCTTGAACTGTCGCCGTGCAAAGTTTCACCAAAATCGGTCCAGCAGTTAAGCCATGACAGCGTAACAAACAAACATACAGACAGACGGAAAGAATTTCACATGTATAATATTAGCACGGATTTAAAAGTAGACAGACGTCTAACGCCTGACGACATAAGAGAGTGTCATGCCGTTTGACGTCACGGCAAATAAATGGATTTGCTTGGCAAGGCACGCCAATAGGTATTTCTTATACTTTTCAATCGTCGGCACTTGTTGAAATAGCATCGTTAAAATATTCCAAAAAAACTCAATCGTACTTTCGTTTACTTCTTTTAGTTCTTTATGTCAGTTATATCTGATTGTTTTGCTAATTATAGCATTATCAGGCACGTTTTACTTAAATTAAACGCTAACGTCGTCACTTTAATTTTCGTAAATTTGCTCCATGTTGACCCTTTTGAAGCATGGAATATCTGCTTTTCTGTCATGCAGTTCATAAACGGCAAACAATGGGCCAAATTGCGACTACTATATGGTTAAATTCTACAACGACTTACCTGGTTTTAGTACTAATGTATACCTGCCGTCGTAGTACTGTCAGTGCATATCGTTGATGCGTTCCAGTTTGTAGGGCAAGGTGGCCGATAAATATATGAATATAGCATTATATCCATATATGTCAATGGACAATGGTTAACTATTTTCATCTGGAGAACCATCTGCTTGTTTGATATCCCGTGAAAACAACTAAACATAGTGTCAAAAGCAAACCACGTGGCGTATACTTTCAATTCACATGTTGACAAATTCACTCTTGAATAACACAATATAAAGCTTACATTTCAAGGCCATACTGTTAGTTGAGTTGGAGTGGAGACGGTGTTGAGTCGTTCTAATGTACGAAAAACTTAAATATATTGCCGTCATTAATTTTAACTAACTATAATTTAGTTTAATAATAATACAACCTGTCTCATTTCAATTCACTCACAGTTAACTTTCTTTCTCACACTATGATTTCACTTAAATCTTAAGGCACATTTACTCGATCTTTTTTCATTTTCCATTCAAGTAAACGTGTTATTAAATGTGGATCTTTTGCAAACAGACAAAATGTCGTACCATTTTGAAATTTTTACTAAGTTTTAAAATCTCCATTTTGATTAAGTGACAAAATTCACTGACAAAGGTTTTCTGATTAACATTCAATTAAACTTCATTTTTTTCTCATTAACTGACCCATGATTCATTGGATTTATAGATGCAACCAATAAATACTAATTAGTAGTTACTATAGATTACATAAAAAATATTCTTATTATACATATTATATATATATATATATATATATATATATATATATATATATATATATATATATATATATATATATATATATATATATATATATATATATTCTCATCAGAATAGTAGTACATCTTACCCCGTGTTACGCTATTACCCCGTATGTGTGTTTGTGTGTGTGTATAATATTCTTTATTTTATATTTTAGGTATGTGTAAGATAGATTCCTGAAATGTAAAGCCAAGTCGTCACTCGGAGCAATGTTCATAATGAAGAAAGGATTTCGACTACGTTCACTTGATGGTTGTATTTGTGTTGTAATAAAAATGAATATCTACCATTTGTGTATCATATCATGTATGACGTACGTCATGTCTTGTGTGTCTGTCATATATTGTTATTATGGCATTTACACTCCGCGACAATGATATTCGGTATTCGAAAATGTAAACTCCTTTCCTATTTATATAATGGAATATTTTGGATCTCTATAACACTGCGACATAGAAATGCAGCATTTCAAGGTAATTTCAACCATAATGCCAGTAAGTGTTAGCATAATATATACCGCTCCCAATTCATGATCTACAAAATTGTTTGACAATTTTCCAGATGTTGATCCGGGCCTTCTTTGAAAAATAGACCGTCAGACATTCTATCAGGCAGTTCGTAAAAGGCGAACGATTGGCTACGACTCACTGCCATCGTAACTACTAATATCTCCTGCCAAACCTCCAATCCTGCTGCAATATCTTGCTTGACACTGTCGTGTTCCGGTTTGGAGGGTATCAAAACACCCTCTTAATTTTTTTAATGGGTTCAGATTACCACGCTCTGTTACTTTAACATTGCACACTGTTTTGTGCGGTAAATGTTAGTCCATTAATAAGCCATTTCTTATACATAATTTTATATGATAAAAATGATAAATTCTAGTTTAGATTTAGTTTTGTGCCTACTCCACAGCAGAATGAGAATTATAAGAGTCCATACAAAGTCCAACATCTTTGGTAACTATCTACATATATAGTTGATGGTTTCTCTTTACATTGCTAATGATATAAAAAATTTGCCTAAAAATGCATTTTTATAGATGCTAATAAATTGACAACAAATTAATGTAAATTATACCATGCACGCTTTTTAATGCTTCAATGAAAACCTTACATTGTATCTTTATTTTTTGATAAATTTGGTTCTGTTAAATCGCTTCACTTTACTTTGCAAATTTTCGGAGTAACTGCTCCGAATTTTTGAACAGAAAAATTCAACATTGGCTAAGAAAATATGACGCAAAAATTGAAAAAATATAAATTGCCTAATTCCTTGTTTTTTTAGTTTTTTTTTCATATCATAAGATAGCAAACAAGCAGATGTGTCTCCTGATGGAGAGAGTCAGCTATCGCCTATAGACACCAAAGATGTTAATAATGCGTTGCTATCTTGTGGCGAGGGCTTTTGCAACATGCATAAGTTTACCGGCTACCTTACCCTTCAACAAGCGACACGCAACAACGACAGCGACAGGCACTGACGCTATTGTCCGTCCCGTTTCACGCTAGTGAAACCCGGGCGAGACAATGCAGAACTCTACCACATAGTAGCCACGATGGTAGTGACTCGCATAGCCAATCGTTCGTCTATCGTTCGCCTTTTACGACATGCCTGGCAGAACGGCAGTTGCTCTTTTCTTCAGAGAAGCCCGGGGCCAACACAGGGATAGTTTTAACTTTTAGTTTTAGTTTAGGGTTTAGTACCACCATCATTCATTTTCCTGCCGCAATAATGTCAATGCTTATCACAGTCATGTTTCAGGTTGGAGGATAAGGAAGCTAGTACTGCTTGTTTGATACCTAATGATGTACGAAAAGCGTTTGCCATATTTTATTTTTTACTAGTTGCAGCGCAGCATTATAAAAGATTCTAGCAAATCATGCGGGATCACGTAATTTTTTCGACGTAAAATGTAGTCTATGTGTTTGTAACCTGTGCGATTCCATCATCTACCTGTGTGCCACATTTTATTCAAATCTGTCTTTAGTAGTTTTTGCGTGATTGGGTAACAAACATCCATCTATCCATCCAAAAATCCATCCATCCATCCAAACATCCAAACTTTCGAATTTATAACATCAACATAGATTCAAACAGGTGATCGAGGGGCATAATTTCTGATCATCAATAGGTACATTGAGTCTGACGTAGGCAATGCAGGCCTCGAAGGAGTATCTTAGCATTTTCTAACCCATAACCCTTGCTCCCAATAGCTTCAGCCATGTAACGGCTGATGTAGATATCTTATATTGTTTGAGGCTAAAAACTTAAAGATTATTTATTAAACAATTAAAACAATATATTATAAACTAATAATAACTATACACAGCTAAAGACATGCTCTAAATTTCGACCCACTTTGAACAACTGAACAGCTAGCAGACGATATCTTGATCGGATCTCCATGACCGCAATGTCAGCCTGAGATGACGAATTTTTAAAATAATATAGGATCAACAAAGATAAGTTATAAATATCTGAATATACAAACTTTCAAATAATATTATTAACATAGTGACAATATAAAAAGATAATAAAGAAAATGTTTTAGTAAATATAATTCTATACTTGATTAACACATATAATAAAATATTTAAAAACGTGTAGGACGAAATACTGGAGTCCCTATCGGCTCCCGGGGTAAAGTCCTTAATAAAGAAAGGGCTTCGACCGCACTCACCTAATGGATGTATTTGCGGGTGCAACGTCGGTGGGTGGGAGCGCTAAGCCTCCGAACTTTTTAGTACCAGACGACTTCAATGTCTGTGTTAGATACGTATAATGTTTGTCAATGAAAATTTATGTCTGCGTGATATGAAATCTCACTTGTACTAATAATATGATAAAGATAAAAGGTATATTTGCTAAGAATTGCTAAGATTTAAAATTTACTTGGGCGCCTTTTGAACTATAAGGCACCTGCAGTGATGTCAGACACTAGTAAGAAGCAAGCGAAGGCTAAGCATGTTTAGAAATCAGAAATCAGAAATCAGAAGCACTTTATTCAATAAAAAAATTTACAAGTTATTTTGACGCGTCAACATTTTTTTTAAACTACTACTGGATCGGAAACACAGCCACACACTGAGAAGATCCGGCGGAAGAAACTCAGCGGGCTTGTCTTTTTTTCATAACACTTTTTGTAAATAAAATATTACATAATATTTAATTAGTATCTAATTGTTACATTAATAATAAGGATTGCCGATATGAGGAGCAGTTAATCCCATGCTTTCCTGTCATCAAGGTATTCAGATATTTTATAGTAACCTTTTTACACAGTTTTGTTTTAACACATTTTTTGAATTTGTTAACTGGTAAATCTCTAATGGCATTAGGCAGCTTATTGTAGAAGCGTATACTTTGCCCCATAAAAGAGTTGCTTATTTTGTGGAGACGAGACACATGCAGAGCGAGATTGTTTTTGTTGCTTGTGTTTAGGAAGTGAATATCACTATTCTTTTTAAATAAGCAAACATTTTTACGAACGTACATCAAGGTTTCGAATATATACTGAGAAATTACAGTTAAGATATTGATTTCTTTGAATTTTTCTCTCAGGGAGGTCCTTGGACTAAGATTGTAAATTGCCCTTATAGCCCTTTTTTGTAATGTAAATACAGTATTTATTTCAGAGGAATTCCCCCAGAGAAGAATTCCAAATGACATAACACTATGAAAGTAACTAAAGTAAACAAGGCGTGAAGTATCAACATCAGTAAGCTGTCTCAGTTTTTTTACTGCGAATGCTGCTGAACTTAGTCTACTGGCTAATTTCTCGATACGTGGTCCCCAATGCAATTTTTTATCTACAGTAACCCCTAAAAATGCAGTAGAGTCCACAAGGTCCATTTTTTACCATTAAGTTGTACATTGGTATCTACATTAGGCGTTGAAAATTTAATACACTTAGTTTTGTTGCCATTTAGAAGCAAATTATTAACACTGAACCAGTGTACAAGTTTTGAAATCATATTGTTTACTTCGTCATACTTACCAATTTGTCTTTTTATTTTAAATAAAAGTAAAGTATCATCCGCAAACAATACAATTCCATGTTTATCACCCACATAGTAAGGTAAGTCATTTATTTATATAAGAAACAGAAATGGACCAAGTATGGACCCTTGTGGGACACCCATTGTGACAGCAGCGCCTGAGGATTTTATTCCGTTAACTTCAACCTTCTGAATTTTTTCATTTAAATAAGAAATCAAAAGGTTGAGGGCCTTATTTCTAATTCCATAATAGTGTAATTTCCTGATTAATATGTTACTAACAATCACCTGGTAAAATTCTGCTACGTATCGTAAGGGTTTTGTACCACTGCCTTATTTTTTCTTTGAATGCATTTTTATTAGTACAATATTGCAAAGGTCGCGGAATAGGCAACTGAAAATTGAGTACGAGTTCAAAGCCTGAGCCGCAGGCCAGGACTAAATTGATACGAGACAGGCAATGCCATTTCCACCAATACATGATATACACTTAGAGTTTTTTTTCATAAAATATGTAAAGAAATAAAAAAACTTTTTATATTACAAAAGCTATTTTTAAGTAAGTACATGCCTACTTACCTTTTGAATTCACTAAAAGGAAGTTTTTTATTGCTAATTTAGTTATCGATCTCAGATCTGGTGGCGTTCAATTAATATCTATTCACTTTTGGATCCGTCTTAAACTCATTTTAATTTATGTTTACTGTTGTATTACCAGTATCGAGATGACTGACAAATTCCTTGCTTTGCCGCCAAATTATTATTATTTTTTCCCTTCGTCCCAGAGGGGCAGGCTAAGAACAGAAGTCTTGCTGCCTTGTCTATCGTTATTATTATTATTATTATTGTACCACCTATACCAAAACTTCAAAAATCAAATGCATCTCTAGCTATAAAGCCACGTGAATACAATTTGTACGAGTCTCCAGATTGATGAAGAGATTTAAATTGAAATGACACCCCAGCACACTTTTCCATATATTGCATGCGCGTCTTTTGTTCCAAATTCAAAAAACGCGGTTTTCTGTATACGATACTTGCGTGATCTTTATACCAAAGTAATGACAATACTTCCTCACAAGTTTGTATTATAGCCTCTCTCGGAAAAGTCTTGTAGCCTTGGAAAGCTTATTATTAAAATACATCACTTTAAATTATTTACAGAATAACTGTAGAGAAGAGATGCGTGCACAACAAGTTTGAAATTTTGTTCTTTATTACACACCTGATACACGCGGATAGCAAGGCACTATCAAGAGCAATGATTAATAGAAGACAGTGATTTTTTAGTGGCAGAAAATTAGGGTTTTGGTATCAACACTTTTTGTAACATAAAACTAACAGAATTTGTCTGTAAGGCAGTCGGCAATAAAATGCATATTATTATCTCCCCGCTATACGGATAGTAACGCATCATTATAACAACTTGATGGTTATATTTCTCCATCAGAAGAATAATTTGATCACCCCGTTGGTCGAGTGGTTAGTGACCCTGACTACGCTATCGACCGGGCTCGGATTCGATCCGCGACGAGGACAAGCATTTGTGTGACGAGCATAAATTTATGTATGCTCATCACACAAATGCTTATTTATTATTTCCGGGTTTGGGTGTTTATTATGTATGTAAAATTATTTATATATGTATTTCTATGTATTAGTATCGTTGACTAACACCCATAGTACAAGCAAATAATTTGCTTACTTTGGGGTTAGATCAGTAAGTGTAATTTGTCACGTGAATATTTATTTATTTATCTGCTTCTTTTCTATTTTATAATGGTAAAATATAGTTCCAAAAATAAATCAATAAAATATATAATTATTTCAATTATTTCACGAGTTTTAGGCACACATGTAGTGTGTTTGTGTGTATTTCACTAGCGATGGGCGTTGAATTAACGAAGTAGGTAAATCAACTGTTGATCTCCTGTCAACATATCAACATTAAATGTTTATAATTCGTTACAAATATACAAAATACAATTGATGTTTTCTTTTAAGATTAATAATATAGAAGTATTGATTAGATTAGTCAGTAAGTATAGATTGTATATAAGTTGAATTAAACCGTTCAATGAATAAACGTTTCGTTCAACGCTGCCCACGTTGCAAGTTAACATTTGCATCACGTTTACTCGTTGAATTTAACTAGTTGATTAACTAGTTGACGAACTTAAGTCAACGTTAACGGAAAACCCTTTATCAACCCATCGCTACAATTCACTCTTGTATAAAAAATTCACACACCCCAAGTTGGTCCAGGCTCCTTTTATAAACTACACCACCTACGATAGGCGAACAATTGAGTATAGTTTTTTTTATATTATGAGACAAATAATTTCCACACAATATCATGGTAGAATACATGGTAGAATATCAGGGTAGAATAAGCCTTTAGACACCAAAAATGATAATAGTGCGTTGCTATCTGTATGGCGAGTTGGTTATGCCACTTGCATATGAGTAAGTTTACTGGCTACCTTACCCTTCAAACCGGAACACGACAATAACAAGAATTGACGCTATTGCATCGTTGTGGAACTCTGTCATTGCAGTAGTCACGATGATAGTAACACATATATCCAATCTTTCACCTTTTACGAACTGCCTGGCAGAATAGCAGATGGTCTATTCTTCAAATAGGGTCCGGACCAACACGGAGGAAAATTATTACCACCTAGTAGTCATCATATCATATCATTTTCGCCGTGTTGGTCCCGGCCTCCTTTGCAAAATAAGCCAACTGCCGTTCTGCCAGGCAGGTCGTAAAAGGCGACCGATTAGCTATCGAGTCACTACGTTTCATTGCGTTTCCGATCCGGTGGTAGTTTTTTATAAAATATGTTGACGTGTCAAAATAACTTGTAAAAAGTTTTATTGAATAAAGAATTTCTGATTTCTGATTTCTACCTTCGTGGCTACTAGGTGGTAGAGTTCTGCATTGTCTCGCCCGGGTCTGGTACCACCGCCTTACCTATTCCTGCCACAATAGCGTCAGTGCTTGTCGCTGTCGTGTTCCGGTTTCGAGGGTAAGGTAGCCGGTAAACCTATGCATGTGGCATTAGACCTCGCCACAAGATAGCAACGCACCATTAACATCTTTGGTGTCTATAGGCGATGGTTGACTCTTTCCATCAGGAGACCCGTCTGCTTGTTTGCTATCTTATGATGTAAAAAAAATCATAGTGACTACTATGTAATAGAGTTCCGGGACGTCTCCTCCGTTCTTGGTACCACCGCGTTACTTATTCCTACTGCAATAACGTCAATGATAGTCACCGTCTTATTCCCAGTTCAGAAGGTTTTATTTAAAAACTACTAATAACAATATATACAAACAAGTGTTTTCAATCAAAACCCAGTTAAATATTAATAACCATATTAATGTTTAATAATTTAGGCTGGCAACGGAACTGCAAGACCCCTGGTATTGCTGATGTTTATGGGCGGTGGTGATCACTTACCATCAGGTGGACCCCCTGTTCATTTGCTCTCTCTACTATAAAAAAATATACATATTATACTATTACTTAAACATTTATATTATACTTTTGCCCAACTCTACCGGGCAAAAGCACAGTTTATATTTTCTAATATTCAAATATTAGAAAATATAAACTATATACCATAACTTTAAGAACTATTTAAAACAACGTTTTAATATATTCCATGCAAAATTTATGTTACTGAACATATTAAAGCAGTAGAGTTGGGCAAAAAAATGTGTATACACATAAACATAAAAAAATAACATAAAAAAATCCAAACATTATAATAATAAATAGGTAATATAATATTCTATTCAAAATAACTAAATATGTGTAAATTATGCAAGTCTACAACAAAAACATGTAACATTAATGAACATATTATACTACTAAAATTGGTAATTTACACTTTGAAGTAGTAGAGTTAGGAAAAAAATAGTGGGCATGCACAATGTACTTTACCAAATATTTAATCAAAAAAATAAAACAATAAAATTTAATAACATTATTTTTTAATAATATTTAAAATATTAAAATTAATATTTTATTAAGAATACAATTCTCTTGCGACATATACAAAAAAGATAAATATACATAATCTATTTTCAAGTATATTTGGATGAAGTAGAAACTTTTGAGACTACGCTTGCAAATAACAAGCGCCGGAGAGTTTTTATTTTGACTGCGATTATTATTTTTTTTCAGCCACTAAATTGTAACGCAAAAAAATGTGGTTTGATAATAAACGTAGATTAAAAAACTTGTTTTAACCTAAATATTAGTCAAACAAAATTAAGTTGTACTAGGGTTACATAAAGTTGATTGTCCATTTATGTTATATATACTAAAACTAGTTTATTTTTAATTCATGTTTATTAACAATACCTATAGTAGTGTAAGACAAGGTGTTCGGTAAAATGAAATAACTTGATGTAATAACTACATATGCGAGTTTTAATGAGTTCATTTACTTATAAATAGGAAACACAACACCGGCCAACTGTTAGACATTGATGTCATATTCTGAGAATTGACATTTTGCTTGCACTTAATATTTTAAATCAATTTAGAGCATACTGTCAATTATTTTTTAGCATGTTAGTCGTTATTTTACACAACACATTATTGTGAATGGTTCATGGAATCAAGAATGCTTGAAGTTAATAATTCATGTACTTTATACTTTAAATAGGTACTTATCATACATAATTAAATTATTATAGTGTAAGCCTATAATGAAATAATTATCTCGCACTACAAATTTTTATTATTTTATGTTTACACATATTTTTACGATCGTGTATATTTTTAGGCTATTTATATTTTTAAATACCTCATACACTGATAAGCTTAATTTAATAGAAAGTCTATTTGTGAAGTACAATTTTTACGACTGATGCGTGTTCATTTAAATTTACAGCTAACATAATTTTCAGTAAAGTATAGTCATAATAGAATAAATATAGGTAGTAGGTATATTTAAAAAAAATGTGTTGTACATTGCATGTGTATACTAAATCAGACTTTCACATTGTTTTAATTTGCAGCTCTTGATTTGCAATTTACGAATAATAATTATTATTAAAGGCATTCTTACTACATTATTTAAAATATTGATGTATAAATCGTAATTATTTTAACATAAACTATAATACATTTATAATTTAAGTCAGTGCAATTTTTAAAAGTATAAGTGAAGGGACAGTAAGTTCGTCCGTTGCAGTGGGTCGGTAGAGCGGGTAGCGCGGCGCGCTGCGCTTGACCGTCGCGACGACGAAGGCACCGACGGACGACAAGGACGCAAGGGCGCCGTGCGTCTTGCCGAAATTATTCGGGGCTCGCTGCACAATCGATTTTTCCCGCCCGATGCGGAAAATTCTTCGGGGCGGGGCGGGTGGAGTGCGGCGGGAGTAGGAGGCAGGGGGGCTAGCGGCAGGGGGGCAGGCGGAGTGCAGCGGGGCGGTGCAACGCGCGCCGCCGTCCCGGCCGTCGGGCAGACAGTAGGACGGCGACGCCACTGTGAGTCGGTGACCACGGCGCGAAGAGCGCGCTCGCCGCACCGTGACATGTAGCGCGGCCACCGCGCCGCAGCCCCGCGACCACTCCGCCGGTGGCGGCGCACCGATGCGCCTGCCGTCCGGCCCGACGCCCGCGCCGCAAACCGTATCCTTGCAACCAGTGTCGCTATCGCTGTAAAACCTGAAGCGAACCCTTCGACCCCTCAGTTTCGACGACCGTCGTCGGATGGAACCCGGAGTGCGCCGATTCGCATCAAGGTTAGACGAATATTTGAATGTGAGTGTTTGTGCGCCGCCCGACGTCAACCCGAGCCTTGCCTACCCCTGTGCTTCAGCCGTACGCGCAATCTACACACCGTTGTATTATAGGTAGGTTAGAAACGCCGAGAGGGGTGATATCAATGAGTCATTTGGAAAATCATAGCACGTTGATGTCACATTTTCTATTGTCAATGCATAATGTACAACCCAGGTGACGGTGAACGTTGACATATTCATGGCTCCATGTCGGCAGATCGACCGCTAACGGTTCCGTGTCCTTGTCCCTCATTCTCGTTAAGATGTTCGTTATCTATGAAATTTAAATTTCACTACAAATTAAAATTATATTTTGTTAAAACTTTCATTTTAGCCAAATGAAATACAGCCATAACTAAAGTGTTCATATTTGGTTCTCTCAAGGAAAATTATTTCTATTATGTAATAAGTAAATAAACATTGATATATATATATAGGTCCGCTTGCTTTCAAACTAAATACTTTTTAATTGTTGTTTTACTATGTTCGTGTGCAATTATTGCCCCGTCGGTGGAACGGTTTGCGACCCTGACTATCCACGGGGCTGGGGCTCGATTCCCCATATGGACAAGTGTTTGTTTGACCAGCATAGATACTTTTATTACTGGATTTGTTTATTTATTAAATATATTTCAGTATTTATGTATGTATTTCTTAGTATTAGAATTGTTGACCCATATCACACGCAAAACGTTTGCTTTAGGGTTACACAATTCGTACAATTTGTACAGGAATACGTTTGTAATTATTTGTTATTCTTATACATTCATCGTTCTTAAGTGTAATAGATTGCTTTCCTAACACGTTGGAGGGAATAATATTGCTTCTCGCTCCACAATTTGTGACAAATGAGTACTCTCTTATAGTTCTTAAATTATTTTTAGCTATATATTAATACGTGAAGGAAAAACTTTGGACCCCTTTTTAAGCCAAACTGCACAAACGATGGAGTATGAAATTTGGCACAGTTAAAGTTTACATTAAGGACGACTGCAGACTAGTTATTTAGTTCTAATGAAAATGCATTAAATTATAGGAACCTATTTTTAAAATAAAATGCATTAGAACTATATTAAAATAATAAAAATATACATTAACTACACTGCATTCATGTACATACACGATAATGTGTATACACATGAGTACAATTTTCTTTACCTCTAAAGTTCCTTTGTCAAAAAAGGAGACTTTATTTTTTAGTTTATGGTTAAATTTCGGCCAAAAGCGATCGCTCGTAATGTTTATTATCTGTTAAAGTAAAGTTACACGTGGATATACTCTAAATAAAAATATGCAAAGTTAAGTTACTTAAAAGTATTATTTATTATTAAATTAAGTTAAACTCGTTATTACACAAAATTAATACTATTACTTTCTACTAAGTTTTTACTTTTTAATATGTCTATTTGAGTAGGTAGTTGGAAGAGTTCAACAAACTTTAAGCTACAGACAAAATTAATCTTAAAGCTGGCTGTTCGTAGCAGTCGTTAAATAAATAAATTAAACAAATCTAGCTTAATAATTATGCGATTTTAAAAAATAGATAAATATAGGATCTATTTGAATTTACAGAAATAAAATTTCAATTTGATTAATGATATTATGATCAGAGTTTCAAAAAAATGTTGTTCTAAAAAATATTCAGATTTAAAGTGAAGATATATTATGTGTATGTGCATATAATATACATATATGAACAAGTACAATTATCACATTTATAAAAATTTAATAACATCTAATTAACCACATTTGTTACAAATTAGAAGAGATTCCAGATTTCAGCTCTACAGTTGATTTTTTGACTCTCATTGCCACGTGCTTCATGTTGATTGCAATATAATAATGTAGCAAATTTGTTTGAAGTATGCATTGATATAAAAAACCCAAGATACACAATCAGTGTGTCAAAAACGTCCTCCAAAAATGAGTGCACAATTTTAAATTGTGCACTCATTTCAAAAAGAATTGCGTCGGCCGCGTCACTGTCAATTTTATTTATTTTCGTACATTGCTTTGTAAAAACAACTATAAGTCTTGCACTTAAGGTTGGATATGCAAAGACATATGTTTTTGCCATATCTATAACTACTTAAAAGAAATTAGGGACACTTTTGAGTGTCAGTTTTGTTCGGGACTGTGCATTTAGGGACGAAAGGAACTATGGAAAGCTGCTTAATTACTAGTGACGTTAGTCATTGTATCACTGTTTATGGAACGATCAACGGTCTAGAATTATGTTCCATTTGAATATTATGAGATATTGTACTTATGCAGAAGCATCATCAGGGCAATTACAAATTAAAACTAAAAACAAAACAACATCTTACCATCCTGATTTAACATTTTTTCTTTAAAAAAGGACAAGTGTTATCCATATAAAATATTGTATGAAAATGGAGTTTCACCAAGCGCGGACGATAAATAATGTATAATAGATTATTTAAGTACTCGTATATCTCAATTATCAAACCATCAATGAGGCCTTTATTGATAAATTCGATATTTTTTATTTCTATTACCCCAGAACTCAGTAATTTCTTAACCGATTTAGTTTTTTTTGAGGGGAGGGTACCAATTAGATCTGATTCATGTTTCCACAGATGCAAAAAATTGGCAATCGATTGGTGCATTCTTTTATTTTTAAACTATTTATTTCCTTTACAAAAATGTTTTTTTTACACTAAGCATTAGGTCAAATAAAAAAATAATTATGAGATATTACTGACTATTTGGTCAAGTAGTTAACAGATTCGGGTTAGATCATGAGCTCCAGGTTCAATTTCAAAATCGGGCAAAATACAATTAAGTTTTTTTGTTGTGCTACTTATAATATTTTTAGAAGAAGCCAACAGTTGAAATAAAAAAAACATATAATACATTGATTTTGGTTGATTTGGATGATTAATAACAAATGATATAAATAAGGGCGGTAAACATGAGCGTACCGAGGGGGGGGGGGGGCAGGGAGGGGCAGTTGCCCCCCCTGGAATCCATTTACCTCTCTACTAGCTATCTACTCTTGTAGATATTAAGATAAAAATAGTCTTAAAATGTTACGGTTGCCCCCCTCTGGCCCAGAACCTGGGTCCGCCGATGGCGGTAAATGAGATTCATCCCCATCTTTCAGCCAACATACCGGCGTATCGTGGTAAACCAGGGACGTCTTTAGATGTTCAATTCAGTTCATTCTGTACATAGGGGCATGAATCCGGCGTAATTATATTTAATCATTCAATTTTGAATGTTTGTAAGCTACATGGATAATATATCCAACCAACAAAAAGTTAGTTCAAGAAAAGAACTTACTGGACTCAAGACCTCTGGTATTGCGGATGTCCATGGGCGGCGGTGATCACTTACCATCAGGTGCACCTTCTGCTCGTTTGCCCACCACTTCTACAAAAAAGGCGTGGTCATACATTAAAATCAGTGCGTGAATAATCAATCATTCTCCGTATTCGTACCCTTGTGGGCGGTTTTTTTTTCGAAATTATATGTGGGAACCCTCAACCCTCGATATTCTATGCAATGACTTTTTTCATTATCGAAATCGGATCACTCTGTAAAAAGTTATATGTGGTCATAATATATTAATCAGTAAGTAAACAATCAATCATCTCTTGTGTACATATCCTTAAAGTTAGATTTTAAAAAAAATGGGTCCACCTTCGAATATGCCCATTCCATTAGAAAATAATTAGCATAATCGGACTACTCTGCAAACAGTTATGCGTGGTCTAATATAAAAAAATATACGCGTCGAATTGAAAACCTCCATCGCTCTTTCGTCGGTTGATAAAATATACAAAAAGGCGTATTCTGGAAGCACTCAGGTACTTTAACACAGAGTTTGTAGCAGCAATAAAATAACTACAAAAATATAATTAAAATATTCATGCGGCTTTAAGAAATATTGATGACATATATGTACATATATTCAAACCAGATCCTTTACGATGTAGACAGAGAGAATTGAGAGTATCTCATCATATATCATGATCTCTGCAGGTGTTGGTCCAGGCTCCTTTTGAAGAATAGACCATCGGCCATTCTGCCAGATAGCTTGTAAAATGCGAACGTTTGGCGATCATATGCATCGTGCCTATAGGTGGTATAACTATAGGCACGATACTGTTTTGATACCGCTACCTTACCTTTTTCTACCACGACAACGTCAATACTTGTCATTGTCGTATTCCGATTTGGCGGGTAAGGTTATTTATGCAAGTGGCGTTAACAACTCGTCACACGGACAGCAAATCACAATTATCAATTTTGGTGTCTATGTATAAGCGATGGTTGTCACTTGCCATTAGAAGAAACATTTGCTTGTTTGATATCTTAAGATATAAAAAAACCTTGTTTATTCCACATACATGACTCTCTTCTTTCGAACGCGTTGCTTACGTACACTCTTGACATCACCTTCAGGATGCACTCCATTAAGCTCATCACACGGTTAAGATACCATAATATTTGATCTTAAGAAGCCTTAATATAAAATGTTATAGTATCTTAACGTATCACACACGGCTAAGATACGATAATATTAGTCTGCGTCGTTGGAGTTCTATAATATACAGGTTGAAGTAAGAAACATTTGCTTGTTTGATATCTTAAGATATAAAAAAACCTTGTTTATTCCACATACATGACTCTCTTCTTTCGAACGCGTTGCTTACGTACACTCTTGACATCACCTTCAGGATGCACTCCATTAAGCTCATCACACGGTTAAGATACCATAATATTTGATCTTAAGAAGCCTTAATATAAAATGTTATAGTATCTTAACGTATCACACACGGCTAAGATACGATAATATTAGTCTGCGTCGTTGGAGTTCTATAATATACAGGTTGATTAACCATGAGTGATACGGCCTTACTTCTTGATTTGTTAGACAGCTCCTCAGACAACGATTTTGATATAGAATAATATGAAATATCCTTCTTGACTTATAAGTGGTGTAACTAACACACCTTTTTTATATAATATACTGATGTTTTTTACAATTTTTTTTATTGATGAAAATATTAAAACGTTTAATAAATTAGCAATATTTTTTGAACAAATGTTTTTTTAGCTGACATTACTAATTTCACACTTGTGATATGAAGTTAATAACAAGCGCGATCCTATTCTCAGTTGGAACGCAGAGTAACTATTATATTAAAGTAGATTACCTAATTTTCCGGGATAAATACAGCGTATATGCTGTTCCGGGTTATCATCTACTTATGTTCCAAGTTACATTCAAATTCGTTCAGCAGTTTTTGCGTGATTGAGTAACCAACATCCATCCATCCATCCAAACATCCCAACTTTCGCATTTATAATATTATAGATTATGAGGCACTGTGACCGCGCATATCTCAAAATAAAAACATCATGTTAAATACATGATGTTTTTTATTAAGATACAAAGAAATATATATTTCGTATCTTAAGATCATGAAATATATATGTTCACGTCGTTCGGTATCTTAAGATACTAAAGGTAAAATATATATTATCTTAGTCGTGTGTGATGGTTCATACGATTTGTATGGTGAGCGATTTCTGAAATTTGCTATAAGATATATTATATTAAGGAATCTTAAGATCAAATATTATAGTATCTTAGCCATGTATGATGAGCTTTAATCTGATTATAATATTTAAACTTTTGTGTTTCCCAGTACCCATTATTCTTCCAAAAACACTAATTATTGAAATAATTTATAAAAGAGATCGAAGAATGTCCATAAATAGTTCGCCTATAATCCAAAGTATGTTGATGGATGCTTATCATTTTTAAATAAATCAGTTAATTTCTCCTGAAATATAAATTGCAAATAATAACACAAATCACACTTTTTATACGATTATATAAATCAACACACTACTTTTTATGTAGGTATTATTGTGTCCTTTCTAAAAATATATATTTTTAAAAATGTGGATCAAATATTTTATTCTCCTGTTATGGTATAAATATATTTTTTATATCACAGGTTAGCAAAAAAGCAGTTTCTCTCGTGATAGAAAGTCAACAATTGCCTATAGACATTTAATATGTTAATGGTGGATTGCTATGAAACAAAAGCTGTAGTTAGTTTGTAACCAAAATAAGATACTTAATATTCATATTTTTTTACTTAACAAAGTACCGGCTTCAGGCCATTTAAAACATATTATATTTTTAGTGCTTAAATATTTTTATAGTGATAAATTATAGTTAATGTTTAACCATAGATCTATATATATAAAATTCTCGTGTCACAATGTTAGTCTCCATACTCCTCCGAAACGGCTGGACCGATTTTGATGAAATTTCGTATGCATATTCAGTGGGTCTGAGAATCGGCCAACATCTATTTTTCATCCCCCTAAATGTTAAGGGTTGTCCATCCCTAAAATTTTTTTTTTATTTTATGGACAAAAATTTTTATTTTTATTTTTTAATGATTCAACATTGAAAAATATATACAACCCTTAATTTTCAACCCTCTACGATCAACCCCTATTTTGTTATTCAATAATTTATGCGGCAAAACAACGTTTGCCGGGTCAGCTAGTATTATTATATTATTTTGTTTCTAACAAAATAATTTTTTTTGGTTTATACATTACAGTTATATCTTGGTATATTATTTAAGTATTATTAATAATTACGTAATATATTAAGAGCTAATGGATTTAATTTTTTTGTAATACCTGAATGTAATGACTGAATCTGGGAATGTAATGACCCTCAGTTGGACCTATATAGGGCAGAAAAGTGTATTAGTTCTGATAGCGCCAATTGGAAGAGCCCGATTTGGTTGAATAGAGCGTGAAAATTTTTTCCCTCATATTGGTCCGAGCTCCATTGAAGAATAGACCTACTGCCGTTCTGCCAGGCAGGTTATAAAAGGCGACCGATTGGCTATGCGAAAGCCACCATGTAGGTAATAAAGTTCTGCAAACTCTTCCCCGGGTATATGGTACTGTAGCGATACTCCGATCGCCAGGGGGCTTCTCACTTAGCAGCTTCAACTTATTTTGTTGAGACAGATACGCAGGATCAATTTATAACTATCAATCTTTCAATAAAAAGAAATATTTCTATATATCTTCGATGTATTGGGAAACAAAATTACAATTCTTGTAAAATATCAAAATGACTACACATGACTACTACGTTCTTATAAAAATTTAAAATGAAACAAGTGGCCAGTACTAATATATACTTGTAACACAGAGGTGTTACAGTACCTATTCCTGCCGCAATAGCGTCAATACTTGTCATTGTTATGTTCTGGTTTGAAGGGTAGGGTAGCCGGTACACTTATGTATGTGGCATTACCATCCCGCGACGCAACGGATAGCAACGCGCCATTAAAGTCTTTGGTGTCTTTTGGTTATGGTTTTTCTTTCCATCGGGAGAGCCATCTGCGTGTTTGTTACCAAATATTATATAAAAACAGAATTATAATAAGTGGGTCCTGACTCACATTCGTAATGTTCCGCATTGGCATTTGTTAGGTAAGTATCGATTAAACATTTCCTGCACTATAAACCCGTAAGTCCCGATCCCACGGGAAAATTTAAGTTTAATTTGGTCATTTTTCAAAATGTAGCTTATGCCACCCAATAATAATGTAGCTTTCTGCTGTTAAAAAAAAATAAAACATACAAACTTTACTTCTTTATAATAGCAGTATTTATTAAAAAATCCTTCATATTATGTCTTTAGTCTTACTAAACAAAATTCTACATTTTAAGACTTGTTTTTAAGCAATCGAGTTTTTGGTTTTCAATAATAATTTATTGTATTTTAATTTTTGGCTGGTCTGTTTGTACCTATTATTTATTTAATAATTTAAAACTGGTATTTTCAACACAGATGTCTGGCTTTCAGTTTTTTAATTACTTACCTATATCTGTCTTCAACCATACAGCCTGTAAGGAACGGTTTTTCGAAAATCAAAACCATGGACCACAATTCTGAGATGGAAACCGTTGAAATTTTGTGTAAGAAATTTTTGACTTTCTTGACGATTTTTTTATCTTAATTTTGTGTAATTTGAATTATTCTAATACTTTACTCTGCACTTTCTTAACAAAATAGTAAAATTTATGGAAATACATAATATTAGCAATGTATTATGCACCATATATCGCACAAAATAAACAACTGGTGCGAGAGTTCCGCGGACGTGTCGAGTCCGAGCAATGTATGCGTTACATTGCGTGTCGTGAAAATAAGAAAAAATTATCAAACGCAAATTTTGCTTTTTTTTGATATTATAAGATAGCAAACAAGCAGATGGGTCTCCTGATGGAAAGAGTCAACCATCGCCTATAGACACCAAAGATGTTAATGGTGCGTTGCTATCTTGTGGCGAAGTCTTATGCCATATGCATAAGTTTACCGGCTACCTTACCCTCCAAACCGGAACACGATAGCTACAAGCACTGACGCTATTGCAGCAGGAATAGGTAAGGCGGTGGTACCAGACCCGGGCGAAACAATGCAGAACTCTGCCTAGTAGCCACGATGTTATTGACTCGCATAGCCAATCGGTCGCCTTTCTTAGTTTTTCGGTACACCGTCACGTGAACGCTGTATAGATTCTATATTTTCGTACTTAAGCCCTTTATTTTGATACTCCACTTGAGGTTCTTAATTTTTTTAATGCACATATTAAAGCTCATATAATCCGCTGTTTTGATTTTTTTAAATCAATGTACCCAGTGACACTCGCACTAATAAGACGAATCTTATGACGTATTATTTATCAAAATCGATTGAAATATTGAGTACTAAATAGGAAGAACTAAAAACAAGACATATTTATGTACATAGAGATCAAACACATAACCCTGTTTCGAGCTTCATCACGATAGGGTAAAAACTTTACGGCACCTGATTTAAGCCTTCATTCATAAATGAAACTATTTATATTTTAATTAAAAAAAAATACATTTCAGCTTACACTTACACACTTCAATAACACACGTCACACTAGTGATATACTTACTATACTAGTGTTATTTATGAATTGGATTCATCGTTTTTTTTTCTAAAAGATGTGTCAGTACAGTACACGGGTTTGTTTTTCTTTTATATTATAAGATAGCAAAAAAGCAAATAGGTGTCCTGATGGAACGAGTCAACTATCGCCTATAGACACCAAAGGTGTTGCTATCCTATGGCGAGGTTAAAAGCCACATGCATAAGTTTACCGGCTACCTTACCCTCCAAACCGGAACACGACAGTGACAGGCACTGACGCTATTTCCGCAGGAATAGGTAAGGCGGTGGTACCTGACCCGGACGAGACAATACAGAACTGTCCACCTAGTAGCCGCGATGGAAGTGACTCGTATAGCCAATCGGTGGCCTTTTACGACCTGTCTGGCAGTTCAGCAGTTGGCCTATTCTTCAAAGAAGCCCGGGACCAACACAGGGAAGCCCGGGACCAACACGGTGTTACCTACGCATTGTGTTCACCTTAATTTTAAATGTACTTTTTAAATCCTCAACATCAATAATTGAATTTAGAAAACATATGTTGCATAATATGTCAATGGAAGGTTAAGGTAATTAACATCAGGCAGCGAACTTTTTCGTATATTGGCGAATTTTATCATAATAATAATAAAAAAGATTTGCGAGTTAGTTTATAGGAAATCATCTTTAGAACTAATGAACTAATTTTGAAAATTTTTTTACAAGCAGAAAGTGACATTACTAAGATCTAATTAATCCCAATTTCATTACAGTATCAAAGTCAGAGTCAAACATTTTTATTCAAATAATTTGAATAAAAATGTTTTGACTTTGACCTTTACGGCACTTTTGACGAGTCAACATTTTTTGAGTTACTACCGGATCGGAAACGCGGCCACACACTGAGAAGCTCCAGTGGAAGAAACTCAGCGGGCTTGTCTTTTTTTGTGCATACACATATTTTTTAAACAATGTATTGACAATAATCTATGAATAATATAATTACTATAAGACTGCTATAAGTAGCAATTAATCTCATGCCTTATTATCATCCAAATTTTCAGATATTTTATAATAATCTTTTTTACAAAGTTTTGATTTGATACATTTTTTAAAGTTGTGTATTGGTAGAACTTTAATAGCATTTGGAAGTTTATTGTAAAAGCGTTTATAAATTGCCCCATAAAAGAGTTACCTTTTCTGTGGAGACGCGATACATGCAGAGCAAGATTGTTTTTGTTCCTTGTGTTTACATTATGTACATCAATATTTTTCTTAAATGACTAAATATTTTTACGAATATACATCAAGTTTTCAAATATAAACTGTGATGGTTTGGAAGTATTGGAACTTAAGGTAATAAAAATTATATAGGATATCATAAATCAGCTAAAACTGTGATATTAAGAGACTTCGTTAGTCCTTTTCAATCTATTCCTAGTTCCAAAATATACACTAAATATAAATTTCCTGCGATGATTTAAATTATTATTTATTCTCATCAACAGCCAAATTATCTTCTCTTTTTTTAAACTAAAAAAATTTGAAAGAATCTTTCTAATAAAAAGTTAAGCGTCACAACAAAAGATGTATCAAATAGAAAGCAGTTTGTTCGAAACGTAATATCGGTTTTGGATCGTTAGACTAATTTTTTAATTCGTAGGCCGACAGCAAAATATATTTATGTCTATCGCCGTAATATCAATGTTGTATTATCGCTATAATGTACCCATACATATTTAGTAAATGACGCCAATATATGCACTTCTCTTGTTTGAAAGAAGTGACTAAAACTTTCTTTAAGACTGTTTGTCTTACAGTTTTAAAGGAATTTGAGAACCGACACGCTTCTTTTTTTTATAAATGAGGGATACAGACGTCCTCTTACTATAACATAATTTTCTCCTTTGTACCGACACAAATCGCATAGATGACTACGTATTATTAACAATGATACGTGCAAAGGTAATCAATAGATTAGCTGCTAACATATGTGTTTTTATAGTATCTTCAGACATACGAGCAAGTGGGTCACCAGATGGAAAGCGCTCACCACTGCCCACGAACATTTGCAACACAAAAGGTTAGTTGCTAATGTGATGCCGGCTTTTAAGAATTTTCTTGTACCTCCTCTTAAAAATTTCAATATCAAAGCTACTCGAAAAAATCGTGCGAGGTAAGTTGTTCCAGTGTTGGCTGCTGGGATAAAGAAGGTACGGACAAAATATCAAATAGTTGTGGATCGTCAATATGGTGTGCATGGAATCTCTCACTACGGCATGTAGTGCAATGGCGGAATGTGGATGTTAGCACTAAATTAAACTCATCAGAACACTTCCCATTATACAGATGATAGAACACATAATATAATAATGATAAATAATAAATATTTACGGGACAAATTATACTTACTGATCTAACCCCAAAGTAAGCAAATTATTTACTCGTGTTACGGGTGTTAGTCAACGATACTTATACATAGAAATACATATATAAATACTAGAATATATTTAATAAACATCCAAACCCGGAAATACAAACATTTATGCTCATCACACAAATGCTTGTCCCCGTCGGGGATCGAACCCGAGCCCCATCGATTGCGTAGTCAGGGTCGCTAACCACTCGACCACCGGGGCTGTAGGTCACACTATAAGTTTTGCATAACTTAAAAAAAACAGCATGTTATAAACAAAATATTATGTTTATTGCTTTTCAAAATAATCTTTACAATTTAAACATTTTTTCATGCGATCGAACTATTTTTTAAAACAGGAGGACCACAGATCTGAAGACATGTTTTCTACGAGCTGATTGAACGCTATCACTGCCTCTTCGGAGTTGGTAAAAGTAAAACCTCTCATCGAATCTTTGATTTTGGGGAAAATACAGAAATCACAGGGTGCTAGGTTGGGGCTATGCGCAGTATGAGTGACGAGATGTACTTTTTCGGAAGCTAAAAATGACTTTGTTTTGTTGGCCGTGTGTGAAGAAGCGTTATCATGGTGTAGGAGAATGCGGCTTTTGGGTCATCTTTCGCGAACTTTTTCTAACACCCTGGGTGAACAAATGGTAGAACACCACTCGGCATTACCACTCTTTTAATCTTCAAGTGGAATTGTACAGATGGGACTCGTACCTAAGAAAAAAAAACGCGATCATTTTTTTACCAACGTTTCTCGCCTGTCTCACTTTTGTTGGCCTGTTCGCATTTTCCAACACCCATACACAAGATTGCTGTTTTTTTCGGGTTCAAAACAATAAATCCACGTTTCGTCTCCTGTGACAATGTCATAAACAGCATTAGAATGTCGGTGGCTTAGTAGCATCTGTGAGCTACTAAGCTACGGACTTAGAACTTTAGAACTTCAGTAGCATCTGTGAGCACCATTCCATGCGAACCCGCTGCTGCTCCGCTGTCAGTTCAAGAGGTATCCAACGACAACAAAGTTTCCGAACTTTCAATTCTTCGAGTAAAATTTTCTGAATTTGGCTCATACCAATCCCCAATATTCCTCGAATTGTCTCATAGGTAATCCGGGGTTTTTTTTCAATTAACCGCTTAACAGGAACCATATTATTTTCGTTGGCGGCAGTTGAAGGCCGCTCTTCACGAAATTCGTCATGTAAAGAAACTCGACCTCTCTCAAATTCAGCAAACCATCGCCTCACGGTGCTCAAGCAAGGTGCTTCTCTCCCAAAAGCATTTTGAAGCCGAGCGGCACTATCTTGCGGAGAAAGAGAACTTTTAAAATCATAAAAAATCATCGCTCTAAAATCTTTTCGACTTAATTCCATTTTCGTTGTGTATTTAGAACTTTGATGTGTGATAAAAAAAAACAATTGACAAATCATTTCTCGCCAATTGTTTTTTTTTTATTACTAAGAAGGTTGCAACGTTTTAAAAATGTAACATTCGAAATTCAAATAGTTCCGATTAGCTAGAAGTGCAAAATTTTTAGTGTGCCCCATGTACCACATATAATGATCCACATATAGAGATGCAATGTCTATCCGGAGACTAAGTGGCTCAAGACCGCTGGGAAGAGTGGGATTGATGACAAACCATACCGCTCTACGTTAAATTTTATCAAATTGAAGGGGTTGTGGTGCTTCGGCCCAAAGGTACGAACAATACTCCATGTGTGGCCGAACTTGCAATTCATAAAGTATAAGCATATGTCCAGATGTGAAGTATCGTCTTGCATGATTAAACACCGCCAGCTTCTTCGAAACTAACTAAGCTTTACATTCCAAAATATTGCGGAACTGAACGTCACTTGCTATTTCGACATCTAAAATTTTTATGCTATCAGGATGGTGATTTACGGAATAAAGAAGCCTTAATAAAGAGGTTCTTTTTGGTGGATAACGCACAAGCTTGAGTTTTCTAGCAGTTAATGATATGAGGTTTTGTTCGCCCCAACACTGAGTCCCGCTCCAGAGACGTCTCAATTTCAGACACTAGCCTATTTCGACTCTCATCTACCTCTGACCGCGAAAGATACACACAAAGATACACACATAGAGCATATCTTATACTGTCGTCTGCATAGAAATAAATGCTTCATTTTGCAGCATATCATTGATATGCAGAAGAAACAAAGTAGATCATAGCACAGAGCCTTGAGGGACACCAGAATAAATTATTTCTGCCTTGGAGCATATGCCGTCAACCACGACTTTGATGCTGCGGCCGTTCAAAAAGCTGGAGTTCCACGTTTGTATTTTCACAGACAATCCGTAAGGTGGCACTTTTGACAAAAAATCTCTATTCTGTCAAAGGCCTTAGTAACATCGAGGCTGAGCACAAATGCCTCTCCCTTGCTCTCAATAGCTGCAGCCCAGCGATAGGTAAGGTAAACCAGAAGATCACCAACGAAGTAACCTTGATGAAAAATGTATAGTTAAAAGTTGAGAAATTTATGCTATCAGTTGCCACGCAATAAAGACAATTAATTATAGTTAGTTAAATTGTTAGACTATTACGCTACACCGGAAAATGTATATCTACTGAATTAAGTACCAACGACTAAAAACACATACAAAATTTTTATTACTCGTTATTCAGGAAAATGAGTTAAAAGACTGCAAAAATAATTACTTTGTACTCTTAAAACATTTTGTGAACAAAGTCATTAGACATTTTTTACAATATGAAATCAAGCAGATAGTTGTTATGGAATAGAATAAGTATATGGAGGTTGATTACGTCTAACACGGATGGAACAGAGAAGATCTTTTCAGCTAAGAAAAATATACTAACTAGAGACAGAGATCGTTTAAACATATAAAGACAAATTTATAGTATACGATTAACGTCGCAAAAATGGCAAAGAAGCCACACGTGTAAATTAACTTTAACAATTATTTACTACAGAATTATGCAACGTTTCGTACGGGTTGGGACCTTTTGCTACATAGGGAAATCTTTTATGGGTATCCTCTCGGAGGTATTGCGAGAGGGCTTGCCAACTAAAGCCCTATGATGTTCTCAGGTCTGTCTTGATAAGAGAACTACGGTATCGGTGTTTCTATTCTACCACACTTTTTTTATAAAAGAGGGGGCAAACGGACAAGAGGCTCACCTGATGGTAAGTGATTAACGCCGCCCAAAGACAACTATTGTACTACCAGGGGTCTTGTAGTTGGGTTGCCGGCCTTTTAAGAATAAGTAGGCTCTTTCCTTGAAAGTCCTTAAGTCGTATCCGTTCGGAATAAATCTGCCGATAATCCACTCCTATGTGGAACCAGTTATCGGCAGTTTTTTTTATGCGGGGAAAAAAGTACCACGAGAATCGCACGGTTGTGGACTTCCAGACATCGAGATGGTGAGAATGAAATTTTTCATTTTGAACATTCCCCATGATAGAGCCGAGTGATGCAGAGTGATACCACATCTCTACGTAACGCCTAAGAATCAGGCCAATTTGAAGTAGTCTCGTCATCGACAATTCTAGCCGCTCTACGTTGAATGCGATCAAAAAGTTTATGCGAATTTAGCGGTAAATGCGCAGACTTGTGTCTTATTGGGGTTAAAATGTATTACGTCGACTAAATGATAGTAACACATTGGTTGATGAATGTGTTTTATTAACTGTAATTTAACTGGGTTTACACTAATCTTATATAATAGAGATTCACGTGTATACTGCGTGATGAAATCTGATAATGATGTTGCGATAAGATACCGATGGTATCTGTGCGCGGTAAGTGTGAGCGTGTTTTATCGTCGTTACATCGCTCCCCCCTTCGAAAAAGGTGTTATACCTGATGCATCTGGTTGTGCCAGTGAAGCGTATGTGCCTTGAGTGCTGTAGTAAGTCGAGACAAGCAGAATATCCGCGGTCCTCAGTGAGTCGGGGCGAGCAGAATATGCGCGGTCCTCGGTGAGTCGGGACGAGCAAAATATGTGCGATCCTCGGTGAGTAGGGACGAGCAGAATATGCGCGGTCCTCGGTGAGTCGGGACGAGGGTGCTCCGCTGTGGTTCACAATGAGTCGGAAGGAGCGAGACAGAGTTGCTGCATGGAGATCCAGTGAATGTTGGCGGTTCGAAGTGGATTCCGGAAAGCGTAGATGAGGCGTAGCTTGTGAAGCTGGCTGATGCTGTTGGAAGCAGAAGAGGGTATCAGGAGGTGCTGATAGTCAGAAGGTTGTAGCGTGCTGTGACGTCGGTTACAGTAAGGCGGGCGTAGCGTAGATTACCGTCTTTGGCTGCGCTAATTGTTGTTTCCCGATTTCTTCCAGGAACAGGGTTGGACGCACTTCAATGCCTGACCTTTAAATTTGTTGTGATAATAACATAAGTTATTATTAGAATAACCTTGTTGATGTAGCATTCTATGCGAACATGACCTAGATGTAGCATAAAATTTTGCCGCGTTGCTTTTTCTTTCGATTAAGCGCATTAATTTCTATTCGCATTTTTGCTAATTGCGCAGATATTTCAGTCATTGTGCTACATTCTGTGTTTTTGTTTTGAAATGGTCGCGATCTCGTTTAGCCTGTTGTTGTCGTAAATATTATCGGCAATTTTACCTAGGTTTTCCAGAGGCAGGGTGAGATCCGTGACCGCCAGTACCGAGGTTGAAGTTGAAGGAGGATGATGGCTTCTACCTGAACGAACCATAAACGTGAATAATCTCTCCAAAAATCTGGTATTATAGTCGTCGTGGATACCGCTGCGATTTCCATAGATGTTGGCTAACTTGCTGTTGCTGACGGGCTTCTACATGAAGTTAGCGCGGTGGTCACCAATATTACGTCGACTAAATGACAATAACACATTGTTGATGAATGTGTTTTATCAACTAATTTAACTGGGTTTACATTAATCTTATATAGCAGAGATTCACGTGTATGCTGCGTGATGAAATCTGATAACGATGTTGCGATAAGATACCGATAGTATCTGTGCGCGATAAGTGTGAGCGTGTTTTATCGCGCCCTCGTTACAAAATGAACCAATTTTAACTGACCCCACTCCGAAGCTACGGAAAGTTGTTCTTCAATTTCTGACACATGTTTGTTCCGGCACTCGTTGACGTGTTCTCGAGAAACTCCGCTGCGGCCGAGATATAAAGCATCGCCTGTACTGTCATCCGCAAACAATGAATGTTGCTTGATGGCAACATGTCATGTGCAGCAAAAACAGCGTAGGTGATAGCACACAGCCTTGAGAAACACCAGCATTGACGAGTTTAAGGTCAGAGCATGCACCATCAATAAGGATCTTGATCCGTCAAAAAACTGGTGATCCAATTGCATAATTTCCCGGAAAGCCCATAGGATAGAGCTTGGAGAGCAGTGCTTTGTGCTATACCCGATTTAAGGCCTACGCTATGTCCAAACTAATTGCCAATGCCTTTCCCTTATTTTCAACTGCCTCCGCCCACCGATGTGTTAAGTAAACCAGAAGATCACTAACTGAGCGTCCGCGACGAAAACCTACTAACGGTCACTAATCAGCTGGTGCTCCTCTAGACACCTCAGAAGTTGGCAGTTGATATAAGACTCCATTATTTTGGGTAATAAGGACGTTATCGCTATAGGCCGATAGTTAGACGGGACCGAGTGATCACCGTTTTTAGGGACTGGGTGCAACTAAAGCAGTCTGCCACGTTTTTGGTACGACATGGATTTTGATAATATATATTGCGTAATTCTGTAGTAAATAATGTGCACTTTATTGAAGATAAAAACTAATAAACTAATATATATAAATAATGTACACTTTATTAACTGTTATCTGCTCTTGCAGATTCTTTACAATACAGTATCGTAAAGTGAGTTAAAACATGTACACAAGTACATCAAGTACTGGAGCACTAACGGTACATCACTGAATTTTAGGAACTGGAGTACAATGGATGGTGACCGCTTCAATATAACAACCACCGGCAGGACACCTTATGGGGGACGAAACATGGAAATTACTGCTAATTTTACTTTTGAACCTTTGACAACAAATCTAAAGAGCTCCAGCATCCTGTTTTCTCTGTCTCTTTGCTACTTTCTTTTGCGATATGACCTTTCCAAAGAAAGAGACTACAGCACTTTATTTTCGCATATCTATCTCAACACAATCGGTATCAGCAAGTCACATCCGATTACGTTGGTAAATTGCTGTCTCTATAAATGCTACAAGAAAAAATAATAAAATTCAAAGTCAAATCCTAGATCGCGATGTCATAATCATTTATCTTGTAAACACTATATATATATATATATATATATATATATATATATATATATATATATATATATATATATATATATATATATATATATATATATATATATATATATAGTTTCAACGCTTTTCAGATTGATTTCGATCCCTAGGCAGTTCACCTTGACTGGATATGAAGAGCTTCCTTTTCCACGTCCTTGTATGACGTGTCAATTCAGACATCACCCTTACGTTCTATCGCTAAGGCCCCCAATTACACTGATTATTGTACACATCCGTTGATTAGTGCGAGTGATTATTCACTTTAATATGCTGATTACTAAACACTCGAACTAATTAAAGTGTAACCGGGGCGTAAGGTCTTCAGCGGCATGTCAGCAGCCGCAATAGTGGTGTCCCCGACGTGGTGCCACATAGTGGATGAATAAAGGGCTCAACAAGAGCTTACAAAATAAGAACGATTTTATGTACTGAAATTGAGTTATGGCTACATTTCGAAGGTTCGAAGAGCATTTACTTGCAGCTCGATGTGGGTCGTGTAAGAGATGTCATCAAAGGTAATTATTTATAAAACCTTATTAACAAAAATTATGAAATTATAACATACAATCATTAATTATATTATTTTTAGTTTCGGTGTGCTCTACTAATTTTTGAAGCATAATTCGAATGTTTTTTTTTTTATTTAGATATCTTCCATTTAAAGATACTTGTTAACAGTGCAAGAATGAGAAAAAGGTGGTACCTACTGGCGTCTGTTGACACAAAAATTCATAATAAAATATAGAAACCGAGCTTTGCTTGGTTTACTATGAAAAAAACGGGCTGTGGCTGTGTCACGGACACAGCCGTGTATGTTTTACATGTACGCGTCTACGTACCAACGGGACATATTTTTCGGTATAATTTTTTAGGGTTCCGAAGTAAACTATGAACCCTCATAGTTCCGCTTTGTCCGTTCGTCCTTCCTTCCGTGCGTCTGTCTGTCTGTCCGTCCATCTGCAGTCAGCCCAGACATCCTTAGTACTAGAAAGCTGTAATTTGGCATGAATATGTATTAGGTTAGCTCCTCTACATGAAAATTGGGGATGTTAATTCTTTGTGTCGTATACGCCATGGTATGAAACATCGTTACATAGTTTTTCAAAAAATGTTGTCGGTTTGTAAAACGATTTCTGAATTAAGGACTTGTTTCTGTAATATTAGACTTTGTAGCGCCGCTGGTCCGTACCGCTGAAGAGTCATAGTAATGGAACCAGCAGGCCAGCTTCTTGTCAGGATGACGTCATAACTGTGAAGGTTGATGACATCACACAAGGACAAGGAAGGAGAAAAGGAAGATCTTCCTGAGGACCTCTGCTTCTGCCTGGGGAAAAATCTCCATTTGAAAAGCGTTGAAACTTGTATATAGTGTTACAAGATAAATAATTGTGATATCGCGATTCAGGATTTTGTTTTGAATTTCATTATTTTCTTTTTTTTATTATTTTTTCTTGTAGCGTTTACGATTGTTTGAGCTGCTACAAGCTTAAAGTTCTAATTTTTGCTAGGACCAAGAGTTGTCCCCTATCTGTCACCTAACGGTTGGTTATGAGCGTGGGAAAAAAATCACGGTAGCAGTAACTATAATGAAATTAAAAGCAAACTATTAGGGCTTAGAGGCTTAACAAGTTTTGAGTAATAGTCAACCAACTTATAAAATGTATTTGTAGAAAGGTTTGTAGTTGATGAACTTAGGTGTGGATATATTTGTCATGGACGTTCAATAGGTTGAATGTTCATAGCATGAAACCACAGTACAAAAGTTATATATATATATATATATATATATATATATATATATATATATATATATATATATATATTATGCAATCGTGGCTACTACGTGGTAGAGTTCTGCATTGTCTCGCCCGGGTCTGGTACCACCGCCTTACCTATTCCTGCCGCAATAGCGTCAGTGCTTGTTACTGTCGTGTTCCGGTTTGGAGGGTAAGGTAGCCGGTAAACTTATGCATGTGGCATTAGACCTCGCCACAAGATAGCAACGCACCATTAACATCTTTGGTGTCTATAGGCGATGGTTAACTCTTTCCATCAGGAGACCCATCTGCTTGTTTGCTATCTTATGATATAAAAAAAAATACAAACATATATGCGCATCACACCAATGCTTGTCCCTGTCAGGAATCGAATCCCAGCTATATAGATTCGTAGTTGACAGACCACCGAGGCGGTACTTAGTTTTTTCTTCACATATAAATATGTAAATAATTGTACAACAATTTCGTTTCAAACATTACCTTTTAATTCCATATGACAAATAAAAAACGCTGTATCTACCTTAGTGATAACGCTATTATTTTAAGCTCTGACCTACCTCACGTTGTAATCAAATGTGTACGAATTACTGAGATATGTCACTTACCTTGCGCAGTTTAAGTAAACAATTATTTATTAACACATTATTTTAAGTAATACGTGTATTAAGGTGAAATATGTACGTGTGTGTTATATTTTACCTGTTAGTCTGCGCTTCTTTTGAAGAAAAGACCCTCTGTCCTTTCAGACAGTTCGGAAAATGCGGACGATTGGTTATACGTGTCACGATCATCGTGACTACTAGTCCATAGAGTTCCGCAAAGTCTCGTCCGCGTTTTGGTATCACTGCTTTACCTGTCTCTGCAATAGCATCAATGTTTATTACTGCCATGTTCCGGTTTGGAGTGTAAGGTAGCCGGTAAACACATGTGGCATTACCATCCCACCACTTGGACAGCAACGCATCATTAACATCTAAACAGGCGAATGAATGGCTACGCGAGTCACTACCATCGTGACTGTATGGTAAAGTTCTGCATTGTCACGCCCGGGTTTGGAGGGTAAATTAGCTGGTAAATTTATGCATGTGGCATTAAGGCGAAACAAGGATCGCTACTCTTGTTTCGGGGTCTTTAACATATTTGGTGACTGCAATGAATGTAATGACAACTGCAATGAAAAAAAAAAAATCAATCCCTATTTTCCTTGGTCACGACATCACGCCTGAATGGCTGAACCAATTTCGGTTATTTTTTTTTTTGTTGTGTTTGTAACTGTAAGGAGAAGTTTCTTATAAAAGAAAATATTAAGAAAATTGCGCGGAAAAATATAAAATTTAAGAATAGTTAACCACCATATAAAGTTTAATGCCATTTTGGCTGCGTGGAAGGACAATCCCGTAGGGCGTAGACTTATATAAATTACGTATCACGGTGTTTGTCCGCTGTGGATTCCTAATATGAATGGCAAAACAACGTTTGCCGGGTCAGCTAGTTTCATTATATTAAAAAATATTACATAAACATTATCACTTCGACATGGCATCCTAGATAATTTGGAACCTAAACTATTCTGAGTTGTAATATTATATTTTGTTAAGGTTTGTGTTGACCACAATGTAAGATGCCTATTTGCAATAATTGAAATTAAAAACTTTATTTGGTCTCTAAGACATTGCGGTGTTGATAAGAAACAATTTTCAGACCAAGGATTGTAGGTCACATTTTTAGATAGAAAAATCCCAAATAATGTTTGTATCTGGCACGGCAGGTCATCACTCACAGAAGGACAAGTTGAAACTAGATGCCGATAGTAAACAAGGTAGGGTCACTGCGTCCGTAACACGACCAGCTCTAGTATGCGACCACTTGAGGGGTTAGGTTTCTTTAATTAAAGATAATAGCATTTTTGCAGGAGAAAACAATGAAAATCTTTTGTAATAAGAAAATCATAAGTTTAAACCTATTTGCTTAACCCAAGTCTAGAAAATAGTGCCTGAGTTCGAGTGATGACTCAATGGTGTGTTTATGTGTCGCGTAGTGCTATAAAAATACAACGCCGGGCGGCGAACAAAGTTACCATTTGATACCTTATTCTAATGTTACACTCAAACAAGAAGCGTTATTATTTCAATTATAGACCAATGTTTGTTCGAAAGTTGTAGTCATATCATTTTTAGCTTATTTTTTCTTTAATCCAGTAGTCGCAAACTGAAGTACGTATATATCTAATACGCTAGAAAGCGGCCGGGTGGTCGCATTCTGACACTTTAAGCTACATAATATTTTGCTTAATATGATCTAAATTATTTTTTTATGATTGTATAATTTAGAATCTGATGTTGTAAAAGCATAAAGATGCATCTCATCAGTTTATGATCACACGTTTTCCTGATAGAATTTTTTAAATTCACTCACTAAAATAGGTAGTCGCAAACCCACCCTGGTCGAAAATTATGATGTTAGTTTGCAACCGCCTTGATTTAGTACGAAAGAAAGTAAACTAAAATAAGTAAATAAATAAAATATTGCTTTCTTTGGATGATGGCATCCCCGCAAGATATCTAAACACAAAATGAAAAATACCAGTTTTTTAAGGATTACTTTAAGGAAAATTTACTCGGCTGTATAATGGAGAGGAAAATGACGTTATCAAAATATTGCCTAACTCTTATGTTGTTGTCATCAACCAAATTAGTAAAGTATTATTCAAAAAATACGGTCACCGCGCGGGTGGTAGCGCCGTTATCATCTGCGCAGTGACTACTGACAAATGAGTCTAGTCACGAATTCGGAAAGTCAGTTTGTAAATAATGAACTTCGATGGTGCCTATAAAGGATAACTTGAATAAAAGTGTTTTATATTTATGCGCGGGCGTCCTTATAAGTATAAACATGTCATTGGATAATTAGCTCAACGTTTAAGTACCTAATTTTTTTACATATATTTGGTATCAAAATCGAGTACTGAATACCCTCTTTTAGTTTATATATTTTTTATCAGTCAATTTCTATATAAAATAATTTACAGATTTGAAACGAAAAAACTAGTTGTTATTAGTCTAGATGATTAGTGTTTAAAATGAATATTTGTTTTTTATATCATAAGATAGCAAACAAGCTGATGGCTCTCCTGATGGAATGAGAAACCGTCGCCTATAGACATTAAAAATCTTAACTTTGCGATACCACATGCACAAGTCTACCGGCTACATTACCCTCCAAACCGTAACAAGATGGTGGTAGATTTCTGCGTTATCTCGCCTGGGTATTTGGTAATACCGCCTTACCTATTTGTGTCAACGCATCGTTAGCATTTTTGATATCTATAGGAGAAGGTTTCTCTTTCCATCAGGATGGTTCTCCTGATGGAAAGAGAAATCATCGCTTATAGACATCAAAAATGTTAACGGTGCGTAGCCATCCGTGTGGCGGGTTTGCAATGCCACAAGCACAAGTCTACCGGCTACTTTACCCTCCAAACCGGAATAAGACAATGACAAATAGGTGGTAGATTTCTGCGTTATCTCGCCCTGGTATTTGGTACTACCACGTTACCTATTTGTGTCGTAATAGAGTCAATGCTTGTCATCATCATCATGTTCTGGTATGAATGGGAAGGTAGCCGGTAAACTTATGCATGTGGCCTTAGACCTCGTCAAAAGATAGCAACGCATCATTAACATCTTTGGTGTCTATAGGTGATGGTTGACTTTTTCCATCCGAAGACCCATCTGCTTGTTTGTTATCAAGATATAAAGAAAATTACATTATTGCGACAGGAATAGCTAATGCGATGGTACCAAAGACACGGGCGAGACGTTGCGGAACTCTACCACCAAGTTGTTACGATGGTAGTGACACGTAACTACAGCCGCTACGTAATCGGTCGCTTTTTACGACTTTCCTGGCAGAACGGCAGTTGGTCTATTCTTAAAAGGGGACCGGACCAACAAAGAGGAATATAATATTATGCCTATTAATTTTGTCGATGATTATTTTTGTTAAATTATGTTAAACTAAATTGGAAAATGTAATGTGTGTATGTAAAATGTGTGGTTCGGAAATGTAGAAAGAATGGTAGATGAAAAATTAACAAAACAGATATACAATGCGAATGTGGAAGTACATCCTTCTGCATTCGCATGTCGTACCAGGGAAGATCAAAAGTCAGGACTGACAAATCATGATCAGATAGATCGGGTACTGTCCGGAGGTAGTGTCAAGAGTCTTTGTAACCGGCGTGTTTGTATGAAGATAATTATGAATATGGAAGAAGCGAGGCAAGTCTGCAAGAATCGTGATGTATGGCACTCGGTTTTCTTTGCCTACCCCGTAAGTGATTTGGCGTGAAGATATGTGTATAGAAAATGGAACATAAATATTTTATTTACACCAATAAGCGTTGTTAAAGTTTTTATGGAAAAGAAGTGCAATTTAAATTAAAATTTCAAAATTACGTGGACTGAGAAGTGTGAAATTGTGCCAAATTTCAAACTCCTCAGTTCACGTAATTTTCGTAAAAAGGGTTCAAAGTTTCCACTTCACGTATTAATATATCAATTACTTGTTTCAATTAAAAATTTATTATAAAATTGCAACTCTAATTAGACAATTTCAAGGTGCAATCGTTACGTAAATTTGTTGCATAAAGATTAAATATTTTGATAAACTGTCGGTTGCGAAAATCTAAATGGATTCCTTATGTGTATTTTTGCGGAGATAAGAAATAAAAGATAATCAGTTGTTCCTCGTTGTCAAGGTTATCTGCCGTAACAAATTGCCTATCAGATAGCAGTAGATAATACAAGAACTGCATAGCAATATGTCTTTATTTTGAATATTTTAAAATTACGAGTATATCAACAATGCTTATTTATATTAAAAATTTTAAAATGTGCTCATTATGTTTTTTTAAATACTACGATATATTTTTTAATTATTACATAAATTTAAAAAAAAATTACACTTATGTCAAGAAATTATAACTTCAATAAACGAAATACAAGAATGGATGATTATATTTTCTGTAAAATTCTTTACCTAATTTTTGTGCGTTGTATTTCTATCAATTTTTAATTTTTTCAATGTCTGTCTTATATAAAAGCAAGTGAAAAACTGTTTATTAACATAATATTTTCAAAATTTACAATTGTTCGTGCGTATCAGATATAATTTGTGAAAACCTATAATTTGCTCTCTATTACTTTTTGGATATTCCCATTGTTGAACAGCTGTTGATTTCCAAAAAAAAACACAACTTGCTTCATTCGAATGTAATAAAAGAACGATATAAAAGAGTTATAAAAGAATTTCAATTATAATTTTTTACAATGCCAAGTAATATTTTGAAAATTGATACATTATGTTAACAATGCCCGTTTTATTTATTATTTCACACTTTATTGTAGGTACACAAAAAAATAATAATAAATATCATTGGATAAATTACACCAATTAACCTAACCCCAAAGTATGCATTTTTCATTGCTTGTAGCATAGGTTTTCATTGCTTGTAGCATAGGTTTTCATTGCTTGTAGCATAAATAGACTTAATAAACACCCAAACCCAGAAAACAAACATCTATGCTTATCACAAAAATATTTGACCCTGTCGGGAATCGAACCCGAACCCCGTTGATGCGTAGTCAGATTAGCTAACCACTGGACCAACGGGGCGGTACAAAACTAACTCAAATAAGATATATATATATATATATATATATATATATATATATATATATATATATATATATATATATATATATATATATATATATATATATATATGTATATATATATATATATATTCCAACCAACCCGTTAAAGGAGAATAAATAAATTTAAAAAAAAATTAGTAGACCCATTTTATTGAAAAATTTAGAGGTAAAAAATTAAAAAAAACGTATTCCATTGTTTTTCTTTTCCTTACTAACGGTTTTTTTTAAATGAAAATATTATTTAGACACTACTTGTTTTATTAAGATTTTTATTTAAATTTTGCATTTTAAATAATATTTAAAATGCAAAATTTAAATAAAAATCTTAAAAAATTTAAATAATATTGTGAAATGTTATATTATAATAATATGCCACCTGGGCTTAAAGCAAATAGTGAAATGCCTTAAGTTATAAAAAATAAAAAATCTTGGTTTCCAGAGCCAGTTAATGAATCTTAAAACTGTTTGACTATACTATTAAAGTCTCAAATAAAAAAATTATACAAAAAAAAATTGTGCGATCTTGATTACAACAATTCATAGCCAAATGAATGGGACAAAGGGGAAAAAATGTGTGTCTGTAAATATTTCAATTGTATACTTAATAATTTACACGCGCTTAGTAAATTCTTTATTTCATTTTTTTGTAGTCGCCGATATCATTATTGTGGATTGGAACCGTGTAGGTGAAAGATAAGGACAGCAGCTACTAATAAATTTCGGCAACCTGCAGTGAAATTTATACCTAATCCTGATCCCAAATTACGTAGGCCCCGCCACCGATCCCGCCGATCCCGACGTTTCGATAACTCTAGCCAACGGAACACACCAAAATACTACATATCTACACACGCAACATCGTCGCCGCCGGCGGTGGCGAGGACCCCTGTTTCAGCCATTTGCGAACCGAACCTAAGGGCAAGGATCAGCCGATGGACAAAACAATGCCCCGCGCTAAGCTGAGGATTGGTCTCACAGTAGACACCCTTATGGCGGAGGGCGTACAACCCTACATCTTAAAACTCTGGCTGAGCACTCTGCTCGCTCTCGCGACCGGTGCAACTGTGAAGGCCCTTAAGACCAGCAGTGATTCAGTCATTCCTAAAAAACATTTATTCATTGTAGGGGTGCCGTCGGTTCGGACGCCTTCAGTTTTTTGCGATCTCGACACTTCTGCACTCTTACACATGAGAGTTTATGGGTATAATTAGATTGCCATTTAAAATCCCTTTCAAACGGTATACGTTTCTTGTATTTTGGTATATAGGGGTGTATGGGCGGCCATATGAAGGCAATTTTTAAGACGTATACGTCAAAATCAAAACGTCGGATGCATTATTTCTGGTTTGAATTAGTTAAGCTATTTTTCTAGTTATAATGCGATAATCTGCTAACGTAGTTTTTACACACCAATAAAAAATCTTTGTATAGATGTTTGTAATAAACCTACAAAATACGTCGAAATATTTGAATTTTTAATTATCATCCTCAATTAATGCGCAGACGCGACGAGGTTCCGAATTCAAAGGTTATTTTTTATACACTTTTATGTACACCTATTCCTACAAGGCTGGGTTGGCCAGACTACTATTGTTTTAAAGGTAATTAAGTCTCATTTTAATTTACTGACTCAAGTGCTACACAAAATACGAAAATAATCAAACGACGGAATGTGAAATAAAACTGGTCAAATGCTAGTCGGACTAACACGTGAAATGTTTTTTTTTATAAAAAAAGGGTGTATGGACAGGAGGCTCACATGATGGTAAGTGATCACTGCCGCGCATGGACAACCACACTATTTAAAGGGTCCCGTGATTTTACTTTTGATTTATTATTTTACTTTTGCATATTATATTCTGTTGCCTCTGTGGTCTAGTCGTCAGATGTCGGTGTTAGCAACATGAGGTCTCGGATTCGATTTCTGGGTCAGGTATTTAAAAAAATATGCTTTTAAGGGTTCTGATAAAAACAACGTTGCCCAAGATTGGAAAGTGTGAGTTTCATGAGGTCCTGGGTTCGATTAACCGAGGACCCAGGATCGAACCCTGGACGGGTTTGGAAAGTGCCCGGTAGCCATCTTCGGCTAATCGAGGGTGCATTTGTTCTACCTCTGAATATCTCTTCGGGGATACCGGCGTGAAAATACTCTTAATTTTATTACTATTTGTGACACTAACACTAGTCAGATACCCGTATTTATATAAGCTTGTAAGGGACGGTATATCGAAAAATTAAGAAAACGTGCCATTTTTACGTTCTAGTTGTGATTCCTTTTCTTTCGTGAGAAATGCAAAATTATAAATGTTAGATAGATAAATAATTGTTAAGTAATATAATTATGTGATTGGCTGGTTGTCAGATTGAAAAATAAATTTTTCTTCTTTTTTCTGTAATTGATTACAGCGTTCAAAACTTACTAATACATTAAGTTATAAGCAGATATGGGTATACATACACATGCAAATACATACACACTCGTATATAGACATATAAAAATGCACCCATATATACATATTCCCAGATACAAATATAAACATATTATATTACAGTACATTATCATGTATGAAAAATTTCAAAGATATAAATAACTAGCTGACCCGCGCAGCTTCGCCCGCGAGTATATTAAAAAGTCGTCCAAATAGCTTTTAATAAAAATTTTATCCCCTAAATTTTATGACCTCCAGGGATTTTTGAAAAAAAAAAGCATATGTTTGACCGCGGAACTTCATCTATATCTATGCCAAATTTCATCAAAATCGGTCCATCCGTTTAGCCGTGAAAGCGTAACAGACAGACAGACAGACTTTCGCATTTATAATATTAGTATGGATATGTAATTTTCATACGTATACTAATTATGTAGTCTCAATAGTTTCTTTTCCTCGTTCCATGACTGTCTTACCTTTTATCTGTTTAGAATGAAAGTTGTCAACTTATTGTTTATAACTTACACAAAGGTTATAGACATAGTGATCTATTAAAAAGGTGAAATTAATTAAATTTGCTATTATCCGCGAACTATTCTATGTATCCTTCGCGATGATACCGAAAAGAGAGACGTCGGTCTAATAAATGGATAAGACTCACCGATGGTTCGGATCAAACGAAGACCCCAGCGGCACACTTATCCGCCCACATCCACCACACTTTTACAACCACGACCACGCCGGCACCAATCACAAAAGCACACAATTCATTTACACACTCAGCGCACGTTTTTACTTCGAAACCGAAGCATCTTCAGGAGAAACGAACACTACCTCACTGTACGCGAGTGTAAGTAATACTCGCTGAGTATACATAGAATAGTTACATAGAATAGTTCGGAGGATACATAGATTAGTTCGCGGATAATAGCAAATTTAAATAATTTTACCTTTTTAATAATGGATTTCCGCAAAGTAACGCCTGAATCAATAAAATATAGTGATCTATAATTAAATGAAAACTATGTAATTTAATAAATAATTTGTGAATTACCAAAAGGAACGAACTGTCTTTCAGGCTAAACTAGTGAGCCTTCCACCTTAATACTTCAACTCTATGTAACTATATTTTGGAAAATAAATATATTTTTATTATTCTCATTCTTATTTTCACGCCAAGCAATCTAAATCGTACATTGCTCAGACTTGTCGCGCTCGCAGAACTCTCAAACCAGCTGTTTATTTTGAGCGGTACGTGGCGCATAATAAATTGCTTATTTTTGTATTTCCTTAAGTTTTAATATTACTAAGAATAAGAACTGTGAAGCATTATAAAAAACAAACATAATAGAGTAACATTATAGAGTTCTGCATTGTCTCGCCCGGATCTGGTACCAACGCCTTACATATTCCTGCCGCAATAGCGTCAGTGCTTTCACTGTCATGTTCCGGTTTGGAGGCTAAGGTAGCCGGTAAACTTATGCATGTGGCATTAGACCTCGCCACAAGATAGCAACGCACCATTAACATCTTTGATGCCTATAGACGATGGTTGGCTCTTTCCATCAGGATACCCATCTGCTTGTTTGCTATCTTATTATATAAAAATAATTTAATTTTACAAAGTAAAATTTAAAGTTTTAATATTTTAAGAATAAGCACTGTGAAGCATTATAAAAATCAAATTTTATAAAGTTGAGTTTAAAAATCGTCAAAAAAATAAAAAATCCCACACTAAGTCGGTCTCACTTCGTAACCGAAGCATCCTGCGAAGACTATAGACAGAACTCAATAAAAGCTTATTTAGTCGTAGCCAGAACGTCGCGCTTATAACTACTAATACATAGAAATACATACGAGTATATATAGAACCATATTTAATAAACATCCAATTACAGAAATATCTATTCGTGTCACTACCGTCGTGACTTCTAGGTGGTAAGTTCTGCAACGTCTCGCCCAGGTCTGGTATCACTACCTAACCTATTCCTGCCGCAATAGCGTCAACGCTTGTCATTGTCGTATTCCGGTCTAAAGGGTAAGGTAGCCGGTAGAATTGTGTGAACATTGTCATCCCACCACACATATAATAGTCCATGTTATTGTCTATTTCTGGCTGGAAGATAAGATAGCTTGTTAATTTTCACATGTAGCTTTACAATAATATGAAAAACTGTTTAGAAAGTATCTACGATAGGTCAAAATATACGTTGAGTTCAACAATATATCCCGAAATCGATTGAGATTGTTACACTTTAAAATATTGTCATCGTTTTTTCTTAACGATTGAGAATAGGAGGAAAATCTGAATTAATTCATTTTTACCTGTTTCTTCTGAGCAATTTCTTCTGATTAAATTTGTTACGGCGTTTCAGGTTTGCGGTGCAAAAAGTTCATTGCTCAGTATCTGGTTCAAACTAGTTCTATTCAACATTGTCAGTTAAAAGCAGGTTAAAAGATAGCTTAACTGTTACTTATTACATTTTTAAACGAAAAAATCTCATACTAAATCATTGTGTTATAATATTTTCAAAGAAAAAATAATTTTTAATATAACAAACATTAAAAATAAGTTTTAAATTATTGTGAGTGATTTGTTAAAATTCGGGCAAAATCATTGTATGTATCAATGTTACCTTGCGTTTTTTATATTGTATGTATGGGACATATTATAAATATGAAAGTTTGTGTTTTGAGTATTATAAATATGAAATGTTTTGAGTTAAGTTTGAAAGTTTAGATGTTTGGATGTTTAAATGTTTGGACGTTTGTTACTCAGCGTTATCATCCCCCGTGTGGGTTCGAGCCCCAATGAAGATTAGGCCAATTGCCGTTCTGTCAGGCAGGTCGTAAGAGGCGACTGATTGGCTAAGCTAGTCACTACAATACTGCCTACTAGGTGGTAGAGTTCTGCATTGTATCGCCCGCCCGCCTTACCTAGTCCTGCCGCAACAGCGTCAGTGCTTGTCTCTGTCGTGTTCCAGTTTGGAGGGTAAGGTAGCCGGTGTGTGGCATTAGATCTCGCCACAAGATAGCAAAGCTCCATTAACATCTTTGGTGTCTATAGGCGATGGTAAATTCTTCATATATGCTTGTTTGCTATCTTATGATAAAAAAAGTCATGTTAAAACGACGGCACTGATTTGGATGAAATTTAGCACAAAAGTAGAAGATACCGTGGAACAGCACACACAGTACTTTTTCTACCGGAAAAATAAGTTGTTTCTACGTAATTTACCAAATACTTAAAATGAAACTGGCAGTATCCTACTTTTGTTTCAGCATCTAGTTTGACCTAAAGTTAATTACATCACCTAAATGCATTCATAAAATGACATTAGCAAGCGTAGAGCAGTTCAAGCACGCAATTATACCATACATAGGTATGTTGGTTCCGGGCTCCTGTGAAAAATAAACCAACTGCCGTTCTGCCAGGCAAGTTATAAAAGGCGATCGATATTCGAGTCACTACCGTCGTGACTACTAGGTGATGGAGCTCTGCAATCTGCATTGTCTCGCTCGGGTCTGGTACCACCGCCTCACGTATTTCTGCCGCAATAACGTCAGTGTTAATTATTGTCGGGTTCCGGTTTGGAGGATAAGGTAAACCGGTAAAAAAAAGCCGGTAAACTTATGCATAATATGGCATTAGAACTCGCCATAAAATAACAACGCACTATTAACATCAGGAGACCCATCTGCTTGTTCGTTTTCTTACGAATATGCTATAAAAATAACATGTGGATCACAGGTTAAGAAACACTTGCGTATAGGATACTTTTTACCCCATAAAATAAGTTGTTCCCGTGGGATTAACGAAAACCTTTTACATTGCAACGGGCTGCCACCACGCAGTTATAATCTTTAATATTTATAGTTATCAAAATGTTTACCATATATTTAAATTTTAACTTGTAATTACCTTATTACTTTCGAAGTTATGCAAGGATGTTTGTAGTCTAAGCATTACAGTAATACAATATTAAATTATGGTTTTTAGTGTTTAATTAATTATGCTCATTATTTTTGCATGACGTTAATGTATTCAAATTAGAATGCTGTTTTTAGCAAACTTACTTAATATTTTTGAAATAACTTTCAAGTTATTACACAGATTGACTTTAAAATCATATCAGTTTTTCTAATTTAAAAAGTGCGTCAAATACCGTCAATTGGATACAAATCGGTCAATTATTGAAAAAAAGAAATTTTGACATTGCTTCGAATTTTTCAACCTACCGATTATTTAGGTAAAATAATCTCAAAAATTGAGTTGAATGCCATTTGAAAGATCAAAATCGATCATCGTTTCCAAAATATACAGCTTTTCAAAAATAAATATACTGCCATCTTTAACAAAATAATGTTTGAACTAAAAAAAATTATGCTTTATAGAAAAAAAATCATTATCCAAAACAACTACTCTCGTATAGGAACGAGCTTAATATATTTATTTATTTACACCTACCTAACAATTTTTCGCATTTGCAGTTTATGTCACATTTTTCGCAAAAGCTTCAAGTTCAAAATGGTATAATTTGTAATTGTGTCTATTTAAATAAAATACTGACCTATAACATTTAATTTAACCTTCAGTTTTAATGTTGAAAGCAGGGATACCAAAAATTTAGAGTGAGCACACCAACCACGCTAGTGTGCGTGGTTTGATGTACTGAGTGCTAAATGTGAGTTTTATTTTCGCATTGGATCGTGAGCGCGTTTGGAGTTTACTAGGAATTTGTATGTGATTTGTACAGCGCCACCTAGTGGTAAACGTGAGAAACCAGTTTACCACTAGGTGGCGCTGTACAAGTCACATACAAATTCCTAGTAAACTCGAAACGCGCTCACGATCGAATGCGAAAAGAAAAACTCACACTTAGCACTCGGTGAGCACACAAGTGACACTCGTTGACATTTCACACAAGCAGATATTTCTGAGGACATTTTTAATTGTCAGTTGCTTAGAAATACTACCTCTAGAGGTTTATATATTCAAACTGGCTACCATATATTTAAATTTTATCTTGTAATTACCTCATTACTTTCAAAGTTATGCAAGGATGTCTGCATTGTCTGGCTAGACTAAACCATGACAGTAATACCATACTATATTATGGTTTTTAGTGTTTTATTAATTATGGTCATAATTTTTGCATGAAGTTATGTACAAATTATATACAACTTTTAAGCATATTTTAGACGAAATTTCTTTCTTTCATGCTTTCTCACTGTTTTGGGTTTGCTGGAAGAAATCTCTTACAGAGATAAGCTCGCCTTTTGTGGAGTTTTTCAAGAAATAAAATGTAATTTTGCCTCTATGTGTACAATAAAGTATTAAATAAATAAATAAAAACAAACAAGTAAATGGTTGTTCTCACGAAAATATCGTGCTTATAGAAATCAAAGATGTTAATTATATGTTATCAAACATGTAGCGACAATGTAATGACAAGGTGTGCAAGTTTTCCGACTACCTAACCCTCCGAATCGGCATAAGGTAGCGATTGGACAGCTTATTATATATAAATTCCATGTGACGTTGTTTACCCGCGATGGGCTCTGAAACTACTCGACCGATTTCAATAAAATTTTACAGATATCTTCTGTTTGGTCTGAGCTAAAGATAAGATGGTTTTTATCTCAATTTATACCCCAACCCCCCCCCCCCCCCCCCCCCCCTCTCCCTATTAAGTATCCCACCAAAAAAAGCAACGTTTGCCGGGTCAGCTAGTGACTTATAATCGTTCCTTATAGACACTTTTGCATTTTTCTTAAAAAAAAAACAGTACGGTGTGAATTGGGCCCGCACACTAGGGTTCTGTAATATCGAACCACATTTAGTTCAACTAGATACGTATAATGTGTTTAAGCAATTATCTCGTGGTAGGAAACTCTAAAAACTTAGCAAAGGAAATTTTGTCATGTCAAAAGTGCCCGAGTGCGAACCCTTAGCTTAAAATGAAATAAAATGAAATGAAAAATATTTATTTGCAAGAATATGGGTTTCACAAGTTATTAAAAATAAACACATGAGGTCCCGGGTTCGATTCCTGGGTCGGGCAATTCAAAATTGTGTTTTTTCAGTTTTCTGATAAACACAAAGTTGCCCGGGATTGGAAAGTGCCCGGTTGGCGATAGGCTTGCCACCTATCACATTTGTGGGACCAAGTATCTTCGGCTAATCGTGGGTGCACTTGTTGTACCTCTACCGCTTACCCCTTCGGGGATACGGGCGTGAAGATACTTCTTTAAATTACCATCATATTCTACCATAATATGGTGTGCAAACATTTGAATTTCGGTCGATTTTCTTACACACACACACTGAGAAGATCTGGCGGAAGAAACTCAGCGGGCTTGTTTTTTTTTCTATTTCATGTATCACAATTATTTATGTATTACAATATTTACAAAAATTATTTCACAACAAAAGTTACAATTTACAAAATATCATCTTATGCTCAATCCAAATTTTTACAATTCACAAAAAATTTTACCCTTTTACAATATTTGTTTAAGTACCTTTATATATACCTAATAATATAAAAATAATAATATACCTAACGGTATAAGATTAAAAAAACAATGTTAGTAATAGCAAACAATTGCTGTCTTTTAATTTTATACATATTGCTGCTAAAAATGATGTAGATATTTGTACGAAGTATTTGACAACACAATAATTAAAAGCTTTGAATTATCTCTAATCTCAAATAAGCTTTGAACTTTCAATGAGCTCACAGTTGAATGTGAAATTACACTTCACTCATTAATAAATGATTATCGCTTATTTCCTGCGATAACCGGAGCCGACAGTTTATCTGGAACAAGGGCGTTAATACTACCACCCGTCTCCAAGCTATAAGGGTTCGAACCCGGGCATTTTTTACATGACACATTTGCCTTTGTTAAGTTTTTAAAGTTTTCCTTACCACGAGATAAGCGCTAAAACACATATAAATCTAAATACTAAACTAAACTAGACAAAACAAATACAAAGCAATCAATCATAAGATCTACTTTAATTCCTTTGTGATAAGAGTACCGACGCATATCCTGTCGACCTTTGAGGTGGAGGAATTCTGGCGACTGGTGTGGTCTACCGGAGGTTCCGGGGGAGACTCCGGAATGAAGCGCGCGTCACGTCGCCGTCAACACGTGACAAAGTGTAGTTTTTAAGTATATTTTATTAATATGTATGTTAGTCTATAAGGTATTTATAATATGGGCCATGTTGACTACAATAAATGGTTAAATAAAATAAATAAAATAATTTTTTGTTGTACTCCAAAAACGACACATACAATAGAGAACTAATAATATCTGATTTTATATAATTTGGCGGTCTTATCGCCTAAAACGATCTCTACCAGGCAACCAGCAAGTTAAGGATTATTTGCAAAAGAAGCAAAACATGCAAATTGGTGCACAATCTATACGATAATATATAAATTACAGTTGCCATAGATACATAAACATAGATACATAAACAATACATAATAATATATATTTACATAATTGACTTGTTTCGTGTAATTACCTACGAAATAAAGAATATTTGATTTGAATTGAATTGAATGGACTGTATAATGAATTTACGTACACAATATGTACCTAGTTGGAGTGAATATGGCTCGATATTACGGAAACGTTATGGCCAATTGCACTAACTTTGTCTTAACTTAGGACAGCTTTTAGTGCCATGCTGTCACATTCTTTTCATTTGATACAAAAAAGCGACCGCGTACCTACTACTTAGAATTTCCTACACTAAGACAATGTTACTGCAATTGGCCATTAAAGTATGGGTCCATTTCACACTGTACTGGTTTGTTTTAGGAAAGATACAAAAGTATTTATAAGGAAGGATTATTATTTAAGTTAATTAGTTACTAGCTGACCCGGCGAACGTTGTTCTGCCTTTTTAACTACTCTTATTTTTTTCTATATTTCCTCACCTTTTGAATAAACCTTCCCTGGACTTCAACAATTAATTCAAAACCAAAATTAGCCAAATCAGTTCATCCGTTCTCGAGTTTTAGCGAGCTATCCAACAGCAATTGATTTATATATATATATTTATTTTGCTTCAAATAAAATATCTTCAAAATACCGAATTCGAACTCTTACAGGTTTATTATATGTTTAGATTACAGTGCTACCGTTATACTTTCCTCGGACAATTTAACCTAATAACCTATTTAGACTACTTATTAAAAAAGCAATATATTTTATCTAGCCATTTGCTGACATTCAGGCGTTTGTGGGAACAAAGATAACCATTAAAACTCAGAACCAAGTTTCAAGCTAGAAAAAAACAGGTTTAATATATTTAGTTTTTATATTAGTGATACAGCGTGGGAGTAATTGATTTTGAATTTAATATTTAAAATACAGTATTACATTTGAATAGATTGGAAGTTATTTAAATTATGGAAAGTTGTTTGCAATTTTGATAACTTGCTTATAAGATATCCATTATTATCTATTTTCCATACATTACATTTTTAAGTTTCTAAACGTTCTGAAAATTTTCAAATAGATATAAATTTAAATGCTGATATGCAATAATAAACTCAAAATACACTCTAAAGGCCTACGCAAAGGAGGGACTATTCACGGGGTACTTTTTTCTTCACTCCCTTATGAACTGTATGGAAAAACGCAATCAGCAGATTAAAAGTATGCCGTACAAAATGTCCCTCGAATAACCGAGGAAGCCGAGAGACCGGAATGGACAAAAATATGAGAGAATCACTGGAAAAATAGAACTAACGTGGGCAACAACGCACACAGCGAATTTTGGTCTGCGTTGAGCGCTCGAGAGTGATTATAATAACTTTAAAGTTACTGTCAGTCTTTCTTCTGGACCAATGCAATGCTTTTTCTCAAAGTTGATTTAAATTACAGCACAACAATCTCAGAATATTTGCCTACATAACGTGTCTTCACTAAATTTCCGGGCAACAAATAATCGCACACCGTGTGTGTTGAGTTCGTGGTAGGTATGTTCTCGACGGACATTTTTTCACGATTCAGGGATTTTTAATACCTACGGATAAAAGTACCTCGTCTGCGCAGGCCATAAGAATTCGCCAAAATTTAAGAGCTCGTGTGGTCTAACTAACACATATATGGTCGTATGTATGTGTTAGTTTTAAAATGCGCAAAATATTTAGTAGAATAAGCTGGCAAGTATACATGAATTATAAAAAAATGTTTCACTTATATTGATGCAATCTTTCTTTGTTTGGCTCATCCATGTTTTATTCATACCATAAAAACTGCGTGAAATATGGTCCAAAAACTCATATTTTAGCTACTAAAACTACAATATATTTTGTAAAGCATTAGAACTAGTTTTAGGAGTTATTAATAAGCACATTTTGGAAAGACCTTGTATTTAAATCTAGAGGCTAGTTTTGTGTACGTGAATCAAGTTTACGGCACACATGCATAACTGCGTAACATTGACGCGAAATTCATCGCGAATATTTTGGGCATAGTAACTATTTGCAATGAAAAAGGCAGTCGTCTGTTAGTCACGCACTCATACGAATATTACACACACTTGCTTATGTAACGAATGCACACAGAAGCACAAAATAGTCGCACAACGATATTATGTCCGGACGCAGACAGTACCCTTGAACGTATGCATATCTAGGAGATTAATTATCGGGTTTGAAAAAATATGATAATTCAATGCGCATTTATGTAAAAATTTATTCTGATAGATTACGTTTTGAAATATAGATTTCTATACTAACAAATTTCATTTTACGTATTAACAGATAGATTATTTACAACTAGCAGTCATCCGTTGGTCGAAATTCGTCCATAGTTAACCAGTAAAATCTCTCCGAAGTTTGACAACAGATTTAAGCCATAATCATAATAATGCAATTTCCCCCTTTGAAGGATAGGCCAACCTCCGTTCTACCAGGCAGGTCGTAAGAGGCGACCGATTGGCTATGCGAGACACTACCATCGTGGCTACTAGGTGGTAGAATTCTGCATTTTTTCACCCGGGTCTGATACCACCGCCTTACCTATTTCTGCCGCAACAGCGTCAATGCTTGTCACTGTCATGTTCCGGTTTGGAGGGTAAGGTAGCCGATAAACTTACGCATGTGACATTAGACCTCGCCACAAGATAGCAACGCTCTATTAACATCTGGTGTCTATAGGCGATGATTTACTCTTCCCATCAGGAGACACATGTGCTTGTTTGCTATCTTATGATATAAAAAAATTATGGCATGTGTATGTGAATATTATTTTGCATTTCTAACGAAGAGTAATGTATCTAATGATTATTTTTATCAATTTAATGTGTTTCTAAAATATTAGCTTTTTGCACTTCACAATGTGAACTTTAACTGTGCCGCCTTTCGACCACATTTGCCACATTTTGACCGCATTGTTAGTCGCGTGATTTTCATCCCTGACCATCGATGGGACTTGGGCTCGATTCCCCACAGGGGCAAGGGTTTGTATAATGAGCACGGGTGTTTACTAAATAAATATATTGTACTAGCTGCAGCGTGTAGCCCGCTGCATTATAACAGTTTATGGTAAATCCCGCGGGATCACCTAATTTTTCCCGAAAGCAAAATTATTCTATGTGCTGTTCCAGGTCATCAGCTACCTGTATGTCAAATTTCATTCAAATCCGTTCTGTCGTTTTTGCGTGATTGAGTAACAAACATCCATCCAAACATCCAAACTTTCGCATTTATAATATTGGTATAGATAATAGAATATATAGATTTCTATGAAGGTATTAATTTCGTTAATACCCATATCATCTGCAAGTTATTTGCTTACTTTGGGGTTAAATCCATTCGTGTAATTTGTTCAGGGATATTTTTTCTCAGTAATTTCGCACTCCTCCGTTCGAGAAATTGTCGTAATCTATACATATAATAAAATCGTAGGGAAGTCAAAACTATACATTAAATATTTTTTTAAAAGAATACTTGAGGCGTGATCTACAATTGATATCGAAGCCAAAAATATAGTTTTTAGAATTTTTGTTTGTTTGTCTGTATGTATGTCCGGGGTAAACTAAAAAGGTACTGCGTGGATTTACTTCAAATTTTGCATGAATATAACTAACAGGTCGGGTCAACATATAGGCTACATATTATCACGCCATCACCTAAGGGGGAGAAGCTGTGCGGAGTAAAGGAAGTCCGCACGGACGAAGTCGTGGGCAACAGCTAGCAAGGGATAAAAAGTGTTTGTTTCACATATTAATTTACATATAGATATCTTTGAAGCAACGAACTAGCGGTACCAGCTTTGGTATAGACTCATAAGTTCTGGGTTCGAATCACGGGTCGGGCAATTTGCACTAAACTAGTTTTCAACCGACTTCCCAAAAAGGAGGTTCTCAATTCTATTGTATCTTTATTGTAACTAGGTCACTTATAAACCGATTTTGAAATTCCTTTTTTTTGAGAGAGTATAATTTTCATTTATCCCGATTTAAATTTGGAAAAGATCTGATGACTTCCAGAGATCGGGGAAATTAGAAGAGGGTTGTTGCAGTTTTAGGTCTTTTTTATTATTCTGAAAAACATAACTTATAGTAGAGGAGCCCAAGATGCTAAATGGGATGCCAAGATGCTAACGTGAGTGTCGTAGGGATCTATTGAATCTTGTAGATAAAATTATAGAAAACATAAAAGATTATACCTAATGTGTTTCATTTAAATGGTGAAGAAAAAACCTACAGATAAAAAAATGTTTTAAAAATCAGTGACACGGAGAGACTAAAGCGCCTCAGATTAGGGTATGATGGGTTAATTGCCAGCTAAAATTTAGAAAATCTGACGATTCAAGCGTAGCGTAATGGAGTGGGAGGGTCACAAAGTTGCAAAGAAAACGTTTTCTTAATATTTTCTAGTGCGTCTGAATTTTTTTTTATTATGGAGGAAATGTGAAAATAACGAAAAAATATAATCTGACAATTTCTACAAGCCGAAGCTATCTTAATTTTGTTTTATTTTTCTGCCTAAGTTATCAGCCTGTATATAAAGAGCTTATATTTGTCGAAGAGCTTAGAGCTTATTTGTTGTAGATTACCGATCAACTTTATATTTCGAATCGGAATAAACCCGTACTTTATAATAAAGTATGTTCTTTATTTTGAATAAACGTACTTTATAATTTTTTTTGGCAATAAAGTCCGTGAAAGTACTTTATTTTATCATTTCAGTTAAAATTGTCAACTTAAGGGAACAAAAACTTAATCTACCTTTGTTTGTAACAAAAATGATGCTGACCACATTTAAACATCATCTGAAACGTATTTTTTGTATCATTTCACTTTACTTGATTTTTTGTTGTATGAATATAATGATATTGAATATATATAAAACTCTCATTTATAGTTTTTTCTTTAAGGTGCATCCAGTGACGGGACGAAACTAATTGGTGAAAAGCATTGTCATATATTGCTAGAAGCAACAAAAAATATGTATGGTAAACGAATAGCATAGCTAATATATAATACTTTATTTTTTAATCTTGTACTTTATTATTTAACCTTAAAAGGAAAATTTACTCTATTTTTTCAATTAAAAGGTGGCAACCCTAAACACGACAATTTTTACATCTGACTTATACCGGCATACAATTAATTTGCAAGTAACCTGAACTACTCGTAGAGTAGGTGCAACTAAATATTAATAAATTATCGCAGTAAACCAACGTTCAATGCGAACGTGCTAAAAACAGACATTCGAAAAAACTGAGCAATTAGCATATTATAGCGTGCTATTTCATCTCTCATCTAACTGGTCCGCGTAATTTCACGAGGCCCGTATATACAACAACTCCTGTACGGTCGTTTGCATAGCAATTAGTACTGTTTTTGCAGTATATTGTGGTTAATGTAAACCTTGATGACACATGACCTTGAGAGACACGAGCATTAATTGTTTCCACCTTAAAGCATACACCATCGACTACGAGTTTAATGTTATAGTTTTCCAAAAATCTGGCGATCGCAGCAATCTGCAGTTTCCCGAGCAACCCGTAAGGTGGCATTTCAACAAAAGTGTAACTCCGTCAAAGTTTTAACTACATGGAGCTGACTGCAAATACGTTCCCATTGCTCTCAATCAGCAAGATCAGCAAAAAATCAGCAGGTGACCCCAGTTAGAGTTTTGTAGATGGAGTTCAGAGTTCTACAATGAGTCGTCCGGGTTTTATGCAATAGTTTACTATTTTCTGCTTTGACAGCGTCAATATTCGCCAGCGATAAGTAAACTTATGCATGTTGCAGTATATCGATACGGATACTCCATACGGATAGCAACGCACCATTAACAGCTGTTGTGCGTGGCTCGACACGCACTTTTCCAATATATTTAAATGTACTAACAGTCCCTAACAACTTCCCTGCCAGTTGAGTAATATTGATATACTCTTTCATATATATATATATATATATATATATATATATATATATATATATATATATATATATATATATATATATATATATATATATATATATATATATATACTCTTTTATACAAACGTTCATCCCATATTCAGGGCCATTATGGACTGATTTTTGGAAAAAGTGACCTATGTTTGACCCCAAGTCTTAAACTATTTGCAACTAAATTTCATCAAAATTGATTCAGCGATTTAACGTGATAGTGAAAGATAGAAAGTCTTTCATATTTATAAAATTAGAAAGCATTGATAATAGGAAACACGCAGATTGAATGGGACAAAAAAGCATCCTTTCACTCACCAAAGTTGTTAATGAAGTGTTATTTTGTAGTAATACATGAGTTTACCAGATACCAGGTACCTTAATCCCTAAATTAAAAAATAATATCCACAGACAACAATGGAGCTATGGCAAAAGGAAAAGTTAAGGTGTGATATAAAATACTCGGGCGAAATATAACATACTTAAAAAAAACTCGTAAAACTTTAAAAACTTCTATATCTAGTGATCAGTTCAATCGACCGAAACGATCGAAAGCAAAGAAGAATTCGCCGCGTTGAACCGGTCGACAGTAATTGAGTTGGTGAGAGCGTACCAGCTAGAGGCAAAGTCGTAGGTTCAAATCCTATTGTGCCGAACTTTTTCTTTTTTAAGTTTTTAAAGTTTTCCCAAGCATGGCATAAGTGCTAAAGCACATATATACTAACTTGTAGTTACGATTGTAATGACATTTAGCTTTAATCCCCGCTTTGATCCTGATCTCTGCCTTGCCACGCAGTTCACAAAAGGTGAACGATGGGTCAATCATGATATAAATACGCAACTGTGATGTAGTAGAGTTCTGCTATGTCTCGCCCGGATTTGGTACCATCGTCTTGCCTATTCCTGTCACAATGGTGTCATTTGTTGTTACTATTATATTCCAGTTTGGAAGCTAAGGTAGACGGTAATAATAATCATAATAATAATAATTTTATTTGCCAGAATACACTTAAACTCAAACTTGCGCTTATAGCATTTCAACCCGCAATACTGATGGCGTCGCACCAAAAACGACATTATTTTCTCTAAGCGATGGTCGACTTTTCTCAACTGAAGAGTCATCTACTTGTTTGATATCTATAAAACAGAGCGCAGAAAAACTCGATTTCTTTTAATTGAGTTTTTTATTAATAAAAATATTTTACAAAGAAATAATTAAATGTAGGTAATTCCTTATTTCCTTACTAGCTATTGCCCGTGACTTCGCTCGAATAAAGTAAGAGGCAAAAATAGCCTATGTCACTCTACATCCCTTCAACTATATCCACTTAAAAATCACGTCAATTCGTAGCTCCATTTTGCCGCGAAAAACGGACAAACAAACACACACATAGACTCTCCCATTTATAATATTAGTATGGATTCACGGTTGCTCATAATAATTATTTTTTAATCAATTTTTTACCGGTCAGATTGCTGGTATAAAAATAAAAATATATGCTAAGATACTGTTGTGTTAGTTTAGCTAGTCTAGCTCTAATATAGCTATAAGCATTCGTATTGACTTTTTTTAATAATAATGATAATCTTTACGTTCTTCTTTTTTACAACGTACATTTAATAAAATATTAGTAAGCGTAGGATTGTCTGAGGAGACAGAAGTCCAAACTGAATTGTACCCGTATATTTATTAATACTTTATTTTATAGCTGTTTTATAATATTAATCGCAGTGTTAGTCCATACCTCTTTTGAAGAAAAAATCATCCAGCTTACTAATAAGCATCTCGTAAAAGGTGAAAGGAGATTAATACGTTTCACTAACATCGATTATTATTATCCAGGGGTTCTTTAAGTCGGAAGAGTTAAAAATTACAATTTACAAAATTTCAAAGTTTTTAAAGAGCTACAAAAATTTGTTGATAAAAAAGATAAAAAAAAAAAAACAAACAATGAGGCAAACAAATTTAAAGGAAGCATTGGCTTTGCAAGCTAACATTGGCAAGTGGAAAATTTTGTAATGGTTTTTTTTTATAAAATAAATAATATTTGCGTATGGAAATCAAGAGCCACAGCTTCTCATTCAGAGTTGCATATTGTGGCTCGCGAGCCGCAAGTTGCCGACCCCTGTTATAGACTATTGATTAGGTGGTAGAGTTCTTGAACGTCTCGCTCGGGTTCGGTAACATCGCCTTATCTATTCCTGGCGCTATAACATCAATGCTTGCCAAATCAGTGGTCTGGTTTGAAAAGTAAGGTAGCTCGTAAACCTGTGCATATGACATCACATTCCCTCTACATGAATAACATCGCACCATTAAAATCTTCAACATCTATAGACGATCGCAATCTCTTTCTATAAAGCGAATCATTTGCTTATATGCTATTTTATCTTTAGTACCTTCACGCCCGTACCCCGACGAGTAGGCAGAGGTACAAGCAGTCCACCAACGAATAGCCGAAGATACTTGTCCCACAATGTGATAGGTAGCAAGCCTATCGCCAGCCGGGCACTTATCCAATACCGGTCAACGTTGTTTTTATCAGAGAACTGAAAAAACACATTTGTATTGCCCGACACGGGAATTAAACCCAGGACCTTATGTGGTCAACACCGACACCAGATGATAAACTTAGATGGGGAACCTTTATCGTCTGTACGGAAATATAAACCTTCAATAGACATCAACGAGCTCGAGATTAAAAGAATTTTCATTTTCTCGTAAAATATTTTGTGATCTTGTTTTAATTTAAATTCAAAAATGTATAAATTATATGAATATAATAATAATATACTAATAATAATATTCACCGAACAAATTACACTTACGGATCTTACCCCAAAGTAAGCAAATTATTTGCTTAATTATGAGTGTTAGTTAACGATAGTAGTACATAGAAATACATATATAAATACTAGAATATAGTTAATAACCACCCAAACCCGGAAATACAAACATTTATGCTCATCACACTCGGGTGCGATCCCCGACGGGAGCAACTTGGGTTATACTTTTTTTATCATGGGATAGCAAGCAAAAAATGAATCTTCTGTTGGTAATATTTAACCATCGTCTTTGGACAACTAGTATTACAGGCATTTCAAGCCAAGTATATAAATTTATCGACATGACAGTAAAAAGTACAGATACCATTGTTGCAAGAAAAGGTAATGGTAGGGGAGGTTTCTCGAGCGTCTTATTAGTAGATTAAATTATAGGAAAAATATAAGGTTATATTATAATGTTTTTCATTTCAACGGTGAGAAAAATATCTAGGAATAAAAAAAATGTTTAAAAAAGTGACATGGAAACACAGAAGCGCGTCAGATTAAGGTATGGTGAGTTAATTGCAGAAAAATGTTGCTTTTGCGTTTGCGTCCCAATAAAGTAATTAATATCCAATCGGTTTCGCTTACATAGGTAATCATTTTCATTATAAAACAGTTATAAACAAGCTGATTGAGAGATAAACACAAGGGATGTTAATGGTGCGTTGCTATCGGTATGGCTGGATAACAATGCCTTAAGCACAAGTCTACCGGCTACCTTACTCTCCAAACCGGAATACGGCGGTGATACCATATATCCGGGCGAGAAGTTGCAGAATTCTGCCACCTAGTAGTGACAAGTAGAGCCAATCATTCGCGTTTTACGATTTGCCTGGCAGAGTGGAAGATGGTCTACTTTTCAAAGGGGCTCAAGATAAATGTAGCACCAACCACCTAGTTAGAAGTCACGATGTTAGCAACAAACGTGTTGCTGTCAGCCATCGCACACCTATTACGAGATGTTTGGCAATAAGGCAATTGGCCATTTTTTCAGAACGGAACCGGATCCACATACTAAAATACACTTTATTAAAAATTTGTGATTTTAGATTTTAAACAGTATTATTTACCTGAGTTTAGAGTAATTGGGCGAGTGACTTACAAATTTTCTAAACTTTAACTTTAAGAGAATGTTTTAAATGCCTGCAGAAGAAATATTCTCGGTCATTATTATTTTTTTTCAAAGGTTCATTCAGAAAAATATTCCATCGTTTGCTAAGTATGCTTAGGAAAATACCCTACGCTTAATAAATATGATCAGTCACTTCAAAACCATTATGGATGACAAAAAAGAAAGAAATAAGAAGTGGAACACTAGCTCTTTAAGTACTATGAGCAAAATTAAGAGACGATGACCTCCTATTCGCAATTGTAATTTTTTGCTCTTAAAATTTTGGTAATCCCCATGAGTTGCTCTGTATAAATTCTCAATTTAAACTTTTTTGTTTTGACGGCTTTACCATATTGTAACATCGATTATGGCCAGCGTTTTAACGAGCATTTAGATAATGCAAATCATACTACAAAATATTTACAGAATTTATATGTTATATAACTATTGTAACTGTTTATAAAAAAAACTTTTGAGTGTATAAGCTCTATAATAATTGCATTATCTTATTTATCATCATAAATATAAATATGTAATGAAATTAGAGCTAATTAACGTATTATTATTTTATTTTATGTTGATTTAATTATCTTTTTCACTGTGCTGCCATGTTAGTAGGAGTTGTATGTACGTAAGTAGGAGCTAGAACATGTATCTGTATACTTTTAAACTTTCGTTTACTTGAATAATTAAGGATGACCGGGAATAGTTGTGGAATTAATTTCAGATTATTTCGGCGCTGTTACAAGCGCCAGGACGATCAGTCTCTTTGTGATTATAGCGCTTGTAACAGCACCGAAATGTCGGAAAAATAATTCAACGAGACAATCGCGGTAAGATACCGCTAATCCTTGATAAGACGTGTATCTGATGCCAGAGGTTTCACTCACGAATTATTTATTTCACTCAATTTTTGATATGAATTAATAGTAAATAACAAAGTTAGTCTATTTCTTAAATAATAGTAACTGTTTAATTTCACAAATTAATTTTAAATGTCTAAGTTTTGTTAGTTGCTAGTTACTTCGTAGATCTATATGTCTTATTAAAATATGCACTCAGTGCCAACGTTAAAAGACTAAAAACGCCCGCCTTCGTGTATTTGCCTTGTTACAGTGTTTCAGGCACAGCATAGTTCTAAAATACATTTTTAATATTCAAAGTACTCTTTAAAAGTTATAAAATTGATACTACTCTCTATAAACTCTTAACTATGGCGTACAATTTTATTAATTAATTTTATTTTTCAATTCCGAACGCAAAAACCAGGGATCTTATAAATTTACCGTATGTGGTGTGTTTATTTGTATCTGTCTATAGCGTCATAACTCCCAAACGGGGAAACCGATTTGAGTAATATTTTTTTGATTGAAAGACATGTCTTTTAATATGGTTTGTAATAATGATTCAAAAAAAAATATTCAGCTATTTCAAGATTATTAGCTTTTGACAAAAATTAAGCAACCTGGCAAGGCCCGATTTATACAAATTTGGTATTCTGTTATTTGATATAATATGTAGGTATGATGGCATTTTTATCATGGTAAACTTGGAATAATGCTGCAGGATTTCTATTCAGATCATCAGCTCTTTTCATATCTGCAAGTGAAGTAGATCATTAGACTATAAATGAATGCGCCGGAGTGCTTTTTTAATTCTTTAATTTAGAGAGGTTAAAAGTAAACCTGAGAAAACAAATTCAATCTGATTTGTAAATCGGACGAAATTCGCGACTTTGAATATACTCGTATTATTATGAAACCCCAAACCCTTCCTGCAAAACTAAAATGTCTTTTCATCGTTACTGTTTAAAAATTTTTACTCTCAATTCTTAATGAACTAGATTTAGTTTTGTTTTATTAAAGCATAGAGAAAATCAATCCTCGCCTGTTTTAAGTACGTTTACTTTCTTATCATATTTTTATTTTTCTTATCATATTTTATTAACTACCGCGTCTTGTGTTTTTTATCATACTAGCTCAGAAACTTTTCAGGAAAAAAGTTAATTTTGACGAGAATAGTGTACGAGTTGATCCAGGTTTTAAGATCATCATACTAAATTTTATCACCATCACTAGCATGTACACACACGCGCGTTTACAATTACTATACACTGCAGTTAAAGAGATAATAGTGATAAAAAAGATGTAAGCTGACTTGAAAAAGTGTTTATATTTGTCACTACAAACAATTTAATGCGGCGATGACTGTCTATGATAGGCGATGTTTCGTGCAAAAATTCTGCGTAGGCGCAAGATATCCGCCCGCGTACGTCATGTCTACGTTTCGATTAATGTTAGAGAGTATCGATTTATAAGACATTTCATTTAAATGCGAAAGATTTAATATATGTGTGAGTTCGTCTATGCATGTGTGATTTTTGTGCGCGTGTGATTGTGTGTGTTGTGTATGATTGTAATTTCGTTAAGCTGAAATGATTGACAGCTTGTTCGTAGACATGTAATCCATCCGGATTTCACACTTCGGTTGGAAGGCTTTACGCATGAACCAAAAAAAATCCCGTGGGATCGAGAAAAAAAATTACATCACCTAGTAAGCTGCGTTGAGAGACCAGCTAGAAAAAAATATTTAAATATCATCATGCCGATTTCCTTACGACAAAAGCAGTGTGAACTGAAAGGAGAGTGAACAATAACAAGTTCTCCACTGCCCCAGTTCACCACCATTTACTGGCCGGTGTGTTGGTTTGTAAGTTATGTAGACACGGATATTCGCCACATTTATTGACCTATAAGACCCCATACTTAGTCATTATAACACAGTTTTTAATTGAATTGTATAATAATTGTTAATATGTTTAAGTGGTCAAAATGTTCGAGGAATTCCGTACTGCGTTTTTCAAACCAATAAGTTAAATATGACATTATCATGTGGTGTATGTTTGGCTACATTTTCAAAAATTTCATCGTTGAAAATGTTGTTAGACTTGCCAAGTGGAAACCACTCTCGAAATTTTAATTATGTATTGATCATGTAACAAAAAGAATAAGGTTATAAAAAATATTTAAATCGTAGAGTTGTTTACGAGATAAGTAAAATATATATTTTCATAGGATTTGAAGAAACTGTTCCATGGCTACTATTATTAACTTAAAATATTTACATTTAACATATTTTTGAAATCTTGCAAACTATTTTATAACAACCTTCTGTTATCCTATTGAGCTGAAATTTACCATACTTATGAGTCTTGTGACAATACAGTATTACGGCAGCATTTAGCTGATATCAAGATGATAGAACCTGGGTGTAGAGACTAGATGTCTTAGATGTATTGTACTAAGAAAACCGAATTTGAGCTCATTAATTTAGTTGAAATGAGTACTTTCTATTACTTATGATGACGAAGATAGAGACTAAAGGTAGAGCCAAAAGAGTGCTATTGGAAATCACACACAGTAAGTGTTAAGGTAGTTTGGGCTTGTTGGTATTGTTGTTATGAGTATTTTGTACAGCTCATAGTGACGACAATCTATAGATGGATCTGGAAGAGAACTTTTGAAACTCCTATATGGGAGTTACTCCTATAAGTGTAAGTCGCCTCTGTGGTCTAGTGGTCCAGCGTTGGCGTTGACAACAGGAGGTCCCGGGTTCGATTCCCGGGCACATAAAAAAGTGTTTTTTCAGTTTCCTGCTAAATACAAAGTTGCCCGGGATTGGAAAGTGTCCGATTGGCGATAGGCTTGCCACCTATCACATTTGTGGGACCAAGTATCTTCGGCTAATCGTGGGTGCACTTGTTGTACCTCTACCTACCCCTTCGGGGACACGGACGTAAAGATACTCCTATAAGTGGTGAGAAAGTCGAGGGTTAACTTCTTTTGCTTTATGAAAACTCGAGTGTCTGAAGATGAAACTGGAAGTGTCATTAAAACTTTTTTACAGGATAACAAGCAAATAGCACCTCTGACGGAAGGAGAAATCATCACCTATAGGCATTAAAGATGGTAATGGTGAGTTGCTATCCGTGCAGAGGGATGTTAATGTCACTTGCATAAGTTTAACTCATAAATAGAAAGTGCTAAGATAGAAGAGTTAAACTCGTTCGTTTTATTGTTATGTGTTTTTTTCTATTACTTATTACGACGTTGGTTTGTACATTTTGTACACTTCATAATTTTTACAATGGTTACAGAAATAAAATTATAAAATTTTAAATATACTTAAGACATTTTTAAATTACATACTAAGAGAATCCTTTAAATAATTAATGGCATTATATTATTATTTTTTCTATGTTCCAATCTTTGATACATGAAACAAAGTCTTTACGTGTCACTGAGTTAAATAAGGTAGTTTTAGATACGCCGTTTTTTTGCGCAGTTAAAATTTAAATATTTTACAATATTTTAAATTCAAATACAAATTATACAATTACTTTATACAAGGTTATTTGATTTTTTTTTTTATAGTAGAGGGGGCAAACGAGCAGATGGTGCACCTGATGGTAAGTGATCACCGCCGCCCATGGACATCCGCAATACCAGGGGTACTGCAGCTGCGTTGCCGGCCTTTTAAGAATGAATAAGCTCGTTTCTTGAAGGTCCCTAAGTCGTATCCATTCGGAAACACCCCCGAGGGTAATAGATTCCACAAAGGAGTAATGCGAGGCAAAAGGTGTCGACAAAAGCGCACGGTTGTGGATTTCCAGACATCGAGGTGGTGAGGATGGAACTTTAAATTTTGACGCGATGTCCGATGGTGGAATTTAGCGGCAGGCATTAGTCCGAACAACTCGTCGGAACACTCCCCATGATAAATACGGTAAAAGATGCAGAGCGAGCCTACATCTCTGCGTAACGCCAAAGAGTCAAGCCGATTAGAAATAGCCTGGTCGTCGATGATTCGAACCGCTCTACGTTGAATGCGATCAAGAGGAAGAAGCTGGTACTGAGGAGCTCCGGCCCAGAGGTGAGAACAGTACTCCATGTGAGGTCGAATTTGGGCCTTGTAAAGTTGGAGGCGATGGACTGGCATGAAATACTGCTTTTCTCTACTGAGTACACCAAGCTTTTTGGAGGCTAGTTTAGCCTTCCCTTCCAAATGACCGCGGAACTGAACGTTGTTCGATATGTCGACTCCCAGAATTCCAATACTGGCTGAGGCTGTCAGGAGAGTATTTTCGAACCGAGGTGACACGACAAAGGGTGTTTTATTTGCGGTGAACGCACAGAGCTGCGTCTTTTTGGGGTTAAATGTAATAAGGTTTTGACGACCCCATTCTGAGACATCAGTTAGTTGATTCTCGAGTTCAGACACGAGCTTGATCCGGCTCTCTTCGACGTGTTCCCGAGAAATACCGCTACGGCCGGAGTATGTAGCATCAACAGTACTGTCGTCCGCAAAGCAATGTATGTTACTAATTCGCAACATATCATTGATATGCAGAAGAAACAGAGTCGGTGATAGCACACAGCCTTGGGGAACACCAGCATTGACAGGTTTAAGATCGGAGCATGCACCGTCGACTACGACCTTAATGCTCCGATGAGCCAAAAAACTGGTGATCCACTTGCATAGTTTCTCGGGAAGCCCATAGGAAGGCAGCTTTGAGAGAAGCGCTTTATGCCATACCCGATCGAAGGCCTTCGCTATGTCTAAACTAACTGCCAATGCCTCCCCCTTGGACTCAACTGCCTCCGCCCAACGATGTGTCAAGTATACTAGAAGATCACCAGCTGAGCGGCCACGACGGAAACCGTACTGACGGTCACTAATCAGCTGGTGCTCTTCTAAATACTTCAGGAGCTGACAGTTTATAAGTGTCTCCATGACTTTGGAGAACAAGGAGGTTATGGCTATTGGCCGATAGTTTGACGGATTAGAGCAATCTCCTTTTTTAGGAATGGGATGCACTAAAGCTGTTTTCCATGAATTCGGTACCACGCCGAGTGAATAGGAGAGCCGGAATAGGTGCGTCAATACTGGCGCCAACTCTGGAGCACATACTTTAAGCACAACAGGAGGGATGCCATCAGGCCCACTCGACTTGTGGATGTCCAAAGAAAGAATTGAAACAATTGACTTGTGAATATCCATCTTTTTTATGCTCTTTTTATGGTTCCGTAACTAAAAGGCACTCGTAAAACCGGACCCTGTTACTAAGCCACCGCTGTCCGTCTATCCGTCTTTGTGTCACCAGGCTGTATCTCATAAACCGTGATAGCTAGAAAGCTAAAATTTTCATGAATTATGTATTTCCGTTGCCACTATAACAACAAATACTAATAATAAAAAAAATGAAAATATTAAGGGTCCCCATACAATAAACGAATTTTTTCGTATTTTTTAAAGTTGATGGTATGGAACCCGTTGTGTGCGAGTCCGACTCGCACTTGGCCGGGTTTTTTTAATAACATTTTACCATGGAATAGAGAAACAACTTGTTTTCTTTATTTCATGGCATACCATCAGAAGTTCAGAAGTGTTAAAATAACGAGGAGGAGCAATACAAATAAAACTATATCTGTTACTTCAGCAGAACAATAGTCAAGAGTGGAATGAAGGCGTGATTTATCCATTCCACAAAAAGGAGAGTAAAAACAAATGCACGAATTACCGTAGCAAAGCTTTATTACTTACATCGTTTTATACGTATTATCACACATATTATTGAAGAGACTGGTAAAAGTGGTAAAAGTGCCTACTGGGTATCAGTCTGCGTTACGGACAAATCGTGGTACTGTTGACCATATATTTCTCCTAAAGCAAGTCAAGGAGAAGAAATGTGAGTATGCGCAGGATGCCCACTCACTTTGGATTTCGCTAAAGCCTACGATAGCATTGACCAAAAAATACCATCGATGGGATTTGCGTAGTATCCCATGTAACGCTTTCAAGACTAAATCCCTGAAACGAACTCATTAAATTTAACAGTGAAATAGTTGAAGAGTTGGGGTTAAACAAAAACTTACTTATTAAAAAATCTGAAAACGATTGTTAAAAATCTGTAACTGGTCATCCCTGAAACTTCTCCCTAAGTATTTTAAACTCAAAAGAGTAAATCTAAAAGCATAGATTTTTTTTTTGATTAAGATGTTTGAAAACTGTATATTTTGGAAACGATGATTGATTTTGTACTTTCGAATAACATTCGACTCAATTTTTAAGATCTAAAATATTGCTTTAGCTAAATAATCGACAGGTTGAAAAATTACGAAGCAATTTTTTTTTAAATTTTCATCATTGATAAATTTCAAAAAAATTGACTGATTTTGATCCAATTAGCGATATTTGACGCAGCTTTTAAAAAAAGAAAAGCTGATAAGATTTTAAGTCAATCAGTGTATTAGCCTGGAAGTTATTTCAAAAATATGTAACGATGATCTCATTTAACTAGTTATACGTATGTATACCTAGCGATCAGTACAATCGACGTAATCGATCATATAACAAAGAAAAATTTCGCCACGCCGAGCCTGTCGACACTAGCTCAGTGGGAGAGCGTCCCGGCTTTAGGGAAATGGTCGCAGGTTCAATCTCTGCGTGTCGATATTTTTCTTTGTTGTTTTTAAAGTTTTTCCAGTTTTCCCAAGCACGGGGTGAGTGTTATAACACAAAAATAATTAGAAATACGAAAGTACTGATCAAAATTATAAATGTGAATTTCATTTGTAACGATGAACTCATTTAACTAGTTATCCGTATGTATACCTAGCGATCAGTACAATCGACGTAATCGATCATATAGCAAAGAAGAATTTCGCCACGCCGAGCCTGTCGACACTAGCTCAGTGGGAGAGCATTCCAGCTTTAGGAAAATGGTCGCAGGTTCAATTCCTGCGTGTCGATATTTTTCTTTGTTGTTTTCAAAGTTTTTCCAACTTCGCCAAGTCAAACCTGTCGACACTAGCTCAGTGGAAGAGCGTCCCGGCTTTAGGAAGACAGTCGCAAGTTCAATCCCTGCGTGTCGATATTTTTCTTTGTTGCTTTTAAAGTTTTTCCAGTTTTCCCAAGCACGGGGTGAGTGCTATAACACAAAAATAATAATCTAATGATTTATTAAATTATGTATATACTTTTAATAATACTTTTGTTTTATTGTTAAAAAAATATATGCGCATTTTATTTAATAGGTACTAGAATGATCAGGGGTTAAAGTTCGTTAGAAAAGTATTTTACCCTTAGAATGAACTGCTTTTGGTAAAAGATAGTCTAAAAACATTTCCAACATTCATGCATTTTATATGAGAAAAGTACCTTGTCACTCTAAGACACTCACCTCCGTTCAACTGCACATATCGTAATGAAATTTGAATTCGACAAAATCATATTGTAATAGAAAACGAAAATTTATTTAGTATACGTAGCATCGCGATAGGCGGAGATAACACTCTAAAATCTCTAACTAAAACATATGAGTAAAACTCACATAATTTATAGCTCCCAATTTTCGCGTTCCTTTTGCATAAACGGTAGATTATCCGATTTATATTCCTTACTCAAAAATTGACTTTAATCTCTTATGTCGAAATAGTCGGTGTTTGTCACCATTGCGTTCCCCGTAGACTTATACATGTGAATACAATCCTACTACACGTAGGTATATTATTAAAGAGTTTTGTAAATGCGTAAATTTAATACTAATAACCTCCAAAACACGTGGACCCACCTTAACAAAACTAGCAATGTACGTGTCAGGGAGCAGGGATCACATGGTTTGAACAGGTGCGACAACGTCAACTATAATTCTGTACATTTTAAACGCGAGATGACGACAAAAATATTATTTATTCAGTTTAATATTTCTTCAAATATTAAGAGTGTGTATTCGATTTGCAACGAAAATTTCATGTTTTCAAATTTTTTCAAGAGCAATATCGTAATAATGTGAGCAGATGATTCGAAGGATATTACAGTTTTTGCAAGCTTAAGTCTTGATTTAGTGCAGAGCAAGCATAAATTTTTTTATAACGGTTTTTTAAAACAAGGCAATCCCTGCATAGCGTTTTACAAAAATAGGCGTCAGAGTTATCTTCTAAGTCAAACATAACCATTGTAATGTGCCATAATATTTTATTTTATGCATTTTTTCAACAATATATATGGCCCTTAAGTGCAAAACAAAGCCAAAATGGCGAAAATATTGTTGTTAGATATTAAAAATTACAAAATCAGTTCAATTTAAAATTTTCACCGGTAAGTATTTCAATAGAAACCTAAAATATTTATTATATGTGAACTAAGGTAATGCCCAATATACTGTTTTTTTTTCAGTCTGTTATATGAAGTCATTTATTTAGAAGAATTATTTTAAAACACTATAAATCCTCGGGCAAAATCGTTTGCAGATCAAATTTTGAACCTGCGGGATATCGAATAATCAAGACTTAATCTTGCAAAAACTGTAATATTCTTCGAATAATCTGCTCACATTATAACGATATTGCTCTGGAAAAAACTTGAAAGCATGAAGTTTTCGTTGCGAATCGAATACGTGCTATTGTTTAAAAATATGTACATATTTAATATTTAGTAGCTGTGCGAGTGTGACTACGTTCGAATAGATTTTTTTTTAAATAAAAGTGGCCTAAGTTACTTCTTATTACCGTGATTTAAAAGGTAGACAGTCTTGGGGTTTTAACCGGGGAATGAAAATGTCCTATGTCCTTTCTTTTTTTTTTCATATCATAAGATAGCAAACATGCAGGTGGGTCTCCTGATGGAAAGAGTCAACCACCGCACATAGACACCAAAGATGTTAATGGTGCGCTGCTATCTTGTGGCGAGGTCTAATGCCACATGCATAAGTTTACCGGCTACCTTACCCTTCAAACCGGAACACGACGCACTGACGCTATTGCGGCAGGAATAGGTAAGGCGGTAGTACCAGACCCGGGCGAGACAATGCAGAACTCTACCACCTAGTAGCCACGGTGGTAGTGACTCGTATAGCCAATCGTATAGCAATTCGCCTTTTACGACCTGCTTGGCAGAACGGCAGTTGGTCTATTCTTCAAAGGAGCCCGAGACCAACACGAGGTAAAAACCTTTCTCGGGTTTCAAACTATCTTTGTACCGAATTTCATTCAAATCGGTTTAGCGACTAAAGCGTGAAAAAGAGACACACAGAGTTGCTTTCGCATTTACATTAGAATAGATAAACAAACTAAATAAATACCATCGCATTAGTACCATTGCGAGGCTCGCAACGATAACATTAGGCTTGTCCCTACTAAGAATGAATCGAATATATTGTAGTTTCTAAAGATTAATTATGATATGGAGATAACAAACAACTAAAAAAATATAAATCATGGCGTGAAGTCATACATACGCCATGACAGTGCAGAGCGTTTTCGCGGTAAATTTAAATTTTAAAACGCGATTTTTTACTATCAAAACGATATTTAAAAAGTAGTGTTTTGGTCAATATACCTAATAAGACATTTTTACAAATTTAGTCAACTAGCCTATTAGCCCGCTGGCAAAATGTATTATAGGCTATAGCGGATAGCCCGTAAATCGCCACTAGTTTATCGAACAAATGGACTGTTAACACACCACAAACCTTCTATCGGACTTCGGTCTGCCACTAGTCCTTCAAACTGGATGTCGGCGATCTGCGGCGCCGCGGCGAGAGCGTGTCGATTTAGCTCTCTGACACTCTCCATGTCATCCTGTTGACTTCAATAGGAATATGGGCGATTTGCGGTGTTGCGGCAAGAGCGGCACAATCTAACACGTAGATTTTTATGGAAGTGAACTGGATAACAGCAGCGTGACGCGGACGGCGCGGCGGCGCGAACAATGTGTTACGGCCTGGCCACGGGAAATTAGCGCTTGCGATTTTTCGCCCGGCGCGAACGGCGAGACGTCTGGCGTCTGAAACATATTTATGGGAAAGTACTAAACATGCCATGCGAATCGGACGCGCGGTGCGGGACGCTCCGAGCGAGTGAGACAAATGTATGAATCAGCACAGAACATGGCAGCGGCCTTAGCGTACAGTCTAGGAATCAGAATGGTTTAGTTGTAGTTGCCGATAAAATACACTATGAAACTTTTTAACTTTAATTTTCAAATACTTACTAGGCCAGGCCAGTAATTTGTAGGTGTGGTCACCACATCATAAGTATAAACAAAGTCCAGAGATACAATTTTTCTTTCTTCCCACAATGTTGAATATTTATAAGAATAAAAGTATAAAATTTATAAGAATAAAAGAATAAAAGTAGTGCCGAAAAAAAATGGATAGTTTTAATCTAAGAACACCATAACGTCGATAGTATTGATAGTATTGAACGCTGCAAGTAAATAAACTATTGAATGCGTCGATAGTATCAATAAACAAATGGGTAGCATCGGTTAATATTAGAATAAAGTTGACTATCGATAGTTTTGATAGTATCCATACTATCGATAGTAATTGTGATTAATGTAATGTTATCGATAGTATCGATACTTTTGATAGTTTATTTTTTAAATCATGAATATTATCGATGCTATCGATTGTATATCTATTTATTGATAGTATTGTACTTATTGAGGTAATGAAGCCCTACCGATAATGGACTATAAAGCAGCAACACTGTAAATCAAAGGTTTCGAGCTTCGACGCTCATTCCAAAAAAATATATCTATACAGTAATTATGTCTATACTATATGAAATTGAACATCTTTCCTATACCTTGATTCTTTTTTAAATCATGTACTACATACATTGGAATAATGATATCAATTATTTATTTTTTAAATATACAGTTGCCTTTTTACTTTTACTGTTGCAATACTTTAATATAAAATATTATATTTTGAAAATTGAATGTGATGTCACAAATTTTGAGAACCCTCCCTACCCCTTGTCACACAATGTCACATTTTGTCGACTCCCTCCCGCCCCCTTAACATGTGACGTAATTTATGGATGACCCTTTATGGCGTTTCTAGATTAAATCTATCGATTATTTTGGCAACACTATTATAATTAGATTCTTATGAATATTCAACATTGTGGGAAGAAATAAAAATGGTATCTCTAGTCTTTGTTTATATTTATGGCTAAGCTAATGAAAGTAAGTAAGATAAGCTAATGAAGTCCCCGCGGACGAAGTCGCTGGCAACAGGCCAGCGACTTCGTCCGCGGGGACTTCATTTACTCCGCACTGCACCTCCCCCGTAGGTGATAGCGTGATAACATGTAGCCTATATGTTGACCCGACCTATATACCCCGGACATACATACAAACAAACAGATAAACAAACAAACAGACAAACAGACAAAAATTCTAAAAACTATATTTTTGGCTTCGATATCGATTGTAGATCACGCCCCAAGTATTCTTTTAAAAAATATTCAATGTACAGTTTTGACTTTCCTACGATTTTATATGTATAGATATGGTGGACTATACTTCCAAAATGTTGGCCTAGTAACTATTTAAAAATTAAAGTTACAATGTTCATATTGTATTTCTTGGCAACTACAACTAAATCATTCCGGTTCCTAGACTATTTCGCCGAGGACGCCGCCGGCATGCACTGTGCTGATTCATATATTTGTTTCACGCGTTTGCGCGCGTCCCCTGCCCCTCGGCAAATTTCGTCAGTCACCCCGCCGCTAACCACACCGCGTGGCATGTTTAGTACTATTCCATACATTTGTTTTAGACGACAGACGCTTCGCCGTTCGTGCCGCGCGAAAAATCGCGGGCGCGAATTTCGCGTGGCCAGGCCGTTGGAGCGCTAAACGCGCCGCCTTCGCCGCCGCGCCGCAGATCGCCGACATCCAATTTGAGGCCTAAGAATTTTCTAAACAGACAACTCCAACAACAATTTGCCTGACTACAACACTAGACCAACAAATCAAACATGGAATTACTATATAAAATAATTTACATTTTTATAGCTCAACTACACATGTCGATTTTAATATTCATGTTATTTAATAAATAACAAATTGTGGAAGGTCATGTGGCATTAAGTGTCAGTATTACGTGTTAAGCTATTTCATTTTTAATTTAACATTAATTGAATTGAATTTTATCGCAATTTTACCTAATTAACAATTCGAACTTCTATTTGTGATAGCTTGACATCTTTAACATTTAATTTCATAATTTTGAAATTTAATTGATATTAATTATGTATTTTAAACATTAGTATTTCTGTTTATCAAATTTATTTAAAAAATACATTGTGGTAAGAAATATTTCCTAGGTGTCTTTTTCTGTTTCCTTTTTTAAATTGTTGTATAACTTTTTTATTATAATATCTACAACACTTATTAAAAATGACTTTAAATATCCATGTGCGTATTTCCGTGGATTTTATATATTACGTCTCTACAACCTGTCACAGAATTATATATGTGAGAGAAAAGTAGGTAGTTGATTGAGAAACAGTTACTGAATCCATTGCAACCATTTTTAACATATTTTTTTATTTTATTTATTATCGATAGGTAAGCGCTTGACCTCGATTTCGCCTGATGGTAAGCTAAGATGAGGCCTAAGATGGAACGCGCTTCCCTAGAAGGTACCTGTTCACTCTTCTCTTGAAGATCTCCAGATTGTACTCGTCCGGGAACACAGACTCAGGAAGCATGTTCCAGTCCTTTGCGGTTCGAATGAAGAATGTTGAGTCGAACCGCTTTGTCCGGGTACGTGGAACGTCCACCATATAACGATGCCTAGATTCTGTGCACCTCGACGATCGATAGAAAAACGGGGATGGCGGAATTAAGTCGTGCAATTCCGCAGCGCACTCTCCAAAGTGTATTCGATAAAAAACCGATAAACTAGCCACTCTGCGGCGATGAGCGAGGCTCTGGAGTTTTTTGCCTACCAGATCATCGTCGTTTATGAGCCTCTTGGCACGCCTCTCGATGGCCTCAAGTGTCTCCAGCTGGTATTTAGCGGATCCATCCCAGAGGTGAGAGCAGTATTCCATGCACGAACGGACTTGTGCTTTATAAAGGTTGAGCAACTGTCCCGGACTGAAATACTGTCTCACCTTCGCCAGAATACCAAGCTTTTTTGAGGCAACTTGGGCTTTAGATTCGATGTACGAACCAAAGTTGAGAGTAGGCGTTAACGTGATACCAAGGATCTCGAGGTGGTCATTCATCGGCACGGCCACACCCTGGAAAGACGGAGATAGATGGAGCGGACTCCGTTTAGCGGAGAATAGACACGCCTGGGTCTTACTTGCATTAAACCTGACCAGATTAGCATCGCCCCAATCGGAGACTGCCTGTAAGGACAGGTTCATACGATCGACCATTGCCTCTCTGAGAGACCGGATCTGTGCCGTACTGGCCCGCGCATTGGATACGTAACTCTCCACAACAGTGCTATCATCTGCGTACCCATAGATACCGGGCTTTAGCAGATTGTTAATGTGTAGCAGGAATAAAGTTGCGGAGAGAACTGATCCCTGAGGGACTCTGGCATTTATAGCCATTTGGTCGGATGAGCAGCCGTCGACGACTACTCTGATCGACCGGCCACTCAGAAAATCTGAGATCCAGGCGCAGAGACCAGTAGGCAGGCCATACGATGGAAGCTTACCAATAAGACTATCATGCCAGACCCTGTCAAAGGCCTTCGAGATATCAAGGGAGACAGCTAGTGCCTCACCATGCTTCTCTATGGCCGAGCTCAAAATGTAAGTGGCATACGCTAGAAGATCCCCAGTAGACCGATTTCGGCGAAACCCGTATTGGCGGTCACTCAGTAGTTCGTTCGCTTCTAGGTGTGCCATTAGCCTGCTGTTCAGTACACGCTCCATAGTCTTGCAGAGTATGGACGTGACTGAAATTGGCCTGTAGTTGGAGAGGTCAGCACGACTGCCTTTTTTGGGCACAGGCTGCACGTTGGCAAGCTTCCATGATTTAGGCACTTTTCCTGTAGCCATCGAAAGGCGAAAGAGGCGTGTCAAAACAGGAGCGAGTTTTTAAATAAATTATTAAAAATAAAAATAATAGAACTCTTACATTTAAAGTTGATAAAAAGAAAAAATAAGCTTAAGTCAAGGTAATAGGGCCTAAAATATTAAAATATTTAAATTTTCAAACATTTATTAAAAAATATATTTAAGAAAAACGTACTTTCGCCCATGCTTAGGATAATTGAATGAATAAAAAACTAATATTTAAAATCATGAAAAAAAGATTTTCAGTGCCGAATTTATGGTTTTATTAAAAAATACTAATTGACGTGTTTCAGGGTGTGCGTTCTTTCTGTTACACGTCGTATATTTGATACCACCGCCTTACCTATTCCGCGTTCCCGGCTGCATGGGTACCACTATCTTGCTTATTTCTCCCGTGAAACAGCTTTGCTGTGTTTCGGACAGAAGGGCAAGACAGGCAGTGTAATTACTGGCACCGAGACTTAACATCTTATGTCTCAGGATAAGCAACACATGAATGGAATACCTGGGCTAGTTCCAGCCCAGGTATCCCATTTTTGTCCATTGGCGACGTCGACCACTTACCATCAGGTGGTAAGTAAAAAAAGACATATCCATGTGGCATTGCCATCCCGCCACACAGATAGCAACGCGCCTTTAACATCTTGGTGCCTATAGGCAATGGTTTCTCTTTCCACTAGGAGAGCCATCTGCTTGTTTGCTATCTTATGGCATAAAAAAAACTTTTTCAACTCTAAAATAGGTTAAGTGTACTTACTAAGCGCCGAAATTGGCGTATTTGTATAAAGTGAGTTACAAATGTGGACCAAGGAATTAAAGGAAATCTATTTGGACCATAATAGATATTCGGCAATCGATTTTATTTAAAACTAGCTGTTGCCAGCGACCTCGTCCGCGCGGATTTCGTTTACTCCGCACAGCACCTCCCCCGTAGGTGATAGAGTGAAAATATGTAGTCTATATGTTGACCCGACCTGTTAGTAATATTCATGCAAAACTTGAAGTAAATCCATGCAGTACACCGAACATACATACAGACAAACAGACAAACAGATAAACAGATAAACAGACAAACAGACAAACAGACAAACAGACAAACAGACAAAAATTCTAAAAACTATTTTTTTGGATTCGATATCGATTGTAGATCACGCCCCAAGGATTCTTTTAAAAAAATATTCAATGTACAGTTTTGACTTTCCTACGATTTTATTATATGTATATAGATATAGACTAGCTAATCCGGCAAACGTTGTTCTGCCTTTTTAACTACTCTTATTTTTTTCTATATTTTTTCACCTTTTAAACCTTCTCTGGACTTCAACAATTAATTCAAAATTAGTCAAATCGGTTCAGCCGTTCTCGAGTTTTAGCGAGACTAACAAACAGCAATTGATTTTTATATATATAGAATCTATATATACATGTATATATAAAAATCAATTGCTATATCTATATCTATATTATAGATAGATAAACTTAGACTCACACTTATTCTCTTATTTTTAATGAAAAAGAGATTGACATTGCAATGTATAGAATCTTAAAAATAGAAGATATTATAATTTTAATTGAAAGTGATAATAATATGACTCAATGACATTATTGAATAAAATTTGCGCCTTAGATTGTATGAAATATGTATATTGTATGGAACTATTAAGAATAATGTGATACCATAATGTGCCATATTATTTCTAACAAATAAACGACTTTAATTTAAAATGACAATTTTAGTTAATTCCCAAACAATAAAATTACATTTGGCTAAAGCAAGATGCAATCTGTATCGTAGAATTAGCAATAATATTCATGACCTTTTTAGGCGCGACCGGATGTCCAGCCGACGTATTGCGTAGTTTATACCAATCGGTAGGCAGCTCAAAGATATTGCTAGTATGTAGCGTGCGTTATTTTGCATGACCTTGATCCCCACACAGCGTCCGTAATAGTGCGCGTGTATATAAGGCTATTTCCATATGCCTATTTGCTGAATCTATTCCATTTTCAATAACGTCATTGTTGTTTATCACTAGCGACGTGATACCGCTTCGCTTAGGTGCGATTAACTATAACAGCGTGAGCGTAAAATCGATTTTTGGTAAAGAAAACGTTGATTTTTCTATGCTCGTAAAAATAAATTAGTAGGAAGTGTTTCCCTCTATTGGTCCGGATCCCTACTGAATTAATTGGCCAAATATGTCATTATAATCGTGACTATTTTATATTGCATCAGGAAAAACAAAAGTCCAAATGCCGATTACTTCCTCCGTAATAATAATTGTTGTAGCCCAAAGATTTTGAATAGCATGAACAATGACCAACTAATTGGGTCAATGGGTCATGATATACTTATGAGGCAAGCGAAGGCTCCCCGTGTCGGTCCCGGGCTCCTTTGAAGAATAGCATAACTGCCGTTCTGCCCGGCAGGTCGTAAAAGGTGATCGATTGGCTATACGAGTCACTAACATCGTGGCTACTAGGTGCTAGAGTTCTGTATTGTTTTGCTCGGATCTGGTACCACCGCCTTACCTATTCCTGCTGCAGCAGCATCAGTGCTTGTCACTGTCGTGTTGCGGTTTGGAAGGTAAGGTAGCCAGTAAACTTATGCATGTGGCATAAGACCTTGCCACAAGATAGCAACGCACCATTAACACCTTTGGTGTCTATAGGCGATGGTTGACTCTTTCCGTCAGGAGACCCATCTGCTTGTTTACTATCTTAAAAAAAGGCTGATCGTGTCACTGACTGACTATCGTGACTAGGTGGTAGATATCTACGACAACTTACCCGGATACGAACACGGTGTCACTGCTTTGTTTATTTTTACCAGCAAATGCCAGAGCTTGTCACTGTTGTGTTTAATCCATGTAGAACTTAATGAACTGAGAAGAAATTTTTTATTGACTAATATTTTTTTTATTTATTGACTAATATCTCGTTTATTTAACGCATGTTACTATTAAAAACGTAACGTAAACGTAAACGTTATTATTTTTATTTTTGACGTATTAAGTCATATCATGTGTGTGACCATATTGACTATTAAAATGGACAAGTAGAGATAGTGGGTACAATGACGAGAACGGGCCCATAACATTTTCTCACATTGTACATCCCAAGCGGGCAAGCTTAGAGAATTGTACATGTATTCTTGTTTCTCTGCCACGTAGATATTAACACCTCTGGTAACTATAATAATAATCTCTGTCCATCAGGAGAGCCATCTGCTTGTTTAGTATAAACAAGCAGATGGCTCTCCTGATGAACAGAGATTATTACTCCCATGTCAGGGGTCTGCAACCTGCAGCTCACGAGCCACATGTGTTTTTTTAGTTCCATGTGCGAATACTATTTATTTAATACAAAAATAACATTTAAAATATTTTTCATCATTTTAGAAAAAGCTCTGTAGAATATACTATAAGTCAAATTTTACGAAATTTAGGTAAAAAAATCGTCAAAAAAACAAAATTCTTACACAAATTACCAACGGTTTGCTACTCAGAATCATGATCCAAAGCTATGGTTTTGATTTTCGGCATATTCTGCGGTCCTTTATATTTTAAGCAAATGCTATATATTGTTGGCAAGAATTTTTTGTGGCTCTTTAGAAACTTTAATTGCAAATTGTATTTTTGACTCTTCCGACTCAAAAGGTTGCTGACCCCTGTTTTATGCTATAAAAAGGTTCAGACAATTGGGGTCCCACCGTCCTTCTACGTCTATACTAATATGATAAAGCTAAAGGGTTTGTTGTTTTTATTTAAACAGGTTAATCTATAGATCTATTGTTTCATTCAAAATTCCATTGTATAACAAACTAGCTGACGGCTCTGACCAAAAACTATTAGGGATGTATTGCCACATGCAATTACGACTTTAAGAAGAGGAGGAAATATCTACTGCCGAATTACGGAGAACAGCTATATACATAACATACATCTTTGTCTATTTCATTTGTCATTATTTTCAAATGTTTAAATTAATTACGATTTACGTGCTCTTTTCCCATCTACTGCTTCCATATACTGTAACATTAAAAAAGCGCATAAATACGGGTATCTTGATATCAACAATTCTATGTTTTAAAATATTTTCCTCGATACTTTATTCAATCAATAAATTTAAGAACGTATTTTGTTGAAAAACATAATACATTTTTAATGAGCTGTATATTATCCGCTCACATCACTTTGGTAACTAATGAGACCTCTGAGAAAATGCCGTTAATACACTACGGTCTCTATAGGGACCAACGCTAACTTCATACAAAAAAAAACAACATTTTCACTATTTACCAGTTTTAATACAATACTTTATAGTATTTTATCGTTTTCGAACGAAACATTGTATAGAGTAACATCCAATTGACATTATTTTTCAAATACGCTCTTGGGGAGAAATAAAAGAACTTAGTTCGCCATTTTGATTTGTGCTGTGTGTTATGTGTTGGTTGCACTTTATGAAACAGGTTAATTTAAAAGTGTTTTGGCGTATTAATCAACAAGTAAACTTTATTTATAATCAAGATTAGTTCAAGATCTAACAGTTTAGATAATCATTTTGTCAAAAAACCATAAATATCAATTAATAAAACATATATTTCGTTAATGACCAACTTAATGATATCAGCGCTTTGGGTATGATGGTACCTATTTTTATTTATTTTCGTAAATTTTAGTGTTGATATCTATGATCTCAAAAAAATCATATGATGTGAATGTGAAATATCCTAAACAATATTTAAAAAAAAATTAACATAGCTGTAAAATTGAAAAAGAAATAAATTATTTAAAAATTACGAAAAAAATTACATATTAATTATGAAAAAAAAAGATATTAATATTTATGTAAATAAATATTTTTGTACTATAATATATGTTGTTTATTTTTTTCCGTATGTATATGTTTACCAATTATATAAAAAAAATATAAAAAGCATAGGTCATCGATTTACTTTTTGAATTAAAAATCCTCGACTAACAAGTAGTCATATTTTTCTCAAAGTGTCGTGTTACACCTGAATTATTTTGTAGCTTAAGCCATTTAAATTAAACAATTCTAGCACCAGTGTATTGCAGTGCTCAAGACCTCTTAAAAAATATACGCTTTACAGTATCGGATTCAATCCAAACAACTCATAAACCATTTTTGTGACCACGGTCCATCGGAACGGACTCGAAACGCGTGCGCGTAACGGTCCGTGTGTTTTTAGAAAAAAATACGAAAATGGCTGGTAGTGTGAGCGGTTATATTGTATAATACCTTTATCAAAAGAAGATACAATTCTTTATCATTTCTCGGGTTTTTTCATGACGAGCACCACATAGACTATTAACGTAGAAACCAGAAATACAATATCAAGTGATAATTAAAACAAGTTTTCAACATATATTATATAATATTTATCTAATAAAAATAAGAGATACAAATGAACAGAATGCAAAATCGTCATAGCAATTAGTTGCTGTAAAAACCAAAACCGGCTGGCCTGAGAACAAATCAAATAAAAGCGAATTGCGAAGTGTTCAAACTAAAAATACATGGTGATTTACTGATGATAATAATTTGATGTATTAAAACTTCAACAACCTACTTCCAATTTCCTATATCACAACTTCCCCAATTTTGTTATCGGAATTATACCTTCTCACTTATACACTTGTACTGTTTCACAATAAAGCTATTACCACCCATACATCATACCCTCAAAATATTCGTTGCCGTAACTATATATATATATATATATATATATATATATATATATATATATATATATATATATATATATATATATATATATATATATATATATTCAAATTTTCTGGAAATCTACGTTGAATGACGTCCAATCGAATACCATCAACCGCGTTTCTATCAGTCAAGCCGTTCAAAAGACGAGTTTTTTGCGCACACACATACACACACACACACACACACACACACACACACACACACACACACACACACACACACACACTGACGTCACCATGAAAATGGTCGGAAAAGTTTCCTAGAACCTCATGGATCCATTTACTGCACGTTCTCTTTAATATACATTTTTAATCAATTTTCCAGGTACCGGATTGCTGCCCAAATTTTATTTAAGAATGCAATTTATTCTATCTGGAACTTAAATTTTATTTGGGAACTCATATTTAAGTATCAACAATGTCTTTATTCATATATTCAGTTTACAGGCAATAATTGATTCATGTGAAATAATCCTTATTACATCATTCGTAGAGCCGACATGCAAACTGCAGTCATCTATGAACCTGTAAGGCTAAGGTCATAATAACAATCTTTTAGCATGAAATTCTCATAAATGAATAGTTACAAAATATTTATTTCCCAGTGGGATAGCTCTGACAAATCAATATAAACTTATCCAAATGTTATAGGTATAACATTCGATTTGTACGATTTTAAATATTGCATTTTATAGCATATATTGCATTTCATGGTTGTTATCTCCACATAATCGTATTGAGCGCTAGTTTGCAACTGGTATTCATTATGTTTCTTTCGTTTGAAACGAAATATCAATTCAAAATTGACTGATTCAAAATTGAATTGAAAATATAATAGTCGTTAATTTACAAACGGAACCAAATTGGCTCAGTTTATTATATGAAGTATTTTCAGGCCTGTATCCCCGAAGAGGTAGGCAAAGGTACGATTCTTCTTTCCTCCCACGATTACGAGCAACAGCTAGTATTTTAATAAGAAGGATAAATTTTACAAAAAAATTATATAATACATGTAATAGTTACTTACAAATAGAACTGTAATTTTTGGTAAGTACATCATCCCAGCACAAAAAGGTCAAGTGGTAGAAAAAATCGGTAGCACAACTTCCAAGTAGTTTACAAATCCACGGAAAAACCTGCAGCTATATATGTAATAGATAATTAATGAGCCACGTAACCCTCTGCGTGACGAAAAGTTTTGGTCAACACCTAGTACATTTTCTGATGTAAAAATTAGCTTTTCCTAGTTTTTATTAACTCTATTATCCAACTGGCAGTTGAGGAATTATAAAATAATAAACTTGTAAATATATTTGTAGACATTTAGGATATTGTTAAAAATTATAAATTTAGCAAACTGATTTTCCGTTGACCTTTGAAAAAATCGATTTTAATAAGGTGGCACTAATTTGTACTATTTTAAAATCAATTTAATTTTTACAATATTTTAAGGATTAATATATCCACATATCTAATTAATTTCTTGACAACTTAATCCGTAGAAAATTAAATATAAAATGATTAAATAACGTCAATAATAATTAATCTAATATGTATTCAGAAAGTCAGTGCCAAGACAAATTGCCAATAAATTCACATTACTTAAGCTGCGAAAGAAATACCAATCTTCTCATTGATATTTGAGAATTATCACGTCGATCTAAACATACTCTCTTTTAAATGCTTATACTAATTATTAAAGAAATTAAATTAAATTAAGTAGGCGACCAAATATTATATATTTAATTTTTTTTAATATCATAAGATAGCAAACAAGCAGATGGGTCTCCTGATGGTAAAAGTTAACCATCGCCTATAGACACCAAAGATATTAATGGTGCGTTGCTATCTTGTGGCGAGGTCTAATGCCCCATGCATAAGTTTACCTGCTACCTTACCCTTCAAACCGGAACACGACAGTGACAAGCATTGACGCTATTGCGGCAAGAATAGGTAAGGCGGTGGTATCAGACCCGGGCGAGACAATGCAGACCTCCTAGTAGTCACGATGGTAGTGAGCTTGCATAGTCAATCGGTTGCCTTTTACGACTGGCCTGGCAGAACGGCAATTGGTCCATTCTTCTAAGGAGCCCGGAACCGGAAATATATAAATTATATATTTCCGGTTATTAATTATTAATAGTGATGAAGTCCATAATCAATAAAAAGTTACCACAGTACTTGGAAGATCACCAACTTATTAGCGACAAACAATACGATTTCCGTCGAGGACGCTCTGCCGGTGATCTTCTGATCTACCTTACCCATCACTGGGCTTTAGCCATTGAGTGCAAAGGAGGCATTTGCAGTCAGCATTGATATTGCTAAGGCGTTTGATAGGGTTTGGCATAGCGCACTTCTATCAAAACTACCATCTTATGGCTTGCCTTCGAAACTGCAAACGTGCTTCTTGAAAGACCGCAGCATCTAAGTCGTTGTTGATGGCGTATGCTCTAAAGCGGAAACAATCAAAGCTGTCGTTCCACAAGGCTATTTACTATCACCTACGCTGTTTCTTCTGCACATCAATGATATGCTGCAAAACAACAGCATTCATTGCTATGCAGACGACAGTATGGGAGATGCTATATACACAGGCCGTGCAAATCTTTCGAAAGCACAAGTAAATGAGAGTCGGAGCTATTCTCAGATTGGGGCGAGAAAAACCTTGTCTAATTTAACCCCTACAAGACACAAGCCTGCGCGTTTTCCACTAAAGGAATCCTTTTAATAAAGCTCCAATATTCCAGAACACTCCCCTTAACATATCTAATAGCATTAATATTTTAGGCGTTGAAATTGCAAATGACGTCCAATTTCGTCACCATTTGGAGGGTAAAGCTAAGCTTCCAAGAAACTGAGGATATTAAATCGGGCTAGACGGTACTTCACTCCTGCCCATATACTAATGCTTTACAAAGCGCAAGTCCGACCGCTACTGTTCGCACCTATGGGCCGGTGCACCCCAGTATCAAACCCTGCAATTCAACAAAATACAACGCAGACTGGAGCGCCTTGTCGACAGCCCCACTTTTACTAGTGGTCTTGAACCCCTTAGCCATCGGAGAGATGTTCTTTATGTGTTTTCTACCGCTTATATAATGGGGAGTGTTCTGATGAGCTTTTTAATCTAATACCGGCTACCACGTTCCGCCAACGCACTACACGCCGTAATGAGGGATTCCACTCACACCATCTTGACGATTGGTCATCTACGACTGTTCGATTTGCACGTACCTTCTTTATACGAACAGTCAAGCTTTGGAACAGTTTACCTCACACGGTTTTTCCGAGTATCTATGATATTGGGATTTTTAAGAGGAGGATCAACAAATTTCTTAAAAGCCGGCATCGCATTGGCAACTAACCCTTTATGTTGTAAATGTCCATGGGCAATGGTGACCGCTTTCCATCAGGTGGCCCACTCGCTCGTATGCCTGCAAATTCAATAAAAAAAATACCACCAATAAATAGAAAATGGTTGTGATTAAAAACATCAATAACGCATTTATTAAAAACTAGATGACCCGGCAAACTTCATTCCGCCTAACATTCAAGGAATAAGCAGATTTAGGATTTTAAGGTTTATACAACATTATTAGGTTTTTTTTAAATTATTAAGTTAAATTTGTCATAACGACAAGATATGTAAAATATCTTTGGTAAATCACATGCATTTTTTATACTAAACATTTAGTTTTGATTAAATTTATTTATTTGATTGATTGATTTAGCATTTAATTTATTTCGTCTGCTTTTTATGTAATCTGCTAGTGTTTAGTAAAATCTAGTTTGTGTTACAGCATAGTACTACAACAAAAAGTAGACAGTTCTAATTTTGATAATATCGTCTGTCTATAGATATCTATGTGTTTGATCATAAGATGTTTGATGTATCCTTATATATATGGCACTCCCGCTGAAAAGTGGTAACCGTCACCTATACATATACAAGCACTGTAACATATTTAGTGTCTTTAGGTAACATGACTTTGTGCGGATAGCAATCTGTAAAGTTATAACTGTACACAGTGACACGTTTGTTTCATCATTCATTTTTACGATCGTGGCAAAATTGAGGATAGTTTATTCTTTAAAGCCTAGACCAACAAGGTATAAAATAATGTCTATGAAACTACTATTTTTTACCCTGTAACGTAAACCCAACAGCGTAAAATATTTTTGAAATAATTTCTAGGTTATTGTGTGTTAAATGTTAATCACATGTAGGTATTTAAAAGTTAAGCATCGCACCATATGTCGCTGCTTTTGAATACGTTGCGCACGCCAGCGTCACTATTGTACAACGAAGGTCGCGCATAGATGTAAATACCCATCCATACGCCTATTATTTTCTTTGCAATAATCGAGTCACTTCCTAAAATAAAGTTATATGACTTATTTGTCCTCTGCCATAATCTGTCGATTAACCTGTTATCGATGAGTAATCACTTTGTCGTTCAGGAATCATGAATGAATTCTATACCTTCAACCTGAATTGGTTCATCGTAAGATCATTCATATATATACGGTGTGTAAAAAAACCCTGTCCTTTCGTCCAACCAAAGGCATCATTTGGTAGCTTAATACAAACATATCTGTGACATTATTTTATGGATATATATATATACATAAATTTTCAAAATATTTGCTTGATTTAAGGAGAAGTTGCTCAATTTGAGTAGGTACTTAAATAAGGCACTTTAAACTACAATATTTCGGATCGGACAGGGTTTTCTTTACACCCCATATATATATATATATATATATATATATATATATATATATATATATATATATATATATATATATATATATATATATATTGCTCGTTTTTATGTGGAATAGGCAGAGTAAGCCGAACGTGAAGCTTACATTTACACCCAGAAATACAAAGTAAATAAAATCAGGGATGTTTATTAAACCTTGGCTCCTTTATACGGATGATGAAATAGCACAAAATAGCATATTTCTATTATTTCACGATATTATTTATCTACAAGCGTTTTACACTTACGAGCATATTTTGCTCATAATATGAGCGGTCGCACGTTTCCCGCCCATCGCCGCGCCACACGCTCTTATCACAAATCTCATTATTTAAGCAGTCTTACGGGAGACACACGTAGAGTGGAGGACGTACAGTCTAACTCAAGCTTAAGCTTAAAACTGACTGAGTACTATGATTGACCCACGCGTCATGTGAAGCTGTGATATCGCATGACTAGCAAATAGGTAAATGCGACATTCCGAAAAAAAAACTTATTTTTTTTATTAAAAGGCGTTATTAAAGGCGAACTTAGATTTAAAACTAAATAGGTTTGATCGACACGGTATTCTCCTAAATATCAGTAAGTAGTAATATAAAAGTCCCCTGTATGTCGAACGAAGGGTTCAAGATCCAATTTTATCAGAGAGGACTGTGTTATGAGTATAATATACTTTTCAACTGACTTCCCAAAAAGGAAGAATTTCTCAATCCGGATTTTTAATGTTTTTTTTATGTATCTTCAGGCATAGCTCCGTCATATATAGACGGATTTGCAAAATTTGTTTAAGTGAATATATAAATCCTCCGTTTTTAAATCCAAATTTTGGCGAAGATGTGATTCAGAGTTTTTTTATATTATTTATTATAAGATAGCAAACAAGCTGATGGGTCTCCTGATGGAAAGAGTCAACCATCACCTATAAACACCAAAGGTGTTAATAGTGCGTTAATGCGTTAATTAAAAATGCGTAATGCCACATGTATAAGTTTACCGGCTACATTACCCTTCAAACCGGAACACGAAAGTGACAAACACTGACGCAATTGCGACAGGAATAGGTAAGGCGGTGGTACCAGACCCGAGCGGTACAATGCAGAACTCTACCACCTATTAGTCACGACTACCATCTAGTCCTGCCGCATTGAGTCAAGGTTTGTCATTGTCGATTTCCGGTTTGGAAGGTAAGGTAGTCAGTAGATTTATGAATGTGGTTTTTATGCAAATATTGGAGATATAATGCCTTATAAATATTTTTTTCCGTTTGCCTTCCTCTTCAAACTGGAATAGGACAAAACACGAGTAGTAATATTTCTTCATGCCGTAAGCTAAAACTGTTCCTATAATAATCAAATTACCAAATGGTCCTAAAAATGTGTGCAATAGTAGATATGCCTCGTTATTATTATATTGGTTGCTAATGGTTACCGCTACGAATAACGGATCATTAACTAAATGATTAGGAACACGGTAAGTGATAATCTCTCACAATACTGCAACAAGAAAAATAATGATACCAAATCCACTTAAGACTTTACGTAACTCTACCATCATTCATGTTGACAGCAATATGGTTAGCAATTTTTTCAAAAGCAAATTCTTCAAAAGAGGATCAGGCCTACACCAAAATTGAATATATCTTAGCTTTATATCTAATACTAGTTTTATTAGTATAGAATTACGGTCGAAACTCAACTGTGATTCTATTATTTTTAAAGTACAAATATTTATTAGTCAAGTCACACAACAAGTCGTGTTTGTTGGTTAGCCCACTTATAAGTCAGAACGACGGGGCCAATTTTGTTGCGATTTTTGTGGGTTTGGGTTGCCTTTGTCCAGAATAGGCTAAAAAGTATTTAAATATAGGTAATATTCATCAATAAAAAAGTAGTAAAATATAGTCTAGCCTATATCTATAGGTATATATGTATATATAAAAGTCGTCTTAGTTATTGAACACCTTATTTTAATACATGGTAACATGATCTGTTAAAGGATTACCTAGGACCTAGGACTGGATGATATTATTAGGCGGATCATTATCTTATAGGACTAACAGTGAAATATATAGGTAAGCGAGAGCAACAAAATTTGTTTAAAACACGTATTGACAATAAACTTACTGAAAAAAAATTTAAAAGACGATCTCTGGATAGATCTACTAAAGTGTGACGATCCTATTGATTTATATAATAAAATTAAGTCAATATATTGTAACATATACTACGACTCGAGGATTAATAGTCAGCCTAAAAGAAGGGAAAATCAACCGTGGGTAAATATAAGATTATTAAATATGATAGAAATCAAAGATAGCTTATTTAAGAAATGGAAATCGGATCCGAGCAGTAATAACCTTAGATTAGAATATACTAAATATAGAAACAAAGTACAAAAATTAATAAATAAAGCATAAATTAATTATAGAAAGAATGAAATAACTAATTGTTAAACTACTAAAAGGGATATGCGTAAAATATGGGGTAAAATAAATCAGTAGATAGGAAAAAATAAATCGTCAGTTGATGCAATTATCGAAAAATATATACAAAATCAACAGCCCATTAAAGTAGTATGTAATAAATTTTGTGAACCTTTTACAATTGAAATTGATAATATTAAGTAATGTAATCTAAATTTTTTAAATAAAATAGAATAACGAATGCTCTATGAGTTTTCGATATAAAATTGTATCAACTGAAGATGTATTAAGAGAGATTGATAAACTAGATTGCAACAAGTCACCGGGGTCAGATCAAATTACAGTAAGAGATTTAAAGTTAATTAAAAAAGATATCAGCCCGATCATAGCAAAATTCATTAACGTGTGACTAAAAAAATGTGTTTATCCAGATGAATTAAAAAAGGTATTATCAGGCCAGTATATAAACAAGGGTCACACCAAGAATATACCAATTATAGGCCAATAGCTATATTAAATGTACTTAATAAAATATTTGAAAAAAATATAGTGAAACAAATAACTGAATATTTAGAAAAAAAATCACATTTTAACAGACGTACAATATGGATTTCGACCTAACAAAAGTACATATATGGCCCTAGCTAAATTTTCCGATGACGTGAATATTGCACTTAATGATAAAAAACTAGCAATAGCAATATTTGACACTCTTGACCACGATGGCTTGCTGCAGTCTATGGAAGAATGTGGGATTAGAGGACCTACTAAAACATGGTTTAGTAACTATTTAAAGAACAGAAAGATAGAAGTACGTATAAGGGAAACAAGCAGTGATGTAGGAAAAATTAAATATGGAGTCCCAACCGGTTCAGTTTTTGGGCCAGTCGGATATATTATGCACGTTAACAGTATTAATAAAGTTATACAATCAAGTAAAACATATATGAATGCGGATGATACCTGCCTAATGTACTGTGACAAAGATTTAAAATTTGTACAAAAAGTAGTGCAAAAAGATTTGAATAATATTATAAAATGGGCACATGACAATGGCATTATAATAAATATGAGCAAAACCAAATGTATGTTAATATCCTCACCATACAATAAATTGAAAAACTCAGACAACTTAATCAAAGGTCACACATACGATTGTTTACACAAAAACATTAACTTAGATCAGTGTGGGTGTGTACATCTGGAACAAGTTAAATCATACAAGTATCTGGGACTGACAATAGATAGAAACTTCGTATAAAACTTACATACTGAAAAAAATTGCAAAAAATTACGTGATATACTGGGTAAGCTGTACCATCTACAAACCATGACAGATAGAGGCATATTATATTATGTTGTACTACGCACTCGCAGAAGCAACTATAGAATACGGGTTGGGTATCTATGGACTGGCGTTTCCGACGTATATAAACAAAATTAAAGCAATACAATTAAGATTATTAAAAATATTAGCCGATAAGAAATCAAAAAAAGAGTGTAATGGAGATTATGAAAAACTATATAAAATTTGTAAAATTGTAACAATAGAAAAAAAAATTAAAAATAAAGATGATTACAGAACAATATGAAAGCAAGGAATATAAAATAGAGCGAGACTATGGATGCCCAAATTGACAGTCTAATAAAAGAAAATACGTGATTCCTAAAGTAAATAATTACTTTGGTAAGCGTACGAGGCGGTGGATTGTAACAACGTTATTGATGAACTGCCACAACATTTGATTAAAAGTGTCAGCTCAAAAAATAATTTAAGAATATATTTAAAAAAACACTACTTGTCATTGTGCCCATAATGATAATGATTGCGATAAAAACGAAAAGACTAATATTTGTAGTTATATATGTAAAGTTAAGGTGTAAAATGTAATGTTAATATGTAAGATCCTTGTAAGTTCAATATAAACTAGGTAGTAATGTGAAGAAAGTAGTAGGTTATGCGTGCTGCAAATTCCAGAACGGCTGAGCAGATTTCGATATGTATGTTGGGTGGAAAAATAAAACTGTATTGTAAACTTTGTAACGGCTGAGCGGATTTTGATAAGATATGTGTGTTGTTTAATAAAATAAAACTAGACGGAAAAATTACTGTAATGTATGCACTATTAAACGAGAACTACTGCCGACAAACTGCGATACAGTTTGTCAGATGAAAAAAACTGTGAAAACCTTAGGCTAAGTTTTGGAAAAAATAAATTTAAAAAAAAATTAAAAAAATGAATAAATGAATGAATGAATGTAGGTACATAGTTTTCGCTTCCCGTATTAAATAATACATATACGTAATGAAAATGAAAATAACACAGAAGTATTATAAATGTATGTGGAGTCTATAAAGCGATGATAATCTCTTATTTTCCGGAAACACGTCCGCTTCATCGCTAGTCTTTTTTTATATATAGTAGAGGGGGCAAATGAGCAAGGAGTGCACCTGATGGTAAGTAATCACCGCCGCCCATGAACATCTGCAATACCGGGGGTCTTGCGACTACGTTGCCGGCCATTTAAGAATGAATAAGCTCGTTTCTTGAAGATCCCCAGTCGTATCCATTTGGAAACACTTCCCCGGGTAATTAATTCCACAAAGAAGTAGTGCGAGGCAAAAAGTGCCGGCAAAAGTGCACGGTTGTGGATTTCCAGACATCGAGGTGGTGAGGATGGAACTTTAAATTTTGACGCGACGTCCGATGATGGAATTTAGCGGCAGGAATTAATCCGAAAACGAAACTACATCTTTGCGTAACGCCAAAGAATCAAGCCAATTAGAAATAGCCTGGTCGTCGACGATTCGAACCGCTCTACGTTGAATGCAATCAAGAGGAAGAATCTGGTACTGAGGAGCTCCGGCCCTGTACAAAGATAGTTAGTCTATACAATATCTTATATTATACTAATAGGTACCTATAATAAAGCTGAAGAGTTGTACAGTTTATTTCTTTGAATGCTCTTATCTCCAGATGAACTGATCAATCTAGAAAAAAAAATTTATTATGATAGCCACATTCATGAGGAAAGCTATAGGCTACAATTCAATTCGACTAAGCAAAAAGATGTTACCTATGTTTTTTGGGTCACGCGAACGAAAACACGGGTAAAAGCTAGTGTTGTAATCTGCCAATCCCTGCAGTTAGGTAAAATGGACCTATAACTTTATACGCATGTTATCCTTATTCTAAGACCAAACTATGCATTGGGGACCTACATTCTTTGTTGTGAAGTGCTAAATACCAAGTAGGTAATGTAGGTACCAACCTAATAATCAAAGCAACCGATGTTATGCTATTTAAAAAATAAACATCAAGGTTATCAATAGGTAATACTAATAACAATAAAGCACTGCGGTTTCTTAATAAACTGGTTGTCAAAATTGCCGCCATATCACATGTTCAAAATTCTACACAGAGTAAAAAACGAACAAATAGTCATAAGGTCACACAATTTTGCGCGATCAAAATTTTAAAATAGAACGTTCCGCGTTCGCCGCCTTTCTGAACATCACGAGTAGTGGGGAGCGCAGACGCCCGATGACATCACACAGTTGCAGTGCGGTGTGACAGCCAACTCTTGCGCAATCGCGCGCCCTTGATCTTGAATGCGTCGCGGCCACACGCGTGTGCGCATCTATAAATAGTATACGCGCAACTATATTTATCTGCCGCATGGAGGTGCGAAACAGTAATCGCTAAACACGCTATGAGGATATGGCGTATACTATAATTAACAGAAATAAACTAAAGTAATTGCTTTGCAACTTTACGCAGATATACTAATTGTTGCTCGCGAATTTGTCTGCGTGGAATTTAGTTTAATCGTGGAAAAAATAAAAGTTATTTTCACAGCAACGCCCTCGATAATTTGTCATATTTTGCGACTCTTTCCGTCTAAGTATATCATGTCAAAAAGTATCTACCAGTTGTAGTTCAAGCCTAGTGAAAAGTTATCGAAAAATTTCAAATATTATTAAGAAATTTTATACAGTGTGTTTGAAAAATCCATTCTAATTTAATGTATTTTGAAAATTCCATTCTAATTTCTCGTACTCAGAATGTGCTGGGGGTTATGTGAGATAAAAATTGGCATATCTTTTAAGTTGGACCAAACAGTAGATATCTACAAAATTTCATTGAAATAGGTTTAGTAGTTTCGGAAATCATCGTGGACAAACAACGTGACACATCCTTACTAATATTATAAATGCAAAAGTAACTCTGTCTGTCTGTCTGTCTGTTACGTTTTCACGGCCAAACCACGGAACCGATTTGGATAAAATTTGGTAAAAATATAGTTTGAGACCCAAGAAAGGACATAGGATAGTTCTTATCCCGGAAATCCCACGGGAACGGGAACTATGCGTGTTTTTATTTTAGAATTTTTTCCACGCGAACGAAGTCGCGGGCACAGCTGGTGCTAGTAATTAATATATTATATTAGTATTGTTATTGCTTTGAACTGATACAGTACAGAATATATTATTATAGTCAACAAAATCGAAAAACTAGTATAATTTGAAGAAAAACAGCAAAAACAGCGACATTTACAAACACATATTTATGCCAAATCCCTTACAAAGTAGGCAGAGGAGTTACGAGTGCTGAAATACAATTCATACAAATTTGTCTAGCTTTTTCCATGTTCATTAATACCTTTTCATAAATCGATTCAATTTAAGAAACATTTAATAACCCCTTCAGCCAACACCCGATCAATTTAAATATGGTCAATTTTAATTACATCAGCCTTTTTACACGGTACAATGTAGGTCCATATTCGTATTGTTCCTATACACGAATTACGAGTACATTTAAGTCTGTTTCGTCAAAGTTTCATCTGTCATTATTTCTACAGGACAATTCTAATCACGATATTTTCATAAAATCGTGTTTTTCAAATGACGTCATACTGCCTCATTAAAATAACTATGTAATTATAACTATGTACCTACATAAAAGTAACGAACGTTAGAGCTTTAGCATCACCTAGGTGTTTCAAGGAGGTAATGAAATACAATGTAAAATAAAATGTTTTTAGTGCCGATGTACATTTTATGCAAATTTTAATCAAATTTACGAGTGGTTTTGTAAAATTATGTGCATTTTAATAGTAACGAATTTACAATGTTTCGAAGGTCACGACCAACGCGAGGAAACATGACTATTGACTAGTATAATCTATTTATTTAAAATTATTCAAAAAATGGCGTCAGCTCAGGAAAGCAGACTATTGACTAATATTATAATCTATTTATTTAAAATTATATAAAAATATCGCTGCTAACTTATGTATTTTGGTTTAGGTTGTAGGCAACCCGCTTTTAACCAGGCAAACTAATGCTAAGCGTGTCGCTACTATTATAACTGTTGGTTCATAGAGTTGATGTCACTACCCAAGATATTTCTGCCGTCAAAGCATAAGTGCAAATTTTAGCTTAAAGAGCACCTAACAGAGCTGGTGTACTTTGGCATGTAGCCATTCACTCCCTTCGCGTATCGTTCATCGTTGTTATGACGGCTCCACATTAGCCCCGTGAAGCTCCGTGAACAGGCGTGAACATGAATGTGGGCGGCTTTCACGTTGTTAATGCCTGTTTTCCGACCAGATTCGGTGTTTTGTTCCGCGAGAAAGGATTCGCGCCCCCTTCGTGTGGCTTTGACGCGTACACCTCCACATTCTCGGCCCCCTGCCACTTTCGTCTGGGCTATAAAAGCGTACGGATGTGATTGAATTCTTGCTGGTATTGCAGGTCTAAATTGGGTATCTGTTTTGGAAATCTTCCACTGTTGACATACGAGTAAATTTCTTAAATTCGCCACTGGGCTCAGAACGTAATTCTGATAACTGATTCTCCATAGAAAGTCTGAAAATTATTTTTATATATATACTTAATAATGGCAGTTCTAATCATACTAAGTCAATTCAAAAATTCACTACAAATGCAAACATACCTTGATCGGTTACGATGTATTTTATTCATCGACCACCGCCTTAGGCAGGAATACTGCCGCAATAGCGTCAGTGGTAGTCACTGTCGTATTCCGGTTTGGAGGGTAAAGTAGCCGGTAAACTCATGCATGTGGCATTACACCTCGCTCCAAGATAGCAACACACCATTTACATCTTTCGTTTCAGGAGACTTTATGATATAAAAAAATCCACCATGTTTTTTTCAACGCTTCCTAATAACTCTTTTGGATTGTACGTGTAAACAATGATATTATGTTGCCACAGCAAACGTAGTTATTGCGGCAGTAGCTTCTACGTCCATTTCACGGCGGGTTTCATGGACGATTGCGAGCATCCATTGAATGTGGAGGACACGACTTATGCCGTGAATTCGCGGCTTGAATTCGCGCGTGAATTCACGGCATTAATGTGGATCCGCCATTACAGGCTACAAAATGTCCAAGCCCCCTTTAAACAAAAAATCATCTGCCATCCTGCCAGGCCACGTGTGGGTATACGTGTCACTACCATCGTGACTGACTATGTAATAGAGTTCCAAAACATCTCATCCAGGAAATGTTTATTTTCATTAATTTTATGTACATATTTGTAGTGAATATTTTTTAAAAAATTCAGTCTTTCACGGTTTAAATTTTAACTGTGCCGAATTTTGTGTTCCCCCGCTCGCGTTATTGTCATAAAATGGGTACGAAGTAATTGCTTCACGTATGATATAGACTATAATATAAACACTAACTTTGCGTTAAGTCCTATATGTAAAATATTTAATATTCATCATAATTACAATAATATATATTTTTTATGATCGTAATATTAAAGCCTACGCAATAAAACATTGTTTAATTTTTTTTCAAATTTATTTACATTGCCATTTTTTCTAAAATATATTTTTTTGCTCTTATAATGATCATATCTCAAAACAAAGAAAATGGATTGAGTGACTTTTAGAACTAAGGCACCCATATAGGCTTTTTGCAAAGTACTAACCATTTCAAACTCATAATTATATATTTTGAAAGTTCCCTAATTGTACGATACACCAAATAAAAACCGGTCAAGTGCCTGGCGGGCCATGCGCTTGTAGGGTTCCGTACTTGGCTTATAGTACGAAATAACAAAAAAGCACTTTTCTTCGTTTTTTTATTATTGAGATGGACAACTACAAATTAACCTATTTAATGCTAATAACGGACATATCTACACCAAAGGTTTACCGCCAAAAAAAATCCACATACATTTTATAAGCTGCTCAAATATTACTCGTAAACTTGTAATGCAGTCTTCTTAGCAGTGATAGTTTTTTTTAAACTCCATTATATACTAATACCGTGAAACTTTTCATACATCCAAAATCTATTGTTTAGCTAGCAGAGGGAGATGAACAGTGAACACACTTTCGTTTATCAAAAATTTGTAAGTTAAAGCTACAAACTCCACATTAAGGTCCCTTAGTAAAAAAATAATATTTCCAAATATTCAATATTTAAAACACTAAAAAATTAACATCCCCACTTAACGCGTAAAGAAAGTGAGAGGTACGTAATGGTACCCTAAAAAAATTTCAAAAATTTTTTTTACAAATTTGTTGGCGTGATTAATTATATTAATATGTATATGCATGCGAAGTAGCAATTTCCAACCAACTTCCCAAAAGGAAAAGGTTCTCTTCCCGTATGTTTTTATTTATGTTTGTTACCTCACAACTTGGTACTTATGAACCGGTTTTAAAAATGCTTTTTTTTGTTTGAGAGGGTACACTCGCCGTGTGGTTCCATTTTAATTTAGTAAAGATCTGATCATGGGTGTACCCAGGTTCTGTGTCGAGGGGGGGGGGGGCGTAACATTAAGACTATATGTTTATAGGTAAGGGTTCCTAGTAGATTCCGGAACCCTAAAAAACAATTCGCATCAAATATTTTGCGTATTATTAAACCAAGTGAATATGGCCTGTAAAAGCAAAAAATTTGGCTAATTACCCATACAAAAATATAAATGTAAAATAGTATGTGTTCTTTGTAAGGCAAATAGCGAAATTTATAACCATTTGGGAAAATACTGAAATGTGTGATATATAACAAATAAAAACAGTTCACATTAAATATTTTTTATGTTACCACACATGATTATCAAGCCAAGTGGCTGAAGCAGGAAATAGGCCTGCGCTGATAAGAATAAAAACATGCTTTGTAATTTATAGCGAACCAACGACACTTAAGTGCTACAGTTAGCTTCACTTTAATGCCGACTTTATGTGCTACTAGCTGTTGCCCACGACTACGTTCGCGCGGACTTCGTTTATTCCGCACAGCTCATCCCCCGTAGGTGATAACGTGATAATATGTAGCCTATATATTGACCTGACCTATTAGTAATATTCATGCAAAATTTGAAGTAAATCCATGCAGTACTTTTTGAGTTTACCCCGGGCATAAATACAGACAAACAGACAAACAGACAAACAGACAAACAGACAAACAGACAAACAGACAAACAGACAAACAGACAAACAGACAAACAGACAAACAGACAAACAGACAAACAGACAAACAGACAAACAGACAAACAGACAAACAGACAAACAGACAAACAGACAAACAGACAAACAGACAAACAGACAAACAGACAAACAGACAAACAGACAAACAGACAAACAGACAAACAGACAAACAGACAAACAGACAAACAGACAAACAGACAAACAGACAAACAGACAAACAGACAAACAGACAAACAGACAAACAGACAAACAGACAAACAGACAAACAGACAAACAGACAAACAGACAAACAGACAAACAGACAAACAGACAAACAGACAAACAGACAAACAGACAAACTGACAAACTGACAAACAGACAAACAGACAAACAGACAAACAGACAAACACACAAACTGACAAACTGACAAACTGACAAACAGACAAACAGACAAACACACAAACTGACAAACTGACAAACAGACAAACAGACAGACAGATATACAGACAGACAGACAGACAGACAGACAAACAAACAAACAAACAGACAAATAAACTGACAAACAAACAGACAAACAAACAGACAAACAAACAGACAAACAAACAGACAGACAAACAGACAAAAAATCTAAAAACTATATTTTTGGCTTCCATATCGATTGTAGATCACGCCCCAAGTATTCTTTTAAAAAAATATTTAATGTACAGTTTTGAATTTCCTAAGATTTTATTATATGTATATAGATGACAATATTTGTTCTGATGCGGGTTTGCGCGCGTGAAATGCTTTAAGCAATTCATATTTTTGATCTACTTCTTATAGGTTATATGCTTGGCAGTATGTTTTGTATTATTATGTACATTGACCGCCTTGTAGATTGAATTAGTTAGGAAATAGATACATCTAAAATCACTGATTGAGACGAGGCTCAGACTCCACCGATGATGGAGATAGAACATTTATACTCGTAGGATTAGGAAAGATGATTGTATTTGAAAGTCTAGGTGTTGTAAAATAAGTTTTCGTTTTATATTTCACATTTTATCGTAGATTAGCACCCGTACCACAAGCATAATTTGTAGCTAGACCATTTTTGTATTTAATAATAATAAATACTCACGGGACAAATAACTGATCTAACCCAAAGTAAGCAAATTATTTGCTTGTGTTATGAGTGTTAGTTAATGATACTAATACATAGAAATACATATATAAATAATGGAATATATTTAATAAACTCCCAAACCCGGAAATACAAACATTTGTGCTCATCACACAAATGCTTGTCCCCGTTAGGAGTCGAACCTGAGCCCCGTCGATTGCGTAGTCAGGGTCGCTAACCACTCGACCAACCGTGTGGTCTAATTTATTTATTTATTTATTTATTTATTTAAACTCTTTATTGCACAAAATATACAACAGGCGAACTTAACGTCTAAAGACATTTTCTACCAGTTAACCTTGCACTTGTAGAAACATTGTAGTAACGGGTAGTGCACAAGAAAAGTCTTACGGAACAATTGCAAATAATTTTACACTAAACAAAGCGAATAATTACATTTATCTAAACCTACGGGCAGACCAATAAACATACAAATATTAATATATTATATAAATTTTTATATAATAAATATAATAATCTCATAACTATTCATATAAAATGTACTTAAATAATCATAAAACATAATAATACGAATAAAATAGAATACTATAAAATATAAAATAGTAATATAATAGTGATAATAAATACTTACAATTGCATAACTAAAAGTTAATTAAGAGTTATTTTGAATCTTTAACATATAATCATATATCCTAGATTTAAATATATTTACTGAGGAAGCTTGTTGAATATGCTTTGGGAGGCGGTTCCAGAGACGTATTGCTGTAAGTGTATAAGAATCCAAATAGCTTGCTGTGTTGTGCGCTGGGACCAAAAGGGTATTAGTGTGTAAAGATCGCTGAGTACGACCCTGGGTATTAAGATAATGAAAACGTTCACGTAAATATGATGGAGAGAAAGGGTCATGCAGTATATTAAAAAGTAATATAAGTACGTGAACATTCCGACGGTTACGTATGTCCAACCACTTCAATTGTGACCGAAACTGACTGACGTGGTCAAACTTACGCAGTCCATATATATATCGTATGCATAAGTTGACCAGTCGATCAAGTTTGTTTAGGAGCTCTTCTGTGATGTCTGTGTAAGAAACGTCAGCGTAATCAATTATTGGTAGTAAAAGAGACTTGACCAAGGTAACTTTAGTCGATTGTGGTAAAAAGTTTTGCATTCTTTTCAGTTGGTGAAAACTTGCCATAACTTTACGGCTAACTTCGTTCACTTGGTCAGACCATGAAAGATCATTTGACATTATGAGCCCGAGATTTTTAACTTTGGTGTGGTATTTAAGTGGTTTGCCATTTAGCAACACCGGTGGAATTTCGTTCAAATTAATGCGTGCGATGTTCATCTTTCGACCAAGTATTATTACTTGGGTTTTACTGGGGTTTAAAGTAAGACCAAAACTTTCAGCCCAGCGGCTAATGGAATTAAGATCTTCAGTCATTTTGTCAATATTAGCCGTAAGCTCTGATGGGTGACAAGACAGATAGAGTTGAACATCATCGGCATACATATGAAAGGAACTGTAAGTAATTACAGAAGAAAGTTTATTTATGTATACAGAAAAGAGCAACGGAGAAAGCACACCTCCTTGTGGGACCCCCATACAAACATCACACCAATGTGAAAAATCGTTCTTTGAACGAACTCGTTGTTGACGTCCTGCTAAGTAGGAGCTAAACCATTCAGACGCTGACTGTGATAGATTAAAAGAACGAAGTAGAGCTAATAATATATCATGATCGACACAATTAAAGGCATTACTGAAATCCAAAAGTGAGAGTAGGGATACCTTTTTTTCGTCAATACCAAATCGTATGTCGTCAGTAATTTTGATGAGAGCCGAACATGTACTATGTGATGGACGAAAACCAGATTGGTACGACGAAAGAATGTTATTTTTTAAAAGAAAACTAGAAAATTGTTGATAAACAATCCTCTCCAAAATTTTCGAAAGGAAAGGTAGGATTGATATAGGACGATAGTGGGAAAAATTTACGGGATTAGAAATTTTTGGAATGGGAATTATATCAGCTTTACACCATAACGAAGGGAAACTGCCAGAAGAGAGAGAAAAGTTAAGAATATGGGTAATGTGAGGTGTTACAATGTCAACAATAGGCATAATCATGTCTCGACTGATGCCGTCATAACCAACAGCTTTAGTAGGTATTGAAGTAATAATTCTTTTAACTTCACTATCAGTTACTTTTTCAAATGAAAAGGGAGAATTATTAATGACTTTAGAAGACAACATCTGAATGGTTTTGAACCTTATATTTGAAGTCATCATCGAGCTGCTAGGAGAAGCAAAATTGACGTTGAGCGTGTTTAAGTCAATTGTACTATTTGTATTATTTTTTGATTTCCCAAACCCAAGGGAACGAAGCAACTTCCATATGTGATTAGGAGCACAGTTTTCAATTGATTAATTTATATATATTTCTTTCTTTTTTTTTTTTTTTTTCATAGAAGCAAACACGGTAATGATTCTCCTAATGGAAGAAGATAATCAGGGCCTATCCCAGCTTCACACGAGTGTAATGTATTATTGTGTGTAACTCGAATATTTATTTACGTTATTTTTTCATTTCGCTTGCCTGAGCCATTATTTATAACGATTCAGTTCCCAACACTATACAGCCGGCCGTTTCACCGCTCACTTCGCGGCGAGGGGAAAAAACCCTTTTAAACAAAAGTCCCCGCTGCAGAGCCCTTTTCCATTCTGGTCTGTGGCTTAGACTGGTTTTCATCTACTAGAGGTCGGCATTACCTGATCAGCAGACGTCTCTTCCACGTCATCGAGAGCCCGGCCTCCTCTTTCAACACGCAGCTATCTGAGCTGCAGAGTCGAATACCTCGCTGAAGTCGTCCCTCCCGTCAACAAGTCTCACCCACCGAGCCTGTGCCGCCGTCTACCAATAACGTTTTTTTAGCTAAACGTTATTTTGTTTTAACGTTATATTATATTTTTTTATGGAACGTATCAAGAAGTCCTAACTGGGTACTTCACCCTTGCGCCCTAAGATGAGTTTCTCATTTTACGTCTAACGTTCTATTGAACTTTGTCTAATTACAAGTATTCAAAATGTAATCAAGTAGCAAAATTCTATTAATAAATTATAATTCTTGTAACCACCCGGGCCTTTCATTATTTATCGCATTATTAATTATCTCATAACATTACAGCCTCTGCGACATGTGGTGTCAGTATGGAATAATTATTATTATTATTACATTATACGAAAATATATCTTTATGAGTATACAATGTCTACAGTTTTTTCATGAGACAATACAAACCAATTTGGCTAATTTTGGTTTTGAATTAATTGTTGAAGTCCAGGGAAGGTTTAAAAGGTGCGAAAATATAGAAAAAAGAGTAGCTAAAAAGGCAGAACAACGTTTTCCGGGACACCTAGTTACTAATAAGATTCTTTTACTGCTAACATGCATTGCAGGCAAAATTCTACGTATGGTGTCACGATGGTCGAAGAGTTTGTAAATCTGTGAAACATTTAAACGAAATAACTTTCATTACAGCTCTGTATGCTCCCAGGATGGACATATTTCTAGTTACTCGGATTTTTGAGCAATGGAATGTCAAGGCTTGCTGTGAGTTGCTTGAGTTTGGCTTCAAAAATGTTTTTATACTATTTTTTTTCCGTGAAAAGCCTTAAAGATAATTTGTCTGTATTACGTCAGTGACTTGATAGTAGCTTTAATAACAAACACAGAATCTCTCATACATAACTAACACCCGTTTAAGGCTGCTGCTCATTTTGCAGTGACAAAATGTTTCCTCAAAATAATTTTATTAATATGGGATTAATTGCTCTCAGTTAAAATCATTAATTTTTCTTGTAAATGCGTTAATTGAGAATCAAAAGACTTAGGCATTTTATTGTAGTGGTCCATAAACTGATATTGAAAAAGTTAAGGATACACTTCGATTATGCTCTTCAACGTTTTTAAAGCGCGTATTTTTTCCGTAAATTCTTTGTCAACTCCATTAAGTCATATCCATTTAGTCATAAGGTCATCATTGCCCTCTGCATGAAGATCCTCCTCATTTATTTTTATTAAATAAAGCGAAAACGCGTGGACCAATATCTAACATTTTATTTAAATTTATAACAAACTTTTGTGTTGACCACTCCGTTGGTTGAGTGGTTAGCGACTCTGACTACGCAATCAACGGGGCTCGGGTTCGATCCCCAACGGGGACAGGCATTTGTGTGATGAGCATAAATGTTTGTATTTCCGGGTTTGGGTGTTTATGATGTATGTAAACGTATTTATATATGTATGTATATTTTCTATGTATTAGTATCTTTGACTAACAACCATAACACAAGCAAATAATTTGCTTACTTTGCGGTTAGATCAATAAGTGTAATTTGTCCCGTGAACATTTATTATTTATTATTATGTGTTACAGAGATGTGGCATCACTCTGCATCTTTTATCATGGGCAATGTATCGAGGAACTGTTTGAATTTTTATTTTTTTTATATCATAAAATAGCAAACAAGCAGATGGGTCTCCTAATGGAAAGAGTCAACCATCGCCTGTAGACACCAAAGATGTTAATGTTGCGTTGCTACCTTGTGGCGAGGTCTAATGCCACATGCTTAAGTTTACCGGCTACCTTACCCTCCAATTCAGAACACGACAGCGACAAGCACCGACGCTATTGCGGCAGGAATAGGTAAGGCGGTGGTACCAAACCCGGGCGAGACAATGCAGATCTCTACCACCTAGTAGCCACGATGGTAGTGACTCGATAGCCAATCGGTCGCCTTTTACGACCTGCCTGGCAGAACGGCAGTTGGCCTATTCTTCAAAGGAGGCCGGGACCAACACGGCGTAAAATTAATTCCTGCCGCTGAATTTCACCATCGGACATCGCGACAAAACTCAAAGTTTCATCCTTACCATCCGGATGTGTGGAAGTCCGCAACTGTACGATTCTCGAGGCACTTTTTGCCCCGCACTACTTCTATGTGGAACCAGCTATCGGAAAATTTTTTGCCGAACGTATACGACTTAGGGACCTTCAAGAAAAGAGCCTACTCATTCTTAAAAGGTCGGCAACGCAACTACAAGACCCCTGGTAGTGTAGTTGTTTATGGGCGGCGGTAATTACCATCAGGTGAGCCTCCTGTCCGTTTGCCCCCTCCTCTATAAAAAAAACTTTAGTTGTCGCTTCTCAAACAAGTCTTGTGTTTTGTATTTGTTGCGAATTTTTCCAAACTTGCTATGAAGTAACTAATATCGTAACAAAGTTAAGTTGATCTTGATAGAATACGTGCTTTTTTTGATAACTAATGCACTCACTCATGTTTAATTTTCGCTTTCAGTGACAGTTAAATTCTCTCCCCGAATGTTATAGAACAAAACTGGACGGAACTAGTAATTTGATATTTTGGTTTACTTATTTAAATTATCTATTTTTAGAACTTCGTAGTTCGACCAACACGTTGACAGATTGAAAACAATGCATTTTTAATAAAATAAATAAGCAATAAAAAGTATATCAATACATTAAGGCAATAGGTAATGCCAAACTACCAAATAGACACCTCTTTGAAAGCCTACTACTGCTAAACGTTTGGTCCAATAATTAAAAAAAAATATGCATTATACGTATAATATAATTAAGTTTAAATTTTAAGTTCGTTTTTTCAAATTTTATTGTTATTTTTGACGGAAAAAATCGAATATCTTTCTTATTTTTACGCAGATATTTGCTTATAACTTCCAAACTACTGTAACGATTTTGATGATTTTTCTTTTTATTGCAGACAATTTATTGCTTTATAAAATTTAAGTTCAAAATTTTACAAAATCATTATAGTGTGCTATTAAATCAATAAAAACCTTATTGTTTAATTCGCGGACAGCACTCGCGTCGAAAGTCAGTCTCACAAAGTACTTTATAAATAGGCTCGTCAGTCTCCCGGTAGCCTTCATACGGGGAGGCTGTGTCGCATGTTAGCGTGCTCCGCTCTCCATATTCGAGTCAAAGAGTAATAGTACAGATAGAACGTTTGGCACAATAGTAAGGTTGTGCCGTTTGGAAATTGAACATTTCGTTTACGCTTGGATGTTTTTTTTATAGTAGATAATGAGCTTGGACCGAGAAGGCTGTTTTTTTACAGATGTTGTTCTTATGATATAGACAAGGAATAAGAAAGGAGTTTTTAAATTCATCCCCTAAGATGGTGAAATAGGGGGTGAAAGTTTGTATGAAACTCTGTCATTTTTGAGTTGTAATTAATGATATGCCGTAATTAAATTATCCTTTAACTGAAAAAAAAAATACAAATTTAATATTTTTTTGAATTCTAGCCCATAGAGAGGTAAAAAGAGGCTTTAAAGTTTGTATCAAAAATGAATTATTTATTTATTGCATTACTATAAAATCTAAATTATTTTAATTTAATATTTATGATTTTTAATACAATTAAGAAGTACGAATTTTCGGATTTTTTTAGTACTTATTCTCTTCTATCTAAATTGAAGAAACATGCATGTAATGTTCGAAGTTTCATCCATTAAAGGAGTAAAAGTGTGTGTTACAATTTATATGAAAAATCAAACGTTTATGGTCAAAATAACTTAAAATTCGGCACTTATGTTCTTCAACACAATTTAAGAATCATATATTTGGGGATTCTTTTAAATTTCATTCCTTAAAGGGTAAAAAAAGCATTGATGTTTGTATAAAAAATAGATTGTCTATTGTAGAATATTGTAGAAATTATTTAAAACTTAGTATTTATGATTTTTAATACAATTAAATGAATACGAGTTTAAGGATTTCAAATGGCATCTCTTCAAAGGATGAAAAAAGTGGTAAAGTTTATAGAAAAAATAAAATACGTTTAATCAAAAGCTCTTCAAATTTATTAGTCATGTTCTTTAATTCAATTAAATAAACGTGCATGTAAGGATGCTGTGAGTTTTTTCTCTTAAAGAGGTAAAAGAAGGTGTTAAGGGGGCTGAAAGCTAGAACTTTATAAATAGTTTTGTTAGCGAGTAGACGCTGAATAATATTTTGAGACTCTTCATGTACTTACCTACGTTTACGCTTGAATGTTTTATTAGCTATAGATAGATAAGTATTTTGTCAATATTTTGTATAAATGTACAAAAATAAAAAAAATAAAACATATAAATAACGAAGATAATTCAAGCAAGCGAATAAACAGCAAGACTCTAAAGAAAAAAAATAAAAACTGGTACTATTTGAAGGTAGTAAAGACTTCGCAACTAAAAATAAATAAATTAAATATATTATACATAGAAATAGCCTAAATAAACCAAATTATGTAGTAGTTTCCTCTATAAACATTAAATCAAATTATATATCTTCTTTTTTATTACGAGATTTTGAAACAAAAACTAAGAAGCTAGTTAGTTTTAAAATATTATTCAAGAGATTACATTTTACAAAATCAAGTTTTGAAGGCTTTGTTAAATATTAATTGTTGATCGTATGTATTAAAATAAAGTGCTACACGGGATGTATGGTATATTACAACACTTTCAAAGAAATAGGATACGTAACTGTTATTATTGTGTACATTGTTTTATGATTTTTTGTCTATTTTCGGTATATTTTTTTCTTTAGATATTTATCGTTTTTATAAAATGAATGTATATGTAATCGATAAATGAGCGATTACTGGTCATTGGTTTTGAGTTTGATTCAGTCGATTCATGGTGATAAAAGTTCATACAGGTGAACAAAAATGTTAAAACGTAAGTATCTGCATCCACTGTAAATAATCTTTGACGTTGGAGCATGTCAGCGCGCGAAATAATATTTGCGCTGCTCCTGTTAGAAACTCAAGGTCGTTCGCAGCTGTAATCGCCTTAAATAATTCGACTGCTCCATACTTTGCAAATAGAGACGAGTTTATATCCAAGCCGCCACGGATTCAAATTACCTGAAACTTTATTTATTGCACAGTCCATTTTTATCTTTCCGCTACGTATTAATCCAGTAAAAAGTTTAATGAAACCATGATCTGACCAGTTTTGGCGCAATGAGTAAAAATGTGTTCATTAATACTTGAATAATAATATTATGAAAGAAATTTTGATTTAAATTTAGGGGAAAGGGATGAAAAAAATAAAAAAGGGTTGAAAAATGCCTTTTTTTTAAATAACTTAATAATGGTAGGAAATAGAAAAAGTTTCAAGTAAAAGTTCTAGAGAAAAAAATCTACACAAAAAAGTTCCTTTTCATTTTTTTGTTATCTGCTTTAATTTAGCTACAAAAAATAAAAATTAAATTTGCAGTAAAATATGTAAAAATATATAAATATGGGAAAACATATGTAGTAGTGTTAGTACATATTTATGTGATGCGCGCGCTGCATGGTACAGGGCCGTAATAATTCTGGTAAGTTTTTATAATTAATTACAAAGCAAATTTAATTTTTATTTTTTGTAGCTAAACTAAAGCAGATAACAAAAAAATGAAGAGGAACTTTTTTGTGTAGAATTTTTTCTCTAGAACTTTTACTTGAAACTTTTTTTGTTTCCTGCCGTTATTGAGTTATTTAAAAAAATACATTTTTCAACCCTTTTTTTATTTTTTTAATCGCTTTCCCCTAAATTTAAATCAAAATTTCTTTCATATCATTATTTAAGTATTAGTGAATACATTTTTGTGCCAAATAATATAATAATAACAAATAATAGGCCAAAACTGGTCAGAGTGCTAAGTGTGAGTTTTTCTTTTCGCATTCGATCGTGAGCGCGTTTCGAGTTTACTAGGAATTTGTATGTGATTTGTACAGCGCCACCTAGTGGTAAACTGGTTTCTCACGTTTACCACTAGGTGGTGCTGTACAAATCACATACAAATTCCTAGTAAACTCCAAACGCGCTCACGATCGAATGCGAAAAGAAAAACTCACACTTAGTACTCTGATCATGGTTTCATAAAACTTTTTACTGGACTAGTATGTAGAAAAGAAAGTTACTGATTTTGCCCCGATTTTCGAAAATAGAGTTTTCACCAAATCTCCACGTTTTAAGGTCCTAAGAATCTTTTCCAACTATTTACACTATGACGTCAGTATGTATGTGTATGTGAGTGTGTGTGTGTGTGTGTGTGTGTGTGTGTGTGTATGTGTGTATATAAACATCTCACAAAATTTGAGAAATTATAAACAAAGCCTCAAATAAAATTTTGGTGAAACAGTATTTTTTAATATAACTTCCAGATTATTGAACCAATTAAGTACAACATCTAATCAGTTATTTTCCTCAAGAAACTGGGTTCAATACATAAATTGCACCAAAATCGGTTCATCCGTTTGGGAGTTATCGGCGAAAAATTTGAAAAAGCGTTTTTTTGAAATAACATCGAATTTTTAAATTCAAGTTCACTGAGAATCAAATTTTAAAAAGTTACAGTTTTTCAAATATTAATATTTTGTTGTGTACAGAAAATTTAATTCATATTTTTAAAATAAATTTCAGGGCAATATACCGATTGACTTAAAAGTCAAATCACTTTTTCTCTCAAAAATACCGTGTCAAGTACCGTAATTTAGATTTATTTGGGGTTTATCATTAAAAAAAGATTGGAAAAAAAACGTTTTTTGATATTACTTTTACATTTTCAGCCTAAGGATTATGTAGTTAAGAAAACATTTTAGAGCTCAGAAATTGCGTTAAAGATCAAAATCGATCATCGTTTCCAAAACATACAGCTTTTCAAAAATGAAATTACTGTCATTTATAACAAGATTTACATTTTTGTACTTGCTCTGAAAAAAGTCTATGCTTAGGTAGGTATAGTTTTTGTTCCTTAGAGCTTAAAATATCACAAAGCGGGAAGTTTCAGGGATGATCTACAGGGTCAACCGGTTTACAGTTTTTTTAGTGTGATTAATCTTTGTATCTAACATTAGTGACGTCATAGCATCCCTTTGATATGATAATAAGCAAACCAATATCAATAAACCCCGTGTATGTCTGGGACCTGTTTGTGCTTGCCCCGACGTGAGACATAGAAAAATAGATGTGACAGGAGCATTGCGACATTGCAAGGTTTAGAGACAATGTGAACGTGTACCTCTTTACCAAGTTTAAATGATAATTTAACCAACACATAATTTATTTTTATGTCATTCTTGAAATGTAATATTTTATGCAACTCACATGCTATGCAGTAACATACAAAATCCTTTTTTCGAATTATTAATAGCATTTTGCATCTTATTAAAATATTTATATATTATTTCTTTACGCCTGCATTGTTATATTGCATATAAAGAGTGTTTAAGTACTTTGTGAAGGATATACACTAAATGACCACAAAAAATTAAAAAAAAATATGAAATATGTGAATTTAATTAAACTCCAGAAGAATGTATATTTTTTACAAATATGATACTTTTCTAATTTCTATCCAAGGGCGATCAATATTATTATTATTATTAGACACAAATTATAGAAAAATCTATTGTATAACAAGCTACTTAAAGCAAAATCACCGCATTTTATAATCTACCGCTGGCCGCTACGTAGGTATGTAGATAAGGAAGTTACTGATTTTGCCCCGATTTTCGAAAATCGAGTATTCACATGTCCATGTTTTGAGGTCTTTTTCGACTTCTTTCACGATAACGTTAGTATATGTGTATGTATGTATGTGCTTGTGTGTTTGTGCGTGTGTGCGTATGTGTACATACGTGTGTATGTAAATATCTCATAACTTTTAACGGTTTGACCGATCAAATCGTGATTGATGGCATCTTGAAATATACCGCGAAAACGACAAATTTAAATTTAAATTTTAAAATTCTAAATTTTAGCAATAACCTCCGTTATTTAAGAAAAATAAATCGTTTTTTGGTTAATATACTTACCTAATAAGGAAAATTATTGAACATTTTTCAAATTTAGTCTTCTTTATTGTACGAATAGCAATTATCATCAAATTGTTAATTTAGCCTGTTCCGTGGTAATTAAAGTTGGTTTTGACATGTTATGAAAGACGAAGTAGTTATAAACATTGAACAACTGAAAACAAAAAAAAAAGCATTTTGATTAATTTTAATTAAACAACACCGAATGACACAGCCATTTGTAATAGAAAAAAGTTGTGGTATTGGCACCATTTTTTAACAGGTTTAATAATGTCACGGGATTGTTTCATGTTGAACATTACTATTTCAGTGCCACTTCATTATTTTCTTAAACGAACGTTATGAGGCTTGCACTTTTGGATTTTCTCAACTTTTTATTAACTACTAAGTAACTAACATTCATCTTATATTATATAAAATTCTCGTGTCACAATGTTACTTACCATATTTCTCCGAAACGGCTAGACTGATTTTTATGAAATTTTATATTCGTATTCAGTAGGTCTGAGAATCGGCTACTATCTATTTTTCATACCCCTAAGTGGTAAAAGTTGTCCACCCCTAACATTTATTTTTTATTTTTTGGACAAAATTTTTTATATTTATTTTTTTATTTTGTGGCATTAAAAATAAATAAAACCTTAAATTTTAACTCTTCTGTCACCAACCCCTATTTTTTAATTCAATAATTTATATGGCAAAACAACGTTTGTCGGGTCAGCTAGTATCAACATATCAACAATTAAATAATTTGCTTTCTTTATGGTTGAATAAATTTATGGAATTTGCCCAGTGATATTTATTGTATTTATAAATGCTCATATATAAGAATATTAAACCAATATAAAATAATATTAAACTTTTACTAATATTTTTTACTTGGTGATATAGTTGTGCAACGTCTCGTCCGGGTTTTGAACGGTGGTCTTCTTTTCTATTTCTGCTGCAATATCCGGGGTTTCCAGCGTCAGTGCTTGACACTGCCATATTCCGATTTGGAGAGCACGGTAGCCGGTGTACTTATGCATGTAGCATTACCACCCGCCACATTGATAGCATTGTACCATTAACATCTTTGGTGTCCGTAGACCTTGATGGTCTCTTTCCATCAGGAGAGCCATCTATTTGTTTGATATCTTTGGATATAAAAAATAGTAGCCGTAAGCTAAAAGAACTCTATTTCAATTCCAGCGGCGGGAGCTAGCTCAGACATGGGAAGTGAGCACTATTGCCTGAGGTGGAACAATCATCAGAGCAACCTGCTGGGAGTATTCAGCCAGTTGCTACACGACGAGAGTTTGGTAGACGTCACGCTCGCCTGTTCCGAAGGTGCCTCCATACGGGCTCACAAGGTAATATTCTTTTATATCATAGACTAACTAACAAGCAGATGGTTTTTCTAATGGCAAGAGATAACTATCCCATTATGGAATCTAAAGGTATTAATAACGATACTTTGCTAACCACCTTTTCAAAGAATATGTTAAAAAAAAAGACATAATATAATATAAAATTGTCAAAAATATAAGTCCATGAATTACTCCAAAACGTCTGACGTTTTTGTAATTGTTAGGACAAAGTTGCTAGGATTTCCATTCTAGAAAAGTACACAGAACAAACAGAATAAAACTGTCACAAATTTGTTTAAAAATATTAGTTATCTCTAGCATGATATGCATGATATGATAATGGTGCTTAAATACATAGGTATAAATTGTTAAACAAAATATCACCCAGAGTTAATGATAACTTAAATGAATGTACATATGGAAAAAATACATAAAATATTATTAAAGACGTATACCTGAGAGGTGCGTACGCTAACTTTTGCACGTACACAAGTTGGCACGCGCGCGTATTTAGACAATCTGACTATAAATAATTGCATAGATATATAGAGTCTTCCCAATTATGCTTAAAATTCAAAATATGAATTCATTGCACGTATTAAGCGCAATCGATCAACACTTTCAACACTTGTTTTAAGGCTAGATGGCATTCCCTAAGACATTCCTATCAAAGTATCATCCAAGACTAGTCAAGTTGTTTTAGTAATTAAACTTTAAATCGTATTTCATTGCATAGACTATTTGGCACCCACCGTAAATCCCGGGTTTGACGTAGTCATTAAGTTTTTTAAAAATCACAGTAGCAGCCCGGAGTCTGGTAGTGGTGTGTTAACACCCCATGCCACGGATGAGCCACTAAAGTTGATGGTCCCAATAATCAATTGAATGTAATGATGGATTCTTCAGAATCAGAATGTTAGGAACACATTTTATTTAATTTATCAGTTGGTCGAGTAGTCAGTGATGCCAACTGTTTGAAATTTTTTCCTACCAAACTCGTGTTAACAGCCTTTCATTCATTTTAACATTCAAATATACCCTTAAGCCGATAGTAATGATTTTTTAATCAATTTTTACAATTTTATTTTACATATTTAAGTTCATTTCGTGTTCTGACAATATTGAAGTGATGACACTGCTGGTTTAACGATCAACTCATAGAGGGCCCTGTGTTGCTTTTTCAACCGACCCAAAAGGTTAGGTTAGGTTATTGATTAGGCTGTATTTATGGCATTTATGAACCAAGTTTGAAAAGTATTTTTTTGTTTGGGAGTGTATAATTTAGCAATTTTACTGCTTTTAAAAAATATTGTCATATTTATTTTTCCTTTGACGCTACTGTCGAGTTCGTGTAATCAAATAGATCTACATTTTTACATAAGTTAGACGGGTTAATTCTGAGCGAAAAGAAGGTATTTCCTTTCCAAAAAATATCCTAAAAATCCTACCCTAAAAAAATATCCAAAAAATATCCTTGACCTTGACAAAATCCTTATTTTGAATTTTTGCCTCTAAATCAGGGGAAAGCACCCTAAGTCACTGAAAGTGGTTAGTGCCTACGCAATCAATAAGGCTTAGATTTTAATGTCGAAAGTCCATTTTGTAATCTTACTAGATAGTCGTTTGTGTAGTAAACACAGATGTGTTTGTATTTCTGAGTTTGAGTATTAAATATATGACAATATTAAAACATATATTTCTATATATTACTATCGTTGACTAGCACCCACTTTAGTAACAAACAAATAAATTGCTTACCTTGGGGTTAGATCAATTCGTGTTATTTGTCCAGAGATATTTTTTACTTGTCTCGCGTAACGTTTTCTTTTAAATTATTGGAAAATCAGATACTATTAATATACATACTATCTTATCTGCCAAACTGATTAACAGTTTGTCGGCAGTAGGTTACAGTTCTCTTCTGTTCTAGAGTAGGTACATACCTACGCAAAGTTTTTGAGGGCATGGTTTTTGTTAACACTCAAATCTGTAGCATCTATCTGCGCACTATTTAACTTCTAACTACCGACACGATGACGTTTCTCTATTAAAACAATATATCGAATATAATACTATACAATAGGAGGTATAAATAGGAGATACAGACAAAAGTTTTTACAGAAGAAACGAACCGGAAAACCAATCTAGCCTAGTAGGTTTATAAAGGCAAGCCAATTTAATCGGCCACTTCTCTTTTTAGCCGGTGAGACATGAAATTGAAAATTGAATTTATTCCAAAACTACTTTTTGGAATCGCAACGGTTTCGGTACAGAAACTATTTTTGTAAAATTTTCCCATCTGACAAACAGTTTTGCAACGTGCTACCGGATTTGATACCACTGTCTTACCTATTTCTGCTGCAATAGCATAAGTTCTTGTTCCATTCTGGGGAATCAGTGCGACAAACTTTCTTGTTTCTATGGACGTCTATGTCAAGTACATTCACTTCATGGCGATCAAAGTGATTTTACTAGTGATTTACTTTATAGGAATATAAATGAATTTTTGGGGTTAATATATTTATAATTGCAAGATATTATTTAGATTACAGTAACTACAAAATAAAGTGAGGTGAAAAATATATTTTTTTAATTCATAAAATCTTTTGATATTTCCCCCGTCTCTCTATTATATCTCTGTATATTCAATATTGTAACCTAGTTATTTATAAGACGTATTTAATATTAGCTGCGGATTTTCGCATTTATCAAATTTATTAACTAAATATCAAATTAGTCAAACGAAAGAAAACTATCTATTGCGGTTAAGAATGCAGAATTTTCAAATTTATTTGACGGTATGTTTTGTAATTTATTATGGACAATATATTAATAATTGGTCATTTATTATATATTATATATAATATATTAATGTTTTTGTACTATTTTTGCATTTTTTAATATATAAAATATTAAAAAAAATGTTATCAATAAGATAACAGTACTTTAATTTTATAAAAAAGTATAGTATAAGGGGTTAGTTGGAATTAATCAGATGTTTAAGTGTAACGAACAAGTTTTTTTATAATCTCTAGTATAAATTAATGTTCGCTGTGCTCGGTCTACTGAGGTTCGGTTCACTTTGCCTACCCCGCAAGGGCAACGGTGTGGTGATGAACACAAAAAGTTACACAGTTATACAAAAAGTTTGGGTATATTAAAGTAATTAAAATTTCTAAACTTTTTTTATTTAATATTTACTTAGCTTTTGCTCGCAACTTCGTTCACGTAACCCGAAGATAATGCTTCCTTTTACTTATTCAATATTTCCTCTTTAGGTATAATAGACACTAGCTGACCCGTGCAGCTTATCTTGTGAGTAGCCTTACCCTTACCCTGTCGTTATAATAGTTTTTCTTACAAATACGCCTTGCATGTAAGTTTTTGAAAAAAAAAAGCCTACTCTAGGCCCCGAATCGTACACCATGCTTAATTTTATCAAAATCGGTTCAATAAGTTAGACGTGAAAGCGTAACAGGCAGAGAGACAGACATACAGGCAAGCCGTGAAATCGTAACAGGCAGAGAGACAGACATACAGACAAACTTTCGCATTCAATGTATTATTATGGAGTGATTATGGATTACAGTGTTACAAAAGTAGAATTGTTACAATGTGTATAAGTAGCGACATCTAGTAACACACAAATGAAGCTACATGACATTTTACTTACAAAACATATTATATGCTGCGGGTTAATAAGTAGCCTACGTGCTATTTCAGGTCATCTTCTACCTGTGTACCACATTGTATCTTAATCTTTTCAGTAGTTTTGGCATGATTGAGTAACAAACATCCATCCATCCATCCATCCTTCCAAACATTCAGACTTTCGCATTTATAATAATAATATAGAGTATTAGTAATAAACCTATCCACTGTAGCATAATAAATGCATGAAGCAATCGTTCAAATGTAATAAATATCTATCTATATAAGCTTACTGTCACTACCATTGTGACCACTAAGTCATACGTGGTAGAGTTTGGTGTTGATTTGCACCGGTAGGTACTATTACTGCTTCTATGTTACCAATTCCGGCTTGAAAAGAAAGTACCTAACCAATGGATTTTAACTCCTAATATATTCGACAGCTGTTTCAAGAGTTATATTTGGGTATCTAGTTGTTTGCTTTCCTGGTTCTTTAATAAATATCATGTTGCTATCATTCAAAGAAAAAAGCAAGAACCTCTTGTTATAAATAACACTGATTATAAATTATAAAAAAACCATTTTATCCGCTATTTGCTATTATTATCTATCTATTAATTACAGCGCCATCACATATTAATGCGCCAATGACTGTTACCCGTTATTCGCTAATATTAGGTATCTGTTGATTATAGCGCCACCACATATCATAGCGCCAATGACTACAGTGCTATTTTTATTTTTTATGAACAAATATCTGTTAATCCAGAAATGATTTGCTATGTTTACATGTGCACCGAGATTTATGCAAATTTATCTGGAGTTATATCTGATTAACAAACTTACGGACGTCTATACATCTTTAAAAACTATAAAATATTAATGGAATACCCAACTCGAGCTCAATAATAGGTACCTACCTACGCTATCATTAATCATATTATGTGTAACTTAAGTTTTCTTAATAGAAAGCGATAATTCGCAAGGCGTGAAATTTTTGTTTACTTTACTGGCATTTAGAAATAACTAATATCTAAAAATAACGTAGTCACAGTTAATAAAATAACATTTTCTTTTTTCAGGTAGTACTATCTGCTTGTTCATCCTACTTCCGATCACTGTTTGTGGATCATCCCTCGCGTCACCCTATAGTTATCCTAAAAGACGTGGGCTTAGAAGAGCTCCGCACGCTTGTCGACTTCATGTACAAGGGCGAGGTTAACGTCCAGTACTGCCAACTGCCGGCTCTCCTCAAAACTGCTGAGAGTCTTCAGGTAAATGAATTTTATTGAATAAGTCAATCTGATGAAGAAGTCTAAAGACACTCTTTTTTAGGACCATATTTCAGATTTAGTTAGTTTACCATGGACATTTTTTTTAGAAATCGGAAATCAGAAATACTTTATTCAATAAAACTTTTTACAAGTTATTTTGACACGTCAATATATTTTTTTAAAAACTACTACCGGATCGGATTTGCCTTTTGCAGTCACTTAGTAGTACGTATAAGCTCCTATAGTAGTCACACCATCAAACAGTTTGTAAAATGGACCTAGCCCATTTTGTATTTTATATATCATATCATTCTACGTGGCAGAAGGGCAGTCTGGCATAGGGGCAGACAAAAAGGAAAAATATTGGCAAAACGACAAAAGTAGCACTACTGTTGTGACTACTATATGGCAGAGCCCCGTAACGTCTCATTTTGGTTCGGTACTACTCCTTTAAATTTTCCCATTGCAATAGCGTCAGAGTTTGTCATTGTCGTGTTCCGGTTTCAGAGTAAATTAGCCGATAGTTGCCGGTATGCATATCTCATTACCATTCCGCCACACGGATAGCAACACACCATTAATACCTTTATTTAGGAGATAGTTACAGCTTTCTATCAAAATTGGATTATTAAAATCAGAGAGATAAGGATGGTTAAATCTATTAATAGATTGCTTATAATATTATGAGTATGATAATATGATGATGATCTGTTGCATTATTGGTTACTTTATTACTAGTTACATGGTTTTTTCTTACTAGTCAAAGTAAACTGCAAATACAAGCAACGATACATTAATCTATACGAATAATAAAATCGTAGAAAAGTCAAGGTATGTCCGGGGTAAACTCAAAAAGTACTGCATGGATTTACTTCAAATTTTGCATGAATATTACTAACAGGTCGGGTCAACATATAGGCTACATATTATCACGCTGTCACCTACGGGGAAGCAGTTGTGCGGAGTAAACGAAGTCTGCGCGAACGAAGTCGCGGGCAACAGCTAATCCATAATATACACAGTTTTTTATGATTTCTTAATTTATCAGGAAAATAGTTTTTGATTAGTTACTTAATTAGAATTATTGATAAAATTGTGAACTTAAATACCTATATGTGAGACACCACGTAGCTAAGATATTAATAATCGTTGTTATCCACGTAGTTAGGTTAAATAAACCTAAGTTCACTGGCTAAAGTTCATACTGAAACTAGATAGTGACAAGAATCAGCGTTATGGCGTCAAAGATAAGATAGGTACCGCATCCTAATGAGTTATCGTAATACCCAGTGATAACGATGATAGAAATATGTTTAGCATTTGAACTCTTAAGTTGTTTTTTCTTCAATTTTGACATGGAAAAGCATATAAACACTAATGACAATGTTGTTCATAAAATTACATATTATATTATAATATCATTTTAAATTGTTGTAGGTAAAAGGCCTTGCTGAAATGACGACGTTAAGCGCAGCTGGCATTTCAAGAAACATCCCTGAGCCAATGGAAGAGTGTCAGCAACCAGACATAAAAGAAAATCCAGATCCGCACGAAAGATTAGAAGAACGTGATATTCAAAACAAAGAAGAAAGACGTGATGTTAAAGATAATCGTGAAAGAGAAAATAAAGACAGGGAAATCCATAGAGAATCAAAAGAATCGAGAGAGTTGCGAGACTCCAGAGAGAAGGAAAGGGATCGAGAAATACGAGAAACTCGTGAAGTTATTAGAGATACAAGAGAATCACGGGACTTAAGGGACCCTAGAGACTGCAGACCAATTGATCATAGAGAACTAAGAGAAAATCGAGAATCTCGAGATATACGTGAAGTTCGTGACCCAAGAGAACTAAGAGAGAATCGTGATATTAGAGAGGTACCTGAAGCAACTCCTCCTCGGATATCACCTTTACTTTCTGTCCGTCGATTTAGACCTGAAACTTCAACAGAAAATTCAACTATGACGCATCCTCCTATACCAAAAGATGAACCTCCTGACGAGCCTATGCGCCCTTCTTCACCAGAGGACGACACTGTCTCAATTAGGTCAAATGGGGCAAATGAAAATATTGGTATGTAAAATTCAGATTATAAAGTAGTACTCATTCTACTCGTATCTATAGCTTGAAATAGTAGTTACTTGTTCGGCCACCAAAAAGCAAAGTTTATTTTAATAAGAAAAGAATATGTACTACATAGATCTTTACGGCCTTTAATGTAAGCTTCGTATATTATATTTTTTACCTTGTTGGTATTGTGATTGACTTATACGTCTAAGGATTACCTGAGCTCAGGTTCAATTTCTGGTCTGACAAGAAATGATAAGATTTATTTTTAACATCTTTTAGTTTCAATAGTATCCGGAATCTGGAAAATCAAACATAATTAGGACACTGAGAACACAAAATATGAAAGAACGTATGGTCTTCGGTCCTTATTATCAATAGAGATAGATAGATTGATTAATTAGTGATCATCGTTGAGGTCAAAGTCTGGCTCATGACATGAAAGTAAAGACCCAAATTTAAAAATATCAGTATTGCAACCAACCAATGAAAAACTAACCAAATATTTGGAACGTGTATTATTATTAAATTACAGAAGTAATTGTTTTTAAGAAAGAAAAAATAACGAATTTAAACAAAGTATTCAAATAACAGCATCATGCGAATCTATGACATCTAACACCAAACGTAAACTAGCAAAAAGCAGAGCTTTGTAAGGGCTCGCAAATTTATAATCAGAAATCAGAAGTACTTTATTCAATAAAACTTTTTACAAGTTCTTTGACACGTCAACATATTTTTATAAAAAACTACTACGGAAACGCGGCCACTACCTAGTAATATTGTTAGGAAAGTATTTTTATACTATAGTCTTTTAATGTATGGACTTTATTTATAATTATGTAACTTAAAAAAATCCAGCCTATTTTCACCCAAACATTATATTCGCATCAAAGGCGTCGTCAGGCTTTGGTCTTAGGGGGCGCAGCAAAATAAAACCAAAATAAAGAAAAACATGTTTCTAAGACTAAACTTTTTTAGTTCTTCACAAGAAAAATTCTTTAAAACTTTCTTAATTTATTAAAAACACGATTTCTATAATTATCAATGTTATCTACACAGAACAAATATAAAGGTTATCAACATATTTTACACCATATTTTCTGATCTACCTATAATATAGTACAGTCTACCTATAATCTGTAGCAACTCAAGATCCATCTCGCGCCACCACTTAAAGTCTAATATTGAGAGAAATCAATTTTTATTTATGGTAACTTTCTTGTAAAAGAGTTTTCAAGGAAAAATGAGTATTAAAAAAGAAAATTGATCTTATAAAGAAAAACACATTTTTTAGCTTTTTACTCTCGGGCTTGGATTGGAAATTGATCTCAATACAATATTGATGTATCTTCACGCCCATATCCCCGAAGGAGTAGGCAGAGGTACAACAAGTGCACCCACGATTAGCCGAAGATACTTGTGATGGGTGGCAAGCCTATCGCCAACAGGACATTTCCAATCCCGGGCAACTTTGTGTTTCTCAGAAAACTGAAAAAACACTTTTTTTTAAAGTGCTTGACCCGGGAATCGAACCCAGGACCTCATGTGGTCAACGCCAACGCTGGACCACTAGACCACAGAGGCGACTAAAATTAATACATTTGTACTGTTTCACATTAATCATATTGTGAAAAATCTGTAAACGGTTGACCTTGCAGGCCATTCCTGCAACTTCCCGCTAAATTAAGGTATTTTAAGCTCAAAAAAGTAAAAACTATAAGCATAGATTTTTTCAGTTCTAAGAAATATTAAAATATCTCAATTGCTAAGTCACAAAAACAGCAAGAAAACACTTACTTTACTTACTTACTAAATCAGTAACTTCCTTATCTACATACGTAGCGGGAACTTAAAAAGTACAAGTGTATTAATAGATTAATATTGTATTAAAATGGAGTGACTGAAAATGAATTAAATGAATTAAAATTTCCAAGCTAAAGCTCAAACCTAAAAGTGCGATATTTTTTTCAGTAAAATGTACCACAAAAGGGCATAGATCATCGCCTAGTGTAGCTTTGTAGCATTTTAATTCGTTAGTTTTATAATAGATGGCGTTAGTAGTAATAACATTCTAATACAACATGTATCTTCTATTTTTTTAATGTTTATAAAATGGTATTTAATGGTAGAACATATCTCGACATGAATTTAAACTACCACGTCAAAGCTCAAACTTAAAAGTGCAATACTTTTCCAGTAAAATGTACCACAAAAGTGCATAGAAAGTCGCCTAGTGTAGGGCTTGCTTTGCTCGCCCTGACAATATTGATTTTGTTTCAATTTTTTTATAGCAGAGGGGGCAAACGAGCAGGTGGTGCACCTGATGGTAAGTGATCACCGCCGCCTATTGGACAACTGCAATACCGGAGGTCTTGCAGCTGCGTTGCCGGCCTTTTAAGAATGAATAAGCTCGTTTCTTGAAGATCCCTAAGTCGTATCCGTTCGGAAATACCCACGAGGGTAATTGATTCCACAAAGGAGTAGTGCGAGGCTAAAAGTGCCGACAAAAGCGCACGGTTGTGGATTTCCAGACATCGAGGTAGTGAGGATGGAACTTTAAATTTTGACTCGATGTCCGATGATGGAATTTAACGGCAGGAATTAGTCCGAATAACTCTTCGGAACACTCCCCATGATACATACAGTAAAAGATGCAGAGCAAACCTACATCTCTGCGTAACGCCAAAGAATCAAACCGATTAGAAATAGCCTGATCGTCGACGATTCGAACCGCTCTACGTTGAATGTGATCAAGAGGAAGAAGCTGGTACTGAGGAGCTCCGGCCCAGATGTGAGAACAGTATTCCATGTGAGCGCACAAAGCTGCGTCTTTTTGGGGTAAATGTAACAAGATTTTGACGACCCCATTCTGAGACATTGGTTAGTCGATTCTCGAGTTCAGACACGAGCTTGTCCCGGCCCTCTTTGACGTATACGCAAGAAATACCGCTATGGCCGGAGTATGCAGCATCCAGTACCAGTATCAATGTATGTTACTAATTCGTAACATATCATTGATATGCAGAAGAAACAGTGTCGGTGATAGCACGCAGCCTTGGGGAACACCAGCATTGACAGGTTTGAGGTCAGAGCATGCACCGTCGACTACGGTCTTGATGCTCCGATCAGCCAAAAAAATGGTGATCCACTTGCATAATTTCTCAGGAAGCCCATAGGAAGGCAGCTTTGAGAGAAGCGCTTTATGCCATACCCGATCGAAGGCCTTCGCTATGTTTAAACTAACTGTCAATGCCTCCCCTTGGACTCAACTGCCTCCGCCCAGCGATGCGTCACTTATATTAGAAGATCACCAGCTGAGCGACCACGACGGAAACCGTACTGACGGTCACTAATCAGCTGGTACTCTTCTAAATACTTCAGGAGCTGACAGATTATAAGTGTCTCCATGACTTTGGAGAACAAGGTGGTTATGGCTATTGGCCGATAGTTTGACGGATTAGAGCGATCTCCTTTTTTTGGGATGGGGTGCACTAAAGCTTTTTTTCCATGAATTCGGTACCACGCCGAGTGAATAAGAAAGCCGGAATAGGTGCATCAATACTGGCGCCAACTCTGGAGCACATACTTTAAGCACAATCGGAGGTATACCATCAGGCCCACTCGACTTGTGGATGTCCAAGGAAAGTAGTGCTTTGCGCACAGATGACTGCCCAAACTGTGTTTCTGGTATAGAACTATCACACTGCGGGATGGTAGGCGGTGCGTTCCCTTGATCATCCAGAGTAGAGTTGGCCGCAAAGAACGAGCCCAGAAGATCGACTTTCTCCTTTGCGGTATGGGCCAGAGAGTCATGGTCTCTGTGCAAGGATGGAAATGAAGGCTGGGAGAAATTTCGTAAGCCAGCCTTGGCGAGAGACCAGAACGCACGAGTGCTCGAAGGAAGGCAAACTATTTTCTCACCAATTCTGCCAATGTGTTCTGCTTTTGCCTTAGCGATAGCTCTTTTGAAGAACCTTGAGGAAGAGTTGTACTCCTTTCGCAATTCGCTAGTTCTTACATCACGAGATGCCTACGCAGCAGCCCAAGCTCGGTAGCTTTCCTGCTTTCGGCGTAAAGCCACTTTGCGGTGGGTACCAAATCAAGGCTGAGACTTGCCACCGATGAGCACCGATGAGCAACACATCAGCGACAGAGTTAGCGACAGCGTTCGGATCATCCAGCGAGAAGAACAACCGCCCCCATGGGTAGGATGCAAAGAAAGACCGCATACCATCCCAATCTGCTGACCTATAGTGCCAAACGCGACGACAGCCTGCAAAAGGAGGCCGTGACGGGTGCGTGATCAGAACTTTGCTCCGGATTAGACAGTGGTCCGACGCGCCAAGTGGAGCGTCCACCGATACCTAATAACGATCCTGGTGACAGATCAGCAGGAGGTCCAACAGTGAAAGTGTATGGCCATCCACATCGGGAACTCGCGTAGGCGAGGTTACCAATTGTGTTAGACCATACGCCAAGACATAATCGTGAACAGACCTCCCCGCATGATCAGTACGAGAACATATAGCCATTCGGCGTGGTGGGCATTAAAATTGCCCAAGATCACGACCTCTGCGGAGGGGGTCTATTCTAACACAAAATCTACAGCCATTTGTAAATGTTCGACAAGCTGGTCAACTTCAGCATTCCCGCTATGGGACCTGTATAGGCACGCGTAGCTGCGTGGATGGTCGTCGCAAGCTACGCGTACCAGAAGATGGATAGGTCCTGACCTTCAAGCCTGCCGAGGCGCCGGTAACAGATATCTTCTCTGACGTATGCGTATACGCCAGCCCGCGGTACAAAGAAATGTTCCAGTTTGTACCCCGGGTAGGAGAGGTAAGAAGTGTCAGCCGGAGAAGATATCTGTGTCTCGGTCAAGAAGAGCAAAGCTGGCTTCGCCGTCTCGAGATGGTAGTGGACGGTGTTCAGGTTGGAATAAAGCCTTCTGATGTTACAGAGATCTACAGGAAGCGTGCTAGAGGGTGCCATGGCCTTTTTGCTCTGTTTGCCCTGGACAGGGTTGTCTATGAGCGCAATTTGCCCCCCCCCCCCCCCCCCCCTTTCCCAGAATACGCAGGGCAGCCTGGCATGAATGCATCTGGCATGAATCCAGAGCACGGACGCCCAGGGGGGATTCTAAACTGCAGATGCAAGTGGTACCCCCCTGGGGTAGATTTTTTTAAATCGCGCATCCATAGTTTGTGTGTGGGGGGACCGGGACTCTCACAAACCGAACAAAACGCAGCAGCTGAGCTGCTACTTTACGTCGGTGTCAAGTGATTGAGTGGTATCTCCCCGGGCGTGCCGGCCTATTCAGTTGCAAATACAGTATGGCACTACCACTAATTTGGTTGACTGACTGCACCAGTGTTAAATAATTTTTGTCACAAGAATTATCCCATCAGTGGGCGATGGGGTCGTCACATCCCTACGCCGATAATGAATTCGACGTGTTTCTCTTAATGTTTTTATTTATATTTGGAAATCTTACAAAACAACATCCCCGCAATGCACTTTTCACGTTTTATTCAATTTATACAAGTAAAATATTAAAACTGGATCACAACAATTCACACCAATTTACCAATAGCCGTCATCTTTTTTGCCATTTTGACGTTAACATTCATTTTAGCATTGCCATGTAAAAATTCAAATGTCTGCTTTCGTTAACCAAACTTTATAATCTAAGAGTTACTGAACCCTCCGACCCACCCCTAGTATATTATTCTACTACCTGGCAATTAAGAAAATGCCGGTCTGGCAGACATATTGCGGTAGCGTCACCATCTTTTAAAATTTTAAAAATGTAAAAAGAACTTTTCGTAACCTATTCGCACAAGACTACAATTTTAATGTGTTGTAACCAACGAAGTTACATTCTACCGGAATGTTCACACGCTCTTCAAAATCGCTCCGAAGAGTACCACGACGTTGGTGGAGTGTGTCTCTTTCTAATAAATAAAGCGCCAATCGCCATATATAATTGCGGCCGTGCGTAGTTTCCAAATTACTACTAAGTAATTCTACTAATTTTAGAAATAGCTTTGCATTGCATAAGTAAGTACGTGATAATTAAAATAAGCACATTTTAGAACTCACTACATTAATTACAATACATTTTATCCTAATGTATTTATCGACGTGTATGAATAAAAGGGATTTAAAACGATTACCGAATATATAAAAATCTACCATCAGTTAGTTTTGTTTACACTGGCAATTACAAGAAAGGGACAGCATCCACTTTTGTCGTTGTCTTGCTCAGAACGTTTTTTCCCGTGTGTTAAGTAAGAAACAAATGTCAACTTTATGAGTAACGAAATAAAGTACATTTCTATTTTTAAAACTAGCTTTTGCCAGCGACTTCGTCCGCTCGGCCTTCGTTTACTCCGCACTGCTCCTCCCCTGTAGATAATAGCGTGATAATATGTAGCCTATATGTTGACCCGACCTTTTAGTAATATTCATACAAAATTTGAAGTGAATCCATGTAGTACTTTTTGAGTTTACCCCGGACATACATACAGAAAAACAGACAAACAGATAAACAGACAAAAATTCTAAAAACTATATTTTTGGCTTCGATATCGATTGTAGATCACGCCCCAAGTATTCTTTTAAAAAAATATTCAATGTACAGTTTTGACTTTCCTACGATTTTATTATAATATGTATGTATAGATATTGCTTCATAATAATTCCAATCGTATATAAGTTCCTTGGTTGTAACCAAGGAACTTATATACGAGAACTGGAATTATTACGAAGCAATATTTAAAAAATAAAAATGTACTTTATTTCGTCCCAATAAAGTTGACATATGTTTCTTACTTAAAAAAGGGGAAAAAAATTTAAGCGAGACAACGACAACGGTGGATGTTGTCCCTTTCTTTTAATTACCAGTTTAAATAAAACTATCGAATGGTTGATTTTTATATATTCGGTAACCGTTTTATCTTTTTTTATTAATTATTAATTAGCATAAAATGTATTGTAATTAACCCATTGAGGTTTAAAATTTGCTTATTTTAATTATTACGTTATTATTTATGCAGTGCAAAAACTGTTTTCTCAAATTAGTAGAATTAGCTAAATTAGTAGTAATTTGCAAACTACGCACGGCCACACTCATATATGGCGTTTTACTGAGCAGAAAGAGACACATTCCACTAATGTCGTTGTACTCTATATTTTAAAACAATATTTGACATTAAAAAATGATATGATCATTAAAGACAAGTCCGTTGAGTTTCTGCCGCCGGATGTCTCAGTGTGTGGCCGCGTTTCCGATCCGGTAGTAGTATAAAAAAAATGTTGACGCGTCAAAATAACTTGTAAAAAGTTTTATTGATTAAAGTATTTCTGATTTCTTATTTCTGATTCCAGATAGTATGTAACTTCCTTGGTTGTAACTAACATACACCTAAATGTAAAAAAAATTTACAACCTATTCTGATTTCTGATGGTTGCAAGTATACGCCAAACGATAGCAGAGTTGTAGATGGGTATAAAGGTTGACTAATAAAAGACTGTGCGTACTGAAAGAGGACGTTCAGAACTTGATTCTAATGCCGAATTTACAGAAAAAAATAGATGCTTATTTTGACTTAATCATCCAATAAGAATATTTCAGTAGTGGCTTCTGTGCATAAAAAAAGAAGTTCATTGTTTACTTACAGCAATGTATCGAACTTGACACTACACTTGTAAGCGACCCAAGCGGTGACCATACTTTTAAAATGTTACGACTACACTAATTTCGTTGAGGTTTATTATGTAGTTAACCAAAATCCTTTTCTTATCGTGTTTGACCGCTCTTTTGGTCGAGTGGTTAGCAAACCTCATTACAAATCGATAGAGCTCGGGCTCGATTCTCGACAGGGACCAATATTTGTGTAATGAGCATAGATATCCAAAACAGAATCCATCCAGAAATAGAAAAGCTATTTCTGGATATGGGTATTTATTACGTATCTAACAGTGTTTACATTTATGTATTTTTATGACTATTATGATATCGATGATTAATTAGGTCGTAACACAAATTAATAATTAGCTTACTTTAGGGCTAGATCGATTTGTGTAATTTGTCCAGCGATATTATTATTATTTATGTATTTTTAATTGTTATATATGTCTATTAACTATCATGTCCTTTAATGTCTATAGTCGTTTAACAGTCAAGCCATGGCACTCCACAGCGACCATAACAGACCGTACGTCTTTTAATTACAGAAAGAGAGGATTCGTCCTCTATGTATTGCTTTTTATAACGGACAAATAAGCGCACATGTAATACTAAGGCACCTCTATATGATATCAATATGAGATGGAGGAAATAGAAACGAAATTAGTGTAGTCATAATATTTAAAAAGTATGGTCACCGCGTGGGTCGCTTATAAGTGTAGTGACAAGTCCGATACATTGCTATTAGTCATAGATATAAAAAACCCAAGATACACAATTAGTGTCTCAAAAACGTCCTCCAAAAATGAGCGCACAGTTTCAAATTGTGCGCTCATTTCAAATAGAATCGCGTCGGTCGTGACACTGTCAATTTTATTTCTTTTTGTACATTGCTTCGTAAAATCAACTTTAAATCTTGCGCTTTAAAGTTGGATTTGCAAAGACTAATCTTTTTGCAATATCTATAACTACTTAAATGAAATTAATGTCAATTTTGAGTGTGAATTTTGTTCTGGACTGTGCATCTTGGGTTTTTTTTTATATCAATGCTGTTAATAAACAATGAACAGTTAACGAACAATCGAAATAGCAAAAAAGTATTAAAAAATCAATTTCTTCCCGCCAACTTGAGAAAGCCGGTTGGCACTGTCGTTACACACATGACACCTCTGACAGGAACTGTTCGATGTGACCTCTGCTTAAGGAAACTAATGGATATATTACAATGTCATATAGATACTTACATATGTAATAGTTTAGAAGACGAAATAATAAACATAGTGGCGTCTTTGTCTAAACTCTATCGTATGCAGTGAAAACAGGCCAGTTCTATACGCAATAGTTTTGCTTTATTGGCGACATTTTACGTGACGTTAGGAGTGTGCCGAGCCACCATGTTTTATCGCTATGTACGTACGTTGTAAACCATAGATATACTCTGTGGACACTACTGAACAGGTTAAAATATAATCGTTTATAATTTTAATATAATTCAGTAGTAGTTGTACTAGTACGATAGTATCGTCACAATTATTTACTGCTACTGAAACTGAATCTTAGTTACAGGATCCCATTTTACCTTTTGAGTGTGGAATCCTAAAACCCCATTTTAACTACCTAAGATAATGTCGAAGTGGACTTTAGTGTTATCACAAAATCAACAAGCTTCAAGGATAGTTTTATAGACAAGTGTATACTGTGTATGGTAAAATACAAAAGCATAGAACAATAATATTCTCTTGATGGAGTACCACACGGAGTATGTAATCCGCCATGTTTTGTTGCGTAGGTATGCACGTTTTTTTCGTAGGTATGGCCGTTCCATAGGTTTCTTTATTCAGAGGATGTGACATTTGGCCAATCGACTGACGCCTGACAAGTGACACGTGACAAATGACAACTTTGAGATTGGTATTTGGTTATTTGTTCTTGTGGTTGTTATGGTATATACAGAAGTTCGAATTTAATACAATTTTATAATTTAATTTAAATGTAAAAAGTTTAAAATAATCCTTTTTTAAATCTTAGTTCGAAAAAGTGTTACAACAGAAATTATGGAACCAATTTTTTTTCCAATTACTAAACGAAAACTTAGAATTTTGAGATTAAAAGTGTATTTTGTGAATAATGATGGAATTCGTATATACATCGTATTGTTTTTTGGCAATTTAAACAAAATAATTGATATTCTTAAAAAGCTGTGCATAAAATGAAGATTATAACATTATACAAATATGTATGTATATGTTATTATATCTTATAATAATATATAAAATTCTGTCTGAGTTTCGGGATTGCATAAGTGCCCGGTTGGCGATAGGTTTGCTACATATCACATTACGGTATCTTCGGCTACTCATGGGTGCACTGGTTGTACTTCCACCTACCTCTTCGGGGATAGGGGCGAAAAGATACTTTTTTTTCCTGATTTGTTACCTGGAGAATTTTAGGTATGATTAGGAGGGTGCAGGGGGGGAGCCATGGGTTAAACAACAAAAAATGAAGCCACACTATTTAGTGGGTATCCTTTTTCTGATAGGAAAGAAGCACACTACAAGTATACTAGTAAGGGATCAAAAGAGAATCCAAAAATTCGTTAAGTTCTGAAGAAAATATACACTTTCATTAACATAATATTATAACTTTGTGCAAGTTTTTTTTTCATAAAACTTCTACTACAAACCCTAATCTATCTGTGTGTGCTTCTACCCTACAGAAAGTGCAGCCTCAACTCTTATGTAACAAAGTATAGACATCGATGTTCTCATTCGCAGCTTCGACTTTTAGATTACCTGTTGTGACCTGCTGCTACAATAGTTCACAAAGTGCCTATACTTTGTTACAGTGAGTAAAAGTTCACTACCTTTGCTCCTTCACAATTTCTAATAAAAACTCTATTGGTAAGGCAAACAAGACTATATGCAAAATGGGGTTATCTGATTTGGATCTGTCATCAACTGAGCTGTATTATGTACTTATTCTTAAAAGAAACTACAGGTGTTTAAAATAATTATTTACTCTTACTTTAATTACTCAACAATAAAATGCTACTTCACAACAGTTTGACATTTCCTTTTAGCCCACTCACAATAAATAAATGTCACTGGACAAATTACACGAATTGATCTGACCCCAAAGTAAGCAAATCATATGCTACAAGCAAATGTAAATATATGTATTTCTATGTATTGGTATCGTTGACTAACACCCATATCACAAGCATAAAATAAATTTGTACTTTTATAAAAATTTTCAAGTACTTTACTACATTAGGACAAGTATAAGGTAATATTAAGGCTTTTGCAAAAAAATGGTTTGCGCGTTGCAACAGTATACATTGAAAATTTGTACTTTTGTGCAAATTTTCAAATATTTTACCACATTACTTTACTACATTAGGACAAATATAAGGTAATTTTAAGGCTTTTTATGCAAAAAAATGGTTTCCGTTGTTTTGCATGTTGCACTAGTATATGTAGGACCCGTCGATTTGTAGTTAGTACCAGTTAATAAAATAAAATGTGTGACCAGAAATTTACTTTTGGTAAACAATATTAAAAATCATAATCAAAAATTGGACAATCCAAAAGTTCATAATGTTCATTTGATTTATTAAACTAAATTGTTTATTGGGTATAATTTAATAACATAGAGTTAGAAAGCCATTTGGAATAGGAATTCCTTTTAGGACAAAACAAGTTTATTAAAAAAATGGTTTATAAATGATAATCTTAGGATAGGATTTGATCTTAGAATATTGTGTTTCCAAGCTATACCATTTGTACTGCTTGATAGGAAAAATTTTGAGTTTATTAATTGATTGAATTGATGATTAAAATATGCAGAATAATTAATCTTCATTAAATAATTAATTCATTTTGAATGAATTATTTAATGAAGATTAATTCATTTATCTTTATTGAATTATTTAGGTTCTGTGTAAGTACTAGTAGCAAGAGTGTAACAGAAATAGTCTAATAGTTGTAAAGGAAATTTAAAAGAACACTCCACATGGATAGCACTGAACCATTAATATTGTTATGTTGTTACATCAGCAGAGCCGCCTACTTGTGAAAATAAAAATAAATAAATAAAAATGTGTAAACGGTAGACCCTACGGGCAATCCCTGAAACTTCCCACTAAATTAAGGTATTTTAAGCTCAAAAGAGTAAAAAATATAAAAATAGATTTTTCAGTTCAAACATCTATTTTGTTAAAAGTGGCAGTATATTAATTTTTGAAAAGCTGTATATTTGAAAACAATGATGGCATTCAACTCAATTTTTGTGATCTAAAATATTGCTTTAGCTAAATAATCTATAGGTTGCAAAATGTGACCGATTTTGATTAATTTTACGATATTTGATGCAGCTTTTAAAGGAGAAAAGCTGATAAGATTTTTAAGTCAATCGGTGAATTAAATTGAAAGTTATTTTAAAAAATTAAGTAATTTTGATATTTGAAAAGCTGTAAGTTTTGAGAATTAGATTCAATTTTGATTTTTGAAACGGCATTTGACGTAGTTTTTTTAGTATTAAAATATTGTAAAACACCAAAAAATTATTGGTTGAAAAATTTCGAACCTATGTCGAAAAAACACTTTTAAAAATTTTTCGTCAACGATTACTCCCAAACGGATAAACCGATTTTGATGCAATTTACGTAGTTATTAGACATAGTTTTTTGAGAATCAGAGCTGATGAGTTTTTGTTCTCAATCGGTACATAAATTTGGAAGTTATATTAAAAAATACTGTTTCGTCAAAATTTTTTTTGGCGTTTTTTCAAAATTTCTCAAAATCTCCTGGACCGAATCGGTTCAAATTTTCAGGAAATCTAAGTTGAGCGGAATCCAATTGAATACCATTAACAGCGTTTCGATCTGTCCAGCCGTTCAAAAGTTATAATATGTTTACACACACGCAAACACACACACACACATATATACAGACATACTGAAGCCATTGTGAAAATAGTCGGAAAAGATTTGTCGGACCTGAAAACATGGACATCTGGTGAAAACTTGATTTTCGAAATCGAGGTAAAATCAGTAACTTCCTTATCTACATATGTTGTGGGAAGTTAAAAATATTTGTCATTCATTTATTATTTAAACATCACTCATTGTAATCTGCAACAAATTATAAATTATAATAACCATTTGTAAGGACTTATCTAAGGCAAAGTCGCTGATTCAAATCCAGTCATCAAAAACAGTTTTTCTTTGTTTATTTTTAAACAATTGTAGTTACCCTTAAATCCTTTTTTATAAATGTCTGTCATAATTGTGAGCAATTAACAAAACTCTCTGGAACTTATCATGTTTTTGTAAAGACATTGGCTACTTATGATTTTTTGTTAAACTTTTCTGTTTAAATAATACACATCATAATTAAACATTTTTGTATACTAAAGACAGTATTGATACTTGCAGTTATGTTCTGCAACAAGATCAAGTATACACTAGAAAAAACGAAAAGAGACAAAGAAATTTTTTTAATTGCATGCCATGACCATTTACTTTTTTAGTCCAATTTAGTATTAGGTATAAAATAATATGTAAGAGAAATTTGAAAAAAATATCGATCCTAATTACTTCTACTATTTGGCTGTACTTACTATTAGTGAAAGGATATTAATTTTTTGTTTTGTAAAAACAAAAACGAATTTTTTTTTTTGAAAACATTCTAATTTCTAAGTGAATTTATTTTCTGGTCATATAAAAATAAGAGACATTTCTGTTTATCAATAAAATATTTTAACATGTATTGTTTTCATTTCCAGGTATAAATATGATTATAAATAGTCATGGAGCTGGTCTAGCTTCTCGTTACTCACCTGTCGAACAGAGGCTTAGTGTATTGAGTTCACTGTCTCATCCTGGCCTACCTCATCCCTCACATAGTTCTTTATCAAGCCCACGAAATGAGCCTATTGCTGGACCTTCAGGGTTGCCGCCAGTTCAACAAGTGCCACTTGTATGTATATTTTATTTTTACACACATATTATACTAGATTAATACTCATATGGTTTTTACAACATTCAATATATATTAATATTATAAATGCGAAAGTTTGGATGGATGAATGTTTGTTACTCAATCCCGCAAAAACTATACCAGATGATGATCTGGAATAGTACATAAGCTATTTTCTATCTGGGGACAATTAGATGATCCTGCGCAATTAGCCAAAAACTTTTATAATACAGAGGGTTGTAGACCGCAGCTAGAATTTTATAAAAATGTTATATTTAATTTAAAGATTGTACATAATTAAGAAAAAAATACATGTTTGTTGTGATGAAACCGTACAATTTTTGTTTGAATTATTGTGATACTTTTAATGGATATTACTAAATTAATTAAAGTCAATAAGTGCTGGTGTGCTTTAAGGTTAAGCGTAAAAAAATTATTTAAAATATTCAGCTTTTTAGTAAATCTTTACATGGTCTCAAAACAGGAAACCCTGATTTATTTATGTTAGTTCACAATTTAAAAAAATACTGAAAGTATATACAGGCTTCTAAGACTTGGTTACAATTTGAAAGTGATTTGAAAATAATATTGATGACCCATGAGATATAGAAGCATCGAAAATAGTGAATCTCATAAAATCTGGTTCTGACTTCTATTTGGCTAATTTGTGTAAACAAATATATTCGTTTTTTCTGGGAGCTCCTAAAAGACGAGTATAGGCTTATCATATAATTATTACTAACCACTAACAGAGTGCTAAGTGTGAGTTTTTCTTTTCGCATTCGATCGTGAGCGTGTTTCGAGTTTACTAGGAATTTGTATGTGATTTGTACAATGCCACTTAGTGGTAAACGTTGGAAACCAGTTTACCACTAGGTGGCGCTGTGCAAATCACATACAAATTCCTAGTAAACTCGAAACGCGCTCACGATCGAATGCGAATAGAAAAACTCACACTTAGCACTCTGATAAAATTTTGTAACAACTCTACTGCCATAACTTCAGTAAAACTCTTTCTTAAACAATTGACTATATTTTTGAATTTAGTGTTTTTAATGTAAATTAGTTTCGACGTTTTTCATAGAAATATTTACGTATTTTCAGTCTTTAAAAAAGGAAGCCGACTGGGACAGAACCAGTGATGAAAAACCTGGAGATACCCCTGAATATAGATTGCAGCATGAATCTGTAAGTAAATTAACACTCTTTAATTGCTCTGTGTATATTTAATGTTTGATTTGTTTTGTGCTAGCTTATTAATATAATTTCATACATGCTTATTAATATTCATTCATTATTACTTAATATTACACATATTTACATTATTAGCATTTTTTTATTTAAGTAAGCTGATCAGTATCAACAATAATATGTAAATTTATAAATGCTTATTATAGAACTAAAAAGAAAACACAAGGAATGATTTGGACTAAAGGTCATTTGTTTATCCAATCCATATTTCATATACTGAGTAGATAGTAGTTGACCTAGAATTAGGCAAAACAAATTTAATTACTTTTAGCACTTTTATCAAAGTTAGGTAAATCTTATACAAGTATTTAGATAATTAATGAGTCTAGATTAGGTGGGATCGAAAAATCACATCAGACATTTGAAGTGGAAATAATGTTTTCAAATCCGATCTTAATTAAGTTTCCTTTTTGAATCTTTATTAAATATATTGTTGTTTTGTTGGTCGTAAAATATTATATTACATTTGGCTCTATAACCTTATATGTATGCTTTACAGTAAAATTGTAAGTATGACAAGTCCCGCACATGATTTCCCTGAAGGCAGTTTTTTATGAAGACCATAAAACCCAATCTAAGACTTGCACCTGTTTCATGATTCCTTTTTTTAATTCTTCATATAATATAACTGTTATAATTTGGTTTCTTGGTTTTATTAAATTCTAGTTATTTTCAATTATTGTTGTTCTCAGATAATTTATTTTCTATGCACTACAAAAAAAGATTAGTAAGTAAATAAAAAGGTTCCAACAATTATTAAGGTTACTACTGCTTTTCTTAACAGCAATTGGAAATTCTGTTTGTTGAATAGAAACTTCTGTCACCAAAAATCACATTATTCATCTAATATTTTTTATTATGGCAATATCTTATGAAACAAAAAATAGTTCGTTATAATAACGTGTATCTATCGCTTATCTATACTTTTAAAACACCAAAAACGCGTAATCTGTCTATTTCTATTGGAGTAACCGAAAGCCCAATGGCTAGTGAAACTAGGCGGCCAGGTCTTATAATGAAAAAATATTTAAATAAAAAAAGTTAATCATATGTGGCAAATAGATTATTTGCCACATATGATTCGCTAGTGATTTAGGTATAAATATGGTGACTTCATGTTTTTAATTCAGACCCATACATCAAAAAATAAAGACATAGAACCATTTAATGATGATTTTAGAACAATCTTCGCAATTATTTTCTATCGACCCAATTTCGTTCAATTATACCACCGAACCAAAACATCTGTAGCATTTAGCAATGTATTGTGTAATGACTATGATGTTATTATTCTTACTGAAAGCTGGCTTAACAGTAGTATACTAGATGCAGAACTTTTTGACAATAGATATACACAACACAACAGACAATAGATATGTAGTGTACAGGAGAGATCGCGAACCTAGAGAACTTAAATGTGGTATGGATGGCGGTGGTGTGCTCATAGCAGTATCGAAACACCTAAATTCGAAACGAATGATACCTCTTGAATCAAAATGTGAAAATGTGTGGGTATCAATTTAGACACACAGTCTGTCCCATCAAACAACAGATCTGTTTATATGTGCAGTTTATATTCCCTCTCCAGTGCAAAAACATGTTTTGAAAGACTTTTTCTATGGGGCCAGTCACACAATAGATACCCATAAAATTACTAACTTGCTCTTCGCTGGGGACTTTAACTTAGATAATTCTCATTGGACTCACTCATTTGGACTAATAACCCTCTCGAAAACTCCTTAATAATAAACTATCAGCACAATAGCGCTTATGGAAACATGCTTGTAGATTTTATGTCATTTTATAATCTTTGTCAATTCAATTGTAATGGCAAAACCCTGGACTTGATTTTTGGCAATATACAATTACATGACTTAACAATAAGTCAGGACCCCTTGTCTTAAGTTGATGGTCATCATCCTCCTATAGAATTTCTAGTAACTTTTCATAAGGCTGAAAAGCATATGTCACGAAAAATGTACCTAGACTCTGCTTTTATAAGGCTTGAATTTTTTTTCATTTTAATTTTTCATTATTTAATTAATGTATTATATCCTAAATGAATACTATTTTTTTTAAATTCAAGAATGTCGTTTTTGCCTTTAATTGGCAGGTAGAATTGAACTTGCGTTATTGTACTAGATATAATGTTTGTAATGCATGCTTTGTTGGCGATACAATAAATAAATAAATTTTATGTATCGAGTCCTGCCACGGTCATTTGCATATGATGAATATTAACATATATTTTTGTGATGTGCCATAACAAATAGATTTTCTTAAAAAACTGCTTAAATAACATCAACTTCAACAAATTAGGTGTTGTCAGCCTCTTAAACACACTAATTTAAAAAAAAAACTTGCGATTTTTACTTTGCTCACAGCAATGGTAATATTGATATTATCTTATCAAGGTTTGACAAGAACAATTAATCTTTAAGAAAAATCTTATAGAACCATGGGTCCCTTTTTAATTATTGCTGTAAAATTAATTAATGATTGCAATAATTCACTTTTTCATCATGTGTGATATCATAAGTGGCTGCTGGGTATAAATGAATGAAAAATATAAATCCATTTTCAAATTCTGCACATTGCTTATCGCATGCTAGTTAATTATTTCTACATGAACTTTGTATATACTTGCATGAATTTTGAATATCTCTTATAATTCATTATTTTTATTGAGTCATCAGTTCCCAATATTCTATAATTGCTTACTCTTATAGATCCATCGCTTCATGTGGTTTAATGTACTTGATATTATATTTTATTAACTTTGGGGCAGTGTAAAATATAGGTTATTTTATTTTACATAGATCAATACTATTAGAAATCGTAATTGTGACCATAAAACACATTCAGAATAAACTCATACACATGTGCTTGATTGCGAATATTCAATAACTCCTATCTTAAAATAATAAAGTCTATCGAGTAGTCTAATAATAAAGTCGTATTGACCCTTTGTTTCTTTTACTTTTCGAACCCTTTAACACATTTATAAGGATAAAGAGATAATTATGTATTAAAGTTTAAAGTGATGTCCCAACAAAATATGCTCTATTTATCATTTTACAAGGATATTTCAACTTACTTCTTCTTCTTACTTCAAATTAAATTAAATTAAAATAAAATATATCTAACAAAAAGGCGCAACAAATGCATACCAGTGTTTGTCCTTACATCAAGCTGAAAAATGATTACACATGCAGAATCTGCCAGAAGGTGATATATATTTTGGTGGATTAATTATACACTGTGTATTATATTGTGATTGATTTTTTACCAATCCTACTGGAACTTTAACTGGAATCCTACTGAATCCTACTCTATCTGCTTATCAAATTTCGTCCAATTTTGACCCGCTGTTCCAGTTTAATAGAGTAACACATACACAAATTTTCACATTCATAAATATAAAGAAATTTTACTCATTAAAAATATTTAAAATAGTTTTATTCTATGTATTATGATGATTCAAAATGTGACCAAGCTAACAGAGTAGTTACGCCAGAAAATCTTATCAAATATTTAGTTTACTATAATTGATATTGTTGTTAGATTTGAATAAAGTGATTATTACAAAAGAGACAATTTGTGTATTCTTATGTACTTCAAATATCCCTTCTACAGAAATCTTCAGAATTATCAAATTAGAATCTAACAACAGTGACATCTGTAAAAATCATGCTAAGGTATTTTTGAGTTGCCACTTGCGGCGTAACTTTTCTGCAGTGTTAGGTTGGCCAACATAAATAAACCTATTATTAACAAAATTATTGATGGCAGGACAAAATAACACTGTTCTTTTTAGCTTTGTAGTTGTCGTGTTTATGAAAATTTGTTTGCATGTTTTTTGGTGTGCTGCGCTATTATGACAATCGAGTACTATGCCTTGCTGTCAAGAAGTTGACCTTCATTTTGTTGGCCATCATTTTTTATATACATTCATTTTGTTTGGTATATATTTTGGGCAGTTTTATATATAAATTTTGGCCATGTCATTGCATTATTTACCAGTAAGAATCAGACGCGCGCGCGTTGCTAACAACAAGGCATTACGCGTAGCCGGTTCCCGGGTTCACTCCTGCACAATTTTGGGCAAAAATGAGCGTCAACTTCTAATTTAAATAGTAAAAATAAAAATTATTCCAAAACTGCATCTCAATTTAGAAAGTAGTGGTAGTTTATTGCACCCACTTTGGTTCGTGTAAAATCGAACAGAAAAGAAGTTGATGTTCTTTTTGTGGTTGCAGGAGTACGAAGGGCCCGGTAGGGGGAGAGTTGAGGAAGGGGACAGGGGGTATCCTTGCATACATTGCGGAGCTGCGTTTGCACATCAGAGTAAATTGACCAGACATATATTGACAACGCATACTCTTGACACGTTGAAGTACCGAGATGCCATAATGGGCAGACCAATGGGTTTACCTATGATAGGACAGTTTAGTGAACCAACATATATGGGCATGCCAGCTGAAGAATCGCCATTAGACTTGGATATTGGACCTGTAGAACCTGGCAATGTGGTGCTATGCAAATTTTGTGGGAAGAGTTTCCCTGATGTTTCTTCGTTAATAGCACACTTACCAGTGCACACCGGTGACCGTCCTTTCAAATGTGAATTTTGTGGAAAAGCTTTCAAGCTGCGACATCATATGAAGGATCACTGTAGAGTACACACAGGTATGTATAAAAAGCAATATTTTGTTTAATAATTTATGATTATTGGTGTATAATAAAACATATTAACCTAATTTTTTAGGTGAACGTCCTTTTCGATGTGTTTTATGTGGGAAAACTTTTTCAAGATCAACAATATTGAAAGCACATGAGAAAACACATTATCCGAAATATGCTAGGAAATTTCTGTCACCGAGTCCTGTCGACACTGAAGAAGAAAGCCCACACCAATGAGTTTGGGATGATGGTAGTGCACAAATTTATAACGATGTATTAGCCAATACTGTAGGTAATCATTGAAAATAGTCAATGGTGGATGACGCGTTAAAAATGGAGGACAATATGATAATTAGTTAAGAATGTGATTAAACGCCGCAACTGTGATCTGAATGATATGAATAATATTTGATATTTCACTTATAGATAATTAACACACGTGGTAACTACGTTTGTTCAAATGTTAGCATTTTAAAAATTTAATTTGGCTTCAAACATATTTTGACTTCGGTGCTTTCTTTACGCCTTAATTAGACAGAACATAAGACAGTATTGCCAAAGGTCTTAGAACTGATGCTGTCTCAATTATAATTTATTAGTTAAAGTAATCATCGATTTCATGCGAATTGCTTATTTGTTATTAGTGCTCACTGTTAAGTTGCATCTTAAGAAAATGTACATAAAATAGTGAATAGATAATATTAGAACTAACATAATCATTAGGAACACACATATTTAATATGTAGTTCTCGAGATTGTTTTGTCGAGGACGATTATATCAAGACTCGCAATAACTAGGTAATGCAAACTGCTTGCTCCAGTTTTTATTATTATTAATCGCCAAGTATAATACTAAATGTTTAGTTTTATCAGGCAAACTTGTTTTGAGTTTTTTTTTCTAAATAATTATCATTATATGTTTTAAAAGATATTAAATTTATAATTGTTTCTGTAATTTCAAAAACGTATATTTCAAATAGACCTAGGCTACGAATCAGCGCCATCTAGTTTTAATGTGAAATTTTGTCTTTTGGAGTTACAATTTTATGAGGATTATTATCAGCCGCCTTGAATATTATCGTCCTTGATTTTATAAACCAAATTTAAGATTGAAATGGAGTGCTTTAACGATTGTTAGAATCTATAAAACGCACTCAGTGTATTTATAAATTTTAGGGATTTGAAGTCTTCACTAATTTTATGTATTTCGAAGATAACAACGCACGCTCCCCTAAGGTAAATCAAAGCAATATTACGACATATAAATGTAAATATATATAGTTTGATACATGATATCGGATTTTTAGGAAATTTATTAGAGTGTAAATGCTTGAGTAGCTGTTTGTCATGGGGAGGGTTGTGGATGTGTGATGATGGGAATCAAAGCTTTAAGCACAATTTCAGTTGATTTAAATATTATGGCCCTTGTTTTCGTGACTGATAGGATATTACCATTTCGTGAATTTTGTGTTTGACACAATTGCGTAGCACAAGTCGCGAAATTTAAGGGGCATATCATATACTGATACTGTTTATAAATTTTTTATCTATTTTCATACTAAATAAACCACAACTCAATGTTATTTTTGTAAAATGTTTCAAATGGTATTCAATATGAGCCGTTTTAACGACGGTAAGAAACATTCTTAACATATAAGGCCTTAACAGACTTAAAGGCGGGCGTATGCGCAGGTGTACCACAGTCAATATCTTAAATAGACTGACAAATTTTAAATATGATGTAAATTGATTACCATCAACGAACTTTAAACATCAAATTGTTATTCTTTCCCTTAAAAATTTTCACGGTTTTTACATTAAAAAATTTAAAACATATATCAACTGATCAATTTCACAGTGTTTGATTCCAATTTGAAGAAAAAATAAATGTCAAAATTCAAAGAGCAATTTGTATTTGAAGTGTGTTGTTCGCAAATCTTTTGCATTAGTAGTAGAGTATTGAATGTAAAGTAAAAATAGAGTTGAATACTCTAATGAAGACTAATATGTACACTTATTTCTTTTCGTGTGTAGAAAGCTATGCACTTTCAGAAATACTTGCTAAGAATTTTATATAAGTCTTGGTCTGTTTTACAGTTTATTGATATTATTAATATTTGTCAGTTGCTGAAATGCATCACGTGTAACTTATTTGACACAAAAAAAAATCTAAATCAATCTGTGCATCATGAGCTCTAATTAGTGATAATGTTATATGCCAGTGACTGTGACGTGCTTCAAGAACGTCAATTGAAAACATTTCAGTAAAATAACGCGCGCAAATCAAGCCCGCCACATCAATGGCCACACATAGACCATTTGGAACTCCAGATAGCTGTGTTCAAGAAATTTAACAGAGTCAAATACAGGGATATTTTATCATGAATTATAACTTTCATTTTAATAGATATCGATATTTATCATAATTTTGAATAATTATACTTTAGACGAGTGTTTTTTAACGAAATCAGATGTCGAAGGTATGAATTTATTCAATATTGTTATCGCATCACAACTGGAGAACTATTACTAAAGCTTTGATTTGTTATTGTTGAATGGCGGCTTCACAGAGCGCGGCTATTAGGTATAAAAAACGTGTTTGTAGTCTGTTAAAAGTCTTCTTATTTTAGATTACACAAAATCTCAAAATCTTGCCGCGCTCAAAATATTTCGTGTTTGAATGAATTCTCGATAATATGTATAAAAATTCAATATGCTACGGTACTATGGCGGACAGAGTTGACATATTTTACAAGTACCTAAGGCGTTGTAAGGATCAGTAACATTCATATACTAGTCGATAGATATAGATCTTTTCGTAATATTTCGGTAGACCGTACCTACATATCATTTTGAAAAATTGATTAAAATTGCTTGTTTAGAAAATTATTGTCGGAATACTTATTAACTTATAAAAATCTAATGTTGGTTCGATTGTAGGTGTTTTAACATTTTTATAGTAGGAAATAATTAAATATAAATTATTAATATATTGGATTAATTGTTTGAAAGTATTATGGTAATTAGAAAAAGGTCTGTGATATTTACAAGTAAGGGTGCATCTTGGATTGTTTTTGAAAGTGAGATTTTAAACTGGCTGATATTAAAATTTAGTATTTAAATGTAAAAAAAAACCGCCAATATTGAAATATCAAAGCTGTGAGCTGTGTATGATTTCATATTAGTAGTATCGAGGCATAAATGTCAGAGAAGCCATAATTTATTAAATTTTGATATAACAAAAACAAAGGATCTCATTGCTTACGCTTAGTTAATAGCACTATAAACTTTCTTTGATAAGTTTTAACACAGCCATATTGGATTTTTAATATCAAAAGTGCGTTTATAACATATTCGAAATAATATACGTACATATTTTGTTAGGGTGATAGCAATTACATAACTTCTTACAATACGCAGGAAATTTGCCACTTTAATTAAAATTTATCAAATTGCCAAAGAAATGTTTGCCGACATTTAATATTTTATTTCAAAATTAAATTTAATTTCTGGTAGGCTGTGCTACATTTGGTTTTACATACTTACCATATTATTAAAATCGTAATTCAATGAAAATTTACTGATAGGCTGAATTAGAAGGTATTTTTTATATCTTAATAAGATTCTTTTTAAGTTGAAATTAAAAATATTTTTATTTACTTCTAAAAATTTTCTATTTTAGTTGAATCTGGTTTATATTCTTCATGCATGAAATTGTGTAGTGTCAGTATTACGTGCATCTGTTACCTTAGTAACTATTAATTGCTTGGGCTATATTTTTGGTCAGTTGATAGTAAAATGAATCTTAACTTAATTCAGCTAATTCTTCTATTTTACATTTGAGATATATTTTGGATTTCGCTCGCGATCGCCAGTCACTTTTAGCTACTTTTTTTTTTGTTATAAGATTTTGATTCACAGAATGTATTTCAATATTAATATTCGATGAGATGATATTTTGTTTTTAAATACGGACATGTCAACCAAAAGGAAAATATTTTAAAATTCTTATATCATTGTCTTTGCTTTTCATTTCGGTTTGTGATTATTTTGTTAAAGGTATTTTTCTTAGGTATGTGGTTAAATTACTATTTATTGGCTCTCACACTTTCATTTGCTGCAAGCATAACTTCGTCATCAACGAGATATTTCGAAGGATATACTTGTTAAATTTTGGGTATAACTTTATTTCTAGGCGCCAAGTTTGAAGAATATGGTAGGTGGCCAATGCTATCAAAGACAGCACTTAGGATTATCTTGAGCGCACTGCGATCAATGGTCAGCGTCGTAAAGGAACGAAATATTTTACGTTAGTTTTCCATAAAGTTTTTCTTTGATTACATTCAAGGATTAAAGCTTCATAATAGAGTACAATAACAGTAATTGTTCTTTTCGACATGTATGTCATAAAACAATCCTTCAAATAATCCCAATACCCTGCAAGCTGTCTCTTCCAGCGGTATGAGCTACCTAATCGAAATGTCTATATGGAACGTATAGTCATTTTATGCGTTAGATATATTAGTTGCTGGATCAAAATGGTTGACTCACATATTAAAGCCAATGTGATCATAAAATGACAAAATTTTTCCAGAGTATATTTTATTAACATACAACACAGATAGCTCTTTTTTCCAAACCGATACCTTTTTTTTAACATTTGAACGTTAGTAGTCAAATGGGTATATTATTGAGTGCTAAGTGTGAGTTTTTCTTTTCGCATTCGATCGTGAGAGCGTTTGGAGTTTACTAGGAATTTGTATGTGATTTGTGCAGCGCCACCTAGTGGTAAATGTGAGAAACCAGTTTACTACTAGGTGGCGCTGTACAAATCACATACAAATTCCTAGTAAACTCGAAACGCGCTTACGATCGAATGTGAAAAGAAAAACTCACACTTAGCACTCAGATACATCCGAAATTACTGTATTTTAAATGGATGGAGAAAAATCCGTTTTCTGTATTTTAAATGGATTGACTGCCATTAAACAAATTATGAGGATTTCGACCATTTTTTTCATGTTTTATTGTATTGATATATTTTCCTGTAGCGTAGGTCGAAAGCCGCCCAAAACGTAGATTATTATTTGCTAGCTTGATCTAGACTTGAGAGCGTAGAATAGGATTATCAGCCCCCAGTCTCTATGGGATGTCCAAAAATTTCTTCTGTGGATTTACCCAATCATTGTTTGTATCAAATTTTTAGAGAAAATAATGTAACAGGTGTACCGTTAATTGTAATAAATTGAAATTCCATAAAAATTGTAATTTTTTTAAAATAATTATGAAAGTAATTGTTTGCTACGTCATCGTATATTTCATAATTTGATTGATATTTGGGAATATCTAACGATATTATAACACTTTTTTTGTGAATTCGCTTTTGCAAAAAATATAATTTTATTAATTTTATCGAAACAATATAAACCCAGAACATTTCTCGCTCGTGACGCATTGAGACGTAGTTGAAGTAATGTAATATTAGAAAGTTAAAAAGAAATGTGTGACAACTGCATGGCTGCCGAACAGAATCTGTTTTTTTAAATATATTTTATTGGTATAGCTTAGGTACAACAGAAACGCTGACGAGGACTGAGTTAATCACGTTGTCATAGCTATCTCATTGTAGTTTTGCATTTTATGACACAGATGTAGATTGTTTGGGTTTGCTCTGTTTTATGTGCATTTCTGAATTTAAAGATAGTGCCGTACGCCCGACATTCCGCGGTGATTCCATACTTTAGAAGATTAATTTTACTTTCATTTTGTATATATTAAAGTTAAAAGATGGTGGGCGTTGTGTATACCGCTATACGTACCGTAGCATTACAAATGATTTCATTTGATGGTTGATAAAATTTTACGCTGTGGTAGTGTTTATAGGAAGCTCTTCCAAATGCACATGGTAATGTTAATTAGGTATAGATTTCGCAGTATTTGTGTACGAACTTATTTTACAAAACCGGTCGATTAGTGCAAAGAATTGAGTACCTTATGGTTCTAGAACAACAAACATTCCATAGATATGGGTGTTGAAATTTACTATCAAGTTCTATGTTTGGAAATTTTGACTAACTAAATTTGTGTAGATTTGAACACCCATGTAATTATTATGTATTGTTTTAAATGAAAAGTTTTTATATTTCTCTGTAAAGTTTTAGAAGATTACTATAAAATTGCGCATTATTTTTTTGTCTGCTATCAGTCTCATGTTATGCATACTTAGATAATAGATTGGTAGATGCGCTATTCTCTGGAGCTATAGTAATTCAATATTTGTAAACATAAAGTTTATTAGTGACACAATAATGTTGCTATTTGAAAAGCTGCACTGTTTTTATTATTTCGGAGTCGAGTGTTACCAGACTTTATAGCAATATTGAAACCTTAATTAATGTTCCTCTCTTATTTTAAGAAAGATTTAATATTTACAATTTACATAAATTAATAGCAATAAATAAATGATTAATAAAGTTGCAACTAAACAAATTTGTAAATGGTTTTTATCATAATAGTTTTAATAATAGAACAGAATGCAGTTTTAAATGATATTTTATTTCCTAACATTCAGAGGTACTATTTATTAATTAAATGATAATATTGTTATAATTATATTTCTATGTATTGACATGTATATAGGAGGTGTGGAGATTGGTAGTAAAAGTAATGTAACATACATAAACAATAGTATTATGCGACCCCTAAGTGCAGTTATTCAAATGTTAACAATTGTAGCCACAACCCCGCAAATTTCACAAGGCGTTAGCACAAAATAAGGTATTAAGTAAATACTTATAATATTTATGTCAAGTTCATGTAGATATATTTTTTCGAAGTACCTATGAATCATGTAAAATGAGACTAGCACGAATTGTTTAATATTTTTAAGGCCTAGCTCACAATAGAAATGAAAAATAGTCTGAAGACATTTTGGATGCAACCCCAATTTTCGCCCAACTGCAAAAACGTATTTATCGTTATTGTTCTTTGTGAAAGAATTAAAATTATGATACATTTTTGTTTGTAAATAGTGAACATTATTTCCATACAAATGATTGTATTGGTAGTTAACACACTATAGTTTGAAGAGCTCCTACATCTTGTTATTTTCATAATATTATGGGACGAGTAACGACTATTTTAGTTCCCATAAACACCATCAAACTGATTTTTTTACTTTATTGAAAAAACCACGAAAACTTAGCTTTTTGCTGTAAAAACCTAAATGTCTAAAGACAGTTTTTTCAGTGTGGGTCAGACGCAAATAAAATAGATACAGCTTAGATTCATTTTATATCATGAATTGTGACCACAGTTTTATATTTAGAGTGCCTCTTGCCTATATAAGACTTATATAAAGGCTGCAAATCACGGAATATACATAGTTTATGTAGGAAAAGAATTTTAGCGAAAACGTAATTTTATGGTGAAAATTGTAGGTTGCGTTATGATATGTAACTTACAACATATTACGATATTATTCATGCTATGGCTATCCGAGTTACGAGAATCTATCAAGATACCTCCGTAGCTAGCGCATTCCAATCTCTTGAGAACATAATATATATTGACAGAACAAGTGAAAAATTATTTTTGCGACCAATACTAGGACAATAGATTATTCATATAGCCTTAGGTAGTATAGTTAAGTTTTATCCATAATGAGAGCTTGGACCGCGGCGAGCGACAATGGTTAGTTGTGATTATATTAATTTTTAAGTGGCATACCTAAATATAGAACTTATATTGCAATTTTTCTAAGTTCCTGTAGGTGTATTAATTATTGTATATTGGTATAATTTGTTTTATTAATTGTAATTTGTTTAATATAATTTATTTAGATGTATAAGTTTTTTTCACTTACAGCGTGATATACAAGCGATTATTCTGGAGGTGCTTTCATACCTGAATGTTTTATTAATAAGTATTGAAAAGTTGTTTTAATGTTAAGCGTAATGTATATCACGTTGTTATTGAATTTTATTCAACAAGTTCAAATTACGTATGTCCACTTTATTTATGTAGCTTATATTCGTTGGTTCCTCATAGAGGGGCCTTCGATTTTTCCTTTATACTGTTTATTTAACATTGATTGTTGACATTTTAGATTAGTGAAAATCTGTTTTGCCTTAACATTATTAATAGTACATAATGTTGTAACAAAGAGCAGTATGATTTTGTTGAAATATTATAACAGTGTATCAGATCGATCAAGAATAGAATTGGTATTTCGTCAATTGTAATTTCAACAGTATACAGATCCATCGCTGTTGATCATTGTAACTTTTGAAACAAATATAAGCATATCATAGCTGTAAAAATACAATTTTGACAAATAAAAGCTCTACAATCATTACAAATATTATTCTTTTATTTATTTCAACTTGATATAATTAATCAGAAAATGATAATAAGTTGGAAAGCTAAAACCTTTTTATTCAGTTGCTAAAAATAGGTGGTCAAAATTATTTTTCGTAGCTTAATTTAAATGTTTGCACTTCCTTACAAATATAGGTTACCTTTTGAAACCATGGCAACTATTAGGAAAGAAGGTGTTGGTTTAATCCTAACTTTGCACTTTCTTTTAAATCTTCTTAAAATATATAACCTAATATTTTTTATTAAATTAATGTTTTTAAGTGGCCAATTAAATTATAGAAGTAAATAAAAGGTACGTATTCAAAAGTAGCTTATAACGCTATTATTCAGAAACAATGACTGAAATTTATTTGTTTTTTTTTCTTTCAGATGTGTCTTGATATGTCGTGCGGATCGCCAAGCTTACCCAGTACAATTCCTCCTCGTAGCCCTACTGCATTGCCGCTGTGGTCACCACTTTTTGCCCTACAAGCTTGTCGTCTACGCAGGTATCTTAGTGACGACTGTATGTCTTATCCAAGCCGTCACTTGCTTCACGCTGAAAGACGTCGTTGTGGAGTCTGTCTCGCGTCTTTTCCTTCAACTTGGCTTTTGGAGCGACACGCTGCCCTACAACATTCTTCGCAGGCTCCTGGTGAAGACAAACCATTTGTATGTGAGCAATGTGGGCAGAGCTATCGATACAGGTCTGCATATGTAAAACACAGGGAACAAAATCATCGAGCCCGACTACCAGCAGATAAATTGTTTACCTGCGATGTTTGTGGTATGCAATTTCGCTACCTCAAATCATTTAAGAAACATCGCTTAAATCATACGTTAGAGAGACTTCACACCAAGAACACTGATCAGCCAGATGCTATTGATCAAGTTTCGAGCACCAACGAAGTTCTTATAGGTCAGTGCGGTGAAATAGATTTGTCGATGAAAAAGAAACACAGGCCAGAAACCTCAAGATCTCCTCCAATAGAAGTCATCGGTGACGCGGAACAAGATAGTACAGTTGATTCAAATGGTCCTTCAGATTCAATTGTGACTGTTGATGATTCAACTGATTGTAGAAATTCGAGTACTGAGGGTGAAATTAAAAAGGAAGATTTGTCTCCAGCAGAAGAAACGCCTAAGAGACGTATACCTGTATCTTTTGCTAGCGTCAGCTCAATGGCTGATAGCTCTGAAAGCGAGTCACGTAGTGATAATAAGCTTGAGAGTTCAAGTTCACATTCCGGTATTTTAGGGTTCTTGCAAAATGATGATCGACAAAGAGACAGAGAAAGAAGATTTGCGTGTCCTTTTTGCGGGAAATGCGTTAGATCTAAGGAAAATTTGAAGTTACATGTTCGAAAACACACAGGCGAAAGGCCTTTTGTCTGTCTATTCTGCGGAAGAGCTTTCGGAGGAAAGAGTGACTTGACGCGTCATTTACGCATTCATACAGGTGAACGGCCCTACCACTGTGAAGCTTGCGGCAAATGCTTCGCGCGCGCCGACTACTTGTCCAAGCACTTGACTACACACGTGCATAACGCACGCTGATTGACGGCGCCGTCCCGTAATCGATCTTCGCATACCTCTATAGATAATGCCCGAGTCATTTTATAATGATAAATTGGATATTTTTTAAGAGATTTATAAACTTTACAATTTTATTGTGGATATATTTAAACAGGTCTAAGGAATAGAGTTTTAAATTATTTTCTTTTCGGAGTGGTATATATTTATAGTTTAAATAAATATTAATTTTCTATTTTTATTCTATTGCCAGTAACGTATGGAATGAATTACAATAATTTCCATGTAAGATTAAATATGGATAGTTTATATTACAAGTCACTACGAAATAGATAAAAATAATTTTATCAGCGAAATGTCATATTTGGATCTTACAAAATTGATCTTATAATATTAATTTTATGTCTAAAATTCTCGTAAAATGGTCAGTTCTTAAAGAAACGGATCTCAAATTAATAGATATAACATTTTAATAAAAAATCTAAAATGATATTAGAAGAAAGAAATATCGATTTCTGTGGATATAATAAGATTTAAGTCATTCCATTGAAAGAAAATTAGGAAAATTGTAGTGGTGACGATAGGTAAGTAGGAGAATGCAAAAAGCTGTGATTCATACGATTAAGACCAGTCAACAAGTTTTAGAACATCGAAAAAAATGTTTTATGTAATTAAAAGTAATTTTAACGTTTAGATATATGAATTATTTTAGATTAAGAAATCTCTCTGTGCCAAAATATGTACCTCATAAAATAAACCGTGAAGTAGATAAACTAATTAGATTGTTTCAACACGTTTTGTTTTACATGTAGTCGTTGATTAAGCAATAGGACACTAATACAAAGGCCGATATTGTACAAGTAATTTAGTAGATCACACTGTTTAAACCATATTGCTCACCTTGCATCTGTATATGCAATGAAGCGGCAGAAGGTTTCTTCAACATTATAAAGAAATATCGGCTGCATCGTTCTTTGGCAGAAAATATAAGTTTCAGAGAGTCAAATATTTCAGATAGAAAATACTTGCCCGAACCTATTGCTGTTGTTTGAACAAAAATGTAATTTACAATAAACTGCCGATATTGTGATATTATTTGTACACATACTTATACAAGCCATTACAAATAAAGGTAATATAATATTTAATAAAAAAAACTAAGAAATATTATTTAACAACATTATTTTCTTACAGTTTTTGTACCAGTCTTATATTTTTTGTTTCGAATCAAAAATATTTTATCATAAATGTATAGTACACGTTAGTTACGCTTTTAAATTCATATGAATGAAATATATAGATAGCTCAAGATATTGATAATTTATACGGTCTATGTAAATGTTTTAAAGGGCTAAGTATATTAAGTACCTATAACATGTCAATTAAAAGTTAATTAAGCAAAGTAACACATTACCCTTCGTCAAATAGGCGGGCTAGTATTTTTGATTTAAGAACAGGAATTTTCAGTTGAAATACCTAGTGTAGGTGGAGAGGACCACGTTGTATATCGCACGAATATTGGCTCGGCACTGGAATCATCTCAGATCTTAAATTTTATCGTCGTTATGACATTATCTAAGAAATACCACTACATTAAAAGAAGAAAAATGGTGGGACGAGATGACGCTTATCTGTGGCCGTGCCAATATTTTTACGACAAACTTAAATATCTAATATTTTATTCAGTGAAAACTTTAATAAGGGTTATTTATCCTGTGCAATTAAAAATGTTCATAAACTTTTCCAAATTGTTAAGCCAGGCTTCTTTTGAAAAGTAGGGCACTTGCCTTCCTGACCGGCGGTTTGTAAAATTCAAACAATTAGAAAAACGTCTAACTACTAACGTGACTTATTTGCTATCCAATGATATGGAAATGATAGAATACAGTGTTATAGTATGGTAGTATGGTGGTATGGTAGTAGTGGTAGTTATTTTATGGTACGTGTCTTTGTATTAAAACAATTAAGACATTGTCTTTTTCTACCTATCAAGTTGTCATTATCGAATTGCTTAATGCTCTTTCACTTTGGATTATATCTCCTGGTTGCGAATCACTTTATAAATTGGTGTCAATAAATGATTGACTGTAATTTAATATCTTAGGAAGAAAATACAGTCTTGTTAATTTTAAAAAATCTACTAAAGATATTGAATAAATTTACAAATAATTTGTACTTATATCATCATCAAGTCAGAAGTCAGAAGCATTATCTTGATGATGTTATTTATTGCGATAGTGTGATGCAATTAATTTATTAAACATGTTGTATAACATTGTACTCTTATGAATTATATGATATGGTTTAACCAACATAAGTTAACATCAAAACCATTAGGCCATATTCACATAAGATATAAAATGTAGAGATCTTAAAGAACGCAAATCTCTGTTATCAGCCTTTTGTGTTCAGTCCCTATCGACTGTCCTCCGCAAAACAGCATTCTGCTTGTTCGTAGGGCAATGTTTTTTTTTCTGAATCCTATTTTCCCCTCAATATTACGCGCAGCCAGCGGGCTATTTGTTCATCTTATTATTCGTGATATGAATGACCACTGCCACTTCATCGTTCAAGCCCTTTTGCACTATGTCGGTGACTTTGGCTCTTTAATCCCGGATTTATCTAATCCCGGATCTTATCCTGAAAGACTCCAACGAGTCACGACTCGTACCCATAACGACTCGAAATAAATTTAAAAATTTTACCTATACTAGTGGTATCTTCTGTTCGGCTTCTTTTCCGATCTTGCAGCAGTTGCCCAATATAAATAATTATTTTTATCGACAACCATGATATTCACACAATCAACAATAATAATAATAGGCCTCGAAATACTGAGGCTATTCGTTATGAATTTAGTGTTATCAATGTCTGAAAGTTAAAATACCCTTATTAAACTTTTTACTGCATCTTCGATTAAGACAGAATATTGATTAAACAAATTTTATTTCCTGAATGTTACTGCATCAACCTATTAAAATGTTTTACTTTTCAATTGATAAAGAATAAATAATTGTCATTAAAATTCTTTTCAGACAGCTTGTGGGATAAAAAATTTATCTTTTATTATTGGTGACTTTTAAGTAGAAATTTATGACTTCAATGCATTGATATAAATAACCCAAGATTCACAGTCCCGAACAAAACTGACACTCAAAACTGTCACTAATTTACATAAGGGCCATCGCCCACGGCGACTTTCTGCACTGCATAGTAGCGATGCTGTCACGCGTCCGCATCGATACAGTCGTGAAGCGGTCGCTAACTATGTGCCCTCACCCACAGGTCCAGATTCAGTCGCGATGCAAACGCGCGATTCAGCAACAGTTCTCTCCCTGATGTCGTCCGACACGGTCGCGCGTTTTTGTCGATACAGTCGCGATGCAGTAGCGCGTTGTAAATGCGACTAACACGCGTTAGTAGCGATGCTGTCGCGCGTTTAGTAAACGCGCGACGGCATCGCTGCAAATCGCTCAATTTTAGGGGACATTTGTGAGACACTGATTGTGTGTCTTGGGTTTTTTATATCAATGCTTCAATGCAATCAAACAATGCTTTCGATCATATGGTTTTTCTTAGTGGCGGATTTTTGTCATTCTAATTTTAATCATCTTATTGGTTGACACGTGAATAATTAAAGTCTATATAAGTCATCAAGTGTACTGTCTATTATTTAACTTAGGTGTCAAGCTATTTGAAAAGGAAAACTTTCAGGTGTATAACTATTGAATTTATTTGATTCCAATTTTGTCTAAGTAGATCTTAGTGTCGCAGTAGCAATGATGCAACGAATACACAGGTAAAGCAAGGAGTTTTAGTGTAATTTATTTAGTTAGCGTTGTTGTCATATTAATATAGTTCTGTGGGAATAGGGAATATTAATTTTTATTATTTTGTTTAATTTTATATTGTTAAACATAATACAGTAAAAGATGTTTTTATGATAAAGTATAAAATAATATAAAAATGCCAGAGGGATATAAATATTAAGTCGAAATTAGGTAGTAGAAAACTAAGTATAAATGAAAAGCAATACTCTTGAATTTTTATTTTTGCTACCGAATACTCTCATTTTAAAAGGTGCGAGTGATATGGGCGTATAGTTGTATCGCGTCCTAAACAATGTATGTGTAGCTGTTTAGAAGATTGGCTGTTTATTTTCACTGACATTTGGTTACTGTTATTTTGTCAGATTAAATAACTAGTTTTATTTCTATTTCTCTTTTTTATTCTAAACGGCTTAGCTGTCAAGAACGTAAAACATTTTGCCAATCTCCTTATATTATTTTTTTATTATGTCGCGGTAACATAAAATCTTTAAACTCCTTAATACTGTGCATATGTAGATATTCGTGATTATGTCAAATTTATATGATAAAAATAATTATTCAAAATTGATGTTGACTGTTTTTATAATTATATCAGCGGTAGTTACTTGATGTTGTGGTGTAAATTAGTGTCTTATAATGTAAGATAAATCACTCAAAGTATCTCCATAATTAGACAAAAGGTTGGATACATTACTTATTTGTCATCATTTTAACTATACGCGCAATTAGTTTTGAAATTGCGAAATAGATACTGGATTTATGACGAAGGGTTTAGCATTTTTAATTTAGACCCTTTTTGACACTAAACGGCGCAAACGGAAGCCCCGTTATTACTAAGAATCTGCATCCTAGCAGTCCATTTATTGCAGGGCTGTGTCTTTTGACCCATTATAGAGAAATACTTGAAAATTTTACGGTGTAGGTATGTGTTACAGTTTTCGTTATTGCTACAAATGAAAATAACACGTGTAAGGTTATAAATTAAAGAGTAAATAATTAAAAATCGGCTACACTCACGTTTAATCGGTGTAGGTTCCGATTAGTTACGGGGCTACGTGGTCTTTCCTCAGGGTGAGTTCGACGTTCGCTCCCTAGCTATTCGTCCCGAACTGCAGGCCGGCGCTCGACGCGCGCGGTTCGATGGAATGGGGTGTGTGAGAAGCGACGTCGACGATGATGCCTTACCGTATACCGTAAGTATGAGGAAGGATCTCATTTAGATCCGAAACTAGTCGGAACCAACACCGATTAACGTGAGTGTAGCCGTTGTATAATTATTTACTTTATAATGTCTCACGAAAGTTTTAATAAAGAGTGTAATTCTTGTACTGCGTATCTTGGATTAGACATGAAACTTTTTTCATTCAAATGCGGAAGTGTTATGGTAACGGTGGTTAGCATCTTTTGTTAATTTATTTTAAGGTTATTTTTTTAAGTTTAAATTTGGAGCGTAGTTTGTATTTATAATGTGTTCATCATTTAATTATATTTATTATACGACATACGTGTTTTAAGTAATTCTACTTTCAAATTGCTCAATGATATGCGAATGTGGCCTCCGCTTTAAGAATTCGAGCCTAGACACTAATCAACTATAATTTCCGTTTATAATCTATCTCTATTAATCACTTATTTAAGCCAAGAGCTTAGCCAAGCTATATAGTAAATAATTTTAGTATCTTGATTAAGAATAATTAATCGAAGATCCTATCATCTAAAAAGCGCGTATAGATTGTCAAATATAATTATATTCTACCTCTGTGATGGTTGGTATCTTTGAGTGATTCATTATTTTGAATTCTCGTAGTGTAAAATTGGTGTGGTCTTTTTATATTAATATGTTCATCTAAAATAAGTTCTACTGAATAATTACAGTTCTAATTTAAAATTCAAATTTTTAGTATGTCGAGCACAGCAACGTTATGTATATAATGTGCTAACCAGGACGAATGTGATATATTAGAATTTAAGTGACGTTCATTTTAACGAATCACCTCTTCCTGACTTTTTGTAAAAATCATTGATATTAAATCGTTATTTTTTAACTGAATTGCTATTAAGCGTTATACGCTGTTTTACCGCAGACTGTGAACTTGTGGGCATTATTTATTACGTTTACTTATTTTTTAATTACAACAGTGTAAGAGAAATTTTATAAAAGTTTATTTTTTTACAATTTAAGAATCACATGTTTAATTTGTTCGACATTACGCACAATTACTATTTTATAATGTCTCTACATATATGTCCGTCCATGAAGTATCAAGAATATTTTTTCGGGAATAATTTTAATGTGTATATTTTAATTTAAGTATGTATTTACTGTTTACGTTTTGATATTTATAATTGACACCTACAATAACAGATTACAAGGCGTTTGTGTGTACATTATTGCAATCTTTGTAAATTGGTGTCATTCGAAAATGCTCTCTTAACAGAATTGATTCAACTTCATGATAGCCCTTAATTGTTTTTATGGTTGCTTAATTATGGCAGGTTAGCTAGTTACTACAAGCCGTTGCTTTGTACTTAATACGCTCAAAACGTTAGACTGAAATTTTAATTTTTTCAATGTCGTATTCATGTTTTATCGCACATATATATCTAAAGGCGGAATTTGAGTCGTAAGTGTATTATGAATATATTACATGTTTTTAATTAGTTTCACAAGTCATCATGTAAACTAACAAAGCTTGAAAGTCCAATTTAATTTCTTTCTAGTGCACTGGCTTAGAACTGGTGTGCCGCGGCATATGGCGCTGTTTGTTTTCAAGTGTGCTGCGAATTGTAAGCAGCATTAAAATCGCGAGCAACAAAATGTTAGCCGTTGTAAAACGCCTGTCACAAGTTTCTTGGCATTTTTTTTTAATTGGTGTACCGTGAAACTTAATCAAATAAAAAATGTATACATACAGCAATACAATAATTTGGTTTAATCGAACTTATCTTTTATTAAAAATCTAGCGCTTGGGCTCTTTTTGTTTTAAGCGAGCTAACTACAGTTTACTTAAAAACAAGGGAATCGCAATATGCTTACTGCATATACCTACATAAATTTTTTCTATTTTTTAAACTATATACCATTGTTGTCTTAAGTACACAGAGTACATTCACTTCTCAGTCATCTAAATTATTAGTAGAGATTGAAAGTAGCATTATGAAGAAAATAAAACATTCAGTACAATGGTAAAAGGCACAAAGCACGGACTACAAAAAAAAATAAGACAACCTGCCTCCATATTAAGCATTGCCTTAATAACTTATAATAAGAATCGAATGACAACGATGAACAGAATATTTTGTAATTCTTGTACTGTATAAATGGGCCTTAACAATTCCCGGCAATCACCACTAGTAAACCTTTGCTATAATATAAAACCCAGCATTTTATGTACCATGTCCAAATAATATTAGACTGGATCTAGAATAAAATCTTTGATTGTCATGGTGATTGCAATCAATGTGATATTACTATAAGTTGATACCGTATAAAGTACTAATGTTATCTCTCCACAGCCTAGCCAACGATCGAACGTAGACTGATTTTCGGGTAGAAGTAATGTAGGCCAGAAGTTTCGCAGTCAATAATTAATATTAATACATAGGTATTGAGTTTAAACATATTAAAGCCAAAACACAACTTCAATAGTTTATATGAAATAAGAGAATTTATTTAATTTTTACGGAACTTGTATAGAATGTTTTTATATACCAATCTTAAATTAGTTTTCAGATATATTCATATTCATTTTTATACATGTCCATATACAAACAATGAATAGAGGTAAGTGTAGTTATCGTAGATGGGTCTATTAACTGCGTGGTGCTACAAAGTGTAAAGATATGTGATAGAAACTGTTCTACAGAGACATTTTATTTATTGAAGCTTCCATAGTTAATAAATATAAAAGTTACATAATAATATTACACCAACAGCAATAATTTGGTTTAAGTACATAAAGATTTATTTTTCCAGTATTTTATAACAAAAACTGATCGTTGGTCTTACTTGTCTCTTAAAAACCAAATATTGTTAATAATCATGTTAATTCTTTGGTTGTTAACATTTTATTTTAGTAAAAATTTAATATAATGAATGGTTTGAAGAAGTTTGGCACTTTTTATTTATTTAATAAGTAATGTTATTTTTTTAAATTATTACCTTTGTTTCAATATGTGTTACATATTCACATTGAGTTTTATAAAATAAAAATAAATAATTATAGTTAGTCAATATTTATTCAATACAGACTTTAAAAGTCGCTTTTTTATTTTTAAAGTGTGTTAACTTGTTTTATGGCCTTATTAGTTATGGATTTACATCGATGTAGATATTGATATGTAAAAGTAATATACATAAATGTACAATTTCTTAAGCTGTTAACACGAAGCCATGAGAAGACTTCTGTCTTTTAATATTAGTCTCATTTTCGACATAGTGTAAGGATTTCTTTAAAATTTATTTTTGCCACTGAAAATATACCTACTTGGTTATTTAAGTATCAGGCTGCCAATTAATACACACCTGATACTTCAAGTTTATACAGCTGACGAATTACAAATGTTCATAACAGTATTTTACTGTTATTTTAGTAATAATACATTTTAAATAATATTAACTCAAATCGTATACCACGGTTTTAAGGTTTCTCGCATTTAAATAAATTCTGCGAGATAAAGTTATGGCTTTTATTAATATACATGTTTGAGCAAAATTTTAAACTGGCTGGCTGCTCAACCACAGAATACTTAGAGACTAACAGAAGTCAATGTTCCATTCAAGTAATATTCGAGCATAGCACACATAGACAACCCTCACGGACGCGATATCTCGAACTGGTGCGGAACAAACTGTACCGAACCATTCCGAGATATCGCGTCCGTGAGAGGTGTATATGTGTGCTTTGCTCGAATATCACATGTATGTAGATTGACTACTGTTAGTCTCCAGTATACTGTGCCTCAACTCAGCACTTTCATCCTAATGACAGCTGTTGACATTTGAAATCCATTTGAAAACAGTTTAAATAACTATTTACGTTACTTTTTATTAATAGCATCATTTTTATCATGAACGAGGCTCAGAATTGCATGACATGCTAGAGTAATAACGTGGTATACATTTTTTTAAATATAATGCATATATAAAACCAAGTGGGTAGATTTACAAATAACTGAGCAAACACTAGTTATAATACATACTGTTATATCATATAATATATTTTTTTTACTGGTATATTTCAGATAACTATTACTGTTGAACAGATAGGCCTGTTTTATAGTTTTACCATGAACTTTTTAACTTTTATAAGGGAAGTTTCACTATTATTATTCGATAATTTTAAGACTGGCTACACATTTTCGATTTCTATAATCGATAATTCGCATCATTTATTGGTGCTTGTGCAAAACTGTTTGCGCTTGAGACGGAGTGCCAAAAGGTGTTAAACCTTTATAATAATTACTCCTTGCATGCAAATATTGTTCACATAATTTTGATAAACAAGTAAATAATATTGTCCCGCTGGTTCATTATAGAGTAGCCAGAGTGAACCGTACGGTCATAGATGGGGGTATAACACACCACCACAACTCCAAGCTGCTAATCAGCCTCCGATTTTAGAATAACCAACGTAAGTCTGAATAATACTTGCCCTACCCTAAAAGTGAACCTGGGACCTCATGATCTGGGCTGAGTAAACTAACCGTATGACCATATAATTTTTATTTAAACTAAATTTATACAATTGAATAATATGAAATGTTTTCCCAATAAATATATTCAAGCTTATGCTTTATTACGAAAACTTGTCTCGCGTCCACAATTAGCCAATATTAATTACGTCTCAGGTTATGACAAACAGAAATGCTTAGGATAAAACAATCAGGAAGAATTGCCTGATTATATTTAATATCTGTATTATTAAAAACGAATAAGAGACATTGCACAATAGTCACAAAAAATTGTTAACATGACGAATTAAAATGTTTAGCCAGCCTAAGATATTTATGACGGTCCATTTTGTTTTCAATCTCGTGTCCATTGTCCAAACTAACTTAGATATAATTACATATTTTGGGTGTGTATTACGCCACATTTTTAAATTTGCTATTGTGTATATTATTTCTTATTGATGTGCAAAATTATAGTAAATGTCTTGGATCTCCAAAATTAAAAAAAGACAAAAAACACTTTACAAAATTTCTAAATGTGCAATAAATGTGTGTGTTGTAGTGTTACCGTTAGGCATTAAAATTTAGCTGTAAAATTTGGTTACTGAACGAAAGGACAGGAACTCTACCATTGTAAACATGATCTCATTTAAAGTAACCATGTTTTAGAGCGCGTTAAAGTATATTTGGCACTTTAAAAAAGGCACATTTTCCTATTATAATTGAAAAAGGTTTGAAAACGTGTTGATAATGGATTTGTTGGGTAATTAATTTCGTAATGAAATATATTTGTTTCATTAAATGAAGATGTTTTATTTTTGTCCTCATATTAGACTAAAAAAGGGCTTCTTCATTGTTCTTTACTTTGAACATTCAGTTGGTCTACACATATTATAACACATACAAGCAAATAATTTGCTTACTTTGGGGTTAGATCAGTCAGTGTATTTTGTCCCGTGAATATTTATTTATTTATTTATATTGGTCCCATATTGGACCACTTTGAAGAATTGGTAAAACATTTGCCATCTTGCCTAGCAGTTCGTAAAAGGCCTAAACGTGTCATTAAAATAGTGTAACTACTTGGTGGTAGAGTGCCGCAACCTCTCGTCTGGGTTTAATATCACCGACTTATGTGTTCCTGCCGCAGTAGCGTCAATGCTTGTCACTGCCATGTTCCGGTTTGGAAGGTAGGGAAGCCGATAAACTTATGCATGTGCCATTACCACCTTTACTTCTTTTTAATGTGTATAGACGATGGTTGTTTTTCATCCATTGCTGTGTTATGACATAAAAAATACAAGGACAGTGTTTTGTTGTTAAATGATTTTTTTCTTAGCAAAAAATATCACTCGAAGGTGCGAGACAAAATTTTGAAATAACAATGGGTAAGGCTTTGATTACACACGCGGTTCATCTTAGGCCTCAGCTTACCATCAGGCGAGATCGAGGTCAAGCGCTTACCTATCGATAATAAAAAAAAAATGTGTATACTCAAAGGGGGAACTTGTAGACATTTTTTGATAATATAACAATATCTATACCGCCCGGTTGGTCAAGTGGTTAGCGACCATGATTACGCTATCAATGAGGCTTTTTTTTAATATAGCAAACAAGCAGATGGATCTCCTGATGGAATGAGACAACCATCGCTTATAAACAAAGGTGTTCATGGTGCGTCAACATCCGTGTGGCGAGGTGTCAATGTCACAAGTTTATCGGCTACCCTACCCTCCAAACCGAAACACGACAGTGACAAGCACTGACACTATTGCGGCAGGAATAGGTAAGGCAGTGGTACCAGACCCGGACGAGATAATGCAGAACTCTACCACCTAATAGCCACGATTGTCGGTAATGCGGTGATGAGGATCAACACTTATCTCGCCAAGCGAGAAACTGGTGAATCACGGTGAACTGGAAAAGTCTACAGACATTCGGATTCTTCTGCCTACACCCATTACACTAGCAAATAATTTTCTTACTTTGGGGTTGCATCAATTTAATTTGTCCATTGATATCATATTATACATGGGGCACACTAAAAATTTTGCACTTCTAGCTAATCGGAACTATTTGAATTTCGAATGTTATATTTTTAAAACTTTGCAACCTTGTTAGTAATAAAAAAAACAATTGGCGGGAAATGATTTGTCAATTGTTTTTTTTATCACACATCAAAGTTCTACGTACGCAACGAAAATGGAATTAAGTCGAAAAGATTTTAGAGCGAAGATTTTTTATGATTTTAAAAGTTCTCTTTCTCCGCAAGACTGTGCCATTCGTCTTCAAAATGCTTTTGGGAGAGAAGCACCTTGTTTGAGCACCGTAAGGCGATGGTTTATGAATTTAAGAGAGGTCGAGTTTCTTTACATGACGAATTTTGTGAAGGGCGGCCTTCAACTGCCGTCAACGAAAATAATGTGGCTACTGTTAAGCGGTTAATTGAAGAAAACCCCCGGATTACCTATGAGACAATTTGAGGACTATTGGGGATTGGTATGAGCCAAATTCATAAAATTTTACACGAAGAATTGAAAGTTCGGAAACTTTGTTGTCGTTGGATCCCTCATCAACTGACAGCGGAGCAGAAGCGGGCTCGCGTGGAATAGTGCTCACAGATGCTACTGAAGTACGACCACGGACATTCTAATGCTGTTTATGACATTGCCTCAGGAGACGAAACGTGGATTTATTGTTTTGAACCCGAAAAAAACCAGCAATCTTCTGAATGGGTGTTTGAAAATGAGAACAGACCAAGAAAAGTGAGCCAGGCGAGAAACGTTGGTAAAAAAAATGATCGCGTCTTTTTTCTCAGCTACGGGTTCCATCTGTACAATTCCACTTGAAGATCAAAAGAGTATTAATGCCGAGTGGTATTCTACCATTTGTTTAACCAGGGTGTTAGAAAAAGTTCGCGAAAGACGACCCAAAAGCCGCAATCTCCTACACCATGATAACGCTTCTTCACACACGGCCAACAAAACAAAGTCATTTTTAGCTTCCGCAAAATTACATCTCGTCACTCATCCTGTGCATAGCCCCGACCTAGCACCCTATGATTTCTGTATTTTCCTCAAAATCAAAGATTTGAGGATGAGAGGTTTTACTTTTACCAACTCTGTAGAGGCAGTGATAGCGTTCAATCAGCACGTAGAAAACATGCCTTCAGGTCTGTCTGTGGTGCTCCTGTTTTAAAAAATGGTTCGATCGCATGAAAAATGTTTAAAATGTAAAGAAGATTATTTTGTTATATAATATTTTGTTTATAACATGTTGTTTTTTTTAAGTTACGCAAAACTTATAGCGTGACCTATGTACTAGCTGTACCCGAAATTTCTTATGCTACATGCATTAGACCTCGTTACAAGATAGCAATTCACTATTAATATCTTTGGTGTCTGTAGGCGATGGTTAACTCTTTCCATCAGGAGACCCATCTACTTGTTTGCTATCTTATGATATAAAAAATAACTTAACTGATGTATACACTGCAAAAAGGAGACTATACATAAATATTTTCACAGCAGTAAGTCTGAAAAAATTCACTGCAATACTCGTGAATACGAAAAATAGCTATAAGAAAAATTTACGATCTTAGCCCAAGGGAAAAATCTAAAGGAATAAAAATTTACTGCAATAACGTAGGATACTTACCTATATTTAAGTATCTAATGTACCTACCTGTGTTCGTAAATATAGTCTTTACAGTAATAATAGCGATCTGGAAATTTATGGACTTTATATTTTGATATATAATTTATATATTTTTCGTGTATTTTTCATATATTTAAAATATATAATTTTTATATTTTAAAATATATTTTTTATATATTTTTTTTTCATGGGGGTTGTGTGGTTCTGATAAGAGTGAATTTAGATAGTAAACAGATGGTTTATTACAAATGTATTGTTGTAGAAGGATTGATGAATAGATTTTGAAGTATATAGCTTTTTAAAATTAGAATTAAAATTTTGAACAAATATATTTTGTATGCTAAGAGATAAAAATATAATAATAAACATTAAAAAAGAAATCTGGTTCTTTGAATTAAAAAAATCCATAAGTATAATTTAGATGAAAAATATAAAATATTTGTAACGTGATTGGTCAAATATATCATAAGCATGAAAATATATATAATTCTATACTAACAGTTAGTTGCGCGCTTGCGATTAATAATTGCAATTAATAAAATAAAAAACCCAAAAGACTGCATATCTTTATATATTGTGTACATTGATTCCACTATTGTTCAGATTTTTCATCGTAATTTTGTGGAAATATTTTAATGCGTAGATACTTTATAGGCTGACGAATTACAGTCAAATGCTCTTTTCGGACAAGATTCGTTAGATTTAATAACATATACTTCAATAGATTTCTTCAAATTTGGCTTACGTGACTTATGTCAGGACACGTTTGTTTATAAATAACATCGTACCCTGATAGCCACCTTACCTATAACTTACTGTCAATCTACGTCCGCAATTTGAAGCAAACTTGACGGAAAGAGTTGGCAAAGCGAGCGATTACCTATTAGTTACCTATAACTTACTCTGCAAATAGACGTCAAAACTTGCTGTACAAGTATTTCCTTCAAATTGTAGTAAAGTTGAAAGGAAATTTAACTACAAGTTTGATTGTTAACTTGTATTCAAGTTGCGGCTGTAGATTTCCGTCAATTTGCTTACAATTGTTGTTGAGAGAAGAATTACCGCCAACTTGATGTATAAATTAACCGTAACCGATTCAAACGCCGAGCGTCTTCATTTATTATATTAATAACGCGGTTTTTTAAGTGAAATAAATCTACAAATCTAAAAAAACTATTTTTTCAGCGTATCAAAAATTAGTCATAAACATCTTGACAGTATTACATATTTATACACTATATATTTTCAGTATTTTTGAATCGCTTGTCCTATTTTTCCTTGTTAGCCACCGGAAAACCCAGCAATTCACTAACGAGATTATCAGAACTACCTAACAAGTACTTTAATTATAATCCAAAGTCGGAAATTTCGTTTGACGTCAAGTTAATTAGTGTTATCAGGAGGTAAATCGATCTTTATAATTTGCCTATAACTTCCGTTAATTAGCCTAAAACCCAATAATATTCGATAACGAACCTCAAACTAGGGATGCACGATTCCAAAAAAAAAATCGATCTCAAGAATCGCGACAAATTTTATCGAAAGAATCGATTCTCGATAAAATCGAGTGTAGAAGAATCGATCCATTGATAATCGATCGTTTGAATAAAGGCGTAATTTTCAAATTTAAAGAATTCCATATCATTGTAATGAACTAATTTAAAAATTAATATGGCTTATACTAATGCATTTTCAATTATTAAAATAAACGTTTCTTCTAGATTGAATATAATATTTTATAGCACTTAATAACAGTAAATTATAATTTTTTTACTAAATGCTTTCTAATATTTAAATGAGTTAATTAATTATTAATTAAATTGATTTAATTAAATAATAATACTACTATTAAATGTTAATCAAATAAAAAGTATTATTAGTAAAATGTATATTTATTTTAATAAAAAAATTTTCAACGACACAGAATTTATTAGATATTACACCATATTTGTATTATATTTATATAGTGAATGAGTTTTAAAAAATTACACTTGTTGATTTAAATAATTTCTGTATGTGGAATTTTTTCTCATTTTAACTGCTACAATTTATTTGTTATAATATTTAAAAATAAATAATAGTTTAAAAAAAACTAAAAACACGCTTTTTATAGAAAATCAAACTAAAAAATAGAAAATAAATTTTAATAAATTTAAATTAAGAATAGTGTTAAAAATTTCAATAAATATAAATTAATAATAGTGTGAATAAAAAAAAAATATTTTATTTTAAAAAAAGCGTGGGGTGCATGGTGTCAATAGTTATAAATATTTTATTGACAGATATGAGTAGAGTGATTATCATTTTGATAATATCTTAAAAAGCACCCCACGCTTTTTTTAAAATAAAATATATTTTTTTATTCACACTATTATTAATTTATATTTATTGAAATTTTCAACACTATTCTTAATTTAAATTTATTAAAATTTATTTTCTATTTTTTGCTTTGATTTTCTATAAAAAGCGTGCTTTTAGTTTTTTTAAACCATTATTTATTTTTTACTTTTTAGTTTGGTTTATTCATAAAAGCGTGATTTTTTAGTTTTTTAAAACTATTATTTGTTTTGTAAAATTAAAATTCTCCTTAGTATTCAAAAATTTGTCAATATTGGAGAAATCGGCTAAAGATAATTATTGGAAATTAAAATTAACATCAAGTCCTGTCTTATCGAGCGACTGTAGGAATAATTATAAAAAATTAAAATTAAGTTTCTTACCTTATCGACTATAGATGAAAATTATATAAAATAACAAAACTCATATTTTGCAAATTAAAAAATGGAATAATTTTATCAAACATACAAACATACAAAAGTACAAACGTACAAACATACAAACATACATATAGGTGAAGCTAATAAAAAGTTTGTAAAAATTATATGTCTCAATTTTAGAATCAAATTTGTAAATTACTTAAAAAATACTTTCTTTGAAAATTCCCGGTTATCGTCGCCATTTTATTTTTAGACGATCAATTTCGACTCTGAAGAATCGATCTGTCGATTCAACTTGCTCTGAAGAATCGATCTAAATAATCGAATCGACAACAGGAAAAGATCGATTCTAGTAAGAATCGATTTTGAATCGTGCATCCCTACCTCAAACTACTCCATGGAGTATTTTTACTTATTTTTAGTCTATGGTTATTTATTTGTAATAATAAATTAGAGGCATAATTTATCTTTTATAAATTTTAATATTATGCTCAAACGATCATTTCGAAATCAATATATTTGAATGAGTATATGTTAGACTTTTCATCAATAAACAGCATAAAATAATACAAATAATGTAAATTATAAATAATAAGCTGTTATGCTCAATCACCCCATAGGATTAGCTTATAAGAATAATGAGATGTTGAATCATCTATCGGTCGTACGGCGTAGGACGTTAGGTATCAGTCTGGCAAGCGCGCGGCTCGGGTTCGATTCTTAGTTAGGGTAAATGGTATTATTGTACAAAATTATGAAATAACAAACAGAAAACCTAATTATAATTCCTAAAACTGTTCAACTGTAGCAATATAACGCATATAAATTATGGTCGACTACTCGACTGCGTTAGTTAATGATTAACAGGAAAAAAACAATTTATTTTGCGCATTATAAATACATTTTATCGTCCGTTCTCTGAATTGAGGTTATCGCTGTTTTCGTTACTAATAAGTTTATTAATATATTTTCCGTATTATGTAGCGCTTTTAAATATTAAACAAGCACAATGATATTTTTTTTGGATATTAAAATAAAAATTCGCAACATTTTAGACTTTTAATTAGTAAAACACCCTTCAAAATATTCCATTAAAGTTAATTCAAAAGAAAGGAAAGTTTTGAGTTGATGAAAACCCAAATAATTTAGTTTAGTTTTGATTCAAAATGATACTACTCCACTATCAGTAGAAAACAATAAAGCCCTTGAGTTTACAGAATGTTTTGCGTGACAAAAACAATTTTTTTTTTAATTATCAATTTTTTGGGTTCCAATTTCTAAATTTCGACATTGAAGCGAGCCCTGGTTTTTAGAAAAATGGCGATGTTCACTCGCTAAATACAAGGAAAGTAAACAATAAAATCAGCAATTATTTTAATGGGCCAATATTATTTTTACAATACGTAGGTAACTCTATGTATTATAAAAATAACAAGTTTCCAAAATCTATGAGATTTACTAGTAAACAAATGTAAAAAAGTCTGTAAACAAAATTGTTGTAAACAAATTATTTTATACTATTGCCTTAATACAGTGAGTAACAAAAACCTGACTGATCGTCGAAGCCATTATTTGGTAGCTTAATATTTATCTATGTTAATATTATAAATGCGAAGGTTTGGATGGACGGATGTTTGTCACTCAATTACGTCAAAAACTACTGAACGGATTTGGATGAACTTTGACACACAGGTAGGTGATGACCGGAAATAGCAAATAGGATCCTGATCACATCCCTAAGCAGTCACTGGATTGGAATCCCCAAGGAAAACGCAAACGTGGTCTTCCCAAAAAAACATGCCGACGAACAGTATCAGACGAGACGAAGAATATCGGCAAGGCGTGGATTTCGCTCTACGCCTTGCCGATAACTTCAAAATTTTTCAAAAATTGTTTCAAAAATCAAACGTTACAGCGTTTTCAATAGTTACAGCTTTTCAAATATTAAAATTACGTTGTTTTTAGCAAACTTACATAATATTTTTGAAAGAACTTTCAGGCAATCTAAGGCAATAATCTAAGGCAATATTTTAGATATCAAAATTTGAATTGAAAGCCATTCGAAAGATCAAAATCAATCATTGTTTCCAAAAAATACGCCTTTTCAAAAATCAATATCCTGCCATTTTTAACAAAATAGATGTTTGAACTGAAAAAATCTGTGCTTATAGTTTTTACTCTTTTGAGTAAAAATACCTTAATTTAGCGGGAAGTTTTAGGGATGGCTCGCAGGGTTAAACGTTTACAGTTTTTTTTGGTTTGTTGTAGTTATTTCAGTATAGTTTTAGTCATTTAGGTTGTAGGTACTTGTTATATGAATATTAAGTAATGTAATTATTTTTGGTTTTCATTAGATTACTAAATTTTTAGGTTATAACGAACGGTATAAGTTATAACGAAAAGAATAACGGTCAGTTTGAAGTGTTTTGTTACATATAGGTTAGTTATGGAATTGTTTCAGTTTTTTGTTTAAAATTACTACCGATTATTATTTTTTTTTAATTACTACTTGCAACAATGTCACCAAGGCGTAAGTCTAATATTTTACAAAGTTCTAATAAAGCCCGAGCTATGAAAATAGCTAGATAGTGGCCCAAGATCGGCGGCAACAACACACTGAGTATATGGCGTCTCAAAGTGCTTCTGAGACTCCAGGATAGTTCCAAACTCGACCTTGAAAACATGCGGAGTATCTGGCATCTCACCAGAATAGTCCTTATCGTACCAGATCAACGTCGGCAACATGACGAAAGAGTCATAACGTTCTAAAGAGCTACAAAAACATTTAAAACGGCTGAATCTCGCAGATACGCTGCAGATTTTTAAAATAATTTTCAGACCGATATACCTAATATTAAGTTTCAAAATTCTTACTCCTTCAAACAAATCGAATCTGAGCTCACACGCAGTGGAATCGAAATATTGTATTCCGGTTTAATAAGTTTTTTTATCTTTCTATAGCTAAATGGGTAAAAATGGAACCCTTATACTTTTGTCATGTACGTCTGTATGTCCGTTAGTCCTTCTATCTGTCCTTATGTCACAGTTCTTTTGCGTGGAGACTATGGGTACTATACGGTTGAATTTTGAAAAATACGTGTATTTTATAAACCGCTAAACAATAATATAGTACGATTATAAAAAAAAATTAGGGTAGCTCTCCATTCCAAAAAAAAAATTGTGGAAAGTTTCGGGATTAGCCTGCAAAGTCATGATTACAAATTTTTATATTTTGCTGCTGCTGTACTGCACAAACTTCAAAAATTCGATAATATGCATACTAATTATTACCTTGCATAATAAAAATTATAGTGACATCTAATAATTGTTTATTTGTTTATCTTTGTAAATGTATGTTTTACAGATAATCTGCAAAACCGTTTGCGATGATATTTCTTACGGATAGTCTAAAGTCTGGGGAAGGGCATAGGCTACTTACTACTAACACCACGCAGGCGAAGCCGCGGGCGAAAGCTAGACATATAATAAATATTATCTTATTAATAATAAAATACCGGCCAGGTGCGATTAGGACTCGTGTACGAAGGGTTCCGTCGCGATCTAGAAGAAACTGCAAAAAAACACGTTTATTGTACGGGTACCCCCTTAATATTTTATTTTTTTTTACTTTTAGTATTTGTTGTTACAGCGGCAACGTAATTCACAATTTGTGAAAATTTCAGCTTTCTAGCTATCATGGTTTATGAGATACAGCCTGGTGACAGACAGCGGAGGCTTAGTAATAGGGTCCTGTTTTAACTTTTAGGTACGGAATCCTAAAAAATGTGTAAACCGGATGATCTTGCAGACCATCCCTGAAACTTCCTGCGTAATTGAAGTTTTTGACGAGTTTCCTTGTTGTAATTTTATGATATTAAAATGTCTACACATAGTAGAAATGTGCTTATTTGCATATAAAAAAATAAGATTATGAAAATTTTTGAACCGAAATAAAAGTTATTGCTCTAAGCGCGCACTTTTCTGTAATTAAATGAAATAACAAGAATTTGAGGCCTCATACTAAATAGTTCTTGGCTATGATTCAAACTTTAGCAATTCGAAATGAGTTTTGTTTCTTTTTTTATTGCATCGAGAACAATATTTTTATGACCTAATGAATATTCACGAAACGTATATTCCAACTCACGCTCTGGTGTTTAATGCACAATTTCACTCTAGTTAAATATATTTATAAACACTAGCGATCGCCTGTGGCCGAAATTCGACCATTAGACTAAACAATAAATTTTTTTTTAAGTTTGACAACTGACTTTAGAAAGAAAATTACATGTGTGTATATTGTCATGTATCTCACACGAATATAGTGTGTGTAATGTTTATTTTTACTAATTTAATATATTTCCAATGCATTTTATTAAAAAATATTAATTTTCTTCAGTCCTAAAGTATAATCCACCGATCGCGCAATTCCCTTCGCTATTAATATAATATAGATAATCGAGAATCGAGAAGAAGTGTTAACCACATGTGGTGCTGGATCCGTTTCCCGGGCAGTTAAAAAAAAAAGTGTTTTTCAGTTTTCTGCTGAAAACAACGTTGCCCAGAATTGGGTAAGTGCCCGGTTAGAGTTAAGCTTGCCACCTATCACATTGTGGAACTAAGTCGTCGCTACCAACATAATGTATATAGAATGATCTATAAAGAAATACTCACCTGGTGCCCGTTTGGTCGCGCAACCAATTTAGCGGCGCGACCAGCTTGGACGCGCGCACAGAATGTTACTGAATACGCCGCCACGCTGGTCGCGCCATTTGGTGTCTGTATGGTGTCTAGTTTGGTAGCTTACGGACACCACGGTGTCGCGAATGGTTATGCTGACATGGCATCCCGGTGAAATATAGCCCTTAATGGCTAGGGCTATAATTCACCAGGACGCCAATGATTTCACAGGGAAACCAATTTGGCGGCACGACCAGTTCGGACGCATGCACAAAGTGAAAATAGTCACTCTGCCATACTGGTCGCGTCGTGACTAAATACTATAGCGCTGTATGGTTTCTTACTCACTCGGCCGCCACTAGCAGCTTACTATAATGTTACAAACAACTTTTCTTTAGGACCGACTGATTTTCTTATTATTATGTCTTGTTTCAACTTGTTTCAACAAAAATTGTTATCCATACTAATATTATAAATGCGAAAGTAACTCTGTCTGTCTGTCTGTCTGTTACGCTTTCACGCTTAAACCACTGAACCGATTTTGATGAAATTTGGCATAAACATAGATAAGACGTCGAGAAAGGACATAGGCTACTTTTTACCGCGGGAAAATATTTCGTTCCCACGGGAAATAAAATTAATCGAAAGAAAGCGTAGCGTAAAGCGTAACGTAGTGCACATTAACTAGATGTCGCTGCACGAAAATACATCGCGCTAACGTATTGAAACACATATACATCTAATTAAATCGTTGAGTTTAGACTTATCTTTATTATGATTATGATTTGATATGATATGATACAAGTATTTTTAACATTTGTTTGTATTGAATGCGCTCATTCCTGGAACTACAAGTCGGATTGAAAAAAAAATATATGTGTATGATTAATAATAGCTACATTCATGAGGATTACGTTACAATTATTCTTAGCGTAGTTAAAATATCAATATTTGTAAAATAAGTCGGAAGAAAAGGCGGTATCGGACGGCTGTATCCGCGTGCGCTTGCTGGCGTAATGCTTAAGTACACGTAAGTACAATGTACTACAAATATATTGGTTTTTAGTAGATGCACAAAAAAGGCGGCGACACTATATACCTATCTCTTATAACAACAGCACAATAAGGAATTTTGAGTCGAAAAATTATAGAAAATTAATAGGTGAATTTTAATCCTTATCATATTAATCCTAATCATATTAATCCTTACTAACGAAAAGTACTTCATCAACACGAAGATTTTAGAAAAACAAACTTTGGCTCTTATACCATGTTATTTGGATGCATATTTTAAAAAAAATTGTAAAACGAAAATAACTCAACAACTAGGTATTTATCGAAAGGCTTTGCGCGATGCGGCGCGCTACTCTGACCGCCGAACGAGAAACGAACATTGCCGAGAAGAGCCGAACTGTGAGAGCGTTGGCTTTACTATACTTTTTAAGGTTCCATACTCATATTTTAAAACGGGACCCCATTACTAAGACACCACTGTCCGTCCGTGCGTTTGTATGTATATCTATCTGTCCGTCACCAGGCTGTATCTCATGAACCATGATAGTTGAAATTTTCACAGATGATGTAGGTATTTATGTTGCCGCTATAATAACTAAAACTAAAAAAAATAATAAAAGAAATATTTAAGAGTGACCACCATACAACAAACGTGTTTTTTTTTGCATAAACTCACTTTTGCATTTGCATAAAATCACTTTAAAAATAAATAATTAAAATAAAATAAATATTAAGAAGGCTCCTATTCAACAAACGTGATTGTTTGCCGTTTTTGTATAGATTATGGTACGGAACCCTTAATGCGCGAGTTCGACTCGCAATTGGCCGGTTTTTTTACGGTACATGAATGGAATCATATACCTTCAACCTCTGCGGCCTGCGCGGAGTAGACATGTGACCGGCTCCTTTCGGAATAGACTTCTTTGATACGAAACGTTGGATTTTCCTTCTTTGAAAAAAATCACTACTTTGTAGTAGTTGAATACTCTATCAATTGTGTCTATTTTACGGTGTTGTTGAGGGATACATGATCGTTCGCTTTAGCCTGATATGTGTCTAATTCGTTAGTAAGTAGGTGTAAGTACTGTATTTGTATAGCTACTTAATAAGGATTTGTAGTTATGATATTATTAAATCTTGCTTTAAATCTTCCCCATTGGAAAACTGTTTAATTCTTGAAGCTGTAGGCATACCAACATAAACAGTCATTTAGGTAGAGGAAGCAAAAATTTTCTAAACAAGATCATATTGATTGGTTAGTGGTTACTTAGGGGAATGTTCCTGAATCAGGCTACAAAAAAATTTTACATAGATAAAGACCTTCGTGAAATCGTAACCAACATTAAAGACTTGATATTTAAAGTGTACCCGGAATTCGGATATGATAGATTTACCAAAACAAAAACAATTGATGTGTGTAAGGGCACTTTTATCTGCGAGAAATGCAAGCGTTGACGCCATGTTGACTACAAATAAATAAAATTGGGATGTCTGTTTGTAATATTAAAATAACCGCTTTTTACTAAATGCATATGGATGTATACACGGTACGTATACCAAAATAACATTTTTTAGAATTTTTGTCTGTCTGTCTGTCTGTTCGTTCTGGCTAATCTCTGAAACGACTGGACCGATTTTGACGGGACTTTCACTGAAAGATATCTGATATGATAGCGAGTACCTTAGGCTATTTTTTTTTATTTTTCCACGCGGACGAAGTCGCGGGCTCAGCTAGTACTATTATAATATGGAAACATGGCTTCAGATAAATAAAAATAAAATATTATTCAAATGTTTGTTCGTAACCGAAAGTATTTTTTTCTAGAAGGGCACGTTTCACAACAGCATATTACAACTTGAAAACCCTCTTTGATTGAGATGGTGACATCTCAACATTTGGAAAGTGGCAGTCCATAAATTTACAGCCAGGAAATGTATGAACTGCCAACGGAACTGCCACTTTCTAAGCTAAAGCTTCTCCAAACCGGATGGTAATAATAGGAGTAAGTTGATGCTATTACGGAAGGTAATACGGCAAGAATGAAAAGGCGTCGAGTTATTTCTTTTGTTATATTATGAGATAGCAATCAAGCAGATGGGTATACTGATGGAAAGAGTCAACCATCGCCTATAGACACGTAAGGTGTTAATGGTGCGTTGCTATCTTGTGGCGAGGTCTAATTCCACATGCATAAGTTTACCGGCTATCTTACCCTCCAAACCGGAACAGGACAGTGATAATCATTGACGCTATTACGGCAGGAATAGGTAAGGCGGTGGTACCAAACCCAGGCGAGACAATGCAGAACTCTACCACCTAGTAGCCACGATGGTAGTGACTCGTATAGCCAATCGGTCGCATTTTACGACCTGCCTGGCAGTAAGACAGTTGGCATTTCTTCAAAGGAGCCCGCGACCAACATGGGGAGAAAGGAGTTAATACTGAACCCGAGTGAGAGGGGTGGATAAATGTCCCCTAATATTCACGATGGTATCAAACCGGAACACGACAGTGACAAGCACTGACGCTTTTAGGGCTGGCATAGGTAAGGCGGTGGTACCAAATCCGGGTGAGATAATGCAGAACTCTACTACCTAGTAGCCGATGGTAGTGACTCGTATAGCCAATCGGTCGCATTTTACGACCTGCCTGGCAGAAACACATTTGGCCTTTCTTCAAAGGAACCCGGGACCAACACGGGGACAAAGAAATTAATACTAAACCCGAGTGAGAGAGGTGGGCAAATATCCCCTAATATTTACGGTGGTAGTGCCGCATTCGGCCTCCGTTTTCATTCTTGGATTCTTCAAAAGATATCTTAAGCAACATGGAAAAAAATTGCATGTTCAATAAAAACTTCGTTTAGTAAAAACCAAATATTTATAATATTTGACCAGAACAACTTTGAACAGGTCTGCTCTTAAACCAATAACATTTTTATTTAAAGCTTGCCTAAGAGGAGACTCGAACCTGAGAGTCAAATTTGTATACAGGATAACTGGGTAGTAGATCACTGGGTTAAACAGTTTATAAGTATTCAATGTTTCTAAGCTCGCAATAAGGAAATGGTAGTACCATTTCCTTATTTCCTTAGGAAAGAGAGGAAATAATATCGTTGAAATTGTCTGTGTATACGTATGTATATTCTTTCAGTTATGTATAAACTGAAGTTTTCCTATATTTTGCTGTTTGTTCTGAGACGATGATCGATTTTGATCTTTAGCGCAGTTTTTTAACGGACGAATCGAACGGCATTCAATGTAGTTTTTTGAGCCCTAAAAATATTGTCATGATCACGAATGGTTGAAAAATTTTAAAGTAATGGCAAAAATACATTTTTTCAAAATGTTTTGTCTAAAATAATAACTCCCGTATGAATAAACTAATGTTGATCCTATTACGGGTTCGATCCAGATTTTTTCAGAAAAAAGCTAGTTTGATTTTAGAATCAATCGGAATTAGCCTGGGAGTTATTTTTAAAAATATTGTTTTAGTAAACTTTTTTTGTTCAGAGTCTTCATAACTGCGTTTCGATCATTTAAGCCAACCATAAATCTCGACTACAAAAAAACGGGTCGTGGCTGTGTCATGGACACAGCCACGACCCGTAAAAGATGCACTTTTACGTGAATACATCTACGTCACGGGTGACTCACAGACAACATTTTGATCGGTTTAAATGCAGCCCCAGGGCTGCAAATTCGCACTGGTGCTCTATTTTCCAATGTCGCGAAGGCGTTCGATAAGATCTGGCACAATGGCCTAATATACAAAGTATACCAAATGGGAGGCTCGACAGAATCGTATTCATCATACGAAAATACCTAAGCAACCACCAATATCAATTCTGTGTTTTTCCTCTCCACCCATAGGCCGACCATAGCAAGGGTCCCGCAAGGCTCTCGACTGTCACCCCTATTATTCTCCTTTAATCATGTGAGGTACGACGCTAGCCACACGTCGAGCTCGCGTTGTTCGACGACAACCTCGCTCTCTATATGTATGTCCAATTTTTCCGAAGTTACAATCACCAAACGATTGCAGGCAGCCACCAGTGCCCTTAGCGAGTCAAAATCAATCCAGTTCAGAAAATGGCGTATCAAAGTCAATTCAGATAAAAGTGCGGCCGTGTATTTTCGCCGCGGTGAACAGTTAGGCGACATTACTCTATTTGGAAGCGTTATCCCGTGGAAAAGGAAAGTCAAGTACCTCAGGCTGGACAGTAAAATTTCATTTAAACTTCACACACAAAGAGTGAAAGCTAAGGCTAAATTCGTTGTAAGTAATTTAAAAAACCTCATCAACAAAAGCAGTAAAATGTCACTTAGTCACAAAGGATTTTTCAAAATTATTCCTCTAAGATGGTGAATTAGGGGGTAAAAGCTTGTTTCTTATAAACGTAAATTAAAGGGCCTGACTTCCTGAGAGGTCAAGATTTTACTATGTTGTAACTTGTTTGACTAATGCTTAAGCCAATAAATTTTCAGCTACAACATTTACTGGAAGCTATTTCACCCTGACTACAAACGGAATGTACAGTGTAATAACTAAATATAATAAATACAAAATATGTACATAGATTTTTTGGTTCTACGTAGTTATTTGATTTCGATGATTGTTGTGTGAAGTTTTTCAGATGTCCAGCCTAGAATTTCAGATCGGTAAACCAACATCCTAGGATGGGCACTAAACAATACTGGGGTGGGCACGGCCCACTAGGCCCCTCTCTCTATACGCCAACGTGGACCAGACTCCGGCGAGATAATGCAAGTACTACACATTACTAGTATCAAAATCTGTACTAGTATACCGAGTTGTCTAGAGGTATCGGTCTATATAAAAAGAGAAGCGAGAGAGGACACTCACGAGACACGAACGAAGCTGTAAGCAGACATGATCAATTCATTGTTACTAATGTTACTTCCGGATTTCGAAATCCGAAATTCAAGGGATGACAATAAACATAACTGGCTTAAATAAATTAACACTAATCTGCTTTGGTGAATAGCATGTAGCAGGTAAGTAAGGAGCCTCTTCTTGCCATATGCCGTCTATCGAATAGCTGAAGTTAACTTTTGCTCGTTAATACTAAATTCAGATGACGGAACATGGAGTTAAGTTATATTCCCCGTGTTGGTTCTGGGCTCTTATGAAGAATAGACCAACTGCCGTTCTGCCAGGCAGGTAAAAGGCGTAAGGGGTGACCGATTAGCTATGCAAGTCACTGCCATTGTGGCTACTAGGTGGTAGAGTTCTGAGTTAACTCGCCCGGGTCTGAGATCACCGCCTTACTGTCGTGTTTCGGTTTGGAGGGTAAGGTAGCCGGTAAACTAATGTATGTGGCATTAGACCTCGCCACAAGATAGCAACGCACCATTAACATCTTTGGTGTCTATAGGCGATGATTGACTCTTTTCATCAGGAGACCCATCTGCTTGGTTGCTATCTTATGATATAAAAAAAACTAGCTGGGTGACCGAGCTCAGCTAGGATGATTTTTTTCACGTGAAAAGGGATTATCACGAAGGTGACACTTATCTAGATCAACTTTAATCATTAAAGCCCTTTCAGGGAAACCAATTACATGCAAATATCCGCTCACATCACCAGCCATTTTCGTATTTTTTTCTAAAATCACACGGACCTTTACGCGTACGCGTTTCGAGTCCGTTCCGGTGGACCGTGGTCACAAAAATGGTTTATGAGTTGTTTGGATTGAATCCGATAATGTAAAGCGTATATTTTTTAAGAGATCTTGAGCACTGCAATACACTGGTGTTAGAATTGTTTAATTTAAATGGCTTAAGCTACAAAATAATTCACGTGTAACACAACACTTTGAGAAAAATATGACTACTTGTTAGTCGAGGATTTTTAATTCAAAAAGTAAATCGATGACATATGCTTTTTATATTTTTTTTATATAATTGGTAAATATATATATACGGAAAAAAATAAACAACATATATTATAGTACAAAAATAATTATTTACATAAATATTAATATCTTTTTTTTCATAATTAATATGTAATTTTTTCCGTATTTTTTAAATAATTTATTTCTTTTCAATTTTACAGCTATGTTAAATTTTTTTTAAATACTGTTTAGGATATTTCACATTCGCATCATATAATTTTTTTGAGATCATAGATATTAACACTAAAATTTACGAAAATAAATAAAAATAAGTACCGTCATACCCAAAGCGCTGATATCATTAAGTTGGTCATTAACGAAATATATGTTTTATTAATTGATATTTACGGTTTTTTGACAAAATTATTATCTAAACTGTTAGATCTTGAGTTCAATCTTGATTATAAATAAAGTTTACTTGTTGATTAATACGCCAAAACACTTTTAAATTAGCCTGTATCATAAAGTACAACCAACACATAACACACAGCACGAATCAAAATGGCGAAATAGGTTCTTTTATTTTTCCCCAAGAGCGTATTTGAAAAAAGAATGCCAATTGGATGTTATTCTATACAATGTTTCGTTCGAAAACTATGAAATACCATAGAGTATTGTATTAAAACTGGTAAATAGTGAAAATGTTGTTTTTTTGTATGAAGTTAGCGTTGGTCCCTATAGAGACCATAGTGTATTTACGGAAATTTCTCAGAGGTCTCATTAGTTACGAAAGTGATGTGAGCGGATATACCAGAATTGCTCGTCCAAAATATAGAATTTACATTAACATTTTGATTTATTTAATTAGTCCAGTAAAAAGTGAAATGAAACCATGATCTGACCAGTTTTGGCGCAATGAGTAAAAATGTGTTCATTATTAATACTTAAATAATGATATTATGAAAGAAATTTTGATTTAAACTTAGGGGAAAGGGATGAAAAAAAATAAAAAAACGGTTGAAAAATGCCTTTTTTTAAATAACTTAATAACGGTAGGAAATAGAAAAAAAAGTTTCAAGTAAAAGTTGCAGAGAAAAAATTCTACACAAAAAGTTTTTCTTCATTTTTTTGTTATCTGCTTTAGTTTAAAAATAAAAAATTTTTGAATTGTCCGACCCGAGACCTCATGTGATCAACTCCGACACCGGACCACTAGACCACAGAGGTGATACACATAAAATTATATGTATGGTACACGGCCGTAATAATTCTGGTAAGTTTTTATAATTAATTACAAAGCAAATTTATTTTTTCACTTTTGTTTTGTCCTAAACTACTGATCTGACACCAAAATTGCAAAGGACCTTTTTTGTGAAAAATTCAATTTTCTACAAGATAAATTAATAGCCGAACCCTTCAAATGAATTTTCAAAGCGACTTTTGAGCAAAAATCGAATGTTCAAATTTTTACTGGCGAGATAGGTCATAAATTGGAAATGAGCTGTAAGAGCTTTTAAAGAGGAAGGATTCCGCTACAACTTCCGCCCATTTTTTTTTTATATCATAAGATAGCAAACAAGCAGATGGGTCTCCTGATGGAAAGAGTCAACCATCGCCTAAAGACACCAAAGATGTTAATGGTGCGTTGCTATCTTGTGGCGAGGTCTAATGCCACATGCATAAGTTTACCGGCTACCTTACCCTCCAAACCGGAACACGACAGCGACAAGCACTAACGCTATTGCGGCAGGAATAGGTAAGGCGGTGGTACCAGACCCGGGCGAGACAATGCAGAACTCTACCACCTAGTAGCCACGATGGTAGTGACTCAATAGCCAATCGGTCGCCTTTAACGACCTGCCTGGCAGAACGGCAGTTGGCCTATTCTTCAAAGGAGGCCGGGACCAACACAGCGAAATATGGACCCATGGTCAAATGAATATAAGAATAAGAATAAGAATTGCTTTATTTACCATATAACACTATACAAATACAGTATATAACAACAAAAGCAAACTATAAATACAACAAAAAAAAAACACAACGCAAACAAATACAATAATCAAACAAAAAAACATAAAAACACATTGAAAGACAAATAATTACAAATTATACGTTACATTACAGAATAATTACATGCAGGAAAAAAAAAGAGAAAAAATAACAAGAGATTGAGTAATGTTTCTGTATAGCATTATGATGGTAAAACGGTAAGCCACTCAGCAAACACGTATGGTGATAGGTATTATCAATCCTACAGCTGATTTTCTGGGCTACCTTTGACTAACTGTCACTTGAGAAGGCTATCCAAAGCTTATATCGACAAAACAATAAAATACATATATAAATAGAATTAGTATAATATAAATAACAGAAGTGTATATAGAGGATGAATAAAAGAAAAAATAAAAAAAAATTATAATTCGTCAAAATTTCGCAAATCACATAGGTACTAGGTATAACAACAAAAATAGGTAATGTTATAATTGTATATATATAAAAAAAAAGACGTGTGGCACTCGGAGACTGCCGCGGTAAAGCTATTGCATAGTATTTTTTATCAACCTATGCAATTACAATTATATATTTATTTTATTTATACAGTATTTTTTTTCTTTGTTTTTTTCTTTGATATTAATTCAAGTTACACTTTGAGCGTGGTGACCGATAAAAAAACATTTTTTTCTTTTATTAAATAAATGAGATGTTAATATTGTTTAAAATATTTTTATTATCTTTCAATACATGTCGGTTCTTCAGGAATATTTAATAAATGCACTTTGTTTATTCATATTTAAAACACTTTGTACACAAATTATACGAGTACAGATATTCACTGTTGTACGTAGATGATAAATACCTATACACCTATATACTTTCTCACAAACAGCTGATTTCGGTAGTTTTCCAATACAACCAATGCCATCTAAAGGCGGGTTGCTGAACTAAAGAGACAAGCGTGATATTTCAAAAAGTCATTAAAAGTTCTGCTATTTATCGATAGATGGAAAAACTAAAAAGTATCACCGCTGTGCCGGTCGGAGTGAGGGGTGTTAGGTTTTTCTCGTTACGGAATTTCTGGATTCGGTCTCCACGCTCAAGGCCCGCGATAGAAGCTATGCAATAGCTTAAAAAAAGTAATATAGTAACACTGCCTGACCTCGATAGTTATAGGTATCTATCATTAGAATATACATTTAAGGAAACATTAAGCAAAATTAGTTATTCTTTTGTATGTTTAATAAAAATGATTTTAACTTAAATTTAAAACTTAAATTTAAAGGGGGAGGAAGATCATTCCAACATTTGGTAGCGTTGAAGCGAAAACTGCCCCTAAAAGCTGCAGTGTTGTACAAAGGCGTACTTAATTTAAATGAAGGGTACAGGGGCAAAACAAGGAATGTCACAAAAAATCAAATATAAATTAAGTATAGCAACACTTAGGTTTTTACGCATTTTTTTTATGTAGCATTAAGTAAAAAGTATAAAAACAGTCATAGTCCTTTAAATCTTTGATATTTTAAAACCCTGTACAGGTGCAAAAGTGGGAATGTCCCTAGTGAAACGGAACATAACACGGAATGTCCAAATGTCAATGTCAGATTGAGGTTATTTAATTAGAGATGGGTTAATACCGATATTTCTCAAGATTAGGTGATACTAATATATTCACTTTCAAATATTATAATGTCTTAACTAATATGTCAGTATTAACTAATATTTCACTGTAATTTGGACCTTAAAATAACAGTAATAAGATCTGATACTGATACGGCAGGAAAATATCTTAACTAATATTTCACTGTAATTTGGACCTTAAAGCAACTGTAATAAGATCTTATACTGATACGGCAGGAAAATATCTTAACTAATATATCAGTATTAACTAATATTTGGACCTTAAAACAACAGCATACTGCAGGAAATACGCCTGTCTCATTCGTACGTACGACGCGGCGTATCGTAAAAAACAGTAGCAGTCGTGGGACTGCCGATAGAAGTGAAAACGGAACTATTAAGTTGAGAGTAATCAAAACTATATGCAAAACATAGCTATAGATATGCTATTATCATTAGCATGTCGGTGACGCGAACCGAGGATTTTACCCTCTACCAAAACGCTCAACGCGCCTAAAGAAGTTTTCACTTCAAAAATATTTTAATATTTTCACGAATCCGAACGGGCGCCAATCTAGTGAATCCGAACTATTCCGAAGATCGAATTATATTATCCGATTCATTTTGGATACCCGTTACAGATATTAGGCGAATATGAAATATTAGCATATTACAGTTCGCCGGATTACTAATCCACGAATCCTTTCAATATTACTAATATCTTAGCGAATACTAATATCATTGACCTCTAAATATATATTATTCATATTTCTATGACTAATATATCAGTCACACCCTTATATTTAATATTTTTCGTTGTTGTGGTTGAAACAGAGTCTTTGTAGCATAGTCATTATTCAATTTGCATTTTTCTGGCGGTTTGTGAAAAAATGGATGAAAGTGATGAAGTTATTAATCATAATTTAGTAAAAGAAACGAAAAAGCGGAAAAAGAGGGGAAGAATGCGTGATGTCATGAAAAAAATGAGGCTAGCTACCCATGAGTCAGGTGAAGATTGTAGGTGTTCAAGACTAAAGTGTTTTGAAAGGTTTTCATCTGAAAATCGTGTTATGTTGTTAAGAGAATTTAATAGCTTGAAGTCTACAGATGAACAAAATATATTCTTATGTGGATTGATAAATGTTTGTTCCATTAAAAGAAGGCGTAGTAGAAAAAATGAAATGGATGCAAATTTTCACCAAAACCATTTTGTTTACAATGTACGAATAAAAGAAAATGACCAGATACAAGAAGTACCTGTATGCTACAAGGCTTTTATATCTATTTTTGGCATAACTAAAGGAAAACTTGAACATTTACAAAAGTCTTTGAAAAAGACAGGCAGTGCACCAAATGATAGAAGGGGAAAATCAAGTTCACACAAAAAATTGGATGTGAATACAAAACAGTTAATATGTACTCATATCAAATCATTCAAGGGAAGGCAAAGCCACTACAGTATGAAAGATACCAAAAAAGAATATTTGTCTGATGATTTGAATATTTAAAAAATGCATAAGTTATATTTGGATGCATATCCTGAGAATAATGTTTCCTATGAAACATACAGGAACATCTTTAACACAGAATTTAACATATCATTTGGTTATCCACGCACAGACACATGTAATGCCTGTGATGAATTTACAATTAAGGCAAAAGCATTGATGGCTGAAGGAAATCAGGAAGAACTGAAAAGAATAACTATTCTTAATAATTTGCATAAGATAAAGGCTCAAACATTTTATGAGAGAAAGAAGAAGGCCAGAATAAAGAGTAAGACAGATATTGAATTTCAGGCTATTGCTATGGATTTTCAAAAAATGTGTCACTACCTAACATCACTACAAATGATGTATATTACAAACGTCAGTTATCAATGTATTCATTTAACATACATGTTCTAAGTGATGCTAGTTCCTATTTTTTCACTTACCCTGAGACTTGTGGCCGCAAGGGTTCAGATGAAGTAGTTTCATTTTTACTTCACTATTTAAAAAACAACTTAGATCGTCGTGTGAAGCATTTAGAAATATTTTGTGACTGCAGGAGGACAAAACAAAAATTATACTGTGACAAGGTTCATTCATTTTGTGGTCCATGTAATGAAAATTTTGGAGTCTATTAAAATAACATACCCTATCAGAGGACATTCGTATTTAGAATGTGACAAGAACATGGGCCTGATCAATTTAAAAATGCACATGGAAGTCCCATATCATTGGTATGACTTGCTAAAAATAAGTCGACAAAGACCCAAACCCTTTGACGTTATTGAAGTGAGTAAAGGTGAAATTATAAGGAAATTTACAGATTTTTTTCAGAATCAGTACATGAAAAAGTGCTCTTTTTCAGTCCAGGCCCAAAGAGAAATAATGAGTGTGCGAGAACATCCAAGGTTCATTCTTCATCGCAGCAATTATAATGGTTTATGGGAAAAGTCACCCATACTGAATAAGCGCAAAGCAAATGAATCGGAAAGTAGCAATTAATTTGAACTGCCAGGGTTCGCTTACCAGAATTATTTACCAATTACTGCAGACAAGCATAAGGACCTTATGGACTTAAAAAGGTTTTGTTCTGCAGAAGCACAAGCCTATTTTGAAAGCATTCCCCATACATAGTACTAGATTTGGATATTCCCTGTATGGGTTATATGGGACATTCCATGTTTTACTACTTTATAAAAGTTAATTACTTTCTTTTTTCAAATTTTACATGTATGTTTATATTTACCAAAAGTTTATTTGTGTTTGCAGCTGATCTCTGTAAGGTAAACTAAAGTTACTGCTAGTAATTTCTGAATAATTATCATGTATAACAAATTTACAAACTTTCAAACATTAAAATGTTAATTACACAAAAACCTATTTTAGTGACATTCCTTGTTTTGCTCCTGTACCCTTCAAATAAAGAAGCCCTCGTCAAATGCAGCAAAAATGAGTAGAAAAAATGATTGTTATGGGTTAATTATATGAGAAAACTTTAAATTGATCCAGCGATATAATTGGAATCTCGGAATCGGCTTCATGGTTTAAGAGCCCACGACACTAAACCTAGTCCCATAAGACTACCGGATGTGGTGACAACACGCAATATTGTTTATGAACTCTATACAACGATACTTTACACTACGAGGTTTGCGAGAAAACTTTACTTGTAGAGGGTACCCTAAACAATATACCTTTTATTTATTTTTTACCGTTTTTGATGGCATGACTTACGCGTATAGGTACAAATGCCAAATTACAGCTTTCTACTATTAAGAATCCTGAGCTAAGGCGCGGACGAACGGGCCGATAAACGAATGGACGGACGTATGAAACTATAAGGGTTTCCAGTTGACTTCAGAAAGAACCCTATAAATCCCTAAGTAAGACATAAAATTAAAACACCCTAGTGAAAACGATTGAAAAATCCAACAATTTCCCTTAAAATATGTAATTTCATTTGTTTAAACAGTTCATGACCAGTCAAATTATTTGTACCTGATTGTGGAATGGGTATTCCATCAGTACCAGACGAAAGAAACCGGGTAATTGCCTTCAAAACCGAGCATAAACACCGATTTAAGCTGTGCAGTGGGCGACTTTCAATCGCTGCAGCAACCACCTCATCCACTGTTCGAAGATGCAGCAGTGGTTTTTCTTACACAGAAATTGATGATCTTTCAGATAAGCTTTGGTTCGTTCGGTAGTCCGATGGTACTAGATACCTGGGTACAAGGCATCACTTATAATGCTGCTGCCACTGATAAGGCCAGTCTTGGTGACATGCAGCACCGCATTTTCGTAGAGTCTTTCCCCTCCCCTATGTCGAGGAACAAACGAAATTCGGTAGTCTTATCGTACCAGAAATCGATTTTTTTTCATTCTTTTTTTTTAATAGCGCCACCCGGTTTTTCGCATTGCAGCATAGCCATTTCGTATTCTCCAATTAACGACGAATCTAACTATGTATATACAATCCGGTAGTCTTATGGGACCAGGTTTAGTATCGTGGGCTCCCATACTATCAACGATTTTCATGAAAGTCACAAATTAGGGGTTTTTCGGGTCAAGGAATCGATTTATCAAGGTTCCAGGTCCAAGAAAAGCTCGTTTCTCAAGATATGGATATGTAAAAAACCGAGCAAAGCTTGGTCAACCAGGTACAGAAAAAAATGTTACATGATTAAATTACAATCGTAAAATATTCGACTCTTACGTTTATAACTTTAGTCAAATAATATTTGCAATCAAAGGGTCAATATTTATTTTAATTCCGTTTAACAGTGCCTGAAACCCATTGGCCTTACAAGATAGCTAATTTTGCTGAATATTTTTAACGCATCTAATTCAACCAGAAGGCTTTATTTTTCTTTAAATTTTACGAAATTTTATGACCCTGAAGTTAGCGGACAGCAGACAAAATAAAATTTCAGATAGGGATATCTACAAGCGAAATTAAGTTTTTCAAGTTTACCAAATTATAAATGGTTTGTCGTTGACTTACCTACAGATGATAATAAACAATTTTTTTTTTGCTAATAAAAAATTTTTTACATTAAAAATTAAATTTTGGGAAACTCTCACCGTGTTTCCTATCGTTTCATAAATATGAAATTTTCAAATTTAGTTTATTTTTAGATCCAAAAAAGATGATTTCAGTTAGTTTTTTTAAATTTTGGCTTAGGTCATTCTGGGACGTATATCTGCGAGTAAAATGATTATTATTAAAAAAAAAAGTCACCTTTTCGTCTTTGAAAAATCCAAAGATGATATTTTTTTGATTTTAAATTTGTTAGTCGGATCGTTAGATATCCTTAATTTTTTATTTTTTTGAAAATTTTGGTGCCGGATATCAAAGTAAAAAATAATCAAAATCAAAATTAAAAAACTGTCATGTTTTCATTTTTCACGAATCTAAAGATGATTGATCTCGGATTTTTTATTTTCTTATTTATTTCTTGAATATTCTTATTTTTTGATTTTTTTTTAAATTTTGGTCCGGAATATTAAAATAAAAAATGATGAGAAACACAAAAAAAAAGTTTTTCATTTTCATTTTTAAAAAATCTGAAGATGATTCTTTTCAGATCTTTTTTTTTTTTCATTTGTTCATTAAATATTTATATTTTTCATTTTTTTACAATTATTTTGACGGAGAATATCAGGTAAAGGATAAATAATTTTTTTTTTAATTTAAAAAATATATAAGTACGGGGCGTGTTTAAATGTCGCGCCAAAAAATTTTCTTTCTGACAGGTGGCGTTATTTTTTCTTTTGAATTATTTAAACAACGAATCAAAAAACATAAATATTTTTTAGTTGTAAAAACGTAACTATGTTCAAGTTTTTTTTTTGTGTTTCTCATCATTTTTGATTTTAATATTCCGGACCAAAATTTAAAAAAAAATCAAAAAATAAGAATATTCAAGAAATAAATAAGAAAATAAAAAATCCGAGATCAATCATCTTTAGATTCGTGAAAAATGAAAACATGACAGTTTTTTAATTTTGATTTTGATTATTTTTTATTTTGATATCCGGCACCAAAATTTTCAAAAAAATAAAAAATTAAGGATATCTAACGATCCGACTAACAAATTTAAAATCAAAAAAATATCATCTTTAGATTTTTCAAAGACGAAAAGGTGACTTTTTTTTTTTAATAATAATCATTTTACTCGCAGATATACGTCCCAGAATGACCTAAGCCAAAATTTAAATAACTAACTGAAATCATCTTTTTTGGATCTAAAAATAAACTAAATTTGAAAATTTCATATTTATGAAACGATAGGAAACACGGTGAGAGTTTCCCAAAATTTAATTTTTAATGTAAAAAATTTTTTATTAGCAAAAAAAAAAAATTGTTAATTATCAGCTGTAGGTAAGTCAACGACAAACCATTTATAATTTGGTAAACTCGAAAAACTTAATTTCGCTTGTAGATATCCCTATCTGAAATTTTATTTTGTCTGCTGTCCGCTAACTTCAGGGTCATGAAATTTTACGGAATACTAGCTGCAGCATGCAGCCCGCTGTATTATAAAAGTTTTGGGTGAATCCCGAACATCATTAACATCTTATTTTTCCGAGATAAAAGTAGCCTATGCTATTCTAGGTCATCATCTATCTGTGGGCTAAATTTCATCCAAATCCATTCGGTACTTTTGGCGCGATTGAGTAACAAACATCCATCCATCCAAACATCCAAACGTCCAAACTTTCCCATTAATTCTAATATGCTAACTAACTGCAGTGTGCAGCCCGCTACATTATAAAAGTTTTTGACATATCCCCTGAGATAAGCTAATTTTTACAGGATAAAAATTAGCCTGTTTACTATTACAGCTCATTTTTTTCATTCAGCAAATTTCATTCAAATTCATTAGTAATTTTTGCGTGATTCAGTAAGAAACATCCATCCATACAAATATCCAAACTTTCGTATATTTATAACTAGCGACCTGCCCGCGGTTTCACCCGCGCAGCTTTTGTTCCCGTGGGAATATCGGAAAGGTTTATACACTTAAACCTTCCTCAAGAATCAATCTATCTATTAAAAAAAACCGCATCAAAATCCGTTGCATAGTTTCAAAGATTTAAGCATACATAGGGACATAAGGACATAGGGACAGACAGAGAAAGCGACTTTGTTTTATACTATGTAATGATATCAATATAGATAATAGATATTATCGCGATTCTGTAATTATTTATTCGTTTTCTGGATGACACTATACGGTAATTGTGGATTTGTAATAGTGTTATAATTTTCATGTATCATAAAATACATTTTAAGTTCACAGGTGATTTTTATACATTGAAAGTAATAAATTTTCATACGTACTAGTCGATGAATAGGGAACAACGCGCATTCTCCGTTGAATACATAAATAAAGAGTCATCGTATAGGTTGCCCGGGGCACGATAGCTGTTGGGAGGAGAGATCATCCGTTTAGTACAGCCTCTTTAAAATATTCCCCCACATAACGGGAAAATAGAACAACAAATAAAAATATTTTAAATAGGAGCATTTTTATTTGTTAATTCTTGGAACATAATTTATTTTATTTAAGATATTTAAGTTCAAGTTTATTGTAAAATTAATCTGGTCTCGTTTAAAGAATGAGCCATCTATTTTTCATGCTTGCAAGGAAAATCCGAGCAGACCCGTTACTATAATTATGAAGACGTAGTACGTACTATACTAGTAGTGTAATACTACTAGTATAGTACGTACTACTATAGTCGTACAAGTTTGCTACGTTTCGCCCGAGTGAATGTCAATTTGAATTGTTTTTCTTGTTTGAGCTTGGATTTGTACAAAGTAGGGATTGAATCCATAAAATATTGTCATTGTAATTCATGAAGATTGAACGCATTATGATTTGTATATTTGGAGTTTACTTATACAGTGAGTAATGAAATCTCTATCCACTCGTCAAAAGTCAATACGATTTCACGTGTGCGCTTATCTTGTGGATATTGATAAGTAAAATAAATTTTCCTGGATCGATATAATTGATCTTAATTAATTTTTCTAATATTACTTATGGCAACAAAAAACTTACTACCTGTCTTTGTAAAAAAGGTCCGCCTTTTATTTTTTATTTTTTACAGGGCACAGGCAGCTGTGGCATCAAAAACATATCGTTGAAAAGTTGTCTCGTTTAAAACACTTGCTATGTTTTAGGGAAATTGAAGGGTAATATTTTAAAATACCACAATAATTTTATTTTTATATAGAATAGTTTTTTTATAATTTCAATATCCTACTAATATTATAAATGCGAAAGTTTGTGAGTATGTATGTATGGATGTTTGTTACTCTTTCACGCAAATACTACTGAACCGATTACGATGAAATGTGGTAAATAGATAGCTGAAGACCCAAAATAACACATAGGCTATTTTTTATCCCGAAAAAGTAAGGTAATCTCGCGGGATTCCCTGAAAACTTTTATAATGCAACAAGCTGCACGCTGCAGCTAGTAAAATATAAATCCCATCTGATTCTTAAAAATTTACTTTATTTTTATTGATTAGCTGGCCGGAGATATTTTGGGCTATAATTACATACCTTAATACATGAACACGGAAGTATGGATAAACATTGTTCAAATACCATGTGTGACCATCATATTATACAGTACAGCTTCAAATCATCGAGAGGTTACTGTTATTTCTTAATTAACTAATTATATAAATAACTATGAATTCTTTAATAACAAAACCACAAACTATATACCTGTACAATTATGTATTTTTAATGGAATTGGACTGGACTGGGCAATTTTCCCAAACTTATAAAGGTACATTTTTACATGAAATTACATGAAAAACGTTAAGGAAAATATATTTAGAATATGATTTATCAGTTGTTTTTGTTTATTTGTTACCTCAAACTATCTTTTATTTACGAATTTCATAAATTACTATTTTTTTTATTTAGAAGAGTGTATATACATCTTGTTAAAATACAGTATTAATTTAACGACAATTTGATTCAAGTTTTCAGAAATACGAGAAATTGTAAGCCAGCTGTTGCTATTTTACTACATTTGAATTATTCTAGCACCATTTCCAGAGAATCCGGAAGGTTTATATGACGAGAGGGAGGAAAAAACAAAAGTTTAGATTGTTATGTATGTGATTGTGTATGTGTGTGTCTGTGATTACAAAGTTATTGAAACATGGTATAAGAATGAATATATATATATATATATATATATATATATATATATATATATATATATCTGTTACGAAATTTAGATTTAAAATAAGCGAAGGTAAGTATTTCTGCTTAATCTTTAACTCATACACATTAGATATCTTTACTTTTAACGTGTACCCTGAGAGACTTCAAACGTTATCACACGAAAATCATCGACTTTCAAATATTTCATTGGGGTAAATTGTAATATGCATATAGCAACCCTAAAGACAAACTACCGACCGACTTCAATGTTCAGTCTACTCGGGAACGTTGACAGATTTGTAGCGCGCCTAATCGTCTCTACATCCCTCTACATAATATTATGTCATAGTATACAAATACGAGTGAGTTTATGTGAACTCTATATACGTGTAAATTAAATTTTCTGACATTAATAACTTTAGATATATCCTGAAGGATTATTGACACCTGTTGTGTTTATAAATTTATATAAACAATCCAGGAAGAAGAATTAAAATTTGTAAGTAACGTATTTTTTTAATAATATATATATAAATAAGATATTAATAATATAATAGATAATAATATAATGGTAATAATATAATACATAATAATATAATAATGAATAATATAATAGATTCTTCTTAAAACACGTTCTATAAGTTAATTTAATACTACTGCATACGATAAAAACGTTGTAAAAAAGCAAATTTTTTATCGATTGGGTACTATTTATTTATATTTTAATTTTAGAAGTAAATACTGGTATTAAAATAATGTTTTAGCACTGATGTCTTTCAAAGCTGTATTTTCTAATACTAAAAAAGGTAGTACCTACTTCACTAAAATTTAATTTAATTTTTTTTCGATAAATTTTAGCACATAGGTACCTGTTTTAATACGTCTTATTTTTTATATTTAAAAAATAGTTTTATAGTTAAAACTAATATTTGAATGTTGTTGTTCTACTGATATGACTATTTATGTTAGATTTATTCCAGGTACCTACCGATAATAATATAACATAAAGGACATTTAGATAAATAACAATTTATCTCATAATTAGGTAAACCGATAAAATATATTATTTTATCTTTGTAAAAGAAATAACTTATGTAAAAGATTTCAGAATTTGAGTTTACCTACTGAAAAATTATAAAATAGCTTTTTTAAAGCCAATTTTTGACGTTTTATAAAATGGTAATTTTGTATTAACATTATTTTGTGTTGGGTTTTGGATCTCTGAATTTTTGTAATTGGTATTGAATGCTACTATTAACATTGTTGTTCAAAATTGATATTCCGAGTCAAATTTCAATATTAAAAATTTATTATACTAAATCATAATTTTGAATAATTTACAAATATTAAACAAATAAACATACGTTTTGTTTTCAACCGGTAATTGGTATATCCTGCACAGTCGACTAGCTGCAGGGCGGCGGAAGCGTCGGATTCATTCAAATAATTCAATTAAATCTCACGCTGAGCAGAGGGCAGCCTCGTTTCATAGCTGCAGATCGAAATAGTGATGTTCCTATGCTACAATCATAATTCATATCGCAATATTTTAAATATTAAAGGAACATTTTCTCTTAGCGCTTCTATAAAAAAAGTACCTACCTTGAGCGAGTAAGAATGTGTCTACATTTCGTATATGGGGCTATACCTATTCTTGTCTTAAGTGTTTCATCGTCTTAGAATTTCAGGTTGCCGGTAAACCTTCGCACGTGATCACTAACATAGAATGCGTAAAGCAAAGCAAGGAAGAATATAATATTTAATATCTATTGACCTCCGTCTTCTCCTGAAGTTAGAAAGATTGTCGTCTCTTACCATCAGCCTGTTTGTACTTTTTTTTAAACTTGTCTGAATTACCTATTTTAATTATCAAACCCAAAACATGATGATTTACTGTTGATATACGTGTAAGTAATATGCACTAAACCTAGCATATCGTCGTACAAACAGAATCAAAATGTGTTTCATCCCTATCGATTTACGTAGCCAGGGTCATTCAACCAACGAAAAAGCCAAAATAAACATTAAAAATATTCAATCTAATAATGCTCATTAATCTACGAGACAAGAAATAAGGTTAGGCCCAGTGTTGGCAGACCCGTGAAAAATGATTGTTGTATCAGAGCCGTCAAATTATTTTATTTTCAATAAAATTTTGTACATTTCAAAATTAGATTTAAGTGTCGTCTAGAAGCTTCAGCTTACAAGAGAATCACTGAAATAATTTTATTCAAATAATATTCTGGCAATTATTGGATATTTTATACCTACTTGAAAACTTACTTAGCTATTGGTAAGGCGGGAAATTTGACTTGAAAATTTCAATAATAATTATTTTTTAAAGAAAATAATAATTTTATATAAAAAATTACTATCGTCCAAAATTATTGTATTTTTATCAAGATTGTACGCTTAGGATTGAGGATCAAAGAAATCATAAGATTATGGTACATGTACAATAATTATTGTACGCCTGCTAACACTGGTTAGGCCTTAAAAAGTCACAGCACGTTTACTGCTGTTCAAACTTATGTAGATAAAACATAATAGTCTCAAATCCTGAATTTATAATGGCCGGAAAATATAAAACGATAGATTGGACAGAGCGGAACAAGTGGATCGAAATCCTTGAAAGCGATTTTAGTGACAGAGATTTGTTGGTTTGTTTTCTCTAACAAGCAACCTAGAACGGAGACCCTTTTACTTCACTTTTTTACTTTTAAATCATACAATAGCTTGGTTGAAAAAAAACGAGTAGTTTTGGCCCCTTTTTGAAGAGCAAACTATCTTAGTTTAAATTATAAATTATCAAACAAAGCAAATAAATTATCAATCAAGTATCAATATATATCACGCAGCCCACTATGTGATTAAAGTTTTTTGTCTATCACACGGGAACGGTAGGTTTTCCTCGATAAAAAGTGCTTGATTGTTAAGTCAGGGCATGTACTGCCTGATTAGTAAATTTCTTTCCATTCCGTCCAGTCATTTGAGTGTAAAGAAGCAACAAATATAAACGCTAAACAGACAAATTAAGGACATTAACAATATTTGCGATCAGTGAACTTTATTATATTTAATTAAGGTGAGGTATTTTGACGCGCGTCAATTCTATAGGAAATGGGTGGCGCAATATGTTCTAAAACCGCTGGGAAACGTGTTAATTTTCGGATAAATAAATATAGGACTTCAGCTGAAAACCAAAATTTAGTACATTCTTTTTTGGATTTAAAACTAAATATCACCATATGAAAATCATGTGGGAGATTAGAAATATTATTAATAAATTATCTGTTTTAGAGATTTTTTTTAGCCTGTTTTCGAAACTTTTTAATGATCGAATAAATTACATTTTATCAAGTAATACATGGAGCACACTAAAAGTTTTGCACTTCCAGCTAATCGGAACTATTTGAATTTCGAATGTTATAGTTTTAAAACGTTGCAACCTTCTTAGTAATAAAAAAACAATTGGCGGGAAATGATTTGTCAATTGTTTTTTATCACACATCAAAGCTCTACGTACGCAACGAAAATGGAATTAAGCATTGATATAAAAATCCCAAGATACACAATTAGTGTCTCAAAAATGTCCTCAGCACAATTTTAAATTGTGCGCTCATTTAAAATAGAATCGAGTCAGTCGCAACACTGAGAATTTTATTTTTTTTGTACATTGCTTAGTAAAAGCAACTATAAATCTTGCGCTTAAGGTTGGATATGCAAAGACATATGTTTTTAACATATCTTTTGAATGTGAATTTTATTCGGGACTGTGCATCTTGGGTTTTTTATATCAATGAAATTAAGTCGAAAAGATTTTAGAGCGATGATTTTTTATGATTTTAAAAGTTCTCTTTCTCCGCAAGTCTGTGCCGCTCGTCTTCAAAATGCTTTCGGGAGAGAAGTACCTTGTTTGATCACCGTGAGGCGATGGTTTGCTGAATTTGAGAGAGGTCGAGTTTCTTTACATGACGAATTTCGTGAAGGGCGGCCTTTAATTGCCGTCAACGAAAATAGTGTAGCTACGGTTAAGCGGTTAATTGAAGAAAACCCCCGGATTACCTATGAGACAATTCGAAGACTATTGGGGATTGGTATGGCCCAAATTCAGAAAATTTTACACGAAGAATTGAAAGTTCGGAAACTTTGTTTTCGTTGGATCCCTCGTGAACTGACAGCGGAGCAGAAGCGGGCTCGCATGGAATGGTGCTCGCAGATGCTACTGAAGTACGACCACGGACATTCTAATGCTGTTTATGACATTGTCACAGGAGACAAAACGTGGATTTATTGTTTTCAACCCGAAAAAAACAGGAATCTTGTGAATGGGTGTTTGAAAATGAGAACATGCCAACAAAAGTGAGACAGGCGAGAAACGTTGGTAAAAAAATGATCGCGTTTTTTTTCTCAGCTACGGGTCCCATCTGTACAATTCCACTTGAAGATCAAACGAGTGTTAATGCTGAGAATTATATTCTATATTTTATTTACCCAGGGTATTCTACTATTTATTTACCCAGGGTTGTGAAAGCCGCATTCTCCTACACCATGATAACGCTTCTTCATGCACGGCCAACAAAACAAAGTCATTTTAGCTTCCGAAAAAGTACATCTCGTCACTCATCCTGCGCATAGCCCTGACCTAGCACCCTGTGATTTCTGTGTTTTCCCCAAAATCAAAGATTTGATGAGAGGTTTTACTTTTACCAACTCCGAAGAGGCAGTGATAGCGTTCAATCAGCACGTAGAAAACGTGCCAGTTTTCAGTTCAGATCTGTGGTCCTCCTTTTTACACGCTTTTTATTAGCTTCACCTGTATGTTTGTATGTTTGTATGTTTGTTTGTAACCGACTTCTTTGGGCGCGATTTTGACCCACTTTAAACGGCCAGATTCCGTTCAAACTTTGTAGATTTATCGAGGACCGATGACAATACACTAATTTGATAAAATTATTCCATTTTAACCGACTTCAAAAAAAGAAGGAGGTTCTCAATTCGGCTGGTATATGTTTTTTATGTATGTACACCGATTTCTCCGAGGTTTCTGAGCCGAATTACGTGATTCTTTTTTGTTTGATGCGGAATAGTTTCGAATTGGTCCCATAAAAATTTGATTCAGGTAGGCCCAGTAGTTTTTGTTTTATGAGCATTTTTTTTATTTATTGTACCTATCTCGATGTCTGAAATCAAATCTCGCAAGTAAATTTGATCCACTTCCCGGTTACCGATTGAGCTGGAATTTTGTATACGTATGTTAATTGAATGACAATAAAACCTTATTATGACATGGAGCTGATCTGATGAATCTGAATCGGAAGGTGACCACAGGAACTTAATAATTAAATGGTTAAAAATCGTTTAATAACAAGACTATTGAGTTTGGACTCATTTGATTCATGTTGATGAGCACTTTGGTGCTTGGTGGTGACTAGGATCCTGCAAGGTCCGATGATGTAGCTAGAAGATGGTCATAGGAGCTCAGCAATTAAATGACACAACTTTATTGAATTTGGGCTCATTTGATTAGTGTTGACGAGCACTTTGGTGCTTGGTGCTAACTAGGATCCTGCAGGGTTCGATGATGAAGCCAGAAGGTGACCATAGGAGCTCAGCAATTAAATAACACAACTCTATCGAGTTTGGGCTCGTTTGATTCGTGTTGACGAGCACTTTGGTGCGGGTGGAAACTAGTTATCAAAGGAACTACTCTTAACAAAAGTCTTTGTTCTACGACTGTCAAGTCGGTCAGTTCAAGAGGTAAAGATATAACTTCCATGTTGTTCCAGTAGGCCTGAGAAGGAACTTTTCTTTTTTTTATGGTAGTCGAGCAAAAAAAATCAAAACGTGCTTTAACTAATGACGTCTGTTGTTTTGGATATAATAATTTCTTACAGATTGTACATGGTACTTCAGCATATTGATTTAGTTATAAAATTACGCTCAGTAATTGAACGAAGTCTTTGTGACGTCTGACGCGCTACCGCTAGGCGGTTCTCACGTGGCTGAGCAGACTCGATTGCTGTACGGTTTCGTATCACTCCTCAATGAGACCAATTCTATGAGCCTTCTGCTCGGCAGACTCGTTCGCTAGTAGTTCTCTCGCTAGTCGCTAGTTCGCTAGTTCGCTCAATAATGAGATCAACTCTAATAGCTCTCTGCTCAAGAGACTCATTCGCTACACGCTCTTGGATCTTACCGAGTCTATTTCTACCAAGGCTGGGCCAAAGCGGGTTTACAAGCATGGGCCAGAGATAGACAGCATTGCGCCAAGCATGGCCCATATCTGGCCCCGTCGTATTGTCCCGTATGGGAGTACGACAGGAACGCCTTGCACACTTACACACACACACACACACATGTCTATAAGCGTGTAAGTAGATCCGTGCTTCTACCGCGGCACTCGACTAGGTATGCGCATTAGAGTTTGCAACTGTGTCTGCGCATATAACTTAGATTTCACGAGCCACGAAGAGTCCGCCACCGTCTCTGTGACTGAGTTTAATTGACTGAGTAAAAAAACAAAAAAAAAAAACAAAATAAATGTACATAATATTTATAGATGTAGATATATCACCATCCATGTTAATTTTACATGGATATATATAGATATACAGTCTTGTAGTTTTCGTTTTTTATTAATTGTAATTAAACGACACTGAATTTATTAGCCATTCGCATTCGATGATCTACAATTGCCGATTAGAATTAAAAAAATAACTCAAATAATTGATTTTTTCATAAGTTACAGTGTTTCCGGAGTTTCATACATGACGGACAGGAAATTTTTTGACCTATTTTCATATTTTTTTTCGTTTCTATTGCACTAAATTAATTTTTAGCAAGTATAGAATTAATCTCCATTAAATTATCTCGACAATAGTATGCAAAATATCTTGATTCCGTTAACTAACAAGGCTATAATACTAATATTTGCCAAAATAAGGCGAAAAAAATTTCCGAAGGTGGTATCAAGAGTCTTCGCAACCGGCTTGTGTGTATGAAAAGAGTGATGAATGTGGAGGAAGCGAGACAAGCCTGCAAGGATCGTGATGTATGGCACTCGGTTCTCTCTGCCTACTCCGTAAGGGAGCTGGCGTGAAGATATGTATATATGAAAAAAAATTTTCGATCGTAAAGCACTCTCTGATGCTTCGCATCATGAGTCGTGCAATAGTTGAAAATTAAAAAAACAAGCTATTATAAATAAACCAAACTAAAAAGTAGAAAATAAATAATAGTTTAAAAAACTAAAAAACACGCTTTTTATAGAAAGCCGAACTGAAAAATAGAAAATAAATTTTAATAAATTTAAATTAAGAATAGTGTTAAAAATTTCAATAATTATAAATTAATAATAGTGTGAATAAAAAAAATAATTTTATTTTAAAAAAAGCGTGGGGTGCTTTTTAAGATATTACCGAAATGATAATCACTCTACTCATATGTGTCAATAAAATATTTATAACTATTGACACCATGCACCCCACGCTTTTTTTTAAATAAAATTATTTTTTTTATTCACACTATTATTAATTTATAATTATTGAAATTTTTAACACTATTCTTAATTTAAATTTATTAAAATTTATTTTCTATTTTTCAGTTCGGCTTTCTATAAAAAGCGTGTTTTTTAGTTTTTTAAACTATTATTTATTTAAAAAATGGTTCGATCGCATGAAAACATGTTTTGAAATGTAAAGGAGATTATTTTGAAAAGTAATAAACATAATATTTTGGTTATAACATGTTGTTTTTTCTTTAAGTTACGCAAAACTTATAGTGTGACCTACGTAAGTTATCATATTCCTTAGAAAATATCTTCAGGTATATCGTGTAATTTTTGTAAAATTGATATTTAACAACCAATACAAAAAAAACGTGATTTAGTAAACCAGTTTTTTCCCGTTTGTCGCGATGCCTCGCCTTAAATGTTTGTATACTGGCTGTTTCCTGCTTCGTTATTGTTGCTTATAAGTTATAACGATGTAGCAGAAAATAACAAGTGTGTTTTACATATCTTTATAATAATAATCTGTTATTATTATTATAAAATCTTTATAATAATAATAGCAGATTATTACTTTCGTGCATCAACTTGGTATTTATATTTTCTACACGAATTCATGTATACTAGCGCTCGCCCTTCTCGTTAAAATTTGATAATAGACTAAACAATAAAATTTCTTCTAAGTTTGACAGCAAACTTTAGCCCTTAACATGTGTGTATATGTATATCTATACATATAATAAAATCGTAGAATAGTCAAAACTGTACATTGAATATTTTTTAAAAGAATACTTGGGGCGTGATCTACAATCGATATCGAGGCCAAAAATATATTTTTTAGAATTTTTGTCTATTTGTCTGTTTGTCTGTATGTCTGTTTGTCTGTGTGTATGTCCGGGGTAAACTCAAAAAGTACTGCATTGATTTACTTCAAATTTTGTATGAATATTACTAATAGATCGGGTCAACATATAGGCTACATATTATCACGCTATCACTTACGGGGGAGGGGCAGTGCGGAGTAAACGAACTCCGTGCGGACGAAGTCGCTGGCAGCAGCTAGTATTATCATATATGTCAAACGAATGTAGTGTACCTACCTAATATTTATTTTTATTCTATGTGAATTAATTTTGTAAAAATAGGTTTCTGCCATTCTCAGCAACATAAATATTAACTTTGCCTAATTTCTAACCTCATATTTCGCATAATTGTCATAAAACGGGGTACAAAATTCCTTCACGTACCTATTAATATATAGATGAATCTATTTCATATTTATGTAATAAGTTGGGTAGAGTTTTATTTCTAAATCAACTATTCAATTCGAGCAATGTGCCGCGGCAAAGTGCTGTTAACAGCCGGGTTAATGTCATGGAGAATATTACAAAATGACATTTAATATTAGATTAGAGGTATTTTTAAAAACATAGTCGTATTTTTAGAATCTCAACATTTATAAAACACACTCTTACACACAGACACACATACACAATAAATGACTAATTCTTTATATGGTCTGTGCATTACATTTTTTTTATTAAAATTCATTTGTAACGTAAATAAAACACACAATTACAAATTAGCACACCAACATTATTCTTTATCAAAATACTTACAAAAAGTGGCATCGAGAACTTTGACCAAAAACCGGTACTTTAAAAAAATTCATATCTCTGAAAGTCTGCGATTTTAGCAATCGTTTTTTTTGCAGTAGTCCATATATGTAGGTATGTTCTAAAAATAAATTGCTAATATTATAGACTTTAGTCAGAATAAAATAAATGAGTTTTAGCCATCTTTGCAATTATGTTGAAACTGCATAGTTGCAGCTTCCCGGTGGATAGTTTGTAATTTGCCCCTATGGTAGGCTTTTACGAGCAGGGTGCAAAATTAAGTGTTATATTTATAGATAACTAAATAAAAATAATTTTTTTTTGCATAAAACATCGGTACTTTTACTCGGATCGTATTTTATCAAAAACTATGATAGCTAGGCTCACGGGAGTTTGAGTCTTGCGTTAGTAATATATTTCTGCATAAAAATATTCAATAAAATTAGGCTGTGGCTAAAATAAGGTTCAAAAAAATACTGTGCATTGGTTGGATGTTTACTGTAATTGTTTTTCCAAAGTTTTTGTTAATTTTTATAAACTACAATGCGTACTAGTGCTTCGAAATTTCAGTTAATGGTGGAGTACATGGAAAGGTATGTTTGATATATTTTTATTTTGTTCGAAGTAGAAACAATTTTTATAGCCACATAAACATACTACCTATTATTCAATTACATGTTTTTACGTAATGAAACTAATTAAAAATACAAATATTTACTTTATTTAAAAATTTAGAGAATGTGCAGGAAATATATGCAAAAAAACACGTTATTAAATACAGTGTTACGATTTTGTATGGTTGTTAGCCAGTTCACAAGGTCGCAAACCTTTTCTAAAATACTTTGTTTCAAGTGGCTCTTACGGCCCGGCCACAGCTACCCGCGGCGCGACCTGCGACGCGAAATGCGGCGCGGTGAGTCGCGCGACCGTCTGGGTATGCCACAGCTCGACTTGTTGCACCCGCGGCGGCGTGCCGCTCTGAGCTGTTACACCTTGATACTAGCTAGTAACAGGGTCGGATTTTGTAATACTATTTTTAGTATATTCTTTTGATGCACAGTATATATTATTATCGTAACGTTAGGATTGTACACAAAAATACCATTATTGTTGATACTTACATATATTACCTTATCATTGCTCCTCATTGATTTTTGAAGTTATATTTCTTTAGGTGCGTAATATTTTTTTAGGCAGCGAGTGAAATTTTAAAATGCACGCGCATCACCGTAACGCAAAAGTTACAGGTTGAAGTCTTTATAAAGTAGATACGTATTAAGTCCCGAAATCCTTGACTATCCTTTTCCAGTCCTTTTATTATTTTAATGTAATTAAGTATTTGCATGCAATTAAAATCTATCAGAAATCAGAAGTACTTTATTCAATAAAACTTTCAAATTTTTTTTTAAAAAGTTATTTTGTCCCGTCAACATATTTTTTTAAAACTACTACCGTATCAGAAACGCGGCCACTATTTTTTAATGACGCCAAAGAAGTATAACTTCTCACGCACGTACATAAGTACACGCATCCATGTTTTTAATGTTTAACGCAAGCCGACATTAAATTGAGAAAATGCTGTGAAGTTTTTAGATTAAGTTTAAGTTTCGGTGTATAAACTAAATTAAGTTTAATATAATTTTAAGTATAATATTAAAATAATGTGTCAATAACCAGTTATTTATATAATCAATAAATCATCTCAGTTCAGTTCCATAATTTTAAGTGCAAAACGTAAAAGGAGCTGATGATCTTCGAAAGGGGATCCTGCAACATAAAGTTAAAGGTAACCTTAACCTATGGCTCCTTACTCAATGAGCTTGAGCTGTTTTATTGCAAAGCTCCCGAAGCCTCCATCTCGGCCTTGTACCTCTATCAAACCATGTGAATCTTCTAGCAATAAAAGCTATATCAGCCCGATTTCAAGTGTCTACTTTCCAGTTCTATCGTTTTGTTTTAAAAAACATCCAGCATCTAAGTGTTTGCTAAAACAAATCGAAGTAGCCTACACTCAGTGGATTTTAACTGGTAAAGCTTAGAAGATCACATGGACTTCCTTTCGCTTCCGCTTCCACTATTATCAGATACTGGAAGCTATCTTATTTCACGTTCCTTAAAATAAAAAATCAAACGAGTCCAAAATTGATGGTGTTGCTCAATTTTAATTAAAAGTTTTGATAAGCTCCTTCCTGCTTCATCATAAGACCCTCATCAGAAGATGATGAGCATCAGATCCTAGAAATCATCCAGCATCAAAATGTTTGTCAGTACAAGCCAACTGAGCGCTAACTCAATAAATTTATCTTGTTAAGTTTAGATGTTTATTATCTAAGCATTTTGCATCTGGATGCGAGAAGTTTCGTCATTACTTTTTTCGGTTCTATCTTCAGAGTCTCGTAGTAACGAAAAATATTTTATTGCAACGAAACGAACGACTCCAAACTCTACTATCTTAACACTTTCTGTATGTGAGTTACAATGACACTCTAACGGCTCCATGTTCTATTTCTCGTTGTTATGAGTACTAATTAAAATTAGTACTTATAGCAACAAAACCAATGACCCAAAATTTGGTTGCCTCGTCAAAACTCTACATCTGAGAGTTTTAGTCCCTATATCTAAGCTACATCATGATATTAGTTGGATAGTACCATAATATTGCATTGTCATTGAACTTACAAAAGTTTGCCAAGTTTCAGCACAAATAAATATCAGGAAGTCGATATATATGGTTTGCAATATTTAGAAAATCTTTTATTTACATAAAAATATTGCTAGTTAAATAAAAGCTGACATCTTCGAATGAAGGTATTGTAGCATCAGGTCTAGGTCACCATGTCATTGCAAATTAATTGAAGTAATTGAAATACAAAATTTAGCATCGATAACGCCTTTGCTAGTTGCTAAATTCCTTTCATCAAGTTGAAAAGAGTTGGTGAGCTTTCAACGGCTGCACAGATTCTATTGAATCATAGCTAAGAACCATCTCGCAAATTAGGGCTTTCAAGTAAAAAAAATCGCAACTATATCTGACTATCCGCCAGGGTGCTACGATGCACGGACAGATACACAGACACACCTCTGAAACTTATAACAACACTCGTTTTTGCGTCGGATGCTAAAAATAGTAGTAAAAATTTTAATAAAATATAGTAAGTATCTATATAATTTCCATTGGTAATAATTTTGTATTATTCTGATTCCAACCCTGGCTAACTAGTGAATAAAACAAAAGTACTCTTTTGTTTTATTCGCTCATGACACCGCGCGTCACGGTCGCGCGTTTTTCCGCGCCGCAATTCGCGTCGCCGGTAGCTGTGGCATACTTCATACAGTTTCCTACATTAATTGTTTTCGCTCGCCGTGCCGCAATTCGCGTCGCCGGTCGCGCCACGCGAGCTGTGGCCGGGCGGTTAAGTGGATAATTGAAGTTAGGAAATGCGGTTTTGAGTGTCTATGCTTTAAAATATCTTTTTTGTAGAAATGGAGACCTTAGTAAACCCACTGAAGGACCGCATTTTATCAAAATATAACTCAAAATAATATTAAAACACTATTTGATCGTAATGCTTTCACGCTGTAATTTGCAAGTGAAACAGTTAACTTGTCTCGATACGGTATTTCTCACTGTCATCTGTCAAATTTGTGACTCATGGTACGGAATTTGTATGCCAACATCAAGAATACTTGAGTTGCTAGAGTAATGAATTCGATAGGTTTTTTACGCATTGACACATAGTACCGATTTTAGTTCTTCAAGTGACCGCTAGTGGCGCTGCACAGTTTTTAATACAAAAATTTGTCACCGTCGCTAGCGAGAACGATAGTTAATAACTCATGTAGCGATTCTGGACCTCGAATGAGCACGTAAACTGTAATCGTTATTAGGTTGTTAAATGTACCAGTGGGGATCACCACCCTACTCGCTCACCGGCGAACCTGTGAATCATAATGAACCAGAAAAATTAAAGATATTTAGTTCACTCTGCTGGCATGATCATATTTTTTCACTTTTTACGTAATGACGTCAGAACGTTTGTTCTAACGTCGAAACGTTAATACGTGATAACGTAACCAATGAGTTCACTTTTGTGTAGCAATAACGTTCTTGATTATTTATATTTATTTATATTATTTAAAAATTGTGAAAATTATAAAATATTTTTGCATCTTCTCAATATTTACGGCAAGTTAAATCAACTGTAAACAGTTTTTCTTAGGTGCTCGGGAAGTGCTTTAAAAATTATTGCAAAATGGTCGGTTTTTGTATGATTTTGGTGTTAACAAAAAATTTGCTCCAGCCTTTCAGCTTGCTTACGATAACGGGCGATAATAATGAACTCCGTCACAAAAATAGTTAATGTTTGGCCCCAGCCTCCTTGTCTTCACTATTTCTTTTTAACCCTCGACGCAAAACGAGGGGTCTTATAAGTTTCAGGTGTGTATCTGTGGATCTGTGTATCTGTGTATCTGTGTATCTGTGTATCTGTGTATGTGTGTATCTGTGTGTCTGTCCGTGGCATCGTAGAGCCCTGGCGGATGGTCCGATTTGATTGCGGTTTTTTTTAAATTGAAAGCCTTGTTTTGCGAGATGGTCCTTAGCTAAGATTCAATAGAATCTGTTCAGCCGTTTCAAGATAACCAGCTCTTTTCAAGTTGATGAAAGGAATTAAATAACTTGTAAATGCTTTATCAATACTAAATTTTGTGTTCTGCTACTTTATTGATATTGCAATTACATATCATTGCGATTCAGGATCTGATGATGGAACTGAAAGTTAACCATGAGAACTTCTACACTAAATAAGATAAACTAATCGAAATTGGACTCATTTGTTCTGTTTGGACAAATACTCTAGTGCTAAACGATTTCTAGTCTCATGATAGAACTGAAAGTACTTTATGGGAACCTTGGAATAAAATTAGCAACACCATCGAATTTGAGGTAGTTTGTATCATTATTTCAAGGACTTTAGAGCGGAATGGCTTCCAGTGACTGATGATAGAGCTGAAGGATGTAACCAAGAACTCCTACACTAAACCAGGTTAACCCATCAAGTGGGGAAAAAATTCAGTTTGTTTTTGCAAACAATTTAATGCTAGATGATTTTTAGTATCTGATGATGGAATTGGAACGTAGTCATGGGAACTTCTTAACCAAACAAGATAAAGATATCGAATTTCGGATCTTTTGTTGTGTTTTACCAAACATCCTGGTACTAGACGATTTCTGGGGTCTTATAATATAGCCGATAATGGAGGTCATGGGAACTTTGAAATAAAATGGAGTAAATTTTTACAAGAATTTTGAAGCACGTTGTTTATCAGTACCTGATAATAGAATTGGAAAAAGTCTATACGAACTTATAAGCAAATCCAAATAAACTCATTGAGTGCTGGCTGCTTGGATTTGTTTTGTCATATACTTTGGTGCTGGATAATTTTTAGGATCTGATGGTGGAACTAGAAAGTGACCATGGTAATTTTTGAACCAAACAAGATAAAACCATTGAGCCCAGTGTTGGTCCGAGTTCCTTTGCAAATAGACCAACTGTCGTTCTGCCAAGTAGGTCGTAAAAGGCGACCGATTAACTACGCGAGTGACTACTAGGTGGTAGAGTTCTAGATTGTCTCGCCCGGGTCTGGTACCACCACCTTACCTATTCCTGCCGCGATAGCGTCAGTGCTTGTCACTGTCGTGTTCCGGTTTGGAAGGTAAGGTAACTTGAAGGTGGCTATAGGATCTTTTAAACTAAACAAGACAAACTCAACGCGTTTGAACTTATTTGTTCTGTTTTGACAAATAATCTGGTGTTAGATGATTTTCAAGCTCTTACGATAAAGTGAGAGAAGGTCATGGAAACGAAACGGACGAACGAATAAAAATTGAGAAGCACCATCGATTTTGATCCCGTTTGAATCGTTCTTTTTTCTGTTTTCCAGTGTCTGATAATAAAGCTGGAAGAAGTCCATTATAACTTTTAAGCTAATCTAGATAAACCCATCAAATGTTGGCTAATTCGGTTTATTTTGGCAAATATTTAGGTGCCGGATGTTTTCTAAGATAAAATAATGATGGAACTGAAAGGTGGCCATCGGAGATTGGGCTGATATATTGGCTTTGGCTTTTATGACTAGGAGATTCGCAGGGTTTGATAATATAAACAGAAAGTGGCCGTGGAACTTCTGATATAAACAAAATAAGTCCATTGAGTGTGGTCTCATTTGTTATATTTTACATACACTCTGGATCAAAATGATTTCCAGGACTACATAGTGGAGCTGGAGGCCATGGGAGCTTTGCAATAAAATAAGTCTAGCTCATTGAGTAAGAAACCATGGTAACCTTAACCTGATGCTGCAAGATCCTCTTCCGCAGATCGTCAGGTCTTTTCACGTTTTTCTCTTAAAATAATACGTATGTAGCAAAATGGCGGTCTGAGGATGTGTCGGGGGTTTTTTAAATTTTTAATTTTATCTTGTTATGTAAATACCTTCTACAACCTGTCTAGGAGAAAGATTTTTTGACACAAGAAAATGTCGATGCAGTGTCGAAAAACTATTCTATTTATTTTTTCAGAAGTTATTAGCTATACTAATTTAGATTATAGTATCGATAAAGACTGCACTACTGCTTATGCTTTCGATATTGTAAATGCATCAACGCCTCCCCGGTTTGATTCGATCTTCAATTTCTACAACAGAAAATAGTTCAGTCAAAAGGAAAATGTCTTTGACACTTGAATTGAGTTTATTTATTTGAACAAATTTATTCAACTCTATTTGTTAGAATAAAAACAGTCGTGCAACGTTCGCAGTTTTCACAAATTTTTATTTCGATTTTTAGTTGCAAAAAGTAGAATTTTGGCTTTTTACTTTCTATTTCTCAGATCTCTAGACCAATCATTTGTGCGATTGCTTTTATCTGTTTACAAAGTGCACAGCACAAGGTTTCTTTAGATTTAATATCAGTATCTATGAATATCACCTATTCATTATCATTATTATACCTAAAGATATTATTCCACGTTCCTTCTTAAATTTGTTATTGTATTACTTACCACAGATAAATTACTATAGAATAGACTTGACATATTATGGCATGGCATGATAATATATTATGGTATGGTGTGTTTATTATACATAATTTATACGATATGTTTATTAAAAATCGGATGTAAAAAGAAAGACCCGCTGAACTTATTTCATCGGATATTTCAGTGTGTGGCCACATTACCGATCCAGTAATAAAAAAAATTTACTCTCCCAAAACTGTCTGTAAATGATAATGAATTGAAATAAAAAAAACTTTACCCTAATCATAAAATTCATTTCAAACATTAATTTTAATTGCGAATACTTGTATGTTGATTTATTAAATCATGAATTTTTGGTTTTGGCATTTGGTTTGTCTAATAATTTATTAAAAATAACGACATTATTATAGGCACAATGTGCGGATATTTTTTATAATTAGGTAAAATTTGATTTATTGTTATTGATAAAAAAAATTAAATGCTAGGATCAATATTTTTAACTGATATTTATTATAAAGTATCAATATTTATTAAAAAAATTGGTTGCCTAATTATATTTGATATCATGCTTCGATAAGACAAAGTTGTCCGGGATTGGAAAGTGCCCGGTTGGCGATAGACTTGCCACCTATCACATTTGTGGGACCAAGTATCTTCGGCTAATCGTGGGTGCACTTGTTGTACCTCTGCCTACCCTTTCGGGGATACGGGCGTGAAGATATTTTTTTATCATGCTTCGTTTTATACACAAGTACTGCTCAAGTTTCTACGTAAGAAATGATTCCGCAGAAAATGATTTTATACACAGTTATAAAAATTAATTTTAATTACTTATTAAGTGCATTATTTATTCGCAGAATATTTTAACTAGCACATTTTTTTTAAAATAAAGAGAATCAACATAACAATTTTATATTTTATCCACTGATATATTTTTATAAGGGTTAATTCCTAGAAACAGAAATATTGATAAACAATCACAAAATATTGACATTGATAATTGCAATAAGGTAATTAATTCTCTGTCGCAATATTCAATGTCAATGTTTTGACAAACAATAAATTTAATAACTACTAAATAATAAAGGAGATTGATGTGATCGGCCTCAAAATGCTACAAAAATATAGCGTCAGTTGAAATTATCAAATTAATTTAATGTGCAATAATTGAAATTCAACAGACACTTTTTAATAGCAAGTAAATTAAAAAAGGAATTTAGTTTAAAAGGTATGAAACTTATCAAACTTTGACGTTTTTGTCTTTTTTATAAATCAAGTAAAAATTTTTCTTTTATGTATGGCCAACCAAAATTAATGAAAATTCGGATAGATAAGACGCAAAATTTAAATAAATTACTTATTGTCATTGATATAAAATACCCAAGATACACAGTTTCGAACAAAACTGACACTCAAAACAGTCGCTAATTCAGTCTAAAAAGTTTATAGTTATGGCACAAACGTGTTTTTGCATATTCAAACTTAAACGCAAGATTTAAAGTCATTTTTAAAAAACAATGTACAAAAAGCAATAAAATTTTTGACTTAAGTTAGCCGGTAGGACAAGGCACATGTGGAGTCGAATATAAATATTTTTATGCATTGAAGTGAATTTTAAGGGTTTGTAAAATTTACATTAAAAAAAATCTTGTCGAAAATCTGTTTTTGCGTAGAACATTTATATATCAATAAAACAAATAATGACCATTAAAATAATTTATTTATATTTCAAACGTTATTGGTTCTATTACACAGAACCTACACATATAGGCAAACTGTGGGTTTATAGCCATGTAGTATTTGACGCTTGATATTGATACATTTAGTTTGCATAGTCTAATAGATTTAGAATATACTGAAATAGGAAATTTACTGCAATGGTAACTATGACTACGTTCATAAATTCTTACATGATAACAGACACGATTTTTTTAGACTTATTATGTAATGTATCGACAACATAGTAAGGAAACGCATTAATTTCCTAGAAATAAGTTTAGCTTTTCGTAGAATTCTCGTTTTGAATTAGATTTCAGTTTTTCTGTTTTTTTTGCAGTATTATGTAAACGAACATTTGTTTAGTTATAGTATCTGCAAACGTACGAGCGAATACTGCCCATAGACATTTGAAACACAATAGGTTAGTTGCTAATGCGATTTCGGCTTCTGAAAATAATATTGACCCTCGTATAAAAAATTCCAATAAAACAATTTAGAGCTAAAAATTGTGTTCAATGTTATTCGGAAGATCAAACTCGTTGATGATTTTGAAAAAAATATACATCTTTTCAAATACTGAATAAGTATCATTTAAAAAAAAAAACTTTGGATTTTTGAACTTTTTTAATTCAATAGTCTATGCTTAGGCATAGTTTTTTTCTTTGAAGTTAAAATACTTAAATTGAACGGGAAGTTTCAGGTGGCTTGCAGGGTCAACCAGCTCACAGATTTTTGTAATACAGTTACATTAGTTGGTTACATAGGTGTGTTACATACACAGAAATCCTAATAGATACGTACATTTAGTTTGGAGTGTAGTTTAGTACATATAATATTATTGCCAAAGGTAATTTTAGATTAGATATTTCCTGTTAATTATAAATTTATTTTACAATTACGTTAGTTTTTTCGATAGGTGTGTTACTAATAGGTATTTTTAGTTTGAGGTATAGTTAGTTATGATATTAGGTATAGAAAATTTAGAAGTTATAGGAAGTTCAGGTCTTACGTTTTTTACTTACATTTTACTAAAAAATGTCGTATATAAATAATTAAGATGAATATGTAAATGTTATTTTTAACGTACTAGCGGCCCACTCGGCAATGTAGAGATTTTTAATAAAATAAAGAAAGGTTAAATAAGTTCTAAAGTAAATATGCGCGAGCAAAGCCGCAGATAACAGCTAGTATGCAAATAAAACAACTCATACATATTAACAGTCACTTAAAATTTATACGAGACTAGCTGCAAATCTCTGCATTAGGATAAAAGTATTCTATGTGCTATTCCAGGTCATCTTATATCCGAGTCCAAATCCAAATTGGTACAGCCATTTTTTACGTGATTGATTATCAAACATCCAAACATACAAACTTTAACATTTATAATATGTATAGTATAAGATATCTGCAATCAAAAACAACATTTTATTAAAAATAAATTATTAAATCAAAAAATAAACATTCTTAATGCAACCTGTGCCTTCCACTTAAGAAATCGTTATCAACAACACGTGTAAACAGAACAAAATTCGATGCTACTTATGATTTCCTATTGTTATATTTATAGTTTCGTAATAAATCTCCAAAGTTCATCGTAAGAATGACAATTATATAATGTTATTTTATATTCGTACAAATAGAATAAAAAGAATCACCTAACTTGGTCCTCAAAATAAGTAATCAATATAATCAAACATTTTAAAATCGTCAAATTAATGTCCTCTTCTCTTTTGGCAGTTGGCTAACAACTATGGTATTCAAAATTATTAATGAAAAAAAATTAATCTTATAAAAAAAATTAACTTATTAATGAAAAAAAATCGACTCCACTAATAATAACAGGATTAATTTATATTATTCGACTAATTTAAAAGGAGGTTATAATGCACTGTCCTTTTACTGAAAAAGTGACCATTGAAATTTTGTCGTATTATATTTGGAGCGTCGAATACATTTTTAAGACAAATAAAATGACAATCATACATTACACCCTATATTTAGTAATATAAACGACAAAAATAAATCGATAAACTCTTATACTTACCGAAAATACAATATATTATATTTTTTTAACGTTCATGATGTATTTTACAATTTATCAGAGAACAATTCTGTATTTTTGACGCGCGGGCAGTGACGTGAGTGACGGGCTTCTATTTGAAGTGAGTGCACAATTTTAAATTGTGCACTCATTCTTAGAGGACGTTTTTGAGACACTGATTGTGTATCTTGGGTTTTTATATATCAATGCTTATTGTATAAAATGCAACAAAAATGAAAATATATATTATTATAATCGAAATTTACAACATAGAAGGCTGTATAAACAAGCTGCTCCTAGTGTCATCCTAAAGAAACAAAAAAAACAAGAGTCATCTATTTCATCCTTGGGTATTAAAAATACCATGAAAAGTACACAAAGATTTCATCTATGAACGAGTAACAAATATTTTGCTGTAAACAAACGTTGTTCGTTTTGTAACTTTTAAGTGGTTAAAATCAAATAATCTTCAAAATGATAGATACAATAATGTATCAATCATCATAAAAATTATATATTTATATGATGACGATATATTGTTACGTGAATTGCCTACTATTCCTGCCGGAATAATGTCGGTGCTCTGGTGGCAGGTTTGAAAAGCAGGGCGTTTACCCTGCGTAAACTTATAGTGGTTTTATATCCCCACCAATTGATAGCAAATGACTTAACATCTTTGGTGTGTATAGATGTAGGTTATCTTTCCAGCAGTAGGACCATCTGCTTTTTTATATTACTTGGTAGCAAACAAGCAAACGGCTCTCCTGATGGAAAGAGACAACAATCGCCTATGAACAGCAAAGATGTTATTGGTGTGTTACTATTCGTGTAGCGAGGTGTTAATGCTACTTGGATAAGTTTACCGGCTACCTTACCTTCCAAACCGGAACACGACATTAACAAGCATTGACGCTATTGCGGCAGGAATAGCTAAGGTACCAAATACCTGGGCGAGACGTTGCGGAATTCTTTTTACCTAGTCGTCACGATGTAGTGACACGTATGGCCAATCGTTGCTTGGCAGAATGGCAGATGGTTTATTCTTCAAAGGATGTCCGGACCAAGACAGGGGAAATAATTGATGCTATTCTGTAATATAATAAAAACGAAACCCCAATAATGTTTTTTTTTCTTATTCAAAAACTGAATCAAGGATCTCAATATTTTCATCCAGACGGGAAAATTAGCAGACGAACAAGTTAATTAATAAAAAAAAGTGTATTCACGCCTGTATCCCCGAAGAGATAGACAGAGGTAAAACATGTGCACCTACGACTAGCCGAAGACACTTAGTCCACAATGTGATAGGTGGCCAGCCTATCACCAACCGGGCACTTCTAATCCCGGGTAACATTTTGTTTATCAGAACACTGAAAAACACATTTTTTGATTTACCCAATCCGGTAATCGAACCCAATAAGTACCTCGAGTGGTCAACGTTAACACTGCACCATAACACCACAGAGGCGATAGTTAAAACGAAAGTATAGATCAAAATTATAAATGTGAACTTCATCTGTAACGATGAACTCATTTAACTAGACATACGTGTATATCTACGATCAGTACAATCGATGGAATCGATCATATAGCAAAGAAAAAAATTCGCCACTTCGAGAATGTCGACACCTAGCTCAGTGGCAGAACACCCCGGCTTTAGGGGAGGTCACAGGTTCAAATCCTGCGTGTCGATATTTTTCTTTGTTGTTTTTAAGTTTTTCCAGTTTTCCCAAGGACGGATGAGTGCTATAACACAAAAATAATTAGATAGTTAAATACAGCCACCAAAATACATAAAAAGACATACGCTGCACTTCTCAAACGAGAGACAGTACTAAGATCTAATTCTTTTGTTTAAAAATATGTGAACAAACAAACACCAGATTTTTATTTCATAATGCTAATTAGACTATTTGTCAGTACTCTCATAATAGTGAATTAACTGAGAATTCACCCAACTGCTGGGTGTCGTTCATTATTTTAAATTAAACTATTAATTAAGTTTGCTAAAGACTTCTGTACGTAGCGCCAGCGCCCATAACCTAATTACGCAGTCGGTAGAAGCTTCAAGTACAATACTGATATTACAATAGTGTTTACTTTATAAAATAAAGCGGAAGGACGTTATTGTTACAGGATTTTGTTCAAAGTGCGTGTATAAATTTCGATAAAATATTCAATATTTACCGTAACAAAACATTTAATATAGGCAATAACATGTTTTGTTTGACTTTCAGTTCCTTTTTGTTATTCACACGCTTTATAAGCTTCTTATAGTTTTTTTTGTAGCGTGTAAGGAAAGGTCTACACAAAATCGAACCAATATATTTGAACTACGATTCTTATACTAACTAACTACGAGATAATTACCGCGGAAAAAGTGTGGGAAATTTTTGATTTTGTAAAATAATTTTATCTTAACTTGGTATATTTTATTTATTCTAAAACTCTACAGTGTTTTTTCTAAAAAAATAGTAAAATTTAAAGAAATACACTAAATAAGCAAGCACATACCGTGCAAAGTTGCTTTACATTGCGTGTCGTAAAAATAAAAAAAATATATAAAATTCAAATTACCCCAAAAAAGAAATTGTCATCGTGACTAGAACGTAAAAATTACTAAAGTGCGTGTAGGGCCACGTGCAATGTAGGGTTCCGGAGTTGCCCATCACAATCATGCGGACTCAGAAGAGGGCTTTTACAGTTTCATAATATGAAAATTTAAACTTGATTACGCCCATGCTTTGTTTAAGACTGTATTCATCCGAGATATGAGGGTCTAAGAATTCCGACTGTTGAAGATAATCCTGAAAAAAACCTTTTGCCATTATCAGGCCCGGGATTAAATTATCAGGCTCTTTGCCAGGCCCGGGATTAAACCGGGACTTCATATACCAATCAGAGTATCCTATCCACTAGATCATTATGTTGTAGTTCAATATATTGAATTAAACTATTAATAAAGTTTGCTAGGTACGTAGTGTTAACGCTCATAGTTGTAACCTAATTAACACAGTCGATAGTGCTTCAAGTACAACATTAGTACTCGTACCTATTATAAAAGTTTTCGTTAAAAAGCGATATTAGCTAAGATTAGACTTTTTTTTCCGTGTTGGTCCGGGCTCCTTTGAAGAATAGACTATCTGCCCTTTTGCCAGGCAATTTGTAAGACGAACGATTAGCTATGCGAGTCACTACTATCGTGGCTACTAGGTGATACAGTTCTGCATTGTCTTGCCCGGTTCTGGTGCCACCGCCTTTCTTATTCCTGCCGCAATAGCATTAGTGCTTGTCACTGTCGTGTTTCGGGGGTAGCCGGTAAAGTTTTGTAAGTGGCATTAACACCTCGCCATATAGATAGCAACGCACCATTAACTTATTTGGAGTCTATTAGCGATGGTTGTGGCTTTCCATCAGGAGAACCATTTGCTTGTTCGCTATCTTATAATTTAGAAAAAAAATCGGTTGTTAGGGCTTACCCTAACAATCAAAATCCTAAGGGATATTGTTCAAAATGTATATAAAACTTTTAAAATAAAAGAATTATGTTTTTCACTAATACATTGAAGTTTCCAGGTGGAAAGGTGTAAAAATAACTATCGCTGATATCAATTTTCCCCGTGTTTTTCCGGGCTCTTTTGAAGAATAGGCCAGCTGCCATTCTGCCAGGTAGGTCGTAAAAGGTGACCGTTTGGCTACGTGAGTCATTACCATTACCATAATAAGCCGATTTTGATGTAATTTGCGGAATCGGATGAAGTTTTATTACAGAGCAAAGCTGACTAGATTTAATAAAGCTCTGGAGCCGCATCAGTTCAGTTTTTTAGGAAGTCTAAGGTGGTTAAACTTAATTAATTACTATCAATCGCGTTTTTGTCATTAAATCCGTTTAAAAGTTATGAAATGTTTAGATATAAACACACATATACACATTCCCCGTGTTGGTTCCGGGCTCCTTTGAAGAATAGATCAACTGCCGTTCTGCCAGGCATGTCTTAAAAGGCGACCGATTGGCTATGCGAGTCACTACCATCGTGGCTACTAGGTGGTAGAGTTCTGCATTTTCTCACTCGGGTCCGGTACCACCGCCTTACCTATTCCTGCCGCAATAGCGTCAGTGCTTGTTGCTGTCGTGTTACGGTTTGGAGAGTAAGGTAGCCGGTAACTTATGCATGTGGCATTAGACCTCGCCACAAGATAGCAACGCACCATTAACATCTTTGGTGTCTATAGGCGATGGTTGAATCTTTCCATCAGGAGACCCATTTGCTTGTTTGCTATCTTATGGTATAAAAAAACATACATACACGCACTTCATACAGATTTACTGATCATTGTGAAAATAGTCAGAAAAAGTTTCTAGTACCTCAGAATCTGGTGAATTAATTTTAGAAAATCGGATCAAAATCAGTAACTTACTTTTACTACTAACGTAACTTAAATTTAAAGATGATGGTAATGACACCTTTTGTTAATCTTTTGCCTCTTACAAACTGCCTGGCAAACGCGCAGATTGTCTTATATTGAAAAAAGCTCAGACCAGACAAATAGTTTATATAAATGTTTAAAAAAGATTCACATTAACTAATCTAGCCTGAATTTTTAGACAAAATCTTCCCATATGCGGTATCTGCTATGGGTTGTGCAGGTGACCGTAATTATGAATAATTGCGGTCAACTAACCCAATGAACTAGTGGAACATAAATTATTAGGTCTACTCTAAGAAGCATGAATTCTCAAAGTGCCGCACATGAGACCAATGACAATATTTAAAGGCGTTGGATACTTAAGGTATTTTTTTAAATATTCTGTGTTTTCTGTATAATTAATAATGGTAGTAATTTATTAAAAAATTCAACTGACTTCAAATATCAACTGTACTTATACCTGAAAAACTACTGACTCGATTTTGATAAAACTTATTACTGTTCCTTAAGTTCGAATATACCTGATTTAAATCAAAAAGAAATATCTCGGAAACATACAAAATTTATACAAACACACAAAAATAAATACACTAACGAAATTTAGTACACGTACTTGGACTTTCAAATAGATCATCATACTTAAATATTTTCCAATTCCAACAATATATGTTATATTGTTGGATGTATACATGTCAAACTGATAACCTTTATTTTTCGCCGTTTGAAAAAGTGAAGTCCTTGAGTGAACCAAAGTCCTAGTGATTTTGGTTCACTCAAGTTAATTCGCTTGATTTTGTATATTTTCCCGTGTTGATCCGGGCTCTTTTATGAAGAATAGGCCAACTGTCTTACTAGGCACGTCGTAAAATGCGAATAGGTTTATATCACTAACATCGTAATTACTAACTAGTTGGTGGAGTTCTCCAACGTCTCAACTGGTTTAGGTACCTCACATATTCGTACCGCTATAGAGTCAGTGCTTGTTACAGTTGAGTACCGGTTTGGAGTGTAAGGTAGCTGGTAAACTTATGCTCGTAGCAATCCAATCCCGCTACACGAACAGCACACACCATTAACATCTTTAGTTTTTATAGGCGATGATTATCTCTTTCCACCAGAAGAACTGTCTGCTTATTGGCTGTACTATCTGTATTGAAAACAAAGTTTTTAGAAATATACGATTTTTCTAAGCACTACGCGTTCAGCGATGTGTGTTAATAGAATTGACATTGCAAAGCAAGCATAAACATTTGAAATATCTGTTTACTAAGAATACATTTTTTAAAGCATTACAGGTTCAGTGATGTGTGTTAATATTGCCGGCCCGCCGCCTTCAAATTTATAAGGCTTAAATTCGGCCTCACATGGAGTACTGTTTATCTTTGGGCCGGAGCTCCCCAGTACCAACTTCTTCCTCTTGATCGCATTTAGCGTAGAGCGGTTTGAATCATTGACAACCAGGCTCTTTCGAGATAGCTTGACTCTTTGTCATTGCGCAGAGACGTAGGTTCACTCTGCGTCTTCTATCGTATCCATGGGGAGTGTTCCGACGAGTTGTTTGGATTCCATCATCCTGCCGCCGAATTCCATCATCGAATATCGCGTCAAAATTTGAAGTTTTACCCTCACTATCTCGATGTCTGGAAATACACAACTACTCTGTTGTAGAATAAATTACCGGCAGGGGTGTTTCCGAACGGATACAAGTTAGGGACCTTCAAGAAAAGAGCTTACTCATTCTTAAAAGGCCGGCAACGCAATTGCAAGACTTCTGGGATTGCGGATGTCCATGGGCAGTGGTGATCACTTACCATCATGTACACCTCCTGCTCATCTATAAAAAAAAACTACGCAGACGAAGTAAAAATAAATATTTTTAAGTATCTTTTTATCAAGACAACATTTTACAACGTGTTCAGCGATGTGTGTTACCATAACATATAACGCAGACGAAATAAAATCAAAATTAAGTATCTGCCGAAAATTAATTTTTCTAAGCACTATGAGTTCAGCGATGCGTGTTAATATAACAAAATATAACGTAGACGAAGTACAATCAAAATTTTTAAAGTATCTACTAAGAATACATTTTTCTAAGCACTACGCGTTCACGAAATGTGTTAATATAAAAGATAATGCTACGCAACAAAATTTAAGCATCTGTTTCCGAAGCATTTAATGTGTTTTTAATTGATATCTCTCCTTTTATTGTAATATTCGTACTGAATATATTAATATGATTTTAAATATAATTTTCGTAACATAACCGTAGCAGTATCAAAGCCGCTAGTACCCCATAAAAAGAAAACCTTGACCAATTCAAGAGGTGTATTGATCCGTCTCAATGTCAAAGAAACAATATACTCAACTATCGTGACCAGAAAATCGATGAGGCAATAATAAATTTTATAGAAGTGATATTATTTTAAATAGAGGGATTTGATACAGATGGCAGTTTTCATAATCGGAAGAAAAGGCACAAAGAAAAGACTTTACTAATAAGTGCTTTTTTTTACTTTGACATTTATAACGACTACCTAATAACTACCCGCTTTGCTGGGCGTAAATCCATAAAAAAATACTTATTATGTCCTATCGTTTACGCAATCATGTATACCCACTATGTAAGCCGTTTTTGAGCACATAGACTGATAATAGGTATATAATATTTTATCAGTTGCGTTTATCAGGCAAAAACTGGTTTGTTTAATCACGTTTTTTTGTATCGATTGTTAAATAACAATTTTACAAAAATTACACGATATACCTGAAGATATTATCTAAAGAATGTGCTAACTCATTATATATATATATATATATATATATATATATATATATATATATATATATATATACATATATACATATATATATATATATATATATATATATATATATATATATATATATATAAGCAACTAGTAATATAAATAAAAATAAATAATAAAATAGCCACATTAATAGAGCAACGTGGCTTAGGAATAAAAATAAATTGGCCAATTATTTTCCTAAAATTTAATTAATTTTACCAAAGTAACACATTCAAATATTACTGAAGGTGGACAAATAATTAAACTCAACGGAAATAGTTTTGTATGACATTTACACTTACAAAATCACTATATTATGCACCGACGAGGCATTTATTCTATTAATATTTGACATTTCACAATAGAAATAGAGTTCCATCACGTATAACGTCATACAGCTCTCTTAAATTCCCACACAGTGTATTTTCAAATAAACCCTCTTCTTTACTTCAAACCACAGATTCTCTATTGGGTTTAGATCTGGGCTGTTAGCTGGCCAGTCTAAGACAGAAACTGATTGCGCTGTAAGAAATTCCTTTACCGTGCGTACAGTGTGCTTTGGATCATTGTCGTGTTGGAATATCCAAATAACCGGTAGAATGTCTTCATCATAAGGTAACATTGTTTCTTCTGTTCTTCTATCAACTTTACAGGTTGATATACAAATTTCATAGCAGATAAATAGTAAACAAGCAGATGCCACTTCTATTGAAAAGTGACAACCATCGCCTATAGACTCCAAAGATATTATTAGTGTATTGCTTTCCGAGTGGCGAAAGGTAATGTAGCATCCTACAAACTGTAGCATGACAGTGACACTCATTGACGCTATATAAAAATATCCATGTTTGACCCAGGATTTTCAACTATCTCCATGCCATATTTCATCAAAATCGATTCAGTTTTTTAGATGTGAAATCCTAATAGACAGACAAGCAGACTTTCGTATTTATAATATTAGTAAAGTATGGATAAATAATATTTTACTGTACTTTGCAAAAAAAAATGTTTTCGAATATAATAACAATGTTCACGAAAGTGATTTCATTCCAAGACACGGAATTTCGATTTATAAGTCCGGTCATGTAAGAACTGTTGCCGGTGTTATTTAGTGATAATTCACTTCCTATCGTTCGATTCCACAAATATTGGCAGGTAAATCGTGTTCACATTCGATTGTGACTTCCAAACGGAAGCTATACACTAAATATTATTCCAACGCGGAGGCATACTCTTGATTAACGGTACTGACCGTCGCGAGCATGTTTACACAACGGATAACTTATTTTCTAATACCTAAGTTGTCCTTTGTAAGATGTTTGATCGTCCATCAGGTCACAATTACCTACTCGTACCACACACATTTTGATATTTCCACCACCGTGCAAAATTCAGCATTCGACCCTAAGTAAACTTTTGTGTACTTAGGGCCGAATGCTGTATTCGGGGGACGCCGTGCGTCGTCGTCGTTTTCCATCAGAACATACTCTGTTTATTTTCGTCTCGTCAAAAAAAAGTACATTTTTCCACCGCCGCACAGTCCAGTTCTCGTACTTCCTCGCAAATGCAAGCCGGGCTTGCCTGTGGCAAAGTTTCCATATGGGTACCTTCCTTGCTATCCTTCCGTGCAATTTTTTTTTCTACCAAACGTGTTCGAATAGTACGTGCTGAGGTTGCGAAAAGGTTATTTCCACCAAAACATTCTTTTCGCAGCTCGTTTGACCCTTTAAAAGGATTTTGTTTTGCCATCCGAACGATGTTTCGGTCATTTCAAGGAGTTTTTTTTTCTCTGTCTAGGTATACCTGGAATATTCGAAGTAGTTTGATACGTAGCAAAATATTTTACAGCGTTGAAAACTATTGTTGTCGAACATTGCAGATAGTCGGCTATTTTTTTCAAAGACCAATTTTTCCGGCGAAGTTTTGTTATTATTTCCCTTCTAGCTTTTTCACAACTTTTCTTATTTTCCATTGTTTTTTTTAGAAGACAGAATCACTTTTAATGTTTTACACATAGATATAGGTATATACTCAAAGGTTTTACAGTATTAAATGGCGTTAAATTACACAAACAGTAACCTACAACTACAAATCGACTTAGTGTTCTCTTTTTGGGAGACGGAAATTTTTGGGCCCAAATGTAAAGGAAGGAGACGGAAATTTTTGGGCCCAAATGTAAAGGGTTGAATTGTGGTTCAAAAAAATGTATATCTATCGTATCGTATTTATTTTTTCATTTCAAAGTTCAAAATATGAGCCTTATCCGCTTTCCGAGAAAAAAGAAATCACGATAATAAGTATGCAGTACTAAAACTGTATAATCGATAAAGTTATAATCGGTATAGGTAAATAATTTTAATCAGAATGGAAGCTCGTTAGAATATGTTAAAGTGTATTCTTGATTAATATTTAATTTAATCAACTGCAGTAAGTACCATAATTTTGTTACAAACCGTTCATAATATAAAAAGAAAAACTACTAAACAATACAATTTTGGTAATCAATTAATTACATTATTTCGAATTTAATACGATTTTACATCTATGGATTTGATACAGATATAAGTGACAATTACAACTGACATCACTGACAGCTCGCAACGCATCACTGGCAGTCGCGAACTTCAGTCTTCGGTATTTTAGGTACTGGGAGGCATCCTTTAATTTGTAGTTTCCAATGGTCATTTAATTAAGCACGCTGATATAATGGGAAGATTTTTTCAAACTTAGACATATAGTTAATTGCATGTCATTTTTTTATTTCTCTCGGTATCATAAAACTTCTCCATAAAACCACTGAATTCATTGATACACATGATTAGCTAAAAATAAATAGGCAAAACCTTCCCTGGACTTCAGCAATTAATTCAAAACTAAAACTAGTCAGTTCGTTAGTCTCGCTAAAACTCGAGAACGGCTGAACCAATTTGGCTAATTTTGGTTTTGAATTAATTGCTAATGTCCAGGGAGGGTTTGAAAGGTGAGAAAATATAAAAAAAAAGAGTAGTTAAAAAGACAGAACAACGTTTGCCGCGTCAGTTAGTAAGTTCATATTTATTATATTGATGGCATAAATCCTTAATTTTAAGTAAGAACCGTTTTAATTAAAAATGAAATCGCTTCTTTGTGCCATTAAGCATGTCACAATGTCAGATGCAGCAAAGTAGACTTGTTAACGTTAAGTATGTTAGACGTAGAAACGTTTTCATAAATGTTGGCAAACTTGTGGAACGCTTTATTCGCATCGCACAATGTAAATGGAGTTTAATTAAACTGTTATAATTTCAACATGTTAGAATTTTATGCAATTTATTTTTGATAGAAAAAATATGAAGGTTTTATATTGAATAAGCATATGTTTTTAGGTAATTATAACAGTATTTCGCTTACATAATTCAAACTCCCTTCTATCATCATCACAGAAAACATATATACCATGATCATCATCATCGACGTACAAAATTGGATAAATACCTAGAAAAGCTTAATAAAAACGCAATAAATTACATTTTTCGGACTTTGACTAAATAAGTTTCGTCAAACCTAGGAGAGACTAATTTGGTCAGTTATACTTCAAAACTCAATTATATCAAATCGGGGTTTGACCAGTTAAACAACAATTAGGTATTAGAATGTCTTACCTTCATATATATTTGAATGTAATTTATCTTTTAAGGTACTCAAATCTTAAAACCTGCGTAACTCTGTCAATTCTGCACCTAATTCGCCATTTCGTTTTTTTGACCGAGTCTGCCAGTCCCCTCTAGCTTTGGTTCGGCTTCGGTCAAATCTAGGATAAAGCAGTCATTCCGCGAAGAGACTACGTGTCGACCTTTGACTTAACATATATTGGTGGTCATATAATTAAGAACGCTATATAATGGGAAGATTTTTCAAACTAAGACATATAACTAATTGCATGTAATTTTTATATTTCTCTCGGTATCATAAAACTTTTCCGTAATACCACTGAATTCATTGATATACATGATAAACCAAAACTATTATAGTTAATTTAGGGTGACCCAAAAATCGTGGAGCCAGAAGTTACATTGAACTGTAACTTTAATATTTACGAGCAATTAACATTTTATATTTAAATAAATAAAAGTAAACTTATGACCAAATTATTCTGACTATCTCAATTTTATAAGCAATTAGTATGTTCGTTAGTCGAATGGTATTTCATGGTTAGTTTTGCTAGTAGTGAAGCAATTAAACTTTTATTTCATATCAATATCAATAATTTTTATTCAAAATAGAATACATTTGTATCACTTATTGAATGTCTTATACATTTCAAAGATAAATAAATAGTAAATTTAAATAATATGTCAAAAATAATAGCAAAAATTATACAATAAGAATATGTCAAAAAAAACATTAAAATTTACCTTAATTGAAGTAGATTTGGTCGCAGTCTCAAAAAAAAACGTAATTATTGCCAAACATCTTTGTCATCGATGTAGTCACTTATTTTGTAGTATGCTCTTTGAATGAGCTGCGATTTTATTAGTTTGTAGAATTTCCTATCCGGGAGATTAATTATTTCCGTAGGAATTTTGTTATAAAATCTTACTCCGTTTCCTAAAAATAATTTGTCGCTTTTTTGGAGCCTAAATCGAGGTACTACTAAACTATTTATTTTTCGAGAACTGTTGTGATGAAGGACATATTTTTCATATTCAATTATGTTTTTCATGACGTTAACAATATTTACATAGACATATAATGATGGTTTTTTTTTATATCATAAGATAGCAAACAAGCAGATGGGTCTCCTGATGGAAAGAGTCAACCATCGCCTATAGACACCAAAGATGTTAATGGTGCGTTGCTATCTTGTGGCGAGGTCTAATGCCACATGCATAAGTTTACCGGCTACCTTACCCTCCAAACCGGAACATGACAGCGACAAGCACTGACGCTATTGCGGCAGGAATAGGTAAGGCGGTGGTACCAGACCCGGGCGAGACAATGCAGAACTCTACCACCTAGTAGCCACGATGGTAGTGACTCGATAGCCAATCGGTCGCCTTTTACGACCTGCCTGGCAGAACAGCAGTTGGCCTATTCTACAAAGGAGGCCGGGACCAACACGGCGAAAAATGGTAGGGTGATTATATTTATTTGTTTAAACAGTTCTCGAAGGGAGTGTCTCGGAGTGTAGATTATATATAGATCTTATGGCTCTTTTTTGTAGAACAAATACTCTTTCTAAGTTGGCCGCTGATCCCCAAAGCAAAATACCATAACTCATGACGCTGTGAAAGTAGGCATAATAAACTAACCTAGCTGTAGCTACATCAGTTATGTGTCTTATTTTTCGTATGGCGTAAGCAGCTGAACTTAATTTACCAACTAAATTTTCAATATGAAAATTCCATTGCAATTTGCTATCTAGAGTCACTCCCAAAAAAGTACTCGAAAGTACTAGTTCGAGGTCATTATTATTAAGTTTTATTTTTAAACCTGTTAAATCAACATTTGCAAGAGTAAATTTAATACATTTTGTTTTGTAGGTATTATTATCAATTTAATAGCATTAACAATTTAATGCTATTAAATTGTTTACCGAAAATCAGTTGGATAATAATTCTAATATATTTTTAATTATGTCGTATTTTTTTTCTTTTCGTTTAACATTAAATAACAAAGATGTATCATCGGCAAAATGGGTTATATTTGTGAACTGCTCTATCATGAAAGGTCGTTAATGTAAATTAGACATAACAAGGGGCCTAAAATGGAACCCTGAGGTACCCCTATCGTCACCGGAGCGCCGACAGATGTGACATTACCTATGGTGACTTTTTGTATTCGATTTGATAGATAAGATATGATAAGTTAAAGTGCAGCGTCACGAATTCCATAAAATTTCAACTTACGGATTAAAGTTTGATGTTCCACACAATCAAAAGCCTTTGAAAGATCACAAAAAATTCCAATTGCGTCACATGATTTTTCCCATCTTTTATATATTTTAGTTAATAAATCATTTCCCGCATCTTGAGTAGATTTACCCTTAGTAACACCATATTGTCGATTATGTAAGATGTTGTGATTAATTATTACTAACCATTATCATTATTTCTCAAGCTCGTGTAGCAGAAAATATAGTGCAGTTTAAAATATGTTCTTTGATGAATAAACGTTGTAAAGACGAAGTTCTTTTGAAATAATTAAAAAAAGTCATAAAATTCATTTTAATGATATATTTTTTTTAAATATTTAAAATGTAAATAAAAACTGTGTAAGGCCTTGATCGACAGAAAAGCTCGCTGGTGTATCATAGAAATACCGCGTTTTGTCATATCGACGAGCCTGGTTCATGGCTCGTCATGTTTGCTATATTCTTTCTACGATTCTTCAAAAATAATAACTGGTTTGCCCGCTAGTCGATCAGCATAACCCTCATCGATCAGAACAAGCAGGAAGTAAAACAGTCGTTCTGTAAAAAAGCGGTACAGGTTCTTACGTCGATTACCTCTGACGTGTTTTTGTAAAATGTTTGCTACCGAACCGAACCATCACCATCTCGATGTCTGAAAATCCACAACTGTGCGATTCTCCCGACACTTTTTGCCTCGCACTACTCTGTTGTGGAATCAATTACCGGCAGGGGTATTTCCGAACGGATACGACTTAGGGACCTTCAAGAATAGAGCGCGGCGGTGATTACTTACATTACGTGCACCTCCTGGTCGTTTGCCCCCTCTTCTATAAAAAAAAGCAAAATAGAGACATAGTTCCCACACTAGACACTCCCGCTAGGAACGACATAGTATAGAAAAAAAAGAGATATATATATATATATATATATATATATATATATAATAGTTTTGTAGTCTAAACTTACCAGACTGCTATTAATGAGATATTGATGATATTGATTTTGGTGGATAACCCTGAAGAAACTCCAATAATTTGCTCGATCAGTAGGGCTACTCTTGAAAACCGATTACAAATTTAATGAATTTTGAAGTATTTCGTACTCTTGACAACTATACGTATATTCAATTATTGGATTCGGCGACAGCCCTACAGGATTTCGAAATTTTTTGGAACTACTCATTATTGCTTTTATTCGTTATTTTGTTTAAAACAGTACTTAAAATTTCTACTTGTAACACTAGCTTGACGTGTAACGATGACATCTATTTCCAATAATTAGGTCGTTACTTTACTGAATCAATGTGGGCAATATTGGTTTCAAGAGTACCGTTTTTTGACGATATTCTAAACTTATTGTTTTTATCAATATGGGTTTAAGATTTATATTGTTTTCAAGAGTAGGCCTGCAGGACCAGCGCCCCGCGACTTCCAAATCAGAGCCAAATTACATATAACAAACGAGGCCACGCAGTTTATGTTTTTTTTATATCATAAGATACTAAGTAGGGTTATACAATATATCGCAGGGTTTTGGTACCATTGTCTTGCCTATTGCTGTCGCAATAGCGTCGTTTCTTGTCGCTGTAGTGTTTTGTTCTCGAGGGTTAGATAGTCGGTAAATTTATGCATTTTGCATTCCATCCCTGTCATACATACCGATAGCAATTATTATCTCTATTATCTATTAGCAATAGTTGCCTTTTTTACACCAGGAAAACGATCAGCCCGTTTGCTATTCTATGATATGAAAAAATTAACATTCGACTTCATGGATAGCAACGCACCGTTAACATCTTTGGTATGATGGTTGTCTCCTTCCATCAAGAGAAACCTGATTGTTTAGTAATGATGGAATTAAAAATGGTAAATGCCACACATATTATATTCTATAGGGTTCCAAAGTAAACTTCGAACCATTATAGTTTCGCTATGTCCGTCCGTCCGCAGTCTGCTCGGAGATCTGTAGTACTAGAAAGCTGTAGTTTTGCATGAATATACATATTAGTCAACACTGGTAACATAAAATCTTGAAATATTTTTTTTCAGGGTGGCTCTACTACATGTAAAGCGGGGATGTTATTTTTTTTTTCTCGTGTACCTACTCTACAGTGCGAGATATTGTTGGATAGGTTTTTAAAAAATATTGTAGATTTCTAAAAAAAACTTTTCGATTAAGGGACTCGTTGTCAAATGTTAAGTTTTAAAGTGATAATTTTTGTCAGAAGCAAGTGTCCCACCCTCTGCAGGCTTAACGCTTGATTTTGGGGATGGAAAAAAATCATGGTAGTAGTAAATATAATGAAGTTAAAAGGAAAACTATCACGGCTTAGGTTTTACAAGTCTTGGAGTAATAGTCGATCAACTTATAAAATATACTTGGAAAAGGTTCTATATGTGAAATAGGTTTAATATTCGTAGTATAAAACAATAAAAGCCCTCTTCTTAGTCCACATTATTGTGATGGGTAACTCCAGAACCACACATTGCGCGTGGCCTGACACGTACTTTAACAATTTTTACCATTCCACACTGTATCCTGATCCCTACATCTAACTAAGCTTGTCACGAACCCACTAATCATCACTTAGCTTTTTTTATAGGCCAGTGGAACTCCCGTTCCCAACTTCTAACTTTTTTGATCACTGAAGAGCGAAGTCAGGGTGCCCCAGGGAAAATATTGAAGGCCGAAAAAAAATACAAGGCTTGAAGAAAATAAGTGAAGGCAGTTTTAATCACTTTTAAAAGAGAAGCAGTAAAAGAATCAAAGCTTGTCAGGCTAGATTACTTATGCATTCATGTAAATGCACTTTCAATCTGTGAAATTCAAAAGAGGAAATAAAAAGTTGGCTTCTAAAGCAATGCATATTGATAGATGCTTATTGTATTGTAATACTTTTGAAATGTAAATTGTATCACGGACAATTTTTAAAATGCCCTAAAATTCGGGAAAGACTTAAAAATTAGTATTACTTTAATTCACTAGTTTCCACTTAAGTAATAAACACTTCCATTTTTGTTACATTTTATACAATAGTTTGATTAAAATTTTACGTCTTGCTTATCTAATATTTTTCTAATAAATAACTTGTTTGGTTGGTTATAAATAAAGTTATTAAGTTTATGGCAGAAAAGATTTTTGCTTGATTTAGAAATAAGAAAAAGCGTACAAGTTTGATTACTTTCAAGACTTTCAACTATATTCCTTTTTAAAATTTTCTTGCTATTAAAAATTGTCCGTTGAATTCTAATATTGGATTATTGTACATTAAATTAATTTGATAATTTCGGCTGAGGCTACATTCTAGTAGCACTTTGGGGCCGATCTCATCAATCTCTTTCTTTAACTGTAGTGCTAAACTGTTTTTTTGAGGATCCCATTTAAATATGTTTATGGACACTTAAGGGACCACAGATTCCAGATTGTTAAACCCTTTACTTGACGGATTGTATCGGATGTGAGATTCAGATAGTTTTATGTCATATAAGCATTGAATAAGGAAGGGGTCTTAAAAATTCACTCGATGAGAGGAAAACATAGACGCTTGAAATCTATTTGATCAATGATTGTTAGGTAATATAAACCATTAGTAACTGTCGATATCATTTAGTTGATTTGAATATGTAACTCGTGACCTTAACCTACCTAAATTACGAATAGCGCAGAGTCAGAACTAATGAAGTAGGCAGCAATCCCAGCATTGATTTTATTATACAAGGCTCCGGCTAGCCTTCGAGTCTATAACAGAAACAAGGTTTTGTCGCATTTACCTCCCATATTATTAACAAGGTTGTTTGATTTTTTACTTGTGGAGTTTTGGATTTGGTGTCACTTGATTTTGATTATTTTGGTACTTTGATATTTTATAGATGTTGTCGTAAATTATCAAATATCTAAGCGATTCTTATGTAATCTAGGTATGTAACTTATTACTTGTGATAACAGGGACTATCAGTTTTACGTGTTCATTTAAGACGTGGAGATGTTAACACTCCGTCGCCAGATTTTGAGCTGGTACCTACTTAGATATTTTTTTCAAAAAAAGAAACTCATTACTTTTTAACCCAGGTATCAAACTCATATCCACATGATGACGAAGCGGAGGCAGTCAATTAATATAAGTAAAAAACATCACATGTAAAATTGTTTCCGTGCAAGATAACTCTGGGATTTTGTACAGGGCAACTTTATTTATAACTTGACCGTTTCTAAAAATAAAGTAATGACGATTTCGCAATAAATTTGAAACGCACAAAGACGAAATATCCTCAAATAACAATTACCATTGCTTGTGCGGTGGCATAAACTGAACAAAACAACAACACTAAAATGAACAACACACTGTGATTCAATGTGATTGACTGGTTTGTCGACTAGTGGCTCTTGAGACGGAAAAATATAACCAACGTCTATACACACCAAACATTTTAGTGGTAAATTTCTATCCATATGGCGAGGTAATTCACAGATGTATAAATTTACTAAACCACATTACCTCCAAACCAGAACACCATAGTAACAATATTTTTAACGCCGTAAAACTGCAGCAACCGTCTTCCCATTTCCTATATTTCCAAAACCCTGCATCAAATTTTCATCAAATTAAAACGTGACAACACGGAAAGTATATCCTCCCAAATGTAATAAGAACTTTTAAAATCGGTCTACAAATCACCGAGTTCTGAGGTAACAAACATAAAAAAACCGACCAAGTGCGAATCGAACTCGCGCATAAAGGGTTTCGTACCATCTATGAAAAACGGCAAAAAATAGTTTTTTAAATTTATTTTAATTAAATACTTATTTTAATTATTTATTTTTTGAAGTGAATATATAATTAAATATTCTGTGAATATTTCAGGCGTCTACAAGGTATCGTTATTATCGTTATCGTTACTTCGTTGTTATAGCGGCAACAGACGTACATCGTCTGTAAAAATTTCAAATGACTTTCGCGGTTCATGAGATACAGCTTGGTAACAGACGGACAGACAAACAGACAAACGGACGGACAGCGAGGTCTTAGTAATAGGGTCCGGTTTTACCCTTTCAGTACGGAACCTTAAAAAGCATACAACCGAATTTAAAGCTTTTCGAACAATTCCGGTTTAAATATAGGTATATTTAAACTGGAATTGTTCGAAAAGCTTTAAACTCGGGAGAAATATAAAGGTTTATTAAATCGCGTTTTATGGTATTCACTTAAATCCTATATAATGGCGTGCTTTTAGAACATTAACACAATATATACAAAACTATCTACTCGTAAATAACTGCAAAATCACTTTAATTATTGTTTATGACCCATTAATCATAATTTAATTGTTCGAATCGTAGGATCTGTTTCGCAAAGGGTTAACTTGTACAGTAATAGATTTTACATTTTCTTTATTTAGCTGTTACTCGCGACTTTGTTCGCGTGACCCAAAATCATAAAAAATAGCCTATGTATAGCTTTCTAATCTATACAAATAAATAAAATTGGAGTGTATGTTTGTAATATTAAAATAATGACTTTAGTAGATGCATATGGATGTATACACAGTACATATATCAAAATAATTATTTTTACATTTTTTTCTGTCTGTCTGTTTGTTCCAGCTAATCTATGAAACGGCGATTTTGACGGGACTTTTTTCCGGGACGGGACGGGAATTTTACCACGTGGACGAAGTTGCGGGCACATTATTTATTTTTATATTATTAGATAGTAAACAAGCTTATGGGTCTCCTGATGGAATGAGTCAACCATCGCCTATATACACTATAGATGTTAAGGGTGCGTTTCTATATTGTGGCGGTAAACTTGGCATTATGCCACATGCATAAGCTTACCGGCTATCTTACCCTCCAAACCTGAATACGACAGTGACAAGCACTGACGCTAATGCGGCTGAAATAGGTAAGACAGTGGTACCAGACGTGGGCAAGACAATGCAGAACTCCAGTAGCCACGATGGTATTGATATTGATAGCCAAACGGTCACCTTTTACGACCTGCCTGGCAGAACAACAGTTGGCCTATTCTTCAAAGGAGCCCACCACCCACCCACCGGACCCCACGAACATTACTTTGACATTTGTAATATACAGTATACCTTCTACCAGTATACACACATGTTTATGGCTAAAGTCTGTGGTCCAGAAGAAAGAGGTTTATGGTCGTATTGCGACCACAGGGCGGTTGCCAGTTTATATGAAAATGTTAATAATATTGTTTCTTTATTCTGGTGACCCACAATTCAGGTATATTTTACTTAAATTAGGTACCAGACTCTCATTAAAAATAATTTCTGTATGTTTTTGTAAGTAGGTCTTACGTTTTCTTTTTTTGTAAAGAGAAAAATAAAATTTATTTTTATTATTGTTATTTATTATTGTAGATTTTATTGGAATTACTTTTTTTATATCATAAGATAGCAAACAAGCAGATGGCTCTCCTGGAATGGAATGAAATTGAAAGAGAAACCATCGCCTATAGACACCAAAGATGTTAATGGTGCGTTTCTATCCGTGTGGCGGGATGACAATACCGCATGCATAAGTCTACCGGCTTACCCTCCAAACCGGAACACAATAATGTTAAGCATTGATACTATTGTGGCAGGAATAGGTAAGGCGGTTGTACCAAATACCCGGGCGAGACATTACGAAACTTTACCTCCTAGTAGTTACGATGGTAGTGACATGTATGTACAGCCAATCGGTCACCTTTTGCGACCTATTTTTTTATATCATAATATAGCAAACAAGCAGATGGGTCTCCTGATGAAAAGTGTCAACAATCGCCTTTAGACACCAAATATATTAATGGTGCGTTGCTATCTTATAGCGAGGTCTTAAACATGCCTAGCGGAACGGCATTTGTCCTGTTCTTTCATAGCGCCCGGACGAATAAGGGGGAGAACTTCACCTTCTATTCCAATATGTGTACAATATTGTAATGCTAGAAGAATGCACTAAAGTCTTAAGTTCTCTTATGACTTGACATCTAATATTACCCTTAACAGCAACAAATGCTTTTGACCTTCTAAATCCAGAAAATATATTAGATGTACGTACCACTGTTATTTATGTCATGTGATAGCTAATAAGCAGATATCTGCTACATCCGCCAAATAACGCTGTTTTTCACACCAAGATAGCGTGATACCTCAAATTGGTTTCTTTCCGCTTGCAACATCTCCACAGCTCTTTGTATCTGCGGTCAAATGATAACACTCCGACACGTAAAGAATGTTACACAGTTAGATTTTGTCGAAAACTCTCGTTAAAACTTTGTCACAATCATAAAATTCAGAAAACAGATTTAAATATGAACAAATGAAAAACATAATCGGTTTTTTTCTCTTATCAACCAGTAGGAATAAAAAAGATTCCATACCTACCTACCGTTAGTAAGAACATGTAGAATAATTGACCAATATAATTTGTAGAATTTGCAACATTCGAATTTTTGATGTGTACCCATTGATATAAAAACCCAAGATGCACAGTCTCGAATAAAAGTGACACTCAAAACTGTCGCAAATTTCACATAATTAGTTATAGATTTGGCAAAAACATATGTTTTTGCATATCCAACCTTAAGCGCAAGATTTATAGTTGATTTTAAACAGCAATGTACAAAAAGTAATAAAATTGACAGTGACGCGATTCTATTTGAAATGAGAGCACAATTTAAAATTGTGGGCTCATTTTTAGAGGATGTTTTTGAGACACTGATTGTGCATCTTGGGTTTTGTATATCAATGTGTGTACCTATATTAAATACCTAGAAGTACATTTTTACATTGTATGTACATTTTTAAAAGTAAAAGCCTTGAACTTTCTAACAATTTAATGGCTGTTGCAGGTGATGTAATGTTTGTTTTATTTAAAGTGTATAAATGTTTAGCAAAGCATGCAAAAAATATAAAGAGCGAAGCATGCAAGGTCCGCAGCTTTTTGTAGCATAGGTTTAGCAAACAAGCATATGACTCCTGTAGGTAAAAAATAAAAAATAAACGCTAGTATAAACACCAATAGTGCGATTTTATCCTCATGACAAGAATGAATAGCACTCTGTCAAATACCAATTTTAGTTTATTATTTCACATAATCTGTTAAAGTCATTGAATTATATGATCGTTAAACGATATTTAGTAGTTGTGTAAGAGTAGATGCGCAATTCTACCGACTACACTTGCAAACTGAAATATCGAAAGACAAAATATCTAAGGTCCCTCGCCCACGGCGACTATTTATAGCGATGCCGTTGCGCGTTTACTAAACGTGCAACAGCATCGCTACTAACGCGTGTTAATCGTATTTGCAACGCGCATTAGCGCGTTGCAAATGCGATTTCGTTTGCGATCGCGACTGTATCGATGAAAACGCGCGGCCGTGTCGAATGACATCGGGGAGATAATGGAGGGATTTTGGCGTGTATGTGCACGACTATTATTGAATCGTGTTTGCATCGCGACAGAAGTGCCACAGTATCGCGTTTGCATCGCGACTGAATCTGGGCCCGTGACGTGGGCGAGGGCACATAGCTAGCGACCGCTTCGCGACTTTATTGATGCGGACGCGCAACAGGATCGCTACAAAAAAGTCGCCGTGGGTAATGGCCCTAAATATAATAGTTATTATCAAGTATCAATTACCCAATATACAGGTGTCCGACACTACAAATGAGAATCGTCATAGAATTCAGTAAACATGTTGTTTTTCCTCTTTACCCAAGGAACGTGGTTTCATGTTGTAAAAGAATTTGTATAAAAATTTTACCATTTTACCCTTTTAGCCATCGCAGCGGCGTTATCAGTAGTAAAATGTTAGCCTCTCAACTGAAGGGCGGAATTGATTAGTGACACGGGCAACGAGCTGCTAACACGAAGACCTTTTTGTAAAGGTTAAATTTAAAATACTCTCTTGATTCTTTGGTTAACATTTTAATAAAATGTTAAAATAAATATTTGACGCGGGTCTCATAGCAGTGTAGAAATAATTAATGCGAATATTGTTAGATATGTCAGTTAAGCGTTACTCACTGGTTATTTTTTATTTTTTATACCATAAAATAGCAAACAAGTAGATGGCTTTTCTGATGGAAAGAGACAACCATCGCCTTTAAACACCCAAGATGTTAATGCTGTGTTACTATCCTTGTGGCGGGGTCTTAATGCATAACATTACCGTCTACCTTACCCTCCAAACGGAAATACGACAGTGACAAGCACTGATACTATTTCATCAGGAATGTAAGGCGGTTATACCAGACCCGGACAAGACGATGAAGAACTTAATCACCTAGTAGCGAAGTATGACAAAAGATATATGGGTGATCTTTTTACTCGCAATTACAAACTTTAACATTTACCTCTTGCTCTATGCTATTACCAGGATTGCCGGCTTTAAATGTTTTCGAAGACATATAAATTGTAATTCACAATCACATTTCGTCAAAAGCAAATGAAGGCTAACAGAGGTATCACTATCATGACTGGTTTGTATATACTAGGTGGTAGAGATCTGCATTGTCTCGCCCAGATCTGGTACCAACGCCATACCTATTCCTGCCGCAATAGCGTCAGTGTTTGTCACTGTCGGAGGGTAAGGTAGCCGGTAAACTTATGCATGTGGCATTAGACCTCGCCACAAGATAGCAACGCACCATTAACACCTTAGGTGTCTATAGGCGATGGTTTACTCTTTCCGTCAGGAGACCCATCTGCTTGTTTGCTATCTTACGATATAAAAAAAAAATTGCAAATAGATGTATTTTTTCGTCTAGGTAGGTGTCACCACTTTATCAATTACTGCCGCAATAATGGCTGGGTTTGCCGCAGCCTTGTTACATTTAGCCAGTAAAAATAGTTGCTATTAATACATTTTCCATTTTTTCATTTATTGATAAAATATTCTTAATGATTATTACTCTACCATGATTATGTCTTTCCAATATTTGTATCTCACCTGATGGCAAGAGAAAGCATCACCTACAGACACCAAAGATGATGATGACGGTGCTAGCAATCCGTGTGGCGGGATGACAATGCCAAATGCTTAAAATTATCGGCTTCGTTACCCAAACTGAAAAACGACAGTGACGAGCGCTAACGCTATTGCGGCAGGAATAGGTAAGGCGGTGGTACCAAACCCTTGCGAGACAATGCAGAACTCTCCCAACTAGTAGCATATAGTGATGTTAGTGATTCGGGTAGCTAATCGTTCACCTCTTTTAAACTACCTGGCAGAACAGCAGATGGTAATTTGATTTAAATATATGTGAAACAATGTTATTTATCTATCATAACAACAAAGAACAAAGCATAATCTGTAATTCTGTGAAAGAAGGTATTGATTTGGAACTGATTGTTCCAAATACCTTCTTTGGAGATATTTGGATCCTGATAAAACATGACATAATACCTCTATTCAACCAGTAGCCATCCAATATTTCTGACACATAAATGTCGCGTTTTTCAATAGTGAAAGTTTTATAGATTTACGAGGGCATATAAACATTCAGATCACGGTTAGGGATGGCGAATATGTCCCTCACAGAGAATTAACTATGATTTACGGCTTTTATGAGACCCGTACTTCAAGTTCTTTTGTGGCTTCTGTAAATTTATTCTAAAGAGTACTTAAAGTACTAAGTATTGTTTGTTTGTTTAAAAAAAAATGATATTAAATTTAGCTTATTTAATATTATGTTTTAAAAAACAGTGATATTAAATTTAGCTTGCTTAATAATTATGTTTTAAAAACTAGTGATATTAAATTGAGCTTATTTAATTATTATGTTTTGAAAAAAATCAATGATATTAAATTTAGCTTATTTAATTATTATGTTTTGAAAAAAATCAATGATATTAAATTTAGCTTGCTTAATAATTATGTTTTAAAAACTAGTGATATTAAATTGTTTAAAATAATAATTATGTTTTAAAAACTAGTGATATTAAATTGAGCTTATTTAATTATTATGTTTTGAAAAAAATCAATGATATTAAATTTAGCTTGCTTAATAATTATGTTTTAAAAACTAGTGATATTAAATTGAGCTTATTTAATTATTATGTTTTGAAAAAAATCAATAATATTAAATTTAGCTTATTTAATTATTATGTTTTAAAAAACCAATAAATTTTTTTGTTGTTGGCTTAGGTAGACGGATATATTTTGGAATTTACTTATGGATGTATTTTGAAACACAGAAGTACTTATTTAAAAAAACGTGTGTTGTCGTGGACGACTAGATAGAAAAGAAATTCCTCAATATAAAAATATTAATTTCAAGTTCTATTCGAGGTATCAAGAAAATAATTATTCAGGTATATATTTTTAGTATATTTTTATGTTTTTTTTTATCGATAACAATCATAAAATTATTTTACAAAATTATCTTAACACCTTTATTTTATTTTATTTAAGTTTGTTTGTTATTATTATTTATTTATAAAAATATATTAATAATAATAATAATTTCAAACTGCAATTATAATGACAGTCATTACGTAGACTATAGATTAGACACTGTATAGCCATCGTACATAGACTATACTGAAAATCTTACGCTTTTTTAACGTTATAGACGTTTTTATCCGGCTAGAGTACCCCTCCGCAATGCCATAAGGAACTTCGTTCCAAAAATATAGTGGAGCATCTTCTTGAGATATGAACAAAAAAACAATAATGTCTCCATATCTATGCATCTATATATTTTATACAAATAAATAAAAAGGAATGTCTGTTTGTAATGTTAAGATTAAAAGTTAACCGCTTTTTACTAAATGTATGTGGATGTATACATGGATGTACCGTGGTATATGTATACCAAAATACCATTTTTTAATTTTTTGTCTGTCTGTCTGTCCGTCTGTCTGTCTGTTTGTTCCAGCTAATCTCTGAAACGGCTGGACCGATTTTGACCGATTTTGAGGAGTAACTTAGGCTACTTTTATTAAAAAAAAATCCACGCGGACGAAGTCGCGGGTACAGCTAGTATCAAATAATATTGGAAATGTAATTCGGGAGCAAAAATGTAAACAATGGTGAAGCCAATTTATTCGGTTTCTGACGTTTGTCGGGATTCAATTTGTTTTTCTGTTAAGGTTATAGTTGAAAAGTTTTCGTATCTTGTTCAGGTTTTCTTTGTTGTGTTTTACATTTTTTTATTTCGTTGTCAGCTATGTTTGATAAAATTATGATAACGAATGCCTAAAAACATGTTGGGCTAAAAATCAGTATTTACTGGTCTTTAGTACGAGTATTTAGTCATTCTCGTTTGGTGATAGAATTAAATAGTCAGAGACGGTTTTCAAATAAGTCAAGAATTAAAAAGATATTTGAGAAAAAATTGAATTTTAGCTAATTTTGTCTGAATCATACTACAGTAAACGTACTATTTCAGCAACTAAACGAAAAACGCACGCTTTGTTTTATAAAAATGAAACGTCAATAATTTAATACGGCGTAATTTCTAATAATATTATTAGGATAGTGGTTTGGTTTTATAGATTTATCTATAAGAGGGATTATAGAGGTAAATTTGGGTATATTTTGTACGTAGGTTAGCTATCAACATGTGTGTAAAGTATATACTAATTTAACACATGCATTCTAAGCCTTTTGATTTTTTTACTTCGTCCTTCTTATTACGGAGAACTTGCTTTGGGCAAAGGTGAAAGGGTACTTCGCCAGAAACAATAAAACCTTAATATAACATTAGGTATTCGAAAAGGGTTTTTTAAACGTTTCACCACAGAGTTAGTGTATAAAAAGAATAACTGATTCTAATTTTTTACTATCAAGTGCATAAGAACCCAAATTAATAATATTTTTGAATAATGGGACTATTTTCGAATAATCCCATATACTTACTAAAGAATATTATCATTACCCTGTTACCGCCGTCTATACCCTACCTGTTGGTCTAGTGGTTAGCGAACCTGACTGCGCAATCGACGGGGCTCGGGTTCGATCCCCAACGGGTACAAGAATTTATGTGATGAGCATATATGTTTGAATTTCCGGGTTTGGGTGTTTATTAAATATATATTAGTATTTATATATGTATTTCTATTTTCTATCAACAAATCCTGAGCTTTTCACAAGTCATGCTACATCGTAGCTAGTCGTAGCAAGATCGTAACTAGCGTGGTATCCATACATATATTATTGTATCTGTCATAAAACAGTAGTACTTAGCAAGTAAACATAAAAGTAAAACAACGTAGAGATAAATATAGATAGATGACCTAACATGGCGCAATTACATGTTTTCACTGTAGGTATACAAATTTTCATCAAGGTCAGTCAAGTCATTCTTGAATTACCGGGACTTATAGATAGAAAACAGACATACTTACATTATTTTTAAAATAGTGATATTGATGTCAGTGAGTCATAAAATTAATTAGTATCGTGAAAATTAACAAAAACAATGTAATATACAGACACTATAGATTTATATAGTCATATTAGTCGTAGTTAGTTATATACTTTTGAATATTTGGGTGATTGAATGTTTTTATATATAAAGGTTATCTACCACTAATATTATAAATACGTTTTTGTTTTTGTTGCTTTGTTTGGATTGCTATACGTATGAGGATCAACTTCGGTGACAGGTAAATTATAAATTTGTTCACTTTCAAAAATCTATTTTTTTATAATTTTTGGTTTTTGGCGACATCAAGTAGGTAGGTAGGAACTTTATAAACTTCGTATAGTGATTTCATGTTTTCTTTCAATAATCGTAAATATCTATACATATATAGGTGTTTAATCCGTAGTTATTACGTATCCTGATTTCTGACATGTATTTTTGTACATTGAGTAACTTAACCGAATATGAAATGTCATTTTTGAGGTTTCGTATTTAAAAGGTATAAACGAAATACTATTACTAAGATTCCGCTGTTCATCCGTCTGTCTGTCACCAGGCTGTATCTCATGAACCACGATAGCTAGATAGGTAAAATTTTTACAGATGATGTATTTTTGTTAAAATAATTAAAAAATGTAAGTAAATAATAAAAAAAATACTAAAAACTGAATAAAATAAATACACAAGTGTTATTAAACAAATGTGTTTTTTACCGTTATTTATAGATAATAAAAGTACGGAACCCTCCGATACGCGAGTCCAAATTACACTTGACCCGTTTTTGTGTGTAAAAAGGCAATTCTATAAATATGCTAAATTCAGGATAGCAAATTGGGAAATCCCAAAATAGTCGTCATTTTGTCCACAATTTTTTCATCGTAACGTTATAAGATATAAGCACAAAAATCAAAATATATTATTCAATACTGGACATAGTGAAGGAGAACAATTATGTATTATGATCTTCGATACAACCCAGAAGAGTCGTTTAGCCAGGTGAAGTGAAATTGGGATTATGTGGCTTCAACGCTACGGCTGGGATAATTTTAACTAAGCGAAGTAACGGAGTGACTTTAATAGCAGCGATCAATGAAATCTAGAAGCGTTATATTTATGCTAATATTATAGAAGTAAAGTTAGTATGTTTGTGAGTTTGTTTGTTGTGTGTGAGGACGTTCCTTCCCCGTGTTGGCTCGGCCTTCCTTTGAAGAAAACCATCTGCTGTTCTGCTAGGCACTTCGTAAGAGGCGAGCTATCGGCTATGCGAGTCGCCAACATCGTGACTACTAGGCGGTAGAGTATAGATATACTCTCAAAAATTTAAATCTTTAGCCAGAGTTTTTAAGTTCTTGGAGTTCATTTTTTAAAGGTTTTTCACTTATTCATTACAGAACGTATTTTCCAAATATTAACGCTAAAGACCCTGCTGTGATGTTGACTAAATGAATAGACCTCATTGATTGTGATCGACAAAAGTAACTGATAAAATTAAATGTTACTTGGAAACGAAAGTCACTTCAAGTAACATTTAATTACATGACTGAGAAGCTTAGCATTGAAGTAATATAATCCCAGTTTCGCTTTTCTTGGGTAAACGACCCTTCTGGGTTGTATCAACGATTACACGTAATGAAAAGTCCTTTACCCTAACATCGAACCTTAGCTTTCACATGCAACGTGTGTACTTAGTAACAATACTTAAATGTCAAGTTTAGAAAATTATGAATAAGATGTCAGCTATATTATTTCTAGTTTTTTTTTCAATTAGTCAAAGGTATAACAGTAAAGGCATTGTACGACACCATTTATTACCCAAACTAAACTAATAATGTAAAATGTTTAATTTCTTACATCAAATTAATTCCGTCAATAATCTGAGGCGGGCAATAGGAACATTCCGTTTGGCTAATTTAACATTGGTATTTTGTTGCGCGTATTTACAGCTCACTGGTTTGGTTGGTACTAATTCTTGCGCTTCGGTTGGGATTACTTATACGATCTATTAGCCTGTTGTGTTAACAGACAGTTGGTCTATTTTTAAGTTTCTAGCCTATTTACTCAATGTATGACATAAATCAGGCACATATCACAGAACTTTATTCAATCGCAGTAAAACATCCTCATCCAGTTATTATATGTTAAGCATATTAGATATCAGCAGCTATTTCTGATTAAATTGCTTTTGAACTTTGTAAATGAAAATTGAATTGTGACATTTAAATGTCAAATGGGTACATTTTCGATATTGATATTAATATATGAGTAACATATTCCCAATTTCGCTTTTCTTGGGTAAACGACCCTTATGTGATGTGTCAAATATATCTCGTGATGAAAAGCAATCAAACTTAACACTACCTTATTTTTTACACTAAGAATAATTTATGGCAAGACTAGCTGTGCCCGCGACTTCGTTCGCGTGGAAAAATTTCTAAAATAAAAACCCGCATAATTCCCGTTCCCGTGGGATTTCTGGAATAAGAATTATCCTATATCCTTTCTTGGGTCTCAGACTATATTTGTACCAAATTTTATCCAAATCGGTTCAGTGGTTTGGCCGTGAAAGCGTATAAGACAGACAGACAGACAGAGTTACTTTCGCATTTATAATATTAGTATGGATTAGAAAAATATCAGCTTTATTATTTGTGGGTTTCATATATATAAGTATAACGGTATATCTGACGGACCCCTTAATTTATTTGTGACCAAATCAAAACTGTACTCTCTTAACCACTCGACTCTCGCGGAGGCAAATATTAGACATTATGTATGACAATTGCGTAAACTGTCACTCTGAAGGCAAAATTTTACGCCGCTCGATTTTTTGAATATTTGAATTTAAAGTTTAAATTTCTAATTATAAAGTCTAATGTTGTATGAAAACGTCTTTGACGTTTATTCTATGATAAAATATCTGTCATGTCAAATTCGTAAACTGACATCTGCTATTGTCGTTTATTATACTTCAGCCACTTTTGTTCGTTCGACCGGACCGCGTGTGTGTTATCGATTTTTTAGTGGTATAAAACTGAATTTTTTGTTGTTTTACGGTGCATTTCTCTCATGTAAGTATTGTTTTTATTAGAAAGGCCGTTTAATTATTCTATTTGGACAATTCGTTGTAAGAAATATATCGTGATAGCCAAAAATAAAGTCATTTAGAAATTCATTATTTTTCACGTGATTTTTGTAATATTTGTTTGTAAATATAAAAACTAATTTGTCGATTACTTTATTTTGATCCTTAATAGACAGAAAATATATCAATTGATACACAGTCTTTTACAAAATGAGAAAATATGGCTTAGTTGTAGAAATAAAAAGATTTTTTTTCCAACGAGTCGACCGAGTCACCATTCCCGCCAAAAGGCGAGTGATGAGACCTGGCGCTTTAATTCGCTTAAATTAAAGTTTCGAGAGGTTAAACAAAACATAATTTTGAAAATCCATCTATATATGACAGAGTTGTCCCCCGCATTGGTCCGAGCTCCTTTGAAAAATAGGCCAACTGCCGTTTTGCCAGGCAGGTCGTAAAAGGCGAACGATTGGCTATAAGTGTCATTACCATTGTGACTACTCGGTGGTAGAGTTCCGAAACTTCTCGCCAGGGTATTTGGTATCACCGCCTTACCTATTCCTGCCAAAATGGCGTCAATGCTTGTCATTGTCGCGTTTATCTATACATATAATAAAATTGTAGGAAAGTCAATGTATGTCCGGGGTAAACTCAAAAAGTACTGCATGGATTTACTTTAAATTTTGCATGAATATTACTAATAGGTCGGGTCAACATATAGGCTACATATTATCATGCTATGGAGGAGGAGCTGTACGGAGTAAATAAAGTCCGCGCGATCGAAGTCGCGGGCAACAGCTAGTATAACACAAAAAAAAAAGAGTTATGACCGAATGTACATACAAAAACATACAATATCCGAATTGAGAATCTCCTCTTTTTTAGAAAATTTGGCGAAAAGATAAGAAAATAAAGTAAATTAAATACACAACAGATGAGCATAGTGCTTATAGTACAAAGCTATCGTGGATAAAGGCGTGTGCTCCACTTCATCTAATTGGTGACTCACTGTTCTAGAGTACAGAGTATTGCAATTTATTTTAGTCTAGATTCTGTTAAATATGTTTATTCTATAAAAATCTCGTTGAGTCAATATACTAGAATATTTTACTTGTCTCATCCAGTTATTATTTTTAAGCATGCAGATATCAGCAGCTATTTCTGTTTAAATTGCTTTCTAGTCTTGTAAATGAAAATAGAATCGTGACATTCAAACGCCAAATGGGAACATTTCCGATATTGATTTTAAATTAAATTTTCATTGAAAACTAAATTCAAAACGGATTGAAAGTTAAAACTAGCAAAATTGAGAGACGGCACGCAACTTTGTAACTATAACTGAATTTTACTGTCCAAGTTACCGTAAAAGCTTATTAAAGGCACAGTATTGCATGCAAGCATATAATTAGGTAAATTGTATCGGTAAATTAAAACAAATATAGTATCTATGGTTTTATATCGTAGCATAAAAAACCAGTAGATGGGTCTCCTGATGGCAAGATAAAATCATCGCCTTTACCAAAGATGTTAATAGTGCGTAAGTTACGCATACATATGGCAGGATGTTAACGCTACATCTATAAGATACTGGCTAACTTACCCTGCAAATCGGATCAGGGCAGTAGACGTTGTCATTTGAAACTGTTGGGGCAGGCATAGTTAAAGCGGTACGGAACCAACCTCGGGCTAGACGTTGCAGAACTACCCGGTAGTCACGATGATGTAAGCATGTTTGACCAAACTTTCGTAATTTTGGAACTATCTGAAAGGATGGTCGATGGTCCATGGTCTATTCTTCAAAGGAATTAAGAAAGACTTATTTGCTTAGTACCTAACATGTGTTAAGTACTACGCAAATAAGTGTTGATCCAAGAACTTTATAGCTAAATTCCATCAGTTATCTAGAAATTACACCAGTCCCGTTTCTTAACCGCTATACATAACACATGGTAAAATACTATACTTGGTAGACTCGAAGAAGAATTTCTTCTCTCTCGCTCGAAGGAGAAATTCTCGGGCTAAATTGGTTAGCTGGAGAATATATAAACTTGAGAATTTTTAAAACAACATTAAATTAGCTTTTTTAGTACAACGTTACTCAATGTTTGATCGCATGTACGTTTTAATTAGATGAAGAGATGACTAACGAGCAAATGAATTAGGCAATAGTTATTAGATCCAAGTTTTCAAAGCCGGGGGCCGAGTCAAATGAAGGTATTGATACTTCTATTATAATAATAATGGTATTATAGAAACATTTTCATATATCGAAAAACTCTTAAGGATTGTATTTCAGTGTACTAGTGTCGTTGACTGACACTCATACTATGAGCAAAATAATTTTCTTCCTTTTAGGCTACATCAATTCATGTAATTTGTCCAATGAAAAAAAGAAAAAAACCGTTGGAAACGTGGTTGGAAATATGTCCGATTCATTCTTAGTGGTAAAAAGCCTTGCCATACTTTACTGCAATTAACATAAAAGTTATTGAAAGGACTGAGTTTTAAGATTCGGTATCGAACGAAAATAATAAGTCCACTAAATATTACAGTCCGGAAGTCAATCACTACATCAAATAAAAAAGTTGATACTAAAAGGGACCCTCATAAATAATTTCAGGTTAAAATTCAAGGTCTCTTATTTAAAAATAAAAACACATGAATATTTAAAATGAAAGTACAGACAAAATGTTTAATTTATTTCAGGCTTATAATAATTGCTTACGTGCGAAATAATACAAATTCGTTATAAAATTATTGCCTTGTAGTCTAGGGATTATTCTATTCGGCTCAGATTATAAGGTCATCTACTTTCGTAACTGACAGTTTGTGAAAAGCGAATGATTAGCCAAACATGTTGTTACCGTTGTGATTGCTTGGCAATAGAGTTTTGCAACATCTCACCAACTAGGTGGTAGTACTGCGAGGGTCTTCTTGGATCCAATGTTATGTGCATAAGTTTTTTTTATAAGATAGCAAAGAAGCAGATGTTTCTCCTGATGCAAAGAGATAGCATGGCCTATAGACACTAAATATGTTAATATTGCGTTGCCATCTTTGTGGATGCATAAATAAGTTTACCAGCTACCTCACCCTTCAAACCGGTAATCGATAGTGACGAGGATAGACGGTGTTTTGGATGGAATGGGTAAGGCGGTGCTGCCAAACGCAGTTGAGACGATGCAGTACTCTACCTACCTAGTAGCCACGTTTGCAGTAACAATTTAACGAACTACTTGGCAAGATTGCAAATGATGTATTTCTTCAAATCGGACTCGGAAAAATATTCCACGGTTTGAAATGTGGTATGTCTGGCCAGTATAAGCCAATGATAAGTATAAGTGCACACTTCGGAGGTATCACAGTACCAGCCATTGATATAAAAGGGAAGATACGTTACCTAGTCACAGTAGCGCCTGGTCCTACAAAACTAGGTCCGTGGACACAGTGACAATTAGTGACAATCAATCACGCGCGGGACCTCATATCATACACTTATATTTTCCGAATGTTTTTACCATTAAACACGCATCAAAATACCTTCTTGTATATTCAGCCAGTGTTATAATCACTCAAGGAAAAAAATAAGACACACGGGATTACTTTTCATTCGTAGGTACGGCTAAAACAATTTGCTTGAAAATAAGATTAAATTATTATTTAGTCCGCTATGTGTGTGAGAGTGAGATAGTACAATACAAAAGTAAACGAGAGAAATGTAGTTTGCTACAGGTTTAGCAATTGCGATATTAGAGCGTAACATATTATCTTCCCTTTTTATATCAATGGTGGTACCATTGATATAAAAAGGGAAGATAATATGTATACCTTCGCGATACCTTCTCTCGCCACAATAGCGTCGGTGCTGACTCTGTAGTGTTCCATTTCAGAGATAAAGATATCTCTCTCACATGGAAAGCAAGACCTCACTGTCTTCTATGATGTCGTTAAACGATATTATCTCTTTCTATCAAGAGAGTCATTTGATTATTTTCTATTCTATAATATAAAAAATAAGGATTTCTTGCTGATGCATATTTGTAAACGCAAATTTTGTTAGAAAATATAAGACCGCCGAGTGGTCAAAACTTGACCACAATCCGAGAAAAAAATGTGTAAACGGTTGACCCTACGGGCTATCCCTGAAACTTTCCACTAAATTAAGGTATTTTAAGCTCAAAAGAGTAAAAAATATAAACATAAATTTTTCAGTTCAAACATATATTTTGTTAAAAATGGCAGTTTTTTTTTAACTTTTGAAAAGTTGTATATTTTGAAAACGACGATGGCATTTAACTCAATTTTTGATATCTAAAATATTGCTTTAGCTAAATAATCGATAGGTTGAAAAATTTCGATGCTATGACAAAAAACATTTTATTTTTAATTTTATTCATTGATTAATTCCAAAAAAATTGACCGATTTTGATTAAATTAATGGTATTTGACACAATTTTTAAAGGAGAAAAGCTGATAAGATTATTAAAATAATCACCGATTGACTTAAAAATCTTATAATCTTTTCTCATTTAAAAAATTAACTTGAAAGTTATTTTAAAAAAATTAAGTTTGATAAAACAACGTAATTTTAATATTTGGAAAGCTATAAGTTTTGAGAATTACATTCGATTTTGATTTTTGAAATAGCATTTGACGTCGTTTTTTAGTACTAAAATATCGTAGAATACCAAAAAATAATGCCGAAAAAACACTTTCAAAATTTTTCGTCAACGATTACTCCCAAACGGATAAACCGATTTTGATGCAATTTATGTATTAGACTTAGTTTTTTGAAGAATAGAGCTGATTAGTTTTTGTACTTAATCGGTACATAAATCTGGAAGTTATTTAAAAAAATACTGTTTCACTAAAAATTTTTTGGTGTTTTTTCAAAATTTTTCAAAATCTCCTGGATCGAATCGGTTTAAATTTTTAGGAAGCCTAAGTTGAGCGGAATCCAATAGAATGCCATAACCGCGTTTCGATCGGTCCAGCCGTTCAAAAGTTATGAGATGTTTACATACACACACAAACATACATACAGACATACTGACGTCTTCGTGAAAATGGTCGGAAAAGATTCCTAACATCGAGTTTTCACTAGATGTCCACGTTTTGAGATCTAGTGAAAACTCGAATTTCGAAAATCGGGGTAAAATCAATAACTTCCTTATCTACATACGTAGCGGGGAGTTAAAAAGAAGACAGCATTTCAAAGAGATAAAGAGTGTACTCACACTCTAAAACAATAAAAATTATTATGGAACAATAGAGAACATATTATTTTTCCTCATTAATATTTCAATGCAACAGGCATTGTGAAAATTTATTCATCTCACGATCGAGCTACTTGATCATTCCGTAGACATTTGATACAGTTACTGATAATACATATAAAGTTAGAGGTATACAGGAAGTGGGTATTCTTATAACCTACACTGCGGCTTCATTATTGTCACACAGTGAAGATTTTTTTGTAACAAAAACATAGCAAACAAGCAGTTCAAATAGACAACCATCGTCTATTTATACTAAGATGTTAATGATGCGTTTGTAAGAGTATGCCGGGATGGTAATACTACAAACATAAATTTACCAGTTATCTTACTCTCCAAACCGGACACGACAGTGACAAGAATCGACGTTATTGCGGCAGAAATAAGTATGGCGGTGGTACCAAAACCCGAGCGAGACGTTACTCTACCGCCAAGTACTAATGATATTCATGACATGTTTAGCCAATCGTTCGTATTTTAAGAATTGCTTGGCAGTACCTGTGGCAGCTGATAACCTATTGATCTAAAGAAGCTTGGATAGGCAAAGGAATTTTATTTATTAGTGATATAACCTTTTTTAAAAAAAAGTTATCTTCACGCCCATATCCCCGAAGGGGTAGGCAGAGGTACAACAAATGCACCCACGATTAGCCGAAGATACTTAGTCCAACAAATGTGATAGGTGGCAAACCTATCGCCAACCGGGCACTTTCCAATCCCGGGCAACTTTGTGTTTCTCAGAAAACTGAAAAAACACTTTTTTTTTAATGTGCCCGACCCGGGAATCGAACCCGGGACCTCATGAGGTCAACGCCAACGCTGGATCACTAGGCCACAGAGGCGACTCATTTTTTTATGCGTTTCTATATCACTAGATAGCATATTCTATATCACTAGATAGCAAACAAGTAGATCTCCTGATGGAAGGAGAAACCATTGCCTATAGACACCAAAGATGTTAATGGTGCGTTGCTATACTCGTGGTGAGATGGCATACTACGGCTATTTTAATCTCGAAACCGAAACACGACAATAACAATCATTGACGCTATTGCAGCTAGTGCAGCAGAAATAGGTAAGGCGATGGTACTATATACCCGGGCGAGCGTTGTGAAACTCTACCACCTAGTAGTCGCGATGGTCGTGAAACGTGTAGCCAATCGGTCGCCTTTTACGGCCTGCCTCTTAGAACAGCAGTTAGTTTATTCTTCACTAGCCGTTGCCAGCGACTTCGTCCGCGCGGTCTTCGTTTATTCTGCACAGCACCTTCCCGCTAGGTGATAGCGTAGTAATATGTAGCTTATATGTTGACCCGACCTGTTAGTAATATTCATGCAAAATTTGAAGTAAATCCATGCAGTACTTTATGAGTTTATCCCGGACATACATACATACATACAGACAAACAGATAAACAGACAAACAGAAAAAAATTCTAAAATCTATATTTTTGGCTTCGATATCGATTGTAGATCACGCCCCAAGTATTTTTTTAAAAAATATTCAATGTACAGTTTTGACTTTCCTACGATTTTATTATATGTATATAGATAAGAGCCTGGACCAACACAAATGTGCTAAAATATACTTAATATTATTAATATAAACATACAATTTGTATCAAATGTTGTACAACATATAAATACATTAGAAATATACATTATTTTGCAAAAGAACAGTCCATTATCTCTGGATCTGGAAATGCAGATTTATTATAAATTATTTTTGTGTTATAGCACTCATCCCGTGCTTGGGAAAACTGGAAAAACTTTAAAAATAACAACGAATAATCATATAGCAAAGAAGAATTTCGCCACGTCGAGTCTGTCGACATTAGCTTAGTGGTAGAGCGTCCCGGCTTTAGGGAGACGGTCGCAGGTTCAATCCCTGCGTGTCGAATTTTTTTTTGTTGTTTTTAAAGTTATAAACTAGCTGATATTTAAGACTTCGTTCATATTACTCAAAATTATTACTTCCTTAAGCTCAAATAGGTAAAAAGTAGTTTGTGTTTTCCTTGACAGTGTAATTTTCTAACAGTAAGTTGGTTTTTGAGATCAGTTGAGAAGTTTTTGATGTTAATCGTAAGAAACATAACAATCGTAACAAATTTTTTTCTCATTATATATAGTTTAATCCACGTAGATCTAAATCTCGTAGCAATAATGGGATAAAATGTAGCATATGTTACTAAAGAATAATGAAGTAACGAATTTTACAAGGGTTTGAATAGTTCCTTGGATGGCTTAATAAGGAATGGTCAACCTTTTTAAAAGGAACGGACCAAACTTTAGAATGCAAATAGTCACGTATTAAAGGTACAGGTAAGAATTAAACTATTGTCGACTCGAAAAAAGACAAACTTTGTTTTATTTTTTTTTCACGTTCAATAATGTTGTTAAAATTATGTTAATAACAATAAGTTATTCATTTCTTAAAGATCTGAATTAATTTTGGTTCATTCTAGCTAAAGTTTCATTGTTTTTTTTCTACATTAAATTTTAATTAAAAGTTAGAATACAATTATAATTAATAAATAATGTGACTGGCAATTCTATTTATAAGAGAGTTATTAAAATGCCAAGGAGAAATATGAGTGAAATTCATATAACATAATTCACTGTTGCGTGAGTCAACGTCACCGCTCATTTGAGTTTACGTAGTACGTTAGCGCCATGGAACGTAGGTTTATTTTAGAAGGAACTTTTTTATATCATAGCATAACAAACAATAAGGTAGATGTTTCTCCTGATGGAAAGAAAAACCTCCGTCTAAAGACACAAAACATGCTAATGGTTGTAGTCCTTGTGGCAAGGATGAAATGCCATATGCATAAGTTTAAGGCTTACCTTACCTTCCAAGCTGGACTGACAGTGACAAGTACCGATGCTGTTGCAACTGGAATAGACAAGGCGGTGGTAACAAAAGTCGGGCGCGACACAGTGTCAGTGTTGTGTAGTATAGCCCTTTCTTGCTTTTTACGAGGTCTAGCAGTAACTCAGTTGATTTATTCTTCGAAAGGGGTTCGGCTCTTAATATTTTAAAACAAAGTTCCCCGTTGTGTCTGTCTATCTATTCACGAAAACCTCAAAAACTACTGAACGAAGTTTCATACGGCGGTAACCAAGAGACAGAGTAATACATGGTGAAGGTTAAGGTGTATAGTTTTTGTTTTAAATTCGTTTTAATATGACGATGATTGACCGATCATTGACGTGAAGACGTCTGAAGAAATTATAACCGACTGTGAGGTTTTATCGAAAACGCTATCTAGTTTATTTAAGGTATAACAAAACAATGTATGTTAAACTTATTTACCTTTTATAGATCATTAAAATGCATAATATGATATGTAACTTGGTGTATCAATTCCTACTTCTAAAAAATAGAACCACATGGACAACACGACATCACTAACATCTTCAGTTTCTATAAGCGATGGTTGACTCAGTCCATCACGCGAGTCATGTGATTGTTATCTTGTTATAAAATCAGGTTATCAATTTCAGCTTATTCTCTTGTTATAAAATACTTATTTTTATCTTGTAACAAGAGAATAAGCTGAAATTGATAACTTAATTATATTGTTATCTTGTTATAAAATCAGGTTATCAATTTCAGATTATTTTCACACGTGCCTATTCTTTCTATTTAGTAGATATTTTTATCTAGTGTTGTATATTTCTATTTTGCGTACTTCATAAATACAGTGTATGTAATATGCACATTCATAATATTTTTGACATTTGGGATTTCATGTAAAAATTTCACTATCGCACAAGCTAACTTACTTATTTTCAGATATTAATCAAGAAACAATGCTAACAAGGTCATTAACAACATAACAGTATAGAATTTCTTCGAGGTCAATTGAACAATTTTCGTTAAACTGCTACAATTTTCTTCAAACAATTGAAACTCGAAGTATAATTATAAAATTTACAAATCAATAAAGTTGGTAACCTTTTTAATACACGCTTTGGCCCACTTGCACGTAATTGTTTGAAAACTTTTCAAAATACTCATACTTCAATAACATTCATATAAAACGTATATCTACGTTCAATTAGGAATTTATAATCTTAGCTATCACAACAATGAAAATGGCATGACCACCAGTTTCAAAGTGCTATGTAATTTATAAGACCCATTCCTTTGCGTGTAATTAATTAGAATAAACTGAACATCAAAACATTATGCTATTTAGATTCACTACGACTTATTATTTATAAGTATCTTCACGCCCATATCCCCAAAGGGGTAGACAGAGATACAACAAGTGCACACACGATTAGCCGAAGATACTTGGTCCCACAATGTGATAGGTGGCAAGCTTATCGCCAACTGAGCATTTCCAATCCCGGGCAAATTTGTGTTTCTCAGAAAACTGAAAAAACACTTTTTTTTATGTGCCCGACCCGGAAATCGAACCCGGGACCTCATGTGGTCAACGCCAACGCTGGACCACTAGACCACTAGATCTGCTGGCAAAATGGGTTTTGAACCCTATCGTCACACTTGCTTATAGCGATTTTCGCATTTTTTTTTTTCAATAACCGAGACCAATAGCTTCACGTGCTATTTAGTTTCATTTCTGTGCTATTGTTAATTAAAGCCAATAGTTTTGTCAATCACTATAATTTTGTATTAATTTTACAGTAAATCAAATCAGAATATCAGAACGACAACCAATCCATCCGATCGTCAGATATTTTCTTAACGTCGCCTCGCCGTCACAAGTATTCTTTTTTATAGCGCTCGATGTCATAGACTACAATAGCGGCGCGTAACACTATCTTGAAAATATAGTTTATACTTATAATACGCCATCATTAGACTACAATGTCTTAAAAAATGTAAAGTTACATATTTACATATTATGTACTTCATATACAATCTATAAAAATATTACTGAAACTAGCTGTTACTCCTCTTGATTAGTCGGGTAAAAAGTAGCATGTCATTCCTGTATAGAGTAGCTTTCTAATCGTAAAAATTTTTTAAGTGCGGGCTAGTTGTTTTTGAGTCTTATCGTTACAAACATACAGCAATATAAGATACAAATATTTTTTCTTTATCTATATATATAAAAATCAATTGCTGTTCGTTATTCTCGCTAAAACTTGAGAACGGTTGAATCGATTTGGCTAATTTTCATTTTGAATTAATTGTTGAAGTCCAGGAAAGGTTTAAGAGGTGAGAAAATATAGAAAAAAAGAGTAGTCAAAAAGGCAGAACAGCGTTTGCCGGGTCAGCTAGTATAGATGAGCATATTGCTTTACTACATAGTAACCCACCTCAACGAAATTAGCGTACTAATATTCAAAAAGTACTGTACGTTATACTATCGAGTCTACCAAACAATGGCTTTGACAATCGGACAAGGTTTTTGTCACACACTACATAAAGGTCTAGTCGCCTCTTTGGTCTAGTAGTCCAGTATTGATGTTGGCCGTATGAGGTCCTGGGTTTGATTCCCGGGTCGGGCAATTCGATCGTTGAAAATATTAGTCCATAGTTATCAGGTCGATACATTGCTGCAATGAGGATTATCACTCATCCCGGCAAATGACAAAGCCGCTAACTTATGGTGTACTGGTTCGGTCACACTACTTACTCTACCAGAGGACTGACGTGATGATGCTGCTTCTGGTATCCAAGAGCAAGTTTATCCCTTTTCGCCATACAAGCATTAATAGAAGAGTGTTTATTTATAATATGTACATAGAAAATTAAGTTTGTGTAAAGTTCATACTCGGAAACCTTACAACTTCCAACGCTACATTTGGAGAGAATGAGACAAATGCAGATATTATGATGCGAAGTTGAAAGAGAGAATATTCACGAGACCTGACATTAGGATGCTGATTAGAGATACAGAATTTGAAGAAGTGATGACATACTTGGAACGAAATGCCTGGCATGGCTTTAAAAATCGTTTCTAAGTTTCTACGGAACACAAAAGATCCTGAGTATAAATAAAATACACTCCAGGAACTGTTGAACACCTATAAAAATTTAGGCTGTAACATGAGTATGAAAATTTATTTTTGAATTCACACATTGATTTTTTCCCAAAAAATATAGGAGACTATAGTAAAAAATATGGTCAACGTTTTTTTCAGGACATAAAAGAGATTGAAAGAAGATGATAAGGCCGTTGGGACGTTAATACGAGGCATGTCTTTTAAGTATTGTCGTTATAGAAAAAAGCAGAAGATTAAAACTTTATACCTATTTTATTGTTTTTCAAAGTATTCCCCACGACATTTATTGCACTTTTCCATACGTTCAAACCAATTTTTGAAACATTTATTCCACTCCAAAGTAGGGGTGCCCAAAACCGCTGATTTAAAAGATTCGACTGCTTCTTCACTAGACCCAAACCGCTTTCGTCGAAGATATTTCTTAATTTTTGGGAAAGTAAAGAAATCATTAGGGCTTAAGTCAGGGCTATATGGAGGATGGTCGAGAATTTCAGACCGCGATATACCACTTCGCATTGACTGTCTTCCGATCCCCTAGCGCGATTGTAGCAACGTGATCTGTTTTCGCTACCAACGTGGCCATCATTTTCTTTGTAGTGCTTCGAGAGCGAACCACTTTCGCTTTGATTCATCTTGGAAGACCCAGACGGTGGATTGCTGCTTAGAATCGGGATCATAAGCATAGATCCAAGATTTATTCCCACTTACGATATCGTATACGTGACTTGGCTCTCCTCGCTTGAATCTTTATAAAGTTTTTTTACACTATCTCAGACGAGCCGCTTTCTGATCGTCGGAGAGCTGATGGGAAATTTAACGGGAAACTAGCTTCCTCACACCAAGTGCTTTATGTAGGATCTTTTGAATGATTGTCCCTGAAATGCCTAATGAAGCCTCTACCCCGCGATAGGTCGCATTCCGATCTTCCAAAATTAGCCGTCGAACAGCAGCAATGTTTTCTTGCGTAAAGGCTATTTTTGGACGTCCTTCCTGAGATTTTTCACGTAAGCAAGTATTGCCATGTTGAAATTTTAAATACCAGCGCTCGACCGTCCTAAGACATGGAGCTTCATCTTTGAATACAGAAGTCATATCTTCGAAACACTATACTCGAATTAGATCTCTTCGAAAATTATAAAACATAATAGCACGTACATTTTCCTTGCAGAAGTTCATTTTCATATGCGACTTGATAACTTTGAAACGACGTTCTGACTAAACTATTACACGTATATTTTTACTTTCAATTGTTTTGAGGTTCAAAATTTAAAACGATTTGAATTTTGTACAGTACAGTACAGCAAACGACAGAATTAAAAAGGTGTGCTTCGTATGATGATATCGGACTGTTGCTGGATGATACACAGAGATGAAATAAAAATCCGTAATTGGAAACCAACGAAGCGCTGCATTTTTTTCAAAAGAAAACGTTATTATTATTCAATATTTTATATTCAAATAATTTTACTGTTTACAGTGAAATAGTATAAGTGTTTTAATATAGAATATTGAATGAAAAGCGAGTTTCACCAAGTGTCGACGACAAAGAGTGTAGAATATATGTTGTTATTACTTGTTTTCTTCATGCTGTATTTTTATAGCTATAGACATAATGAAACTTTACAAAATATTCTGAAATAAGTTTCTGTTTTGCTCTTTTTCGTATTTAAATACTATATCATCTAAATCTCATAAATGTGACGTGGTATATGTCATATCGTTGTCTATTCCTTTTAAGACAAATAAAACAAATATTAACTTTTTAACAAAAAAAAAATATAAAAAAACTTTTCGCAGATCTGTGTATTTACGGATATTATCAGTAAATATCAATAAACACTAACGATTTATTCATTTTAATATTTTCATAGTATCGTTTCTTGTTTCTCTGACATAAACTGCCCATAAAACTTATTTTATTTATAAAATAATGGCTTTATTTTCCTAATGAATTTTTATCGTCTTCAGACACTTGTAGTTATATAAACTGCACTAAATAAAGACAAGCTTAATAGGTTTACACTTGAATAATAACGCCGTAACGTCCACGTCAAGCTGAAGATTGATAAATTTAATGTATTTTTTTTATAGTTTGATTTATGATATTACTTTGAAAATTACATTGGCCGCCTCGTTAGTAAAATTGTTAGTGAATCGGCTTACGCAATTAATGCAGTTTAGGGTTGATTCTTGATAAGAGTTTATGCAGTGAGTGTATGCTCAAGTTTGTATTACTCATTAATATACAAACGTAAAAATTCTGTATATGTAAAGTCAAATCAAGTGTCTATTGATATGTTAATTTAGTGTTAATTAGAGAACCAGAAAACGCTAATTTCATACACAAGGTGCTTCTTACTTGATACACAGCCGATATTAGTTCGTTCAGCACCAGCAGTACAATCGATTGCAATAGTTTTTAAAATATGGTATATTTTTTTTAATTCAAAACTGTACAAAATGTTGTTAATATAGACGCATTATTCTAGTTCGTTTTTAAAATTTTGTTTATTTGCCTAATTATTATTTGCTTAAAACGCCAAAATTCTTACGACTTAATCATTCTGACGGTCCAAAAATCACCCCCGTGTTGGTCCGGGTAGGTACTTGTACTATTTATTATATATTCTGTGGTCCGGGCTCCTTTGAAGAATATACCACCGGCCGTTCTGTCATGCAGTTCGGAAGAGGCGAATGATTGGCTATGCTAGTCACTACCATCGTGGCTACTATGTGGTAGAGTTCTGCATTTTCTCGCCCGGGCCTGGTACCACAACCTTACCTATTTTTGCCACAATAGCGTCAATGCTTGTCACTGTCGTGTTCCGGATTAGAGAGTAAGGTAACTGGTAAACTTATGCAAGTGACATTAAAACTAATATTGACGTGTAAGGTGACAATAAGTGCGCGAGAAAACGTAACGTAATAATATGCTTTGAGTAATTTGGTTTTCGTATTGAGTAAGAAGCACCGTCTATAGTCCAGGAGGAAACTGTCCAAAAGGGTAGTATTGGACAGTCTAATCTATTGAACCGAATTTTTTGTTTATGCAGAAAGCAAATTATTTGTTTATGTTACAGGTGTTAGTATAGTAGATACTAACACGTAGAAATACATATATAAATACTGTTACATATTATGATAAATACCCAAACCCACATATGCAAAAATCTATCCTCATCACACAAATGTTTCTTCCCGTCTAGAATCGAATCCGAGCCCCCTCGATTCGTAGTTAGGTTCGCTAACCCCTCGATCAATGGGGTGGTTAAGTAGTTGTATTAAGGATGATATCATTTCCAGACTTAAATTTTTATGTTTTATAATTGATATAAAAAACCCAAGATGCACAGTTCCGAACAAAACTGGCATCCAAAAGTGTCCCTAATTTTATTAAATAATTATAGATATGGCAAAAACATATGTCGTTGCATATCCAACCTTAAGCGCAAGACTTATAGTATCTTTTACAAAGCATTGTACAAAAAGAAATAAAAATGACGTGGTTTTATGTGAAATGAGGATCATCTCATTTTTGGAGGAGGCTCATTTTTGGAGGACGTTTTTGAGACACTGATTGTGTATCTTGGGTTTTTCAAATGTTATATTATTAGTATACCATTCGATATAGTATATTAGTATACCATACGATCGCCAGACCGATGAATTGTTATGTGTCTAAAAAGCTATCAAGTTCAGTTTTGTTGTTTTTCTGTATCACCATCCTTTTTGACGGTCCCACCTTGGACTGATAAACATTGTGAGGTTTTCAAAACGAATCCATCCTTGATAATTTGATAATTGCTAATCTATCTTTGATAATTGGTACATTAATGGTGAATACGAGTTACAAGCACCATTGTCAAGGGAAAACAAAAGTTTTCTCTGGATTGTTAAATGTTAATTACCGATCTATTAATAATTCAGATTCAATCATTCGACCCATATAAAAAGTCGCTTCTTAGATCTTTGAATGTTTAATAAGAGCGATAAGCTGACAAACACGACAAGCTAGCAAAAAAATATAGTTGGATTGAATATTTGGATATAATGGATTTAATTGTGGTATTATAGGTGTTAGTCATTGACACTAATACATGTAATAACAATAATAATAATAGTATCACTAGAGAAATTACACGAATCAACCTAACCCCAAAGTAAGGAAATTGTTTGCTTGTGCTATCGGTGGTAGTTGACGAAGAAATACACACACACACACACACATATATATATATATATATATATATATATATATATATATATATATATATATATATATATATGTGTGTGTGTGTGTGTGTATTTCTTCGTCAACTACCACCGATAGCACAAGCAATATATATATATATATATATATATATATATATATATATATATATATATATATATATATATATATATATATATATATATATATATATATATATACGCCAACGAGGCAGTAAATTTCTTATATAAATACTGAAATATATTTATTCGAAATCTAAACCCAGAAATATAAAACATTTATGCTCATTACACAAAGGTTCATCTTTGCTGTGAATTGAACCCGTGCCTCATTGATTACGTGGTATTCGCAATCTACTCCACCAAACAATTGCTTAGTTGATTTAAATGATTTTAATCAAATCGTTTGTCCGCGGACCGCGATGTACTCCGAAGCTACTAAACAGATTTTCATGAAATTTTGTAGATATCTACTGTTTGGTCCAGCTTAAAAGATAGGACTGTCTTATCTCAATTACCTATCCTCTTAAGTACCCTACCAAATTCTTTAATACAAGTTAATTGCATAGCAAAACTACGCTGGCCGGGTCAGCTAGTGTTAGATAAATATTATAGGTTTTTGTCAGTCTGTAAATCTTATTTACTGTCAGAAATTTGGAAAATGGTAGTGCATCAGCATTATGTGATTCATAAGAGGAGGAAAGATGAGAGCGGAAAACATATCTATGTATATCATTTATATGATATGCTATAAAAACGATAATTTTGTTGTTAAAGTATTGAGGCAAATGAACGCGAAGTGTTCTTTCGTTGTCTTTTAGTTCACCTTGTTGAAGTGATCGTCCAGTCATTAACAAATCTCAAGTTTCGCCTCTAGCAGTTATGAACTTTGCGACAAGTGTTCTTCCATCGAACACTGTACCTATTCTAATTGGTTGTTGATTTTAATTGATTGCTGCGGAAGTGAACTCAATTCCCGTTTAGAACTTTTTATGTTGGGAAGTCTTTATTCGAAATTGAGCTATATTTTGGCACAAGATTTGATGTCTAAAAATTTAAAAAAATATTTATCAATAAAAACAGAGGTCACAGAGAGGACAAAGGTACTGAATTTTTCATTGATGATTATTTAAGTTAATAAGGTTTTTCTAATTTTGAAACTTAAGACAATCGTGCGGTCAGATTATTTTGTTAACTTAATTGGGTCGAGTGATAGACGTGTATTAATAGAAATCGATCGACGGCTTGCTGTATTAAGGAGTTCTATGTGGAGGCAGAAAATGTGAGATTGATAAGGCATTTTGAAACAATAAAATTGTTTTTTAAATGAGTTACATTGTAAATAATAACGAAACATATAAAGTTTAGACAGATATGATTAAACGGATACGAAATAAACTCTTGCAAGTTTCCGAACATTAAAAACAATATTTTAGGTATTTTAATACCCTACTGTATTGTAAAATGTAGATGTATTCAGAAATGTCATAATAACAAAAGGTATGAAAAAAACCGGCTTCGATGCACAATGTTGTAGCATTGTATGTTGGGATAATAATTGCGCAAATCGGGATCCCGCTGCACTTATTAATCTGCTGGATCCCGCACCTTCAAAACGCAGATCATGAATCTTGCAGATTTGAAATTTGACGTTAAACCTTTCGTGGAGTTTCGCGTAAGAACGAATACGTGTTGCCGTTTTGCACAGCAGTAGCGGCTGTCTGGCAACTCACGCATGATGCATGCATGCGTGTGCGTGCGTGATTCGTATCAACTAGTTGAACATGGACGTCACATTACGTTGCGCACAAAAAAGAAATGGTGTTCTTTAAATTCTTCTGTTCGGGTAACTTTCTGCACGTGCCACTAGAAGCCCATTCAGTCATTGTCTACGGTCGTTTACTTTCAGCTCCTGGGTCAGTTGAATTTTGTGCGAATGCAATCTTAAGTCAAGACGCAAAATTCGCCAAGTTGTTTTCGGCAAAAGGCCGAGTTCTTGTGAAACTGCCTTGTATACTTCTACAGACTCTCACTGATAGCACAGATGTTTTCGGCAGATCTTGCGTTTCGTAGACATACGGGTGTTGGTTGATCGTTTACTTTACTAGTGGACTCAAATTTATCCACTTCTCTGCGAATAGCCTTCTCGGAGGGTCGATTAAGGCGATCGTAAAATGAGCAAAGCGCGCGGAACGTTGCCCGAACAGAATACTAATTTTGATAAAACAATTTTTTCATTTGCACGTGCTGTTGAACGGTATATATATGGTCCATGGTGGTTTGGCAAAACAGACTAAATAAATGACAGCCAATTTGACACAGATATAATTTCAACAAGATGGCCGATATCAACTATCAAAATTCAGAAGTCCCAATTGGTCTCCCGTTATATAGGTATGTGTGTAAAATTAAATAAAGAATTGTATCTTTACGTATATCAGAAAATCGTTAGTTTCGTCCATATATGTACATGCAGCATAGTTTAGAGAAAAACAGGAAGAAAAAAACAGTTAAACGACGTTTTATTACGCCAAAAAATGGGAAACTAAATTTGATTAAGCTTAAAATACCAACCTTGTGCTGGTAAACCGTGACCTCTTACTCCCACGGCCTTGTTTCTATTTCCAATAAAGCTTTAAAGGACGTTTTAGCTTAAAATACCCAATCTAAATGTAGAGGACGCTATTTATATACTACAGGCCTTTGTAACCCTTAGGAGATTGGACTGGAAACAACGCTAATTAAAACAGGCTTTATCTGTAGCACTTATACACTTGCGTCTAATTTCATGATAAAAAACAAAGATACGAGTACTTCCTTCTTTTATCTTAAATAATATTGGCAAATTTTCTTAAGTATTAAATCTATGATAATTTGTTTGCAACTCAGACCAACACAGGTTTCTTCCAACACGCTTTCTGCTAGGTAGTTCAGATAAAAAACTCCCCCGTGATGGACTGGGCTCCTCGGAAGAATAGACCAACTGCCGTTCTAAGAGGCAGGGCGTAAAAAATGACTGATTGGCAATACGTGTCACTACCATCGTGACTACTAGGCGGTACAATTCCGCAACATCTCGCCGGAGTATTTGGTATTACGGCCTTACCTATTCCTGCCGCAATAGCGCCAACGCTTGTCATTGTCTTATTCCAGTTTGGAGAGTAAGGTAGCCGGAAAACTTATCCATGTGGCATTACCATCCCGTCGTACGAATAGCAACGCACCATTAACATCTTTGGTGTCTATAGGCGACAGTTTATCTTTTCATCAGAAGAGCTGTTTGCTGTCATAAATATAAAAAAATATTGACCATAACTTACAAAACCATAGTGAATACTAGGTGGTAGAGTTTTACCACGTTTTACCACGAGTTGATATTACTGCTTCATCCATTCCTCCTACAACAGTATCAGTAGTTATAACTATCCTATTTCGTATTTGAAGACGCCGGTAAACTTATGGGTGTGGCATTACACCCCACTACAGATTATGCGGACCATTTACATTTTTGGTGTCTATAGGCAATGGCTTTCTAATCTCTTTCAGTCCAAAAAGCTATTTGGTTGTTTGCTGTTCTGGGAAATAAAAAAGTTTTTGTAATATAAAAAATAATGTTAAAAAAATCTAAGATTCAATGTACCAATATAAATATTTATTTTATACATTGATTTAAATATGATTTCAGTAAATATTTTATGGAAACACTGAATTATGTAATTTTCATACTCATACCTTAAACAACCTAAGATTACCAGGTACATATTCGATACCACCCACAAATATTAATAATTTTTAACGCAGTAATACGGCAGTTTCCTGTACTCCGGAACTCTGCCTTAGATATTTACCAAATTAAAATGGAACGACACGGTATCCCTCCCATTAGGGGGGAAATGAAATTAATATTTTTAGTATAAACTAGCTGTTGCCAGCGACTTCGTCCGCGCGGACTTCGTTTACTCTGCACTGCACCTGGCCGCTAGGTGATATAGGCCGATAGCGTGATAATATGTAGCCTATATGTTGAACAGACAAACAGACAAAAATTCTAAAAACTATATTTTTGGCTTCGATATCGATTGTAGATCACGCCCCAAGTATTTTTTTAAAAAAATATTCAAAGTACAGTTTTGACTTTCCTACGATTTTATTATATGTATAGATATAGATAATTTCGTTCCTATATGATGTCCCACGACGCCACACGTTTTTTTTTTACATTTGTTGCCTCAGAAATCGGTCACTTATGAACCGATTTTGAATTTTTTTTATATTAATAAAAAAATTCAAACTCGGTTTATATTAATAAAAAAAATTCAAGATCGGTTCATAAGTGACCGATTTCTGAGGTAACAAATGTAAAAAAACGTGTGGCGTCGTGGGACAACAGATAGGAACGAAGTTATTTATAATAAAAATATTAATTTCAAGTACTATTTAAGATATTTAGCGCGCAATGCATACTGAGAGTTCCGTATATACTTGTAGGTAACCTGACCTACACACTACTACTTGTGAAATTGCAAAATATGCGATACAAACGGCCATGTTTTTTGTAATGTCAATAAAAATTTACCGTTTTCGTTATTTTTTCTTTCACATGTGCTATATAACATTACTTCTTGCTAAATTTCATAACTCTAGGCCAACGAAATGTACTCAATAGGTTTTGATTCCCTTTAGCATATCGCAAATCGCAAAATATCGCAAAATATGCGACATAAATGGTTATATAATTTAATTGCGTTGATAAAGAAGTATGATTTTTTTACAGCTGAGAGGGATCGTAGACCCGACTGTTTGATATATTCAATTAATAAATTATTAAAATATAATATTATAAACTTCAACTTGATTGCTCTTCGCGTTCCTAAGAAAAATGGTCTTGACAGACGAACAGAGGGACAAAAGTGATTTTCTAAGAATTTCGTTTCTTTCATATGGGGTACGGAACCCTAAAAGTGGTAAATTCAGTTTGATATAAATTTTCACAATGTTTAATTTGTTTATTATGACAGTTACCATTGTATAACATAACACAGTATTCATTTTCAAGCTCCTCAGGTCAGCTAGTATCTAAATATGTAGATAAGCGTCTGCTAAAAAAGGTTAAATTATAATAAAGACGTGTTCAAAAAGCCACTTATCGTATAAACATTAAATAAAATGATGACCTTAATTAGTACCTGTAATAAAATTTTGACTATCAAAAAAAATCATGACACCCAGTTTCATTTCATGATAGGCAGAGTAAAACGAACGTCTATAGAATTTTACCGGTTCACCAATTCACCGGTTTGTCGGTTAGCGACAGAGATCCACATCGCCACATTTCACCGACCCAATTATCGACTATTTCTAGCGATAACCAAGACTGTCGGCTTTACGTACTCATCCGAGGTACGGGAGTGATAAAACCACCTGTTAGACTCCGAGCTGCTATAGAAATTTTGGATGTTAGATAAAACCTCGGAAAAAATACCTCAATAATACTTTTGTCCGATCCGGGGATAGAATCCGGGATCTCATGATCTGAGCCGAATAGGCTATTTCTTAGACCACGAGGCAGCCTAAGCTTGACTATCAAGGATCAAATATAAGGTACCGGGGAAGTACCTAATATGACTTGTACTAAAGGTCTGCAAAAGCGACACCGGCCATATTTTTATTATATGGCATTATGTTCCCGCAACGCATCAACATTGCATGGCTAACATTGTTAGCGGCAGGTAACGGTTATTTTTTACCATCAGGAGAGCCGTTAACTTATATAATATCATATTTTTTTGTATCACAGGATGGTAAACAAGCAGATGGCACTCTTAATGGAAACAGGCGTTTATCGCCTAAGATAACAAATGTGACAATTGTGCGCGGCCATGTATCTCGGATCTAATTACTAATGCAAAGTAAATATGTTGACCGGCTACCTTATCCCTCAAATCAGAACGTGACAGTAAAAAGCTGTGACGATTGCAAAGTTCAAAACCAATAACTCTGCAAGAACTACCTTCCACTTTTCCCCGTGTTGTTTCCAGGCTCCTTTAACAATAGACCAACTGCCGTTCTGCAAGGTAGGTCGTAAAAGGCGACCGATTGGCTATGCGAGTCACTAACGTTGTGGCTACTAGGTGGTCGAGTTCTCAGTCACACCCAGGTCTAGTATTACCGCCTTAATATTTCTGCCATGCTATTCCTGCCACAACAGCATCAGTGCTAGTCATTGTCGTGTTCGGTTTGGAGGGTAAGGTAGCCGGTAAACTTATGCATGTGGCATTAGAACTCGTAACAAGACAGCAACGCACCATTAACATCTCTCGTGTCTATAAGCGATGTTTGACTCTTTTCATTAGTCCCATTTATTGTTTGCTATCTTATGATATAAAAAAAACCTCTATCCTTAGAACCATACAGATATATAGAACCAAATGTAAACCATACGCCCAAACTAGATTTTTTTAAAATTAAATAATCAAATTCTGAGTTAACAATTATTTAAAAAAATGGCTGTATTGAAAATCTCATATTTTTTGTAGTACCATAATCGGGGGGACGGGAGGATGTTGGAGAACTCTACCATCCAGTAGTGACGACGGCAGTGTACACTGTACATCATATTATGGCCAATCGTTCGCTTTTTACGAATCGACTACAGAAAGGCATGTAGTCCATTCCAAAAAAAATATAATGGGGAAACCCTTAATTGTGCGTGGTCTAATAATAAACCTTTAGATAGTATAAAATACTTTTCAGTTTAGCAACGTTAACAAAGATGCTTGTCGATTGATGGAACAGATATAAAATGTTAAATCACTTTGAAATATCCTTGAAGAAATTGCGTGTCTTATCAGTACATAAATCGGATACTTTCTCAACTTAGACGACCTCAAAGAAAATTCAAACATTATAATAAAACAAAAGAGAAAAATTGAATTGAAAATTTGTGAACAAAGATGAATTACCATGATTAGGTGTAATTTCTATCCCGGATTTGCTACGACCACCTTAAGAGAGCACCGAACTTTTTAGAGCGAATCGATATTTTGGCCTTTTACAGTCTCCGGGGGGAGGGGGGGGGGGGGTGATGGTTCTGACTAGATTGGCGATACGAGTGCCGATTGTGTTTTATCATTAAAATTTGTACACATTATAAAAAAAATATAGAGTGTATACTGTATAAGTTATAGAAAACATCTTGTTTTGCTATTATTTAAAAACTGAAGACCTTCTGTTAAGAATTTAAGCCATACTTTTTTCTTTTCGTTCAGAGATAACTTTGAATTTTTTTCTATCGAAAAAACTACAAGTTATCATGTTCTCAACTTGTACATTTTTATGGCGTGAATTGTTTAGTATCTTACTTATGAATTGCCTTGCTAAATCTTTAATAATAACGACCGTGATATAGCAACAATCTACCGAACGCATTTAATTCGAAATTAGTTCGGCGCAGCCTTAACTTTTCCTGTCGCAATAACATCAGTGTTTTGTTTCGGTGTGGTCCATTTTGTTAGGTATAGTAGACGATGAACTCATACACGTGGTGTTACTACCCCGCCACACGGAAGGCCTATTTTATGTTTAATAGCGATACGGATCACTTTCTATCACTAAAGCCATTTGCTTGTTTTTTATGATACAAGAAATACCTTATAAACTTTCAGTTACAATGAAGCAATTGATAACGATAAAGGGCAAGCTGAATTTATAATTCATCATATCAGTATTTAAAATAATGTATATTGTATAAATTATATTTATACAATATACATTATTTTAAACATTTATTTTATTATTATATTTTTTGAAAATTTTATATTTATGGATTTTTCTGGACGTGCATAGATAGTAAAGATGTACATTGTCACTTGGGAGTAGCGGCACTGTATCACTATCAAATACAGAACCTTATGTTTTGCGGCATAATAGTAGCGCCCCTTAATTTGGCGTAAAATAATATCTTTCTTTGCAATCTTACTTATAATTTTCGATATTAAAGCTGAAGGCGACCTAACAGCCGTACCTACTACATATTTGTGTAATAAGTCGGGTGAACTTAGCTCTAAATCAGGGTTTTTTAGTGCAGGTACGTAATTTTTCTCTCACAAAAAATACGTATTGATGGCTGCTTAATTTACTAAAAAGCGCAAAATTTTTGCTATGTTTTGAACATAATTACTCGCAATATTTAATTGATTCAATTTACATTTGAAACAACGCCAGTCCTCAAATGAGTTAATAATACCATGGAATATTCTTTTACGTATGTCATTATTTATTGAATACATTTTTTGTTCTACCTTGTTTCGTTCTACTACATCTTGTTTGTTTTGGTGCTTACAGTTTTTTAAAAGAACTAATACGGGTACTTTGAAGTGTAAGTCTTACACTTGTATCCATAGTCTAGTTAAAGTATTTACTTAAGCAACTATTTCTATGCAATAGACAAGAAATAGCATGAAGTAAGACGTGTCAAAACTTAGAATTCTCCACGAAGTACTAGTAATCAATTTTATTAAGCCTAGTAAGTAAGTAAGTAAGCCAGGTGACCCAGAAGATGGAAAGAGATAAACATTGCCCATACACACCAAAAACTTTAATGATGCGTTGCTAGCGAATGGTAATAATATGAAAATAATTAAAATAATAAAAATAATATATATATTAATAAATATTAATATATATATTATCTCTGAACGAAAAGAAAAAAGTATGGCTTAAATTCTTAACAGAAGGTCTTCAGTTTTTAAATAATAGCAAAACAAGATGTTTTCTATAACTTATACAGTATACACTCTATATTTTTTATAATGTGTACAAATTGTAATGATAAAACACAATCCGCACTCGTATCGCCAATTAATTTTTTTAGTAAGCCCCTAGAATAAATGCAAAAAATAATTATTTAGACAAAAATAAACGTGAAGTTAAATTGTCTTGTGCTTCTTTGTTTTTGAGATAAATAGAACATTAGTAACCGTTTAATACGTTTTTTCGAAAATTTAATTATTTTACAGTTAGCCCTACGGGCCCTAAATTTGCCTTTTTGACTATTCAGGCGAGTAAAGTTCTCAGCCAAACTATAAAGTTAAGTTTGGACAACCAACATCGTAGCTAAGGGATGTCGTCTGTGAGACCGAACCTTAACTTTGTGCGACGCTCTATTATTTTCATATGGGATTCTATCGGCTATAGCAAAAGTATTACAATTTGATTTTCTTTAAGCCAGTTACAAGTTTTCGGGTGTAGGTATAAAATAATACTAAAATAACGGTACCTACTCATAATATAGAGACTCATACTAAAGTAAAAACAATAACACAATTATCTAACTAAAGGCTTAAAAAAATTGACGAATGCGTTTCGTAGAAGACATTATAGAATCTGTAATGCTTTGTTGCCCGCTCGTGATAAACTGTTTTACTCGTTTCTTTTGCCCAAGTAAGTAATGATAATTACTTCACTATGAAATAGAATATTCTACTGAGTTTTCTTAAGTACTTGCTTAGTTAAGTAATTACTTAGAAATAAGTAATGACTTGTTTATAGATGCGAGGATGGGAAACGCTGTTCAAAGTAAACTTCCCATTCATGTAACAAGTCAGCTATTGCTTTAGACGAAGCGTAGCAGAGCTGTTTTTTCTAGGTATGGGACCTAAAGACATAAACAAACCTTTTTAACCTAATTTATATAACAATCGGGTAGCGACTAACTTGTAACTATTTTGAGCTATGCAATAATGCCGCAATTTACGGTAAGTAATAATAAGCCACTAGCGGCATTCTATACACTCTATAACTCTTAGTTTCTTACCATCAGTAGACAGAAACTTTATTTACATGTTGGTCCAGGCCCCCTTTGAAGAATAGACTATCTTCCATTCTGCCAGGCACTTCGTAAAAGTCGAACGAACTATCGTGACAAATTGGTGGTAAGAGTTGGGCAGTATCTCATTTGGATATTTTGTACCACCGCCTTACCTATGCAGCAATAACGTCAATGCTTGTCATTGTCGTATTCCGGTTTGGAAGGAGGTGGGTGGTAAACTTATGCAAATGATGATAGCACCTCGCCATTCGCTAGCAACGCATCATTAAAGTTTTTGGTGTGTATGGGCAATGTTTATCTCTTTCCATCTTCTGGGTCACCTGCTTGTTTGCTATCTTATAATATAAAATATTTATATTATAAGATAGCAAATAAGGTCGCCGCAACGTCTATTTTTTCTTTAAATTATTTATTATAGAACAGAACAGATCCGAATGAAGTGATTTTCAATAGGGATCTATTCTGAGTGGATTAGATAATATCTATACATATAATAAAATCGTAGGAAAGTCAAAACTTTACATTGAATATTTTTTTTAATAATACTTGGGGCGTGATCTACAATCGATATCGAAGCCAAATATATATTTGGCTTCGATATCTATTGTAGTTTTTAGAATTTTTCTCTGTATGTCTGTTTGTCTGTATGTATGTCCGGGTATGACGAAGTCGCTGGCAACAGCTAGTTGATAATAAAATAAAGTGAACTCATAAAGCCAATCAACCTATTTCATATTTACAGACAAAAAATCAACTGATGGCTATCAAAATTATTTTCATCGAGATTTTTTAGAGTAATTAACTCTCTTCAAAGACTTAAAGTAATACTGAATTTGCAGAATTAAGGTCTCATATTATAATCATATACTTTTTATATCAAATTACAGTATGAATTTAATACTGAGTGTTGCTGAAATTGGTTGAGCCATACATTTTCCTTCAACCGATGAAAATCTATTATTCTGTACTTGGATTAAAGCAGACAACGAGGTGAGCTGCATCTCTTTTTGCCAGTTTACTGAAAACAGAGTCATAAATACACATATTTTCAGTAATAAACAGATAAAATCTATAAAAACGTCAATATTTATAGCTCTGACCCGACCTAGTTGAAAGATTCAATATTTATAACAGCAGCTCTATATAATATACTTGCTGTCTTCCGTGGTTCAATTGATCTATATGTTAAAACGTGAAGCAAACATTTTGTACCCGTTTTTAGGACAATTACGCAAACGAAGAAGAGTGAAATTTGTCGCCGTTCAAGTTTACATGGTGAAGGAGTGCAGAAAGCACATTGAATACAAATCTGCAAGAATCAGCCGCCCAATTCACATTATTTTTATATATTACTAGCTGACCCGGCAAACGTTGTCCTGCCTTTTTAACTACTCTTACGTGTCCGTGTGCATAGTAATTCTAAAAAAATAGGATCAAAAGTTTAAAATATTACTAATATATATTCATTAAATGATTTTACACGCCGCGCTGCATCATTATCGGTTGAAAGAAAACGTATGGCTCAACAAACTTCAATCACACTAAGTATTACATTCATACAACTTATGCACGTGGCATAAGACCTCGCCACAAGATAGCAACGCACCATTAACACCTTTAGTGTCTATAGGCGATGGTTGACTCTTTCCAACAGGAGATCCATCTGCTTGTTTGCTATCTTATCTATACATATTTTCGCCGTGTTGGTCCCGGCCTCCTTTGTAGAATAGGCCAACTGCCGTTCTGCCAGGCAGGTCGTAAAAGGCGACCGATTGGCTATCGAGTCACTACCATCGTGACTACTAGGTGGTAGAGTTCTGCATTGTCTCGCCCGGGTCTGGTACCACCGCCTTACCTATTCCTGCCGCAATAGCGTCAGTGCTTGTCGCTGTCGTGTTCCGGTTTGGAGGGTAAGGTAGCCGGTAAACTTATGCATGTGGCATTAGACCTCGCCACAAGATTGCAACGCACCATTAACATCTTTGGTGTCTATAGGCGATGGTTGACTCTTTCCATCAGGAGACCCATCTGCTTGTTTGCTATCTTATGATATAAAAAAATAAAAAAATAATCGTAGGAAAGTTAAAACTGTACATTGAACATTTTTTTAAAAGAATACTTGGGGCGTGATCTACAATCGATATCGAAGCCAAAAATGTAATTTTTAGAATTTTTGTTTATTTGTCTGTTTGTCTGTATGTATGTCCAGGGTAATCTCAAAAAGTACTGCATGGATTTACTTCATATTTTGTATAAATATTACTAACAGGTCGGGTCAATATATAGGCTACATATTATCACGCTTTCACCAACGGGGGAGGAGCTGTGCGGAGTAAACGACGTCCGCGCGGACGAAGTTGCGGGCAACAGCTAGTGCTATATAAAAAAAGGGAAGCTCAATATCTTTTAAAAACATATTTCTATAATATCTTTGTGCTTTGTTGCCTCTACAATTTTTGCTTTACTATGAACGCGTATTCTCGTAGCGTGGCCATTATTCCCCTGCGGCTTATTTCATAAATCGTTTACTCGTACAAACATTTTCCTTTGTGACGCGCTTTACTCCACGATTGCAAAGGTTTTTGTAAACACTAGACCACTACAGAAATATTATTTACCAACATATTTCACTATTTTTACGTATATTCCTTAATAAGCCAAACTGTAGTAAAAAAAAGTGTATAAGGTGACACCAGCAGTGCACCATTAAGTCTTTGGTGACTGTCTGTCTGCACCATTAAGTCTGACATATGTTATCCCAAATCGACTGAAGAGCTGTTGAATAACATTAACTTCGTTCGGCTGCTGACTTACGATGCACATTACGTACGTAAAAAGTATGCACGTAACTTACGGCAAATTAACAAGAAAATTTAAAGTGCCGTGAAGTCGGATTATTTGTTGCAGTGTTAATTATAATTTTCGAGATCAATGTTAAAGGTAATTTAACAAACCCACTGCATATTTTTTATAACATTAGATAGCAAACAAGCAGTTAACTCTCCTAATAGAAAGAGAAACCATCGTCTATAGACACCAAACATGTAATGGTGCGTTGCTATCCATGTGGCGGGATAGCAATGCCACACGCATAAGTCTACCAGCTACCTTACCCACAAACCGGAACACGACAATGACGAGCATTAACGTTATTTTTCCACTTGTTGGTCCGGGCTTCTTTGAAGAATAGGGCAACTGCTTCCGTTCTACCAGGCAGGTCGTAAAAGGCGATCGATTGGCTATGCGAGTCTCTACCATTGTGGCTACTAGGTGATAGATTTCTGCTTTACCCCACCCGTGTCTGGTATCACCGTCTAACCTATTCCTGTCGCAATAGCGTCAGTGTTTGTCAGTCATGTTCCGGTTTCGAGGGTAAGGTAGTCGGCAAACTTGTGCAAGTGGCATTAGACCTCACCACAAGATAGCAACACACCATTAACATCTGTGGTGTCTATAGGCGACGGTTGAGTCCATCAGGAAATCCATCTTCTTGTTTGCTATTTTATGCAATTAAAAAAAAATCGTCAAGAATAGGTAAGGCGCTGATACCAAATACCCGGGCAAGACGTTGCGGAACTCTACCACTTAGTAGTTACAATTCAACACGTCAAATACAAAGTTCTTTACTGACAGTGTTACAATGCTGCTAGTGGTACTCTGTACACTTCATAAAAATGAAAAAAGTGCATGCTCTCTTAATTCGAATATTAAGAAAGATTGGTAAGTGAAAAACTGATAAAATATATATAATCCAAATGTGGATAAATAATAAATAAATATTCACGGGACAAATTACACTTACTGATCTAACTCTAAAGTAAGCAAATTATTTGTTTGTATTATGGGTGTTAGTCAACGATACTAATACATAGAAATACATACATAAATACTGGAATATATTTAATAAACTCCCAAACCCGGAAATACAAACATTTATGCTCATCACACAAATGCTTGTCCCCGTCGGGAATCGAACCCGAGCCCCGTCGATTGCGTAGTTAATGTCGCGAACCACTCGACCAACGGGGCGGTTTGGAAGGATGCAATTTGTTTATACTTATGCACAATCAAAAAGCATAGGTTTAATTTAACGCCCTTAGATGTAGCATTCCGTACTAGCCAACCTAGCGAATGAATAATGAATGTGAATAGACTCCGTGTGGCTATTGAGATTTTGATGTTTCAAGAAAACCTTGAAAAAAACTCTAACATTTTGCTTGTGGATCGAATCTGGGAACTCATATAATCGATATAAGTAGTCAAAAGATATAAGTATTGGGGTAAGTCAAGACTGATGTAACATGATCATGATATAAGAAGTAAAATATAAGTATCAGGTATAAGGTAAGTCAAGATTGACATACCATGACTATGATATAAAGTAGACAAAAGATATAAGTATCGGGGTAAGCCAAGACAGATCTACCATGATCATAATGTTTTTTATCCTATTGATCCCAAATTTTTTATCATATTGATCCTAAATTTGAGACGAAAAAACGGAGGTTATGAATTTGACATATTATATACGCATGTAATACTAGCAATTGCCAGCGACTTCGTCCGCGCGGACATCGTTTACTCCGCATAGCACCTCCCCCGTAGGTGATAGCGTGATAATATGTAGCCTATATGTTGACCCGACCTGTTAGTAATATTCATTCAAAATTTGAGGTAAATCCATGCAGTACTTTTTGAGTTTACCCCGGACATACATACAGACAAACAGACAAAAATTCGAAAAACTATATTTTTTTGTGTGTTATGTTAGATATGTAAAAACATATATTTTTGCCATATCTATAACTACTTGTGTGAAATTTCAAATTAGCGAGAGTTTTGAGTGTCAGTTTTGTTCGGAACTGTGCATCTTGGATTTTATACAGCGGAGGCTAAGTAAGTAGGGTTTCGTTTTACCTTTTAGGTTCGGAACCCTAAAAACAAGGCAATCTGTGACAATATTTTAGAAACCTACCACTTAGTAATTTATATTTTTTACAATATAGATTCTTAGTTCAGCCGTCCTTGATACTTTTGTCCGTGCTCTTTATTTAATGTACGCGATCGAAAGGACGCTAGAAGGTTCAACTAGGTCAATATTTTTTTCTATTAACACAAATTATTTTATTCTTTAAAGAATGGGGTTATGTTAAGGTTATACTTTAAACCCAGTTGCACTGAATGGATTGTAGAGCTTTTGGATTGTGTTTTTAAAATTAAATACAAAAATGTCTTTCCATTTTCAATCGAGGAAAAAACGGAGGTAATCAGTTTGATATGTAGGAAAAAACGGAGGTTTTTAGAAAGATATCTATGCATGTATATATTATTGAAACTGGATATTTTTTAGGGTTCCGTACCTAAAAGGTAATACGGGATCCTATTACTAAGCCTTCGCTATCTGTTTGTCAATCTGTCTATCACCAGGCTGTATCTCATAAACCGTGATAGGATAGACAGAAGGGTGAAAATTTCACAAATTATGTATTTCCGTTGCTGTTATAACAACAAATACTAAAAATGTAAAAAAATAAAAATATTAAGAGGGGGATCCCCATACCATAAACGTATTGTTTTCGTATTTTTTTATAAATTATGGTACAGAACCCTTCGTGTGCGAGTTCGGCTCGCACTTGGTTGTTTTTTGAGAATGACGATCTATTTAGATTTTAGGCGTTCAATCACCTGCAATTAATTTCCTAAGTGTAACATAACATAACATACATGTTTGTATATTGACATTGATATAAAAAACACACATCAATGTCTCAAAAACGTCCTCTAAAAATGAGCGCAATATTTTAAATTGTGCGCTCATTTCAAATAGAATCGCGTCGGTTGCGATACTGTCATTTTTATTACTTTTCGTACATTGCTTTGGAAAAACAACTATAAGTCTTGCGCTTAAGGTTGGATATGCAAAAACATATATTTTAGCCATAACTATAACTATTTATGTGAAACTAGGGACAGTTTTGAGTGTCAGTTTTGTTTGGGACTGTGCATCTTGGATTTTTTATATCAATGTATATTGGTATGTTTATCCACTAGTTTTTCGGGATCTCGAGATCATTATTTTTGATTTAAACCAGGTATATTCAAACTTTTCCCCCGTGCTGGTCCGAGCTCCTTTGAAGAATAGACCAACTGCCGTTCTGCCAGGCAAGTCGTAAAAGGCGACCGATTGGCTATCGAGTCACTACCATCGTGTCTACTAGGTGGTCGAGTTCTGCATTGTCCCGCCCGGGTCTGGTACCACCGCCTTGCCTTGCCGCAATAGCGTCAGTGCTTGTCACTGTCGTGTTCCGGTTTGGAGGGTCAGGTATCCGGTAAACTTATGCATGTGGCATTAGACCTCGCTGTAAGATTGCAACGTACTATTAACATCTTTGGTGTCTATAGACGACGGTTGACTTTTTCTAGCAGGAGACCCATCTGCTTGTTTGCTATCTTATGATATAAAAAATATTAGGAAACAGTCAAGTTTCTCAAAATCGGTATAGTAGGTTTTGAGATATAAAGTCGGTTTGGATTTTGAAATTACTATTTTTTTGGCTTGTCTTAATTTTTTAATTATTTAAAAGCACCATCACACCGGTGCACGGTGTACCAGTAGGTTACTTTGTCTACACCTTAGGCTCAATTTACACCGCCGCGGAATGGAATGGAAGCGACTTTTTAAACGAAATTATACATAGCATAATAAACTTTATGACAATTATAAAACATAAAAATTAATACGAGCCAAAAAAAGGTCACGCGTCTTCAGGGGAATCGTCGCGCATTCTCGAGAATTCCTCTGGCTACTGTCGGCACCCTCAGGTTATCCGTGGCGAATTAACATAAAGTTCAATATGCTATGTACAATTTCATTGCAGAGTCGCTTACATTCCATTCCGCGGCGGTGTAAATTTAGCCTTGCGGTGTAGGCAAAGTAACGTGGATTTCTATAGACGTTCCGGTTCATTACATTTTACCGGTTTTTCGGTTGGAAAAAATAATCTTATTGTGCATTTTACAAACCTAATAAAGATTATTTCCCCGTGTTGTTCCCGGGCTCCTTTGAAGAATAGGCCAACTGCCGTTCTGCCAGGCAGGTCGTGGTAGAGTTCTGCATTGTCTCGACCGGGTCTGGTACCCCCGCCTTACCTATTCCTGCCGCAATAGCGTTAGTGCTTGTCACTGTCGTGTTCCGGTTTGGAGGGTAAGGTAGCCGGTAAACTTATGCATGCGGCATTAGACCGCGTCACAAGATAGCAACGCACCATTAACACCTTTGATGTCTATAGGCGATGGTTGACTCTTTCTTGATATATATATATATATATATATATATATATAGAATAACTGTCACACTCATAAATATCTTTGGAGATCAATTAGAATAAAAATAAGAATTTTTAGACATAAAATTAATGAAAATTCCTAAAAAATATTTTTATATTTTTATAAAAATATTTTAATAAACCATCGCCCCGTTGGTCGAGTGGTTAGCGATCCTGACTACGAAATCGACGGGGCTCGATTCCCGACGGGGACAAGCATTTGTACGATGAGCATAAATGTATTTCCGAGTTTGGGTGTCTATTAAATATATTCCAGTATTTATGTATGTATTTCTTTGTATCCATTGGTATCGTTGGCTAACACCCATAACACAAGCAAATAATTTGCTTACTATGGGGTTACATCAGTAAGTGTAATTTGTCCCGTGAATAATTGTCTCGTGAATATTTAATAATTTACTTATTTATGAGGTCCCCTATTTGATCCCCGGGTCGGAAAAATGTTGAAGAGGTTTTTTCGAGGGTTTTGGTTCACACATAAAACTGTCGGTTCCGGTTATCGCTAGAAATAAGCGATAATCTTTTTTTATATCGTAGGATAGCCAAACAACAAGATTGGTCTCCTGATGGAAAGAGTCAACCATCGCCTATAGACATCAAAGGTGTTAATGGTGCGTTGCTATCTTGTGACGCGGTCTAATGCCGCATGCATAAGTTTACCGGCTACCTTACCCTCCAAACCGGAACACGACAGTGACAAGCACTAACGCTATTGCGGCAGGAATAGGTAAGGCGGGGGTACCAGACCCGGTCGAGACAATGCAGAACTCTACCACGACCTGCCTGGCAGAACGGCAGTTGGCCTATTCTTCAAAGGAGCCCGGGAACAACACGGGGAAATAATCTTTATTAGGTTTGTAAAATGCACAATAAGATTATTTTTTCCAACCGAAAAACCGGTAAAATGTAATGAACCGGAACGTCTATAGAAATCCACGTTACTTTGCCTACACCGCAAGGCTAAATTTACACCGCCGCGGAATGGAATGTAAGCGACTCTGCAATGAAATTGTACATAGCATATTGAACTTTATGTTAATTCGCCACGGATAACCTGAGGGTGCCGACAGTAGCCAGAGGAATTCTCGAGAATGCGCGACGATTCCCCTGAAGACGCGTGACCTTTTTTTGGCTCGTATTAATTTTTATGTTTTATAATTGTCATAAAGTTTATTATGCTATGTATAATTTCGTTTAAAAAGTCGCTTCCATTCCATTCCGCGGCGGTGTAAATTGAGCCTAAGGTGTAGACAAAGTAACCTACTGGTACACCGTGCACCGGTGTGATGGTGCTTTTAAATAATTAAAAAATTAAGACAAGCCAAAAAAATAGTAATTTCAAAATCCAAACCGACTTTATATCTCAAAACCTACTATACCGATTTTGAGAAACTTGACTGTTTCCTAATATTTTTTATATCATAAGATAGCAAACAAGCAGATGGGTCTCCTGCTAGAAAAAGTCAACCGTCGTCTATAGACACCAAAGATGTTAATAGTACGTTGCAATCTTACAGCGAGGTCTAATGCCACATGCATAAGTTTACCGGATACCTGACCCTCCAAACCGGAACACGACAGTGACAAGCACTGACGCTATTGCGGCAAGGCAAGGCGGTGGTACCAGACCCGGGCGGGACAATGCAGAACTCGACCACCTAGTAGACACGATGGTAGTGACTCGATAGCCAATCGGTCGCCTTTTACGACTTGCCTGGCAGAACGGCAGTTGGTCTATTCTTCAAAGGAGCTCGGACCAGCACGGGGGAAAAGTTTGAATATACCTGGTTTAAATCAAAAATAATGATCTCGAGATCCCGAAAAACTAGTGCATAAACATACCAATATACATTGATATAAAAAATCCAAGATGCACAGTCCCAAACAAAACTGACACTCAAAACTGTCCCTAGTTTCACATAAATAGTTATAGTTATGGCTAAAATATATGTTTTTGCATATCCAACCTTAAGCGCAAGACTTATAGTTGTTTTTCCAAAGCAATGTACGAAAAGTAATAAAAATGACAGTATCGCAACCGACGCGATTCTATTTGAAATGAGCGCACAATTTAAAATATTGCGCTCATTTTTAGAGGACGTTTTTGAGACATTGATGTGTGTTTTTTATATCAATGTCAATATACAAACATGTATGTTATGTTATGTTACACTTAGGAAATTAATTGCAGGTGATTGAACGCCTAAAATCTAAATAGATCGTCATTCTCAAAAAACAACCAAGTGCGAGCCGAACTCGCACACGAAGGGTTCTGTACCATAATTTATAAAAAAATACGAAAACAATACGTTTATGGTATGGGGATCCCCCTCTTAATATTTTTATTTTTTTACATTTTTAGTATTTGTTGTTATAACAGCAACGGAAATACATAATTTGTGAAATTTTCACCCTTCTGTCTATCCTATCACGGTTTATGAGATACAGCCTGGTGATAGACAGATTGACAAACAGATAGCGAAGGCTTAGTAATAGGATCCCGTATTACCTTTTAGGTACGGAACCCTAAAAAATATCCAGTTTCAATAATATATACATGCATAGATATCTTTCTAAAAACCTCCGTTTTTTCCTACATATCAAACTGATTACCTCCGTTTTTTCCTCGATTGAAAATGGAAAGACATTTTTGTATTTAATTTTAAAAACACAATCCAAAAGCTCTACAATCCATTCAGTGCAACTGGGTTTAAAGTATAACCTTAACATAACCCCATTCTTTAAAGAATAAAATAATTTGTGTTAATAGAAAAAAATATTGACCTAGTTGAACCTTCTAGCGTCCTTTCGATCGCGTACATTAAATAAAGAGCACGGACAAAAGTATCAAGGACGGCTGAACTAAGAATCTATATTGTAAAAAATATAAATTACTAAGTGGTAGGTTTCTAAAATATTGTCGAAACGAAACCCTACTTACTTAGCCTCCGCTGTATAAAATCCAAGATGCACAGTTCCGAACAAAACTGACACTCAAAACTCTCGCTAATTTGAAATTTCACCCAAGTAGTTATAGATATGGCAAAAATATATGTTTTTACATATCCAACATAACACACAAAAAAATGTAGTTTTTCGAATTTTCGTCTGTTTGTCTGTATGTATGTCCGGGGTAAACTCAAAAAGTACTGCATGGATTTACCTCAAATTTTGAATGAATATTTTTTAGGAATTTTCATTAATTTTATGTTTAAAAATTCTTATTTTTAATCTAATTGATCTCCAAAGATATTTATGAGTGTGACAGTTATTCTATATATATATATATATATATATATATATATATATATATATATATATATATATATATATATATATATATATATATATATATATATATATATATATATATATATATATATATATATATATATATATATATATATATATATATATAAATCAATTGCTGTTCGTTAGTCTCGCTAAAACTCGAGAACTACTGAACCGATTTGGCTAATTTTGGTTTTGAATTAATTGTTGAAGTCCAGGGAAGGTTTAAAAGGTGAAAAACATAGAAAAAATTAATAAGAGTAGTTAAAAAGGCAGAACAACGTTTACCGGGTCAGCTAGTAATATATAAAAATCAATTGCTGTTCGTTAGTTTCACTAAAACTCGAGCACGGCTGAACCGATTTGGCTAATTTTGGTTGTGAATTAATTGTTGAAGTCCAGGGAAGGTTTAAAAGGTGAAAAAATATAGAAAAAAAGAGTAGTTAAAAAGGCAAAACAAAGTTTGCTGGGTCAGTTAGTAAAAAATAAATTATAATATATAGGATTAGTGTTACACATGAAGCCCTTGGAACCCAAGCTATCTCAGAAGGCTTAAGTCGCTGATCGACGGGCGAGCATATACCACGGCCTTTATGCTCTAAGAGCTCTTGACACAAAACTGGTGGCCGATAGATACTTACTGGTTGTTTCTAACTGGTCCTTTAAGGTCTGATCGACAAGTGACCCTATACCGCGGTCTTATGGCTCGTCGGTAAAGCTCGCCCGTGTATCATCAATATATCGCGGTTTTATGTAGTGCATTTGACCACAAGTTTTGAGTCGAGGGCTCTTAGACCATTAAGCGACCGCGGTATAGGCTCGCCCGTCGATCAGCACTTTTAGAATAAGCAGCGCGATAAATTTTATCGACCCGTTTTCTCGACATTTGCGTCCATTTCTCTATTCGTTAACGCGATTGACACAATACTTCAAAGAATGAGCAAATGATCACTCTACCACTCATAATATCTTGCTGTAATTTTATCATTTGACATGACATTATGATATTGAGAATTGTTTATATGACATTATGATATTGAGAATTGTTTGTGATAAACTTCATTTATGAGATTTCGTACCAATATATACCGACCGATTTTTGTTTTTTCAGCAACTTTTTTATCATAATTAATGTCAACATTCCACTCCTCATGACAAAATGTCATAAGCAAGAAATCTTTGTCCATACTGAACGTCTAGCCTATGATCCTAGAAAAATAAATTGTTCCCATTAGATATCCCATTAGATAAATTAGTAGAATTGTCGTGTTTCGGTTTAGAAGCTAAGGTATCCGTTAAATGGTAAAATCGTGCATTTGGCGTTACCATCTCGCCACATGGATAGCAAAGCATCATTATCATCTTTTTTGTCTACTGGAAATGGTCTTGTCTTTATTTCGGGAGAGATATTTGCTTGTTTAATATCCTTTTGCTTTTTTTTGCATATTTTTATGTTATATAAATATTTTTGATTTTTTACAGATTTTTGATTTTGCGTACCATAATATTGTGGTATAATATGTTGATACGATAAATAAATGTGCAATATCTTAGAACACCCATATTTTTGTAAATAAAAGTTCATTCCTTCAATATTTCTTTGATTCTGATAGAAATGCTTTGATATTCGTTTTTTCATTAATTTTTGAACTATATCTTACAGATTCGCTCGCATCTGACATGGCTGGATATCATACATTTAGTTAGTACCATAACATTATATTGGCCTTGACCTTTTCTTTCCTTTTCAAGCAGGCATATGTAACATCCAACCCATGATTTACGTCTGGCAGGTCACGTATTTATATTTAATGAGCTCGCAGCGTATATTTCTTGTATATCTTGTGTATAAGAAAGCATGAGGCACCTCCTCGTTAAATTGGATGATCATCCACTTTGTAGAGGATTTGTTTTATTTTTATTTTACTTATTTTTTTCATGTTTTTTAGTATTTGAATTGCCGTTATTGATCTTTTTAACTGACTACAAAAAGGAGGAGGTACTTATATCGTCAGAATCATTTTTTTTATACAGCGAACATAGCGGGACGGTCTAGCGAAAAAGTAAAAAACATGTCATTTTTACTTTCTAACATGATTAGATAATTCCTTTTTTTGTGGAAATCCAAAATACGCGTCTTATGATTTTTTATTATTTTCACGCCACGCAATGTAAAGCGTACATTGCTTCGACTCATTGCGCCCACTGCCACAGAGTCTGGAGACTACAGAAGACAAACTCATGTATGTACTTCACTTTTTATACCTAAACTCGGCGGTCGCGCTAGGGTTCTCACATTGGCTAATGCACAAAAAACTGGCACTAGTGGGTATCTTACACCAGTAAAATAAAGTTTTAAATCAAAATATGTCACTCTACTTTACATTTTGCATATAATGTAGTCTTAATGATATGAAAACGATATGTAAAAGTAGTTTGGTCGGCAACCACCGGTAAGCGTTGAAAAAAATTAAGGTGTTTTTTGCGATTATTCAAAAACTGTAAGGGTTAGTAAAAAAAGTTCTGAATAAAATGTGTAGAACTTATAATTTTAGATCAAAAAGATTATAATATGACTTTCACTCCTCTGGTCAAAATTAACTGAGTTAGAGAGGTTTTTAAGTTTAAGGGAAAAACGTAAGTTTGAAAGAAAATGCTAGTAGGAATAAGGAAATTTTAATATTTTATAAATTTTATCGATTATAAAAAAATCACTTATTACTACTTGCTAAAGATTTTTAAAAGTTACGTTTTCCCTTTAACTTAAAAACTCTCCGCCTCGATTCATTTTGACTCGAGGAGAAAAAATCGTTTAATCTTGATGTAAAATTATAATTTCTACTAGTGATGGGCCGAATGTGGTTTGAACCGAATTCGAACTTCGGCCGAACATTCGGTGAAAATAAGAAATTCGGCCGAATTTCGGCCGAACTTCGGTTTAAATTTGGGGAGCTTTCTTAAAAGCGACACGTCGTGACTTTTTTACGAATTTGCTTAAAATTTAATTATTTTATACTAGTTATTTACCTATTTTACTATTTACTACTAGCTATTATATTGTCCGCGGCTTCGCTCGCGTAAAGTAAGAGAAAAAAGTAACCTATGTCACTCTCCATCCCTTCAACTATCTCCACTTAAAAAATCACGTCAATTCGTCGCTCCGTTTTGCCGTGAAAGACGGACAAACAAACAGATACACTTTCCCATTTATAATTTTAGTATGGACTAGCTGTTGCCCGCGACTTCGTCCGCGCGGACTTTGTTTACTCCGCTCTTACTAGTCGTAGCAAGATGTTATGTAGCCTATAATCTTCCACGATAAACAGGCTATCCAACGCAAAAAGAATTATTCAAATCGGTTCAGCAGTTTTCGAGATTACCGCGTACAACCAAACAAACAAACAAACTCTACAATTTTATAATATTAGTATAGATATATAGAATATCGTTAATGGGTTCCGCAACGCACGTGAATTAATGACGTAACAGCAAAATTTTGATACATTGAGTTACATTGTTCCAATTTAGGCATGGATTTTTATTTTTAACTTTCTGCTACGTAGGTATATAGATAAGGAAGTTACTGATTTTGCCCCGTTTTTTGAAAATCGAGTTTTCACCAATCTCCACGTTTTGAGGTCCTAGAAATCTTTTCCGACTATTTTCACAATGAGGTCAGCATGTCTGTATATATGTGTATCTGTAAACATCTCATAACTTTGTACATAAATAACATACATAAATAAATAACTCTGTATAATCTAAGTACATAAATGTATAGATTAGGTGCAGAATCTAATCAGCTCTATTCCTACAAAACTGCGTTCAGTGCATTAATTGCATCAAAATCGGTTTTTCCGCTCAAGAGCTATCGTTGACGAAAAACTTTAGAAAAGTGTTTTTTGACATAACTTAGTAATTTCTTTAACTATTTTTTTTTGACTTTCCACAATAGTTTAGTGCAAAAAAAACTACGTCAAATTTAGTTTCAAATCGAGTTTTCAGAAGTTACAACTTTTTTAATATTAATATTTTGTTGTTTACAGAAAACTTCTTAATATTTTTAAAATAACTTTCCGGATAATACACGGCTTGATTTAAAAATCTAACCAGCATTTCTTTCTAAAAATCTGCGTCAAATATCGTAAATTGTATCAAAACCGGTTTATCCGTTTGGGAGTTATCGTTGACGAAAATTTAGAAAAAAGTGTATTATTTATTTAAAATAAGAGACTTTTTGACCAAAACTTGTAAGAAGGTCAAACCTTCTACAATATTGTGGTACTTGAAACAATTACGTCAAATGTAGTTTCAAGACTCAAAATCGAATCAAGTTTTCAAAAGTTATAACTTTTGAATAATAAATTCTTTCTGTTTACAGAAAACTTACTTACTTAATATTTTTAAAATAACTCTAGACTTATACACCGATTCACTTAAAAACCCTAATCAACTTTTCTCTTTAAAAATTGCGTCAAATACCGTCAATTGGGTCAAAATCGGTTTATTCGGATTTATTATAACGAAAATTTTTGAAATCAAATTTTGATATTACTTCGACATATTTTAGCCTATAGACTATGTAGCTCAAAAACATTTTAGAGCTCAAAAATTTCGTTGAATGCAATTTGAAGGATGAAAATCGATCATCGTTTTCAAAATATACAGCTTTTTAAAAATTAAATTGCTGTCATTTTCAGAAGTCAAAAGTCAGAATTTTGAACCTTGAAAAAAATGCTTAGGTATAGTTTTTGTTCCTTTGAGCCTAAAATACCTGAATTTAGCGGGAAGTTTCAAGGATAGCCTGCAGAGTTAACTGACTTACCTATGTTTTTCCCTTTTTTTCGACATTTTTTAACCTACCGATTTTGGAGCTAATAAAACCATTTAAAGGTAAAGATTACGTTGAATGCAATTAAAAAGATCTAAATCATCATGTTTTAAAATATATGCATCTTCATCTATATCAAACTTTAGATTTTTAACTTCCCGCTACGGATGGAACATTTTCTGACTATTTTCGTGATGACGTCAGTATGTCTGTATGTATGTATGTGTGTGTGTTAGATAGAGAGAGTGTATGGTTGTATGTATGTGTGTATGTAAACATTTCATAACTTTTGAACGGCTTGGCCGATCGAAACGCGGTTAATGGCATTGAACTAGATTCTGCTCAACTTAGACTTCCAAAAATTTTATCCAATTCGGACTAGAATATTTTGAGAAATTTTGAAAAAATCGCATAAAAATTTACGAAACATATTTTTTTAATATAACTTCCAGATTAATGTATCGATTGATTATAAAATTTTATCAGCTCTTTTTCTTAAAAAACTGCGTCTAATTCATAAATTTTATCATGATCGGTTAATCCGCTCAGAAGTTATCGTTGACTAAAAAATTTGGAAGTGTTTTTTAGACATAAATTCGAAATTTTTTCAAATACAGTTTCAACAATCAAAATTAAATCAAGTTTTCAAAAGTTACGGCTTTTCAAATATTAATATTTTGTTGTTTACAGCAAACTTAGCATTTTTAAAATGACTTTCAGACTAATATACCGATTGACTTAAAAGTCTAATCAGCTTTTCTTTCTATAAATTGCGCCCAATAAGCAAATTGTATCAAAATCGGTCGATTTTTTTGGGATTTAGTAATATCGAAAATTCGAAAAAATTTTTTTTTGATATTGCTTCTATATTTCTGAGACTGTAGATTACGTAGCTATAAAAAATTTTAGAGGTCAAAAATTGCGTTGAAAGCCATTCGAAAGACCAAAATCATTCATCGTTTCTAAAATATATAGCATTTCAAAAATTTTGAAATTACTGTCATTTACAACGTCTTCTATGTACTAACGAATATTTGTAACAAATTTAAGATTTTTTAACTCTGAAAAAATCTGTGATATGCTAAGATATAGATAAAAATCTAGCGGGAAGTTTCAGGGATAACCTACCGGGTCAACCGTTTTACATATTTTTTGAACTCTTCGAACTCAAAAATCTATGCTTAAGTTTTTTCATTTTTGTTTTAATGTTTTTTTTATTTACCGGGATGTTTCAGGGATGGCCTGCTGGGTCAACCGTTTTATGGATTATTTTCGAAAGTATAGTATAGCCTATGTTACTCGGGGATGATTTTATATCTTTCTAATGGTGAAAGATTTTTAGATTTCAAGCAAAATAGTGCAAGAAGATACTTTTTTCTAGTGCCGAATGTTCGGCATTTAAACCGAATTTCGGCCGAATGTCGAAGTTCGGTTCAAGCTGCCGAAATTCGGTTAAACCGAATGTAAAACGAATTTCGGCCCATCCCTAATTTCTACACATTCTTATTAAAGACTTGGTAGCTTAAAAAACGATAATTCACTGTTTAATGTAGAGTTTGAACAACCGTCCACTTCACAATTACGATAACTTTTTATTTGTGGTTCCATTTTTGTAAGAAAGTAATTGACTGCCGTACGTGTCTCGCAGGCGGCATCCGCCCTCGCATTGAACCGAAACACTCCGAGTATTCGCGTAGGTGAGGTGAGGAGAGGTGTCGCGTATGTGTGCGTTGCTCGAATATTATTCGTATGTAAATTGTCTTCTGTTAGTTATTCTGTGCCATTGTGCTCTCGAACCAAACGTTTATTTTGGGCAGCATGTGGAAAATAATACATTGCTTATTTTATGAATTTCCTAAAATGTTAATATGTTTTTAGAAAAAAGCACTGTAGATCACTACAAAAAATCAAATTATACAAAATTAAAATTAAAAAATCGCCAAATAAATCAAAATTTTCCCACACAAATTTCCTACGGCTTTCATCTCAGAATCATAGTCCAAAGCTATGGTTTTGATTTTCACTAGACCTTTATATGTTTACTTACACCCTGTACATGTTTCCAAATCAGGGTTTTTTATATCATAAGATAGTAAATAAGAAGATGGGTCTCCTGTTGAAGAGTCAATAATCGCCTAGACACCAAAAACGTTAATAATGTGTTGCTATCATGTGGCGAGGTCTAATGCCACATGCATAAGTTTACCGGCTACTTTGCCCTCCAAACTGAAATACGACAGTGGAAAGCACTGACGCAATTGCAGCAGGAATAGGTAAGGCGGTTTCACCAGCCGAAGTTATGGGAATTTTGTTTCCTCTTCGCCGTAGTTACCCGCCTGTATATAAAGGGCTTATATTTGGCAAAAAGCCTCAACAGTATGCGAGGTACCCCCCCCCCCCCCCCCCATGTTAATCTGACGCACTCAAGAATATTCCAAAATCCCCGTTTGGGATCCCCTACTATGTGAAATCTACAGCTTTTATATTAGTTTTTATCAAGGACTTAAAACGTTATCAGATAACATAACTTATTTTACGATACTTCATGTTATTACTGTAGCGATACCTCAGTAACAAAATTATTTTCAAACACTATATGTATACTCAAATAACAGAACGAAATTGTTAACGCTAAATATCGTTATAATATAGCGTTTATTGCTGTTTTGTGATTGGTTCGCAGCGTTTCATGTTGTTTCGTGATTGATTCGACAACTAGCGCTAGAAGACAACGTCATAGTACCATATATCATAACGTTAATTCGTAGTGTATAACACAACGTAATGAATAACATTATTATATAGTAACAAATTCTGTATCATTTTCGGATAACGTTATGCTTGAAAATAACGTTATGTCATGCCGCGAGCAATAACGTTATCACAAAATACCGATATTTAAATCCTTGCATGTTTCCATACAATTTTAACGATACTATCGATCGCCCTGTGGTCGGAATTTGACCACAGATTAAACAATAATATATCTTCTAAGTTTGACAAGAGGTTTAAGCCATAAATATAATAGTATACACGTCAAATACATGTGTGTATATTATGATATATAAGTCAAATCAATATAGTGTGTATATTGTTTTTTTTATTACTTTAATGTGTTTATAATGTATATATACTAAACAAAAATGTTAGATTTCTGCGCTCCTCTGCTATTTAAACTTTAACTGTGTCAATAAATAAGCGATAATAATTATCAGATCGGTACGATGCGGCAAAGTGGCTCGCCACTCATATTAAATCAATCTCACGTGTTGTTCCAGGCTCCTTTGAAGAAGAGACCATATGCCGTTCTGCCAGGCAGTTTGTAAGAGGTGACGATTGAATATGCGAGTTACTAACATCGTGACTACTAGGTGGTAGAGTTCTGCATTGTTTCACCCGAGTCTGTTACCACCGTCTTACACATTCTTGCAACAGCAGCGTCAGTGCTTTCCACTGTCGTGTTCCGCTTTGGAGGGTAAGGAAGTTGCGAAGATTCTTGACACCACCTTCTGACAGTACCCGATCAATCTGATCATGGCACGTCAGTCTTGGTATTCTCCGGTATCTCCATCATACCCCATTCGCATTGTATATCTGCTTTGTTAACCTTTCATCTACATATTATTCTTTCTACATGTTCGGACCAACATAATATACTATTTACTATGTACTTATATACTATTATGTATAAATTAAAATATAAATTATAAATACGGAAGTCTTTTAGTTACGCATCGCCTTTGTGGTCTAGTAGTCCAGCGTTGGCGTTGACCACATGAGGTCTCGAGTTCGATTCCAGGGTCGGACACTTAAGAAAAGTGTTTTTTTTTTAAGTTTCTGATAAACACAGAGTTGCCCGGGATTGGAAAGTGTCCCGTTGGCAATAGGCTTGCCACCTATCACATTTGTGGGACCAAGTATCTTCGGTTAATCGTGGGTGCACTTGTAGTATCTCTGCCGTCCCCTTCGGAGATACGGGCGTGAAGATACTTTTTTATTTGCTACGCTTTCACGGCTAAACCGCTGAACCGATTTTGATGAAATCTGGCATCAATATATTTGTATATTTGTGGTCAAACATAGGTTATATATATTTTTTAATGTCAACCCCTATGTGGCTAAAATGGGGAATGAAAGTTTGTATAAAAAACAATAACGATAACATGTTAATCTACTCGCTGGCAAACGTGCGCGGATTGGCTAGATAGGTAATTAAAAAAAAAATTCAAAACTTATCTACATATTATTCTTTCTACATGTTCGGACCAACATAATATACTATTTACTATGTACTTATATACTATTATGTATAAATTAAAATATAAATTATAAATACGGAAGTCTTTTAGTTACGCATCGCCTTTGTGGTCTAGTAGTCCAGCGTTGGCGTTGACCACATGAGGTCTCGAGTTCGATTCCAGGGTCGGACACTTAAGAAAAGTGTTTTTTTTTTAAGTTTCTGATAAACACAGAGTTGCCCGGGATTGGAAAGTGTCCCGTTGGCAATAGGCTTGCCACCTATCACATTTGTGGGACCAAGTATCTTCGGTTAATCGTGGGTGCACTTGTAGTATCTCTGCCGTCCCCTTCGGAGATACGGGCGTGAAGATACTTTTTTATTTGCTACGCTTTCACGGCTAAACCGCTGAACCGATTTTGATGAAATCTGGCATCAATATATTTGTATATTTGTGGTCAAATGTGGCTAAAATGTGGCTAAAATGGGGAATGAAAGTTTGTATAAAAAACAATAACGATAACATGTTAATCTACTCGCTGGCAAACGTGCGCGGATTGGCTAGATAGGTAATTAAAAAAAAAATTCAAAACTTAAGTTTTGAATTTAATTTTTTAAGGAATTTTCCTTTTAAGGAAAAAGCGGTTGAACCCTGACATAATATTATTAAATTATATTTAATATTAAATTATTATACTTTACCCTACATCGTAAACATTTCTTATAATTAAACACGGTGAAGTACACATATTTTAAGTTATGTAAGAAGTAATTTACGGGAATTGCGAGTTGGCAATGAACTTGAGAGTAGGTTGGAGGTGTGTCTTGCAAGTTGCAGGTCCTCAAGGCCGTTGTACCGCACATTGTATTTCTCACATCGATTTATCTAGCGGCGCGCGCCGACCTACCCCTCCCCGCGCACTTCAACCTCTTCTCCCTCTCGTATGTCGCCTTACTCCACGATATTTATCAGACACCTTTTCTTCGTGCTTTTGGAGAATTATTTATTCAAAGGTATACCTATGTAAAAGTAATTGTTATTCATATTCATAAGTTAATGTTATAATAATTAAGTAAATATACCTACTCATAACTTAGTGTACTTAACAGTAAGTGTTATTCATATAAATAAGTTAATGTCATAATAACTTAGGTACGTATATGTAATATGTTAATGTAATAGTAAGTGTTATTCATACTCATAAGTTAATGTAATAATAACTCAGGTAGATATTTAAATGAACAATGTAATAGTAAATATTATTCATAATCATAAGTTAAGGTAATAGTAAGTAGGTATTATTCATACTTATAATTTAACGTAATAATAACTCAGGTACCTACCTACTTGTATTTCAATATATGTTACAGTAAGTGTTATTCATATGCATAAGTTTATGTTGCATTAAATGTTATTCATACCCATAGGTTCTTATGTTAGTAAATGTTATTCACGAATATGAATAACATTTACTAACATAGGAACCTATGGGTATGAATAACACTTGTAGAAAATATTAGTAAGTAGTAGTAGAAAATATTGTACTTATAGAAAATATTAGTTTAGATGCATATCTAAACTAATATTTTCTACACTCTTTGTCGTCGGCACTTGCTGAAACTCCATTTTCATACAATAAGTACTTCATATCAAAAACACTTGTACTATTTCACAATAATTTTGAAATAGTGCAATGTTGTAGGTATATACTAATATTATAAAGAGGAAAGATGTATATTTTGTTTGTTTGTTACGATTTAATTCAAAAACTACACGGCCGATTTTAAAAGTTCATCCACCTTTTTGAAGCTATTTTATCCGAGAATGACATCGGTACATTTTTATTCGACTCGCGACAGGTCGCGAGTAGCTGCTAGTACTTTTATATAAAAGTAAATGTCATTCATGTTTATAGGTTCCTATGATAGTAACTGATATTTATATTCATAAATTTATATAATCGTAACTGCTATTACTTTTATAGGCTTATTTAATAATAACTATTAAAACCTTTTCGTAAATTAATGCAAGTGTAAGTTATAGGCTAATGTAATAATACCTGTTATACCTACCTACATATTCATAAGTTTATGTTAACGCTAGAGCTAAATTTCATATTGAGATATGGGTTCTTGTGATTAAAAATGTTACCTATTCGTATTCATAGCTTTATATAATAGTAGCTGTTATTCATATAACATAAAAAGTTTATGCAACACAAACTTTTATTCATATTATTATTCATAGGTTTATATATTGTATAATAATAATTGCTGTTTATATTTATAACATGTACAGTGTACATATTCATTTAGGGCTCTCTCTCTCTCTCTTAGTTTTGTAGTTGGTGATTTTTGCTTATTTAAATGTTATTAAATTTTAAGAATTTATTTATTTATTCTTATCTTATATACAAAAATCAGTTGCTGTTCGTTAGTCTCGCTAAAACTCGAGAACGGCTGAACCGATTTGGCTAATTTTGGTTTTGAATTGATTGTTGAAGTCCAGGGAAGGTTTTAAAGGTGAGAAAATATAGAAAAAAAAAGTAGTTAAAAGGCAGAGAAACGTTTGCCGGGTCAGCTAGTAATTAATTAAAACGGTGTTTGGGTGATATTACTGGTAATAGATGTATTTATTTAACATTGCTATCATGTTGATGTTAATCATTCAATAACAAAGATAAAATTATAAAAAATAAGATATATTTTCCTGGTTTCGAATCAGGAGTTTGACATATTGTTGTAAGAGAGCTTCAATTTTTCTAAAATAACATTTCACTAAGAGAAGAGAAAAGTGTGACATAACATTGGCTAATTGTTTGATTTTTGTTTAACTATAAATTTATAGAAAGAAAACCATGTGTAAGGTGAAGTCATATGCTTAAGTAACATTTTTTTTCTATTCTCTATATTATTTTATTCTATACTAGCTGCGCCCGCGACTTCGTCCGCGTGGAAAATTTTCGAAAAAAAAGTAGCCTAAGTTACTCCCTGTCATATCAGCTATCATCAGCCAGTGAAAGTCCCGTCAAAATCGGTCCAGCAGTTCCAGAGATTAGCCGGAACAAACCAACAGACAGACAGACAAAAATTGTAAAAAATGTTATTTTGTTATATGTACCGTGTATACATCCATATGCATTTAATAAAAGGCGGTTATTTTAATATTACAGACACTCCAATTTTATTTATTTGTATGTATAGATTTATTTCTACAATATTAGTAAGATTAATCATTATACTATGTCGCTTCATAATTATGCTGTGTTTTTCCTTACACCTGTAAATTTACAAAATAAATAATCAGACTCCTATACTCGTAAATCATATGTGAGCACCTCTGTGTGAGTTTTGAATTAAGTATGGGTATGTCATCAAATAAATCGTTTTCTGTTCTGGTAGAGTTGTGTGGGCGGGCGGCGGCGAAATACAGCAAGTGCTCTGATCCGAAATACTTGGTGTTACATAAACGGTAGTCGTGGGCGTTTAAACGATATAGGCTTAAAAAATTAGGCTTTTCAAAATAAGTCCATAAGCGCGCTTACGGATTTAAGCTGTTTTCGTTTAAACGTTGTTTAAGATACAAGAATTTAAATACTATATTAGCATTATTGAAGAAAAGTAACCTTATTTCAATAACGTTAAAAATCAAAATACAATAGCATAAAGAACCTTATTTCTATACTCTAAAACTCAATATAATTTTTCATTTTATTGGATTAACAACCTTATTACGATTCGTATAAGAAACGATAACAATTTGAATTGGTTATCGTATTATGCGGCTAAATTATTTTGTACTTGTTTACGCAATATTTGTGTCGGACTGACAACGCTTCGTTTTTGGTTGGTTAGTACTTTTTACAACGAATTGACAACTTACGTTTTTTCAAGTTCTGAGTTCCAATTAAACGGTGACAAAGTGACTCCAAGTTCAAAGTCGAATGTAATGTCAAACGTATTTAGAAATTAAAGATAAAATTTTTATTTGTTTAAGGTTTTAAATTAATGTAGCGACAAAATTGTCGCTTCATTAAAATATCGTTGGATAAATTACACGAATTGATCTAAACCCAGTTGCTCACTTGTGTTATAGGTGTTAATCAGTGATAGATACTAATACATAGAAATACATCTATATCTATATACATATAATAAAATCGTAGGAAAGTCAATGTATGTCCGGGGTAAACTCAAAAAGTACTGCATGGATTTACTTCAAATTTTGCATGAATATTACTAACAGGTCGGGTCAACATATAGGCTACATATTATCACGCTATCACCTACGAGGGAGGAGCTGTGCGGTGTAAACGAAGTCTGCGCGGACGAAATCGTGGGCAACAGCTAGTATATAAATAATTTAACATACATAATAAACACCTAAACTCAGAAATACAAATTAGCACCCAAATGTCCCGAATTTCCTGTAGGTACCTGTTTTTCTTCCAAAGCTACTTATATTTAAATGCTTGATTCGTTGTTCTTGGTAAAACTATTATGTTTGATCATATTTGTCTTATTTTATTATGTATATTTATTTATTAACACCTTAGAGTGGTTAGCGTAGTTTTTACTTTTTACTTACAGTGGTATTTAACAAAAATTAAAATGTAATAGCCTACAGTGAGGGAAGTTTTTAAAAAAAATGAAAATAGGCAGTAGCTGATCAACAGCGACAACGGACTAGTGGGTAAGCACAGTGCTCAGAGAAATTAAAATTTAAAAGTACCTTATAACGCGAACAAAGTCGCATGAAGTATTAACAAGTCGATCTGCACAGCTTTGCCCACAAGTAGAGTAACAAGTCATCATTATAAGGTATTTACACAAACTTTATCTTTATTTCAGCCCCATAGATGTTGATTATTGAAAAAAGTTACCCTATATTAGATCTCGGGTCTTCACCTATTTCCTTGCCAAACTTTATTAAAATCAGTTTACCGGTTAAGCCGTCAATGTGTGACAGATCGACAGAGAAATTTTCACATCTATACAAATAAATAAAATTAGTGTCTGTTTGTAATATTAAAATAACCACTTTTTACATGGATATGGATCTGTTTTGGTATATGTATCGTGTATACACACGATACATATACCAAAACAGCATTTTTTACAATTTTTGTCTGCCTGTCTATCTGTCTGTCTGTTTGTTCTGGCTAATCTCTGGAATGGCTGGACCAATTTTGATGGGACTTTCACTGGCAGATAGCTGATGTAACAGAGAGTAACTTAGGCTAATTTTTTTCGAAATTTTTCCACACGGACGAAGTCGCGGGCTTAGCTAGTCTATAATAATATTAGAATGGATACACATGCTTCTTTAAACACGAATGTCTATGCTCTCATACAAAAATTGTCCTTAATAAAAGAAATACAAGATGGTCTCTAAAATATATACCTACAAGCTATTTAACTGTAGATGATGATGTTAATGATTGGTTACTATCTCTTTTATATGAATATAATTTTTTTTTTTTTATATCATAAGATAGCAAACAAGCAGATGGGTCTCCTGATGGGAAGAGTCAACCATCGCCTATAGACACCAAAGATGTTAATGGTGCGTTGCTATCTTGTGGCGAGGTCTAATGCCACATGCATAAGTTTACCGGCTACCTTACCCTCCAAACCGGAACACGACAGCGACAAGCACTGACGCTATTACGGCAGGAATAGGTAAGGCGGTGGTACCAGACCCGGGCGAGACAATGCAGAACTCTACCACCTAGTAGCCACGATGGTAGTGACTCGATAGCCAATCGGTCGCCTTTTACGACCTGCCTGGCAGAACGGCAGTTGGCCTATTCTACAAAGGAGGCCGGGACCAATACGGCGAGAATATAATGCCAGAAACGTATAGTCCACAAGACATCACGCTGTTAAATGATAAACACATACTTGGAACTTCATGAGTGGCTTTTTTTGTCGAGTTTACCAAAGTTTTTTCCACAATTTTTTTCGAAAGCTCTCCGTTTTTTTCAAATAAGCGTGATCGAATATGCCGAATTTAAAAGTTTTTATTTCTGGATGGATACATACTTAAGTTTTATTGCATTTACAAGATAATTTAATAGGTCTGTTCGAAAACAATTTGTCCGGCAAAAATATTATACCGATGAGCTATGTAGCTACAACTTTACCACCACAATTATCTATTTAAGCATTTTGGTTGGGGACAGGAATTATAACATACTTAGATCATATTTGCTGATATTTAAATTATTATTAATCGCCTTTGTGGTCTAGTGGACCGGTATCTGTGTTGACCACATGAGGTCCGAGCTTCGATTCCCGGGTCGGGAAATTCAGAAGTGTTTATTCAGTTTTCTGATAAAAACAACCTTGTTCGGGATTTGAAAAGTACCCGGTTTGAGATAGGCTTGTCATCTATCACATTGTGGGACTTAAGTATCTTCGACTAAGCATGGGTACACTGGTTTGTACTCCTTCCTACATCTTCGGGGATACGGGCGTGAAGATATATATTTTTTATTAATGTTATCAAGTGGGATTGTGTCTGAAAAAAATCTTCCTGCGTTATTCCATACCAATACACACATAAAACCTGTATATGACTTTATCACAAGGCTTATGTTTTGGAGCACTTGCAGCATTTTCGAAAAAAGGAAAGAAAGAAAGTTTTAATAGATTCTAAAACATTTAAGAATTACATTACCTTCCAAACTAGAATACGACAGTGATATTTTTTCCCCGTGTTGGTCCCGGGCTCCATTGAAGAACAGGCCAACTGCCGTTCTGCCAGGCAGATCGTAAAAGGCAACCAAGTGGCTATGCGTGTCACTACCATCGCCCCTACTAGGTGTTAGTGTTCTGCATCGGCTCGACCGGGTCTGGTACTACCGCCTTACCTATTTCTGCCGCAATAGCGTCAGTGCTAGTCACTGTCGTGTTCCGGTTTGGAGGGTAAGGAAGCCGGTAAATGCATGTGGCATTAGACGTCGCGATAAGATAGCAACACACCATTAACATCTTTGGTGTCTATAGGCAATGGTTGACTCTTTCCATCAGGAGACCCATCTGCTTGTTTACTATCTTATGATATAAAAAAAAAACATGCACTGACGTTATTATATATATTTAGGTGGTTTTATGAACGTGGAAGACATGTTGCAGTGATCTACTGTCTAATAAACTCGGTAATAGTAATTATAATTTACTCCGTGTTGATACGGGTCACTTTTTGAAGAATAGAACTGCCTTACTACCAGTCGTCTCGTAAAACGTGAGAGAAGGCAAATTTCCCGTGTTGGTCCGGGCTCCTTTGAAGAATATATCAACTGCCTTTCTGATAGGAAGGTTGTAAAAGACGACCAATTTTCCATACGTGTCACTACCATCGTGACTATTAGGTGGTAGAAGTCCGCAACAACTCACCCGGGTATTTGATACCACCGCCTTAACCATTCCTGCCGCAATAGCGTTAATGTTTCTCATGGCGTTTTCCGGAGTGGAGGGTAAGGTAGCTCGTACACTTATGCATGTGGTATTGCCATCCCGCCACATGGTAGCAACGCTCCGTTAACACCTTTGGTGGGTGTCTATGAGCGATGGTTTCTTTTTCCATCAGGAGAGCCATCTGCTTGTTATATATCATCCATACATACACATGCTTATGATATAAAAAAAAGATTCCTAACGCATTTTACTTAAAAATATTAGGTTGTGCACTACTCCATGATGTAAATTTTAACTGTACCAAATTTCGTACTGGACCGCTAAACACGTGAGAAACGTTGCAGAAATCTACCGTCTGTTAATCTCGACAATAGTCATGATACTTGACCCCGTGTTAATTCGGGTCCCTTTTCGAAGAATAGATCAACTGTCTTAGTGTCGTAAAAGATAAAAGAAGGCTAATACGTGTCACTGACATTGTGATTACCAGCTAGCTCTTAGAATGCTGCAACATCTCGATAGGGTTTGTTACCACTTACCTATACACCCTACCTATTCCTGCCGCAATAGCGTTGGTGCATGTCGCAGTCATGTTTTGGTTTGGAGAGTAAGGTAGCCGATAAACTGCATGTGTCATTCCAATGGATAGAATATTAACGTCATTGGTGTCTTTAGGACATGTTTTCCTCTTTCCATCAGGTTTGTTTGCTATCCTATGAAATGAACATAAATAAAAAAGATTTTACCCTTTACTTTCCTTCTATAAGTTTTTTTCAGGGAGTCTTATATAATATCATGTTTTCCTTACTCGTATGAACACGCGAGCTTCTTAAAAAAGGTAACTAAGCGGTGCTTACAGAGTTAAGCAATTACCTATTTGTTCTTCAAGAAAGAACGTTTATTTTATACACTTATCTTTATTGTTATAGCTATTTTTTTACCACCCTATTGCTTGAATGGTTAGCTGATTATAGGAGAACAAACTCGAACTCCATTGATTGACTAGCAGTCAATGGAGCGAGAGTGCGGTTTGCGACGAGAACAGTCATTTGTGCAATGAGCAGATGTTTGTATTTCAGGATTTGGGTTTCCTCCTTTTGCCTCCGCATTGATCAGTGGTTCTCATTATTTTTATATTATAGGATAGGATAGCATACAAGTACAAAGCTCTCTCGATGGAAAGAGATTACCATCGCCTACATACATCAAAACTAGTATTGATAGACATCAAAGATAGTAGATGAGAGTCGAAATAGCTTTGGGTCTGAAATTGAGATATCTCTGGAGAGGGTCTAAGAGTGAGGCGAGCAAAACATATCATTAAAACTCCAGAAGATTCAAGCCTGTGCGCTCTTCACCAAAAAGAACTTCTTTATCAATATTCTTTTTTCAAGAACACCCCTTTCACCACCTCTGACAGCGTTAACAATTTAGGTGTCACAGTAATAATTGACGTCTAGCCCCATAATCATTTGAGAGGGCTTATCCTCTTAGCTTAGCTTTAGCTAAGTAATCTTCAAGTTGGTCGAGTGGTTAGCGACCCTGACTACGCAATCAGCGAGGCTCGGGTTCGATCCCCGACGGGGACAAGCATTTGTGTGATAAGCATAAATGTTTGTATTTCCGGGTTTGGGTGTTTATTATGTATGTAAAAGTATTTATACATGTATTTCTATGTATTAGTATCGTTGACTAACACCCATAACACAAGCAAATAATTTGCTTACTTTGGGGTTAGATCAGTAAGTGTAATTTGTCCCGTGAATATTTATTTATTTATGGCTATGCTTTAAAAAAAATTGGGGGTATTGGGTCGAGCTGGACGACACTTCACATCTGGCCATATGCTTATGTTTTATACGTGCTTTACAGGTGCGAACAATAACATAGAGTATTGTTCGCACATTTGGACAGGAGCACCTCAGTCTCTGCAATATCAATCTCCCCAATTTAATAAAATTTAACGTAGAGTGGTACGATTTGACGACAATCTTGTCTTGTCTTGAGCAACTTACCGCCCGGCCACGTGAAATTCGCGCGGGCAGATTTTTAGGCCACTGGACTTGCGTTCATCGCCGCGACCGTATAGTCCGAGAGCAAGGTGACTTTTTCAACTTTATCTCGATATTGCTTGGAGGGAAGTACTTTTGTACTTCAACACTTACTATTTAGAAGATAACGTATAGGACATGACTAAAATAAGAATCTTGGTATAGTATAGACGTTGAATTTCACAAGAAGTGTGAGAAATCCGTACCATATGAAGATAAATTTTTGGAATGTGTATCGAAATTCGAAACATTTGATTTATAGTGTTGCCGCTTAATAGTGCATTATCGATAGGGTTTTATTACCTCAGTAAGTACAATAATACTATCAATAAACAGGAATACAATCGATATTATTCGTGATTAAAAAAAGTAAACCATCAAAAGTATCGATACTATCGATAGTATTGCTATTTAATATTGCATTAATCACAATTACTATCGATAGTATCGATACTATCATAACTATTGATAGTCAACTTTATTCTTATACTGACCGATGCTATCGGTTGTACGAACTATCGATAGTATCGAATATATCGATAGATCATGCAATATTGTCTAACAATACTAATGATAAAATCGATACTATGTTTATCTCCAATGATTGATACTATCGACACAATCGATAGTTTATTTACTTGCAGCATTCAATTCTATCGATACTATCGACGTTATGGCGTTTCTAGATTAAAACTATCGATTTTTTGGCGACACTACTTATATTCTTATGAATATTCAACATTGTGGGAAAAAAGAAAAATTGTATCTCTGGACCTTGTTTATACGTATGATGTTGTGACCAAACTTACAAATTACTGGATTAGTAATTATTTGAAAAGTAAAGTTAAAATGTTCATAGAGTATTTTATCGGCAACTACACCTAAACCATTCTAGTTATTAGACTATTCACTAAGGCCACCGCCATGTGCTGTGCTGATTCATACATTGGTTTGGTTTCATTCGCTCGCCGCATCCCGCACCGCGCACACGATTCGCTCGGTAAAATTAGTCCTTCACCCCGCCCGTCGCCGCGCCGCGTGGCATGTATAGTACTTCCCCATACACTTGTTTCAAACGCCAGACGCTTCACCGTTCGCGCCGCGCGAAAAATCGCAGGCGCGAATTTCCCGTGGCCAGGCCGTTAGTCTCCGGATAGACTTTATATCTCTACCGACTGTATAATTTTTTCAAGAACTGAACATGTACCTAATGAGCTATTTGATTTATTCACACCAAATTGACGACTGGTCATCTACTATTATCCGATTTGCTCGTACTTTCTTTATAGATAGATACACGTTTAAACTCTAGAACAGTTTACACGCGATTTTTCGAGTAGCTTTAATGTAAGAATATTAAGAGGAGGGTCAATAAAATTGTCTGAAGCCAGTATCGCATTGGCAATCTAATCTTTTAATTTGTGAAGCAAATGGGCAACGTGGACCACTTTACATTAGGTATACCACTTGCTCGTGCACCTGTGGATATTGTAAAAAAAGTTATTATTCCGTGGCATCACTCCTTGTAAGGAGGATATTATTATTAGTTCCCTCACCCTGTAAACCGAAACACGGCAGTGACAAGCTCTGACGCTATCGCGGCACATGATCAGTAAGGCGGTGCAGTGGTATGGGCGAGTCGTTGCAGAATTCTAATACTTAGTAGTTATTTTAGATTTATCTTTCACTTTTATTTTATGCTACATTAGAGCAGCAGATAGCTTGTTCTTTAAGAAGTGCCCAGACCAAAGCGGAAAGACCATTTTTCTTTATAAACGTCCTGAACTAGCCCAGAATACTCTTACATAGAATGTAAAAGCTTATTTAAAAATAATGTCATGAAACTTAATTTTTATGATTCATTTCGTTTTATTATGTTATTATTAAGCATTGATATTTGTTTGGTCTTTTTTTTGTATTGTTCGAAATTCTTTAGTGCATTTTTGGTTTATGTTTTGAGTTTTTATTCTTATTATTTTATTTATTTAAAATTTATGCACAAACATATACAGAGGTGAACTTAATTCTACATAACATTGTCTATCAGTCAACCATAAACAAATATGAACAGTGTTTTAACGATAGGGTGCACTTATTACAATCGTTTACTAATGACATACCTTTTATTATTTATTATTAAAATAAATTCAAATTAAACAAAACAAGAACATAAAGCGATAATACAACATACTTATATATATATATATATATATATATATATATATATATATATATATATATATATACAAGTAATATATTACATATATAATTCTTTATACATTAACCTACTTAAATACATAGATATATACAAATATATATTTATATATAGTTATATAAATACACATAAACATACATATACTACATAACTATACCATAGCGCGTTACATCATTATTCTGCCAAATGTTTAAATAAAGAACGTTTAAAAGAAAATTTGAAGGGCTATTCCTAATGTCAACGGAAAGAGTATTCCAAAGCCTTACAGCTTCCGAAGAAAAAGATTTTTTTTTATATCATATGATAGCAAACCAGCAGATGGGTCTCCTGGTGGAAAGAGTCAACCATCGCCTATAGACACCAAAGGTGTTAATGGTGCATTGCTATCTTGTGGCGAGGTCTAGTGCCACATACATAAGTTTACCAGCTACCTTACCCTCCAAACCGGAACACGACAGCGACAAGCACTGACCATATTGCGGCAGGAATAGGTAAGGCGGTGGTACCAGGCCCGGACGAGACAATGCAGAATTGTACCACCTAGTAGCCACGATGTTAGTGACTCGTAAATCCAATCGTTCGCTTCTTACGACCTTCCTGGCAGAACGGCAGTTGGCCTATTCTTCAAAGGAGCCCGGGACCAACACGGGGGAAGATTTAGATAAGAAATTAGTATGACAAAAAGGTACTTGAAGAGTGGGGATATTTTCTGACCGAAGTTGACGTGAATGTGTGCCATGCTGATATTGGAATTTGAACTTAAGATATTGAGGTGCTTTAGGGTTATTCTTCGTATTTTTTTTATTTATGTGTTTTTACAGCAACATGTGTTTGTCTTAAATAAAAAAATTGTATTTCTGTTGTATTCCACATATATACCTATCGCAATAATATCGTTAAAAATGATAGCATTCTGGTAGAGGGATAAATAAATTTACCTCATGTATAGAATAGCAAAGCATATCAAAGCACAGTTTGCCGAGATCACCGAGGGAGTCCCTTGAGAATAGTTCTCGTACTAAATTAACTTAAGGTTACTCTGTATGCAGACAGTCGCGCCAAGTAACGAAGTCCTGACCCTGTGGAACCTTCTATACACTAACAAGTTTATGAGATAGACTACAATTCCAAGTTGCGCCTGGTAACGAAGTATTACTATTAAAATGAATTCACAAAATACCTAATAGAATCAGTCTAGTAGAATTTGACACTATAAAATAGTACAACATGGCATATTTTTATTTTTTTACAATATATCTAGAAGCTTTGGCGCTTACAAGGATTTGCTCATGAGAGCGGCTACACATTTTTTGCCCAACACCATGTTTATTAGCATTTGTATATTATATCTTATATACTTTTTTTTGTATAGTCTGTGAGTTAAATTCCATGTTTATTAATGAGACCATTTGTTTTAACCTTAAGTCTAACAATAAGCTTAAATCATTTAGAACCTCTAAAGGCGGGCATAATGTTCTAGTCAATAAATATTTCGATTCCATAGGATTTTCCATAGGATAATGCAACACAATAATTTTTTTTTATATCATAAGCTAGCAAACAAGCAGATGGGTTTCCTGATGGAAAGAGTCATCATCGCTTATAGACTCCAAAGATGTTTATTGTGCGTTGCTATCTTGTGGCGAGGTCTAATCCAATATGTATAAGTTTACCGGCTACCTTACCCTCCAAACCGGAACACAACAGCGACAAGCACTGACGCTATTGTGTCAGGAATAGGTAAGGCGGTGGGACTAGACCCGGGCGAGACAATGCACAACCCTAGTACCTAGTAGCCACGATGATAGTGACATTAGGTAGTAAGTAGAGTTGTGCACATATAATTGACGATATTGATAGCTTCATGTAATCTCATTATCATTTTACTTGCTAAGTTGATAGTCCTTATGCTGATCTGATTTCAAGGGCTTTGTTTGTAAATTACTTAAAAGTACTTTGTTCAGATTTTTGTGACTTTTCATACAGTTACATCCTTTTCTTGCCGTAAGAACCTTATTTTGACTGTACAAGTTTAAGCTTTCGCATTTTTTGCCAAAGAATTTTTAAGTATTAAAGGAATCTTACCACGCTTGGTTATTGAATTATTTTTCCGATATTTTGTCGCTGTTACAATCACTGTGAATATGAGGAAGAAATGAATACATTTGCGGGAAAAGACCTGGTAGTATACTGTTAATATTTAATGTTGATTATTTTTGTATTTAAAGATAAAGGAGCTTTATTGGTGATTCTTTTCTCAGCTGATGTGTATATGAAATAACACAGCATTTATTCAGGAGATGAAAATATAATTAGCTTTAATACACATAAACTAAATGCACTAGTAAAACTGCAATACCGACATCCAATCTCCTGTAATTTTAAAACCCTACGTCAGATTTTAACCAAATTTATATGAACAAATGAAAATTGTATTCTAACTATCAAAAACAAAATTTTCCAAATCAGTAAATAAATGACCTAGTTCTGAACTAATAAACATAAAAATAAATACAGCTAAATTAAGAACTTTCTCCATTTTGGAAAATGGGTTAAAATTAAATCACATTCAATTACCCGCTCTCGAGATATGGATACTACTCGGGAGGTTACTACTATTACTACTTGTAACAAAAATGAGTCGTTTTATTGATATAGAAATCGAGCATTAGTGAAATTCGTTTTTAATACGAATGACCGATGTTAATAAACTATTAATGAAACACTTTTTTTTCAAATTCTTAATAAGCATCTAAAGATGTTAGCCCCTTATCAGCTCCATTTAGTACAGGCAGACTCATATTTTTACCTGAATAATGTATACCTAATAACAGTTTCTTAAAAAAAATCTTCGCTTTCGTTACCGTGGCATAGGCGTAAGCTAAAACATTTATTCTTTACTTTCCAGTTACATTATTATGTACTAATAATAATAATAATATTGTACTATTATTCATGTAATAACGAAACGTCCAAGCCATATGTATGGGCGTGTATAGTTACGAACTTGGCTTTACATGAGATCTGATAACTTTTTGAGAGTACGAGTCATATTGTCTCGTCTTGGCAACATTTTACATGAAATGTTTTTAATGGTATTTTCTCTAACACTGTATTGGTCCGGACTCTCTTCGAAGAATAGATCGTCTAAGATCCTGGCAGTCAGTTTTTGAAAGTCAACCGATTGGTTATATTATGTGTCACTACCATCGTGACTACTGGGTGGAAGAGTTCCGCAACCTTTTGTCCAGGTATATGATACCAACGCCTTGCCTATTCTTACCGCAAAAGCGTCAATGCCTGTTATTGTCATGTTCCAGTTTGGAGGATAAGCTAGACTTGTGATGTGAGATGGTTTCTTTTACCAGGAAAGCCATCTGTTTCTTTACTATCTAATAAAATAAAATAAAAATACTATTATGGCAGGAAAATGTATTGCAGAGATACCCACCACAGGCGAAACGTTGCAAGAATCTACAATTTCATCAACTTTATCATTATAAATATACATAGTTGAAATATTAAAATGTTTCCCAAAAGTACTATTCTATAAATCAGATTTCGCAAAAATAATAACAAATTGGCAATATATTTGAGATTCACATATTGAATAACAGATTCTTTCGTAATAAATTTCGGTAGTTGTTGAATACAAAATAATTTTCTTCCACAAACATTTCACGACACGATTCAACATACCAGTACTACAATCAAATTGAAACGATTCAGATTACGATTTATGGCATAAATATGTAACAATATTTATTTATTATTATATTATCCTGTCACTATTATTTTTATTTTTTCTGTATCAAAGGAAAATGCATAGAGCAGATTACTTTCCTGACGGCAAGAAACAACAATCGCATATAGACACCAATGATGTTAATGGTGCGATAATATTCATGTAGCAGGGTGGTTAATTGGTTATATCATATGTATAAGTTTACCGGCTACCTTACTAACATAATACTTCGAATCTATTTTTTTATTTAAAAAAAAAATACTTCGAATCTAAGAGAATTAGCTCTATAAATCGGTTTACTATATAGTGTCAAGCTGGCTATTTTGCGGTAGGAATACGTAGGGCGTGGGTAACAAGCACATGAAGAAAACTGTAGAAATCTGCTACCTTGTAGTATTCAAACCGTGAAAATTTGATCGTCGGTATGTGTATAAGTCTGTGTATCTAAGGCTATCTCAAAGAAATGCCTTTTGCACGCCTCAAGCGGAGCGTTAAGGTCAAGTATTTTATGAACTCAATCTGTATCCATGGGCGTACCGAGGGGGGGGGAATGCCCCTTCCTGCCCCCCTGGAATCCATTTACCTCTCTACTAGCTATCCACTGTTGTAGATATTAAGATAAAACTCGCCTTAAAATGTTACCGTTGCCCCCCTTCCTGGCCTGGGTACGCCCATGTCTGTATCCGTTGTATTTATATTTCACTAATACAATAAGTAAGCATATGTAAAGAATAACCCTTTTATAAACACATTTATAACCTTTAAAGTAAAGTAAACCTAAAAGTATAAAAACTGATTTTAGAATTTTTTTCGTGTTCGTCCGAATGTTTGTATGGATGAATATGCCACGCTTTTGCTGAAAATACTTAACACTTTTTATAACTTCGGTAAGCTACGAGATTTTTTCCTTTTGACAATTTTCTAATTCAGTGTTGTCTTAAAATGAGCGTTGTGATGCGTGCATTTTTGGATTTTCCAAATTTTTTGGTTTTACCTACACTATTAGTATTTATTTTAACCATAATCAGGATTTATATGAAATTAATTTGTTATTTAAAAGAAAATTTAACTTTGAAATATTATACATATATTGAACATCTTGACGAAAGGTTTATAAAAAAATTAAGTCATACAAACGTTTCACTTAGCTTGGCTGATACCTATAAAGCGGGTTATTCATGAGAGATTCAACAAAGCAACGGTTTTATTTATGATTTTTGGCTGAGTTTCAATAAATTTTAAATATTCATGGTTGTGTTTATGCATTTCGTTCATGTCTTTAATACTTTATTTCGAAACAAATTGCAAGACGAAAATAATGCTATGGCTTTGAAAAATGGACCATCGGATTGTTTACCAGGTAAAAGGCGAACGATTCTTACTATCATCTGCTCTTCTACTAGCGATGGGAGTTATAGCTACTTTTATTTCAATATCACGTCGTGAAGTTGTTTTTTGTCACTCATATCACGGGTGATAAATCACGACTGTTAAATTTTGCTAGTAATGATAATTATCACAGTAGGTGCATTTTATTCCATATGTTCCTATTTATAAGTGACTAGCTTACCCGGCAAACGTTGTTCTGCCTTTTTAAATACTCTTATTTTTTTTCTATATTTTCTCACCTTTTAAACCTTCCCTGAACTCCAATAATTAATTCAAAAACAAAATTAGCCAAATAGGTTCAACTGTTCTCGAGTTTTAGCGAGACTAACGAACAACAATTGATTTTATTTATATAGATTAGTAAAGTCAAATATCATATTAAACATATTTTCTCTTCTAGCTAGTGCTTCTAGCATGGTGTTGCTCAAATGTTGTTGCTTTGTCTCTTTCGCACGATGGATTTCTGTGAATTATAAGCATAAGTTAAGTAGTAGCTAAATTAATTCAGGCTTGCGTTATATATACAACGGATGGTTTCGATGCATATTACTGGTGTGACACGTGATTTATTTTATAACGAGTGATATAACCAGTGATCCGTCAAATGCCTATCTACTACACGTCTCACTAGCATCGTGGCGGTAAGATTTGTAGTCTCGCCCGGATTTGGGTACCACTGTCTTACCTATTTCTGCCGCTATAAAATCAATGCTTTATCGTGTTCCGGTTTGGAAGGTGTCATAACCGGTAAACTTATGCATGTGGCGTTACCATCCCGTCATTTGGATAGTAATGCATCAACCACATTTTTGGTGTCTATAGGCGATAGTTTCTTTATACGATAAGATAAGCAAACAAGCAGATGGGTTTCCTTACGGAAAGAGTCAACCATCACCTATAGACACCAAAGATGTTCGTCTATTTCGATCAGAAAAGACATCTATTTGTTTGCTACCTTACGACATAAAAAACTAATATTGATAGAAATGCTAAGGTAATTAATTAAAAATAATTATTACATTTTATATCAATGATTACAAAATATATTTTGTCTTAGTAAATATCACGTTTACTTTTTTTAAAATTTAATTTAAATATTTAAAGAAAAAACAATCTTAATCCAAACATTTAAAATAAACAAGTATTCTCCAGATGGAAAAAATAACATAAGCTTATAAATGGCTACCTGACCTTTCAAACCAGAAAACGTCAGCAACAAGCACTTAATATGCTACTGTGACAGAAACAGGTAAGGAGTTGATACCAAATACGGGCTAGATATAAACTAATTAGAGAAATGTAATTCACCCATCAGAACATTTAGACGAATTTTGTTTTTATAAATATCGTTGATCTTTAAGTTGCCTATGAAGTGAGACACTAGCTTAAGGCTCTGAGTGTACCCAATCCATTAGCTGATTTACTCAAAGAGTTTTATTACGGACTCAATGGTAAATCAATCACAATCGAATCCATTTCACTTCGAATGAACTGGAACATTTTAACGGTTATAGTGAAAAATTGATGTCCTTATCTAAAATTATTGAAGACGTTACCACATTTAGGTGCAAGTTTTTTTGTGGTCGACAAAAATTGTGCCAAGAACTAAATACATGTAATCATGGTGGTTCCTGTGTGGAGTGATAGAATGAATCAAATTATAAAATTGTACTATGATTTACCACAATTCACTAGTATTTCGGCTGGTGAGATAAATATCATCACTACATGAACATATCGAACCGATAGTTTTAACAGTTTTTTTTACATCATTAGATAGCAAGCAAGCAGACGGCTCTCCTGATGGAAAGAGATACCACAACCAACAAACAAAAGAGATGTTATTGGTGCGCTGCTATCCATGTGGCCGGATAGCAATGCCACATGCATAAGTCTACGGACTACCCTACCTTCTAAACCGGAACACGTTGATGTTTGTTGACGATATTGTGGTGACGAATTTCTATTCGTCGCCATAATATCGTGGTTTTGAGGACCTACCACACCACCATACCACCACCACCACATACTCGGATGAGACGTTGCGGAACTCTATCATTTAGTAGTCACGATGGTAGTGACACATATCCAATCGATTGCTTTTTACGACCTGCCTGGTAAAAGGGTAACGGGTCTCTTCTTCAAAGGAGCATCACACGGGGAACCTAGAAAATATTTGAGTGATTCACCGAATCAAAATTTTCAGAGTCCCATAATTTTATCTGTTACCCGATTCGAGATTTTTCGAAGATAGAAAAGATGGTTAACTCATCAATACGAAGCTGTTCACAAAAATTCAGCTTGTTATTAATTAAAGAAGTTTGTTCGTGGGACCACGGTTACATTAGTTATGTTTAACCACATGCTTAACGATATCTGCGTTATTATAAATATTTGAAAAATCTGGTAATACTTATAGACCTCTTTGCGCTGATTCTGAATATACCTACTAATAACTCAAAATACCTAATAATGTTGAATACGTTGATTATCGACAGGACAGCAGAATATAAAGCTACACTATTACGGAGTAACATATGTTTCTTTTTTACCTAACTGAGTTAAAGAAAGGAGGACTGAGTAAAAACGACTCAAGACTAGTCGTCAATAGTCTCGAGTCGCTTTTTCTTGTCTCGAAAACCGCCAAATACGAAAAGAAAGACCGAATCTTTTCTACACCAACACTTATCAGGCATTTAATAAAAGGCAGTAGAAGCCTAAACATGTAGCTACCGTTATGGCTATTAACTAGGAACATGTAGCTCGGATTTGGTTACACCTTTTTTCCCTGCCGCAATAATGTCAGCGCTTATCACCCTTATATTTGCAGCCTTTGAGATGAGTTTCGCATGAGGCTTTATGTACATACCACTCGGATGGCGGCACACCTTTTGCATCTTTGATTGAGAAGCGAATATCTTTCATTATATATTGTTCAGATATAGAGTTGGGGCATCTAAATATCCAAAAACATATTAGCCAATAATTGACTCATAAACTCGTTTTGCCCCTTCAGTAGCCTCATTGTCTTGGTGCGGTAAGCGCGCATTTTAATGTTGGGACCATTGTTCATACTCCAATTAGATAAAATATAATGAAAAACAGTACGCCTCTTACAAAGCTACTCCTACAAGCGGTGCGTGGTTCAATTCACTCAGTCTTTCGGGGACAAATTGTACTATATGTGTGTTTTATCGACTGTATATTGGAAATTATAGTGGGGAGCTGTTTAATATACCGGCAGCCACGTTTTGCTATCGCACTACACGCCGTAATGAGAGATTTCACTCACACCACATTGGTGATTAGTCATCTACAACTGTTCGATTTGCTTGAACCTTTTTTAAACGATTAGTTAAACCCTAGAATAGCTCACCTCACACGGGTTTGTCGAATTGTTTTGACATTGGAATTTTTAAGAAGAGGGTCAATAAAATTCTAAGAAGCCGGCATCGCATTGGAAAATTAGATACTTTTTGTGTTGCAAATGTCTCTGTGCAGTGGTGACTGCTTCTCATTAGATGATCCACTTGCTTGCATGCCTACAGTTACCATAAATAAAAAGCACTAGAACGGTCAACGCCAATGCTCATTCTTGACAATAAAATTGGCGCTTTCCTTGAATTTTAAGCAAGATGAACGTTGCCGTTGCTACTCTGCATTTGATGAGTGTAAATTTTTATTAAAGAATATATTTTATCATTACTGACCAAACATAAAATAACATGGAACTTTGAGTCTCGGATCACAAAGTTTTCCAGAATGTTGAGAAACACAATTACTTTCTCGTTACTTCACCCCACGAAATTATATATATTTGTTCTGTGACTCGTACGTATTTAACGGAGACAAACATCCCATCACAGTCACTGTGTATAATTACATATCTGGTTTCTGGTCACTCTAATAATATAATAATATAATAATAAATGTTTATTTCAGAAAATCACATAATCAGACTTAAATCTATAATTACAAGGTATTCTTAGATATTTATGATATAACGTGTGCCTGAACTAGGAAAACCTGTGTTTCAGGCTGAAAGAGCAAGTATACTTTAAATAACTAATCATATTTTATCATTTATACTACAAATAGACATAACTTATAATACAAAAAAAAATACACAAAATACACGTAAATAGGTAAAGTCTACTCTAACCTTATTAACAAATTCTCTGTGTCTTCGTAGGACAAACTTTGTAAGGATGACTGGAGACTTTTTTTGCATTTATGGAAAGATAATTGATAAATATCTAACAGTGCATTTAGTCTATTGTAGAGATATGGGCCTAGAAATAAGTAAAATTTTGTTACAAAACTATGTTTTATGGCAATTTTATGGGAACAAACTATATCTTTTCTTCTTTTGTTAGTAATTTCTGTACAGTAGGGAAGAGCTGCGTGCTGTTTTAGTACTATGTTTAGTATAAAAAGCTGTCGGACTGTTAGCACTTTACATGATTTATAAAGAAGGTTAGTGGAGAACAGGAAAGGGCGAAATGTAGCCACCTTGAGAATTGCTCTTTGCGCTCTCTCGACGGATATTAGTAGCGTTTTAGCTGCACCACCCCATGAGGTAATGCAGTAAGTTATTATTGACTGACATAGAGCAAAGTAAACTTGCCTAATTATTGTAGTGTTAGCAATATAGCGCAGTTTTTTAAAAACAAATATCAGCTTTCTTATTCTATTACATAAGGCCCCTATATGATATTTAAATGTAAGATTTTCATCTATCAATATACCGAGGTATTTTATTTTATTTGTGTTTTTAATTGTTGGACATGCACATTGGTTATTATTGTGGTCATTACAGCAATGAGCGATTAATTTTGAGTTCAATTCGGGTGACTTTCGCATTGAAAACTTTATAAAGCTAGTTTTGTCCGTATTCAATGTTAATAAATTACGCCGAAGCCAGCTGTTAACAATATTAAATCCCTGTTGTGCGTGCTTATATAATTCATTTTTTGAATCAGATGAGAAAAGAATGGCAGTGTCGTCTGCGTATGATATGATTTTGCCGTTATCTAGCTTTAGATTACAAAGGTCATTTATATATATCAAAAATAGAGTTGGTCCTATAATACTACCTTGGGGAATTCCAAAGGAAGTGTTTTCTTGTTCAGTACTAACAACACTACCTATTTTTACGCATTGGGTTCGTTCTGCTAAATAACTGGTAAAAAGTTTTAACTGCTCGCCCCTTACGCCTATATTTTCAAGCTTGTTCAATAGGATAGGGATTGAGACTGTATCAAAAGCCTTAGCAAGATCAAGAAAGATTCCTAATGTATGGTTGCCTTTATCAAGTTCTCGTGCAAGAAACTCCGTTAGATGATGTACAGCGTCAGTAGTCGATAATTTAGGCCTGAATCCAAACTGTGTTTTCGATAATATCGATTTTTCCTCCAAGTAATTTACCAGTCTTTTATTTATAATTTTTTCTAGTATTTTAGAAAAAGAAGGTAATAAGGAGATAGGCCTATAATTAGTTACATCAACCTTGCTTCCAGATTTAAAAATAGGGATAACAACGGCTTTTTTAAGACATTTTGGAAAAAGTCCTAAAGACAAACATTTTTGGAAAATATATGTTAGTGGACTCTGACATTGGCAGGTCGTGGTGTGGCCGCTTCAACGTATTAATTCTCGCGTTAATCTTTTTAATGAACCGCCACTTTAGTTATCGCCTAACGTCAAACGGCGTCAAATGTGAATGTCGTTTGTTTTTACATCTACATTAAATGTTCGTCATCGCGACAACGGCATTTCTCGCTAGTGTAGCTCCACTAGGCTGGAATAAGGTGAATAAAAGTAAGGTGAATAAAAATGATGATTTGCGCTGTAAATTTATATTATTTTTATTTATTTATTTTACGTCATAAGATAGCAAACAAGCAGATGGGTCTCCTGATGGAAAGAGTCAACCATCGCCTATAGACACTAAAGATGTTAATGGTGCGTTGCTATCTTGTGGCGAGGTATAATGCCACATGCATAAGTTTACCGGCTACCTTACCCTTCAAACCGGAACACGACAGCGACAAGCACTGACGCTATTGCGGCAGGAATAGGTAAGGCGGTGGTACCAGACCCGGGCGAGACAATGCAGAACTCTACCACCTAGTAGCCACGATGGTAGTGACTCGATAGCCAATCGGTCGCCTTTTACGACCTGCCTGGCAGAACGGCAGTTGGCCTATTCTACAAAGGAGGCCGGGACCAACACGGCGAAGGAGGCCGGGAATTATATATAGGAATTACAAAAACCTTAATTTTCACGGGGTTGCTTTGAATTTGAAATCTCGTGTGAGCATAAGTTAATTTGAAAAAATGTTTATTCGTGATCCAAAAATTATTAATATTTTAAATTTTAAAGCCGTAGTTCATTTTCGTTGCCGTCGTTCGAAGTTTTTTTTTTTCTTCACAAAGTTTGCGTTGGGTAACGTGAAACTTTATACACTATCTATAGAATACAGATTTCTTGACAGTCGGTATATGCCTTTATCCTCTATTTGAGTTATATAATACAGAAGAAATTATTTATTGTTATTTGATGAGCAACATTATCTAACCTTGGTTTCTATGCAAACTTTCAGTAGGCACTTATCGTTCTCCTTTTCAAAAATTCATCCATAGTCAATGATTGTTTTGTAGATAATTGTATTTTTTGTTTTAGTTGTCATCATGAAAATAAATAAAGCTTTGGCTATATTTTGCTGGAAACCAATTTTTATGCTAACTTTCTTCAGTACTTTTCTATTTAAGATGGAATTCACTTGCTAACCTGTTATTATTACTTGACTCTAAACAAATTAAATAACGAAACTATTTAAGTGCTACAACATTCTATTTTATTATATTCTATTCTAAGATATAAAAAGTAAAGTTTATCTATTCTGGATACAACATTAAATTAATCTCTGTATGATTGATTGCGATCAAAAAGCCAAACATACAAGAGTCTAAGTTTGCAAATTTTTGATATTATAGTAGGATCATACAGTATAAGTAAGTTTTTTTAAATACCAATAAAATGTTACTCTATTTTTGCAATACATTACGTCAAGAATCGTTAACAACGGTCTCTTTAAAGTTACTTACCTATATTTCCGTAGTATGTTTGTATCTATATCTATATCTAAGCATATAGCATTCACTTACTCTGAGTGAATACTATATGTTATATGTGTAATAGCAAACGTACGCTTGAATAAGTTACTTAAGCGTGTGTTTGCTCTTACGTAATTGAATTACTCGTAAAGTATTTATTATAAAAAATAGTTACTCTGCATGCAGTAGTATTTGATACAAGGGCTATAATTCTAAGGTAGATATAACTCAGATTTGCTTATAAATCTAAGTTAGATAGTAACATTAACTATATCTTAAAACTGTTTCTTGAGACATTAAATAACCGATCATTGCGTCCATTAGAAATAAAACGTCAATGAAGGCGGGGTTGATTATCCTATTGTGGTTTAAGTTTATGATCTTCATAAAAGAAACAGTTTAATGATCTATTAGAAACGCAAAACTACCATTAGTTACTGCTTAAGAATCAGTTTTTTTTTCTTACTCTTATCTATTCTATTATTTTAGAACGATAGCTCGCTGATCTCTAATAATAATTAAGTAGTTTGAAGTGTTAACTTATATATTTAAATTAAACATTCCTTTAAAATATTTAATTAAGTCACTCAATTTATTATTAAGTAGCCGTTTCTCGCGTTGTGTCCTGCGTAGGTCATCGTGCAGGAAAATTTAAATCACATAAGAATGTAGCTTGCTACTGGGGAAAGAATTTCCAAAATATGTATAGTAGTCTCAAAAATTACTTCCTATAAAGCAACTTACGAACTTTACCTCTTTGTAATAAAATATAGTTAATTAGTTTAGAAGAAGCATCATTTACCGTCGGGATTAGGGACAGTTAGAGTTAAGTTTATAGCAGTTAAGGTATTTAATAATGCTATTTATTTAAAATACTTAAAAATAATACAAAAAAAATTGTCAATGAAAAAAGAAAACAATGATAAGAGTTTTTGTATTATATTTAAAGTGATATAAACTTCTGTTACATAAGTTATTAAAAGCCACAGACTACATGAATACTAAAATGAATACTAATAGACATGGTATTTGGCAAGGAAAGTGTAGCCGGCCGTGTGAGCAAACGCTCATATCACTGTCAAAATTATGGAAAAATATTGGCTCCGTTAACGCTACAGTATTGACGTACATTGCTTACTAGTAACTGGAATCATGCATGGCATTACGCGTGTGACGTGCAATGAATTGCTCAGCGATATATATGCACTTTTCACATCGATTATTGGTACTCGTTCAATTTTACGGGATTCATATGGCATGTATAGATAATTTGTACTAGTCGATAATTTGACAGGCTACGCTTATAATTTAAACTTTTCTGTGTCTCATATTTTAATATGTTTTAATTTTATATTATTATACATATTCTAGGATTAGGTATATATAACTCGAATCGTTTAAAAAAGTTAAAAAACCATCATAGATAGACTTTTGCAAATTCGAAAAGCGTAAAACAATAGGTAAATGTAGGTAATTATTTTATTTTTTCTAAATAATCTGTTTTCTAAATAATCTGAAAATTTATAATACTCTTTTACACAGATTTATTTGAACGCATTTTTAAAATTTACCTATTGATAAATATATATCTTAAAGCTTCGGAAAATTTATTGTAAAATCTTATACATTGCCCCAAATAGGAGTTACTTATTCTATGAAGACGAGATGTATACATAACAAATTCCATATTGTTCCTTATATTTAGTAAGTGTATATCACATTTTTTAAACAAGCAAATATTTTTACTCAAGTATCTCAAGTTCTCATATACTTGTTGGAATATTACAGTTAAAATATTGATTTCTTTAAATTTTCTTCTCAAGAAAACCCTCGTACGCTACGTCACATTTCCCATATGTTTGCTCTGTTGTCAAACAAATATAAGCGTTAAACATTTTTTTACTTTTGAAAATTAAAGATTTGCAAACATAATGTCCTAAGATTTTTAAAACAACTCAAAATAGAAAGAAAGGGGTTAATTTTGAGCAAATTGTTGTTTTTTTTTCTAAACTTAAAGTGAAAGATTTGAATTATACGAAGTGATATAAATGATTTATAATCCTAATTATTTTAGTATGCAAACATGTTAATAGAGTGTGAAATTTCATAAAACTACATGTTACTAGTTACTCGCGCCATTTGTAAGAAAATTACAATTATTAAATTAATACGCATGCAAATGTGTCCATACTTCTAGATTATTAGGTGGTCCAAATTTCAATGCTTCTAAATCTAAACGTGAGGTATTACTAAAAGACATATTTCGAAGGTTTATAAACTTTATATATAGAATAGTATATAGCAACACCTAAAAGATGCTGATTTATGATATCGCACGATGGACCGAGATATTGTTTGATAGCTCGCACATTATATTACAATAATTAAGAGCTTAATTATTGTGATATAACGTGCGAACTATTTATTTTCTTCTAAACTATCTTCTTCTTCACAAACTAGTACAAGCCCGAGTTTACTGGCAAAATTGACATTTTTTTTATATCATAAGATAGCAAACAAGCAGATGGGTCTTCTGATGGAAAGAGTCAACCATCGCCTACAGACACCAAAGATGTTAATGGTGCATTCCTATCTCTAATGCCACATGCAGCAGTTTACCGGCTACCTTACTCTCCAAATCGGAACATGACAGTGACAAGCACTGACGCTTTTGCGGCAGAAATAGGTAAGAGTGTTACCAGACCCGGGCGACATGTTGCAGAACTCTGCCACCTAGTAGTCACAATGTTAGTGACACATACCTATAGCTAATCTGACACCTTTTAAGACCTGCCTGGTAGAATGGCAGATGGTCTATTCTTCAAAAGGGATTCTTCTATGAATAAAATGACTAGTTTTATAGAACTTAAACGGAACTAAATTAAATGGAACCACATTCGAAATGTGCACGCATCGCATTCAAACTGCATACAATACTATCAAAAATGAGCTACATTTGCCTAATATTTAAAATTTAGTGATAATTACGAGACCATCAATGTTAATTTATTTTAAAATTTCTATAGTATCCATTTTACCAGTTCTATTAAAGTTTATGATTGTATATACCAAATTTTACAATAATATCGATAGTATTGTAGCGTGTCCAACGTATTGTCACATTTATCAACAATCAATAAATCAATAACAATAGTATTGATACTATTAATAGGATTATTGACAGTATAAAAAAATGATGTGGTGTCGCGGGACACCAGGTAGGAACGAACTTCCTTCGGCTAAACGGCACTACTCGCTTGTGTACGCGACTGTCGCGCCTGCGCACGTCTCATTTAACGCTTTTATTCCACGCATTTTTCTTACGGTTTTACTGTCACATTTTTTTCAGTTCGGTCAGCAAAATCCCTATCCCCTCCAAGCCTGCCGTAAGGAACTTCGTTCCAAAATTATCGGTCATTGTCGATTAATTCGATATTTAGAACTTAGTATCGTTAATTAGACTATCGATATTCGAGCATCGACGGTCAACTCTTATTAAATTTGAATTTTTATTTTTGGCGTTCTAATTGATTTTGAATTTTATACTCACACAAATACGTCAATGTATGTACATATGAATTGACGTATTTGTGTGAGTGTAAAATCTAGCTGCGCTCGATGTCTAAGAAACGTCACGAGAAAGCGCCTCCATTTACTCCGTGCTAAAAGCTATATCAAATACGGTGTGTCGTTATAATACTTTGATCAAACCTTTACGCTTAGTATCATCATTATGTTATCTTTGTAATTATTACTTTTAATATTTGCTGATAATACTATCAATTGCATGGAACTATTATCATCTTAGATCAATTGTATCATATGAAGTGGTTGGTTTCGCATCATAAGTAACATAATTTTTTGAAGGAAATACATATTGTTATGAAATGCGTGCTTGTAAAAGATGGATTATAAAGTTTCTTGCTCATATATTGTCTAATTTTAAGACATTCTACATTAATCAGAAGCAAGCATAGAATACGTAGTTATGGCATTTAATGAGAAGAAATGTTAATGACACCCAAGTGGATCGCCATTGTACCAGTGGACCATTTAATGGTCAAGACGTTAGTGACAAATCTGGTCTTAGCTCGCCTTTTCTATGCGGTCTCATATTATAGATTCCATTTAAAAATAATTTTATTTGCACCGACCACATTTGTTAAAAACTTTAATTTTAGCAGTTATGATATTTAACATGCCGTGTGATGTCATAATTAACATTGCTTTTTTATTTGTTTCAGGAATGTGCTGCAACAAGGCTTCGTGTACTTACAGATTGAAATAAACTAGAAATGTATTTTAATATGATCAAGCTATCTGATTACTATCGATTGCATACGTCTCGTTAGACATTAAGAAGGAAAATATAGCCGAAATGATTGGAAACCTTAAGATTATCTTCACAAAACTTCTTATGTGTATATTTGTATCCGGTGTTTGTGGACGATCTTGGGCGAATCATCATGATACAACTACATCTACTACTCAAACTACACCTACAACGAGCCCAGCTCCTAAAAATTTTCATAATGATCCCCTCATAGTGGAAACGAAGAGTGGTCTCGTTAAAGGATATGCTAAGACAGTAATGGGTCGTGAAGTCCACATTTTCACTGGAATACCATTTGCTAAACCTCCATTAGGACCATTAAGGTTCCGTAAGCCAGTTCCCATTGATCCCTGGCATGGTGTGCTAGAGGCGACTGCAATGCCGAACAGTTGCTATCAAGAAAGATATGAATACTTCCCTGGATTCGAAGGTGAAGAAATGTGGAATCCTAATACAAATATATCGGAAGACTGTCTCTATTTAAATATATGGGTGCCTCAACATTTACGGGTGAGACATCATCAAGATAAACCTATTGCTGAAAGACCAAAAGTACCTATTTTAGTATGGATATATGGCGGAGGTTACATGAGTGGAACAGCCACACTTGACCTGTATAAAGCTGATATAATGGCTTCATCAAGTGACGTTATTGTTGCTTCAATGCAATATAGGGTTGGTGCATTTGGGTTTTTGTATTTAAATAAATTCTTCTCGCCTGGAAGTGAAGAAGCTCCTGGTAACATGGGTTTATGGGATCAACAATTAGCAATTCGTTGGATTAAAGATAATGCTCGTGCATTTGGGGGTGATCCAGATTTAATTACTCTTTTTGGCGAATCAGCTGGCGGTGGAAGTGTAAGTTTGCATATGTTATCGCCGGAAATGAAAGGTCTATTTAAAAGAGGTATTCTTCAATCTGGAACATTAAATGCGCCTTGGAGTTGGATGACTGGCGAGAGGGCGCAAGATATTGGAAAGGTTTTAGTAGATGATTGCAATTGCAACAGTAGTCTTCTTGCTGCTGACCCTAGTTTGGTTATGGATTGTATGCGTGGAGTAGACGCGAAGACTATATCCGTACAACAATGGAACTCATATACTGGAATACTGGGGTTCCCTTCAGCTCCAACAGTCGATGGAATATTTTTGCCTAAAGATCCTGACACAATGATGAAAGAGGGTAATTTTCATAACACAGAAGTTTTACTTGGAAGCAATCAAGATGAAGGTAATAAGTTATTTTATTATACTTTTATAAAATTGCTCGAATTAACATTCATCCTCCTCTTTATTGTTGTCGCTATATGGTAATCGCTGTCGTGTTTTCATGTGATTCTCAGATCGCAGATACCTGGCCCTTATTTATGCTTAATTTCATGTAAATCTGTTTATTAGCCGTTTAGATGTCACTGTGTAGCACACATTCAAACTTCGACCTTCTATGATATTATAACATGTTAGTAAACATTCTTAGGTTGCGGTCGGTATTTTTCCTCGTTGATCGGAAATTATAGTAATTAATAAGATCTATATATATATATATATATATATATATATATATATATATATATATATATATATATATATGGTCCTAGCAATCTTTTCCGACTATTTTCACGATGACGTCAGTATGTCTGTATATGTGTATGTGTGGGTATGTAAACATATCATAACTTATGAACGGCCTGATTGATCGAAACGCGGTTTGATGACATTCGATTAGATTCTGCTCAACTTAAACTTCCTGAAAATTTGAACCAAATCGGCCCAAGATCTTGAGAAATTTTGAACAAATCTGAAAAAAAATTTGGCTAAACAGTATTTTTTAATATAACTTCCAGATTAATGTACCGATTAAGTACAAAAACTAAACACCTCTATTCTTCAAAAGATTACGTCTAATGCATAAATTGCATCAAAATCGGTTGATCCGTTTGGGAGAAAACGTTGACGAAAAATTTTGAAAATAGTGTTTTTTCAACATAACTTCGAAATTTTTCAACTAAACATTTTTTGTTATTCTACGATATTTTAGTACTAAAAAACTACGTGGAACGCCCTGTCTAAAATTAAAGTTGAATCTATTAATTAAATATATTTTCAAAAGTTACAGCTTTTCAAATATTAAAATTACATCGTTTTTAGCAAATTTACTTAATATTTATGAGATAACTTTCAGGGTTATACACTGATTGACTTAAAAATCTTATTAGCTTTATTCCTTTAAAACTGCGTCAAATACCGTTAATTGGGTCAAAATCGGTCAATTTGTTTCGGAGGGAAAATTTTTGAAAAAAATGTCATTTGACATTGCTTGGAAAATTTTTAACCTATCGATTATCTAGCTAAAGCAATATTTTAGATCTCAAAATTGAGTTGAATGTCATTCAAAGGTCAAATTTAATCAGCGTTTATAAAATATACAGCTTTTCAAAAATTTGTTCGGACTGCAACGTCTATATTATGTTTTTAATCTTTTGAGCTTAAAATACCTTAATTTAGCGAGAAGTTTTAATAAAATATGAGAGTGACTTTTCAATAATTTCACAAAATATAAGTCGCTAAATTGCAACTTTACTAATGTATTATATATCATCACGCCCGGATCCCTTGCAGAGTGAACAGAGTCAACCGAACATCTATAGACTTTCCAGTTTACCATGATTGTCGTTGTCGGCCGGCTTGTCGTTTGGCGAGAAAGATGATGATCCTTATCGCTGCATTTTACCGACATCTTCTACCGACATCTAACAATTATCGACTATTTCCGGACAGGACAGGACCGACAGTTTTACGTGGTCATCCAAGACATGGAAGTGGTAACACACTACGCCGCCAGGCTCTCCGAGTTGCTACTGAGCTTTTAGAATTTCGGAACTAACCTTGAAAGAACCTCAATAACTCTTTTGCCCGATTCGGGGATCGAACTCGGAACCTCATCATCTGCGCCGAATAGGTTAACCTCTAGACCTAGAGGCAGTCTAGTTAATTTTAAAGTTTAATGACTTTATTTTTATTTTTGTAAGTTCTAATTTAAAGTATATATAATATAATAAAAAATATAATAAAAAGATACATGGGGCACACTAAAAGTTTTGTACTTCTAGCTAATCGGAACTATTTAAATTTCAAAGGTTATATTTTTAAAACGTTGCAACATTCTTAGTAATAAAAAAAACAACTGGCGGGAAATGATTTGTCAATTTTTTATCACACATCAAAGTTCTACGTACGCAACGAAAATGGAATTAAGTCGAAAAGATTTTAGAGCGATGATTTTTTATGATTTTAAAAGTTCTCTTTCTCCGCAAGGCTGTGCCGCTCGTTTTGAAAATTCTTTTGGGAGAGAAGCACCTTGTTTGAGCACCGTGAGGCGATGGTTTGCTGAATTTAAGAGAGGTCGAGTTTCTTTACATGACGAATTACATGACGAAGGGCGGCTTTCAACTGCCGTCAACGAAAATAATGTGGCTACTGTTAAGCGGTTAATTGAAGAAAACCCCCGGACGAAACGGACAAGTCGAGGGCTATTGGGGATTGGTATGAGCCAAATTCAGAAAATTTTACACGAAGAATTGAAAGTTCAAAAATTTTGTTGTCGTTGGATCCCTCATGAACTGACAGCGGAGCAGAAGCGGGCTCGCGAGGAATGGTTCTCACAGATGCTACTATATTCTAATGCTGTTTATAATATTGTCTCAGGAGACGAAACGTGGATTTATTGTTTTGAACCCGAAAAAAAACAGCAATCTTATGAATGGGTGTTTGAAAATGAGAACAGGCCAACAAAAGTGAGACAGGCGAGAAACGTTGGTAAAAAATGATATAGTTTTTTTAGCTACGGGTCCCATCTGTACAATTCCACTTGAAGATCAAAAGAGTGTTAATGCCGAGTGGTATTCTATTATCTGTTTAACCAGGGTGTTAGAAAAAGTTCGCAAAAGACGACCCAAAAGCCGCATTCTCCTACACCATGATAACCCTTCTTCACACACGGCCAACAAAACTAAGTTATTTTTAGCTTCCAAAAAAGTACATTTCGTCACTCATCCTGCGCATAGCCCCGACCTAGCACCCTGTGATTTCTGTATTTTTCCCAAAATCAAAGATTTGATGAGAGGTTTTACTTTTATCAACTCCGAAGAGGCAGTGATAACGTTCAATCAGCACGTAGGAAACAAGCCTTCAGATCTGTGGTCCTCCTGTTATAAAAACTGGTTCGATCGCATGAAAAAATGTTTAAAAGGTAAAGAAGATTATTTTGGAAAGCAATAAACATACCGCCTTATTCCAAAACGAGGTCTAAATATAGTACCGACCTTAACACCAGTTTTATTACTAGTATTAGATGAAACGTTATTATAAAACCGGGTTTAGCGCTAGTCCGAGTATCTTCTATGGTTCTAAAGATAAACCTACGCGACCCCTAGTTTAACTTTAATACTAAGCTCAAAACGTCAAACTTCAAAGTTGACATAAACGTCGTATTTGTTGTGAAATAATTATTTGTAATTAAAATAATAAAAAATGGACATAAACGTAATTTATATAAAGGATTTGGAAGATTTGGATGTATCGGAAACATACCAGAAGCTTAATAGACCCCAAAGTCGAGTGAATCCGTTTCATTTAATTGACGGAGACTTTCGAAAAAATATAGATTCACAAAAAGGTTTGCCAGCCAAATAGTGGATTTATTGCGAAAAGATTTAGTTCATGACCCTCGGGGACAGGCTCTCAGTCCTGAGTTGCAAGTGGTTTGCGCATTACGTAACTGGGCTCGTCATGAGGTAAGTGTATAAACTTGATAATCTACATTACAAGCAATGCCAGGATATTTCAATTGCTGGAGAACTTACTGAAATATTATTATTGTTTCTATAGATTCAAGACGATACTGCCGACTTACATGGTGTATCTCAGCCGACTATTACCAAAACTTGTAAGAAAATAGCAGGAATTTTAGATGGATTGCCCCATAGATTTATAAAGATGCTAAATGCTACTTTAAATCAGCAAGAAGAAGCAATGAGGAAGTTTCGCCGTATAGCTAATTTTTGAAAGTTATAGGTGCTATAGACTGCACTGACTGATTGATTACGGTAAAAAAAGTAATGCTAGATTTTATAACAAAACCTAATCGTACCTTTTCGAGGCACTCAGGTTTTGTGCTTCAATAATAAATAAAAACAGACTAGCTATGGAAATACAGAAATATTAAGTAACTTGAAGTGCTGTTGTATATATATTATTGAAATGTTTACTTTCGCATACAGTATTTATTATAAACATTCGGATTAAATTACGCGCGTCACACATTTTTTTTTTTATTTTTTTTAGTTTATTTCGTTGTACGCTAACTCGATACGTGTACACATGTAAGTATATAGTGGAAATAAAAAGAAAATTCATATAATTTCAACGTTTTCAGATTTAAGATAATTTTCATAGCAAAATTACCTACCTAAAAGTACCTATATTTTATTTTATTATCACTTTCGAACTCATAAATCACTTTTAATAAACAATTTTCTTTCTTTTCATATAAATATGTTTGTTGTAATGGAACGTTGCATGTTACGCTGAGTGAATGAACGAATGGTTTAGAGTCATTTTAGCTTATAATCTGTGGAAACATGTTCATCCAAGGTCTATCTTCGGTATTAGCTAGTCCTCAGTTAGACTCGTTTTTGTAATAAGAATGAATTTTAGTACTGAATCTAACTTTAATACCGTAACAAGTCTAGACTTCTTAATCTTGGTTTAAACCCAGATTTAGGCCTGTTTTTGTAATAAGGCGGATACCACCTTATTACAAAAACTGGCCTAGATCTGGGTTTAAACCAAGATTAAGAAGTCTAGGCTTGTTACGGTATTAAAGTTAGATTCAGTACTAAAATTCATTCTTATTACAAAAACGAGTCTAACTGAGGACTAGCTAATTCCGAAGATAGACCTTGGATTAACATGTATCCACAGATTATAAGCTAAAATGACTCTAAACCATTCATTCATTCACTCGGCGTAACATGCAAATTCCGTTACAACAAACATACTTATATGAAAAGAAAGCAAATTGTTTATTAAAAGTGATTTATGAGTTCAAAAGTGATAATAAAATAAAATATAAGTACAATTTTGCTATGAAAATTATCTTAAATCTGAAAACTTTGAAATTATATGAACTTTGATTTTATTTCCACTATATACCTACATGTGTACACGTATCGAGTTAGCGTACAACGAAATAAACTTAAAAAAAAGCAAAAAAAAAAGTGTGCGACGCGTGTAATTTAATCCGAATGTTTATAATAAATACTATATGCGAAAGTAAACATTTCAATAATATATTTACAACGGCACTTCAAGTTAAATAATATTTCTGTATTTCCATGGCTAGTCTGTTTTTATTTATTATTGAAGCACAAGAACCTGAGTGCCTCAAGTAGGTACGATTAGGTTTTGTTATAAAATCTAGCATTACTTTTTGGAACGAAGTTCCTTACGGCAGGCTTGGAGGGGATAGGGATTTTGCTGCGCGACCGAACTGAAAAAAATGTGATAGTAAAACCGTAAGAAAAATGCGTGGAATAAAAGCGTTAAATGAGACGTGCGCAGGCGCGACAGTCGCGTACACAAGCGAGTAGTGCCGTTTAGCCGAAGGAAGTTCGTTCCTACCTGGTGTCCCGCGACACCACATAATTTTTTTTACCGTAATCAGTCAGTCAGTGCAGTCTATAGCATCTATAACTTTCAAAAATTAGCTATACGGCGAAACTTCCTCATTGCTTCTTCTTGCTGATTTAAAGTAGCTGGCATCTTTATAAATCTATGGGACAATCCAGCTAAAAGCCCTGCTATTTTCTTACAAGTTTTGCTAATGGTCGGCTGGGATATACCATGTAAGTCGGCAGTATCGTCTCGAATCTATAGAAACAATAATAATATTTCAGTAAGTTTTCCAGCAATTGAAATATATTGGCATTGCTTGTAATGTAGATTATCAAGTTTATACACTTACCTCATGACGAGCCCAGTTGCGTAATGCGCAAACCACTTGCAACTCAGGACTGAGAGTCTGTCTCCAAGGGTCATGAACTAAAGTCTCGCAATAAATCCACTATTTTGCTGGCAAACGTTTTTGTGAATCTATATTTTTTTCGAAAGTCTCCGTCATTTAAGTGAAACGGATTCACTCGACTTTGGGGTCTATTAAGCTTCTGGTATGTTTTCGATACTTCCAAATCTTCCAAACCTTTATATCAATTACGTTTATGTCCATTTTTAATTATTTTAATTACAAACAATTATTTCACAACAAATGCGACGTTTATGTCAACTTTGAAGTTTGACGTTTTGAGCTTAGTATTAAAGTTAAACTAGGGGTCGCGGAGGTTTATCTTTAGAACCATAGAAGATACTCGGAATAGCGCTAAACCCGGTTTTATAATAACGTTTCATCTAGTACTAGTAACAAAACTGGTATTAAGGTCGGTACTATATTTAGACCTCGTTTTGGAATAAGGCGGCTAACGTTTATAAAGTATTCACAACAGCAAAAAATCTGTTATTGTTCGAGTTCGAGGAATTCTCAAGCTGTGCCTAGTAGCTCGAATACCTGAAACTAGGTAGGAGGTACGCCTGCGCATTACATCCAGACGTGATAATACAACTCCGTACGTTTTAAAGCTATATACACACTATACAGGAACCTTAACAATGATAATAATAGTAATATGCTTAAATATTATAGTAACTTAAATGAAATTTTTGTAGTTATAATAACATTGTTGATTTTATTAACCCCCTTTCCTCCGTAACCACTTCGAAGGTTAGATCAACTGCCTTACTATAAACCATGTCATAAAAGGCGAAAGAAGGCTGAAAGACATCCCTAACATCGTGACTGCAATCTAAGTGGTAGAGTAGTGCAATTCATCGACCAGATTTTGGTACCACGACCTTACTATTCCATCATCGCTATATAATTCACGTATCTGGCTCTAAATGATTCTTCATGATAAATGCTATTCTCAGTTATTAGTAGGTATATTGGAATAACTGAGAACCGCATCACACATCTCAGGAAATTAGAGAGTGATTATCCGCAGTTGTAAGTATTTTGTGGTTGCGGTTTTCATCGACATTGGGCGTATTCTAGAATTAACTGTTGCTTACATTATTTGCTAATTAATTATTGTACTTATGAGAAACATTGGTATAAAAGTTAAGAATGAACCTTAACATGTTTTACAAACTACAAAACTTTGATGACTAACGATTTTAAGGTGTGAGGTATTATTATTGGTCTTTATCCCAAGCATGTGATATATTTAAAAAATGCCTGTATCTACAATATATATATATGAATATATAAATTCGACCTATATCTACAATCAGGAATTCATATTTAATGCTCACCTCAAGCAACTTTCTGAAGTAAAAATGTCTCTAGTTTGCGAATATGTGCATATGTGCACAATAGATCATACCAGTGCCGCCGATGTAAAATATATTTTTGATATTTTATTTTTTCCGTTGGTAACATTTCTGTATAGCTGTCATACATTAAAAAAAAATCATTTTCCAAGTGATTCCAAGAACAAGTCTTCAATGAGCAACGATATTTAATCGAATCATGCTTTCCGTTTTATGTGGCTGATCCACATTTAAATAATATTTTGTATTAAATTTTAAAAAAATGATTGAAGAATAGGCAAAAAAAGTTACTAAATTTCAGTTGTCACTTTTTACAGTGTTTTCTTGAAAATATTGGATATTTTGGTTTCTAATATCTACATATAAAATCGATTAATAATTAATCAATTTTCGATAGGTGGGTTTAGACCATTCCTATTACCGCAAGGATTTTCATTTCAAATCAAATGTCGTTTGATTTTGGGTTGATCTTGTTTGTTTTTGTGTGTTTTGTGAAAATCTTGCTTTTGTATAGTTGTTTGCTTGCGATAGAATTCTGTCTAGGTAGACTTCTGTCTACCTAGACAGAATTCTATCTCAAGATAAATTATATATTTGCAGGCAGAGTGTAGGTAAACCGCAAGGGATTTGAGTGAAGATATATGTAAAATTACAAAATACATTCTAAATTCCAGAATTGAGAAATATTTTCCAATTTTAATGTTATATTTATGGTTGTATTTTAAACAGACGCAAACCATGAATATAATATTAAAATTGGAAAATAATTAAACTTCTTAACTTATATAATAATTTGAAATTGCCGCCAATAGTAATTAGTTTTACTTAGTGAGGCAGAATTGTGGCACTCATTGATATAAAAAACTCAAGATGCACAGTCCCGAACAAAATTGACACTCAAAACTGTCCCTAATTTCATTTAAATAGTTATAGATATAGCAAAAACATACGTTTTAGCATATCCCACCTTAAGCGCAAGATTTATAGTTGTTTTTACAAAGCAATGTACTAAAAGTAATAAAATTGACAGTGTCGCGACCGACGCGATTCTGTTTGAAATAAGCGCTCAATTTAAAGTTGTGCGCTCATTTGCGGAGGACGTTTTAAAGACACTAATTGTATATCTTGGGTTTTTTATATCAATGGTGGCACTAGTTAAAATCCGTGTATTGGCTGATGTCAATTATTTTTTCTATTTAGTTACAATTCTTCTCTTGGAGATATATCCTTTGTATTGTACTTACGGAAAATTACAAAATATAGTTGTATGTCAAGAAAAAAATACTTGTTTTAACGTATGTGATATTTTTGAAAGGCGTTTATTGTATATGTTGTAAAAAATCAGATAAAAGAACAGCTTGTCCGGGTCTGTATGCAAGATTTGGAACGATCATGGCCGCAAAACCTAACATATTATCTAGATTTCTTACTAGCTATAGAATTACAGTGCGCTGTTTCCTATTGCAAATGGCTGTGTAATTCCATGTTGCTAGATTAATAAAAATCTATACATTTTTATCTGTTTTTAGTTTTTGATTAATGTTCATAGATACTTTATAATCCGTAACGTCAAAATAAAAAACGTCGGCAATCTCTCATACATCACAATATCTGATTAGCGTCTTTAAATAAGAAATATATTATAAAATTCAGCATCTATTTCTGAGCATTATTACAAACAAAGGTTTTCTTCTTTGATATCCAGAACTTAAAGAATTTTGATTTTAAATGTCTTAGAGGTTGCCTTGTGTGTCGGTACTGCAATATGAGAATTTAAGTACTTACCTCCAAAACAGGGTATATTGACAAATATATTGCAGTTTATGAACAATCTGCGGGGGGTTTTACATTCATTGCGATTGAAACACTACATAATAAATACAAAAGCAACAGAAAATAAGCAAATTAGGTAACAGTTTTTTTGAACATGACTTTATACAAAACTTTATACAAAGTTCATTGAATTTATACAAAAGTAAACATCAGCGGGATAAATGTTCCGTATTTAACATTTTTCACCCTTCATTATAAGAAATATTTTAAATCGAAGTTTTTTAAATATGCTTTACCTACCTAATATCGCTAGTATATTTTAAAAAGCATTCAGCACTCAAATTGAAATAATTTTATTTAGTAAAAATAAATCCTTAGGGTGTCTTGCACTAAAATGCTTAAATCAATTTAAGTCACTAAATAAGTTTAAAGTGACAGCATTTAAGGCGTTTTGACATTTGCTAAACATGTTTAAAGGACTAAATGCATTTAAGCATTTTGGTGCAAGCCGCCCTTAGAATACGAAAATATTCTACTGAATTAGTGAAAATATAATCAGTGAAAATATAGAATGGTAACATTTAGTTTACTGCAAAAAACAGAATATTGTTTGATCGTAGTCAGTTTACTTCCTTTTAAAGTAATATTTTAATCTGGGAGATAAGGTTATAGTTTTTAATTTTAAATTATGTAACATTAAAAAACAATCGCATAAATATAATTGATATTTCAAGACGATACAGAAAACAAAGATCTATTTTTGCCGACCTTCTTTCAATGACAATAATCTTTTTGTCCCCACGGTACAGGCTATGATCGAAAGCTATGATGTCATGACGTTTTTAATAACATTTAAATTTTAAGTTTTGTTTATGGCAATCAAATAATTTTGTCCATATTTTTCATTTAAACTAAGTTTGAATCCCTCATTAAAAGACTTAAAAATAACTAGCTGCACCCTGCAGGCCGCTGTATTATAAAAGATTTTGGTGAATTTCACGAGAAAAAAAACTATATTTGTGAATAAAAAGTATCTTATGTGGTATTCCATTATATGTGCCATATATGTTCCATATATGTGGCAAATTTCATCCAAATTGGTTCAGCCGTTTTTTCGTGATTTCTTACTCAATCATCTATCCATACATTCAGCATCTAAACTTTCGTATTTATATCCATACTAATATTATAAATGCGAAAGTCCCCGTGCCGTGCCGTGAAAAAAGCCGTGAAAGCGTAAGAGATAGACAGACTGTCTATCTGTTACGCTTTCACGGCTAAACCGCTGGACCGATTTTCATAAAATTTAGCATGCATATAGTTGAAGATCCGGGGTCAAACATAGGCTAATTTTTTTTCAAAAATCAGTCCCTGGAGGGCTGAAGTAGGGGATGAAATTTTTATTAAAAGCTATTTGGATGACTTATTAATATACTCGCGGGCGAAGCTGCGCGGGTCAGCTAGTTATAATATAAATAAGAAAAACTAATTTGTGAGGCGTGCACTTTTAGATTTTCTAAACAATTTGTATTTTTTCTTCATAATTTTATTATTGTCGTTGCCAGCTAAGTACATTTTCTCGTTTGTCTGTACAGAGCCTTAATCGTACTATCATGTACTACAGACTCGCCCACGCAACAAAGCGTCCCCCTGTCCTCCCCATCCTCCAACTATGTTGCCACGCACCCCGCCATAAAAGTTTCCATCTTTGATAAGAGAAAATTTTTCGAAAGTGGGAGGAATATTGTCTCCAACCTGATTGCCCTTGCGTAGATTTTATTAGATTTTATCGTCTTTTTCAACAAAGTCCCAAGTAACTATAAACTTTGTCTATTATGGATAGACTAATTAATAATTTATAAATAAGTTTTTTCTTGTTTTTTACTTCAATATTCTTTAAGTTAATAATGACGCTACCCTTTCCAAGAACATATCTGGCTAGAGCTATTGAAAACTAAGAGATAAGCTAAACCGCATAATGATACAAAATATATTGATAAGTGTTTAGTGTTTAAGGCACGCAAGCAGGCATAGAAGATCGTAACTCTTAACACTCGATAGTCTTTATCAGGTGCGTTACATGATTTTTGGTAGAGAAAATCTTATGGGTTCGTAACATGCTAATGCTTAAGTTCTGAAATTATAATTTTTTATATCACAATCTGTAAAAAATACAGTTTTAAGTTTTTACTTCAGTCGGCAGATTTCATGAAAGGCTCAGACTTTTTTAATTGTGGAGGGGAAAATCCACCATGAACACCCAACTGAATCCAGAGTTTATATCAGATAGAACCACCAGCTTAATTCTAACCACAGGTGTACCTGTCATTTGACCTATAGCACTTGTGATTCTTTGTCCTACTCTTTATTTTGTGGTCTAATACTCCTTTTTTATTCTTTATTTCTTCACGATTTATTCCACATATCTCGCAATAATATTCCAGTTCTGGTCGTTTTCTCGCATTTTGATTATAGTATAAATTCCTTTTTGACTTTCAATTCATGATAATTTTCCATTTCGGGCGGGGCATGCTTCCATGCGGGGCAAAAAAAGGCAAATCGACACAACGATCGCGATAATAGTGTCACAATAGGTAATGGTTAGATATATCAGAGACGATGACGAATTTAGATATCGTTTTGCTACGAAGCGATATTATTTTATCTAGGCCCCCGCTAACCACTCGATCAACGGTGGCGTAGTAAAAGAAAACGGGGCGGGGCGAAGACAAACGAGACATAGCTTTTTCCTGCAGCTGCGCTCGCCTTAATAATTATTTTTCAATATCTATATATATTAACCTAAAAAGAAATACTAACAAAATATAAACTAATATCGCATTTATAATATTAGTAAGGTCAAGTTTATTGACGTTTTTCAAAAAAATTCGACTATTATTACTAAATATAGAAATCTTTTTATAACTAGTAACAGGATTTCAGTCGCTTTTTTGTTTATGCTGTGATCATTACACTTGAAGGTCTCCGAAGGCTGCGCTGCTAATTGCAGTCTGGGCTGCATTTTGGAATATTGATTATGATGCGTTTATCGAGAGGACGAGCTCAATGTAAGGCTTCTGTAAATCATTCAAAACTGGGCCCAGACGTGACGACATGCCGTTGACAAATATGTCTGTCGCATTTTTAAACTTCTTATTCTTTCGTTGAGCAAAATGTGACATCTGCATAATTTGTAACATCACAGCAAATTCAGCGATCTTAGTCATTTCATTGCTCTAGTGGTAGCAGCCTTGGTATGGGTGGTGTATTCCTGGATTCAACTCCCTGGTCGGGTAATTAATTCTAAATGTGTCTTTAACATATGGGCTGATTACATGTCTCATTTTTATGGGTTGGGTACCTTAAATTACATAGGACTTGATACAGATAGTTAATCTTAGGAACACAAGTTACGACTCCATGCGTCTTCGAAGATTTGGATCAAAAGAGAGGGAGAGAGAGATATCTTGACGTGATGGTGTAGAAAGATACGAGCATATCTATACAAATAAGTAAAATTTATGTGTCCATTGATGTATCTGTAATATTAAAACAACCGCTTTTTACAAATATATATACACGGATGTATACACGGTACAACAGATTATTATTTTTTACAATTTTTGTCTGTCTGTATGTTTTTTAAATATCATAATATAGTAAACAAACAGATGGGTCTCCTAATGGAAAGAGTCAGCCATCGCCTATAGACACTGAAGGTGTTAATGGTGCGTTGCCATCTTGTGGCGAGGTCTAAAGCCACATGCACAAGTTTACCGGCTACCTTACCCTCCAAACCGGAACACGACAGTGACAAGCACTGACGATATTGCGGCAGGTATAGGTAAGGCGGTGGTACCAGACCCGGGCGAGACAATGCAGAACTCTACTACCTAGTAGCCACGATGGTAGTGACTCGTAAAACTAATCGGACGATCTGCCTGGCAGAACGGCAGTTGGCCTATTCTTTAAAGGAGCCCGGGACCAACACGTCTGTCCGTTTATTCAGGTTAATCTCTGAAACGGCTGGACCGATTTTGACGGGAATTTCACTGACAAATAGCTGACGTAAAAAGGAGTAAATTAGGCTAATTCTATTGTAGAATTTTATCCACGCGCACGTTATCGCGGGCACAGCTAGTGTTTGAGTAAAAACAGAGCAAGACAAGTCTGCCTTGATCGTGATGCATGAGTTGAATGATACTCAGTTCTCTTTACTTATTTTTATAATGATCTGCTTCGTAGTCTAGAGGATAGCCTATTTAAGTTAGACCAAGAGGTTCCAGGTTCGACCCCCAGGTCGGGAAAAAGTGTTATTGAGCTTTTAATGAGGTTTAAAGGGTGGCGGGTTATCACTGCCGTGCCTAGGATGACCACGTAAAGCCATTGGTCCTAGTTATCGCTAGAATTAATCGTTATTAGGTCGGTAAAATACAACGATGAGTACCACCACTCATCTCGCCAACCTACAAACCGGTGAATCGTGGCAAACAAAAAAATCTATAGACGTTATTCTGCCTACCTTACAAGGGAACCGGGCGTGGTGATACTTTTATAACGATAAGCTTGTTATTAATGTCGGGTATGATTCAACTTGTTACAATATTTTATGTCGACAGTTCAAGCTACAGTTTATACGTGGTTTATACCATGAAGTATTAGGTACGTATAGGTGGAGCTAGCACTAGTATTAATCAATTGAAACAAATATTTACGTTACATCTCTGTCTATGAGGTCTCCCCATCTCTATTTATACAGCTGTGTTAGAAAGAGAGGGTGAGATCTCAGATGACAGCAGTATTTGAAATTTGGTTTTAAGTAGGTAGGTAATTTTCGCCGTGTTGGTCCCGGCCTCCTTTGAAGAATAGGCCAACTGCCGTTCTGCCAGGCAGGTCGTAAAAGGCGACCGATTGGCTATCGAGTCACTACCATCGTGGCTACTAGGTACTACTACTACTATTGCATTGTCTCGCCCGGGTCTGGTACCACCACCTTACCTATTCCTGCCACAATAGCGTCAGTGCTTGTCGCTGCCGTATTCCGGTTTGGAGGGTAAGGTAGCCGGTAAACTTATGCATGTGGCATTAGACCTCGCCACAAGATAGCAACGCACCATTAACATCTTTGGTGTCTATAGGCAATGGTTGACTCTTTCCATCAGGAGACCCATCTGCTTGTTTGCTATCTTATTTTTAAAAAAAAGTAGGTATTAGATGTGTTGCCTCCAGATATAATACAGCTTCATGGTTTAAAGAGCTTTTTTGGAAAAATATTGACAAGTAATTAACACTAGGTTTCCTTACATTAGGGTGATGTAATTAATCGATAATCGATATCGACATTAGATAGGTAAGGCTAAAACGATTTATTTTATGAATAATAAATAATGTAGTGTGTAAGCTCAAATTCAATCATATTCAAATCGAGTGCCTTCGAGAGGGGGCAATTATAGTTGATTGTGTGTCCGCTTTAAAATCGATTAAAAATTATACTAGTTGCTACACTTTTTTGAACTAAATATTTGCCGTGTTCTTGTGATTATAAATTCTTATACCTCTAGACGGATTGGCCAATTTTTATCACCTTTTCCGATACCTAAAGGGATCACTGGATATCTTTAAGAATCGCATAGAAGAGCACTACTTATCCATTGCATAGCTTGTTTTGTTTGTAGTATTAGTAAGTAGTCATATGTGGTATGTATTAGTTTAGTAGTTAAATTCCTTTTGTTCTTGTTCTGTTGTTTACTTTTATTCTACCTTATTATACTTTCTCTTTTATTTCGGGCTTGTTCGCAGAACTTTATTTAAAGATAAGCTTGCCTTTTGTACTAAATTTGTCATCATGTTTCCTTTTTGTTACTTTTATGCAAAAAAATTTGGTTTAAATCCCGAATAACCAAAACATCTACTCCCGCATGGGAATGCGCGTGATGTATTTATTTATTTACGGCTACCTACCAATTTTTCGCATGTGACATTTAAGTTACCTTTCCTGCAAATCCTCAAGTTTAAAATCGAATAATTATTTAAACGAGTGCTATGTAATTGTTGTATCTATTTAAATAAAGTACTGATGTATAATATTTAATTTCCTTCACTTTTTACATTGAAAACAGGGATACCAGAAAATGTAAAGCGGACCAACCACGAGTATGCGTGGTTTGATTACTGTAAGTAATCTAGAGGTACTATACTCAAAGGGAGAGGATTTTTGATACTCAATGTATAGGTGCCCCCGAAGAGCGCAGGAGGAGAAAAATCATACTATAATACGTGTAGGTTTTCAAACTAATAAACATTTATTATAAATTGGCTCTAAGCTCTAAGGTTTGCGTCCCTGCGGAACTAAAGTATTTATTTGAGTTATAACTTGCGTTCTTTTATAATTCACACTCTATATATTTGTTAGTAATTAAACAGCCACTAAATTTCACATTAAAATCAAAGACTTCTATGTACTAATGTACTAGCCATGGCATGCGTCACGTCACATGTGCTCCACTAAAGTGCGGTCCACGGATTGAACCTATGTGAGAGATTGTTTAATGTAACGCTTATGGCGAGCGAGCTTATGTCCCGATGCGACAAACTGGAAAAAACTGGTTTGCTAAATCACGTTTTTTTGTATTGTTGATTGTTAAATAACAGTTTTACAAAAATTACACGATATACCTGAAAATATTATTTAAGGAATGTGCTAACTTATCACTACATAGTATAAAACAAAGTCGCTTTCTTTGTCTGTTCCTATGTCGCTATGTATGCTTAAATCTTTAAAACTACGCAACGGATTATGATGCGGTTTTTTTAATAGATAGAGTGATTAAACAGGAAGGTTTATATGTATAATAACATTCAATATATAGCAGAGAAATATTGTAATTTCTGAGTTTTCTGATGTCATGTCGTAAATAATTATATTTTTTCCGCTTAGCTTGCAAACGCAGGCTGAACCCTACGAGATTTATCAAAATAATGTACTAAGTATTTGTACAGCTTGAAAAGGTCTATAGAAAACTCTGCAATGGTATATGTCTTATCTCTTATGGGTAACCCACAATAGCACTTTTTTGTCATTTACTTTTTACGAGAAATAATGGCTTATTTTCGAAGCAATTTTAAGTAATACAGCACTAATCTTTATCAAATTAAATACCTTAAATATAATATTGATTTAATATAGATCAATATGGCCGTTTACAGTATGTAATTTAAATGTATATTTTCGAAGATATTAAAGATTTAAAATGCAGAGGCATAGCGGTTGCGGGGTTACCGGTCGGTCGGCGCGGGCGGCGCGCGCGTGATATGTTCAGAAGCCGCTGGGAAACATGTTAATTGTCGGTTAAATAAATATAGGATTCAGCTGAAAACCAAAATTTGGCACATTCTTTTTTAACTAAATATCACATTATCATATAAAAATCATGCGGAAGATTAGAAATAGTATTAATAAATTATTTGTTTTAGAGATTTTTTTAGCCTGTTGTTTCGGAACTTTATATGACCAAGTAAAGTACATTCTATCATGTAATAAGTTAGCACCTTCTTTAGATAATATCTTCAGGTATTTATCAGGTATTATCAAGTATTCAGGTATAACTTTTGTAAAATTGTTATTTTACAAGCAATGTAAAAAAACGTGATTTAGCAAACCAGTTTTTTCCCGTTTGTTCCGATGCCTCGCCTTAATAAATCGCAGGGTCAAACCTTCAACGTTGCAGGCTTAGATTTGAGCGTTGACTGGTTTTCACATGGCCAACTATATGTCGCTCTTTCAAGAGTTACCTCTAAAGAAAACAGGTTTGTATTGCCTAATGGCAAGCAAGCTGTGAAAATTGTATATAAAGTCATTCTGTAGTGTATTAATTGTAAAAATTAAAAAAATAGATAAAAATGTAAAAACTAAAAATGTAGTACCTATATGAATTTAGATATTCCTAAGATAGCAGGAAATCTTCATGGTGTAGGGAAAGGGGAATTGTTTTACTTCAAATTTAACGCGTACGGGCCACTGGTAGTAATGAATAAATCAAAACTACTGGATCGATTTTAATAATTTTTTTCACTGAGTGACATAGGTTATAATATATTTTATACTTACGTGCGAAGCCGGGGCGGGCCGCTAGTTGCATGATAGAATGTACTTTACTCGATCATATAAAATTCCGAAAACAGGCTCAAAAAAATTTCTAAAACAAGTAACTTTTATTAACAAATTACTTGTTTTAGAGATTTTTTAGCCTGATTTCTAATCTTCCACGTGATTTTTATATGGTAATATTTAGTTTTAAATACAAAAAAGAATGTACTAAATTTTGGTTATCAGCTGAAGTCCTATATTTATTTATCCGAAAATTAACACGTTTCCCAGCGGTTTTAGAACATGCCGCGCCACCCATTTCCTATACAACTTACGCGCGTCAAAATACCTCGCCAAATTCACGGTGGTTGTGACTTTTTGGTCGCGAATTTTATTATACTCTAAATTATACACTGCAGCGCTACTTAATTTTGGCTTTCGTTGGATGATTTACAGCACTGCAGAGTGTTAACGAAATGGAACACGACTTCTACTTAGCATAGCTTTTCCAATACGTAGTACCTCAGAATACTTAGACTCTAAATATTAGAGAGTAACAGAAGTCAATGTTACATACAAGTAATATTCGAGTATAGCAAACATAGACACCTCTCACGGACGCTATAGCACGCTACGCACGGATAGCTCGGACTGGTGCGGAACAAACTGTCCCGAACCATTCCGAGATATCGTCGTCCGTGAGAGGTGTCCATGTGTGCGTTGCTCGAATATCACATTTATGGAGATTGACTACTGTTATTCTGTAGTATACTGTGGTAGTACCTACATTAAACTCTCTGATTACAATGCATCATCAGGCCTAGGAATTGAATAATTGAATAAAAATAAAATTGAATAAAATTTAAAAAAATCATTGTCAATTAACATTTTTCTTGAAGATTTTTTTTGAAGAATAGGCCAACTGCCGGTCTGCCAGGCAGGTCGTAAGAGGCGACCGATTGGCTATACGAGTCACTACTATCGTGGCTACTAGGTGGTAGAGTTCTGCATTGTCTCGCCCGGGTCTGTTACCACCGTCTTACCTATTCCTGCCGCAATAGCGTCAGTGTTTGTCACTGTCGTGTCTCAGTTTGGAGGGTAAGGTAGCCGGTAAACTTATGCACGTGGCATTAGATCTCGCCACAAAATAGCAACGCACCATTAATATCTTTGGTGTCTAATAATAGGCGATGGTTGACTCTTTCCATGGAGACCCATCTGTTTGTTATTTTATGATATTTATTTATTTATTTATTATATATAAAAAAGATTACTTCAGATTTATTGAAATATAAAACGTATAAAAATTTCTGTAATAAAATAAAAGCTACTTATATTTGAAATAAAATGTAGTCAAAAACGATTTTTTATTTTTTATTTTCGTAAGATGACAAACAACCAAATTATTCTCTTGATAGAAAATGATAACCATCGCCGATTACACCAACGATGTTAGTGGTGCGTTGCTTTCCGTAAGGCGATAATGAATTGCCATATGTGTTAAATTATTATCGGCTATCATACTTTCTAAACAAGAACATAACAGCGACAAGCGCCGACGCTATTGCAACATATTGTATGACATTGTTACTGAACCCGGGCCAGACGTGGCAGTTCTTTGCCAAGGTATTCTTAATATATACGTATAACAAGAGGTCTGGCAGTAAGGCAGTTAATCTATTCTTCAAAAAGATTCTTAACCTAACACGGGAAAGTTGGGTAAATATTCCACAGTTTTGTGGTTTTGAAACTTTCGACCGAAGTAAAATAAATCGGCGCGGTATTTGTAACTAATTAATATTTTAGGTCTTTCATTGCCTGAAAACAAATTTAATGTACTCGTAATTTTGGATTGACTAAACAATTTAATTTCGTAATGCTTTCTAAGGAACGCCGAGCGGTACATAGAATTTTTATTTCCGATTTACAAGTCATTACCTACACGGTTCCTCTAATAATAAATTTATGAACCACAAACCCTCGCTGCTTTATATTCGGATTTTTATTGCGTCTCGAACAATAATGTTATAAAAATATAGTTCAAATTTCATCATTAAGGGAATGTTTATTGATTAAATGTCAGTATTGTCATCGCTGATCATAATATTACATACTTGAAGTATGTAGTATATGTATGATTACATAACAAATGGGTTATTGAACGTGAAAGACGTATTAAAACTAGCAGTTGCTAGAATTTGGATCATTATAAATAATGTTAATCCTAAGAATCCATTTCCCTAAAATTTAGAACAAAAATCGCATCTGTGGTCTATTGGTCCGGTGTCGGTTTGATTATAGTTTGATTATATGACATCTTGGGTTTGATTTCCAAGTACGGAGATTAAAAAAATGTGTTTTTTCACTTTTCTGATAAAAACATCCTTGCCTGGAATTGGATAAGTGCTCGGTTGGCAATAGGCCTGCCATCTTTCACATTATGGAGCTAAGTATCTTCGGCTAGTCGTTAAGACGTTTTAGAATAAAATAAAATGAATGCTTAAAGAACAATTGGTTTAGAGAATCCTAAAATTAGTTTTAGTAATTATCTTTATATAAGGGATTCTCTGCCATTCTGCGAAGCAGTTCGTAAACAATGAACGATCGGCTAAATGAGTTACTACCATTGTATCAACTAGATGGTAGCGTTCTGCAATCGCCTGGGTCTAGTTCCACCGCCTTGCCTTTTCCTGCCACAATAGCGTTAAGCCTGCACTGAGTTAATTTCGAAATAAATGCGTTCGGTATATCCCTTGCTATATCGTATTATTAAAGATTAAGCTATGAAATTCATAAGTAAGGTACTAAAGGATTCACGCCATAAATTAAACAACTTATAAATATGATAATTGAAAACTTGTAGTTTCCTTGATAGAAAAAAATCAAAGTTGCCTCTGAACATAAAAGAAAACCCTTAGTGTAGCGTAAATACTTAACGGAAGCAAAACAACATATTTTCTATAACTGATATGCTTTATATTTTTAGAAAGGTGTATATGATAAAAAGGAAATATCAAAATCCGCACTCGTATCGTCCATCCTAGTCAGAACTATCACCTTTCCTCCCTGTTCTTTAGAAGGCCAAAATATCGATTAAGCTCTTAATAAGTTTGAAAGGTAAGGTATGCATGTTGGAATACCGCGCACGCTATCCATTCGGTGCCTTTACACAATGTTTGTCTTCTTCCATCCGGAGAGTCATCATCTTATTTGCTATCTTACCTAGATGTCCGCTATTTTTTTTGCAAGAAAGATTTTTTTTTAAATGAAACCTAGCTATTTGGTTAGATCTACTCATGAAATTTGTCTTTAGCGTGCTCTGTAGCCTGAATGTGGAATGGTTTTCAACTGCGCTAAGAGGAGGGTTATGTTTTTTCATATTGCGTAGGATCGCGTTTTTTTTTACCTAATAATTTCTTGTTATTGATGTTAATGTTACTTTAATACTTTTTTTTTCAGGGACGTATTTTTTACTCTATGATTTTTTGGATTATTTTGAGAAGGATGGTCCCAGCTTTTTACAACGGGAAAAATTTTTAGAAATCGTGGATACAATATTTAAGGACTTTTCCAAAATCAAGAGAGAAGCCATTGTATTTCAAGTACGTATATAATTTTTAAGTTGAATGAATTTTTATAGATATTTTTACTAATCATTTAGAAGATGGCTTTAATAAATTAATTTTTACTTATCCTTTTCGACTAATACCTACAGCCAAAACTCGAATTGCCGAAAAGTACATTCTTTCAAATAAAGTTAATGGGGTTGGCAACTGTTAAAATGCCGCCAGCATAGTCACGCATAGTACCCAACAAACAAGTTTTACAAAAAGTTCAAATTGAAATAACAAGTGACTATATACTTATACATATAGAGTAGGCGATATATAAGCGCAAATGTAAATAAAAATGGTACGTTTATAGAAACAAAAAAGAATACAAATACTAAATGGTATATTGGTTTACATACGTTAGATAAATAAACGTGTAGGTACCAAATTTCATTTTCAGTTTTTCTCTAACGATGGAAATAATTTTTGATTCACTCGGTTGCACTATATATACTTTCTCTACAAATTTATAAAGGGACCTAGCTATGGTTAATCTCTAAAGTCGAAAATTGAGTAAATTATAGAACCAACGACTCAAATATTGTCATCTTTGAAATACAATGAAAACATCATGAAAAGGCTTTTCTAACACATAGTAATTTAATACATAGCCAAACGGTTTTTGGTATTTTTGTGACAGTCGATAAATAGGAAGTTACTGTATTGACTACATATTATAGTTATATATGTATTATTGACTTACATTATGGTTTATGCTAATCACACAATAGCAGATAAGCGCCATCTGTATATTGGTTTAGAAAATAATTTGTGTCCCTGTTGTAAATATTTCAAAAATGATGGTACCTGGTTACTACTAGTGTGATTAAAAAGGGTTTAGAGTCTTGCATCGCTCATACAGCCAAGCTCTTATACCTAAGCAAAACGGTGTACTCATTTTTTTTCGGAATGAACTTAATCAGTTGGTCCAAATGACCGCCACTGCGAAATCAGGCTTTTGGGGTGAGCAAAGTGCTAAGCCAGAATTTAAATTAAGTGGGCTAAGAGCCCGCCCTAAGGGTGTCTCCTGTGAGACCGAACCTCGGCTTAGGGCAGTATCTTGACGATTGGTGGGAGAGTAAGTAGAATCAGGATTTCGACTCGCCAACGGCTCTTGACCGAAATCTCGAGTGTTTGCGGGCCGAAACAATGGGCCGAGACGCCGCCGGCGGCGACTTTGGCATGTGCGTGTGAATTGTGAAGTGTATATTGGGATGGGATTGTCAGGATCGGATAGGACATGACGTGGCCTTCTATATTTGTCATCGGCGACCGCGGCCGCGACGTAGTCTGCCGCGGTTTTCACCAGAGGGTTTGGGTGTCTCATCGCTTTTTCAAAGTGACGTGTTGACGTCTCTTTGAAGTGTTTTTGTAGCGTCGTAAAGAATATCGTTTTGCTTATTTTTGTCGTAATAACATAAGTGCTTATCTTCTAAATATTACCTTCTTGCCGCAAGAACAGCAACATAATCATCTTTATTGTTGCTTTTATATAATATCTTAGGAAAACCATTGCTTGATTTTAACACTATACAAAAACACGAGTCACTTAATTAGCATAAGCGTCGATTTATGCAGCTTATATTATCTCAGTCTCGAATTCGTAGAACTTGAAAAATATCCAGTGATGTATAAAAAAGAAAAGTTAATATATATTATGTAGAAGATTATCATATATATTAAAGCAAGTAACGCTTTTATGATACGGCTCAGTAGTTCTATTATACTAGACTAAATATACATCGTTAAGGGCGATAACGCGCCAAAAGTTTAATTTTAATATTCAAAATATTGAAAAATGTGAAAGTAATTTTCGATACAAAAATGTAAATTTAGTCACTAAGGTGACTAAATAAAAGTGAGTAAAATTTGCGTTATCGATGATAAAGAAAAATTTTAAGTTGAATATCTGAACGCTGTTGCTTTTGTTTCCAAGAGCATAGTCTCCACCAGCAACATAGCACAGGATAAGTGATTCAATACATATAAACATTAACAATTCACTTACTGACCACCGCGTTGGTCGAGTGGTTAGCGACCTCATCAGTCAGTTGACTTATTCTTCAAAAAGGAGTCTAGATCAAGACAGGGACAATGATTTAATTTCAATCCGTATATTATACTCTCTATATCAAAAGGCAAGCAAACAATTTTGAAAAAAAAAATGCTTAAACTTACTAGTATTTTTCTTTCAAAGGATTGTTACAAAAGGTTTTGGCATTGAAAATTTTCGATAATCTTCAACACGATACTAATCAGACCCATATCACTCAGAATTATGTATGCGTAAGGCTGAAGAAATTCTTTTCGAAGCTGCTTCTTAAAGATTTCTTTTTATGTTTTCACAAAAAGTAATGTAATTTATTTCTTTCTGACCTGCGCCAAGATAAGATACCTAAAATTAATATTTTAACGAAGTAATACAACTACACCAGTGGTTTCTAACATTTTTCATATATCATACCCATATCATCTACTGATGAAAAAATCTAATTCAAATTTAATTTAAAATGTCATTAATTAAAAAATTACATAATTACTAACTTTGGTCCTCACCTCATTGTTCATTGTTTACATGACGATTGTGTTGATCTTTCTATAGTAGCAATTCATGGGTCTAATTTACTTGAATTAGACCATGGGATCCCGGGTCTGGTAAAAAGTTTTTTCAATATCATGCAATAGCGAACAAGGAAATAGTTCTCGTGATTTCATTAGATAATTTTTGCCTACAAACAAAAAACAACAAACAATAATCGGAACCGAAACACAACAGTGTCTATTACAACACTGCGCAAGTTGCTGGATGGTAATGGTAGTTTTTTTTAAAGCCACAAGTATAAGTTTGCCGGCTACATTGTCTTTCCTACCAGAACACAATAATTTATCAAAAATCTTTTCAACTATATCAGCCCACTACAAATTGGATGTTAAAGGCAATTGAGTGCAAAATACAAATAAGCGCGTATGTAAGGAGGGTTATGTTTAACAAATGTATATATTATGCATGTATGCAGTATGTAGGGAATGCAATCTTGTCAGAAATTTTCAATCTGTGTATTTGCGGGACTGGACATTTTAAGTCCCAAAGTGTTTCAGTATTTGCTGGATCTGCATCCAGTAAATAATTAATAAGCAAGTTCCACCTTTGAAGAGGCTTACTGAAACAGATCTTTTACGAAACAAAAGTTTTAATAACGTCAATTATTTCTAAAATTAGAAGAATTTGACAGTGGGGAAATGAACAATATTATGAATGTAGCTCCTGAAAAACGTTAAAATATGTTATGTTTAATGTACTAAACAGCTCCTGACTTTGTATATTGTGGAACTAGTAGCAAAAAAATCAAAAGAGGCCTCCGCGTGCTGCTGTGCAGAAGCATACATATGATGATTGCTTTTTTCAATCCCGCCAATCTCGCGCAGATCCCGTAAAATTTATGACCAGGATTAGTCCCGTACATAGCATACCGGATCCCGGTATTTCGAGATTCCGGTTTCTTGGTTTTGCATTTTCTATGCATGTACGTTAGTTTGAGAGGTGTCGTTAAATTTGTCTCAATTATTAAAATGACACAGACTATATAATATGTATTAAATATTTGTATGGATCAGGTCGCAGTTTGGGTTTTCTTTTTTTTATAGTTACTTGTTATGTTGCCGGGATATGTCGAGTATTTCGGTATATAGAGACCATTATGCACGAAGGTACATAAAATGTTGCAGGAAATTCCTAAACCTAACATTTGAATTAATTAGAATTCCAAGTGCACTTGGCTTTAGGAATTTCCTTACATAACTTGCATAAACTGAAACAATGAATAACCTACATCAATCTCACTTTCACCCAGATTTCTTTGAATTTCATTGTTTTAACTGCAGGTTTATGTTATTAAAATTAATAAAACAAACCCAGACCTACAGATACTACCATACTGTACTACAATACTGTAGCAACATTTACATTAAATGCACAATGAGATTGATTTTAAAAGTAATAATATCAATTTATACCTACATTGCTTATGTTATATTAGTTCTCACTTCTCTATAATCATATTTTTAATCTGTTTGTATAACAGGAAATCTGAAATATATCATAAGTTAGCAATAAAATATACTGTTCGATGACGATCGAGATATTATTTGGTAATAATGTCTGACGAGACATTATTTGGTAGCTTTATACGATCATTATAATGTGTGATTATTTTGTGGATATTTATTGATATATTTTCGCGATCAAAATAATTAATCTTTATTTATATCATAACATAACAAACAGATGGATCTCTTATGGATGGCTATATTTTATTTCTTTTTAATTAGGGATCTATGAATATTACAATAATATAACCCAAGGTATGAAAAATTTGCTTATAAAAGTCATTATTTGACGTACGCTGCAATTATAAATATTTGTCAACCGATGAAAAAACGCTAACGGTACGGTAACGGTAAGTAGGTTCTTAATTCGACGCGTATATTTTTTTATGTTAGGCCACGCATCGCTTTTTACAGAGTAGTCCGACTTTGATAAATATTTTTTATTGGAATGGTATACTCCGATACATTTTTTAAAAAATCTAACCATATGGTAAGGTAAACAAGAGATGATTGATTTTTCCCTCTGATTAATTGGTATGGGATAAAATTACTATCTCCTTAGCATATCAAAGATGATAATAGTTTGTTGATGACCGGTAGCAGGGACGTAACACATTACACAATATATATCACCTAAATTGGAGTACGGCAGTGGCACCCGGACGGACGTTGTTATATTAACACACACACACACCACACACACACCACACACACACACACATATATATATATATATATATATATATATATATATATATATATATATATATATATATATATATATATATATATATATATATATATATATATATATATATATATATATATATATATATATATATGAACGTGTGTATTCGTATAGCGGAGTTTTGATTGATGTACATAAATTTACCGTCTACCCTACCCTCCAACATTACGACAGTTTGACATTTTGGCATAATGACGTATCTGAATTTTGGATAATTTTTAATAAGCTTAATAATAATTGTATAATAATAATTTTAAATAATCTTAATAACAATATTTACATACTGTGGTGATTTGGAAATCATAATGGTTGGTAACATTAATACTTTCTATCAAATTCAATATTTCAAATCTACTGACCATTATGAACGCTTTCGAACGCAACGTATTTGTTAACAATTTAAGTTTTTAACCCTGATGATGCAGAAAATGCAAAACCGATTGGCTATTTAAATAAAAATAAATATACAGAGTTTGTGAATTGTGAAACAGTACAAGTGCAAAATTTAAAACAACAATCATTACAACAGTGTTAAGCATTATAAAAAGGGGCTGTACCAGATATAAGTAAGACTTTGCAGAACTCTACCACCTAGTAGTCACCTAGTGATACGTACACAGCCAATTGTCCACCTGAAAGTTTATTTTTCAAAGGCCCGGACCAATACCTACGGGGTATATATGTATATGTAGAATCTGGAAAGGCTATTCATAATAATTTTATATAATATTTTCATAAGTTTCAAGTTTCTATATGTTTTTAGTACACTGACTGGGAAGAAATCACAAACGGATATTTAAATCAAAAAATGATTGCGGACGTCGTAGGAGACTACTTCTTCGTTTGCCCGACAAATTACTTCGCAGAAGTGCTCGCAGACTCCGGTGTTGATGTATACTATTATTACTTCACACATGTAAGTATTTAATAATAATTTGCTTTCTTTATACAAAGTGCTGCTGATACCATCAATATAATTTAATTCACGGCATTCACTAGTCCATATAAATATTGCATAATCACAAAAATTGTTTTATATAAAAAAATTCAAACAAACAAATTCATTTATTTATAAAACAAAATTTGGAAAACCCATAAAAATGTTTGTTTACTAAAATTAAGTGCAGGTGTTGTAACGCACGATCTGTTATCGTTTACGATACCATTTTCTAAATCATCGTAGTACAGAATCTATGGTGGTATCGTTGAAGTGGCTGAATTAAAATTTCAATGTATGGCTCGTTGAAGTACGATTGTTAAGGAATGAATTACTGCTCGTAACGCATTTTTTAATAAAAAGATTTTAAGCGTATGAGAAAATTATGAAATTAAAGAACCTATGTCTAAGCTATTGAGTTTTTTTGCATATATTTTTGGTGTACAAAATTATCGTAAGGAGTTGATGCGATATACTCGAGTGAGACGTTTCGGGACTCTACCACCTAGTATTCACGATGGTAGTGTACCGTGTAGCCAATTGTTCATCTTTTACAAACTGTCTGACAGAATTGCTCATAGTCTATAAGTGAAGAGTATTTTTATAAGGGGATTGGCTGAAATGTGTGAAAAGTTACATTACGGATAAAAATTTTGTTAATGGATTTTGTTACATACCGTATAGATACGGGGTGCTTACTACGTACATAATATAATGAAATAATATATATAGTAAATTAAAATTTAGGCAATACATGAAACATAAAAAATGTATTAAGATTTATGACTTTTTTGTTATACTAGCTGCAGCGTGCAGCCCGCTGCATTATAAGTTTTTTTGCAAATCCCGCGGGATTACCTGACTTTTCCGGGATAAAAAGTAGCCTATGTGCTATTCCAGGTTATTATCTACCTGTGTGCCAAATTTCATTCAAATACGTTCAGTAGTTTTTGCGTGATTGGGTCACAAACATCCAAACTTTCGCATTTATAATATTAATATCAGATATAAATAAAAATAAAAAAAATCAAATTTCAAACAATCTTATATGTTATATATAAAAGTCATATATCTTTTCAGAAATTTTTAATTTAAGTATTCATAAAAAACGATATCAAAGAAAATGTTACGCATTCACATTTTAACTATTTAACTGTTCTTTATGCAATTTTAGTTATATTTGCACCATTCATATTTTGAGGGGTACAGAGATGTAGGAACCTTTTATCCTGGAAAAGTATTGTGCCCACAGCGATAAAAATAGCCTTTAACAGAAGCAAAGCAACGGGTATAAGCTAGTACAAATATGAAACAAAGTATGCAAGCAACAGAGAAAGAATACAAGGCATGCGTTATACGAGTATATCTCATGTACTATCCATACTATCCATACTAACATTATAAATGCGAAAGTAACTCTGTCTGTCTGTCTGTCTGTCTGTCTGTTACGTTTTCACGGCTAAACCGCTGAACCGAATTGGATAAAATTTGGTACAAATATAGTTTGAGACTCAAGAAAGGACATAGGATAGTTCTTATCCCGGAAATCCCACGGGAACGGGAACTATGCGGGTTTTAATTTTAGAATTTTTTCCACGCGAACAAAGTCGCGGGCACAGCTAGTTTTAGATATAAAAGGAAATATTCTCTTTAAAACTGTTTACTGTTACTATAAAGAGGGAGGAATAACAAAGATGTCTTTCAAAAGTTAAGTTAATAATATGTAATCAAAGTCAAAAAATTAAAGAGAATATATCGACGGTCCCTGCGTATAAAAGGACATGTCAAAAATGGAGGTTTAGAGGAGAGCGTAATTAATGTTCAAATCTCTCTTGAAATAATTCTATGCATAATTACTAACATGTTTTTTCTACAATGAGTTTTAGATTTAGGGAGTTCATAATAGTATTTAAGTATTTTTTTTTGATATTGTCCTGAAAAAACTGATATGTGACTGGTTTTACATTGACGTTAATATCATACAAGTTGGAGAAACCTATTTATATGCTGAAAACAAAAAAAGCTGAAAACAAAATTTGATGAATTCATCAAATACAAATGTTTTATGAAAAACAACCACTTATTTCATTTTAAATACCATACCTTAAACAACTTAAGATCACCACCTAAAAATACTAAAAATACATCAATAAATACATGTCTCTTTATACGGCGTTTTAAATTTTAAATCGAGCATTTTCAAACACCGTACAGAACGATAAGTATAGGTATCCGCATCTACGACACCTATTGTTTTTACAAACAATAGGTGTCGTAGATGCGGATACCTATACTTATCGTTCTGTACGGTGTTTGAAAATGCTCGATTTAAAATTAAAAGAAAATTATAATATAACTATAAATCGAATAAGAGAACAAGTGTAATAATTACTTATTACACTTGTTCTCTTATTCGATTTGTATAATTAGCAAAATACATAAAATGAAAAAAAAAATCTTATATAGATATGAGCGTTTGGACAATGTAAAGCTATATATGTAGTAAAAAAATACATTTTTGACATGTCATTATAAACGTAGGGACCGTCGATATGTTAAGGAGTAAAAAGGCTCAACGAATAAAAGTTTTTTCGTTTCGTCTCCTTCGTTTTAGATATCCGCGATCTTAAATCTAGTTATGTTTAAAAGTGGCTTATCAATAAAAACTTCTATTTATTTACGAACTAGACAAGGCATGCGTTACGCCACTTCTGCGCCACTACATTTCAGTCCGTGCACTGCACGTATGTCAGAGCTCGTTGAATGAAACGCGTAAGCACCATGGAATTCAGGACTGTTACGACCTTTTGGTCGCGAATATATATTATCTATATTAATAATTTCGTCTAGGGTAGACTCAATCAAAACCTTACCTAAATTATAAAGCGTAAAAAAATAATAATTTTGAGTCAACAACATATATCCGCAAAATTCAGATTGTCGAATATTTTGTTAAAATAGTGATTAAAAATTCTCACCGCGCTGATAGACAAATCGGCCATATTTCTTTAAAGGTTGCAAATATGTGGTGTAGATGGCGTGAGTATTTATTAAAGTATCGTAGAACAGAGCGCAGATTATCGTGAAACTTATTTTCTCTTAGTTCATAAAAGAGTAGAAATTAAAAAATAGCAACAATATATAGTGTTGTCTTTATTAAACCAACGCAATAGTTGGAAGAAGACGTCACTACAGTGTTGCTATTTTTTAATGTCTATTATTTGAGTTAAAGATTGCGTATTATGAGACTTCCAAGCGAAGCCGTGTTTTCATCTAGTACTTTATTATACGCTGCAGCTCTACTTAGTTTTGACTTTGGTTGGACGATTTATTATTTTTTTAGGGCTGCAGGAAGTGTTTACGAAATAAAACACGACTTCTATTTTAGAATAGTTTCTTTAGTGCGTATAACATCAAACTCTGATAATCAAATAAGAGCACGAATAAATGTGAGGTTTTATTTCGTCCAATCCACGGGTTAAACTGGATACGCCTTTTAAGGCAATTTCATAGGTAGTCAGTGTCATCTGCATTTGCATCCAGAAATACAGAGTTATAATAATTGAAATAAAATCCCTCCAGAGGTATTTATTCCTTAAGTCTTATCTTTTTCTTTAACGTGATAAAATAGCACAATATGGCATATTTCTATTTTTTTACGATATATCTAAAAGCGTTTGAAATTTACATACATTTGCTCTGTGCTCATATAAGCGGCTACGCATTTTGCGCCCAGCACCGTGTCTATTAGTATTTATGTGGTCTGTGGTCCAATCATAGCTAATGTACGGATGTGTCACGAGACGAAAACGTCTTATGAGTAGAATGTGACTTGCAGTTTTACACGTTAAATCTATGACCTTTAAATTGAATTTTCTATAGGTCTAATAAAATTTAACGAGCTCTTGTCGATGAAGCGGAGAAATAGTTGAAACTAAATTATACAGCACAGAAATGAGATTAATTTTTGAGATTAATTGATCGCCCTGTTGGTAGAGTGGTGAGTGACCCTGACTACGCAATCGATAGGGCTCGGGTTCGATTCCCAACAGGCGCAGGCATTTATGTGATGAGCATAGATGTTTGTATTTCTGGGTTTGGGTGTTTATTAAATATATTTGAGTAATTATACATGTATTTCTATGTATTAATATCGTTGACTAACACCCATATCACAAGCAAAAAATATGCTTACTTTGGGTTTAGATCAGTTCGTGTAAAAATTGTCCAGAGATATTATTTATTTATTATTATTTAGATAATTTTATGACCTTGCGATAGTTGTGTGTTTCAGTGTAAGTCATTTTCATGCCATTTTCTTGCGTCAGGTTTGTAGGCCACGTCAAATTTTGTTATCTTTGATCGAAGTTCATTTCCCTCAATTTAACTCCGTCATAGGCATCGAGACTATAAAACATCTCTAACGTGTTTTCAATACCTTTATTCTTAAAATCATTGTAATAATATTTGTTCAACTCGCCGTAACGTATCAACCCACAAGTATCATCACACCGGTTCCCTTCGAGATAGGTAGAGTGATTTGAATGTTTACAGACGTTCTGGTTCACCATAATTCACCGTTCCGTCGATTGGTATTATGGTTGGTAATCCCCATCGTTGCATTTTTCTGACTTGACACTGATTACCGCTTATTTCTAGCGATATCCGGGACCAACAAATTTATATGTTTTACCGGAGGTATTTTAACACACCACCGCCAGATTTCGAGCTGCTACTGATTTTTTTATCAAAAAAATCATTGATAAAACCTCAATATTATTGCTCAACCTGATAATTGAACCCGAGACCTCATGATCTTAGCCGAAAAGGCAAGTACCTCTGTACATCAAGGTCGCAAGAATAATTAAAACGTAATTACATATTTAGAACATAAAAATCCGAGCGGAATTCCCTTGAGGAAGAAACTCTTCAATTTATAAACCGGTCTGAGCTAACACGTTAATTTGGCTAACGAACCGAACGCGAGAGCCCTTACAAAGAGCTTCCCAGCTACATTTGCTTTTTAACCTAACGTTCGTATTTCTCAAAGGGAATTGGCTGAAATGTGTGAAAATGTATTAAAGATAAAATTTTGCGCTTATTTTTTGTCGTTTTGATAGGTTGACTGGTAAAATATTGTACATACCATGAAGCTGTATTATATCTGGAGGCAACACTTTTAATATTCTACACTTTTCATCGTCGGCACTTGGTAAAACTCCATTTTAATGTTATATTTTATCACTTATACACTTGTACTGTTTCACAATAAATTTATTTTGAAACAGTACAAGTGTATAAGTGATAAAATATTACATCACTTTTAATACCTATAGACTGAGATATAACGTAAATTTTTGCTTCAATTTATTAATATGAGTGCTAGCTCCACCTTCATGGTACTGATGTCAACTGATTGATTGTTAATACTTGATTCTAATGCTGTAAATGTCAAAAAATACATGCCAAAATTTTGATCTAATTTAATCTATACGTATAATAAAATCGTAGGAAAGTCAAAACTGTACATTGAATATTTTTTTTAAAAATACTTGGGGCGTGATCTATAATCGATATCGAAGCCAAAAATATAGTTTTTAGAATTTTTGTCTGTTTGTCTGTATGTCTGTTTGTATGTCCGGGGTAAACTCAAAAAGTACTGCATGGATTTACTTCAAATTTTGCATGAATATTACTTACAGGTCGGATCAACATATAGGCTACATATTATCACGCTATCACCTACGGGGCAGAAGCAGTGCGGAGTAAACGAAGTCCGCGCGGACGAAGTCGCAGGCAACAGCTAGTTATCCAATAAAATTTTTGACTACGGACGCAACGCTACGGACGCAGCGCATACGTTCATTGTTTATAAACAGCAATTTACCCCACTCATGGCTAGATTTGTTGGTACAACTGGCGGTCACCATACTTTTTGAATATTACTACTTACTATAAAATGGGTGGTATTTAACTTTCAATCAAAAAAATTGCGATTTTTACCTTTAAAAATCCCTTTTTAAAGCAAATATACTGATTGTACATCAAAATTGGTAACTCAGACTAATGTGATTTTTGCAACAATTTAAGTACATAATGGAACTGTATTTAATTAAATGTTAAGCTTTTTTATGAATGCATATCAAATAATAACTAGTGCATAACAAACATATTACATCGTTATATTATTTTTTACTGGAATTTTGCTAAATTAAACACCATTTTATTTAGCGTAAGAATCTAATTCATTATAATTCATTATAAAAAATTGAGATCAACAATTAAATGCAAAATCAGACTCTTAATAGTAGTTTTTATTGGATTATTAGGGCTGGTTTGATTTCGCGGGACGTTCGCGTTTTCTTTTTTGGCCATTATGTATATTTCTCGCCGTGTTGGTCCCGGCCTCCTTTGAAGAATAGGCCAACTGCCGTTCTGCCAGGCAGGTCGTAATAGGCGACCGATTGGCTAACGAGTCACTACCATCGTGGCTACCAGGTGGTAGAGTTCTGCATTGTCTCGCCCGGGTCTGGTACCACCGCCTTGCCTATTCCTGCCGCAATAGCGTCAGTGCTTGTCGCTATCGTGTTCCGGTTTGGAGGGTAAGGTAGCCGGTAAACTTATGCATGTGGCATTAGACCTCGCCACAAGATAGCAACGCACCATTAACATCTTTGGTGTCTATAGGCGATGGTTGACTCTTTTCATCAGGAGACCCATCTGCTTGTTTGCTATCTTATGATATAAAAAAAAAAATGTATATTTTTGGCCTCTGCGGGTGGTGTTACATAATATTTGAGTCGGATCGCGAGCCCGATGACATGCTAGCATATTATATAGTTCCTGAAAAAATCAGGGCAGGCAGAAATATATTAAAGGCTATTGATGTATGTTTTCCAATTATTTATATTTCTAGTTTTGACATACAATTAGTTTATTTGCAGTACAATAATTTATTAGATGTAAAAAAAAGCTTAACTGTTGAACATAAATTGATAGGTGATACGTTATTTAATGTACACTTAAAAATATCCCCTATGAAATTAAGCTATATTCTCTTTTTATTATATTTTTATTGTTTATATATTATGACCATTATTTATCGTGTCCTTCAATATGTACAATCTTTTACCTGTCAATCTGTATTGGGCTTCACTTATACAGGCTTGTCTGTATAATTTTATACCCAACTCGTAGTCAATAGGATAGCCTATTTGCCTCAGATTATGAGGTACTGGGTTAGATTTCCAGGTTGCACAAAAGTTTCTGGTGGTTATCCTCGAAAATCAAAATCTCAATAGCATCACGGATTTTAATAGTGGTAGTGTATTAAAATATACATATGTTTGTGAGCACGTTAAGCTATAAATTTCAGTCAACACAAGTAACATCTCATAAAACTTGGTAAGCTGATACGTCTACAGCAATTTGATTTACCGGTTCAACCATTTTTAACCCTTATTAACCAGCGTAAGAATTTTAATTCATTTAACTTGATTCTTAATAGTATCACTATTATTTTGTAAATAGGTTTGTAACTAGTATAAGTTTACTTGTAGAAATTATACTCTAAAATTGCTTTAATTCATCAGTAGAAAGCTACATTATTCCTAAGTTCCATAAGCTATATATAGTCCGCGCGCGAGCTCCGAGGAATTTTGCGAAATGTTGACGTGCAGTGAATTAGTCGATATTACACAGAGTACACTCGCCCCTACCTCAGTCCTCGATTCCTCGGAGTTCACGCGCGGACTGTAGATAGGCAAATAATTGAGATCTACGCACGTTAGTCATCAAAAACGGCTAGAATAATATATTAGGATACCAAATCAGCTGATGAGTCCCTGATGCGAAAAAATAATGATAGCAAACATAAAGACACAAACTATGCTTTGTTGTTCACATCGAAGTGTTTTGATGCAAAATGATTAACAAAATGGTGAGATATAACATTGATAAATATTGACTTATTGTGGCAAAAATAGATAAAGTGAAACTACTCCAAGAGAGCCTGTGAATGTTAAATTTTATAAAAATATGATCCAAAAGCTAAAATATTTTATACGAAATAGTCGCTGCTTCAATAACACGTTCCAAATGATCTCATTCAAAATTCGACAGTTCCACTTCCGTTCGTTTCTTCATCCATTCGTCAGTCCACCCGCCCATTTGTCCGTACTCATCCAGACACGCGACTACTTCAAAAATTACTGAAGCGATTTTGGCACTGTCAAAAAAATCAATGTACGTCCTCACTGCTGGATTTCAGAATTCCTTAGGTATGTGTAGAATACAGAAAATAATAAAAAAATTGGGGTATTTTATAAACAAGATGCGAAAAAAAAATCACATATAAATATTTTTATATCACGCGGACAAATTCGCATGCGCAGCTAGTACACTATAAAGGAGATTGATGAGGTCCCATACAAATTTGGCCTAAAACGCAATACATGATGATGGCTGCTTACCGTATTGCAACACATTATTAATTTGTTCTGAAATGTAATTTTTTTTATAATATAAGATAGCAAACAAGCAGACGGGTCTTCTGTTGGAAGGAGTCAACCATCGCCTATAGACACCAAAGGTGTTAATGGTGCGTTGCTATCTTGTGGCGAGGTCTTATGCCACATGCATAATTTTACTGGCTACCTTACCCTCCAAACCGGAACACGACAGTGACAGGCACTGACTCCATGGCGGCAGGAATAGGTAAGGCGGTGGTACCAGACCCGGGCGAGACAATGCAGAACTTTATCACGTAGTGGTCACGATGTTAGTGACTCGTATAACCAATCGGTCGCCTTTTACGACCTGCCTGGCAGAACGGCAGTTGGTCTATTCTATAAAGGAGCCCAGAACCAACACGGGGAAATTGTATCACGGACATTTTTATAATACTAAAACTTACAAAACTCCTTCAAAGATTAATGATACTTAATTTTACAATTGTTACATTCCATTTTAAGCCACCCACATCGCAATAATTGTCAACACAAATATAATTCATTTTTGTACTACTTATCATGAAGATCATTTGATTTTAACCACTTAAATGTTAAAAAAACGATAAAACTTTTGTTTACATAAAATGTTTATTACTCGCTCACAGCCTAAATAGATGACACTTGTTTTTTTTTGTTTCTTTCGGATGATACTAAGCAGGGCTGGATTTAAACTCAATGCCGCTCCTGGGCACCGGAAAAAAGTCCGCCCTTTATTAGAATTTTACCACACATGTAGAAAGACGTTTTCATGCTAATTTTTAAGGTTATTAACATTATTTTTTTTAAGGTATGAAAACTAATTTTATATATTGAAACTATCAGGTTATTTCATACATATATTTATATTTTTCCATATTTTATGACAACATAACTTGAAATGTAGCGGAGATTTCAGCTGATACACATCGTAGGTTGTCTTCCGACTTAACAGTTGGTATGCACTATAGATGTGTGATTTTTTAATTTTTTTTAAACTAAAATTTGTTTTGTAGAATTAAAATTCTCCTTAGTATTCGAAAATTTGTCAATATTAGAGAAATCGGCTAAAGATAATTATTGGAAATTAAAATTAACATCAAGTCCTATCTTATCGACTGTAGAGAAAAATTATAAAAAATTAAAATTAAGTTTCTTACCTTATCGACTCTAGATGAAAAGTATATATATTAACAAAAATCATATTTTGCAAATTGAAAAATGGAATAATATTATTAAATTAGTGTATTGTCATGGGTCCTCGATAAATCTACAAAGTTTGAACGAAATCTGGCCGTTTTTTAAGTGGGTCAAAATCGCGCCCAAAGAAGTTGGTTCCAAACATACAAACATACATACAAGTGAAGCTAATAAAAAGCGTGTAAAGTATACGATTTTTCGTTTAAATTAAAATTAATTGGTGAAATCGATAAATGATAACATTTTTTTTAATTGATTGAAATTTTTTCAATTTTTCAAAAATAAATACTAATTAAATTTCTTCAATTCCAGAAAATAGAAAAATCGATTATTATTTAAAATCTCCAAGGAAACAAATTGATTAAATCATTTTAATTTTTAATTTTTACTAAAAAAGTGCCAAAATTATAATTCATAAATAATGAATGAATTGAATTTCTTGAATTATCAATTAAACAAAAAATTATAAATTAATAGAATGAATTAATTATATTGGGGAATCTCGATAAGACTAAAAAAAAAAATTATTTCTTTCAAAATTTTGCCGCCCTAAAACATTTGCCGCCCTGGGCACTTGCCCCGATTGCCCCTAGTGTAAATCCACCGCTGATACTAAGAGTACTTATTTATACGGCCTTCTATGTTGTTGGTTTAGATTATAATAATAAATATTTCCATTTTTGTTACATTTTATACAACAGTTTGTTTAAAATTAGGCGTCTTATCTAACATTTTTATAATATGTTTGGTTGGTCAGAAATAAAAGAAAGTGTTAACTTAATGGCAGAAAAAAAATCTTTGCTTGAATTTGAAATAAGAAAAAGCGTACAAGTTTCATTAGTTTCATGACTTTCCAACAAAAATCCCTTTAAAGTTAATTAGCTTTAAAAAAGTGTCCGTTGAATTCTAATACTGATTTATTGTGAATAAAATTAATTGAATAATTTCGGCTGACGCTATATTCTTGTAGTCCATTTAGGCCGATTTCATCACTCTCCTTTAGTAGAGATCTTCAACCGTTGTAGTCTTTCATGATAGACGTTATGCGGTACGATGTAGATCGTCGAAAAAAAGATAGACGTAGGTATATTGGCGAGACGCATAACAAATATGATTCATCAGAATAATAATAGAGCTCCAGTAATTATACCTCATAATACCGTAACCACTGTTCATAATTCCTACTCCTGGGTATTTTTTATTCCTTTTGTCATTCAATTTATACAGTCTCGTGAACTCAATTACGCTTGGGATTCAAGGACTCCGATGTTCAAGTGTGAATAGAATTTCGCATACACTCAGCGCATATATTACAGTTGAATTGCTTCGATAACTAGAAAAGCTAGCACTAATGACCAGTGTAATTTCTAAGATTAGTGATCTTATTAACAGAACGGTAAAATTTTAACATACTACTAAGGGAGTTAATAGCTTTACTCTAATTTTAGAAAATCGAGTTTTATTTGATTTTGACGTTTTGATGTCTTAAAAATCATTTCATATTATTTTACAATAAGGGTCGTATGTCTGTATGTATATATTTGCGGGTGCAAAATTCTCATATATTTTTAACAGCTTGTTCGATTAAGACGCAATTAACGGCAATCCATTGGGTTCTGCAAAACGTAGTCTTGAAAAACCACGTCAAATTTCATAAATTAGATTAAATTCAGTTGATTCTTTCGGGAATATAGGTGTTGAGAATTACTAGTAGTGAAGTGGTTATAACTGTAAATATTTTATCATAATAATGTCTGCGGATTCTAAGATACAATCGTCGCCCACTGAAGATGTTCAGCAATCATAATGATAGTCAAAAGACTTTTTATATTATGTTAATATATTTTTTTTAATTTAGATTTCACACATCAAAGTTCTACATACGCAACGAAAATAAAATTAAGTCGAAAAGATTTTAGAGCGATGATTTTTTATGATTTTAAAAGTTCTCTTTTTCCGCAAGACTGTGCCGCATGTCTTCAAAATGCTTTTGGGAGAGAAGCACCTTGTTTGAGCACCGTGAGGCGATGGTTTGCTGAATTTGAGGGAGGTCAAGTTTCTTTACATGACGAATTTCGTGAAGCGCGGCTTCAACTGCCGTCAACGAAAATAATGTGGCTACTGTTAAGCGGTTAATTTACGAAAACCCCCGGATTACCTATGAGACAATTTGAGAACTATTGGGGATTGGTATGAGCCAAATTCAGAAAATTTTACACGCAGAATTGAAAGTTCGGAAACTTTGTTGTCGTTGGATCCCTCATGAACTGACAGCGGAGCAGAAGGGGGCTTGCGTGGAATGGTGCTCACAGATGCTACTAAAATACGACCACGGACATTCTAATGCTGTTTTTGACATTGTCACGGGAGACGAAACATGGATTTATTGTTTTCAACCCGATAAAAACAGCAATCTTGTGAATGGGTGTTTGAAAATGAGAAAAGGACAACAAAAGTGAGACAGGCGAGAAACGTTGGTAAAAAAATGATCGCGTTTTTTCCCAGCTACGGGTCCCATCTGTACAATTCCACTTGAAGATCAAAAGAGTGTTAATACCGGGTGGTATTCTACCATTTGTTTACCCAGGGTGTTAGAAAAGTTCGTCATGATAACGCTTCTTCACACACGGCCAACAAAACAAAGTCATTTTTAACTTCTGAAAAAGTACATCTCGTCACTCATCCTGCCCATAGCCCCGACCAAGCACCCTGTGATTTCTGTATATTCCCCAAAATCAAAGATTTGATGAGAGGTTTTACTTTTACCAACTCCGAAGAGGCAGTGATAGCGTTCAATCATCACGTAGAAAACATGCCTTTAGATCTGTGGTCCTCCTGTTTTAAAAAAATGGTTCGATCGCATGAAAAAATGTTTAAAATGTAAAGGAGATTATTTTTAAAAGCAATAAAAATAATATTTTGGTTGTAACATGTTGTTTTTTAAGTTACGCAAAACTTAACCTTATATACATTATACACTACATATAAGGATAATTACACAAAAAAATGTTTTTGACATGCAACTTTGGATTTTCCAAACTATTTTTACTATATAATTATGACATTTTATCGTATAACTTGTGTATACTCGTATTTTGTCACTAATAATATTCATTTTATTTTATTCATTTATTCGTATATTGATTGGAACATGATATAATATAAAGATGTTAATATTTATTTGTAGTACAATGTTCCGCCATTTCTCAATAGCATGCAAGACGGTTTTTAGTTAGATATAACTAATAATTTCTACTTTACAATAAATAACCTTTGGGAAAAACTAAACACTAATTTTAATAAATTAATATAACAAATTATTACTAATAACTACTATTAACTAATAAATACTATTATTATTATTCTCTAAAATTTATTTATATATTTCATAGTCATTAAGTTTTAACAAATGGTATTAATTATACATAAATTATTAATTTTTTATGATAAACATCACATTACACATGCATTACTTAAAAAAAATTATACTTCTCTAAAGTAATATATTCTTCCAATGTATAGAAACAATTTTCAATAAGCCAAATTCGTAATCTCTTTTTAAATAATTTATTTTTAAATCTCTTGTACTTTTGGGAAGAGCATTATAAATTTTTATAGTCATTATAAAACATTTTTTTTGGAATAATGAACTACGATATCTAGGAATTTAATCTTGTTTGGATCATTCGATATACATTGGTCAATTTTATTATCTTGTTCATATAATTCTGGATATTTTGTAACAAAACAGCTAGCATATATAGTATGTACCGTAATGTTGAAGTTAATCTAAAGAAGTCAAGGAGCTAACTCTACAAATCTGACGTATACATTTTTTTGCGCTAAAAAAAACCCTATTAACTCGGATTGTATTACCCCAAAGTAAGACACCATACCCTATAATAGATCCAACTTAACCATGATACGCCATTATCGCTGCATGTTGTCCTACTTTTTTTCACAATCTATTTATTTTAATTTTTAATCAGTTCATATCGCAATTATCATTCGACTATTTTCTTATGTATAGGTATTTCACTTAATAGGATCTTATATTTTTTTATTTATAGTCGCCTCTGTGGTCTAGTGGTCCGGTGTCGGTGTTGAACACAAGAGGTCCCGGGTTTAATTCTGGAGTCGGGCAAGACTAAAAAAATATTTTTTAGTTTTCTGATAAAAGCAGCGGATTGGATAAGTGTCCGGTTTGCGATAGGCTTGCCACCTATCACATAGTGGGACTGAATATCTTTGGCTAATCGTGGGTGCATTGGTTGTACCTCTGCCTGTCCGTTCGGGAATATGTGCGTGTAGTTTTAAGATTTTAAATATTAATTTCTATAGTGAAACGTATTTTTAGTATTTTACGTGATATTCATCGGCGTGCATTCATTATGATTCTCTCTTTCGTTTGCAAAATTTTAATATACTTATATTGAAATTAATCCCTTGATTATTATACTAATATTTGAACATTCAGCCCCCAAAAAATATTTTTCAAATCTATGATGCGAGATTTATAAAAAAAGGTTAATGGAGATAAAAAGTATACACTTTGAGATAATAACGGACAGACCTTTGCATTTATAATATTAATATGGAGTAATAAATTAGGAAATATTTCATTTTCGTAACTGTAGCTATAGTTACAAAAATGAAATATTTCGTGTTGCGAATAAGCGTCAAATATTTGGTATTATTTTTGAAGATGCCCTCAATAAGTAAAAAACTAAGACAAATAGCGGGCAATAGATCAAGAATTTAAGAGGGGTGGCAGCGTCAGCTATTTGTCGTTGTTAAGACTGTTTGACAAATGACCGATGCTAGCATAGTGATCGTGTTAGTTATCTACTTAGGAGCGTCCTTTACCCTCATTTTAATAACAAAGTTATTCAGAATCAAAATAATATATCACTATTATAAACTCTTAAGCAGTAATTTTAAAATGAATGTAAAAAAATTGATAATGAACATTTTTAAACATAAAACTACATGACTTTTAAAAATCTCTTTACCAAAATTAAAAATCATTTTAAAATTTCATTTTCTAAATTTTATTTTGATCTTTCTAGTGCCATTCAATGCAATTTTTGAGCTCTAAATTATTTTATTAGCTACAAAGTCAATAAGTTAAAAAATGTCAAATCAAAGATTTTCATGAATTTTCGCTATTGATAAATCCCGAACGAATTAACTGAATTTAATCCGATCTGCGGTTTTTGACGCAGTTTTTTAAGTAAAGAGCTGATCTGATTTTTAAATAAATTGGTATATCTATTAGCCTGAAAGTCATTTTAAAATACGAAATAAATTTGCCTAAACAACGTAATTTTTACAATTGAGAAGCTGAATATCTTTTGAAAATTTGAATCGGTTTTAATTTTTTCAACGTAGTTTTTTAAGTACTAAAATATTGTAGAGGATTATGATCTTCTACAATATTTTAGTACTTAAAATAGAAATAATAGGTTGAAAAAAATTCGAAATTATGTCGAAAAATATTTTTTTCAAAAATTTCGTCAACCCCCAACTCCCAAACTCATCAACCGATTTTAATGAAATTTACGGTATTGGATGTATTTTTCAAGGAATAAAGCTGATTACTCAGTTGGTACATAAATCTGAAAGTTATTTAAAAATGTATTGTTTTACCGAATTTTTTTTTGAGGTTTTTTCACAGTATCTTAAAATCCCCAGGACGAATCGGTTCTGATTTTTATAAGTCTAAGTTAAGCGAATTCCAATAAAATGTCATTAACCGCTTTCGATCATTAAAACGATCCTAAAGTTATAAAATGTTTACATACACACATACATGCACACACATTATGTACATACATACAGAAATACTCACGGAAAATATTTGGTAAAGGTTCGTAGGACCTCACAACGTGAAGATTTGGTGAAAACTCGTTTTTGAAAATCGGGGCAAAATCAGTAACTTTCTTATCTATATACGGAGCGTGAAGTTAAAAATAATCATCATATTAATATAATTGGTAGTTCAGGACGCTACAAAAAATAAAGCAAAGTTTTTGCTGACTTTCATTGTGGCATTAGATCCATCGCTGTCTTATTTGTATTACTGTGAATATTTCTGGGTTTATAAAGCTTATATATCTTGAGCTTTGAACATCAAGTTCTATTAATAAACTCGTTTATTTTAGCTCCTAAAATAACGCTCATTTTCAAATGATTTCCCAAACAGGAGAAAGTATTCAATTGAAAATCAAAAACAATTTTTAAAAGTTATATATTTTATACTTTTACTCGGTCATTTAAGGATTGATTTAGAAAATTATTTTTTTCATTTAAGAGAGTAACACGCATTTGGCCTATTTAAAGATGTAAAAATTTCCATAGATACGGGAAATTGGAAGTGGATTGATCCAGTTCCCCCGTGATTAAGTTACAAAATAGTGCATTAATGGTGGTCATACATTAAAATCCGTGAGTAAACAATTAATCCTCCCTTGTTTACGTGCCCTTATGGTTCGTTTTTTTAAAATAGGTCCACCCTCGGTGTAAACCCCTTCCAATAAAAAAAAAATTCAAAATCGGGCTACTCTGTAAAAAGCTATAATAAAAAAATATGCGTCAATATGAGTCCCTCCTGTGTTTTCGTGTCGTGTTTTGTCTGTCGAAAATAAGAATGATTAAAGGTTAACAGGATATCGACGCGATTTTTGTCGGCGTAGGAAACTTATTTTTTTTGTCCCGTAGTGCTTGTATATATAGTGTAATAGTACCAAAATATCGGGAAAATAAAGTCAATAAAGAATGCTTGACAATTCTTGGGGGAAAAAAGGCGAAAACTTGAGTCAAAGTCATACACGCAGACTAATGGCTGAAAAGAGTAAAATAAATTTATATTATATTACTAGCTGTTGCCCCGCGACTTCGTCCGCGCGGACTTTGTTTACGCCGCACAGCTCCTCCCCCGTGGGTGATAGTGTGATAATATGTAGCCTATATGTTGACCCGACCTGTTAGTAATATTCATGCAAAATTTGAAGTAATTCCATGCTGTATTTTTTGAGTTTACCCCGGACATACATTGACTTTCTTACGATTTTATTACATGTATATATATAGATATCATACATATTATAATACTAGCTGCAGCGTGCAGCTCGCTGCATTATAACAATTTTTTGTGAATCCCGCGGGATTACCAAATTTTTTCGGGATAAAAAGTAGCGTATGTGCTATTCCAGGTCACCGTCTACCTGTGTGCCAAATTTCATTCAAATCCATTCAGTAGTTTTTGCGTGATTGAGTAACAAACATCCATCCAAACATCCATCCATACATCCAAACTTTCGCATTTATAATATTATAATAAATAATGAATAATGAATAATGAATAATGAATAATGAATAATGAATAATGAATAATGAATAATGAATAATGAATAAAGAATAATGAATAATGAATAATGAATAATGAATAATGAATAATGAATAATGAATAATGAATAATGAATAATGAATAATGAATAATGAATAATGAATAATGAATAATGAATAATGAATAATGAATAATGAATAATGAATAATGAATAATGAATAATGAATAATGAATAATGAATAATGAATAATGAATAATGAATAATGAATAATGAATAATGAATAATGAATAATGAATAATGAATAATGAATAATGAATAATGAATAATGAATAATGAATAATGAATAATGAATAATGAATAATGAATAATAAATAATATTATAATAAATAATAATAATAATTATTATAATAACACTTTTGCACAATGCTTTAAAAATTTTAAACCTACCCAAAAATACCTACATCACTCTACAGAAAGCCGCCATACTCAACACATGCCGTACCGTCCGAAAATTCTTGTAGCTTAGTTTAGGTAATGAGATTGTTCCTCATCAAAACAGTTTAAATGTAAAAGACCCAAATTTGGGTTAGCACTTGGCTAAAAGCCGTGTTAACTTATATTACCAGGACATACCTGAGAAACAGTTAAGTTTAACAACAATAATAATAATAATAATATAATATAGATAACATACAAATAAATTTAAATCAAAGTAATAATTATCATTCCTTCTGATAAAAAGACAATATGGGATAAAAGTACCTACAATTCGATAATCTTGTAGGTAAGTATGTTTGAAAGACGAAATTCTAAGGATACTTTTATATTCTTTAGGTTTTGAAATAATCTATTTGAAAGGAAGAAATCAATATCATGATAGGTTATTAGACACTTTTACTATTCCACTTGTACATAAATTTCACTTTTACACAATTTTTTATTATATTACTCGACCGATTTCACTTTTTAAAGCATCTTCAGGATGTAATATACTTAACTGATTATTATTGACTCCTACTTATCTATATAGTTAAGTATATTACATCCTGAAGATGCTTTAAAAAGTGAAACCGGTCGAGTAACATAATGAAAAATTGTGTAAATGTGAAATTTATGTACAAGTGGAATAGTAAAAGTGCCTAAAAAATAATGTGGTGTCGTGGGACACCAGGTAGGAACGAACTTCCTTCGGCTAAACGGTACTACTCGCTTGTGTACGCGACTGTCGCGCCTGCGCACGTCTCATTTAACGGTTTTATTCCACGCATTTTTTCTTACGGTTTTACTATCACATTTTTTTCAGTTCGGTCGCGCAGCAAAATCCCTATCCCCTCCAAGCTTGCCGTAAGGAACTTCGTTCCAATAACAATGGAATTTCACCAAGTGCCGACGATGGAAAGTATAGAATATCATGATAGGTACTTGTCCGTGTTGATACATGAGATCTAAAATATTCATAATTTATGTCTAATATATTTTGTTCATGCCATTACTCGTTGTAATGTTGTTTTTCCGTTTGAAGTCAAAATAGTAGATAAAATTATATTTATATAATAAGACTTTTGATCAGTTTTAATATTTCAAATATTATTATAACTATAAAATTATACAACCTATCATTAAAGTATGAATTTATCTATAAATCTGGGTGCGATATAATGTTCTATAAATTCATTTCAACTGTAATTGTGTGTTGATAGAGGTGGGCTGGATGCCAGATTTTCAGAGTTGAAAAGTTTACTGACATGATATTTGTTCTACAAAGCATAGTTTGTGTCAGATTTTCATTTGTTATTCAAAGCTTGATCATATTCGAAAATGCTCAACCGATATAAAATGAGTTAATACCACGAACGCTTTAATAAACAAAAATTAAAAAGCAATAATAAAACACTGTCCCCTAGGAAGTATAGCAAATTTATATTAGATTTGATAAGCCCTGGGGAGCTTATTTGAATTATATTAAAACTTTATTATGAAGGCGGTTTATGGAAATTGTACGCGACGTGTAGGCGTATTATTTTATCACAGTCCTACGCCACTGAATTGATGAGTACCCTACTTTTTATATTTTTCTTACAAATGGAAATTTTATTTAAACGCAAAGAATGGTAAACGCTTTGGTATATTTATTACAAAGTTGAAATTTATCATATAATATTTTATAATTTTTCTTTCGTTGGTACTTGATATCTTGTTTGATATGTTTTAGGTTCCTTTTATTAATGTTTAGTATAACCTGTAAACATAGACCCACTAGAAAATTAGAAAGTGTGTTAGCTGGTAAACAAATACATGTGACAATCCACCCCACTGCAGGGAAAGTAACCCACTATTAACATATTTGGTATCCATAGGCGATAGTTACCTTTTCCATCAGGAGATCCGCCTGTTTTCTTGCTGTATCATAAAATAAATAAATAAAACATGCCCCGAAGTAAGCAGATTATTTGCTTGTGATATGGGTGTTTGTGAACAATCTGTACTAATTTACTTATATAAATACTGATATATATTTAATAAACACCCAAAGCTAGAAATACAAACATTTTTGCTCATCACACAAAATGTCTATCCATGTCAAAATATCACAAGAATTTTTCTGCCGTTATTTCAACGTAGTTGAGCTTGCGAATCCTCTGTAAATCCAGAAATATTAAATTCTATTTAGATATGAAATTAAATCGTTGCAATGAAATAAATACATAAATAAATAAAATAAACTCATACAGAAAAGGTTACCTATATAAAAACCATGCTTATCTACATCTACTTTCTATATACTTTTGCTTGTATCATTTCATGCTATAATCTAGTATATAGTATGCTATAATCTGAATATGAACAACTAGCCTATTATTTTCTAGAGCAATACTTGTGTCAAAGGGAAAGTAAAGCATTTACTGCCAAGAAGCGCGGAGTGGCCAATATAATCTTGCAAAAAAGTATATAATGTTTTATGATAGTCTTTGCTTGAGATATTGCAATGACAGAGCATAAAACAAACATATTATTAATTTTTCATTAAAGTATATGTAGAGATAGATATGCGGCGGTGAACGGATACCGAAACTGTTCCAATAGTGATCTTAGGTATAATAGAGGCAGAAATTTAAATATGGATGTAAAATTTTAATGAATAAATAAACATTGATTACGACATCCAATAGCAAAGAAGTAAAGAATAAATTTCCTAGAGTGAAGTACAAGCATGACCATACTGGCATACTTAAAATGGAATGAAAACTGAAATCTTTACTTCGGAAGATGATCAAGATCAAGTTAGCTAGGGAAGCAAAGAAAAGGATGGATCCTGACTATGACAAGAACTATAAAACTGAAAACAAGGCAGCATCAGCGTTATGAACGTTAGACATTTTTCCACTAGAAAATATAACGTTATAAAATACAATATTCTCCAAGGAAGACTTTTCTATATACTTTTGCTTGTATCATTTCATGCTGTAATCTAGTATATAGTATGCTATAATCTGAATATGAACAAATAGCCTATCATATTATTTTCTAGAGTAATACTTGTCAAAGGGAAAGTAATTTAATGCTGATAGCGCTGCTCGTGTTTCTCAACAATTCCAATGTAGTGGAGCTGGAAAATTTCCGTGATTTCGAACGATATTTTTACAGATAAATACGAATGTTTACCATAATGTTCTAGCAAAAATAGCTTCGATATAGATATTTGAGATCTTGGGTTAGATAATATGATTGATCTAAATTAGTTTATCACTGCTTCGACACAGATATTTGAGATCTTGGGTTGGATAATATGATCTAAATAAGTTTAACACTTGATAAAAATCGTACATTTTCCGAATTTTTGTAGTGATATACACTTTGTCACCTTGCACATCAAGACTCTTATCTTACTCAATAACATTTGTTTACTGAGGGCATTCAATCTAATACTTTAGGGATGAGATTACGACGATATTTATTTATTTATATAAAATAAGGTTAGCATGCTGGTAATGATTAGAACAAAGATGCAGACAGAAAAAGATATACTGATTGGAATATTGTCCCCTATATTGGTTTGGGCCTCTTTGAAGAATATACCAACTGCCTCACTGCCAGGCAGTTTGTAAAAGGCAAACGATTAGCTACACGTGTGACTACTATCGTGATATTAGGAGGTAGAGTTCCGCAAGGTCTTACCTGGATATTCGGTACTATTGCCTTACCTATTTGTGCCCCAATAACGTCAATGCTTGTCATTAAGGTAAGGAATCCTGTAAACGTATGTATGTGGCATTACAATTCCACCACACGGATAGCAACATACCATTTTTGGTGTCTATAGGCGATGGTTTCTCTTTCAATCAGGAGAGCTATTAACTTATTTGTTATCTTGTGATATATATAAACAGGCAAGCGGTGAAAAAGGCATCCTTTTTACGAAGAAGCAAGTCATTATACTCGAATTTACTTTGTTAAAACGGCACAGTCTGACTGCAAACTATTAGAATCTGATATGTAACTACTATTCGTGCCAGAATCTTAATCATGGATTAAATTGATAAGTTTTTCAAGACAATTTCTTAGTTTGTAAGCGTAGGTTACAATTACATACGTAAATACAGAGTTATAATATTTACCAATAAAATTAAATCATTTCATGGGTAATTTTTAAACCTTGACATCTCATTAGGTACGATAAAATAGTACAACATGGTTTATTTCTATTTTTTCATAATATAATATAATCTACAAATGTATGAAATTTTTGTCAGTAATTGAAGCGTTTGCTCAAATGCGCGACGATACGTAACCTTCCCAATGGCGTGTCTATTAGTATTCTTGTGTTCTGTAATCTTAATGTTTAATTGCGATTGGAATTATTCAACAACCTGTACTGACCCAAGGACACAAATTAATTTTACACAAATTAATTTTTCTGGCATATCGCCCAATCACGATTTTACTTTAAAATTATTTGAGTTGTAGAGTATGTGAAATTAAATGTTCACGAAAAGAGTTTAGTACCTACATAGTTTTATTTCACATAATATTGACAACGACGGTATTTGGAGTATTGAAGTTATAATTGTTTTCTTTTTGGTTTAATCTTTACATGTAACTGTGTGTTTGTCAATAGCGTCATAGTTTAATAATAATAGATAAACTGATATAAATTTTTTTGTATTTAAAAAATTATATAAGCGCGATACAGATGGCTCTTATGACACATTAGATTTGATGATTCAGTCAAAAAAAATTGCAACCTACTAACTCTTCGTTGATTTGGGTTATATGATAGATACTTCGATCTAAATATGAAACAGGATGGTATATTAATCATGGTTGATAATGAAGTGGTTCTTATGGCAAATAAAAATTGATCATGTGATCCAGGGTCTGAAGCCTGCGAAAATCTTCTTTAGCTTATTTGGACAAACCAAACAAAACGAAAATCATGAGGCGCAAAGTGAATATAATTTTGAAATGCGGACAGCCGCATATAAAAATTATAATCATTTTTGGACATTTTTTAATATTGATTTTCATAATAATAACATTGATTTTCATAATAATAATATTAACTGAAATTATATGGTATAAGTAGTCATGGCGTTTTCAATTGGGCTTGTTAAAACAATGTAATACGCCCCATGATATTCTTATTGACGAATTTTCTTAAATGAATTTTTAACGGACCCGTAATTTAATGAATATTCACGAATAAGCACTCAGAATTTCTCGATTTCTTGGTATTAATATCAATGAAACCTTTTATTTTTTTCTGTAATTGGGATTTTCATTAAGAATAATTAACTATTTCAAGAGTTTTGAAACCTTAATTTAAATTCGTCCATACAGCTTTAGCAGTAATTTTTACCCTATTTTTAGTTTTTCAAACTCATCCGAGTCATTTAAAATATATTACTTTTCAATAATACCGGCAAAATATAAGTATAAGGACCGCCTCGTTGGTCGAGTGGTTAGCGAACCTGACTACGCAATCGACGGGGCTCAGGTTCGATTCCCGACGGGGTCAAGCATTTGTGTGCTGAGCATAAATGTCTGTATTTCTGGGTTTGGGTGTTTATTAAATATATTCTATTTATATATGTATTTGTATGTATTAGTATCGTTGACTAACACCCGTAACACAAGCAAATAATTTGCTTACTTTGGGGTTAGATCAGTAAATGTAATTTAGACCTTTAATTTTCACAGAAATATTGATTATTTATGCGTTTTTTTTATCGGTAATATAATGGAGAGTACTCTGATGAAGTTTTTGAAGTAGTACCTGAATCAACTTTCTGCCTTCATATCACACGCCGTAGTAAAAGTTTTCTCCACACCACCTTAAAACTTGAAAATTCAACTATCACTGTTCGCATTTCACGCACATTCCTGGTCCGAAAATTAAAACTCTGGAACAATCTACCACATACGATGTTCTCAAGTAGCTTTGACATGGGTATTTTTTAATGAGAATTAACAGTTTCTTTAAGGGTCGGTATCGCATAGCTAGCTCCTTTTGCCGCTGACTCCCATGGGCAATGGCGAATGCTTCCCATCCGGTGTTCTAATGCTTTTTATTTCGTCAATTTCTATAAAAAAATATATTCTTGCGTTTGTCGCTGTAGTGTTACGACTTGGAGGATCAGGTTGGCGTTAATCTTCTAGCTACGCATCATAAATATATTTCGTGTTTATTTGCGTTTGTCTCTTTTTTTATAGAGAACTATCCATGTGTTTGCTATTATATAAAAACGCGAGCCAAAAACTATAATGTTACAAAAATAAGCAAATATGAATGTGAAAATTCGATGTTAATACATTTGGATACTCGTTCCTCAGTTCTTCTGATTCTTTCGTAATCACGATTGATAAGCTGAAACACGCGGATAGGTATGTGTAGCAATAAGATTCAATAAGCACCTTTTTGATTTGTAATTTCTCTACAAAAACTCCTCTTATATATTTGTTATCAATTTATAAGTCAAATTCAAAATCTTTTATACAAATACACTTCCGAAGAGTCGTTTTCTTTATAATTCCTACCGGATCTTAATGCGGCCATACAAAATTTCGTTTTGGTTTCCAAGATAGCTTGACTTTTCCTAAGGGAACTGCGAGCTCAGTGTTCATCAGGAAGTTATCGCTGTTGAGTTTGATTTACAAAAGTTACAGTGGTAGGAACGAGAGATGGGCCTATAAATCTTAATATTTTAGGACAAGATATGATAAAAAATATCCCAAATTTCAAAATTAGTAGTCTTCACTACTCGTAGTACTATCATTATAAAACTGTTAGTATAAAGTATAGTACTATTAATATAAACTATCTGATCAGACATTCAATTTTTTTGGCAAATTTTGTCATCCGTTTTATTTGTTTATTTATTTAAACTCTTTATTATACAAAATATACAACAGGCAAACTTTACGTCTAAAGACATTAATTTTAACATTTTGAAATGTTTTTCTATCTGCCTGTAGGTATGTCTGTACGTCCCATTATAACTCGAGAAAGGCTAGACTGTTCTTGTTGAAAATTGATATATAGTGCCAAGAAATTATTACGCAAAGATAGACCATACAATTTTTGTCTGTATTTAGGGTGAAAGCCGGATAGCTGCTTCAGGGGGATACATACCTCGGTTTTGAATACACTATGTTAGGATTATAGGAGGTATTAGCGCTATAATTTGAAGTGCCTTCCCCAACCGCATAAATGTAATATAAGATGTCAGAGTAGGTTTTGTCCGTGTGACCAAAAATCTTCCACGGCGAAACTTTGACTTTGTATATTTGTCAGTAATTTCTGTTGAATAATTTTGTTACTGATCGTGCTTAACTTTTTATTTCCTTGCATGCATTAAAAATTAAATTACACTATTTCATATATTTTATTATGAAATAGAAGGGCAAGTATTTGTATCAAAAAGTATTTACTTTTGCGGATAGTCGCCCGTTTCAAGTTTCAAATCACAGCGATTCTAAAGAAGTTTCACTTCTAAAATAATAATGTGTTAGACAGGCGAAACAGTAAGTAAGAGTTAGTATTAGAAAGTGCACGAGCATATCCCTGTATATGTTGACGATTTAAACTTCACCCAAGTTGTGAACAATATCTCTATACTCAGTAATTTACAGCTCATAAGTTTTGAATTCATATCTACTCATAACAAGAGTTCATAATGGGAACATATATTATTTTAAATGTCGTGACGTTGAAAACTTCCTAATATACGGTGCGAGCAATAATTGTAACGCTACATAAACTTTGATAAAATAATTGTAGGATTGTGTATTTTAATGGCAATGTAAGACCATGTTAATAATATAAATGCGAAAATCTGGTAGTGGGTTACACTTTTATAACTAACGCTGAACCCCTGATTTTGATGAAATTTGACCAGGATATATAGTCAAAGCCTTGGGACCAAATATTGGCATCTTTACTTAAAAAAAAACAACTTTTGAAATCGAATGAAAACACGATTCTCGAAAATTGGGATGAAATCAATATTTTTTCAAATAATAAAAATTTTCAATTTTCAAGTTAAATTCACAAGAATATAATAATATCGAACGTGGAATTTAATAAAATAAGACATACTGGCTAAGTAATAAACCAACGGTATAAATGTAAAAATAAAAAGTAAGTAATATTATACTTAAAATTAGATAACAAAAATAATCGCCTTGCCAAAGATAGCTAGATATTCCTGGAATATCTAATTTTTAGCACTTAAGCCACCCGGTGATATTTAAATTGAATTCCGCCTACAAACATTGGAAACGAGACTGGTTCTAGCGGAACTACAATTCTACTGATAACAAGTCACACTAACCATACATTCATAAGCCTATCGCGGCTCCTAAAGCATCGTTATCCATCACTGGAAATGTTTATTTAATTCTTTTCTAAACTTTTAACTATTTAAAATTTAGCGACACTAAATTACTACTACAGATATAGACAGAATTTTCAAAAAAAGTTTTTTATTCAAGTTGTTCTTTCACGACCGGCAAAGCGATTCGGCCCTTAAAGCCAGCGGTAATTCAGACATTCGGAAAAAAGTTGTACTTTGCAGATGCTACTGACTGCCCCGTTGGTCGAGTGGTTAGCGAACCTAACTACGAATTGAGGGGGCTCGGGTTGATGAGCATAGAGGTTTGTATTTCTGGGTTCGGATGTTTATTATGTATGTAACAGTATTTGTGTATGCATTAATATGTGTTAATACCGTTGATTAACACCCATAACACAAGCAAATAAATTGCTTAATTTGAGGTTAGATCAATTCGTCTAATTTGTCCAGCAATATTTATATTTTTTATTATTTATTTATTGATTTAAGCAAGTGACTTATATTAATAGAACTAACGACAAGTTAAACTAATTTTACGGAACCGTAAAGCGTATACCTACACATTGCTTACAACAAATTAGAATCATCGTTTATGGTAGTGTAAGGAAGTATCTGTCAAACGTCTTTGCTGTGTCACAATAGGCTAAATGACTAAATTTGAAAAACTGTTAAATACTTTACATTATTAGGTATATTAGTAAAAAAACTATTTTTATTGATATATTACATCCATAATAATATTTTAAATGCGAAAGTAACTCTGTCGCTCTGTCTCTTCTTCTAATCATATCGAACTATTATTGGTCATTTCCTAACTGATAATTTACAAAAAAATAGGTTGCTAAAATCAAAACACTGCGTTATAGACACCACGACAGAGCATATGTAATGTAGGAAACGGTTTTTTTATCTTAAGTCCAGATTTTTTAAGCATTGCACTTATTGATTAGATTGATTGTATACTAATCGAAGGTAATATTATGCAAATTACTCGGATCTCGGCTTGATGGATTTAAGCTTGAGGAATTTTATAAGAATTATAATTATAATATACTTGATATGCCATTAGATTTATCTCATGGCATGTCAAGTAGTTTAGCGTTAAGCATATTCGACTTCAATCATTAGATCGACCTTTATTCTGTCTCTCCGATTCTACCAAAAATTGTTATTGAAGTTTTCGCATAACAAAATCTCAAAGCAGCTCAGATTCTAGTGGTGGAATATCCTCATGTCTCAGATAACAAGTAAGTGTACATCATGGTGTCTGCATAAATAATAATCCACAGCTATTACAAGCTAGTAAAATGCGGCAAATTCGATTACCTCTGACAAACTGATAAATTGTCGATGCCGATGCCGTAAGCCGATGTGTCAATTAATGTTCGGTTTATTTTGCCTACGAATATATCACTAATTGACCTGCGCAGCTTCGCTAATGAGTAGGGAATCGCATTATTATTAAAATTCAACTCCTATTTCTCTTTTTTACGCTGCCACTGCGTTGGCCCACACCAACGCAAAATGCCGTTAATCATCGCGATGAATGTTTAATGTGTATGTTACATAAAATGTGTTGAAGCGACCATAATTTTATGTGATGATGATGACCTCCTTGACGTGTCCGTCAATGGAGAACCTGGCTAATGTATTGTGAGCGAAGGTGACTTGAGAACCCAAATTTGGTTTTAAGCATCCTATTGCAGTGATGACAGTAACATGTACTGCTATATATATATATATATATATATATATATATATATATATATATATATATATATATATATATATATATATATATATATATATATATGAAGAGCCAGGAGGGCCTGGAGGGCCTTCACCAGAACTCATCTCGTTTATGTGGGAAGGTGAGCGTGAACAGAAATAAATTACTCCCTATTACAATCAACGTGTTTTAATCGATGTTCGCCAGAATCACAACGTAATTAGTTGATTAACAATCACCACTAAACAAAATAAACTTAATTATATCTTTTACTAGCGCGATGGCAAAGATCACAAACGATTCATCAAAAGCGTGGTGCGCGGTCGTCGTCTCGTTCAAAAGTGAAGTCAAGATGGCTGCCCGCACTACCATCGACAATGACGCTTCGTTAGGTTGACGTCGACTATTGTGTCAACCTGATGTTTGACGTGAACGCCGTCACGGCCGGACTGACTTCCTTGGCGACCGTCCTCGGGCGATTTATCTGAAACAATTAAAGATAACTGCATAGTCCGTTCGCTCATCCTGACTTAATCATTTTCATCAGTACACAACACTAAAATCACTTAATGACTTGAACTAACCAGGCAAGTGTATTGCTTAGCCAACCGTGAGGTGTGACTTGAACTACACTTTAGTAAGACCAGTCAACAACTGCATTAGATACAAAATTATGCTAGAATTTAGCTCAAACAGCACATTTTCGTGCTTGTAACATCTGAACAAGCCAATCCTTACAAGAGATGTGACCCGGACGACACAGTTCGTCTCACAAATAGCAAGCGACCATCCAGAACAAGTCAACCTTTTTGAGAGACCTGACTCGGACGACAAATTTCGTCAGATGGCGCTAAATAAACCACTAACAAGTCAACCAGACTTGGACGACACATTTCGTCTACCTTCTGTTCTGACGAGTGAAGTATGCCATTTAACCACTAACCCTGAAATAATGAGGACGACATAGCTCCGTCCAGTATCAACCATTTTTTTACGATTTATCATAGTTATAAGAATGTTCAGTACAGTAACGACAGTTTGTACTATACCTGCCTAAGACAGTGAATTGTCCTGTTCTGTGTGCACTTCAACTTCATGAAGGACCTCCCATGTTTCAGGGTCTAAGTGTACGCTCAGGGTGTCTGAGTTTGCGGTGACAGTGTGCGAGTCAGCTGATGCAGTGTCTGAGCATACGGTCAAGGTGTCGAGACGGTCTAATGTCTCGTTATCATCCTTTGAGCACATAGTATTTTCTTCATCATCAGACGCCGTCTCGGCCTCAACTTCATTTAAAAGACTAGACGCGATTTCAAGTAATTTATCATGCCCCCGAGGTACTGCGCGCAAATTCTCGTGGGAATATTTAAGAGTTCTTTTTTGGAAACTCCCATATTTCAGGTCATAGGTTGACGTCGACTATTGTGTCAACCTGATGTTTGACGTGAACGCCGTCATATATATATATATATATATATATATATATATATATATATATATATATATATATATATATATATATATATATATATATATATATGTACTTACCGTTAGTCTCCACAAACTATAAGCAAAATACTTTTATATATGTAGCTGGCAGCAAGTTTAACGCACTTCTAAGTAAATTTGATTTGGACTTTAGTTTTGCGACTATAAGAAACTTAATTAGGAGCTCATTCTTTAAGAACATCTAGTTTTGTAATTTAGTAGTAAGAGATTCTCCGTCACTACTAGTGGGGAATTTGTAAGTTTGTAAGCCTTCTGATGCTAGTTTAAGTTTTAATTACGTTTTTCTTGTGCTGTTATTCCTTCTAAATAATAAATAGATAAATATAATAATAGGCGGGTTTGGAGCAGGTCTTTTTATTGAGGCATTTGACATCAAGATCATCCAAACGATTTCGCTTAAAAGTATGGTAGCATTTTTGATAATACTACGCCAGGAATTTCTCTGTTTGGCACCTATTATGTATGACAGTGTGCACTAAAGAGTATAGGTACAACAGGATGAAGGGAAGGATCGAAAATCAAAACCATAGTTTTGGGCCATTATGTCGAGATGAAAACTGTTGGAAACTTGTTTGGGATTTTTTTTTATTTGTGAAAATGATGTGTGATTATTTGATTTGTGAAAATAAGAAAAAAATCATAGAACGCAAATTTTGCATTTCCAACAAAAAGAAAATGCCATCATGATAAGAAAGATAGCATGCATTCTTAAAAAATCGGTAGACCATCTCTTATGTACTGTATAATTTGTACCGTGAACATATAAAGTAAGTAAAAATGTGAGGTAAAAAATAGCGCTCCAAGGCAAAACATATGAGGTTCGCACAATTAATTTGAATATTTTACTTCCAGCGTACAAGTACCAGTCTATGGGGTGAATGGATGGGTGTAATGCACGGAGATGAAATGGAATACGTGTTCGGGCATCCTTTGAACATGTCACTTCAGTATCACACCCGAGAACGTGATCTAGCCGGTCATATAATGCAGTCTTTTACTAGATTTGCTTTAACAGGGTGAGTCGGAATCTAATTTTTTGGTTTTATATAAAAAAGAAATTTATTTGCAGGAATATAAAGTAAGCAAGTTTTTTTTTTTATATCATACGATAGCAAACAAGCAGATGGGTCACCTGATAGAAAGAGTCAACCATCGCCTATAGACACCAAAGCTGTTAATGGTGCGTTGCTATCTTGTGGCGAGGTCTAATGCCACATGCATAAGTTTACCGGCTACCTTACCCTTCAAACCGGAACACGACAGTGACAAGCACCGACGCTATTGCGGCATGAATAGGCAAAACGGTGGTACCAGACCCGGGCGAGACAATGCAGAATTCTACCACGTAGCCACGATGTTAGTGACGTGCATAGCCAATCAAACGCCTTTTACGACATGCCTGGCAGAACGACAGTTGGTCTAATCTTCAAAGTAGCCCGGAACCAAGACTGGGGGAAGAAAGCAATTTATTACAAACAATAATCTATTGATAAGACTTCCTTGTGGTGTAAGGGTAGCCTATTTAGCTCAGATCATGAGCCGAATTCGATAACCCGGGTCAGGCAAAAGTGTTATCGAGGTTTTTTCGAGGATTTTCTCAGAAATCTAAAATCTCAATAGCAGCTCGGAGTCTAACGGAGTGGTATATTATCATTCCTGTGCCTCGGATGAGCACGTAAAGCTGTCAGTTCTGGGTATCGCTAGAAATAGTTGATAACCGTTAATGTGTCGCTAAATGCGGCGATGAGGATCACCACTAATCTCGCTAACTGACAAACCAGTGAATTGTCGTGAACCTTATAGGCTTTCCTATTGATGTTCGGGTTATTATACCTATCCCGCAAGGGCACCGGGCGTGATGATGCTTTTTACAAACAATCATATATCTCTTTTTAATTTTTTTAAATCATATATCGCTTTTTACAAACAATCATATGTCTCTTGTATGTTTTTTACCAAAATTAAATATCTATAAACTTAATTTACGGATATTTTAAGCTCTTTTTATGGATTTTATTAACCTTTCAAAACGTATAATCTTTTAGTGTGTCACAAGTAGTTTCAAACAATGCCACAATAAGTTTAGTTGACAAACCCTGTCGGCAAATCGTTCGTAGTTGCAAGATGCTGTCGTTAAACAACCAATAGACAAAACATTCTGTCGGCGACTCATTCGGAAAAGTAACGTTTGTCGGATATATGTTTCAGGATAATCGCTCTTTGGTCGAAACTCGACCGTAATTCTATTAATGTTAAGCCACCATATGTATTAGACATAATCCCCCCCCCTTGACTAATAAATCATTGGCCATTCTGCCAAACAGTTCGTCGAAGGCGAACGATTGGCTGTATATGTCACCATCATTGTGACTGCTGGCTGCTGCCGCCGCCGGTTGTGACTTACAAAGCCAATCATTCGTCTTTTACGAACTGCCTGACAGAATGACATATAGTCTGTTCTTCAAAGGGAGCCCAGATCAACACGGGGCAAAACTGAACATTAGATCGAAATACTAGGAGAATATGAATTCTTAGCGTGACTGATAGGATAAGTTCGAAACTTAATTTGAACTTTAACTTTTGCATAATACGGAATTAGGCTACTTGGGCGCTTCTATCAAGGGGATCGCGTGTTTCTAGCGGCTCGAATGCGAGCTTAAGCCGTGTTTCAGCGTGCATAAAATTATTGGATACACAAATGTTAACGCCAAATTTCTTACGTGGTTTAAGAGTATCTTCACGCCGGATGAAGTAGGCACAGGCACAACAAATGCATCCATGATTAGCCAAAGATAATAAGTCACGTAATGTAACGGATAGCAAGTATCGTCAACCAGACACATATCCAATACCGGGCAACGTTGATTTTATCAAAAAAACTGAAAAAACACATTTTGAATTGCCCGTTCCGGGAATCAAAACCGGGACCTCATGTGGTCAAAACCAACACCGAACACCACTAGATCAGAGACGCGACAAGGTAGTTAATAAAAAAAATTAATGGAGGCAGAATCCTTGCTTCCTTCGCGTTTGTAACTCTCTACATAAATACGCTGATTTCGTAGGCCATTGACACCCTTTGAATTGTCTTTTTGTCAAGCAGTTCGTAAGAGGCGAACTATCGGCTGTGCAAGCTACTATCGTCGTAGCTCCTAGGCGATAGAATACTGCATTATCCCGCTCGGGTCTGGTGGTGGTACCACTTTACTTGCTTCTGTAGTAATAGCATCAGTGGTCGTCATTGTCGTGTTCCAGTTTGGAGGGAAAGGTAGGTAGCCGGAAAAACTAATGCGTGTGGCCTGTCACTTTAGTGTCACACCCGAGACCTCGAAGACGTCGGTACAAGGATAGCATTGCACCATTAACATCTTTGTGGTCTATAGGCGATAGTTTTCTTTTTCGATCAGTAGAGCCATCTAGTTGTTTTTTATTTATTTATTTATTTAATATTTTATTGTACACAACAGTAAATAATATAACAATTACAAACGAAAGAAAAATCGTACAAAAGGTACTATGTTAAAGGTTAAAGGTTCTATGTTATGATATAAAAAAATAATATACATTGAGAACAGATGATTGAGAAAATATTACTATTTTGACGGCTGATTGTGCAAATGATTTTCTTTGGTCCGTATTGGTCCGGGATCCTTTAAAGAATAAACCAACTGCCGTTCTGTCAAGTTGGTCGGAAAACGCGAAAAATTGCGTCTACGTGTCACTAAATATGATTTACGTGTGGTAGAGTTCCGCAATATCTCGCCCGGGTATTTGGTACCATCGCCTTACCTATTCCTACCGCAATATCTCGCCCGGGTATTTGGTACCATCGCCTTACCTATTCCTACCGCAATAGCTACAATGACTGCGTTTCGGTTCCAGTAGTAGTTTTAAAAAAATATGTTGACGTGTCAAAATAATTTGTAAAAAGTTTTATTGAATAAAGTACTTTTAATTTCTGATTTCTGAATGCCTGATATTGTATTGTACCGGTTTAGAGTTTTAGCCTTTAGACTTATGTATTCCGTCACACGTCTAGTAATGCGCCACCATTATCATCTTTGGTGTCTATAGGTGATGGTTTCTCTTTCCATCAGGACAGCCATACCATCAGTTATATATAATAAAAAAATATATATCACCAATAAATTGAAGCAATGCACGTGGGTGTAAGCTACTTATACCTACAAGGATATAGATTTATAACGTATCACTCACATGACTGTCAATTTCCCGAAATTTGTCGAACATCATTGCAATGATTAATTTTATCAATTCTCATCAATCAACGGATTTCTTCATGATAAATTGCGTTTCGAATCATATGCGTTACGAAAATAATCTACCGATATAATTAAATAAATGATTCCTGCGGAAGTCTGCATAAAAAGATTCCGAGATTGGTAAGGCGGTGGTACCAAATCCGGAAAAAATGTTGAGTTATTAACTGGATTGTCGTGAAAGGTAAGAAAATTAATATGATAGTAAAGAATTGTTACTTAAGGTCGTAGGTAAAATTGGTAAAAACCAATCGGTAAAATGAAATTAAATGAGGCATCACAAGTTCAATTAGGAGCGAACCACATGACCAACAATAATTACCAAAATACAAAAAAAATGCTCCACATTAAATGGTTAATTGTTGATAATCGAACAAAAGGCAATTAGTTGGGTATTCGAGGTCAAGTTACTAGCCACTCGATTAATGGGATTATAAAAATTAAAACATGTAAAAAATATTCTTACTATTTTGAGTGACGAATTTAACAAGAGCTTTTGAAAAGAAACAAATTTAACCCGAATATTACACAAACATAATTATGTAATATGTGTATGTTACGTATACATATTATGTAAATATATTTTTTTGAATTAACTTGTTGATTTTTGCCAAATCTAAAACCAATTTATATCACGTTCTCAATCGAGAGGGTCAGGCTGGTAATCCTTTTCAAAGATGGGTTTTTGTACTTCAATTTTTATTACCATTGATAAAGGTCTAAAATGCAACAATTAAAGTGTCATAAAGTTTGTTTTTTGTACGTTACAGGAAGCCTCACAAACCGGACGAGAAATGGCCACTGTACTCCAGGTCATCGCCCCATTATTATACGTATACCGCTGATGGTCCCAGTGGACCGGCCGGGCCGAGAGGACCACGTGCCTCGGCTTGCGCTTTTTGGAACGATTTCCTTAACAAGCTCAGTGGTAAGATATTTTAAACTATAATATAAACTAAAAGTTATTTTTTTCTTTTTTCTAACTTATCTACTTGTCCACGTTTAGTTAGTCTCCCAGAAACTTTAATTCTTGGCTTTAGGTTTAAAATGCTTTGTTCTCATAAAATATTTACATTTCACTTAAAACGAGATACAATAATATACATATGAATTTGATATAATAAATTATTCATTGTTCATTGATAATAATAATTATATACAACATAAGTTTTTTTTTCAATACGTCAATACTTTCACAGCACTTTTAAATCATTTGGCAATTTGTTAAACATCTAAGCTCCCCAAGTAGGTAGTATTGTTTTTGCTCCATATTTAATTCTTAGCGTAATTAATGTAAGTTTGTTTTTTGATTGGTAGACTGTGTTTAGTATTTTTAATGGTTGATTCAATATTTGATTTAAGTAATTTGGTAGTTATTTTTTAGATCGTCGTCGAGATCTATTATGATTGCATTATCTTGCGAAGTTGTATTTGCAGTAATGTTTAAAATTCTCGCTAAGAAAATTAAAAATCAGGAAGTTGTTAGTTTGACTCTGATTTTTAAAATCGAGATTTCATCGGATCTCGACAGTTTAAGGTCCTAATAAAGTATCTTCACGGCTGTATCCCCGAAAGGGTAGGCAGAGGTACAACAAGTGCACCCACGATTAGCCGAAGATACTTGGTCCCACAAATGTGATAGGTGGCAAGCCTATCGCCAACCGGGCACTTTCCAATCCCGGGCGAATTTGTGTTTATAAGAAAACTGAAAAAACATTTTTTTTAAGTGCCCGACCCGGGAATCGAACCCTGGACCTCATGTGGTCGACGCCAACGCTGGACCACTAGACCACAGAGGCGATAAAGGTCCTAATATGTTCTATTTTTACGATGACGTCAGTTTGTCTGTACGTAAATATGTATTTAAGTTTGGTGTGTGTATGTGTGTATGTAAACATCTCATGATTTTTGAATGGTTTACCGATATACAACATTTGGCTTTACCTATTATAGAATTTCGGAAAATTGCAACAGTTCTATATAAGCAGACAAATTAAAAAAAACTGCATCAAAAACCGCAAATCAAAGCAAAATATATTTATACGTTCACGAAATTCCGTTGACGACAAATAAAAAAAAATCGACATAGCTTCAGGCATTGAATCTCTTTAAAATAACCAAAAAAAAATCGCTTGATAAAGTATAATTACGCTGGTCCCCTTACGAAACAGGCAGAATGAACTGAACGTCAATGCACTCTCCAGTTAACCAAGATTCTCCTCGTGAGTTACTGTCGTTTTTGATTTAGTGGTTAGAGTAACCGATGGAAATCTATCTGTAGAATCTTTACTCTTATTCAATGTCCATGTTTAAGTTCTAAGCATATGTACAACTTTTTTTTTATCTTCTGTTATTTCTTATCTTCTGAACCCTTTTAATGCTATCAGCTTATTTTATATCACATGCTGTTATAAAAAATATACGTATAAGTGAAAATTATCACAAGTCTCCTATAAATTTAACCGTGTTGACCTTGGCGCCCTTTGAAGAAAAGACCATCTACGGTTCTGCCAGGCAATTTGTAAGAGGTGAATCTGCATTGTATCGCTCTGTTACCTTCGTCTTACCTATTCTGCCGCAACAGTGTCAGTGCTTGTCAGTGATTTAGTGATTTAGGTAGGCGGTATACATATTTATACATATGATATTATCTTCCCGCCACACGGATAGCTACTATCTTTGGTGATTATAGGCGATTGTTGTTTCTTTTCATTAGAACAGCCATCTGCTTGTTTGCTATCTTATCATCTTATGATATAAAAGAAGAATTTACAGAATAAAATTAAATAATTCGTTGTAGAAAATTGTATATTCTAAGAAAACTAGACTTACAATGTAATTTCATTTCGTGTACAAAGTAATATAAGATTTCCACAAGATTTAGCAGAACATTATCTCTTATTTAAAGAGAAAAGACATGAACTCCATTTTTATTTAGTTTTAATTTCACTCACTGAACGAATTTCACATTAAATTACAAACATTGGATTTCTTAAGTGAGCAAATATTCTCCGAGCATTGAATTATGTGATTAATTTGCACTAGGGCATTCAATTTGAAATTTTTTGAGCAATTGTTACAATTCCCCATTTTTTTTATATATATCATTAGATACCAAACAGGCAGATGGCTCTTCTGATGGAAAGAGAAACCATCGCCTATTTTAAGACTTTTTATCTACAACAGTACATACTTATTTTGTTTTTTTCCTTAATTTTATATATATATATATATATATATATATATATATATATATATATATATATATATATATATATATGTATATGTATATAAATCAATTACTGTTCGTTAGTCTAGCTAAAACTCGAAAACGGCTGAACCGATTTGGCTAATTTTGGTTTTGAATTAAATGTTGAAGTCCAGGGAAGGTTGACAAGGTGAGAAAACATAGAAAAAAATAAGAGTAGTTAAAAAGGCAGAAGAACGTTTGCCGGGTCAGCTGGTTTTTTTTATAAAAAGCAGAATATTATAATAAATAAAATTAAACAAAATACATAAATTTTCAACGGTTTTCATCTCAGAACCCTCCAAAGCCGTGATTTTGATTTTCGGCAGACCAACTCTTATACGCTGTAAACGCCACTGAAGAATGATACATACGCACCTAAGATGGTAATAATTGTATTTGTGTGACAAAAAATCAATGTCATCTATATATAAAAAAATAATATCACAGGAAGGGAAACGTTTGTACCCGTTTTTAAGAAAATTGCGCGATCGGTGGAGTATGAAATTTGGCATAATTAAAGCTTACGTATCGGAGGACAGGAGAAACTTTTAAATATTTTTTTTTAATAATATTCATTGGAAATACATACATTAAGTTAATAAAAAAAGAGATTACAGACACTACATTTATGTGACATACATGATAATAAACACACATGTAAAGGTACTATTTTCTTTACGGCTAAAATCAGTTAAACTTAAAAGAAATTTTATTGTTCAGTTTATGGTCGAATTCGAACCAGAGGCGATTGCTAGTGTGCATTAATTTACCTTGCAAACTCACTGGTGCTATTGCAGCATTTGTAGGTAAGGCCTAAGTATCTAAACATGGCGTGGTTATAATACCATAGCAGGAAACCAGCAGATGGTTCTTTTGATGGAAAGAGATTACTATCCCCTGCAGATACTAAATATGTTAATAGTGCCTTAGCATCTGTTTAATTGCCCCGTTGGCCGAGTGAATCGATAGAGCTACGTTTCAATTCCAGACAGGGATAAACATTTGTGAGATGAGCATAGATGTTTGTATTTTTGGGTCTAGGTGTTTATTATGTATGTAACAGAATTTATATTTTATGTATTTTAATGTATTAATATCATTGGCTAACAAAAGCAAATAATTTGCTTACTTTGGAGTTGATCGATTTTGTTTAATTTGTCCAGCGATATTATTATTACTAGCTTTTGCTCGCGGCTTTGCTCGAGTAATGTAAGAGACAAAAAGTAACCTATGTCACTCTTCGTCCCTTCAACTATCTTTACTTAAAAAATCACGTCAATTCGTCGCTCCGTTTTGCCGTGAAAGACTGATAAACAAACACACACTTTTCCATTCATACTAATATTATAAATGGGAAAGTGTATGCGTGTGTTTTTTGTCCGTCTTTCATGGCCAAACAGAGCGATCAATTGACGTGATTTTTTAAGTGGAGAAAGTTGAAGGGATAGAAAGCGACATAGGCTATTTTTTGTCTCTTTTCAACCCCCCATTCCACTAAAATGGGGGTGGAAATTTGTATAGAGCATTCCGCAATTTTTGAGGTAGAAAGCTAAAAATTAGTATGTGGACTATTTGTGACTAACAAAAACATTGTGCATCTTTTTTTTTCGGAAATCTACCCCCAACCCCTTAATAGAGGTGTTGAAATTTTATATAGATCAATTTAACGCGAGCGAAGCCACAAGCAAGAGCTAGTTTTTAGTATTAGTGTGGATTATTATTATTATTATCTTTGTGTAATAAGTACCACCACATGCTTAAGCTTACATTTATTTAAAGTTTAATATTTACTTTTACAGAACTGGAGCATGTTCCTTGCGATGGAGCAGTTACTGGTCCTTACAGCAGCGTAGCAGGCACAACCCTGCCTATTGTGCTCTTAACTACACTTGCGATTACAATTGCACTGTAAATTGCAAATACTGTAGTGGCATAAACAAAAAATGGCGTAAACGCGATTCAGTCAGAATCATTTATTTAAATAAGTGCATATCATTAGAATATAATTATTTAAATTGAAGTGTGTTTTCGGACGAAGGCTTTTCGAAAGTGAAAGATAAATTTTGATAATAAAACTATGTTTAACACCGTGGACTGTGAAGTATATATATAGTGATGGTATGTACGAAAATAAATGTAGTGATAATGTTAAAGCTAAATATTTTACGATGAATTTCTTTTAATGACCATTTAAATAGTGATAAATTAACAAAGTTATTTAATTACATATTTATAACTTAAGTACTCTTATCTATCACAATAGATGTTTTGTAAAAGTTATCTGTTAGGAAAATTTACGAGACTTCTTGGAAGTTAGTATCTTCGGATAAAGTATTTATTTTTATGCTGTAATTATTAAAATATTTAAAAGTATTAAATATGAATTCTACGTTCAACATTTAAAATTTTACTCTAAATAATATGTGTTTTAACATTGGTTTCGTGTTAGACATTTTTTTAACTTGTTCTCTTGATTTCTTTGTGAAAATTTTAAGTAAACGTAATACATGTTAACATTTATAATGCATATGTAGAACCACCTCGTTGTTTGAGTAGTTAGCGACCCTGACTATGCAATCAGTGCGAGCTGGGTTCAATTCCCGACAGGCACAAGCTTTTGTGTGTTGAGCATTAATGTATGTGTTTCGGGGCTTCGGTGCTTATTGAATATATTTAATTATGCATTTCTATGCATTATTGTTGGTAATTAACATCCATATCAAAAGAAAATAATTTTCCGTCTTCGAAGCTTGATTAATTCGTGTAATTTGTGAAGCAATATTCATTATATTACATAAATTGTTTATTTTGGGGGCTTGCTGTATAAAGACTATTTATTTTTTATTTTGATCGCTGAATTCATATTGATACATTGTGTATATTTCTTTATAAAGTAAATGTATTAGAACATAATGTTCAGCATGTCAGTACTGAAGTCTAAACTTCTAGATTTTAGAATATACTTCTACTTAAACGGATAAAAATGTGTTTGTTTAAAATTTTGTTAATAAAGCATTTAAAATAAATTGGTCATACATTTATTAGTGAAATATATAATGTTAATGTCAGCTTTAGTCGTAAATGAGATGCTTTCACTCAATGTCAAAAGCTAGGGCTATATTATTGTATTTTTAGATAACATCATTTTATGACGATAGGGCAAGTATTTGAAAACATTTATTTACAATGAACGTGCGTCGAACGCTTACTCTTTACCTATAGTAGGTAAAGAGTACCAAGGACAAATGCAATAGTAGTTCACACAGTAATAATAATAACAAAAGATTCATATTATTAGCTTAAAGTGCTCTTTTTTGTTGAAACTCTATTATTTCATCATACGTATTATGTATGTTTAATTTGCCCCTTAAATGGCTGTGTGGAAAAAATAATGTAATCTACGAGAATAATCATTTCGACAAACAATGATTCGCATTTACAATATTAGATTTGATTTAAGAACTTGAGGCGATGTTTGATTTAGTTGTAACGGTTGATTGTGTTTATTAAAAAATACAATTTTATCAAAATAACTATACAACACTTTAGCCTGTTTGACTAGTCATACACACAAATCTTACTATATCATGTCTTAAAAAAATTTGTCATTACAAATATACATATTGTAGGACTACTTGAAGTAGCCATTAACGCAATGATGAATTCTGTTAAATTGTAATAAAATATGCTTTTACTTTCTGATTTAGAAATTTTCAATAATCTATGCAAAACGAATTTACTAAGACAAGCATGACTAAAAGTTGTTTATTAGGTTAATATTTAATATATCTACATGGAGCTGTGAGTTTTCTAATTGCTACTTGATAAATTATTTATTAAAATAAAAGATCTAATAGAATATGTGTTATACACATCTTACAAGAGTGTACTTTCGGTACTGGGTAGGTACTTTGCAAGACAAGGTGATAACGACACATATCAATACAATAATGTAGTCCTTGTTTATATCACTATACATATCAATGTGTGCCTCTGCTTATATAGCAAATGATTAGAAACATATCTCAAATGTAGTGAAATTTTAGAATTTTATATTGAGCAAATATACGATTACGAGCACGTTGTGTAACGAATTTTTATCAAAATATATTATGAATGATAATGAATGGTACCACTAGAGGATCTTATGAATTTCAAATTCTTATGACTTTGAACAGATAATATATTTTGTAAATATCCTTTCTAATGGTTAGGCCGTGATATTTAATTCAACAGATATACTCAAACATATACTGTAACCTTAGATAATAAATTTACATTACACGATAGTAGCACTGCCATTTCGGCACATTCAAGCCCCGTTTTCACTTTGATTAGTGGGAGTGCGAGTGTTTAATGCAGGTGCTTAGTATTAAGCAAAAAATACGTGAAAACAGCCGTTGGTCAGTGCGAGTGATCAATATTCAGCGCAGTAAAAGTGAATAGACGCTGATTACTAATCACTCGCAGGGATCAACGGCTGTCTTCACGTATTTTTTGCTTAATAGTAAGCACCTGCATTAAACACTCGCACTCGTACTACACAAAGTGAAAACGCTGCTTTACTTCAACTGTGACAGGCAGTTGTGAGTGTTTAACTCGCACATAGATCTAACAATTGTTTATACACGACATACGTACTATAGTAGTGATTATGAATGTTTCATTTATTAATGTATCTATAGCATAATAATGCTTTAAATGGAAATCGTCTTATGAATTTAGAAAACCTTATATATATGTCAAGATATTAGCGATATTTTACATTTCTATGCGATTGTCAATTACTATTCTTGAGCGAGACTTAGAAAGTTCTGGGAACACTAAAAAGAGCTATTAGTATCACTTTACATATCACATAATTCTTGTTTCCATACACATTAAATAACTATGTATAACTAAAACAGTAATAGTGTAGAGGTTTAATGAAGTTACTTACATACTTATTCCTAGCATACTGTTTGTTGCTAGGGAATATACATGTGTTGATTATATAGCTGTGCGACTGTTTGCTTAACATATTGTCCAATAGTCACATAATATAATTTTCACAGTGCGCTGAAATTTCACGAGATTAGGCTACTTTGAAAGGTGTAAAATAATGTATTTATCTGTAACAGGTGCTAGTACAATGCCTCCTCTATATTAGAACTTAAAATTTTACTTATCTGTTTCAGTACTAATACAATTTTTTTCGGTCTGGTCTTGAAGGATTTATCAACCCATGTGAAAAATTCCTTATCTGAACATTTATTCAAATCGCTGAACTGAAGGATTGATCATTTGACATATAATTGATTGGTAAAATGTGTACAGTGTCTTTAAAAATGAAAAATGTAACAGCACTGAATGTTGAAAGAATTTATGTTTGGAACATATGTATCACCATAAAAAACAAAATAGTCGGTCAGTTAAATAGATAAGATTTAAAATAAAATCTTCGTATAAGCTCGTAGTAAATTGTGATACAATGACTATTTGTCTGACACTGCAGTGTCTTGTATTAAAGGTTGTTTTTACAAAAGGTAATGTCGCACGCACGCTTTCACGAAATAAGCACAATTTGAAAGTTATATGGGATAGCTTTAATTAGTCTAAAATTATATATTGTAAAAATAAATTTTAAATAAAATTAGTATTAATATTTGTATAGCATTTCACAATCAATATGTAAATTAAAACAACTCAACAAAAACATTTTCCAACTTCATTATTTTGTTTAACGTCGTGGAATAAATTTATCTATTTAAGTGTTTTTGCTAATTTAATTTACTTACGTATTAAAGAAATACGTGGCCCAGTGTTCCTATTGCAAAGTATTAACTGTAACGAATTTGAAAGGAGAGAATATTAAATTTGTTTTTTAGTTGTAATGAGCTATTATTATATTATTACAAATACATTGAAAATTGTAACATCTCTTTAATAAAATGTTATTCCAAGTATCAGATTTTTGATTTTTTTAAACTTAACGTTACAAAAATATGTATAATACACACTTTTATTGACAAATTAGTTACTGATGCTTTATATTTTCTACGTAGATCAAGCATTTGGAGGCTCTTTTCTTATTTTTTTAAATCAAATAATATTTTGAAACATGTACTAAAAGTTGTAATTATAACTCTTAAAAGATATAAAATTTGGAATCCGGTTTTTATTGATGTCAATGATTTTTATTGTTTAATACTCACAACTAATTTTGTGTTAATAAATATTAGTTTAAACAGTTGCTGTAGAGCTGGAGTGGATTTTCTTTAACAGGCCTAACATCAGTAATAAACCATAGGAACTGCATATTCATCTGTACTGCTTTGTTAAAATAATCTATGTTGTAAACTGTTATCTTATTTGTTAAAGAAGATACTCTAAGAATAGTTTTAATGTTACTGCTATTTAGATTTTTCTGTGTCTAATATACAATTCTGTTAGATTATAAATTTGTTGTTATATTTAGAATATAAGTAGTGGTAATATATTTGCGTTCCAGTAAAATATTAATATATTCAATTCTATAATCATAATTAACCAAAACACTATTTGTATATGTATGAGCGCTCAATAAATATTAAATAACACGGTTTTATATTTAAACGTTAAATAATAGTTATCCAGTTATTTGTCTAACATTTAAATTAAAACCAACATAGATGTTCATTGAAAATCATAATAAAATTAAGTAGTAAATTAGATAGAGCCATATTGTTTGTTAGTTATTAAATGTTTAATGATATTTACGTTAGAAAGCTTAAAAGTAGTGAGCATTGATGTATTAACAGCATTAAGATAACAATAATTCACATATTTATCAAGAATATAATTCCGTGTACTTACAATATTACGATAATTTCAAGACACTTTTCAAATACCTATACACAAATAATAATTATTATTACAAAAAATACGAAACTACCAAAAAATATATTAATTATTGTAAAAATATAGCTCTTACATCAACTTATTAAAAATATTCTTACATTTTTGGAATCATTAGAAATTTTCAAAAAAATAAACTATAAATTTGAGTAAATTTTGCTTTGATTTATAGTACTTTATACTTGAGTTTTTTAAATACTGATAACGTATTGGATATGATATATAAATATATTACTATTTTTTTTCAGTTCAATACTTTATCTTATTTGACATCCTAGGAATTTACACTTAGAAAATATTTTTTATTGACGCCATAGTAACTTGCAAAAAACATCTTTTTGGGACATAAAAACACTGACCATTTGTAGACAGCTAACAATGGAACCTTTTGTTTGTCTTTTTACTTTTATTCTTAAACGAATCGACTTTTGCAAGACAGTGAAACAATTCGACAGCTCAAATAATCATGCTACTTGTCATAACCTCTTTAGGTTGGTTGGATAACGTAACATTGATCAGTGGTGTTGAAAAATATTTTATAGCACTGAGTAGCCTAAACCCGCATTTTAACTAAGCTTTTCTGTGATCTCATAGTTTTTTACACTGAAAAGCTTGGCTGAAGTGTGGGTTTATGTCACACGAGCTATAAAATAATATACAAAACGTCTGACTAAAGTTGTCTATTATCGCGGTGCTTAACATCCACGCTGTGCTTGGGCGTTAACTTCTTACCGTTCGATAAAAGGCAACAGAAGATACATATATATTAATATACTATTATTCAATAATAAACAATTTCCCAAATATTTTGTTAATGAGTGCATACATATGAAGAACATATGACTTACAGAAAATCCATATTTTTTTCATAGTCCTAACAAAATGTTACTCCTACTTAAAACTAATAGATCTATATTAAATACAATTTTTATTTCACTGGACATCAATTTAACTAGACATAATTTGTTTCATTATGAAAATATTGCATGATAAATAACCCTTTCATATTTTGAAATGAAAAAATTAAAAGTTTTACATGTAAATTCAGTTTCATGCAAATTTTGAGTGTATACAAAATGTAAAAATGTAGTTTATAAGAACACCTAATACCACTAAAATTTCATCGTCTTTAATAAGAATACATTCATAACATATCATACAAGGAATGTAATCAAATTGTATATTCTGAATAAAATTGCTTAAAATTAGGTGCTAAATAATGTATACCTAACAGTGTGCACTTATTCATTTTGTACTCTAATAAACTGTAATGCGAATGACATTGACAATATTGATTCTGTTGATGTATTAGATGCTTATTTATATTATATCTATATGTAAATGCTTTGTACAGGTAGTAATATTCATTTGGATTATATTTTAACAATTCTTCTCGGATGGATAGAATTTTGTATTTCATGGATAAATAATTTGCTGAAGAGATTTATATTTTCAATGTAGCTCGGAACTATAAATTGACATCACTTACAAAAAAACAATTAATTAAAATTTACTTTAATGGTTTGGAGATATTCTCCAATTGTATTTGAATTTTAGTAGATACAGGATAAATTAATTTCGTGTAAAAAATACCACCACTCGCAAAAAATGCAGAAAATCGGCTAGAAAAAAATCTATAATTCGTATCTATCGTATAAGTATTGTTTTAACAATATGTGGTTTGTAACATTAAATGATGCAATTGAGGTTTTAGCGCACATATTTACCTTTTATTTAGGGTTTTCTGATAGTACTTTGCATTACACTCCATTATTTCACTTATATAATGCAAAAGATGTTTCATCATTATTTAGTAATAAGTTAATACTTAACGCAATACTTACATCCACCGTCATCCTTATTCTGACGTTTTGCATATTATAATAATTAGCAGATCATCGCGATTTAGTTTACATGAAACCTTTTAATTAATTTCACTCGTGTGTCATGGTGGTCATTTTAAAAAATCTCCTATAGACTCGCAACTGCCAGATGTCGCCACCGGACTGTGCGTTATGTGATCAAAGTACGAATACAGGTAACAAATCGACGGAAACGGATATGCCTCTTTCATATAAAGCTTTCATTTATAGTTATGGATTTAATGCGCTATTACTGAACATTATAATATTTGTTTTAATTTTTCCTTAAGGTAATATTTTACGGATTGTGAGACACATATTACAAGTATATTTGCTAAACAGACTGCGTATAAATTTTACTGATTTGAAGTAAAGTAATTCGAAACATTCAAGAACACAAATATAGCGACCGATCCGATTTCGATCTTTAGAAAACTTTTATTTCCTTTAAGAAGAAGTATTTGATCTTAAGTTTTTTATAAAGAGGTCCGATATAATTTTCCCCCCTTTAACTTTAACTCGCTTAAACCGAAAAAAAACTTTAACCGCTTTAAAAGAATATTTTCTAAAAAAAAAATTGGTCTTATAAAATAGGAAACAATCAAGGAAGATTACAAATAAATTAAGAAGAACGTTGTACTAATTTAATCTTTTAAAGATGGAGCGCTTAGGTTTTATAAATTTAGCCTTTATAAATTAATGAACGAGTCGGTCAGAATTTTATTTATGTACATATAAAATAATGAGATAGAATTATAGAATGGATTTTTGGCGTCGTGTAAATAAGTATGTAGTAAACATAGCCATCATAGACAAAACTTTTTATTTGTTGCGTATAACGCCAATAGATACGTAACAATTAAAAAGAATGCCAAAGGAATACATAAGTATGTTACTACCTGTTCAATTGCAAGTTTGTGTAAAGTAATATGCAATGCGTTATTTTGGAAAGTGTTGGCGGCAATTATACAAGGAGTATTTTTTTAATCTATATACTAATAGCTTTTGCATAGCCGGCAGCGAAAATTAGCGATGGCAATTAGCTTGTATCCAGATAAATGTCACCAAAGGTTAAGGTTGATAACTCGTGGTAATGTTTGCTATAAATGGGCAGGAATTAAGCCAAGATTCAAGATTTTTTTCAAGTATAAGGATTTGTTTATTAATATAATATCTAGATAAATGAAACTAGAATGGATGTACTTAAGGACAAAACACGCGTCGGCTAAAAATTTGGATATTTTATATTTTATTTCGATTCTGTTTAAGTATAGACCCTGAAGTATAGATTTTATTACAACGTTAGTATAATCGGTTTATTCCATAAATTTATATCTAGCCTAAGCAAAAAATGTGGTTAAAAAAATTGACCACATGTTTTGGTTAAAATAATAACACGACAGTCGTACACTTGTCTTTTATGAACAAAAACTGAAATATTTTGGGAATGCGAAATCTATTATATTATTTATTATTTTTTCACCATTAAAAAAAATCGTTTATTTCGAAATTCGACTGATCACTTGTTTTGGATTTAAACAACATTTCGTCCAACTTTTCTTAGAATGTAACATTAGTTAAAATATAATTTTTATAACTTAGTTATTTGAAATTAGCAGTTAAACCAACTTTTAAGTGTCTATATATAATAATTTTGAAGTATTCCACGAATATCATAGCAGGATGCTTTTTCTTTATGAACACTGTTGATTTTTGAGGTCGGTCGTACATTTTGTGTTGTTATAATTTTACCAAATAATTATCGAAAAAAGATAATAACCTTTTACAGTTATTACTATGATTACCTTTTTAATTTAATAATTTACTAAGGACTTTATCACGGCAAAAATAACTTCTTGTAGTTAAAAAAATTAGCTTTTGTTAGAATATTTTGACATAAACAACCTTTTAATGGCTATTTTATTTATTGCTTATGTGAAATAAAGATTTTTAAATAGATTTTCTTATTTTATAGTTTTCTTTTTATTTACTATACAAGTCGACAAATAATAAAACGGTGAATAGTGATGAACGGTAACGTCCGTTGTGTTTAGATATTTTTACCTACCCTGGAACCCCTAGAACCGTAGCGCAACTGTTGTGATAGTATTTATACTCTTTAGTTTAATTTTATACACTATAAAATAACTGACATAAAAATATTTCATCATTAACAAAATAACTTACTAACATCAAATCAGTTTACCTATTTTCTCGTGGAAAGGGACAATCATCGCTCATAGATATTAGAGATGTTTAATGGGGCGTTACAATTCATGTTGCAAAATGGTATGCCACTTACATTATTTTCCTGGCCACTTTTAAAGCGGAATAGGACATTGACAAGTATTCACACTGTTGGACGAAATAGGACATAACAGAAATAGGTAAGGCGGTGGTACTAGCCCGGACGAGACGCTGCGGAATTCTACCATCTCTAATCACGATGGTAGTGACAAGTATAACAAATCCTTCGATCTTAATGAATTTTTCAAATAATATATTCTTTTCAAGGGCCCCAGATAAACATCATTATACATTTTTTTATTGACATATTTAACTAAACACTGGGTATTCCGAGTCAACAGGTATAGTGTTAAATTTATTTATTAATTTTTTGGAAATAACGCAATTTTCCAACATGAAAAACGTCATAATAAATCTATATGCCTGTGTAAAATAATGTCATTTTAATCCGTCCAGCGTTTAGGGCGTGATTGAATCACATTCAAAGATTTTTACAAGTTTTCGCATTAATATGGGATCTCTTAAAAGTATGCAAAAAGCCTCAACTTTCTGAAAATATATTTACTTTTTCTCATAAATATCAAAGATGTTTGTTATGATATCGATTGTTATGACAAATGTTTATCAACATATCTAATATGAATAACTTAATGGTATATGTATTATATATAACCAGTAGAATCTTCTTAAATTTTGTCACGTCCAATATAGGTATGCATTGCATTTTACTTTACATTTATGTGCTTAGCCTCATCTTTAATATTTTATTGTTTATTAAACGTCTCACGTTCCCCGTCAGTGGCGTAGTAATAATTCATAAAAATGAAACATTTTTCTTGTGTACATTTTGCTAATTTAAAAATGTTGCAATAAAATTTCGCTAATTTAAAAATATTTTGGCTTAGGAGTCAATTGATTGATTAAAAAAATCAATATTTAAATATGCCCCTTAAATAAAATCAAAAATCTATATTTATCAGATAAATTATATATCTTATCAATATAAAATTAATAATGTTAACATTTTTTATATTTGTTCTTGAAGCAATTTTTGATCTGGAAAATTTATGTTTAAAATAAGATTAGTAACGCCACTGTCATAAGTAAATCCTGTTTTAATTATAAGAATATCAACTTATATTCATATTAAAAGTATTTATTAAATAATTTATTTGTACAGTAGCACAATTACATTTTACAGTAGAAAGCTGATATACCTAAATCTAATATTAGATATGTTAAATTATTTGCTTTAAACATTTCAGTAAACACCTTTGTTCAGAGGATTACATATATAAATAAATTTTAAGTAAATTCATGTTTTATTTATATACCCAGTGCCCTTTCTGTATCAATTATTTGCTCTAGTATAGGTATAAGTCCAGATAACTATATTATGTTCAAAAGATACTTCAGTAAAAGTATCTTGCAATTTCCAACAAGCCAGGTCTTTAGAGTGAGTTCACAATAGGCGTCTAAATGCTTGAGTCCTTTTTAAAATATTTATAAATAATCAACCGATCCCATACAATGACAGTAAAACATTAGATAAACATACGGATAAAAGCCCTACTATCAAACGTCGTCCCAGAAAAGTTTCGTCCCGTCAGCTGGTGTATGTGTGCGCATTCATGTTGAGAATAAACAGATAAGGGGCGCCCGTGAGCAATTGCTAGATCAGAGTGCTAAGTGTGAGTTTTTCTTTTCGTATTCGATCGTGAGCGCGTTTCGAGTTTACTAGGAATTTGTATGTGATTTGTACAGCGCCACCTAGTGGTAAACTGGTTTCTCACGTTTACCACTAGGTGGCGTTGTACAAGTCACATACAAATTCCTAGTAAACTCCAAACGCGCTCACGATCGAATGCGAAAAAAAAAAACTCACACTTAGCACTCAGCCCTTAGTCCCTTACAACGTAATGAACTATGGCTATAGAATGAATACAGGCGTTTGCTACAGAAGTGTATTCAAATCTACTCTTGTTAAAGGACTGGCACACGCTACTTCAAATATTCGTAATGTTACTCGAGGTTATTCGAAACTACTTGAAAACACGCACAAAGTTAAATGACACCTTACAATATGATATTATAATTTAAAGTCCTCGTATGTCGTAATGACTGTTGTGGATATCTAAGTTCTGCTTTGGAACTAAAGACATGTAGCCATGTATACTATCATAATAAAGGTGACAGCGATATTAATATATTGGAAGCTATGTTTGTGATCAATATATTATTAAAATCATAGGTAAATGCTATTAGTTCCTATGCGAGCAGTACAGAGCAAACTCAAGCTTTTGTAATCATTCTGATAATATATTCAGCAAATTATTACAATTAGCGATCGCCCTGTGTTCGAAATTCAACCATAGACTAAAATATAGAAATTCTTAAGTCTGACAATAGACTTTAGCTGTAAAGAAAATAGTATACATGTATGTATATTAACATGTATATCACTTTTTATTTTATATTGTAAAAAAGCAAACAAGCAGATATGGCTCTTCTGTTAAAGAAATCATCGCCTATAGACACCAAATATGTATATGGTGCGTTGCTATCCATGTGGCGGGATTGCAATTCCACATGCGTAACTTTACCGGCTACCTTGCCAACTAAACCGGAACATGACAACGACACGCGTTGATGCTGTTACGGCAGGAATAGGTAAGGCGGTGGTACCAAATACCCAGGCGAGACGTTGCGGAATTCTACCACCTAGTAGTTACGATGATATTGACACGTACAGCCAATCGGTCGCCTTTAACGACCTTCCTAGCAGTACGGCAGTTAGTCTATTCTTGAAAGGAGCCCGGACAAGGACGGGGGAAAAATCATGTGATATTGGAATGAGTTATGTTTATTTTTATTTAATTAATGTATTTCTAAAGCATATTATTTAAAATATTAGGTTTCTGCAGTCCTCTGCAATATACAATTTTGTTTTGTCAAACTTAATTGTTCGCGTAACTGTCTTAAAAAAGTTACAAAATTATTGCTTCACGTTCATTATTGTGGTATCAATGTGGTTAGGTTAGGTTAGTCTTAGTTAGTCTTAGTTATTCCTGTCGCAAAAACGTCTATGCTTGACATTGTAGTATTCCAGTTTGGAGGATAAGGTAGCCGGTACACTTGTGTATGTGGCATTGCCATCCCGCCATACGGAGAGCAACGCACTATTAACATCTTTGGTCTCTGTAGACGATGGTTACTTTTTCGATCACGAGAATCATCTGCTTGTTAGCTACCTAATGACATAAAAAATGTATATGTAAATTAAGGAACGGTGTACACTGCGAAAATGTATATATTATAACAGAGACATCTATCGTGATTGTTAAATAACTTCTTATTCTATAGCTTTACTAAACATCTTAAGGGCATGTTGAAAATGCAGTAAAGTAAAAAATCCAGTAGATGGCACTTATAAGCATAAGAATATTAGTCTAAGAGCTACTGAACTATTCCATTAATCCAATTCCCACAAAGCCAGGCCTTTTTACACGCTTTTTATTAGCTTCACCTGTATGTTTGTATGTTTGTTTGTAACCGACTTCTTTGGGCACGATTTTGACCCACTTTAAACGGCCAGATTTCGTTCAAACTTTGTAGATTTATCGAGGACCGATGACAATACACTAATTTGATAAAATTATTCCATTTTTAACCGACTTCAAAAAAAGGAGGAGGTTCTCAATTCGGCTGGTATATTTTTTTTATGTATGTACACCGATTTCTCCGTGGTTTCTGAACCGAATTACGTGATTCTTTTTTTGTTTGATGCGGAATAGTTTCGAATTGGTCCCATAAAAATTTGATTCAGGTAGGCCCAGTAGTTTTTGTTTTATGAGCATTTTTTATTTATTGTACCTATCTCGATGTCTGAAATCAATTCTCGCAAGTAAATTTGATCCACTTCCCGGTTACCGATTGAGCTGAAATTTTGTATACGTATGTAAATTAAATGACAATGAAACCTTATTATGATATGGAGCTGATCTGATGAATCTGAATCGGAAGGTGACCACAGGAACTTAATAATTAAATGGTTAAAAATCGGTTAATAACAAGACTATTGAGTTTGACTCATTTGATTCATGTTAACGAGCACTTTGGTGCTTGGTGGTGACTAGGATCCTGCAGGGTCCGATGATGTAGCTAGAAGATGGTCATAGGACTCAGCAATTAAATGACACAACTCTATCGAATTTGGACTCATTTGATTAGTGTTGACGAGCACTTTGGTGCTTGGTGCTAACTAGGATCCTGCAGGGTTCGATGATGAAGCCTGAAGGTAACTATAGGAGCTCAGCAATTAAATAACACAACTCTATCGAGTTTGGGCTCGTTTGATTCGTGTTGACGAGCGTTTGGTGCGGGTGGAAACTAGTTATAAAAGGAACTACTCTTAACAAAAGTCTTTGTTCTACGTCCGTCAAGTCGGTCAGTTCAAGAGGTAAAGATATAACTTCCATGTTGTTCCAGTAGGCCTGAGAAAAAACTTTTCTTTTTTTTATGGTAGTCGAGCAAAAAAAAAATCAAAACGTGCTTTTACTAATGACGTCTGTTGTTTTGGATATAATAATTTCTTACAGATTGTACATGGTACTTCAGCATATTGATTTATGGTGGTTATAAAATTACGCTCAGTAATTGAACGAAGTCTTTGTGACGTCTGACGCGCTACCGCTAGACGGTTCTTACGTGGCTGAGCAGACTCAATTGCTGTACGGTTTCGTATCACTACTAATCCACGAGCTCTCTGCTCGGGGGACTCCTTAGCTAAACGCTCCTCAATGAGACCAATTCTATGAGCCTTCTGCTCGGCAGACTCGTTCGCTAGTAGTTCTCTCGCTAGTCGCTAGTTCGCTAGTTCGCTCAATAATAAGATCAACTCTAATAGCTCTCTGCTCAAAAGACTCATTCGCTAGACGCTCTTGGATCTTATCGAGCTTTTTTTTACATGTTTTCAACATTTTTAACATAATAAAACAATTTAGAGCTAAAAAATTGCGTTGAATATTATTCGAAAGATCAAACTCGTTAATCATTTTGAAATAATATACATCTTTTCAAATATTGAACAAAGTATCATTTAAAAAAACTTTGGATTTTTGAACTTTTCGAATTCAAAAGTCTATTCTTAGGCATAGTTTTTTTCTTTGAGCTTAAAATACCTCATTTTAGCGGGAAGTTTCAGGTGAACTTTAGGGTCAACCAGCTTACAGACTTTTTTAATATAGATACATTAGTTGGTTACATAGGTGTGTTATATACATAGCAATCGTAGTAAATAGGTATATTTAGTTTGGAGTATAGTTTAGTTCATATAATATTTTTGCCAAAGGTAATTTTAGTTTAGATATTTCCTGTTAATTATAAATTTCTTTTATAAATATTAAGTTAGTTTGTTCGAGAGGTGTGTTACCAATAGGTATTTTTAAATTGAGATATAGTTAGTTATGATATTAGGTATAGAAAATTTAGAAGTTATAGGAAGTTCAGGTCGTAAGCTTTTTACTTAAATTTTAATAACAAAAATGTCGTATATAAATGATTAAGATGGATATGTAAATATTATTTTTTTAAAGTACTAGCGGCCCACCCGCCCACCGAGATTTTTAATAAAATAAAGAAAGGTTAAATAAGTTCTAAAGTAAATATGCGCGAGCAAAGCCGCGGGTAACAGTTAGTATGCAAATAAAACAACTCGTATATATAAACAGTCACTTAAAATTTATACGAGACTAGCTGCAGACCTCTGCATTAGGATAAAATAATTCTTTGTGCTATTCCAGGTCATCTTATATCCGTGTCCAAATCCAAATTGGTACAGCCTCTTTCTACGTGAGTGATTATCAAACATCCAAACATACAAACTTTAACATTTATAATATGTATAGTATAAGATATCCGCAATCAAAAACAACATTTTATTAAAATTAAATTATTAAATTAAAAAAACATTCTTAACGCAACCAATTTCTACCACTTAAGAAAGCTTTATCAACAACACGTGTAAACAGAACAAAATTTGATGCTACTTATGATTTCCTATTGTTATATTAAAAGTTTCGTAATATATGTCCAAGGTTTTATATTCCAAATAATTGTGATTCTTACGATGAATCACAATTATGTATTGTTATTTTATATTCGTACAAGTAGAATAAAAAGAATCACCTAACTTGGTCCTCACAATAAGTAATCAATATAATCAAACATTTTAAAATCGTCAAATTGATGTCCTCTTCTCTCAAAAGACAACAGTTAACAGTTGGTTAACAACTATATAAGGTATTCAAAATTATTAATGAAAAAAATTAATCTTCTTAATAAAAAAATTAACTTTTGGCGGTAGCCAGCACTACCGTCAGCTACCACCATCAAATGTCTAACCACGACGGTTATCTCTCTCTAACCGTGTGGGTTATCTCTTTATGACCATGTCGGTCATTCTAAGTGTCTACCTACGATGGTTATCTCTTTCTACCTACGATGGTTACCCTCTAGCGACCTTGGAAGCCGTCTCAAAGCCTAAACACGATAATTATCTCTTTGTCCATTTAAATCCCTAACCTTCCTTACTTCCCTTTCATACGTTTTAACCATAACGGCTATTACATCCAATAGCTTCTAACCATGATGGTTAATAACACATAGAACCTCACACTTAGATTTCAACCATAATGGTTATTTTATTAATCTCTAACCATGATGGCTAAATAAGTTATATTTTTTGCATACTTACGATACTTACGATTTTCCGATTCTCCTGGTACCTTACCTCCTTGCAAAACCAATTACCCATGAACTTGAACCTATGAACCTTGTTACCTTAACTTCACAACAAGAAGAAACAAACACAACAGAGGAAAACTAGCTACGGGAAGAATCACAATCAAACACCAACAACGCGCACTTTAATTATCACTGAACAAAGAAACGATGGCGGCGGACACCGTTTCACTTAAGAGCACTTTACTCACTTAATTCACTGAAGAGGCGCAGCCGTACCAGCCCGCAGATGCATCGGCCAGGACCAGCAGCCATGGCAAGGCGATTGACGAGATGCCCAGTAGCCAGGCTTTTCGTTAACCAACCCGGGGAGACATCCAGCTGACAAGTGACCACTGATACCGTGCAGCCCTGAAAAGGACTAATGATGACGAAGACCCGATCACCATGCCGTTCCTATAAGAACGCAACACGGCAACCGTTAAAACAAGCGAACGATCTGGAAGAAGCGTCCGGCCGCAACGAAATAGGTCTGCGTCCAACGCCGCCGCTGCGTGAGCGCAGACTGATGACATCAGACGTCGCGGTGCGAGGCGCGCTGAGCGGAGCACACTCCCCGCGCGCACCGCTCGATTACGCCGACCGTCGTTGGAAAGATTTCGCTTCGATTTTTAGCGCCAGGCAAGCCGTTCAAAAAACAATTTCGGTTCTAGCAACAAATTATTTAACTTGAAACTTTGTAAATTATCAGGCTTTCTCTTTTTAATTTAACCGTTAGGCATTTTGAATATTGTATAAATATAGGGCAAAGAGATTAATAAACTCACTTTCGCATTTTTCTGCAAACAAGAACTAGTGTTTTATTTACACCAAAAGTATAATCGAGCCAGCTGCCGAGGAACCTCTGCCGAGTCTCCAGACGCCCTGCATCGCCTGCTAAACTGGTGAGACCTTCTGAAAATACTTACAGGAGTCTATTGCTAGCGGCCGTGTCGTCCTGCCGCTATGATTGCCTAGTGGTATCGACGGCACTCACCACGCAATACGCCTCCGCTACAGTGGTAGCAACAGCCGCTACAAACTTATTAATGAAAAAGAATCGACTCCACTAATAATAACAGGATCAATTTGTATTATTCGACTAAATTAAAAGGAGGTTGTAATGCATTGTCCTTTTATTGAAAGAGTGACCACTAACATTTTGTCGTATTATATTTGGAGCGTCGAGTAAATTTTTAAGACAAATAAAATAAAAAACATACATTACACCCTATATTTAGTCACATAAACAACAAAAATATATTGATAAACTCATATCCTTACCGAAAATACAATATCTTATATTTTTTTAACGTTCATGATGTTGTATTTTATAATTTATCAGAGAACAATTCTGTATTTTTGACGTGTATAATAACGTGGGTGACGGGATTCTATTTGAAGTGAGTGCACAATTTTAAATTGTGCACTCATTCTTAGAGGACGTTTTTGAGACACTGATTGTGTATCTTGGGTTTTTATATATCAACTAGCAAAAAGCAGAGCTCGCAAAGTTATACTATCTAGTAATATTGTTAGAAAAGTATTTTTATGAGAATTACATCTTTTAATGTATAGATTTTATTTATAATAATAAAGTCTATAAGTCTTTTAATGTATAGAAAATTAATAGTAGTTTGTTCACCAAGGCGAGAAAATGACCGATACCTTACGAGAGTGTAGTTAAATCTTCATTCTCGGTACTAGACATAGACATCAGAACAGAATGTAAAAAGAAGATATAATAAAAATAATAGTTTAAAAAAACTAAAAAACACGCTTTTTATAGAAAACCGAACTAAAAAATAGAAAATAAATTTTAATAAATTTAAATTAAGAATAGTGTTAAAAATTTCAATAATTATAAATTAATAACAGTGTGAATAAAAAAAAAATTATTTAAAAAAAAGCGTGGGGTGCATGGTGTCAATAGTTATAAATATTTTATTGACACATATGAGTAGAGTGATTATCATTTCGGTAATATCTTAAAAAGCACCCCACGCTTTTTTTAAAATAAAATTATTTTTTTTTATTCACACTATTATTAATTTATAATTATTGAAATTTTTAACACTATTCTTAATTTAAATTTATTAAAATTTATTTTCTATTTTTTAGTTCGGTTTTCTATAAAAAGCGTGTTTTTTAGTTTTTTTAAACTATTATTTTTATTTTTCAATATTGTTTTTAAAAGTATCTTAAGGCCCGTATCCCCGCAGTAGCAGTGCAGCAGGTAAGCAGAGGCAACTAACAGTGCACCCACGATAAGCCAAATATATTTAGTCCCACAATATGATAGGTGGCAAGCCTATTGTTTTTTTTAACTTCTCGCTACGTATGTAGATAAGTTACTGATTTTGCCACGATTTTCGAAAATCGAGTTTTCACCAGATCTCCACGTTTTGAGGTCCTAGAAACCTTTTCCGATTATTTTCACGATGACGTCAGTATGTCTGTATGTGTGTGTGTCTCTCTCTCTCTCTCTCTGTGTGTGTGTGTGTCTGTGTGTGTGTGTGTGTGTGTGTGCGTGTGTGTGTGTGTGTTTTTGACTGACTACAAAAACTAATCAGCTCTTTTCTTCGAATAACTACGTCTAATGCATAAATTGCATCAAAATTGATTTATCCGTTTGGGTATCGTATAACGCTATCGTATTACGCGATACTACTGAAAGAGAAGCGAAGGGTTTTTTCATTAATACACCACTTTTTATTTTTTCCCTTTCACACGTAAAAGTTCGCAAATTTGAAAAATACCTAGTTTTCTTCGTTGAATAATGGATTTCCGCAAAGTAACGTCTACATCTATAAAATATTCAAGATATTATACATACCATTATTTATTTTATATTTTTTCAAAATATATTCCGTCATTACGCATTCGTTGTCGTGATGTAGCAATAAAACATGCTATTTGTGTTCTATTTTTAAATTTTTTTTTTGTTTTTGTCATAAGATAACAAATAAGCAGATGGATCTCCTGATGGAATGAGTCAACCATCGCCTATAGACATCAAAGATGTTAATGATGCGTTGCTATCTTGTGGCGAGGTTTAATGCCACATTCGTCTGTCTGTATCAAGGCCGCGCATCACGCCGAATCTACTGAACGGATTCAAATGAAATTTAGCATAATTAGAGTTCATACTCCGAAGAAGGTTATAGGATATTTTTTATCCCAATATTCAGTACGGTTCCCGTGGGATAGGGGATGAAAACAAAAACGTATATTTAGCTTTAATTCATTAACCTGTAGTCCGAAATCCTTTATTATTTTTTTGTTCAAAAGTAAATACTATAAAGATTATCCCTTATAAAATTTCAAGATCATGAGTTTTATAATTTAGAAGTTACAGACATCACAAATTTCAACGGTTTCGGGTGGTAAGTCCAGTTGAACGTGACAACGTTGAATACACCCGGTATGTATACAAAACCTTTGAACGCACGGCTCATTATAAGTTAGCGTTATCATTTCATAGTGTTTGTATAATGGATATAATCCGAGAGAATCAGTTCTAGAATGTGTACTTTTTTATTAAAATGTTATAAATGCAATTTTACTAAATATGTGTAAAATATAAATCTATACATTTTATTTATTTAAAGAATAATTATAATATATTTGAAAATAAAACAGGTCATTTTTCAGGTTTTTGCTAATATGTCAGAAAATATGCATCTAATCGAAATTGAATATACTAATAGAATTTGTTCTTTATAAAATTTAACGTAAGTATAGGCTATTGCGAAAATTCATTATTTTGTTTTTATATTGCATAACGTAAAAAAGGATAAAAAAAGTATCTACACGCCCATATCCCGGAATACATAGGCAGAGGTACAAGATGTGTACCTACAATTAGCCGAAAAGACTATCTCACACAATGTGAAAGGTGGCAAGCCTATTGCCAACCGGACCCTTTCCAATCCCGGGCAACGTTGTTTTATCAGAAAACTGAAAAAGCACATTTTGTTTTGCCTGACCCGGAAATCGGACCCGGGACCTCATATGGTCAACGACGACACCGGACCGCCAGACAACACGGTAAATATTTCAAAATTAGATACATCAATAAGTTAACTTTTACAATCAATGAAACTTCTGCAAAGTGTAGATGTTGAAGTGTCTAAGCTACTTAGTATACTCACTAAATTCGGACTTCAAAATACTTTAAAAAATTGTTAAGTAGAATATCCGAACATGTACTTATAAGTTCAGTCCAGAATAAGATCACACCTTACAGAAAAACTTTAGACATATAATAACTTCATCAAAACAAATTCAATCAAAAGATACTTAACATTCTTTTATTTGTGAGAATCAAAAATCAAAATGTGAGAAAAAAATACGTGGTGTTGTTGTTTTTTATTAAGGTATCATCACGCCCGATTCGCTTGCGGCGTAGGCAGAGTAAACCGACCGTCTATAGACTTTCCGGTTCACCGCAATTCACCGGTTTGTCGGTTGGTGAGATAAATGGTAATCCTTATCGCCGCATATAATACGTACGCATATAATAATACGTTAACGATTATCGACTATTTTTAGCGATATCTGGGACCGAAAGTTTTACGTGCTCATCCGAGGTACGAGAGTGATAATATATATACCACTCCGCCAGTTACCGAGTTGCTACTAAGATTTTAGATTTTCGAGAAAATCCTCGAAAATATCTCAATAACATCTTTGCCCGATCAGGGGATGGAACCCGGGACCTCATGATCTGAGCCGAATAGGCTATCCCTAGACCACGAGGCAGAGAGTTTGTTATAATAATAAAAAAAACCCTTGACTCATTATCTTGCTTATCGAAAATGATACAAATTTACATTAAAAATATCTTTTGGATAATTAAAATAATAATAAATTTAAGAAAAGTGCAACAAGATTTTTTTATTGCAAATTGTTTTCAATAAGCTTCTTAGTCAAATGCTTCTTTTTTACACGCTTTTTATTAGCTTCACCTGTATGTTTGTATGTTTGTATGTTTGTTTGTAACCGACTTCTTTGGGCGCGATTTTGACACACTTTAAACGGCCAGATTTCGTTCAAACTTTGTAGATTTATCGAGGACCGATGACAATACACTAATTTGATAAAATTATTCCATTTTTTAACCGACTTCAAAAAAAGGAGGAGGTTCTCAATTCGGCTGGTATATTTCTTTTATGTATGTACAGCGATTTCACCGAGGTTTCTGAACCGAATTACGAGATTCTTTTTTTGTTTGATGTGGAATAGTTTTGAATTGGTCTCATAAAAATTTGATTCAGGTAGGCCCAGTAGTTTTTGTTTTATGAGCATTTTTTTATTTATTGTACCTATCTCAATGTCTGAAATCAAATGTCGCAAGTGAATTTGATCCACATCCCGGTTACCGATTGAGCTGAAATTTTGTATACGTATGTTAATTGAATGACAGTGAAACCTTATTATGACATGGAGCTGATCTGATGAATCTAAATCGGAAGGCGACCACAGGAACTTAATAATTAAAATCGGTTAATAACAAGACTATTGAGTTTGGACTCATTTGATTCATGTTGACGAGCATTTTGGTGCTTGGTGGTGACTAGGATCCTGCAGGGTCCGATGATGTAGCTAGAAGATGGTCATAGGAGCTCAGCAATTAAATGACACAACTCTATCGAATTTGGGTTCATTTAATTAGTGTTGACGAGCACTTTGGTGCTTGGTGCTAACTAGGATCCTGCAGGGTTCGATGATGAAGCCAGAAGGTGACCATAGTAGCTCAGCAATTAAATAACACAACTCTATCGAGTTTAGGCTCGTTTGATTCGTGTTGACGAGCACTTTGGTGCGGGTGGAAACTAGTTATAAAAGGAACTACTCTTAACAAAAGTCTTTGTTCTACGTCGGTCAAGTCGGTCGGTTCAAGAGGTAAAGATATAACTTCCATGTTTTTCCAGTAGGCCTGAGAAGGAATTTTTCTTTTTTTTATGGTAGTCGAGCAAAAAAAAAAATCAAAACGTGCTTTAACTAATGACGTCTGTTGTTTTGGATATAATAATTTCTTACAGATTGTACATGGTACTTTAGCATATTGATTTATGGTGGTTATAAAATTACGCTCAATAATTGAACGAAGTCTTTGTGACGTCTGACGCGCTACCGCTAGGCGGTTCTCACGTGGCTGAGCAGACTCGATTGCTGTACGGTTTCGTATCACTACTAATCCACGAGCTCTCTGCTCGGCGGACTCCTTAGCTAAACGCTCCTCAATGAGACCAATTCTATGAGCCTTCTGCTCGTCAGACTCGTTCGCTAGTAGTTTTCTCACTAGTCGCTAGTCGCTAGTTCGCTAGTTCGCTCAATAATGAGATCAACTCTAATAGGTCTCTGCTCAAAAGACTCATTCGCTAGACGCTCTTGGATCTTACCGAGTCTACTTCTACCAAGGCTGGGCTAAAGCGGGTTTACAAGCATGGGCCAGAGATAGACAGCATTGCGCCAAGCATGGCCCATATCTGGCCCCGTCGTATTGTCCTGTATGGGAGTACGACAGGAACGCCTTGCACACTTACACACACACACACACACACACACACACACACATATGTCTATAAGCGTGTAAGTAGTTCCGTGCTTCTACCGCAGCACTCGACTAGGTATGCGCATTAGATTTTGCAACAGTGTCTGCGCATATAACTTAGATTTCACGAGCCACGAAGAGTACGCCACCGTCTCTGTGACTGAGTTTAATTGACTGAGTAAAAAAACAAAAAAAAAAACAAAATAAATGTGCATAATATTTATAGATATAGATATATCACCATCCATGTTAATTTTACATGGATATATATATATATATATATATAGATATACAGTCTTGTAGTTTTCGTTTTTTATTAATTGTAATTAAACGACACTGAATTTATTAGCCATTCGCATTCGATGATCTACAATTGCCGATTAGAATTAAAAAAAATAACTCAAATAATTGATTTTTTCATAAGTTACAGTGTTTCCGGAGTTTCACACATGACGGACAGGAAAATTTTTTGACCTATTTTGATATTTTTTTCCATTTCTATCGCACTAAATTAATTTTTAGCAAGTATAGAATTAATCTCCATTAAATTATCTCGACAAAAGTATGCAAAATATCTTGATTCCGTTAACTAACAAGGCTATAATACTAAAAATAGTTGCCAAAATAAGGCGAAAAAAATTTCCGAAGGTGGTATCAAGAGTCTTCGCAACCGGCGTGTGTGTATGAAAAGAGTGATGAATGTGGAGGAAGCGAGACAAGCCTGCAAGGATCGTGATGTATGGCACTCGGTTCTCTCTGCCTACCCCGTAAGGGATCTGGCGTATCTGGAAGATATGTATATATGAAAAAAAAATTTCGATCGTAAAGCACTCTCTGATGCTTCGCATCATGAGTCATGCAATAGTTTAAAATTAAAAAACAAGCTATTATAAATAAACCAAACTAAAAAGTAGAAAATAAATAATAGTTTAAAAAAACTAAAAAACACGCTTTTTATAGAAAACCGAACAAAAAAATAGAAAATAAATTTTAATAAATTTAAATTAAGAATAGTGTTAAAAATTTCAATAATTATAAATTAATAATAGTGTGAATAAAAAAAAATAATTTTATTTAAAAAAAAGCGTGGGGTGCTTTTTAAAATATTACCGAAATGATAATCACTCTACTCATATGTGTCAATTAAATATTTATAACTATTGACACCATGCACCCCACGCTTTTTTTTAAATAAAATTATTTTTTTTTATTCACACTATTATTAATTTATAATTATTGAAATTTTTAACACTATTCTTAATTTAAATTTATTAAAATTTATTTTCTATTTTTTTGTTCGGTTTTCTATAAAAAGCGTGTTTTTTAGTTTTTTTAAACTATTATTTATTTTAATAAAATACTACAAAGCCATGTGTTAATTAATTTATTTTTAACTTCCCGCTACGAAAATTGCCTTAAGTAAATAAAAATTATTCAAAAAATAAACCTGAATAAATAACTTTTCATCTTTCTAATTAGGTATACATTTTAACTTCCCGCTACGCATCTAGATAAAGAAGTTACTGATTTTGCCTCGATTTTTGAAAATCGAGAGTTCACCAGATCTCCACGTTTTGAGAACCTAGGAACCTTTTCCGACTATTTTCACGATGACGTGTGTGTGTGTGTGTGTGCGTGAATGTGTATGTGTGTATGTAAACATTTTATAACCTTGAACGGCTTGACCGATTGAAACGTGGTTAATGGGATTCGATTGGATTCCACCCAACTTAGACTTCCTGAAAATTTTAACTAATTCAGTTAGTTTTAACTAATTCAAGGATATTTTGAGAAATTTTGGAAAACCTCACAAAGGATTTTGGCGAAACAGCATTTTTTTAATACAATTTCCAGATTAATGAACTGATATAGTACAAAATTTAATCAGCATTACCTCTCAAAAAACTGCGTCCAATGCATAAATTGCATCAAAATTTATTTATCCGTTCGGGAGTTATAGTTGACGAAAAATTTTGCAAACATGTTTTTTCGATATAACTTCGAATTTTTTTAACTAATCATTTTTAATCTTCTGCAATATTTTAGTACTTACTAAAAAACTACATTGAATTTCAAAAATCAAAATCGAGTCAAATTTTCAAAAGTTACAGCTTATCAAACATTAAAATCCGATTTTCTAAAATCGGGGTAAAATCAGTAACTTCCTTATCTACATACGTAGTGGGAAGTTAAAAAATCCCACGCGGACGAAGTCGCGGGCAGAGCTAGTCTAATATATAAAATTGGCGTGTCGCGGTGTTCGTAGTCAAACTCCTCCGAAATGACTTGACCGATTCTGAGGAAATTTTGTGTGCATATCGAATAGGTCTGATAATCGAACAACATCTATTTTTCATCCCTCTAAATATTAAGGGTAGTCCACCTAATTTTTTGGATAAAATTTCTTGTTTTTATTTTTTTAAGATACAGCATTAAAAGATACATACAACCCTTAATTTTCGTAGAGGGTTCTACAATCAACCCCTATTTTTTAATTTAATAATTTATATGACAAAACAACGTTTGCCGGGTCAGCTAATAGTATATATATATATATATATATATATATATATATATATATATATATATATATATATATATATATATATATATATATATATATATATATATATATATACTACTAGCTATTTCTTCAAATTTCGAAATTTAGTAATTTTTAAATAGCTGTAATAAGTCTTTATGTAAAGATAATCAGAGTTTTGTAAAGCTCAAAGACTCTAAGAATATAAAATCGTTTGTTATAAAAAATTGCTGTAATTATGTGTAAATTCAATTTAAGACAAAAAACGATTTTTTCCATGTTAATTAAATGGGAAACTAAAAAAAACATAGAAACATTTGAGAGGGTATGAGTTAAAAAAAATTAAAGATTTATTATGATTATGATAAGATTGCCATGCTTTTGCTTTATCCATTATTTTCAATTTCATATGTATCTAGATTTTAAGTTTGAAATTTGCAATTAAATAGTTTTTTTATTAGCCTGTTTTGCGCTATTTGTAATATTTCTAAATTATTTTTAGCAGTAGGTACCCTGAATTTCTTTTAAATAGTCTATATGAGGCTGAACTAATGAATTATAAATAAAAGACCGAATTTTTCGAGAAAGACCTTTTTAGGGTTCCGAAGGAACTCTTATTAGGGTTCCGAAGTAAAATAGAAACCCTTTTAGTTTCGCTATGTACGTTCGTCCATTCGTCCGTCTGTGGCAGTCTAGCGCAGGAATCTTGTAGCTAAAACTCTGTAATTTGGTACGAATAACATCCTGTCACGGCAAAAAAGTGGTAACATAAAATCTTGAAAAATATTTTTTTAGGGTAGTACCTCTACATGTAAGTGGGAATTTTAATTTTTTTCTCGTGTATCCTATAGTGTGGGATAGTTTTGGATAGGTTTTTAAGAAATATTGTTGAGTTGTTACAACAATATTCTTATTAACGGTCCGCCCGTTCAAGTGTCCACCTTCTGCCAGCTAAACGGTTGGTTTTTTTTATAATATAAGATAGCAAACAAGCATATGGATGACTCTCCTAATGGAAAGAGTCAACCATCGCCTATAGACACCAAAGATGTTAATGGTGCGTTGCTATCTTGTGTCCAATGCCACATGCATAAGTTTACCGGCTACCTTCTTGATATAAAAAATCCAAGGTACACAATCAGTGTCTCAAAACGTCTTCCAAAAATGAGCGCACAGTTTAAAATTGTGATTTCCAGACATCGAGGTGGTGAGGTAAATTTTGACGCGATGTCCGATGATGACGCGATAGAGTCAAACCGATTAGAAATAGCCTGGTCATCGACGATTCAAATCGCTCTACGTTGGATGCGATCAAAAGAAAGAAGCTGGTACTGAGGAGCTCCGGCCCAGAGGTGAGAACATTACTCTATGTGAGGTCGAATTCTGGCCTTGTAGAAACGATGGGCTGGCATGAAGTACTACTGCTTTACTCTGCTGAGTACACGTTTTGGAGGCTAGTTTAGCCTTTCCTTCCAAATGACCGCGGAACTGAACGTTGTTCCATATGTCGACTCCCAGAATTCCAATACTGGCTGAGACTGAGTCAGGAGAGTATTGTCAAATCGAGGTGACACGACAAAAGGTGTCTTTTTGCGGTGAACGCGCAAAGCTGCATCTTCTTGGGGTTAAATATAGCAAGATTTTGACGACGAAAACGAGACATCGGTAAGCCGATTCTCGACTTCAGGCACGAGCTTGTTTCAGCTTTCTTTGACGTGTTTCTGCGAAATACCGCTACAGCCGGAGTATGTAGCATCACCAGTACTGTTATACGCATAGCAATGTATGTAACTAATTCGCAACATGTCATTGATATAAAGAAACAGTAAAGAAGAAGAAACAGGAAAAGAAACAGAAGAAGAAGAATTACAAGATTTACAGTTTAAACTATTGCAAAAAGGGTGTTAAACTGACGTACGAACATCAGAGTTTCGTTAATAAGATTTCATTTGCATGTGGAATATCCAAAAATAACAAAGCAAAAAAATAGTATCAAAGAATCCCGAGCACCCTAAAAAATCACAAAAATAGTGAGTTTCGATTCGTTTAAATTCATGAATGGCCGAAATGCCTACTTTTCATGTTATAAAACATACAATATAAAATTTACAAAGCCAACCACTGCCGTTACATGAGTGAATTTTAAATTCGGACTGAAAAGGGACGGTTTGGTTTGGTCTGCTTTAATTAAATAATAATCCTACCCTTGTGTGATATTGAAGTACTTAATACAAAATATTTTGTTAGTATTTCATGTCGATGGGCGTCATGGGATGCTGATGTCATCAGTGGGCGATGGTTTCTGGTTGTATATTTCGTTTAGTTCGTAAGTTTTCTATAATAAATAATGTTCGTTTTCGCCTTTTATTCGCCCTAAGACCTACATACAGCTTTGTTGTATAGAAATAATAAAGCTTTATGTAGCTATGATCTTTGCCTATTAGGCATATTACGAGTAAAGCGAGTTCCACGCAGTTGACGACATTACGAGTCGACTCTTGCGAGATAGTATTTATATGCGGGAACTCGCAATTACGAAAATCCGAAAAGTGCAAAATTCTTTGTTAAAACAAATGTTTTACGATTGTAAATAGTATGTATAATGTAAGTATAAGCCTTAGGCATATGTTTAGACACTTTTCTGTAACATAAAGATAGTTAACAGGATAGTACGACCTGAAAAGGCGTACAACTCTGTAATTGTAAGAGTTTCCGAGGTCCTGTAAGAACGTACAATGTATATAACACTCTTGTTTGTTATTATATAAGTTTATTTATGTTAAATCCTTGTATGTAAATAAGAAATAACACATTGTAATTCGTTTTCGGTAGGTCTTAGGGCATTACGTACTTTGTTTTGCATATATTTGTAAAAAGGTAGTACCGTTGCACTCGATAGAGGGCCACACTAGTTAATTAGAGGTAGGAGAAGCTACCTAAGATAAAATTATTAAGATTAGATTGCGAAAAGTGGGATTTAACAAATCCCAGACATTGTGGCGCCACACCCGGCGCCGTTTGTCTTTGTAGATTTCCGCCGACCGTCTGGCCGCGCGCTATAAATATCGGAGAGCGCGGCCATACAATCAGTTCCGTTCCGTTCCAGTTCCGATAAAGTTACAATTTCGTTACGACTCAATAAGTTTCCCAGACAAGTTCCTGGGCTTTAGTATATATCTATAGGGTACCGGCTTTAGAGTAGGGCAGTGTTAGGGCAAGTAGTGGCTCTCCCATAGAATAGGTTAAATATTTGCAACGGTGCTAGCTTTATTGCTTTATTTCGTTACAATAAAGCACCTTTGCAACGAACAGTTGTGGTCTCTATTTATTCTTCCCGGCGACACCCGGCTCACGACCAAAGCACTACGGCTGGTGGGGCATCGAAGAGAGAAGAACCAGATTTACAGTCCGCTGACTCCCCCGGCTGTAGTGCACAATCACGTTAAACCATACAAATACTAATAGATTTTACACGGCAGATGGCAAGGTTTTACATCGTGGTCAAAAAGTTAACAAAGTGCGAATAACATATTTTGTCAGGAATTACACTGCTACGCGTCATATAATGCGACGGTACCCCGGACAAGGGATTTCCGAAGCCGTGTAAAGCGAATTTGTCAGTTTGTAATAATGTAGTTCAGAAATTTCAGGTTTAGGTATAGTCTATTTCAAATTCCTTGAGAAACTCGTGCATTGCTCCTCGGTATTATGTAAGTGTCGATAAAAGCGATAGGTATCGCTTTCTGTAAAATTATGTATCACTTCAATGTAGTTTACGCATCTACCGCGTTTCATGTACATGGTGTATATCAACTAAATATTTGTTTCTATCCTGACACAGTTTTAAGGGCAATGTAGCCCAATGTTTTGTTCCAACACACGATTTAACACAAAGGGTGTTAAAACAGAGGGTGCTATTTTAACACGGCGGGTGTTAAGTTCGTGTCTTTGAGCGGTAATTATGTCGCTCTGTATGAACTCTACATGGGACAAATGGAGGCGTGTAAAAAAGTATTATCAGTGTAAGTACTTACTTTTAATACTGTGGTCTAGCAGTTTGAGTGAAAGAAATCAAAAGCCATTTAAAATGTTTTATTATAACTTTTATTACTATATTCTATATTCGGGTATTAAATCATTTAATAGTGACTAGATAATACTATAATACTCCTATTAAAATTATTGTAGTACATAGTATAATAATCGGAAATACATAATATAATAAATAGGTACATAACATAAAACGATGTGTACAAAATATTTAGTACTAATTTAAATATAACTTTTACTTACTAAGGTACAATATTAACTTAATAATTAAATAAAATTTAATTAACATATTATATTAATCTTACATTCAATAACGACATCGCCGGAGTCACAGTAAAGTTTCTATACTGCGCTTATGAAGAAAGGCTAACATACATACCCACAGAACACTAATACTCTCTACGAGAGTACATACCTATTACATAAACTTTTCTCGTATTAATGTGACAAATTAAAAAGGACATACAATTTGAAGTGGACACAAAACAAAGTTAAAAACATTTAAATGTATGTGCTTAAAATTAATTTCAACACCGAATCATAGTCACTGGGCCCTATTTAATAACTTGTAATCACAACTTGCTGCTCATAATGTTCCCTTTGCTTAGTAAGATATGTGAAGTTTGAATCGTGAATATGACTCGAACATCAGCGCAGATGAGCGAATGTGTAAGTTGTTAAATTCGCTTCGAATTGATAAGTTTTGTATCAAATGCAAAAGAATGATCGTAAACTTCAAATAATTTTAACAATAATTAAAGATTTTATTTATTCTTCGGTGATAAATATACGATTTAATGACACCGATAAATTTATTATTTAAATTACAACTAAACTAAGTAATGTAATTAAAATTGCTGATTCAAAAGTTTTGTATTTACTTGATGTAAATACAAAACTTTTGAAAGGTTTAACACGTTACACAATGTGTTAACCTTTTTTTCACTACGCAATAGGTTTTAATATACTTTGACAGAGGTTTAGACTTTTTCTCCGCAATGCTTATGTTTATAAATCAAAATTAGTTACAAATAATGTATTATTTTTTTTACGTGGGGAAACCCGTCATGGGTAACATCCCATGACGGGTTTCCCCACGTAAAAAAAAGTTGTTTAGAATATAACTTTCAGAAAATAGTGGTGAAGACAACATTGAAACGATACTCCTTACTGCCTTACTGGAGCGCGATAAAATAAAATGATACCTACTAAAATAATAAGTACAAGTGTTCTACTTGTGTTAATACATCAAATTAGTAATTATAGCATTTCGACGCTGAATAGTATTTTTTAATATTAGTCTATCTCCACAAACGAACTATAGACAACCTTTTACAAATCTTTCATACCACAGATCAAATCAGCATTTTCGATATGTTCTAGGGGTAATGGTGCAAAACCGAGAGTAATGGAGTTTTGATATCGCCCACTTGATATCAACCGCACTACTGTGTCCTCGCAAGCGATGAATATTGGCCGACGAGCTGGAAAATAAATGAGCATTGTTGTAAAAAATCTTTGGAAATCGAAACGAAATAAAGCGTTACACTTTGGCCTGAATTCAGTAAACATAGTTAGAATCCAATTTACTATATGTATTAACAATATTTTTGAAGTGAAACTTTCTTTAGCTGCATTGAGCGATTTTTTAATAAGAGCTTATGGATTTGCGAAACCATTGAGGTAAGCCAAATTCATCTGTGTGATTTACAACAGTTCGTAAGAACTCTTAATCCATAAATATCTGGCCAAAGATTGAAATTAGCCGTGTATTGTGTAAGTTCATAAAAAAACTTTATCAAATTTTGTCAACAAATTCAAAATCTTATATATAAAATTCTCGTGGCACAATGTTCCTTCCCGTACTCCTCCGAAACGGCTTAACCGATTTTGATGCATTTTCATGCATACGAAATTTCATAGGTCTGAAAATCGGCTACTATATATTTTTATACCCCTAAGTGATAAGGGTTGTCTATCCCTAAAAATATTTTTTTTATTTTATGGTCATTTTTTTATTTTTATTATTTTATGATTTAGCATTGAAAAATACATACGACTCTTAATTTTTACCCTTCTATCACCAACTCTTACTTTTAATTAAATAATTTATATGGCAAAACAACGTTTGTCGGGTCAGCTAATTCTTTTTATAATTTATTTACATTTGATTATAATATAAACATGTTATTTTGTTCGAAAGCTTGTTGCCATTTTTCAGGTAAAAATCTCATTTTTGATAAAATTTTGGGATCAGGATCAGGGAGGAGGATCAGGATCAGGGAGGAGGATCAGAAACAGGTCCATAATCTGAGGATGCAAGGTCTGGGCTATATTGATAGATTAACGGTAAAAGATAAAAATTGACTTATAAAATTCGTTACTAACTTTGTTATTTTGGTTCTATGGCTAAAAATTATAAAAACACAGACATTAAAAAATAATTTGCGTAAAAAAGTTCTTAAAAATTATCTATACTTTGTCCAATATAGTTCGTTTAAAAACCATTTTACGAGTAGGCCGCGTAAACAGGGTTTCGACCACACAAACATGGATTCAACTAACCCCTGTGGCCGCGTTTCCGATCCTGTAGTAGTTAAAAAATATGTCGACGTGTCAAAATAACTTGTAAAAAGTTTTATTGAATAAAGTCCTTCTGATTTCTAATTTCTTATTTCCCTTGTTGTTGTTGACATCCAAAATAAATACGTGCTCTGACTTTCGCAATCTCAATATCAGTTGGTATTTTTTGATCCTATTACTACATTTTACAGAACTTAAGTTGTGGAAAATTTAATTCAAATATTTTGTAACAAAAAATTTATAGTTATTGAATTTTTTTCATATCATTGCTATCTTGCAAACAAGCAGATGGGTCTCCTAATGGAAAGAGTCAACCATCGCCTATAGACACCAAAGATGTTAATGGTGCGTTGCTATCTTGTGGCGAGGTCTAATGCCACATGCATAAGTTTACCGGCTACCTTACTCCATCTCCAAACCGGAACACGACAGCGACAAGCACTGACGCTATTGCGGCAGGAATAGGTAAGGCGGTGGCACCTAACCCGGGCGAGACAATGCAGAACTCTACCACCTTGTAGCCACGATGGTAGTGACTCGCATAGCCAATCGGTCGCCTTTTACGACCTGCCTGGCAGAACGGCAGTTGGTCTATTCTTCAAAGGAGCCCGGGACCAACACGGGAAAGCCGAATTTATCTCGATATGGTATAAAATCCTTTTCACAAGCTGGTGGCAGAGTTATGACCCCACAAGCATGAATTTAACATTTTAGTCAACCCCTTTAGATATAAAAAAGTGTGCTCTGAATATGGCAACCCCAAATGTAATTTTTTCCCTGTGTTGGTTCGGGCTCCTTTGAAGAATAGACCAACAGACGTTCTACCAGGAAAGCCGTAAAAGGCGACCGATTGGCTATACGTGTCACTACCGTCGTGACTACTGGTACAGTTCTGTAATGTCTCGCCCGGGTACTTGCTACCACCGCCTATTCCTGTCACAATAGCCTCAGTACTTGTCATTGTTGTGTTCCGGTTCAGAGGGTAGGTTAGCCGGTAGATTTATGCATATGGCATTGCGATCCTGCCATACGGATAGCAACGCACCATTAACATCTTTTGTATTTTGTAGGCGATGGTTACTTTTTCGATCAGGAAAACCATCTGCTTGTTTGCTATATAATGATATAAAAAATCAATTAACTATAATTAAGGCGAGGCATCAGGACAAATGGAAAAAGAGTGGTTTGCTAAATCATGTTCTTTTTTATATTTGATTGTTAAATAACAATTTTAAACTTTAAAGTTTAAACTACATGATATACCTGAAGATATTATCTAAGGAATTTACTAGCTCATTATATGATAGAATGTACTTTACTCGATAATATAAAATTCCGAAAATAGGCTAAAAAATCTCTAAAACAAATAATTTGTTAACAATATTTCTAATCTTCCACATAATTTTTATATGGTGATATTTAGTTTTAAATACAAAAAAGAATGTACTAGATTTTGGTTTTCAGCCGAAGTCCTATATTTATTTATCCGAAAATTAACACGTTTTCCAACGGTTTCAGAACATACCACGCCACCCATTTCCTATAGAATTGACGCGCGTCAAAATACCTCGCCTTAACCATGAAGTATTAGGTATAGCTGGAGCTAGCACTTGTATTAATCACTTGAAACATATATTTACGTTATATTTCTGTCTATGGAGGTCTCTCCATCTCTTTTTATACAGCTGTGTTAGAAAGAGAGGGTAAGACCTCAGAAGATGACAGCAGTGTTTAAAATTGTATTTCAAGTAGTTATTAGTGCTGCCTCCAGATATAATACAGCTTCATGGCCTTAGCAGCTCTTTCGATCAATTTCGTCTGACAGACAAACAATGGAAATGTGGCGGTATAAGTTATTTTTTTATTTTTCTGTTTCTAAAATTGATATCAAAATCACTATTAATTGGTATCAAAACTAGCTAGATACAAATACAAATGAGAAAAAACATTTATATTGTTGGTTTATTAGTTTATTTGCAGGTATAGGTAGCATAATAAACCTTCACGGAATATTATTTAAGTTTAGATTTTGTTAGAAGTCCTTGTAGCTGCATTATTTTGTATTCTTTTCTATAATTGGATGGTGGTAAAAGTTCGAAATTTAAGAACTATTCGGACATTTACCATTGAGATTTGCCAAATCTTAGGCTTTACCGGAAAATCTTAGGATTTACTACAGTTCGGACTTTTACAGTAATATATATACTTAACGCTACTTTTTTCAACCAGTTTGCGTAGATTTCTAAATATGCAACAGTTAAAATGATCTTTTACAGAGTTCTAATATTATTTTAAATCGTAATGATATGTTAATATCTTTTGCCAGAGACAGACCAAATAAAATATTAATTTTATAATCAATGAGATAAAAAGTAATTGTTTAATGTATTTAAGATCTCAGTTAAACAAACAATAATATTGAGACTGACAGGATTTGAAAAATCTTGGTAAATTTTCTTTTTTGAAAAATATATATTAAGTTAACCTATACATGTGATGGGATGGCAATGCCAAAACGTACGTAAATTTTGGGAAATACATAAAATATTTGTGTGGATCTAATAATATTTAGGTACCTATATGAATATTTAAAAGACAAAAAAATATCTGCAAGTTTACCGGTATATGGTACCGCCAGTGCCATTTTTTTAAATTAGTTAACGTACTTATACCACAATGTAAAAAATAAACATAGGCTGTGCTTATACACTTAAAGAAGAACTTTTTTGATTTCTTGCAAAATACAAGCAAAAATTAAGGCTTCATGAGTTAACAATAACATGAGATATTTCTTTAGTGTTTGTGGCAATTCAATTGTATACAAAACTGTACGACTTCTTCCAGTTGAGTAAGAATGCCTTTATTGTTGCTATACTTATAAAGCTGCTTATACATATGTAGGGATGCATATCAAAAATCCATGGATCAATATATTTTGGCCCTTACTTTAAGTCCAAAATTCATAATTCAAATAATTATTACAAAGAAATTAAGGTAAATTAATATACAACTTTCCAAGAACCCACAAACCTCTACAAAGCCACAAAAAGTCTGTAAATTGGTTGATCTTATAGGCCATCCCTGAAATTTAACGTAAAATTGAGGTATTTAAGCTCAAAGGAGCAAAACGTTAAGGTTAGCATACATTTTTTAAAGACTGGAAAAAATCTAAATTTTGTTGAGAATGAGAGTATTTAAATTTTTGAAAACTTTAACTGCGATCGAATTTGATCTTTCAAATAGCATTTAACACAATTACTTTGATTCGAACTAGATTCGATTTTGATTGACGTTTTTTTTTAAGTTCTTAGATATTGTATAAGGTGAAAAATCGATTGGATGAAAAATCTCGAACTTATGCCCAAAAAACACTTTTTTCAAAATTGTAACAACTACTCCAATGAAAAAATATAATGAGTGGCACAAGACGTATCCTCCCAAGTCTACATATTTTCCACAATTTAGCGGCTTAAACGCATACACACACATGCGCGCGGACACACAATCACACACACACACACATACACACACACATACACACACACACACACACACACACACACACACACATAAACACTCACACAAACACAAGAACATACACACAATCCCAGAGAGAGTGAGAGAGAGAGAGAGAGAGAGAGAAATGCCTGTTTGAATACGTAATTCTAACATTCTCAAGAGAAAATTTTTATTCAAAATGAGTATATAAAACACATTTTTTGACCGTCAAAACTATTATCACAAAGAAAAACATATTACAATATCATAGAAAAAAAGAAATAATGTAAATACAGATGATAGCTAGTTCAATTCTTTTAATAACTCGAGTGTAACTATTGGATAGATAGGGATATGCATCGTCTAAAGATGTCAGAGTGATTAACGATATATTAATATTAATAACAAAAAGATAACCATGGGGTTATCTTTTTGTTTTCTATACTATCATAAAAATAAATACTCAGCAAGGAGCCTATGATGACAAAGAATGATTATCTATACATATAACTAGCAAAAAGCAGAGCTTTGTAAGGGCTCGCAAAGTAATATTGTTAGAAAAGTATTTTTATGAGAATTACATCTTTTAATTTATGGACTTTATTTATAATTATCTAATCCAAAAACAGCGTATTTTCACCTAAACATTACATTCGCATCAAAGGCCCGCGTCGTCAGGCTTTGGACTAGGAATATTTGGTTTTTGTTTGTTGGTATTTTCAAGGAAAAATGGGTATTAAAAATAAAGGTTGATCTTAAAAAAAACACATTTTTAACATTTTGCTGAAATAATTGTTTTTTTTTTCTAAAATAAGGAAGTTCCTGGTTTTACGTCGATTTACGAAATCAAAATATGTTTTATTTAAATAAACCTTCAACATTTTTGGACTTAATATTGGACTTAACGCAGGCACGATGAATTGACGGTAGACACTCAGCGAATACATTTTTCGATTTTTTTTCTCAGAGAAACCCTCGGAGTTCGATTCCAGAGTCAGACAAATGAAAAATGAATTTTTTCAGTTTTCTGATAAAAACAACTTTGCCCGGGATTCGAAAAGTGCCCTACTGGCGATAGGCTGGCCACCTATCACATTAAGAGACTTAATGTATCTTCGGCTAACCGTGGATGCACACGTTGTACCTCTGCCTACTTCTTCGGGGATACGGGCGTGAATATACCTTTTTTTAGCTTTTTACCCTCGAGCTAAGATTGGGAATTGATCTCAATACAATATAAATCAATTAATACATCTGTACTCTTTCTCAATAAGCATATTGTGAAACTCTCTAACGCTCTATTTACTCTGTTCCCCGCAAACATTCCTGCTCTAGACCTAAATTTCCCTTGTGCCTCCCACAACGTTACTTCGAACTTCCCTTGCATTCTCCTTTCAATGATTTTATCATACACCTTCGATGCCCAACTGATCAAACTGATGGCCCTATAGCTATTGCAGTTTATACTTGAACCTCGCCTTTATACGAGGGCACGATGACCGCGCGCCGCCAGTCAAATATGAAGAAACAGTTCATAAAGTAGTTTCTTAATAAGTTCAAAAATTCTAATACAAAATGTATCTTCTATCAATTTAAACTCGTTAATTTAATAAAAGATGGCGATAGTAGTAATATGATTCTAATACAAATTGTACCTTCTAGTTTTTAATTTTTAAAAATTGGTATTTTTATGGTAAATAACAAATCTAGACATGAATATAAACTACCACGTCAAAGCTCAAACCTAAAAAATGCGATACTTTTTCAATAAAATGTACCACAAAAGTGCATAGATCGTGGCCTAGTGTAATAAAATTGTAGGAAAGTCAAAACTGTACGTTGAATATTTTTTTAAAAAAATAATTGGAGCGTGATCTACAAACGATATCGAAGCCAAATAATAATAATAATAATTCACGGAACAAATTACACTTACTCATCTAACCCCAAAGTAAGCAAATTATTTGCTTGTATTATGGGTGTTAGTCAACGATACTAATACATAGAAATACATATATAAATACTAGAATATATATAATAAACACCCAAACCCGGAAATACAAACATTTATGCTCATCACACAAATGCCTGTCCCCGTCGGGGATCGAGCCCGAGCCTCGTTGATTGCGTAGTCAGGGTCTCTAACCACTCGACCAACGGGGCGGTCGAAGCCAAAAATACAGTTTTTAGAATTTTTGTCTGTTTGTCTGTATGTATGTCCCCGGTAAACTCAAAAAGTACTGCATGAATTTACTTCAAATTTTGTGTGATTATTACTAATAGGTCGGGTCAACCTATAGGCTACATATTATCACGCTATCACTTACAGGGGAGGGGCAGTGCGGAGTAAACGAACTCCGCGCGGACGAAGTCGCTGGCAACAGCTAGTATGATATGATTCTTTAATAACTAAAGTTGGATGACGTATGGTGATGGCAAAATAAAATCGATATATAAAATAATCGAATTTTCCACATCAAACTTCAATTAAGAGTCTCTTGGGGATAAACTACTTAATTAAGCCCGCACCTATCAGTTAAACATTCATTGATAGATTTGACATCTTGTTTACATTGCCAAACGAGGTATTTGGATTATGCGGTCAGTCCTAAATACCGATTGATCCTACACGAGAACGCTCTGCAAAATATGTATGCATAGTATCCTAAGCTTCTGTTCTGTTACTTCAACCTTATAAAGATTACATATTTATTTTTGTAACAAAAAACAAATTTACTACAGAAGTGATTTGAAAAATGTTTACTGTTATTCAAACGACTTTATGCATAGATTTTTATCGGAAGTCATATTAATTATTACTTTTTATACAACGTGGCAATTTATTAACAGGTGACTCTTTAACCTTCGTATAAACACTTAAGATTTGTACTGTGTCTAAGCTTAACAGAATAGGCTAAAATTTTTTGGCAAAAAAACTTGTTGTTCCCGTTGAATTTTTTTAAAAAATATAACTATATATAATGTTTAATTGTAATATATTATGTTTTGAACTTTCCGTTACGTATGTACATAAGGAAATTACTGCTTTTCCCCGATTTTCGAAAATCGAGTTTTCGTCAGATCTCCATAATTTGAGGTCTTAGGAACCTCTTCCAACTATTTTCACGATGACGTCAGTATGTCTGTATATATGTACATATGTGTGTGTATGTAAACATCTCATAATTTTTGAACGGCTTCACAGATCGAAACGCGATTGATGGCATTCGATGGGATTCCACTCAACTTGGACTTTTTGAAAATTTGAACCGATTCAGGCCTCAAAAAATATTTGGTGTAACAGTATTTTTTTAATATCACTTCCAGATTAATACACCCGTCGAGTTCAAAATTTAATCAGAGCTATTGCTCAAAAAACTATCTCTAATGCATAAATTGCATCAAAATCGGTTTATCCGTTCAGGAGTTATCGTACAAAAATTTTTTTGAAAAAAGTGTTTTTTTTGACATATTTTCGAGATATTTTAACCAAATTTTTCCTCCTACAATATTTTACAAATATACGATATTTTTGACAGTGATAGGAGAGTTTGTTCATATGCGTGGTGACACGTTTCCCTCCCAATGGTATGTCTATTGGTATTCGTGTAGTCATATTAATTAATTAATCGAAAATTCCGTGCACATCAGATGCCTTGCGTTGCATGCACTAAGGGATTCTGCTCAAGCATTCATTTGCAAAAATTGCTTGAATCCCCAACATAAATCATAAGACAAAACATTTAAACAAGAGAAATTAACAATTAAAAAACAGATACAAACAATGTTTTTTTTTTCAAATCTGTGTTAAGAATATTATTAAATATTGTATAAAGAATTAAAAAAAAAAACATTATTTAAACTTTGTTAATTTTCATAAATTTTTCATTGTTAAAAAATACCCAAAATTGGGGTTTTTCAAACCTTCAAAAATTCATATCCCTAAAAATATTAACTTTATCGTGAAAAGGCATAGGACCTTTTTATTTGTATTTCAATTTTCAAATAAAGAATTTAAAAAAATATCCGGTTAAGAAATAACAATTCCTTGCAATTGTTTTAACCAATTCGATTTAAGTAATATGACACGGGGTTGCCTTATGGCAACACGCATTTATAATATCATCAGTAGGGCCATTTGAATAGGATCGCATAAAAAAATTAGGTGGAATAGTTTTCGGTACTTCATCCTGGACTACATTGATAAAAGACTAAAAAAATTAAACGACAAGTCATATTTATATTTAGATTGGTATAATTCAAGGTTTTAGGTCGAAATCAATATTGTTTTATGAAACAACTGTGGAAAAAAGTTAACTTTATGTCATGTGCATGAGTTTGATTATGTGTGTGAGTAAAGCCATAAATGAAAAGCTATAAAAGTATATACGAGTATACCTAAAACCACACAGTTATTTGTTGCTGAGATTTATAACCTAAAAATAATATTATCAAACTTATGAAAATTTCATCAACTCTAAGTTTCTAACTTGAGTAGTGTCATCATCTATGTAATTGATAATTAGAGATGTTGAAGAGATTTTATATCCATATTGATTGCTGTAATCAGGCAACTTAAATTACTTGGTATACGGGTTGTATGGATAAACACCATTGTCACTAAAACCATAGGTAGTTGAGTTAATTATAAATATATTTATGTGAATTTAAAAATAAAAAAACGTTATTTTTTTTTAAAACATATAAGAAAGTTTCTGTCCGACATCGTCCGTAAATTCATGGATGCTATGCGCAAAGGGCGCCGACTTGCCACACTGGCCTTCCAGTCGGCTTGCGGTGTCTGAGTGCTAAGTGTGAGTTTTTCTTTTCGCATTCGATCGTGAGGGCGTTTGGAGTTTACTAGGAATTTGTATGTGATTTGTACAGCGCCACCTAGTGGTAAACTGGTTTCTCACGTTTACCACTAGGTGGCGTTGTACAAATCACATACAAATTCCTAGTAAACTCCAAACGCGCTCACGATCGAATGCGAAAAGAAAAACTCACACTTAGCACTCTGATCAAGCGCTGTTTCCCGCGCTCCGGCCACTTGCCGTGCACTCGTATAGGGTGAAATAATTTTAAGGAGAAATTGAGACTTTAAAAAAAAAATCATTGAATTTACGTTCTATAAGTGAAAACAAACCAGTGGTTTTAAAGATAACGGTGTTTACACTAACAGCCTGTATAATACTAAAGTAACCAATTATAAGAAGAGTTGAATATTATTAGATATTTAACCTTCAACTAACAGCAATATTAGTAAATAACCAACACATCTGTATTTTTTATTTTTTTTTAATATTATAAGATAGCAAACAAGCAGATGGTTTTCCTGATGGAAAGAGAAAACCATCGCCTAGACACCTAAGATGTTAATAATGCGTTGCTGTTCTGGTGGCGAGGCCTTAGTGTCAGAATTTTAAGTTTACACATTTTTGAATTGCCGATCCAGGAATCGAACCCGGGACCTCATGTGGTCAACATCGACACCAAAACACTAGGTCACAGAAGCTTTATTTTATTAAAATAGGTGTAGATAACAATAAAAAAGCAAACTTTTCTCCTCAAAGGATGTTTCTTTAAACATTTATTTGACGGTGAAGGCATGATGTATCCAATTTATCGAGTCACTGACGACATCAACAATCAATTATGTCAACATTTTGAAGAAATATACCATCTACAAATAAGGAAAGGTCAAAGCTCTTATACCGCTACTACTCAAACTGATTGCAGTAGGGATAGAGAGCATACTTACTTTTCATATTACAAACTAAGAATTCTATTCATAATGTTGAAAATATAAAGATTTTCAATATTGTTTGATGCATTTAAGAATTTTATTTCCTTTTATATAACTGTCTGAGAAAGGATCCTATCTTACTAATATTTTTATGTAATTTGATTTAAAAATATGATAGGATGGCAAAGTAACAGATTGGTTTTATTCAATGCGACACATAGGAAATGTGAATAAGGATTTGTATGATTAATACTGTCAACAAACTTTTGTTGTGTTAAGTGAATTCACATTCACTTACTACTAATAATAAAAAACACTCACTCTAATAATAAAAAACAAAAGAGTAAATGTATTTAAATTTCCTTTTATGAACAATCAATCAATTATTATTGGTATATAATCATATTATGTAATGTGTGCTTATGGAGCTATAACCACAAATATTATTGAAAATGAAATATCATATCATTAATTATTAAATCGTTGTGTTCAGTTTTTGAGTTTTTTAAAATACTATACTAGCGTTATAAATATGATCCATGTAAAAACCCTGCAGAGCAATGTTAGGTAAACAGTCACTTAAACAAAAATGTTCCAATGTTTCACAGCTAATACAAAATAACACTTTTATAAACATATTTAATTCTTTAAAACATAATATTCAAATATAAGTGATGGGACTACGTGAGACTGGAGTAACACTAGGTCGGAACCATCTTTAATGTACCAATTACATTACTTCAAGAAATTGTCCATCTGCCATTCTTAAAAGAAAAGTTTAGCCATTCTTCCAGGCGTAATGTAAAAGGCGAACGATTAGTTATACGTGTCACTACGTGTCGTAACTACTAGGTGGTATAGTTTTGCAACGTTTCTTCTGGGTTTTGGTACCACACCACCACCACCCGGATAGCAACTGTCTCTAGGCGATGGTTGTCTCTTTACACTAGGAGAGTCATCCGCTTGTTTATTATCTTATTAAATAGAAATAATGACAATAATATCTTATCAAAAAAGGTTATTATGTTACATAGGTTAAATACTGCACAACAATACGATATTAGTTAAAATTAATGTTGAACTTTCATGTAGTATATTACACATAGTAAAAAATAAACATAAATATTAGAAAAAAGGAGTCACTCTTGTGTGGTAAGTCATATGTCATTGCTTTTATTGCGTTTATTAAACGCCTCTTGCTATTCCATTACCCTACCCACATTGCTGATTCTTGTCATATCCATTTGTTCCATTAATGCAATTTCCACGACATAAGTCCAAAGTAAGTAAATTTATTGTGTAAAAATTGCATACGTGTGAACTTTTCACATGATACTTAGCTCTTGACGATAAATAATAATACCTATAAGCACAGGGCCCTAACATATTCGGAGAGTGATATTTTTTAAAACTTTATTATTTTATGTTAAACTATCGCCTGCCCGCGGTTTCACCCGCGTAGCTTTTGCTCCCGTAAGAATATCGGAAAGGTTAATATATTAAAACCTTTCTCAAGAATCAATCTATCTATTAAAGAAAACCGCATCAAAATCCGTTGCGTAGTTTTAAAGATTTAAGCATACATAGGGACATAGGGACAGACAGAGAAAGCGACTTTGTTTTATACTATGTAGTGATAATCAACACTGCTTATGAACATCACACTACCGTAAATAATTACATATTGTCACTTAGTCGTTTTAAAGAATTAGCTTAGTTTTTATTCATCATAGTTTATGAAAACTGATTCCATAGCGAAGTCAAAAAGGTCTAATGAGTTCCATGTTTTTGGATTATTAGACGATACGTTAGGATGATACGAATTAAACTTTAAATTTTGACACAATATCACACAGCGAAATGACAGAGGCAGGATTTTGACTTAGCTTATACTAACACTACTTAATTTTATTTTCCTAATGTATTGAATGTTATAATCGTTTGTTAATCGTAGGTACAGATATGCTATGCTTTATAATTATGCTTTATTTGAGTGTTGCATAAAGCTTGAAATCGGAATTATCAAAATCAACGTGTGACCACGTATTGACTAGCAGCTAGCGCATGTTGTTTATAAAAGATTTATTAATAAATATATATAAAATGTATGTTTTACTCACTGACCAACTATAACTACAATTTCAACATGATTCACTTATATAATATATTAATAGTTGAAGGTAGTAATATAAAAATAAAGTCAGGTTCATAGATTCATTTGATTTGGAATCAATTTTATCTCCGAATGCATTATACTTAATCTGTTTGTGATATAAGCCCATCTTGTCGTTTGCTGCCGAATAAAAACTACTGTCGATAACAAAATAATATTGATTCGCAGCATACAAATTATTTTTTTTTTGTAGTTTTCTGTTAGTTTATTTTTGTAACGTCTGCAATGTATAAAAAAAATTGGTTTAAATAGTTAAACAAACTCACCAAAATTCTAGAAAAAAATCATTATGTGCCCCAGCAGGAAAAACGTCCGTTGTCCAACATAATTTTCGCTAGCAAAATACGCATATAATCCAAAGTATTTGTGACCAATGTATTCTAAGGTAAATCGATTAGCACTACAGTCAAGAGTAGTTCACGGAAAATTACAAATCTTCATTTCTTATGTGAGTTTATGGATTTCTGTAAACTAATGCATGAAAATATAAAATAACATATTTATTTATTTGTCAAAATATATAATCTCGATTATAGATTGAGCTATAATAAGAACGTTTCTATAAATATTATTTTACTAACCACTATTCATTTACGCTTTCTATTCAAAGGATTGTAATAAAGTTTATATCCATTTCATTAGCTTTGAGATTTAGTTGGCACGCTTTTAAATAAGGTACTAATTTAGAACCATTTCGCATTTAGAATCTCTTCAAAAGATCTCTTTTGAAAATGTCCAATAACTCAAATAAGAGATCGGGCAACAGGTTTCATTTAAATTATTGAAATGGAAACTTTCTTTAGCGGTGAGTAGTTTTAGTTGTTCCATGAGGAAAATATTCATTTTATATTTAGTTGAACTATTTTTAAACTATTTATAAAAGAGATACGCTAGCTGCGGTTAATTTTTTTTATGAATTTCAAGGAAAAATACATTTTTTTGAATCCTGGACAACATATAGAGGAATAAAATAATAATAAATCTGTAATCACGATAAGCTAATTATATAGCGTTAAAGGTAGCTAATTTGTAAGCAACTGTAGCACCTTCAACTATTTGAAAAACACTAAAAACATCATTAACATTAATTTGCCTAACCTGGGAGTCGCACTCAGAACCGTGTGCATGTTAACTAAGACCAGTACTGCTAAACCATTGTGGTAACAAAAATTTATTTATTCAACATTACGTATGTTGTACATAAATATTATTAGGAAGGTAAAAGATACAAACGAGTATTAAAATCAGACTTATTACGACAAGAGATACAGAGAATTCACAAAATAGGGAATAGGTCAACAATAAATAATAATTTAAAAAATTAAAAATGTAAAAGAAATACAAAAAATACCTATATCGCTCATTTGGGAGAACATTGACATAAATGTTATTTTTAAAATTTTACAGGAGAGCGATTTGAAGTATGATGTAACGAGTTTTTTTATATTGATAACAAGGATAAAATAATATATTTTTATGAGGTAGTTAAATCTAAAAAAGAGTAATTGTGTTATCGGTATTGCTATAATATAAAAACAAAACATCGGGTATCTACAATTTCGTAATTATATCAGAAAGTAAAGAAAGTGTAATAATATTCAAAAAGAAAAAGTATGGTCACTCATTAGTCACGAGTTCAGTAAATCGCCGCTTGAGCACGAAGAACTTTCATGTGCCACATTAATGGAAAATTAGGTTAAAATTTAAGAACCTATTTTTAATATAAATTCGGTATGAGAACCTAGTATTGAACTGATTGAATATCCGCTTTCGGTTTTTACTAGTCTCTTACCAGTCAGCCTTAGCCAGATAAACTTACTTTCGCATTTATAATAATATTAACAAATTTATTTTGTATACTGGTTTGTATACGAGCATAGACTAATTTTCTTTAATAATTGAAGTCCATTGCCCATATCTTCTTTCAGTTATTAGATTTTCTAGATAGATAGTGTAAATATTTTTTGAATATACTTTGAAAAGGTTTCTAAATATGTTCTAAATTTGTGCTCATGTAATCTTAAGATTTAATCAATTCAATAGGCAGAAACTACACTTTGTGATTACCGTTTGATATATAAATTTTACAAATAAATAGTAGTTAGTAATGTATAATTATAAATCATCTATGTTACATTTCAAACCACTAGATGGATATAACATAATACATTTTTTTTTATTAGACTCAAGCGTTATATGCATAAATCCATAACTTACAAAAGAAATAGACGTAATTGAAATTGCCATCTATACTAGCAAATCAACTAAAATAAACAGTAGTATTTCAGTCAATAACCGTTGAGGCAGACTAGTTAAATAAATTGCTATTAGATTTTCCTTAGGAAACTCTAGTTACGAATATTTTACTTTGTATATATAAAGCTTATTACACATGGCTAAGATACTAAATATTTGATCTTAAGATGCCTTAATAATTCGTATGAACCATCACACACGACTAAGATAATATATATTTTACCTTTAGTATCTTAAGATACGAAATATATATTTCTTCGTATCGTAATATAAATACAGGATGTTTTTATTTTGAGATATGCGCGGTCGCAGTGCCTCATCCTCTATATTATCTATTTATATTAATATTATAAATGCGAAAGTTGGGATGTTTAGATGGATAGATGTCTGGATGGATGGATGTTGGTTACTCAATCACGCGAAACGTACGAACGGATTTGAATGTAATTTGGCACATAGGTAGACGGTGACCTGGAATAGCAAATAGGCAACGTTTTATCCCGAAAAATTAAGTGATGGGATTCACCAAAAACTTTTATAATGCAGTGGGCTGCATGGTGCATCTAGTACCTCTAATATAATAGTTACTATGCGTTCCAACTAAGAATAGGATCGCGCTTGTTATTAATTTCATATCACAAGTGTGAAATTAATCAGCAAAACAAATATTTGTTCAAAAAATACTACTGATTTATTGAAGAACAAATACTTAACTTTTGAATAATATTATTTTCATCAATAAAAAAAAATGTAAAAAACATGAATCTAGTTGTTTATCTATATCTATATATCTAAAAAAGTAAAATATATCAGTCTCGCCATTCATCTATATACATATTATTATATGTATATATAAGTCGTATTAGTTATTTTCCACTTTATTTTAATTCATGGTAACATGATCTGATGGGAATCTAAATAAAAAATATACCAATTAGAATGAAAATTATTTGTTTTAAAGTATTTCTTTGTTAGAATGTTTTTGCACACCTTACTCATAATGTCAGCAAAAAATATTATTCAAAAAATATTGCTGAATTATTAAATAACATACTTTATAACGTTTTAATATTTTCATCAATAGAAAAACTTGTAAAAACATCAATATATATAAAAAGTCGTGTTAGTTACACCACTTATAAGTTAAGGATATTTTATATTATTCTATATCAAAATCGTTGTCTAAGGAGCTGTCTAACAAATCAAGAAGTAAGGCCGTATCACTCATGGTTAATCAACCTGTATATAGAACACTAACGACGCAGACTAATATTATCATATCTTAGCCGTGTGTGATACGTTAAGATACTGTAATATTTTATATTAGGGCATCTTAACATCAAATATTATAGTATCTTAACCGTGTGTGATGAGCTTAAAGATGGAAACCTTAGTAGACGTGGGAGGCCGTCGTGCAGCCGGGCCACAAAATAATGATTGTTTTATAATTTTTTAATATATTTTTTTTCAACTTTTACACTATTTTTTTGTATTATTGGCATCGCAGAAATCACAAAGATTTCGCGGAAACTTACAAATGAAATTAAATTAGGTATTTTCTTCTCTACGATAGTTAATAAATACCTGTTTGTTTTGCAGCTCAAGTGATTAGATAGCTAAGGCTCATAATTGACAAACTAGTTATGATGGATATTTGTCTGTCAAATATTGCCTTGTTTCGTCTAGTGGTTGTGGTACAAATAACTTTATAGACACCTGTTAAAAACAAATTGACGTTATCCATCCAGAGAAGAAAGAATTAGTTTTAAGCCGAGCGAAGCTAAAAGCAAATAAGCCAAACTAATTAGGAAAGTAACTATATTTTTTGTTAGTATAAGATTAGTTAAAATCCTGCCTCTACATTTTGCAATGTGATGTTATATCAAAAGTTTGAAGTTCCTTTCGTAAAATTGTAATGTCCGATAAAATCCATAATATATTTTAATTTTTATTGCTTAGACTTTTTTCATCTTTGCAATCTAACTATTTGAGTACCAGAGATTATTGGTTTCAAAAAATAGTCTCTGGTGTCATAATATTGTTAATGTATAACATTTGTTACCTTATGAAAGAATTCATAGAAACAATTCATATTTTATTATTCCCAAGACAATAGGTTGTGTACTGTGTATATTACCTTCATTAGAGTCAAGTCCACACACGCTGTCATATACTTCCATTTGAGTGTGATCGAGGCCGCTCGCACCGCCAATGTCCACGTAATCAGGCAAACCCCGCTTTGTGCACTAGACAAACAATATACTGCATGTTATTGTCAAAACACAAAGGCGATACAATGTTATTAGCACTTAATTAATTTTGTGTAGGAAAATTCATTTCTGTATGGGTAAAATAGTGAAGTTACTAATTTATAACACAAAGCGACATCCTAAGCATCGTACTGTGTGATTAATTTTTTTTTGTATATTTCCCACGAAAAATGTATTTCTTGGAATCGAAAAATGAATTCCACGAAAAAAGCAAACGATGTGTTAAATATGGATCACATTTAATCTATATTCTTCCGTTTTAAAAAGATACACATGAACGTTTAAATCGATAATATTACTAGAGGCCAATCCCCAACCTGCTGCGTGATTAGTTTTTTTTTTTTAATTTACTAGAATAATATTTTTTAAATAATAAAAATGGCTAGTAATATAATTAATATTGTGTAAAGAATTTAGTTTTTGAATTTAAATTGACAGGCAGCTCGTGAAAGTCGAACGATTAAACAAATTTATCAATACCAACTTGAGTACTAGGTAGTAGAAATCTGAAGTGTCACGCCTGACTTCGGTACCATCTTTTACTGACGCAGTAGTGGTAGTGTTTGTCGCAGTAACCAGTTAACTTATGCTTTGCCATTAAATCCTCCCCATACGAATGATAACAAATCATTAACATTTCGGGTATCTATGAACGATAGTTACCTCTTTTTACTATGAGCAACATATGTTTTTTTACCATTCTATGAAAAAATCTGTAAACCAGTTGATTTTGTAGGTAATCTCTGAAATTTCGTGTTAAGTTGATACATCTTTAACTCAAAACAGATAAATTATACAAATATATTATTTAAAAGTTAAAAATATACCAAAATATATTTAAAAAATATTGTTGATACTATTTCAGTTTTTAAAAATCCACTTTATTGATACAACACTTATATAGGAACAATTAATTTCACCTTTTTAAAAAACTTTTTAAACGCTATGAAGGAATTTGATAGATTTATAATTTTGATCTATCAAACGGTATTTGACGCAGTTTTTTAGTAACAAAAATGTTGTCTTGGGTACAAAACACATTTTGTTTAATTTTTTATCAGGGTTATTTATTCCCCCAACGAATTAACCGATTTTGATCTGATTTAAGTCAATCGCCAAACACAGTTTCTCAAAGTAATGAGCTGATTAGATTGAGTAAGAGTTAATTGGTACATTAGTGTGCTTTAAAGTTAGTTTAAAAAAAGATTTTTTACTGAAAATATCTCATGAAGTTTAAAATATAACATCACCTTAAACAATATTTTGGAACTCGGAAAACTTAAAAAGCTTTGTTTCGGTACATTTTGACTACATGTTAAAATACTTTGGCGAGATCTGTGACCTTAACTTAGCGGAAATTTTCATTAGTGGCTTGCAGTGTTTCAAAAAAATAATTATATTATAAATATTTTTTTTGAAACGATACAAAACCTACAGGGACAAATCGGTACATACTTCCATGAAATCTGTGCTTGAACCCAATTATCCCAATATATATATTACCCCATTACTGTACCCTAGTACTTACTGTACTTCCATCGGTCAAGCTGGTTAAAAGTTAGGACAGGTTTACACATACAGACACATATACACATACAAATACACACACACGTTATCGTAAAGATCATCAGAACAACTTCTAGGAACTAAGAATATCGAGATTTGATAATAAACCGGATTTTCGAAAATCTGGCAAAACCTACAATTTCATAAAGGGAAGTCCAAACGATTAAATTTTATTAAAATAAAAATTTTGATGATGTTAAAAATTAGCATTCGGAGTATTTCGCAAAGACGTGACGCGACTTTAGTTGATACTGTAAGTACTTTTTAAGATTAGAATGCATAATTTGAAATCTATACATATAATAAAATCGTAGGAAAGTTAAAACTGTACATTGAGTATTTTTTTAAAAGAATACTTGGGGCGTGATCTACAATCGATATCGAAGAAAAAATATAATTTTTAGAATTTTTGTCTGATTGTCTGGTTGTCTGTTTGTCCGTTTGTCTGTTTGTCTGTTTGTCTGTTTGTATGTTTGTCTGTTTGTCTGTTTGTCTGTTTGTCTGTTTGTCTGTTTGTCTGTTTGTCTGTCTGTTTGTTTGGAAGTATGTATGTCCGGGGTAAACTCAAAAATTACTTCATGAATTTACTTCAAATTTTGCATGAATATTACTGAAGGTCCGGTCAACATATAGGCTACATATTATCACGCTATCACCTACGGGGGAGAAGCTGTGCGGAGTAAACGAAGTCCGCGCGGACAAAGTTGCGGGCAACAGCTGGTATATAATAAATATGTTCCTTTTCCAATACTTAATTCGGTAGGTCTAACATTAGTTACCATACATATAACATATTATACCCATGAAAGTAATCCATTGTGTCAATTGTGTGTGTTAAAACACATGTGTTAAAACAAAACTGTGTAAAAAATATTATCATAAAATATCTGAATATCTAGATGACAAAAAAACATAGGATTAACTGCTACTCATATATGCAATCTTTATTATTATTCTAACAATTATATACAAATTAAACGTTACGTAACATCTTATTTTTTTTTAAAAACTGATACATGCAAAAAGGCAATACCGGTCAGTTTCTTCCGCCAGATCTTCTGAGTTCAAATTCGTTCTGAGGAAGTAACAAACATACCAATTTGCTTTTTACATATTTTTAATTTTTAAATTGACTAATAACAACCTAATTTTCGCATAATAGCTTGGTAATTTTTATTATAATTCAAGTGTAAATTTATCCTACACGAAAAGTGGAAAAATTTCTTAGTCCAATACTCTAAAATTGTAGTTTTCACGCCTATAATTTCCGTTTTTACCTACCTTTATTAGTTACCCTAACTGAGATTTTTCGCAGATAAATATGGACGTCTTTTCAAAACGAAGTTGTTTACAAAAAATCAGCCGGTTATTAATCAAAACTAAAAATTGAAAAGCTTTAAAAACAACAAGGAAAATTTTCGACACATTGGATTTGAGCTTACGACCTTCCCTCCGGGATGCTTTAACCAACTGAGCCAGTTTTGACTAGTTCAAAGTAGCAAAATCTTTTTTACTATGTGATTGATTTCGTCGATTGTACTGATAGCTAGATATGCATACGTATGCTAGTTAAATGAGTTCAGCGTTACAGATGAAATTTACATTTATAATATTGATCAATACTTTTGTGTTTCTAACTATAGTTGTGTTTAGCAATCACCACGTGCTTGGGAAAACTTGAAAAAAAATTAAAAAAAAGAAAAATTTCAACACATAGGATTTGAGCCTACAACCTTCCTCCAAGCCGGGATGCTCTAGCTAACTGAGCGAGTGTCGACTAGTTCAAAGTGGCAAAAATCTTTTTTGCTATATGATCGATTCCGTCGATTATACCTACTCATCGACGAAAAATAAAAATGATGTTGAGACCACGGTCTAATAATTTCACTACAAGTCATCTAAAATGTATGTAAATATACTTATGCAAAACAAAATTTCTCAGTTAGTAAATAAAACATAAAACGGGAATGACTGGTGCGTAATTGCATATCGAATTCAAATTTGAATATAAATTATGGATTTCCGCAACGTAATCCTAGCTCCATAAATTTAAAAAATTGTAATGGGAATCGTAGTTATACATTTTAATTTTAATTTAAGATTGAAACATGGCTCTACACGGTTTTTCTAAATATGTCTTGGTCAAGTTTAAAAGAGGAGATTATGAAAATTTATTCTTAAAAGATAAAAATAATTCATGGAAATCCGTAATTGAAATCATGCAAGATGAATTGCTTTTTGTAAATTATTTTACCTTAAATTTTAATTAAATCGCAAGAATTTAGGCGACACTTTATTCAGTAGATAAAGTATGTAGATTAGTTATTGAAATACGAAAAGCACAGAAATAACTCACATATTATAAATTTTATGCGTGATTGGATTGACTTGATTTGAGAATTTCCTGTCAGGAAATTAAAAATGCGATAAACGGGGGATGTTTTTGCCTTAATCCCGATTTTGAAAAATTAGGCTTTCATAAAATTTTGATGTTTTAAGGAGGAGGAGTCCTAAAAAGTAGTTCTATTTTTAGGATGATAACTGTACATACATAGCTTTGGAGTGGCTGTTGTGAATATTTCAATATGACTCATTGAAACACGGTGTGATAAGGTTTTACCAAACTTGGATTTCCTGAAAATTTGAGCCGATTCAGCCTTAATAAATTTTAAGAAATTAAAAAAATGTGTAGGTGTTTGACCCTACAGGCCATCCCTGAAACTTCCCGCTAAATTAAGGTATTTTAAGCTCAAAAGAGTAAAAACTATAAACATAGATTTTTTCAGTTCGAACATTATTTTGTTAAAATGGCAGTATATTGATTTTTGAAAAGTTGTATATTTTGGAAACCCTGATTGAATTTCGAATGACGTTCAACTCAATTTTTGAGATCAGAAATATTGCTTTAGCTCAATAATCGATAGGTTGAAACATTTCGTAGCAATGTCAAAAATATTTTGTTTAAATATTTTCATCATTAAATAATCCTAAACAAATTAACTGATTTTGATCCAATTAACGGTATTTGGAGCAGCTTTTAAAGGAGAAAAGCTGGTAAGATTTTTAAGTCCATCGGTGTATTAGCCTGAAAATTATTTTAAAAATATAAAGTAAATATGCTAAAAATTACGTAATTTTAATATTTGAAAAGCTGTAACTTTTGAAAATTAGATTGGATTTTGATTCTTGAAATGTTTTCTGACGTATTTTTTTAATACTAAAATATTGTAGAAAACCAAAAAATCATTGATTAAAAAATTTCGAAGTTATGTCGAAAAAACACTTTTTTTTTAAATTTTTCGTCCACGATTTCTTCCAAAGGGATAAACCAATTTTGATACAATTTATACATTAGATGTAGTTTTTTGAGGGATAGAGCTGATTAGTTTTTGTACTCAATCGGTACATTAATCTGGAGGTTATGTTAAAAAAATACTGTTTCGCCAAAATTATATTTGGGATTTTTTTTAAATTTCTCAAAAACTTCTGAGCTGACTTGGTTCAAATTTTCAGAAAGTCTAAGTTGAGCAGAATCCAATCGAATCGCATCAACCACGTTTCGATCGGCCCAGCCGTTCAAAAGTTATGAGATGTTTACATATACACATACACACACACACACATACATACATACAGACATACTGACATTATCGCGAAAATAGTCGGAAAAGATTCCTGGGACCTCAAAACTTGGAGATCCGGTGAAAACTCGATTTTCGAAAATCGGGGCAAATTCAGTTATTTCCTATCTACGTACATTACGTACTACGTAGCGGGAGGTTAAAAAAAGTTGCCGAAACCATATTTTTTATAAATAACTTCCGCACTAAATTTTCCATATTCCAAAAATTAATCAGCTTTTTCCCTAAATATTTATGTGGAATGCTGGGAATTGGATCAGAGTGAGATTTAATTAGCGGTCATCAATCAACGAAAAAGTTTTAAAAAAAGTGTTTTTCGACATAATTTGGATTTTTTTCAAACAAATCGATTTCGACTGAGACGTTTACGGTTTTATATAGTTTCGTTTGTGATTAAAATCTGTTGTCAAACTTAGAGGAGATTTTATTGTTTTGTATATGTTCAAAAGAAGTCATAGAACTATGTTCAAATTTAGACCAGAAGGCGATTGCTAGTCTAAATTATTTTGAAAAAATACTCACATGTCGAATAGTTCCTGTCTCGATTTCAAGCAAACTACCTCTTTTCACGGTTTGTCCCACATTTAGATCAAGTATTTGGACGGCTGATGGAGATACTGTAATCAGTGAGCAGTTGCCCGTTTCTCCGTGGTTTCGTAACGTGTACACGCCCTCCGATCCAAACAGCATAATATTACAAGCTAAAGCATAAACATAAAACATAAACATTTCCCCGTGTTTTTTTAACATTTTCCCGGGCTCCTTTAAAGAATAGGTCAATTGCCGTTTTGTCAGGCAGGTCGTTAAAGGCGACCTATTGATTATGCGAGGCTACTAGGTAGCTACTAGGTGGGAAAGTTCTATATTGTCTCGCCTGGGACTGATACCACCGTCTTACCTATTCCTGCCGCAATAGCGACAGTGCTTTCCACTGTCGTGTTCTGGTTTTGAGGGTAAGGTAGCCGGTAAACTTATGTATGTGGCATGAGAACTCGCCGAAAATAAGCAACGCACCATTATACTCTTTGGTGTCTATAGGCGATGGTTTACTCTTTTCACCAGGAGACCCATCTGCTTGTTAACTGTCTTATGATATTAAAAATATAAAATAAATTATCCCTTGTATTGGACCAGGGCCCTTTGAAGAATAAACTGCCATTCTTCCAGGCAGTTCATAAAAAATAAATATCATTTATTGTGGCTAATATGTGGTAAAGTTTCTCATCGCCTACCTTAGTTACATGGTACCATAGTCTTACCTATTCTTACCGCAATAGCGTCAATGTTTGTCAAGGTCGTGTTCCAGTATGGAGGGTAAGGTAGGTAATAAACTTAAGCATGTGCTGTTGCCATCTAGACACATGGAGAGCATTACACCATTAACTTAAAATTTCATTATTAGAGAGTTTCAAAAAAAGGCTTACTCATTCTTAAAAGGCCGGCAACACAATCGCAAGACCTCTGGCTGGCGGTTAACACTTTCCATCAGGTAAGCATTCTTTTGTTTTCTTCTAAATGTCGCGGTCCTTCCTCCGGTTAGCAATTCTTACTTTTATCCTTAGATTTATGCGCTACACGTTTTTCGTGTGGTTTGTTAATCTTAGAATATAGACAGTCTACAAGCGAAAAAGGAAATTAATTAATTAATTAATTAATGCTTCACCCTTCATAGAGTGAAGTGCTATTCGACTCTCCTAAAGCTGCTTCGGTTGCGAAGTGAAACGTGCGTTGAGTACATAACTTGTGTGTTACTGCCTTTGCTTGTGATGTGGAAGAAAGTGTCGTGGAAGTTGGCAGACTTTTGTGCCGCTGTGTTCTTCTATAATTTCAGACTTTGGATAAGTTTGCCCTATTCCTTATACTACCTTTCACTTCTGTTGCGTTACGGCAGTTCCATATAATATTTCGCCCAAAATTTGAAAATTAAATGCCATAATTTCTCCTTTAAATTTGGATTATATAAATTATAATATAAATGGATTTCCACAAAGTAACGCCTGAATCTATTTCTTTTGACTTATGTTTTAAACAGTTAATTATGAGCAGAAACAAAAACACTTACGACGGCTATTTTTCAAATGTCTTATTGTGACTGCAAAGCCTTTCCCTCTGGCGGGTACTCTATATTGTATTAGCGCTGCGTTCTGTCTGGACACCAGTTTCCGTTGAGGACGCCGATCACATGACTCCACAACTCTATCATCGTCCCATGAATCTGCTGGCCATACTTGTCCGTTGAGCTCCCATCCATCAATCCACTATAATGTATTTTTTGAATGAATATTTATTGTAATGTATGTTTACTATTTGACTAATAATAACTAATAATAATAGTGAAGAGTGTTTACAAATATTTAATAAGAGTGAAGAGATAACACAGCATCCGCTAACCAATAGACACATGCATGAGACATTTCAGCAAACCACGCGCGTGACAACGCCCTTTTAATACATTTTATGTCTATATACGATAGTTGTTGCTTTCCATCAGAGGAACCATCCAAAAACATTGTAAGATCTATGTACTGTACTAACCACGGATTAAATGGATACACATTTCAAGACAATTTCTTAGCTTGTCAGCGTAGCTTGCAATTACATACAGTAATAATAAAATAGAGTTATACTACTTACCAATTTAATAAAATCATTTCAAGGGTAATTTTTTAATTTTCTCATCTCTTTCGGTACGATAAAACAGTACAACATGGTTTATTTCTATTTTTTCACAATTAATATAACCTACAAATATGTGAAATTTTTGACAATAATAGCATCGTTTGCTCATATGCGCGGTGACACGTTTCCTTCCCCATGGCGTGTCTATTAGTATTCATGTGCTCTATGGTATTAACGTACTAGAAAAGTTTGTGTTCCACTAAAGACTATGGACTACACTACGTCAGAGCTCGTTCAATGAAACGTGTAAGTGCTATGAAATTCACGACAGTTACGACCTTTTGTTCGAGAATATATATTACACTCAATTATTCGCTGCAGCGCTGTTTAATTATGACTGGTTGGACGACTTATTATTTGTTCTGCGCTGCAGCATGTCAACTCTCTTAAGCCATCTTGTTTGCTGTCTTTTGACATTAAAAAAATATACATTTTATTTCACAATATACGAAATATAGTAATAATATATACATAATTATCTCCACTATGCAAAAGGAACCGAGTGATCTATGTAGATTTGTCTTAGTTTCTCCACATTCATTACTCTCTTCATACAAACATGCTAGTTACGAAGAACTAGACACCCACCTTCAGATGACATCTGATTAATCTGATCATGATGTATATATAAAGACTAAGACATACGTCTTAGTCTTTCCTAGTATTGGTATCCTTTCATAGCATCTTTTATAACAATAATAGTTAATTACTAGCTGATCCAGCAAAAATTCTTTTGCCATATAAATTATTGAATTACTAATTTCGCTATTAAAAAATAGCGGTTGATGATAAAAGGGTGAAAATTCAGGTTTGTATGTATTTTCTAATGCCACATTATAAAAATATTTTAAAAAATTGACCAAAAAATTAAAAAAAATAATGTTGGCGGTGGACAACCAACCTTTAAACCTACTAAATATGCAAATAAAATTTCATAAAAATCGGTCAAGCCGTTTCGGAGGAGTAGGGTAATTTACATTGTGACACGGGAATTTTATATATAAGAAAGATTATAATAATAAACATTTAAAGCCTTACATAAAGTCATGTGATATTACATCCCGGTCATATAAATATTAACGCACTATTCACATAACTGGAATCTATACACGGTGGTTATATTTTACATTAAATATATTAGTAGTACCATTCGCTTATCTGCTATCTATATTCTCAAACAATTTATCTTCCAAGTTCGTTCTAACGTACTGAAATTTTCGAATCTTAACGCCAAATGTACTATCCGTTTGAAGCAGAATCATGCGTAAATTATTAATGGCGATTATATTGAAAATTGCCAGATAAGTGAGGGCTCAAGGAAGGATATAATTTCACCTTAACCTTAATAAATGTGAAATAAGGTTAAAAAAAATTTAACTATAAAATACTAGCGGCCCGTTACGTGTTTCGCTACGTGTCGCCATTTATTGAATTCATTTGTCACAAAAATGTGATAAATGAAGAACCGCTCTACCTATTTATATTTGTGCAAACTTCACATAAACCATCAACTAGATAGTCCGAACAAAGCCTAAACATTTGGTTTGGAAAGGTGAGCCCGTTCTTGAGTTATAAAATTACAACGAAAAGTGGCAATGATATATATATATATATATATATATATATATATATATATATATATATATATATATATATATATATATATATATATATATATATATATATATATATATATATATATATATATATATATATATATACATATATATATATATATATATATATATATATATATATATATATATATATATATATATATATATATATATATATATATATTAATATAACTAATACATAAAAAAATAACTAATATAACTCTTTTCTCTCCTTTGTAGAGAACTGTTGGATTCTCATAAACTAGAAACAGTTAACTTTTCTCTATATTAGTCTGAGTTCCTTTTAAATAGCCACCTGTTTTCTTTTAAAATTTGACTACCGTTTCTATTAGGTGGTGGAAAGTTTTGCAAAACCTAGTCTGAATATAGTACTACTAAATTACCTTTTTCTTCCGCAATAGCGACAGTGGTTATCACTGTGGTATTCCGTTGGTAAGGTAGCAGGTAAATTTATGTAACTTTATAAGACAAATTTTTGGTGTTATTTTACATAATTTTACGTGTACAGAGTTACAGATAATTATTGGCGATTATAACCATCTTCAATAGATACTGTTTTTCAATTAAAAGAGTTTTTTTTATATTATAAGGTAACAATCAGATAGATGGTTCTCTTGATGGAAAGAGACAACTGTCGTCAATTGACACTAAAAATGTTAATAGTGCATTGCTGTCCATGTGGTTGGATGATGATGCCACTTCCATAAGTTTACTAACTACATTAAATCAAATTTGACTACTTTACTCCAAACCGGAATACGACAGTGACGAAGACCGACGCTATTAAGACAGAAATAGGTAAGTTGGTACCAGACCCGGGCAAGACATTGCAGAACTTTACCACCTAGTAAAAGATTTTGCTTGTTCGCTTATCTCTGATTAAAAAGAACACTTCGAGCTTCATTGGCATTGACGTGTATAATATTTATACACGTTAATGTTCACTGGCCATTAATTTATTATTGTCTTAAATAAGTGAAACGTAAAGCGGCCTATCCTAGAATAACAGTAAATTGCTTTTGGATAAAACCTTATTGAAGAGCGGTCAAATCTGACCTTATCCACTTTTAATATTGTCATGAAGCCACGAGTTTTAACTAATTTAGTTACCATAAAAGGTTGCAAAGGTTTACAACGTTTTAACCTTTCGTTAATAAAATTTGTTTAAAACGTAAATATTATGAAATCAGAGGAAAAGCTTTTACTCGAATTTAATACTAATGCCGGCAGCTTTATCTAATTATGCGTGGGCATGATGTTACGATATAGCTAGCAGAATATTATGTAATAGGTCCACTAGGAACTAATTATGCTATTATTATAATATTTATGAAATTTTATAACTATTTGCTGTAATGAATATATTTTATGTCAGCTTCAACATAAACTAGTTATGCTAATATTTCTTTAGTTTATGAAATTTAAAGCTATATTACTTTAATTTAATTGCAGGATATTATATCACAAATCCGCTATGAATTTATGAATAAACTAGCTGTGTGAACTAGAGCTCGCGACTTCGTTCGCGTGGAATTTTTTAAAAATAAAAGTAGCGTAAGTTACTCTTTATTACATTAGCTATCTGCTATTTTTTATATTATAAGATAGCAAACAAGCAGATGGGTCTCCTGATGGAAAGAGTCAACTATCGCCTATAGACACCAAAGATGTTAATGGTGCGTTGCTAGCTTGTGGCGAGGTCTTATGCCACATGCATAAGTTTACCGGCTACCTTACCCTCCAAACCGGAACACGACAGTGACAAGCGCTGGCGCTATTACGGCAGAAATAGGTAAGGTGGTGGTACCAGACCCGGGCGAGACAATGCAGAACTCTACCAAATAGTAGCCACGATGTTAGTGACTCGTATAGCCAGTCGGTTGCCATTTACAACCTGCCTGGCAGAATGGCATTTGGCCTATTCTTCAAGGAGCCCGAGACCAACACGAGGGAAATTCCCGTCAAAATCGGTCCAGCCGTTTCGCAGATTACCTGGAACAAACAGACAGACAGACGGACAGACAGACAAATATGGTAAAAAATCTTATTTTCGTATGTGTACGTGTATACTTCCATATGCATTTAGTACTCGTAAGAAGCGGTTATTTTAATGCTCCAAACAGATTTATTTGTATAGATGAATGATTAATGATTACTCTTCGTTGCGCACCAATTATAATTTAAAAAAAAAAAAACAATAATAGTTGATAACTTTTTTTTCGGAATTGTATACAAATAATAGTTAGTAAGTACCTGAGTCCGGTTGATACTGATCCTATTTTTGTGAAAGTTGTGTACATTACTGACCGGAAGACAGTTTTAAATTGTTTTTTGCCATAGTTTATTTTTGTATAATCTACTTTGTTTTCTATTACTGTAATTATTTTAAATAAATAAATGAATAAAAACTTACAATTAAGAACAGGGGTATACATACGCGGTCTTATCACCAAATTCCAGATTATTTATTATTTAGATATAAAATAATAATATATAAATTCATAGCGGATTTGTAATATCATAATAATAATTATTATTATATCACAAATCTGCTATGAATTTATTATTATATTAGAAGTTGGGACTGAAAGTAAATGGTGATGTAAAAGTGAGAAAGAGCATTCTTTGTTGATTTGGTCACGTAAAGAGAATAGGGTATGAAAAAGCTGTATATGTGCGACCCTGAGTCAACTATCTCCTTGCCAAATTTTATTAAAATCGATTCAGCGGTTTCGCAATGCAAGCGTAACAGATAGATTTTTGTGTTTTTAACTTTAGTATGGATAACAAGGTTTAATGTGGAATACTAACTAAAATAACTCACCGCAACAAGTCCACCATTGTCACATGGCACGTCAAGGTAATTGAATATGACCTGAATTCGCTTATCAGGATCGGCTATTATGTAGATGCCACATACTACGGGTTCATCTGAAGGTGATTTGAAGAATAGCTCTCCTTCTTCAGATGTCACCAGAAAGCAATCTGCACAAACACAAACATTAAATAACTAAATAATACTATATCATGAGACTTTCTTACGAGGTGACGTCCTAGGTTTCACCATGAATCATCGTTATTTTTTGTCTGTAGATCACCAGAGATCTCTATATTTTTGTGTGTAAGATAATATTGGTCGCCTCAACGTGAACCGTAATGTAGCGCGAATAAGAAAAAAACAACTCTCTGAAGTAAAAAAATATTTGCTAGCTGACCCGGTGAACGTTGTTCTGCCATACAAATTTTTGGTGGGGTATTTGGGAGGGGGGGTGGGGGATGATTGAGATAAAAGCCGCCCGGCGGCTGATTCACATCACTCAATGCATCCAATTCTCGAATTTAGTAGAATATTTTAAACGAATATTTTTATATTGCAATAATTTTACAATAATAATCAGTTTCAATTCAATATTTAGTACTAAATTTTAAAATTTTGTTCGACATTTAAAAGTAACCCTGTATAATAAAAATAAAAAACTGACTAGTCTTTTTTATTTTGGATTTTTAGCTGTAAATCCACCAAAAACTTTTATAGTAAACTAAATTTTTAAATTAAATAAAAAAATAAAACTATATTTGCTAAATATTTTATTTTTATAGGGTTAAATATTTTCGTACGTAGGATAGGTTTTAATTACAATTTATCAAGTTCGATCTCCGGATTGGGTAGTATAAACAAGATCCGTGATTAAAATTTAAGCAATGAAATGTTAAATATTTCATTTCACCTTTGTGGTCGCAGATATCGATATTATTAATTAAATAACACCAAGGATGGTTTGCGCATCGCACAGTGTAGGGTTTTATAGTTGCCATCATACATTGTTTAAGTCTATATGGAAAAAGAAAGTAGGGTAGACAGAGTAAACCGAAAATTTTGAGACTTTTTCGGTTCACCACAATAATTTAGCAGTCAGTTAGCGAGATGAGTGGTGACCTACATCGTCGCATTTCACTGACCTGATAACGATTGTTGAATATTTCTAGCAATAACTGGGATTGACGGCTTTACGTGCTCATCAGAGACATGGAAGTGGTAAGACACCACCCACCAGACTCCTCGCTGCTACTGAGATTTTAAATTTTCGAGATATCATCGAAAAAACCTCAATTACACTTTTGCATGGCCTGGGGATTGAACCCGGGACCTCATAATCTGAGCTGAGTATGATAACCGCTAGGCCACAAGTTTAGTAGTAGTCCACATTGGCTACTAATTTTAAGCAACTAACAACTTTATTTAAAGATGAAAGGTTTGACTTGGAAGGTAAGACTGAACTGACCTCAAAAAAAACTAGGTGTTCTAAGCAGGGACAAACAGTCCTTCATCCCGGTCCGTCGCCTACTGTTTTAAAGCGCATATCGCGCAAAATGTGGCTACATTATAGAGTATTGCTCTCATTTATAGCGGGGGCCCCTCAGTACCATCTCCTTTCTTTTAATCATTTATAGTGTAGAGCGGCTTTAATCATCGACGATATGAATCTTTTTAATCATTTTGATATTTTGAATTCCGTAGCGCCCACTACTATAACTTCTGTGAACCAGAAGTACCAGCGGCAACCTCCCTACCTTCCTGATAACCACTTGACTGCACCATAACGAAGCATCGTAATGAACATTTAGAGAAGCAAAATTTTGCCTTTCTAAGTAATGTAAGTTATTCCGCGATTCACCAAATTTTTACAATAAAACTTTATAGAAGAATAATCCTCATTCTAAGCAAATGTTGTCAAATTGCGTTTGAAGATGGGTCAATTACTTTCAAATTCCAGGTGAGGTTGTGTCATTATTTATACTGCATCACTGTTTTTACTTTTTGGAACGTGAAAGTTTTACTAGAAACGTAACTGGCACCGACTGAGAAGTCCTTTATACATTTTAACAATTGTCCTTTATATATTTTGACTGTTCTTTATACATTTTAACTGTCAGCAAAATTTATATTTAGCAGACTGTTAAAATGTATAAAGGACAATTGTAAAAAGCTAATATTTTAAATAATATGTATTAGAAATATATAAATTAATAAAAGCCATTTCACTCCCAACAATGTGTTTGACACGTACACACCCACGTATCGTATATACCTACTGTTTTGTTTATGTTAGTCTATCAAACACAGACAAGATTTTATATTATAGTCTATGATACAACCAAGTTAGTTTAGCCTATGATTTAACAATAACAGAATTGAACATTTTTTATAGTTGGGGTTGGTAAAATTTCTTCTTCTTATATTGATGATATTGACGTAAACATCCTTAGTTCTTATTATGCCACTCCTCTCTAAGTTTTTGACAAATCAGTTAAATTCCGTACAATATTTAGTTTATCTTCTTCAAAACTTGCACCGTGCTCTCCGTTACAACCTGCCACTGTTGTGCCGGTCAGAATACATATTTCTATTTTTTTTTCTAGTTGGTTATAGGTAGTGGTAATGTATGTTTTGGAAATATTGGATGACTACTACACAATGTACGCCCTACTTTCTCATATATTTAACTTTTCTGCGATAAGACTTTGAAACTCGCTTTCACATCATATCTGCTATTGCGCCCTTCACTATGCATTTTTTAAAACAATAAAATTTATACTTTTTATCAGCCGTTCCAAATAGTTATAGTTGTTTTTTTAAACAGTTGCATCTTATATTTAGCATCCATTATACCTACTACATAATACATCTTATTTGTAGTAGGGGAGCCCAAAATGCTAAATGGGTTACTCGAGCGTTGTAGGGACCTGTTGGATATTGTAGATTAAATTATAGGAAAAATAAAAGGTTATATGGTGTTTTTCATTTCAATAGTGGAGAAAAAAATTTACGGTTTAAAAAAATAAAATAAACTGTGACATGAAAACACTAAATCGTGTCAGATTAAATAAATAAATAAATATTCACAGGACAAACTAAACTTACTGATCTAACCCCAAAGTAAGCAAATTATTTGCTTGTGTTATGGGTGTTAGTCAACGATACTAATACATAGAAATACATATACATATATAAATAAACGAATATATTTAATAAACACCCAAATCCGGAAATACAAACATTGATGCTTATCACATAAATGCTTGTCCCCGTCGGGGATCGAACTCGCGATTGCCCTGTCGATCGCGTAGTCAGCGTCGCTAACCACTCGACCAACGGGGCGGTCAAGGTATGGTGGGTTAATTGCCACCTAAAATTTGAAAATTCTGACGATTCAAGCGTTTTGTACGGGAGTGGGAGGGTCATAAAGTTACAAAGAAAATGTTGTTTTGTCATTCTCGAGCGCGTTTGAATTTTCTTTCTGAATCTCTAGGAAATGATGTAAAAATAACGAAAAAAATATAATCTGACAATTTCCACAAGCCGAAGTTATAGGAATTTTGTTTTTTTTTTCTGCCCTTATAACCCGCCTCTATATAAAGGGCTTACATTTGGTGGGGAGCCTCAACATTATGCGAGGTAACCCATCCTATATTAATCTGACGCGCTTGAGTAAATCCAAAAGTCCCCTCTTGGGCTCCCCTACTATTCATTCTGACCGCTTATCTGCTCTAGTAATAAAAAAAAAGCTGCAACATGCAGCCCGCTGCATTATAATTTTTTCGTGAATCCCACGGGAAAAACTTATTATCCGGGATAAAAACTATTATGTTATGTGTTATTTCAGGTTAAGTATCATTTACGTGTGCGCCAGATTTCAACTAAATCGGTCAAACCGTTTTTGCGCGATTGAGTATCAAACATCCATACATCCATACTTTAGCATAGGTATATTATATTACTAGCTGCAGCGTGCAGCCAGCTGTATTATAAAAGTTTTTGGCGAATCCCGCGGGATCACCTAATCTTTTCTGGAATACAAAGTAGCGTTTATGCTATTCCAGATCATCATCTTCTGATATGCCAGACTTAATTCAAATCTGTTTAGTATTTTTTGCGTGATTGAGTAACAAACATCTATCCATCCAAACATCCGGACTTTCACATTTACAATATTAAAATAGATTAGTATAGATACTATTATATTTTCAGTTGTTTTAAAGAAAACATGGAGTTTCTGTGACTTTAGTCGGCCATAATGTAAATATTATAAAATAGACTTAAATTTAATATGATTCATATTAAATTAATTTCTGTTAACGTAATTCTCTGTATAATGCAGTAATCCATCACGTACACTCAAGAACTCTCATAGAATACAACAAAGGAAAGTAAGTACCTTCATTAGGATCTATAACCCGATGCGTAGTGAGTGGGTAGCGACGCATTCTGGAAAACCATGATAAAACTGGCGCTGAATTGCTTTCGGCACTTCCTCCGTTCCAGGCCTGAGAATAATAACAGTATATTACAAAACAAAGAAAATAAATAAAAAAATCACTTATGTTTACTTTTATGCCACGACTTCATTTATTTTTTATTGCCCTACGGCGAAGGTTCGCGTTCACGCGAGTCGCGAAACACGCTTCTGTCAGCTGTCTACTGAGACTAAGTTCATCTCGGTTTTGTTATTGTCGAAGGAGTATACCTATAAGGCCACCTAGTTCGTCGTAATACAACCACAGTTTTATCGCAACAATGCACCATGACTCCTAGTACGATAATATAGCCCCATCATAAATAAAAGGGGACATTTAAATACTATTAGACACTAGTTTACAAAGCCATAAAAAAGTCTGTAAGCGGTTGACCCTGCAAACCATCAGCAAAAAAAATATTGGTTTAATAATTTTGAAGTTATGTCGATTATTTGATTTGTACGAATAGAGCTGATTAGTTTTTGTACTCATTCGGTACATAAATCTGGAAGTTATATAAAAAATACTGTTTATCATAAAAAAATTGAGGTTTTTTCAAAATTTCTCAAAATTTCGTGGGCCGACTTGATTCACATTTTTAGGAAGTCTAAGTTGAGTGAAATCCAATCGAATGCCATCAACCGCGTTTCAATCGGTCTAGCCGTATCAATATCTGAGACCGACAGTTTTATATTATGCTCTCTGAGGTGAACGATGGTAACAGTATGCCTGTTGAGTTTTTTCACCGGATTTTCTCAGTGAGTGGCGATCCCGTAGTAATTCCCGTAGTAAGTAGATATCGACTCATCAAATTGCATCATAGAAAGAACAAAACATTTCTAAAATTGGACATTAAAAATTAAAATGCATATATATATATATATATATGTATATATATATATATATATATATATATATATATATATATATATATATGATATTTTTTAAATATTTGCACATGTCATGATAGAATATACCGGTAACTTTAATTCTTTTTATGACTGAACACTCATATTCTTGCAAATAAATATGTTTCATTTCATTTCCATTGGATACTAGCTATTTGGATTCAGCAGCTAAAGATTATATATCTGTGTTTGCCATTCATATTGTATCAAACCCGAACGATATGTTATACATACACTTACAAAACTTAGCACAAGTGCTTGAAAGCATACATAGATCATCATACTCAATTATGATCCAATTCAAACAATATATGAGGCACATTAAAAGTTTTGCACTTCAAGCTCATCGGAACTATTTGAATTTCGAATGCTATATTTTTAAAACGTTGCAACCTTCTTAGTAATAAAAAAAACAATTGGCAAGAAATGATTTGTCAGTTGTTTTTTTATCACACATCAAAGTTCTACGTACGCACCATTGACTTACTAATATATGGGCATTGGGTCTCATAGTAAAATAGCAAAAAAAATGTACCAATTACACATCACAGAAATAGAAATGTTAACAAAATAATTTATACATTAAATTTATTAATTTACGATTTAATTTCGATTGCTTCGATCAGAAATGAAAAATTGCTCGTCTAACTTACGTAATGGGCTCTTAGAAAATTCAACATTAAGTTCATAACTTTAACATGTAAAATTGCAAGTCATGCTACTCATAAAAATAATCCTTGCTCTATCATATTCTTTTATTGAATTTTCAAATAGAGAATTCAAATAAAGAATATGATAGAACAAGGAATGCATGAAGTCGCTTTGTTGACAAAAATTTTTAAAGTTATTTAACTCTATGAACTAGTTTAAGGAGGATAAAAACAGAAATTTTGTTATGACCTTTTTTAATCTGGTTTTCCAAAAAGTAAAAAAATATTGGATACTATTTTCTTCTTTTCACTTTTAAACAAAAAAATGGCGATAATACGTTGCGTTAAACATTTGTATGACAATATTTTTCAATTATCTAAAAACTGGACAAGATTTTTTTTTAAGTCAGTAAATCTTATGTAATGCATTCAAAAATAAAAAGTATTTTTATTACAAGTTTAAAAATATTTATTCTTAATCACCTACTAAACGTCCATTTTGACCTTGATGTCAAATGGCTGATTTATACTAAACTAGATGTTCGATCTGAAAAAAACTATGTTAAGGTATATAGTTTCGTTTCTTTAAGCTTAATATACCTCAATTTAACGGGATTTAATTTCCTTGAAATAAATTTGACTTATTAAATAGTTACCGCTTTTGATTTGATTTTGCTTGCATACAATAGAATCACACATCAATGTATTTTTGGATTGCAGCTAAAATGGGTTACAATTAATAAGTGATCCAAGTTTTTAAATCGCCATAATCTACCGACAATGCCTATGTGGAAATACATAAAATAAATCTACTAAATACTAATTACTAATAATATTTTATAAAATTAAACTCATGAACTGTGCTTACAATTAACGCAATCACTACATAGTACAAAACAAAGTCGCTTTCCGCTGTCTGTTCCTATGTATCCTTAGATCTTTAAAACGACGCAACGGATTTTGATGCGCTTTTTTAATAGATAGAGTGATTCTAAAGGAAGGTTTATATGTATAATAAAATTTTATGGAAAAACAAAGTTTGCCAGGTCATCTAGTTATTATATTAAACGTAAATTAAATAACATTTACCTACTTGCAAATTAGGTATAGCCGTTTTTTTAATCTTATTAATCCTTTCTGTGTTATTTATATACATGTCGCCTTCTGTAAACTGATTTGAACAAACAAGACTTGATAGTTTCGGAAAAAAATATTCCTCATAATGTGAATGGGCTATTATAATACTTTTCCATGTTGCGCAACTTATTAGACTCGTGGAAAACTGCAATAAATATATGCTTTAATATCTTATATGATTAACTCAATTATTGATAAACTAATAATTATATATCGGCAAATCGTGGGTGCACTTAGCCTGCACTTGCCTTTGCCTACGTCTTCGGGGATATGGGCGTTAAGATACATAACATATTATTAAAAAATAAAATTATTGAAATATTATATTAAATAAAATATGATAAATAATATGGAAGCTACTCCATTTCTTTTGCGAACAATTGTGTAGTAATTCGCAAGCGTGTGACATATTTGGATTTATATATAGCCATCTTCTTTCTACGCATATCTAAACGTATGTGGGACGAGGACAAAGAGATATTGTCAATATAATTAATTGGTTTTTCAATCAGTAGCTAATAAATAATTCCAAATTAAGTGAAATATCGTGCCCAGAGGCCAAATACATACTATAATAGGTCAAACAATTATTATACTTACAAGAAATATAATATTCAGCCTTTTTTCTCCTTTGGCTGCGTAATTTTTACAATTTTTCACTAAATAATACGGAAATTTTAGTGTCTTGTCAGTCTTACTGATAAATGTCGACTAACGCGAAATTTTTTCTCATTTTACGTTTTGTTTCTCTTTTAATTGGTACACTTTTATAGCGCGGACCCGGTGTCCATTTATTAGTAAGTCAATGGTACGCACGCAACGAAAATGGAATTAAGTCGAAAAGATTTTAGAGCGATGGTTTTTTATGATTTTAAAAGTTCTCTTTCTCCGCAAAATGCTTTTGGGAGAGAAGCACCTTGTTTGAGCACCGTGAGACGATGGTTTGCTGAATTTGAGAGAAGTTGAGTTTCTTTACATGACGAATTACGTGAAGGGCGGCTTTCAACTGCTGTCAACGTAAATAATGTGGCTATTGCTAAGCGGTTAATTGAAGGAAACCCCCGGATTATCTATGAGACAATTCAAAGACTATTGGGGATTAGTATGAGCCAAATTCAGAAAATTTTACACGAAAAATTGAAAGTTCGGAAACTTTGTTGTCGTTGGATCCCTCATGAACTGACAGCGGAACAGAAGCGGGCTCGCGTGGAATGGTGCTCACAGATGCTACTGAAGTACGACCACGGACGTTCTTAATGCTGTTTATGACGTTGTCACAGAAGATGAAACGTGGATTTATTGTTTTAAACCCGAAAAATAAACAGCAATCTTGTGAATGGGTGTTTGAAAATGAGAACAGGCCAACAAAAGTGACACAGGCGAGAAACGTTGGTAAAAAAATGATCGCGTTTTTTTTCTCAGCTACGGGTCTCATCTGTACAATTCCACTTGAAGATCAAAAGAGTGTTAATGCCGAGTGGTATTCTACTATTTGTTTACCCTGAGTGTTAGAAAAAGTTCGCGAAAGACGACCCAAATGCCGCATTCTCCTACACCATGATAACGCTTCTGCACACACGGCCAACAAAACAAAGTCATTTTTAGCTTCCAAAAAAGTACATCTCGTCACTCATCCTGCGCATAGCTCTGACCTAGCACCCTGTGATTTCTGTATTTTCTCCAAAATCAAAGATTTGATGAGAGGTTTTACTTTTACCAACTCCGAAGAGGCAGTGATAGCATTCAATCAGCACGTAGAAAACATGCCTTCAGATCTGTGATCCTCCTGTTTTAAAAAATGGTTCGATCGTATGAAAACGTATTTAAAATGTAAAGGATATTATTTTGAAAAGCAATAAATATAATATTTTGGTTATAACATGTTGTTTTTTTTAAGTTACGCAAAACTTATAGTGTGACCTACGTATTACCTACTACATACAAGCTGATAACCTCGTGTTCTTAAAATTGGTTGAGAAGAACTTCGAAATAAGTTACCCCTGTATTCGTGGATTTGATACGTAAAATTAGAAGGTAAAAAACAATAAGAAAGAATAAAACACTTTTGAAAGTTATTTCTGTGAACTTTTAAATCAACTCAAGCGTGAAATTTGTAAGTTAAAAAAGGCTTAATTTATTTTGTTGTAAAGTTTGGTTCGCTTTTCAACTGTAACTCGGCTTATGGTAACATTTTAACTTTTATCTTGAGACTTAAAGGTTACGTTTTTAACGAATTTGTATAATTTTATTGGTTTCTGGCACAGACCACATAAGTAGTAATAGACACGCCTTTGAGAAGGAAAAGTGTCGCCGTGCATATGAGTAAACTCCTATCACTGTCAAAAATATCATACATTTGTAGATATTAAATCGGAAAAAAATCTGGAAAAAACCATGTTATACTGTTTTATCCTACCGAGTGAGATGACAAGGTTAAAAAATTAATCTTGAAGTGATTTTATTTCATCGGTAAGTAGTATAACTCTGTTTTTCTGTGTGTAATTGCAAGCTACACTGACTAACTGAGAAATTGCCTTGAAAAGCGTATCCATTTAATCCGTGGTTTCCCGACATGTTTGTTTCTTGTCATGTCACTGAAGAATAGAATATAATTTCAATTTTAAAATTTATTAATAAATGAAGCAAAAATTTTACACCTCTCTTTACAACCATTTCGCTAACGGTGGAGTATGGAATTTGAAACAGTAAAATTTTACATTTAGGTGGTCTGCAAAAACCAAATATTTTTAAATAATATTCATTAGAAATACATTACATTAAAAAAAATAAACATTACACACGCTAGATTCAAGTGACATATATGGTAATATACACATATGTATACTATTTTCTTAACATTTACGGCCTGTTGTCAAACTATCTTTGTACTTACCAAGTTTCATTCAAATTGGTTCAGTGATTAAGGCATAAAGAATGAATGAAAACTCTTTATTGTGCACAAACTTACAATTTAAAAATACATGTTTAGTAAAATTAATTTCTATATAATAGAAGTACACAAAGGCGGTCTTATCGCTAAAAGAGCGATCTCTTCCAGACAATCTTTTGTTGGTAAGGATAAAATTTTTGAGGTACAGTAGGCTATCCAAACATATATAAATACTATTATGTTACCTTATGAATATTTACCTATTTTATGTCTATACATATATATTATACATTCGAAAATCCGAAATGAGAACATAAAAACACATTGACACACAGTAAATATACGCTAAGAAAGTGCAAAAATAACAAAAATACACAACAGAAAAATCTTAAATAATATTGTCTAATCTATTAAACTTAAATTCAAATAATATGTTTTAACTAAAGTTTTAAAAGCATTTAATGATTTCGCACGTCTAATGTTAGCAGGAAGCTTGTTCTATAGCTTAACGGCTTGAATAGTAAAATAATGTTCATAAAGATATGAATTGTGTGCAGGCATACGCAAGGAAAGATTTTCACTTGAACGCAGTTTCATAACCTCACTGTCAAAAAAATCAAATCGTTCCTTTAAGTAATCAGGAGTAATTGGATCAAACAGCACGTAGTATAAGAAAAAGAGAATATGGGCATCACGGCGAAGTTTAATAGGAAGCCACTTGAGTTGAGAACGAAACTTGGAAATATGATCATATTTACGTAGGCCAAATATGAATCTAATACACATAATCTGGAGATGCTCAAGTTTATTTAGCTGCTCTTTGGTGAGGTTAACAAAGCATATGTTTGCATCTTTTTTTTTATATCATAAGATAGCAAACAAGCAGATGGGTCTCCTGATGGAAAGAGTCAACGATCGCCTATAGACACCAAAGGTGTTAATGGTGCGTTGCTATCTAGTGGCGAGGTCTTATGCCACATGCAGAAGTTATATTGGAAGTAATAGAGATTCGGCAAGTGTAATTTTGGTAGGTATGGGTAATAAATTCTTTAAACGCCTCAAGGAACTCCAGGATGCAAATACTTTTTTTACTAAGTTCTTTAATGTGAGAAGTCCATGAAAAGGTGCTATCAAAAAATACTCCCAAATTTTTAACACAGTTAGTAAATGGTATATTAATTCCATTTAGTTGCACAGCTGGTAATGTACACCAATCAACTCTTGCGATAAGTTTTTGACTACCAATTATAATAACTTGTGACTTGTTCGGGTTTATATTTAAACCAAAATTTTCACTCCAATCGCAAACGGTAGCCAAATCATCATTGATTTTGTTGATTGCACGTTGGAGATTTTCAAAATCAGTATGTTTATAAATTTGGAGATCGTCGGCATATATATGCCGACGATCTCCAAATTTATACATTAGGAAAAGTACAAGATGTTATTGAATAGTTAAATATATGAGTTATGGTTGAAATTACAATATCTGAAACAGGAATGATCAAATTACGACTGATGTTATCAACGCCCACTGCGTTCGATGATATGGCCAGGATGTTTCTTTTTATCTCACAGTTAGTAAACTCATTAAAATAAAACGGTGAGAAGTCAGAAGTTAGCAATATAGAAAGGTTTTGTAAGGTATTCAATTTTTTGGAAATATTTAAAGTAGTAGAAGAGGAAAAGTGTTGATTTAAGGCATCTAAATTTATGTTTTGTGGAATAGAGATTTTAGAAGACTTACCAACTCTCAACTATCAAAGGAATTTCCACACTTTAGCTGGATCACCGTTTTGGACTGAATTGTGAATGTGGCGTCGTTGTGCATCTCTACACATTGTATTACAACGATTTCTAATCTTGACACATCTAATTCGATTTTCTTCCGTATTATTGGCTCCATATTTAGCCCTGGCTCGATGTTTCTCAGCTAATAATGCTTTTAAATCATCGGTGAGCCACGGAGCAGGTAAGTGTTTCATTTTCACCGGTCTTAAGGGAGCATGTTTATCACATAGTTGAGTTACGACAAGATTAAGTAGTTCAGCTTTCTTATGCACAATCGATTCACTAACAATAGCAGACCAATCAATCAAAAGTGCATCAGAGCAAAGAGCGTTTATATCCATATCACCAAAATTACGCTGCAAAAGTATCGTTGGTTTAGGTTTATGCGATCGCAGATAATATTATATAAAAATCAAATGATGGTGAGAAAAAGCATCTACAGAGCACTGTCCAAATTTTGCAACATACTCAGGTAGTGAAACCATCATAAGATCAAGAAGAGATGGCATACAGTCTGGAGTAAAGTACGTAGCAGTATTAGAAAGTAAGTGCAAATTATAGGAATCAATTATATATTTAAGTTTACTGGCACGGGCATTAGTTTTACACAATACACTTATGGGTGATTTTAATACTTGTCTCATAACAAGTATTAAAATCACCCATAAGTATATTGTGGCTGTAAGATGGTATATATGTATCAAGCAACTTTTCAAATTGAGAAAAATAGTTGACTTGTGACGAAGGACTATAAAATACTCCTAGAAGTATTTTAGTGTGCGACAATTGGACTTTAATCAGGAGGTGTTTAACTAAATCAACGGGTGGAGCTTGGGGAGACGTACTTACAATATTAAAAGAAAATTGGGATCATAAGTAGATAGCCACTCCACCACCACCCTTGCCAATGCGGTCGTTTCTAATTAGTTGAAAGCTAGGCAACGCGTAGTAAGTTGAAGGTAAACAAGGTTTAAGCCAAGATTCAGATACTAAAATGGCTTGAATATTTTCGCACTCAAAAGATGCTAGCATATCAGGATAATGAGCCGGCATGCTTTGGGCATTTATGTAAACAACTTTGAATTTTTTCGCAACATCAGAAAAGTGTGAATTTAAAGTTTCATTAAGGGATGAAGAACTGGTACTATGAAAACTGTCATCATCATTAGAGCTACTGGAAGAAGAAAAAGAATAATAATTATTTTCACTAACCGTACTATCATTAGACATACGTAATTTAATTGTAAGATTTTATCCAAGCAACAAAAATAAAGAAATACTAATATACAAAAATAATAGTTTATGAATTCAATATAAAAACAAATAGTTCTGAGTTTGTAAACAGATTTCCAAAACATCCGTACCTAAAAGCGATTATAACTATTACAAATGAAAACAAAAACAAGAATATTGACATAATATTATAAAGTACATTGATATAGAAAACGCAAGATACACAAACAGTGTCTCATAAACGTAAAAAATTGCCCTTGAAGTGATTTTATTTCAGTGAATACAATAACTCCGTATTTCTGTGTGAATAAAAGCTACACTGACAAACTAAGAAATTGCCTTGAAAGGCGTATCCATTTAATCCGTGGTACGTTCTATGCAATGCGAAAACGTTTAGGTTAACACTTAGGTTTATTATTTTTGTATCGTCTATTAACTTACGCCCCGTGAAACGGGTGGGTGTTCAGGTATGTCTAATATCATAAAATTAATGTCAAATATAACACGTTAGTAGTACTTAAAACAAACAGCCCGTTCAAATCTTGAGAGATAAGTTTTATGGTGTGCCATAAAAACTCATCTTACAAAATATGCTGCGTACATGATAACACTTTTAGCAGAGGAAAACAAATTGAGCGCTTAACACGCTGGTGCACGTGAATACATTATGGTTAATTACTTTTCCAGCAAAACGTTTCAGTTCATGAGACGGTATTTTTTTGTTATATTCAGTTATTGCATGCCGTTATCGCAAACGTGCGGGCGTCGTATTTGTGAGTTTATATGTATTGTGACAAAATAAAAAGTTAAAACCATTAATAACATCTAAGTATTAAAGAATACTGCGCTTAATTTTTGTTTTACTTCCACTCCTGCGCTTACGCTTCACTTGAATCGTCAGATTTTCTAAATTTTAGCTGGCTACCCACCATACTCTAATCTAACGCCCCCCAATAGAAATGTAAAACATTATATAACCTTTTATTTTTCCTATAATTTAATCAACAAAATCCAATAGGTCCCTACGACGCTCGAGTAACTACCCATTTAGCATCTTGGGCTCCCCTAAGAGAGATGAAAAAAAAGCTAACTCTACTTGCAGTTTAGTTTAAATAAGAAAAAAATTATATTACTGGACAAATTACACGAATTGATCTAACAAATTATTTGCTTGTGTTATGTGTCTCAATCAAAGACACATAAAAATACATATATAAATACTGTTCTATACATAATAAACACCCAAAAAATACAAACAATACAAATCTATGCTCATCACACAAATGTTTTTTTTTTCGAAATGACTATTACAGTTGACCTAAGGGTCGTTACTGCGTCACCGGACTTTTTGGGCGAGCAGAGTGCTCAACCAGAGTTTAAATTTATATTTGGGCTTACAACGCCCGCGCTAAGGGCTGTCTCCTGTGATACCGGACCTCGGCTTAGTGCGGCGATCTGACTAAAAATGGAGGGAGGAATCGTGGCTAGGACACAAATGTTTGTCCCTGTCGTGAATCGAATCCGAGATCCCTCGATTCATAGTTGGATTCGTTAGCCACTCGACCAACGGGGCGGTCAAATAAGTTAGACGGTAAGGATAAAAGTTAAATCGTTTACACAATTCAATATAATTTTTTGATTTATATGGAATCTCTGTGCGGAATCAAATATAGATATAAGCTTATAAATTTCCTTATAATTTCATTTTAACATTATCAATTCGTTCTGTGTAACAATTATAACAAAGGTTCTAGATTTGTGATACAAAATCTGATATAATACGTACGAATATAATGTTTAAATTTTAATATTTTTAAAATCTGATGAGTTTTTCATTTTAAATCCTAACGTTTTTGAGGCTTTAGCAACAATTGCATATGTTATTCAAATATAAGTTTTGAATCGTGTAATCTTATCTTATATATATAAAAATCAATTGCTGTTAGTTAGTCTCGCTAAAACTCGAGGACGACTGAACCGATTTGGCTAATTTTTGTTTTCAATTAATTGTGGAAGTCCAGGAAAGGTTTAAAAGGTGAGAAAATATAGAAAAAAATAAGAGTAGTTAAAAAAGCAGAACAACGTTTGCCGGGTCAGCTAATGATATATAATTATCTGGATCATTTACCAAACTAGATTTTTTTTAATTCTTATCCTTTAATAATATGTGAGTTAATGGAAAAGAGACTTTTGTAAGACTAAAAGTCACAATAGAACATTTGTCAGGATTGAGGTCAAACTTATTAGTATAACAATAATCATCTAGGCTGGAAAGATTAGTAAAATTATAAATATAACTAATAATTATATAAATATTGTATTATATTTAGTAAATACCCAAATTTAGAAATAAAAATATCTATCCTCATTACACAAATGTTTCCTGTCGAGAATCGAACACGCTTTCTATTGATAATTAAGTAGTCAGGGTTGTTAACCACTGGACCAACGGGTGGTCAAATTAGTTTCACTACTTAAAAACATTCATAAATATTTATATATCAAATATAAAGTGTACATAAAACATAAATAGATGGGTTAATAATTTTTTTTCTTTTATTATCGATAGGTAAGCGCTTGACCACGATCTCGCCTGATGGTAAGCTAGGATGGTAAGCTAAGATGGATCGCGCTGCCCTAGAAGGTACCAGTTCACCTTGAAGATCCCCAGATTGTACCCGTCGTGGAACACAGACTCAGGAAGCATATTCCAGTCCCTTGCGGTTAGGATCAAGAATGTCGAGTCAAACCATTTTGTCCGGGTACGTGGACCGTCCACCATATGGCGATGCCTAGTATCTGTGCGCCTCGACGATCGATAGAAAAACGGGGATGATGGGACTAAGGCGTGCAATTCCCCAGCACTTAAAAGATCGATAGATAGACTAGCCACTCTGCGGCGATGAGCGAGACTGGAGTTTTTTGCCTACCTGATGATCGTCGTTTATAAGCCTCTTGGCAATCTATCTATCGCCTCAAGCGTCTCCAGCTGGTATAATGTAAAGTTAATCGAATTTTCTTAGTAAAAAAAGTTAATATAAGTTAATGTCAGAGTTAAGAAATGCATTGAGATTTTTCTAAATTACAAAAATATTCCATTATTTTTTATCTTCAAGGACTATTATTAAATCACTTAATATTTAAATAAATTGCCTAACCAACTAACTCAAGATAACGTATTATTATAGATTTCCGGAAAATAATGTTGAATAAGAATTTTGTAACTTCATTTTCAATGTCATAGTTTGTTATCTTCAAAACAAAATATAATAATCTACTTTTCTTAGAATGTAAGTAACAATACTATAGTGAATCTTCTATAGAGTAAAATAGGAGTAGATAAGTGCTTATTTCTTCCTTTGTGTTACTTGAAACGTGACATCTCGCAACTTAATCAAAAGATATTATTTGTTGTTCATACTGCTGCGTTGGTATAGTAGTTACACTCTTCAGCCCAGATTATAATTTTTTTAAATTATTATATCATTTAATAACAAACAAGCAGATAGCTCCTTGTTGGACAAGGATTACCACCGCCTATAGACACCAAGGAAGTTATTTTTGTTATATCTTATGATAGCAAACAAGCAGATGGGTCTCCTGATGGAAAGAGTCAACCATCGCCTATAGACACCAAATGATATTGTCATTGTCAATGATAATGATATAATGATGATAGATGGTGCGTTGTCATCATGTGGCAAGATCGATCCGATCGAGCCGATTTATCGGCTACCTTACCCTCCAAACCGGAACACGTCAGTGACTAGCACTGACGCTATTGCAGCAGGAATAGGCACTGGTACCAGACCCGGGCGAGCCAATGCAGAGTTCTACCACATAGTAGCCACGATGGTAGTGACTCGCATAGCCAATCGGTCGCCTGTTACGACCCGCCTGTCAGAATGGCAGTTGGCCTATTCTTCAAAGGAGCCTGGGACCAACAGGGGGAAAGTTAATGGTGCCTTGCAATCTATTTAGCGAAATTGTAATACCATACACATAAGTTTACATGACAGTGACAAGTATTGATGTTATTGCGACAAAATTGGGCAAACTGGTGATGTCATTCCGCCGTTTACGTTGTTACGTAACTCTGCCGGTGACTCTATCACCTACCAGTCACGATGGTAGTGACGCATTCGGCTTTTTTATTTCCTTTTTACCACCCTAACCCACTGATGGTAAATTGGACATTTTATTTGCTTTAAAGTCAATATTAACAAAACAAAGCATTGCGCACCCTATCGCCAACGACTAGGTGGCAGCGACCGTCAAAGTGTCGTCACTTGTATCTGAGCGGCCTCTCAGAGAACTTCGCTAGTAATTTGGTCATAATATCGTCAATTTTTGGGTTTGTTCTCACTAGTTCGACTTATCAGTTCGATCATCGAACTACTGAGAATATTTTTTCTCATTTGTTCGTTCGTCGAACTAGCGAGAATTATTTTTGAAATGTTGAAATATTCTCACTAGTTCAATTCGAAAGTCGAACTAGCGCGAATTATTTTTTTTTGTTTGTTCGACTGTTAAACTATTATGAATGAAATTAACTGACACTAAATTTAAAAATAATTCTCATTTAAACGTCTTAAATTTCTTTTTGGAACCAGCCTCAAGTTTCGTTTAGATGCCAAAATAGGCTTCTGAAAATATGAGTCCTTAATATTAATGTTAAGGTTGTCCGCATAACACTTTTCGATTTCCCATAAGGATATAGAATATATTTGTTAACAATTTTAATAAGCGTTAACGCTTCATACGTTCGCACATTTTGTTAACAATTTAAGTTTTAGCTGTGATGATGCAGTGAATTGCGAAATCGGTTAGCTATTTAAATATTAATGTGTATATATATATATATATATATATATATATATATATATATATATATATATATATATATTTAATATAGATGGGCCGAATGTGGTTTGAAGTGAATTAGAACATTCGGAGAAAATAAAAAATTTGCCGGCCGAACTTCGAATCTATTTCGGCGCGCTTTATTATTGTAGATTTCAATAAAATAGTGCAAGTAGGTACTTTTTTAGCACCGAAGGTTCGGCATTTAAACCGAATTTCAGCCGAATGTTGAAGTTTGGCTCAAATTCGGTTAAACCGAATGTAAAACGAATTTCGGCCCATCCCTAATAATTAGTGAATTGTGAAACAGTACAAGTGCAAAATTTAAAATAAATAGAAATAAACCATATTGTACTGTTTTATCGTAATGAATGAGATAAATAGGTTTAAACATTACGCTTGAAGTGAATTTATTTCATCAGTAAGTAGTATAACTCGGTTTCTGTATGTAATTTTGTCTCAAATTTATACACAGTGCATGATGCTCGAATGTGGAATGAGCTACCCTTATCGTAGCGATAAGTGAATACTAAGATCTCGTTTAAACAAAATCTGTAAATGCATTTGCTAAATACAACGTAGGCATTAACATATTCTTACATCATCTCATGCTTCATAGAATTACATCTGATATTATGTATATTTTATTTAAGTATTTGTAAGTCTGAATGTATTTATAAGTATTTAATTTATAATACATACCTACATATAACTCAAGCTTATACTTGAGTTATATGTAGGTATGTATTATAAATTTCAATACTAGTTTAAGTATATTATATTATGTATAGCGTATGTAGTATATTTTAGGATTTGTTTAGGGCTACATAATATGTCCTTACAATTTAGAGGCACCGCATACGTATTGTCTGTTGGTTAAATATTGACTGGAGGAGAATGCCATTAGGTATTAAGGTCTTCGTTTGTACAAGTTACTTTAAGGTGTAAAATAAAGTTAAATAAATAAATAACTGTAAGTTACACTGACAAACTTAAAAATTGTCTTAAAAGGCATATCCGTTTAATTCGCGGTCACAACATATTATTAAATATTGGTTCGAAACGTAATTCAATGTTACTGTTACCACATACTGTTAAATTCATGTCATTTATTTTGATACTAGCGAACTGTAACACTGTACGTTGTGTGATTAAATAAATAACAGTTAAACAATATTGTCAAATGTGAGTTCCTAAAACACAATTTTATGTTGTTACTGTCATATTAGCGACCTGAAATGCAACCCAATGTGTGATTAAACACTTTTACATGGGTATGATATTTTTTTTATACTTACTAATACGATGAAGTTCATTGTTTTATCAGTATTAAAAGTTTTATGATTGTGATAAGTGTATACATAAGTTTATGTTAATACTATCAAATTAATGTCATTTACCAGTACGACTCTAGCGAACTGTACCACAGCCCAATGTGTGATTGAAATTTGTTATGAATCCTGCGAAAAAAAAGACTTTCCGGGATAAAATGTAGTATTCATGTAAGTTTGAGCGTAAACTGCCTTCAAATGGATGTGCGTAGAATTTCGCATTTGAATACAGTTATTTTTCTTTAATTTCGCTAAATCACTTTCTATAAAGACTTTGACATGGGTCAAATATTATTTTCCTTTTTCTGTATAATTCAATAACGTCCATGTTTTATTGGCAGCAACAGTTTTGCGATGTGGTTAAATATTGATTCAAACAGAACTTAACCTAATTACTGTTAAAAAATTATTACCAGTTAGACACGGGAGTACTGCCGCGCAGTCTGATGTGGGACTAAAATGTGTTGTGAGTTCTAACTTTCGAGATACAAAGTAGTCCCTATGTTAGGTTTAAGCATTAACGAATATGTAAACATCCATAAAGTAACATAATACACACAAACAAATACATACATGCACGCACATATTAACAAAACCTTTAGCATTTTTAATGAGTGCGATTGTGTAAAGAATAATTTTCAAAATTTTCAATTCCTTTGATTCCATGAACGTCATAATAGTAGTTCGCTGCTAGAAACCTTCAATGAACGATACATGCATATTTGAAGCGATATTACTCTAAGGCTAATGAATGGGTATGCATGAGCAGTTCATTAAAGGCTAAACGTATTTTTATCATTGTTATTGCTTGATAGTAGGTTTCTGCATCACATCTCCCGCGGATTCTCTTAGGTGAAACCAGAAAGGATTGCAAAAGCGTTAGTGCTACGTTGATGTGTTGCGGTTTTAGGGTAAAGTAGTCGGCAAACTCAAGTAAGTGGCATTGGATTCCTGCCCCAATGATAACAACCCACCATTAAAATATTTGATTAAATAAGTAAAAGCATACACACACGTTTGTCAACACAATCGGTGTAGGTTCTGACTAGTTTCGGACCTAAACGAGGTCCTTCTCACTCTGATAAACGACCTCATCCAAAACTAATCAAAACCTACACTGATTAAACGTGAGTGTAGCTGCTTTTAATTATTTAGTTAATATTGTCTCGCGAACGTTTTAATGACATATTTGATATCTAAATTGTATCTTTCCATCAGAAGAACGATGAGCATAATATTTCCTATTCTTTGTTTTACGTTACGCGACCGAGATCCACATATTTTAACATGAAGCCAATGTATGGTGGTTTGTATTGATAGTCATATGCGTAGCGTATTTTTATTGTACCACGCTAACCACGCATATCCACACCTAACGTGATTCTTGAGGTGGCTTTTTTTGGCTTCGTTGTCTTATACAGCACTGATGACGCGGCGCAGTGCTAAAATCGCTTTGTGAGACTTCTGTAAAAAACCTTTCTTTAAGTCACCTATCTAGATCATGCCTTCTAGTTATATGCTAATTTAATAAAGAGACAATAATTGTTTGTGACAAACCCACTCACTCACTAATTTTAAGCTGCACCAACACTGAGAAACATTGGCTAAAAGGAAGTAATGTATGTACGTCACGCAAACGAAGTCGCAGGGAAAATCTAAGAGATATGAGACGCAAGTGAAGTGTAAATAGCTTAATATTAGTTTAAGCAAAAAATACTCAATATAAGTTCCACTATTTTCATATTTTAAATGTAAACAATGTCATTGGAAATTTTCCAACCATGTCACTTAAGCATGTTTGATATTTGAGTCTTTATTTTGGGGTCACTAGGGTATATTATGTTAATGCTAAGTTCAAATACAGTACAGTAGTTGAGATTAGTGAAACCTCAACCTCCATTAATTAACTAAGTAATATTAGGCAACTTAAGCCGAGCTTTGTCTTCGTCTTTACTAATAATTAAATAAAGGTATGTTACTAAACGTTTTACTCAACTGTTATTAATTATTATCTACATACCTATATATTAATGCGAGAAGCAAAAACTTTCAACCCCTTTTTAAGGCTACTAGATACGCAAACGGTTGAGTATGAAATTTGGCACAGTCATAATTTAAATTGCGGAGAATTGTAGAAACCTAACATTTTATTTTAATTACTATGTATTAAAAATTCATTTAAATTTAAAAAATAAAAATTGCTATACACACATGTATACTTAGATATTATTTTCTTTACGGCCAAAGGCAGTTGCAAAATTAAAAGAGATTTTATTGTTTATCCCTCAATTTTGTTATCATCAGTTTTTTGAACTGTCCCTCAATATGAAATAAACATCCATCCATCCAAACATTTGGATGTTCGCGTTTATAATATTAATAATATATATGCATTAGAAACACATTATTAAATTATTAAAATAAACATGACACATACCTACTACCATTCATTTGACTCACATTATGATATACACAATGTATATTTTGACCACCCCGTTGGTCGAGTGGTTAGCGACCCTGACTACGCAATCGACGGGGCTCGGGTTCGATACCCGACGGGGACAAGCATTTGTGTGATGAGCATAAATGTTTGTATTTCCGGGTTTGGATGTTTATTAAATATGTTTCCGTATTTATATACATATATTTCTATGTATTAGTATCGTTGACTAACACCCATAACCCAAGCAAATAATTTGCTTACTTTGTGGTTAGATCAGTAAGTGTAATTTGTCCCGTCAATATTTATTTAATACTAGCTGACCCGCGCAGCTTCGCCCGCGAGTATATTAATAAGTCTTCTAAATAGCTTTTAATAAAAATTTCATCCCCTATTTCAGCCCTCCAGGGACTGATTTTTGAAAACAAAATTAGCCTATGTTTGACCCCGGATCTTCAACTATAATCATGCCAAATTTCATGAAAATCAGTCCAGCGGTTTAGCCGTGAAATCGTAACAGACAGACAGACAGACAGACTTTCGCATTTACAATATTAGTATGGATTATTATTTATTATTATACTATTTTGTTTATGGCTAAAGTCTGTTGTGAAACTCACAAGATGTATAGTACAATATGGTGAGAGGGAGTCATAGAATCATAGTCGAATTTCAACCGGAGAGTGGTAGAGAATAAAGATAGATGATCGCTAATTTACTTTAAACGTTGAAATTAGTAAAAAATTTCAAGGATTAAGAAGTGAAAAGAGAATGCGTTGCCTGAAAACATATCCAACACCAGTGTTTATTTGTTACCAACATATGTTTGAGATAAGGTTATGAATGTTATAAAATTAAGCCACACAACGTATACATATAATAGATAGTAGATACGCATCGTCTCGCTTGGGCTTATGATACCACTGCCTTCCCTTTTCTTATTGAAATAGCGTGAATGCTTTATTTTTGGGTTTCGGTTTAAAAAGTAAGGATGCCGGTTGACTTATGAATGTGGAATCGGCTGAAAAGTGACAAATAAAAAGTAATTTATAAAATTCAATAAATTTTAAATATCTGTCAACTATAATCATATCCCAAAAACTAGTAAACCAATTTTGACTAAACTTAGCCTGATCCCTAACTTGAAATATACAAAATAATAATATGTACATAGATGGAATATAAAGTAATTTTAATCAGAATCAATTATCTTACAGTAGTTCCCAAGAAATTTTTCCGGCGAAGTTTTATTATTATTTCCCTTGTAGGTTTTTTACAACTTTTATTCTTTCCCATTGGTTTTTTTTAGAATACGCAATCTTCTTCTTATTTATACGAATGACAATTATCAGAGAATTCTGCCAGTGCCGAGTAAACTTAGAAGTCACACGTATTAACCATTCTTGAAATGGAATTAAGGAGGCTTCTTTTTGGATTGTAGGCTTCTTCTAAGAAAGTTTAACAAAAACAACACAAAAATGTACGATAAGACAAAAACAACAAAAATCTATATACTACAACCTAATGTTGTTAGAAAAGAAGTTAAGTAACAATTTAGCAACAGGATTAAATACAAGTGACAATAAATATTTTAGGTTGACAGGACGACGAATCACTTTTAATGTTTTACAGTATTAAATGGCGCCAAAATTACAGAAAGATTAACTTACAACTGCAAATGGACTTAGTGTTTTCTTTTTAAATAAATGCATAAATTATAAAGCATTTTTAATTACGTGACCAGCCAGTAAATAGGAATACTACTTTTAGAAGTAGTGTAAAATAGTTTGCCTATATATCTTTAGCTAATCATGTGTATCATTGAATTCAGTGGTTTTATGGAAAAGTTTTATGATACCGAGAGAAATAAAAAAATGGCATGCAATTAGTCATATGTCTTAGTTTGAAAAAAATCTTCCCATTATATCAGCGTTCTTAATTATAATGCCCACCACTGTATATGTAGATAATACACGTCAAATTAATAAAAAACACTTTTTGTCGGTTAAAAGTGGAGTTTTAATTATTTATCTATGCTCATAGACGATGGCGAATGTCTTTTAATTAGAAAAGTCAAATACTTGTACGCTATTCTTCGTTTTTAAAACCCAGTAACTTAATTTACTGGGAAACGTAGGATAGTTTATGGTTCAATAAAACTACTTAGATAAATTTAGTAGGTTAAGCGAAAGAAAACCGAAATGTACTTTTATCTAAATATCAGATTTTACTTTTTGTAATTTGTGCAGCACAGACATGTTTTATTGTAAATATTAATGTAAATAGATAGTAAGGCAGGATAGAATGTATATTTCGTTTAGTTCGTAAGTTTTCTGTAATAAATAATGTTCGTTTTCGTCTTTTATTCGCCCTAAGACCTACATACAGCTTTGTTGTGTAGAAATAATAAGGCTTTATGTAGCTATGATCTTTGCCTATTAGGCATATTACGAATAAAGCGAGTTCCACGCAGTCGACAACATTACGAGTCGACTCTTGCGAGATAGTATTTATATGCGGGAACTCGCAATTACGAAAATCCGAAAAGTGCAAAATTCTGTATGTAAACAAATGTTTTATGATTATAAATAGTATGTATAATGTAAGTATAAGCCTTAGGCATATGTTTAGACACTTTTCGGTACCATAAAGATAGTTTACAGGATAGTACGACCTGAAAAGGCGTACAACTCTGTGATTGTAAGAGTTTCCGAGGTCCTGTAAGAGCATACAATGTATATAACACTCTTGTTTGTTATTGTATAAGTGTATTTGTGTTAGATCCTTGTATGTACATAAGAAATAACACATTGTAATTAGATTTCGGTAGGTCTTAGGGCATTACATACTTTGTTTTGTATATATCTGTAAAAAGGTAGTACCGTTGCACTCGCTAGAGGGCCACACTAGTTAATTAGAGGTAGGAAAAGCTACCTAAGATAAAATTATAAAGATTAGATTACGAAAAGTAGGATTTTAACAAATCCCGACATTGTGGCGCCACACCCGGCGCCGTCTGTCTTTGTAAATTTCCGCCGACCGTCTGGCCGCGCACTATAAATATCGGAGAGCGCGGCCATACATTTAGTTCCGTTCCAGTAAAGTAATAGTTTCGTTACGACTCAATAAGTTTCCCAGACAAGTTCCTGGGCTTTAGTATATATCCATAAGGTACCGGCTTTAGAGTAGGGCAGTGCTAGGGCAAGTACTGGCTCTCCATAGAATAGGTCAAATATTTGCAACGGTGCTAGCTTTATTGCTATTTCGTTACAATAAAGCACCTTTGCAAAGAAAAGTTGTGGTCTCGCTTATTTCTCCTTTGGTAACTTAAGCATTTAAAGTAATAGTTTCGTTACGACTCAATAAGTTTCCCAGACAAGTTCCTGGGCTTTAGTATATATCCATAAGGTACCGGCTTTAGAGTAGGGCAGTGCTAGGGCAAGTACTGGCTCTCCATAGAATAGGTCAAATATTTTGCAACGGTGCTAGCTTTATTGCTATTTTGTTACAATAAAGCGCCTTTGCAAGGAAGTTGTGGTCTCAATTATTTCTCCGGCAGACCCGGCTCACGGCCAGAAGCACTGCGGCTGGTGGGGCGTCGAAGAAGAAGAACCAGATCTACAGTCCGCTGGCTCCCCCGGCTGTAGTGCATATTTTCTGGTCGCATTCGAGCCGGATTACTGAGCCATGCCGATCGAGACGAGGAGTACGTCGAGTCGCCGAGAGGAAGAGGCCGCTAGTCACGAGGAGGAAACGAGCGGTACCACCACGTCCGCTACGGAGGCTAGCGTTACAACCGAGAACACCGAGGCAACCGAGACCACAACGAGCACCGTTGCAAATAGCGAAAAGCCGGTACCATCCGCAGTCGAGTCACCGCGTATCGTTTACCTACGCGCCAAATTAGAGGAAGCGCGCTTACGGGCAGAAGAGGCGCGCTTACGGACGGAACTCGCGCGCGCTGTTTACGAAGAAGGGCAAGCAACTGCCATTACGAGGGTCGAAGACTGGATGGACTCCGCTCGGCCAACCCATACGGATCGCCAGCCGGCACCAGAGCCGCTGGCAATCACCAGTACGGTGGCACTTATGCCACACCCACTACGAGAGGCGGCACCTAGGCCGCAATACGAAGAGGCGGCGCACGCGCCGCACCAAGAAGATTCGGCGGGCCATGAGTCGCCCGCACCACGAGAGGTGGCCCAGGCGCCACAAGCTACGTCGCCCGCGCAGTCGGCGGGCATTCCAGCGCGCGCTGTACGTCCGGCGGAAGATGATGTGTCCGTCGTAGAGAAGGCAAAGATTTCAACGCCTACTGAAAATACGGCACCAAAACAAGAGTCTGGTGCATTGAAGGCCGCAGATATCACCGCGCTCGCGTCCGCCCTGGCAGAAGCATCACGAGGGGCGCCGCGCTACAGTATGGAGTTACCAAGTTTCGATGGCGCTGGTGAAGAATGGTTGCAGTTTAAAGCGGCGTATCGAGATACGGAGAAATATTTTAGCAAGGCGGAAAATCGGGCAAGAATTCGAAGATGTTTACGTGGAAACGCCAAAGAAGCCGTCGCTTGCATGTTTTACGGGGAAACCGACCCAAGTGAGATCGTCGAACATTTGGAAATACAGTTTGGTCGGCCCGACGCACTAGTGAACGCCGAATTAGAAAAAATCAAGTCATTGCCGCGAGTGAAAGAAAGTGCGCGGGAAACGTGTGTGTTCGCCAGTAAAGTGAACAATATCGTCGCTACGATTCGAGCTCTCAACAGAGAGAGCTATCTACACGATACGGTGGCAGTGAATAGTTTATTAGCGAAGTTTAATTATACGTTGCAGCACAGTTGGTTCCAGTACGCAAGACGGGAAGATAGAAAACCCGATCTACAAATGATAAGTGAATTTTTAATGAAAGAAGCCGAGATGTGTGCTGCGTTAGTGCCACATGAACCTACGAAAGAAAATCAAGTTTTTAAGAAAACACAGCGAACACACACAGAGAAATATGAACCACAAGTGAAGAGAGACAAATGTGCGATATGTCAAGATGCACATACTAGCTCTATATGTGAACAGTTTACGAAAGCTAGTGTTGACGATAGGTGGGCTATGGCAAAACGTAATAATTTATGTTTCAGGTGTCTACAAAAAAGAAAGCCAAAACACGAGTGCAAGTTTCGGCAGTGCGGCATCGACGGGTGCAAGAGCTCGCATCATCGGCGGCTACACAATAGCCGCAACAATTATACGAAGAGGACACCTGAAGATCAAGTAGAAGACAGCGACGCCTTGGTGGCGTCAACGCAGTCAAGCGCGCCACGCGCCTACCTTAAAGTTGTACCGATTGTCCTGACAGGTTCCAGAGGCAGCGTGAACACATACGCACTATTAGATGAAGGGTCCACAGTCACGCTGGTAGAAGAGAAGGTGGCTGCACGGATAGGAGCTCGCGGGCCGGTAGAGCCGTTCCGCATAGAAACAGTTGGCGGCACGCGACTCAACGCAGAAAGGTCGCGCCGCATCACAGTCACCATCAAGGGCCTTCATCACCATCAGCGACATCGGATAATAGGAAGAACTATAGGTAACCTTAACCTATCGCCACAGTCTGTTAGTAGATCCATCGTCAACAACTGCAGACATCTAGAAGATATAGAAGAAGATGTCATCATGGAGCGCGCCGTGCCAACCGTGCTCATCGGCCAGGACAACTGGCACCTGATCGTGACGAGGGCTGTGAAGAGCGGAAGACGTGGACAACCAGTAGCATCGCTCACGCACCTTGGCTGGGTGCTACATGGTGTGGACTACCGCCACAAGCAGCGAGTCCACCTAGTGCAGAGAGCTGCCTATGCCGAACAAGATGAAGACATAGAAAAGGTAATAAGAAATTATTTCGATTTGGACAGTGTCGGCATCACTCCGCGCCAGCCCATCAACCAGAACGAGCAGCGAGCCCTGCAGATTTTAGAAAGTACGTGTAAGCGCTTACCTGACGGGCGCTACGAGGCAGGTCTATTATGGAAAGAAGATAGCCGCGAGTTTCCTGATAGCCGCGGCCTGGCTATTAAAAGATTATACAATACAGAGAGACGTCTGGACAAGGACCCCGCGCTAAAGGAGGCATATGAAAAACAGGTACAACATTTATTTGATAGTGGTTACGCCGAACCTGCCAACGAGTCACCTAGCCAATCCACCTGGTACCTGCCTCACTTTGCAGTAGTGAATCCTGCAAAACCTAAGCCGCGCATAGTGTACGACGCAGCTGCGCGGGTCAATGGAGTAAGTCTCAACGACATGTTATTAGCTGGTCCAGACCTTCTGCAGAACCTACCCGGAGTGCTAATGAGATTTCGACAGCTGCCTATCGCCGTGACAGCAGACATAAAAGAAATGTTTCTGCAAATACGTGTACGACAACAAGACCGGGACGCATTACGTTTCCTATGGCGAGGAAGCGATAGAAAAGATTCGCCACGTGAGTATAGGATGACCAGCGTCGTATTTGGAGCTGCGTCATCACCAAGCACCGCTATCTTCGTAAAAAATAAGAACGCACAAGAATACGCCCACATCTATCCCGACGCCGCTACCGCCGTGGTAAGAAACCATTACATGGACGATTACCTGCAGAGCTTCGATAGTGAGGAAGATGCCATCAGAATAGCCTCGCAGGTTAGCCTCATTCATCAACAGGCGCATTTCCAGCTGCGCGGATGGAAAACGAACAACTCGGCCGTAGCTAAAACGCTACTAGTAGCGCCATCTCTGGGCGGCGATTGGGAACTAAGCACAGAAAGCGAGAAGGTTTTGGGATTAAAATGGAAACCTCACAACGATAAGCTAGGTTTCAATGTTAAAGCGGTGTACGATGAAGATAAAACACCCACGAAGAGACACGCGTTACGGGTAGCTATGTCTATTTTCGATCCTTTAGGTTTAATTACACCTGTAACTATTCACGCGAAACATTTACTTCAAGAAACGTGGCGAATCGGACTACCATGGGACGAGCCTTTACCTGCGGACTTAGAGAAGACATGGAGAAGCTGGCTTCAGGATGTGAGAAGAATGGAACACCTGGAAATACCTCGCGCACATTCTAACCTGGCGCGAGCGCGAGATCGGCAGCTGCACATCTTTACGGATGCCAGTGAGTCTGCCTATGCAGCGGCGGTCTACTGGCGCATAGTCAACGAGGACGGCGAAGTCAGCGTCAGTCTAGCAGCAGCCAAAGGAAGAGTCAGCCCGCTCAAGTTTACCTCCATACCAAGGTTAGAAATTCAAGCAGCTTTACTAGGTGCCCGCCTAGCTCAGCACGTCATGGAGGAGTACGAGTATCAGCCAAGCCGCAGGGTGTACTGGACAGACAGCCGCACAGTTCTATCGTGGCTACGCACAGGCTCGCGAGCATTCAAGCCGTTTGTTGCCCATCGAGTAGCAGAGATTGAAGATATTACGAAGGTCGCAGAGTGGCGATGGGTGCCGTCTCGCGACAATGTAGCTGATGATGCTACTCGCCATATCCCGGAAGAATTTGGAGACCGACATAGATGGTTCGTTGGTCCGGCCTTCCTATACTTAGAAGAGGACAAGTGGCCGCAAGATGTCGCTACCAGTAGCGAAATAACAGGCGAAGAAAAACCGTCGGCAGCTGTAAATAATGTAAATATTGTAAATAACATTAGAAAAATTATGTGTATTACAGAAGCACTTCCGGATGTGACAAGATTTTCGTCGTGGCTTCGACTGGTGCGTGCAACAGCGCGCGTGCTGCAGTTCATTGAGCTCTGCAGACCAAATAAGAAATGTGTCGCCGGTGTGCGTAAGCGCACAGCTCCGAGTGCCTCCAATGATGAAGATTGGAGAAAAAAGTATACGAAAAGCTCGAGGAAAACAGAGAAAATTAAGAAGCCACGAAGTTTGGAAGAAAAACGACATTACTTACCGCTAGATGGCGCTGAAATCATTAGCGCCGAGAAATTATTAATAAAGTCATCCCAACAAGAAAGCTTTGCTAGCGAAATAGAAGCTATTACGGGCGGGAGCGCGATAGCAAGAGACAGCCGGTTGAAACAGTTATCGTTGTTCATCGATCAAGAAGGCATTTTGAAAATAAAGTCACGTATAGCGGCGGCAGAAGAGATAAGTGAAGATTTACGAGAACCGGCCGTACTAGATGGCCGTCACCCATACACCCGCCTCTACATAGAACATGAACACCGGCGTCTTCACCATAGCGGGGTGGAAGCAACTACGAGTGAAATATTACAGAAATTTTGGGTTTTACGGCTTCGCCCCACCGTGCGCGGCATAGTAAAGAGCTGCGCGCTTTGCAGAAGAAGAAGCGCTATCCCGCCACAGCCGCCTACAGGCGACCTGCCGAAATCCCGGGTCGCGCACCATCGGCGAGCCTTCACCTACGTGGGCCTGGACTTTCTTGGGCCATACAGCGTGACCATCGGGCGGCGCCACGAGAAGAGATACGTGGCGCTTTTCACCTGCCTTACGTCAAGGGCGGTTCATCTGGAGATAGCCGCCAACCTGACTACGGACTCCGCAGTAATGGCACTGCGGCGCATGATGTCGCGCCGCGGGTGTCCCACCGAGGTTTGGAGCGACAACGGCACCAACCTGCGCGGCGCCGATGCAGAACTGAGGCGCGCCGCACTAGACGCCACTAAGGAAGCAGCAGCCAACTACTCAATCAAATGGAAGTTCATCCCGCCGAGCGCGCCATTCATGGGAGGCGCATGGGAGCGCATGGTGCGCTCTGTCAAGGCTGCACTGTTCGCCGTGCTGCAACAGCGGCATCCACCAGAAGAGGTACTGCACACACTGCTGGTAGAGGTCGAACACACGCTCAACAGCCGACCTCTCACACACGTGTCGGTTTCACCAGAAGACCCGGCACCACTGACGCCCAATCACTTCCTGCTGGGCGGACCATCACGCGTGCCTGTCCCGGGCGCGTTCTCCGAAGGCGATACCATCGGCCGCCGCCACTGGCGGCACTCACAACAGCTGGCCAACCACTTCTGGTCACGCTGGGTACGAGAAGCGCTTCCGCTACTCCAAAAGCGGCGGGAGCCTCACGGAAGAGGAGCAGAGCTACGCGTCGGCGACATCGTCCTCATCGCTGACGGCGCGCTGCCAAGAAATACGTGGCCAACGGGGATCATCGAGGCAGTACACCCTGGAGCAGACGGCGTGGTACGAGTGGCTGACGTACGTACGGCTGCGGGAGTCATGCGAAGACCGGTTAAGAAATTAGTCTGGCTGCACCATATTTAGTATAACACTGCGTGTTATAGGCGGGAGGATGTGCAGCACAGACATGTTTTATTGTAAATATTAATGTAAATAGATAGTAAGGCAGGATAGAATGTATATTTCGTTTAGTTCGTAAGTTTTCTGTAATAAATAATGTTCGTTTTCGTCTTTTATTCGCCCTAAGACCTACATACAGCTTTGTTGTGTAGAAATAATAAGGCTTTATGTAGCTATGATCTTTGCCTATTAGGCATATTACGAATAAAGCGAGTTCCACGCAGTCGACAACATTACGAGTCGACTCTTGCGAGATAGTATTTATATGCGGGAACTCGCAATTACGAAAATCCGAAAAGTGCAAAATTCTGTATGTAAACAAATGTTTTATGATTATAAATAGTATGTATAATGTAAGTATAAGCCTTAGGCATATGTTTAGACACTTTTCGGTACCATAAAGATAGTTTACAGGATAGTACGACCTGAAAAGGCGTACAACTCTGTGATTGTAAGAGTTTCCGAGGTCCTGTAAGAGCATACAATGTATATAACACTCTTGTTTGTTATTGTATAAGTGTATTTGTGTTAGATCCTTGTATGTACATAAGAAATAACACATTGTAATTAGATTTCGGTAGGTCTTAGGGCATTACATACTTTGTTTTGTATATATCTGTAAAAAGGTAGTACCGTTGCACTCGCTAGAGGGCCACACTAGTTAATTAGAGGTAGGAAAAGCTACCTAAGATAAAATTATAAAGATTAGATTACGAAAAGTAGGATTTTAACAAATCCCGACATTGTGGCGCCACACCCGGCGCCGTCTGTCTTTGTAGATTTCCGCCGACCGTCTGGCCGCGCACTATAAATATCGGAGAGCGCGGCCATACATTTAGTTCCGTTCCAGTAAAGTAATAGTTTCGTTACGACTCAATAAGTTTCCCAGACAAGTTCCTGGGCTTTAGTATATATCCATAAGGTACCGGCTTTAGAGTAGGGCAGTGCTAGGGCAAGTACTGGCTCTCCATAGAATAGGTCAAATATTTGCAACGGTGCTAGCTTTATTGCTATTTCGTTACAATAAAGCACCTTTGCAAAGAAAAGTTGTGGTCTCGCTTATTTCTCCGACACATCCGGCTCCACAGAAAAGCACTACGGCTGGTGGGGCATCGAAGAGAGAAGAACCAGATCTACAGTCCGCTGGCTCCCCCGGCTGTAGTGCACATAATTAATTATAAATGAAATCTGTTCTTCCTTATGTTACACAAGATAGAGAAGAGCATGATAAACTAATAAAATGAGGAAATATATCTATCAACGACAAATTTCTAAGGATATTGCTTTGAGTAAAAACCAAGATTATTATAACTTAATTGTGTATGAATCTTACAAATAAAATCTTCACGCCCGTATCCCCGAAGAGGTAGGCAGAGATATAACAGTGCACCCACGATTAGCTGAAAACACTTAGTCCCACAATGTGATAGGTGGCAAGTTTATCGCCAATCGGGCTCTTATCCAATCCCGAGAATACTGAAAAACACACATTTTTACGTGCTCGATCCGAGAATCGAACTCAGTACCTTATATGGTCAATAACAACACCGCACTACTAGACTAGAGAATATTCTTTACGTAAAGAATATTACGTCCTGAAGATGCTTTAAAAAGCGAAACCGGTCGATAAAATTAAATAATTTAGTGTATAATAATAGTGAAATAAAAGTACAAGCGAGTGATAAACTAGTTTCAACTAAAAATAATGGAATTTCACCAAGTGCCGACGATTGAAAGTGTAAAATCTACTAGACCATATAGGCGATCTTAGTAACCAATTTCACGCACTTTTGATAATACAATGATAGCAAACCAACGTAATATAAGCCCTTCTAATAGTAAGATATTATCTGTATAAAGAACATGAAGAACTCATTAAAGCAGTAGAAGTAGTTCCGTTCTCGATAAAGACACGTGAAATCTTGGTTTTACTATCAGACATAATTGACAATGCACTTGAACTTTAATTTCACTTCACAATATTTACATTTTTGGTATATTAACCTCAAACTATTTCTCTTTTTGAGCATCTTCAGGATGTAATTACTAATTGGATAATATTTAAAAGTGAAACCGGTTGAGTTATATACCAAAATATATAGGTTGTGAAGTGTTTTTTTTTTTGTATGAAAAGATACAAACAAGCAGATGGGTCTCCTGATGGAAAGAGTCAACCATTGACTATAGACACCAAAAATGTTATTGGTGCGTTGCTATCTTGTGGCGACGTCTAATGCCACATGCATAAGTTTACCGGTTACCTTACCCTCCAAACCGGAACCGGAACTGACGCTATTACGGCAGGAATAGATAAGGCGGTGATACCAAACCCGGGCGAGACAATCCACCAACAATGACAGCACCAACCAAGCAGTTTTCAACACGGGGAAAAATTTTAAATTAAAATAAAAAAAAATTAAAGAAAGTGCATTGTTTATTTGTGTCTAACAGTAATAGAATTTCACCAAGTGCCGATAATGGAATGTATAGAATATCCTGGTTACCAGTTCTAGGTCAAGCATTACTTTTTAAATAAAATTTTCATTTTAAAAACTTGTTTAAAATTCGATCCATATCAAGTCGATCGGATGAACTTTATAAATTTAGACGCACATCCATAATTCAAAGGAGAAATTAAATTTGCAACTTTACGCTGAATCTAATCAGATTACTCGTCTAATAAAGTCACATAAAAGTTTGTGAAAAGTTGTGAATTAAATTACATTCATTTTTCTTTGACATGGAAGGACTTTGGTTAGTTGGCTAATCAAAGGTTCTTTTTAACACATTTTCCTTTCTTTCAGGGTATATTTAGCAGAACATATTTATTTATACACCAAATATCGTAATAATGCTTTATAATCCCATTGGCCTTGGTTATAAAACACACAGCCTTCCCGTGTTGGTCCGGAACCCCTTTGAATAATAGATCATCTGCCATTCTGCCAGGTAGTTAATAACAAGCGAATCATCATTGTGGCTACTAGGTTTGAAGATTTCTGCATCGTCTCGCCAGGGTCTGTTACCACTGTCTTACATATTCCTGATGCAAAAACGTCAATGCTAGTCATTTTCGTGTTTCAATTTGGAGGGTAAGGTAGCTGGTAAACTTAAGCATTTGGCATTAAGGCCCCACCACAAGGATAGCAACGTACCGTTACCATTAGAGTTGTATTGGTAACTATAACGCATAGCATTATATTATAGCGCACTATTTATACTCAACGAAAAACTAGAAAAATATAGTTTATAGTCTATAACGCGCTATCATACTCGTAAAATAGTTTATTTGATCAATACTACACATGACAAATTACCATCGTTGATGTCTATAAGTAATGCTTGTGTTTTGTTTCCTTATTTAATTTAAATTCTGTGTTGTACACGTGTGTGTATATTATTACATATGTCACATGAATGTAGTGTGTGTAATGCTTATTTTAATTAATTTAATGTATTTCTAATGCATTTTATTTAAAAATATTAAGTTTCTGCAGTCTTCCGCAATGTAAACTTCGGTATAAAATTTCATACTCCACCGTTTGCGCAATTGTCTTAAAAAGGGATCCAAAGTTTTTCCTTCACGTATTAATATATAGATAACTGCAAAAATTAAAACTCTAGGACGTCGCTTCGGCAGATATTTGGATTGGATCACTGTAAATTTTGCCAGCGACAAAATGTACCAACATTTGCCTGTCACTGGCGGCTAAAATATGCAGAATCTTTAAGATACGGAGTCGCTTACGTCTGTGCGCTTAAAATGAGATTTTTCTAGAGAAATAATTGCATTACCCGGGATTTGAATCGAAACCCTCATGATTGGGCAGTCAAACGGGACAATCACTAGTATATATATATATATATATATATATATATATATATATATATATATATATATATATATATATATATATATATATATATATACTAGTGATTGTCCTATATCCTAAAGGGCCGAGAGACATAGTCCGCTTGCATTAAAATATTTAAATACTCTTTGAATGACTTTTACTCCGGATAAATATATTCTAATCACCTCTAACAGTAAAAAAGTGTTTTTTCGGTTTTCTGATAAAAACAACGTTGCCTGGGATCAAAAAGTGTCCGGTTTGCAATTGGCTTGCTTAATACTGTGACCGCACTTGCATCTATCGTCCCGAAGTTATATGCGCGCTAAGACACACGCAGTCCGGAATATATGCGAAAATAGCCGTCAATAGCCGGTCGCATCTGCATTTATTGTGTCATTGCACGAAGCTTTGTGATGTAGACGCAAGTGCGATCCCAGCATAATGGCAAGCTAAATCTTCAGCTAATCATGAGTGCGCTGGTTATACCTCTGGCTACCTCTTCGGTATATAAGCGTGAAGACATTTTAAATATATAAAAAGTATTTAAATAGTTTGGTGCAAGCGGGCCGTAGACTTCAGTCGGTAAAAAATATCTCTTATTATTTAATTTTGTTCCTTAAATCACACGATTAAGCAAACTGGCACTAATCTTTTCCGAGAGACTTTTCTCGTAACTAACAACAAAATGTATGGTTTATATCCGCAATAATTTTTTAACTTCTGTTAATAATAAGTAATTAACAAATTTGTTTGTACATGTTTCACTTTCAATAACAATTTAATACTACTGAAGTTTTCAATTAGAATAATTAAGTGCCGACGGTAATCACTCTAATATAAATAGCTAAAAATTACTTTTTAACTTTTAATCAGATTTTTTATATAATAAGCAAACCTCATCACACCGGTTCCGGAACTGAACCACAGTTTTCCACGATTCGCCTATAAATCGAATGGAGAAATGGATAATCTTCGTCTATTCCAACAAAATCTAATTTCTACTATTATTGTTTGTAATTCTGGGTATTTGTTAACAACTGTTATTCATTCTTATTAGAGACACGGGGGTGTTAACAGCCTACCAGATCCCGGACTACTGTCGAGATTTTTTTAGACGAGAAAATTTAAAATACTTTGCCGAAACCCAAGACCTTGTGATCAAAATCAAATAAGCAAACCACTTGATAAACGAGGAAATATATATTATTTTAAATACTATATACCTATTGCCTTGTTTAACAAGTTAGTACTTTATTTTAAATAATTACATATAGGACAATTAAATAGCTATATAGTCAATTAAATTACTATAATTTGTTTATAGTCATAGAGAAACCTTAATTATTTGTCATAAATTAATGTATATGTTTTCTGAAAAATTTACTTCACCATTAAAAAAAAACATAAATTTATCAAACACACGAACTTTAATGTATAAATTGTTGAAACTGTAAAACCGGCTGATTCCAAAATATAATTGTAAAACAATTTTATTATATAATTTGTTTGAATAAATATGTCGATTTAAGCGATAAATAATGAAGCAAAATGTTACCAAACAAATATTTTCCAATAGTTTTGTATACTTAGTATACGAAAACATGGTGAAAATAAAACTTTTGCAAATAAACTTACCGGCAAAATTAGGCCCTGGATAGCTTCACAAGTCAACAAAACGACGGCAAAGTAAAACAACGCTTTCATATTAGCCATAAGTTCGCGTATATCAATATATCACAACTATAATCTTGATAGCCGATGAGTAACCAGGGTGGTAACGGCGGCGGCTGACGAATTGTGAATGGAGCGAATTTCCACTCCCTTTATAAGTGTTACGGTATGTTCTGCGCACCCCCTGATGCGCTTTTACGGCGCTTTTTCCACACTTTATACCTTTTAGTTTTGTATGCTTTTAATTTCTATTACCTCGATCTAATTTACGAGGTAGTTTCACTCAAATGTCTAATTATAATCGTTAAAATATATTATGAACGTATTTTATCACAGCCGTAAACCATTTCAGTGTAAGTACGAGATTATAATGTTATCATGTGTTTGCAGCACGAGCGAAATTTTATCAGTTTCTATTATTTGTTTAGATAAATGTTTTGAACGTCAGTGATCTTATAATAGACGTCTTGTTAAGATAATAATTATGGTGCAGGTATACTTGAGATTCCCATACCTGCTATTATTGAATGTACCTATATGGTAATTATTTCTTTTACTATCTTTGGAATTTATAAAATTTTATGATGATTATTTCTATTCAATCTTCAAATTATAAAATTTGCCTTCCTAAAATCTAGACGCTGATATATGGTCATCGGTTAAAATTGCACTGTATCACTACTAGATATTTTTGTGGTACTATTAGATAGTGAACAATGATATAACTTAATTAAAATTTAAAGTATTGTTTATGTTACAGTATAATAAACAAGCAGATAGATCTCCTGATGGAAAGTGAAAAACAATGGCTATAGACACTACGATGAAAGTGGTCTCCACATGGCGAGATAGTAATGCCACATGCTTAAGCTTATCGACTACCTTCCTAACCGGAACATGACAGTGACAGGAAGACAGACTTATATAGGGTAACAGTTGTAAACGCTTTCAGCGGTTTACTGAAAATAAAGTTTTAGAATGGTGCTGGCATAGCATAAACTAGGATATGAAGTTAGCTATTGTAGGTGGAGTAAAGTGTTGAGCATAAGTATTTAAGTGCGCTTGTAGCGCTATTTTAACAGTTTATTGGAAACGTATTTAAAACTGTTTTTACCGCCTTCTTTTTTGTATTTTTATTATACAACGGTAGCATAACCACTACTGGGTGCTTTTGACTCACAATTTTCTCCACAGAGTCTGCTCTCCTTATCTCTAGTTTCCATTGGCAAAAAGGTAGTGCCAAGTCCGGGCGAAACGTTGCGGAACTCTATTATTTAGTAGTCACAATAGTAGTGTCCTATTTGACTAATTGTTTGGATTTTACAGTCTGGCAAATGGTACATGCTTTTGAATGATGTATCAGCTACAAGGCGTAGCTTAATATGACTTAAGAGATATAAATAGTTTACATCTAAATATAAACCAAATAAGAGTGTTGTTTAATGTATATTGTACATTAAGTAGCACTCTTTTGTTTGGTTTATATGTAGAAGTAAATCGTTTATATCTCTATATTTATTTATTTGAATTTGAAGTGTCATTTTTGTATGATTGTTCATTATGTTTTTTCATTTTCTCTCATTCATCCTCATGAAATCCTGTCCGAAAGCACAAAGATTATATGAAGATGGGAAATGAAGATAGAACCTAGAACCATGTCACCTATTTTAAAAGATAACTTAGGACTTGCAGCCTATAATATGATATGCACTGGTAATTTCTTAACTGATAATTTAAAAAGGAATGGGGTGGTGAAATCAAAACAACTAATTACCTAAACTGGTTACAGAAAACTTATGTTTACGGATGTTTTTTTTACAATTGAGAAATATTTTGACAAACAAAATAACCGTATTTATGCTCAAAGCTCTAAAGAAGCTTCCCAATTAGTCAACAGAGTACAACTTGGGCATTATCTGACTTCATGTGATGATTTGGTGGACCAAGACAGGCGCAAAAAGTTATGAATATGGAGGAAGCAAGACAAGTCTTTTCGGATCGTGATGCATGGCATTCGGTTTTCTTTGCCTAACCTGTAAGGAATTTGGTTTCTAGATATCTATGTGCGTCTATTTCTTTATATATTTTTGTAAAGTGAGATGACAGGATGGTTAAATGGATGTTTGTGAAAAATGTGCAATGAAAACAATGCAATGACTTTCAAAGCAAAGTTTATGTATCCTCAGATAGAAGAAATAATAATGTATATGAGGAAGCAAGGAAGCTACTGTAAAAAACATACGGTACATTTAGTAGTGTAGGTTTTTTATATCATAAAATAGTAAACAAGCAAATGGGTCTAAGAGTCAACCATCGCTTATAGACACCAAAGATGTTAATGGTGCGTTGCTATCTTGTGGCGAGATCTAATGCCACATACATAAGTTTACCGGCTACCTTATCCTCCAAACCGGAACACGACAGTAACAAGCACTGACGCTATTGCGGCAGGAATACGTAAGGCGGTGGTACTATACCCGGGCAAGACAATGTTGAACTCTACCGCCTAGTAGCACTGACGCTATTGCAGCAGGAATAGGCGCTGGTACCAGACCCGGGCGAGCCAATGCAGAGTTCTACCACATAGTAGCCACGATGGTAGTGACTCGTATAGCCAATCGGTTGCCTTTTATGACCTGCCTGGCAGAACGGCAGTTGGCCTATTCTTAAAAGGAGCCCGGGACCAACACGGTGATTTGACCGCCGAAAGCTGTAGTCAACAATAAATAATCAAACGAGATTTGGTGACAAGTTTCAGAAGGAAAGAAAAAATTAATGGTACCTACACACTGTCAAAACTTAAATCACATTGTTTTTATAAGAAACAAAAGTTTGTGCTTGTATGTATGTAAGTAGGATTATGCCACACATTTTATGTCGAGGGTGAAGTTATGGACAACGGACATAAAGTAATATTGCTACCTTAATACATTTAATATTGCAATTGTCATGAAAAATATAAGTTTTGTCACAGCGCCGGTGTTGTCATTATGGCACTCGCCTTCTTTGATCGCCACGTTCAAAAATCAAAAAATATCAAAATATCTTTATTCCCACATCATTATTTAACATAACTTGCTGTGCAAGTGTTTGAATCGACCTACTAAATATTTTACAAATACTTGTGTCAAGTGATTCTGCTCTTCCATAGATCTTCAGTTTTGACATTCATATATTATGTTATTATTATACTCATTATTATTACTAGATTTTTTTATGATAATATTAAATTAAATGGTACAACAATATAGCAGATAAGTAATTTATAAAAACATTTTTAATTTTTGTACAACATGCGATGAAAACATGAAAACCTGATGTGTGTATGTATCGGTACAAATGTACGTGTTTATTAGAACATCCATGTGCGTGTGTATGTGTGTGCGTGTGTGTGTGTGTGTGTGGTCAAGTGGTTAGCGATACTGACTACGCAATCGACGGGGCTCGGGTTCGGTTCCCGACGGGGACAAGCATTTGTGTGATGAGCATAAACGTTTGTATTTCTCTATTTGGGTGTTTATTAAATATATTCTAGTGTTTATATATGTATTACTAATTTCTATGTATTAGTATCGTTGACTAATACCCATAATACAAGAAAATAATTTGCTTACTTTGGGGTTAGATTAGTAAGTGTAATTTGTCCCGTGAATATTTATTTATTTATTCTAATTCACGTAATAAAACGTCAATCGAATCGAACAGATTGGGACTCTTATACACATGTGTGGCCGCATTTCCGATCCGGTAGTAGTTTAAAAAAATGTTGACGCGTCAAAATAACTTGTAAAACGTTTTATTGAATAAAGTACTTCTGATTTCTGATTTCATGAACACGACACATTTTCGTGTCGTGCTACGACGTGGCATAGTCTGGAAGAAAATGTGTAAGAGCCTTAAATTTTACTTGATTGACATTTTATTATATGAATCTGGCCCCTGGACGAATCACTCCTTGAGCGCCTTTTATCATAATACGATTAAATATATACAAGAAAAAAAAATCGTATAACAAATAGATTTTTTCGTTAAATTGTGAAAAATGCTATTTTCTCATGAAACATATTCTCCTGATATCCCTGCGATCTATATTAATATTATAAATGCGAATGTTTGGATGTTTGGATGGATGAATGGATGGATGTTTGTTACTCAATCACGCAAAAACTACTGAACGGAATTAAATGAAATTCGGTACACAGATAGACGATGACGTAGAATAGCAAATAGGCTATTTTTAATCCCGGAAAAATTAAGTGATCTCGCGGGATTCGCCAAAAACTTATAATGCAGCGGGCTGCACACTGCAGCTAGTTTTACTATGACAAAAAAAAACATTATATAGCATCGAGTGTCGATATTGGTTTTTCTGTAAAAAACCTGTAAACCGTTTGACCCGCTAAAATAAGACATTTAAAGCTTAAATGACTAAATAATATACCAGCTTCAGTATAATTTGAGCTCAAAGATTTCAAAAAAAGAGAATTTTTAAAAATATGTGTATTATAATTGTTGAGTTCTAAAATATTTTTTTTAACTACCGAATCGATTGGTTGAAAAATGAGGAAAATATTTCGTAATTGCTTTATCTCGAAAAAACCAACTGATTTTGATCCGAATTGTAATATTTGAAGCAGATTTTTTTTTAACACAAGAGCTGATTAGATTTTGAAATGTATCGGTGTTCAAAACAAATAGTATGAAAGTTATTTTAAAAATCTGAAATTTATTGAAAGCAATATATTTTTAGGAAAGTTATAACTATAAAACACTTGATTTTATTTCGATTTTTAAACGGTATTCAACCCAGTTTTTGAAGTACTAAAATATCATAGGAGGTCAAAAATCGATTGGTTGAGAAATCTCAAAATTATGACGAAAAATATTTTTTCAAATTTTTGGCAATGATAACTCCCTAACACATACACATTTTGATTCAATCGGCATTGAACCTAATTTTGTATGGGAAAAGGGCTATTTAGTTTTTGTAATCAATTGTTTTATTAATTTGGAAATTATTAAATAAAATATTGTTTCACCAACTTTTTTTGAGATTTTTCAAAATTTCTCAAATTCTCCCATTGGTTGAAACCCAATCGAATACTATCAACGTTGTTTCGATCAATCTAGCCATTCAGACACATTCAGACGTCAGACGTACAATACATACAGAATTATTCAGAAAAGGTTCCTAGGACTAATTATATAAATTAATAAGTCACAAATATCTCTTAGACCTATGATAGCATAATTTAACTATGACTCAAATTGATCATAGAATATATTTACTGCGTTTGAAGATGTTTGACAATAGATTTAACCGTAAGCAGTATACACATTTTGAAATAACATTACAAACGCATGGTAGCGTATGTAATGTTATTTCAAAAATTTATTTATTTTCAATTCATATTATCCACACTAATATTATAAATATGAAAATCTGCCTGACTGTCTCTCTGTTTATTTGTCTATCTGTCTGTTATACTTTCAAAGCTAAACTGCAAAACCAATTTTAATTAAATTTGGCATAAAGATAGTTAAAGATTTGAGGTTTCGAGGTTTGATAAATTAATTTTTTTGTCAAAATAACTTGTTTTTTTTCACAAATCAACCTCTAAAGACCTAAAATGGGGTATGAAATTTTGTATGAAAAACTATATTGACATGTTTGTCTATTCGTGAGTAAACTTGCGCAGGTTAGCTGGTATAAAAATATTAGCTTCCTGCACTTTTCTCTATATGAAATTTTCGTACTTCAGTTTAAAAAAATAGGTACAACATTTTAAAACCTCGTTGTCTCGTCTTCATTTTCCTACTAATTAGCATGAGTCGTGATGACCTTGAAATTTTATAAACATTCGGCTCTCTCTCCATAGTCCTTAAAGGAATCGGATGCAATGATTCCTGTATTCTATGATGTATGATTTATATAAAGTCGATGAAATTTAAAGCATTCCGCACAAGTTTACTTGCTTATATAACGGTATAAGGCATGTAATACGCCTATAAATGACGGAATTTAAAATCCAAGGAAAATGTATAAAAATTATGACAGATATAAAATTGCCAAACTATGTAGTTGTTATTACATTGATAACATACGAGGATAATCAAACGAAACGAACATATACTAAACAATAAAATTTATTTCACAGATTACTTTACCGAATTTCATGCTTCTTTGTTAGCGTGAGTGCCGTAAAAAGGGGTGACAAAATGTTTGCTTCACATATTAATATACACCGTGTAAGAGATGGTCTATTGAAAATCGAAACCATGAATTTCAATCACGATTCTGATATAAAAACCGTTGGAAATTCGTTTGAGAAAGTTTTGATTGTTTTTGATGATTTTTAACTTTGTATAATTTGATTTATCCACGCTCTATAGCGTTTATTCTAAAAAAGTAGTAAAATTTAAGTAAATACACAAAATAAGCAATGTATTATAATGTGCTATCTACCGCGCAAGATAAACGGCTGGTTCAAGAATTCCACGGACGCGATGAGTGAGAGCATTGTACGCTTTACATATTTGCGTGAAGTGAAAAGAAGAAAAAAATATGAAACGCAAATTTCGCATTTTCCACAAAAAAGAAGAAAATGCTAACATGAATACCATATAAAATGGCATGATTTTTTGATACGAATATTTCGGCAAACCGTTTCTTACACGCTGTGCAGTTAAAAATGTTAGTGATACTATGTAATATTATCCTAGTATATTCTATACTTTCCATCGTCGGCACTTGGTGAAATTCCATTGTTAATAGACACTTTTACTATTCCACTTGTACATAAATTTCACTTTTACACATATTTTTTTTAATATATTACTCGACAGGTTTCACTTTTTAAAGCATCTTCCTGAAGATGTAAAAGTGTCTAATAATTATCCTAGTATACACTATAGAACATAATTTCGCATAACGTCATATTATGATTTATGTCAATATTTATATCATAATGCGAAATACATGTGTTCTATACTGTTAATCGTCGACACTTAGCGAAACTGCATTTTAATTTTAATTACAAAACACTTCAAATACTAGTTTCACTACATATATTTTTATAAAATAATTTAAAAGTCTACCAGTTTCACGTATTAACGCATCATCGAGACTTGTGGGAAGAATCAAGTCCCGATGATGCGTTAATACGCGAAGTCGGTAGCATTTTAAAAAAATTGATAAAAATGTATATAGTGAAACTAGTACAAGTATTTTGTAATTAAAAAAAAGAAATACGCATATTTTATGGTTCTGTTAATGCTTTAATATGTAGTATGATGAATATCGGAGAACTTTGGTTCTACTGAGGGCTTCTTCAGTTTCGAGACCTTGTTTCATTTGTTGAGCTACTTTTCTTATTTCAGTAATACTACAGTAGTAAGACATTCTAATTTAAATTATTTCTTCTTCTTTTTGTAAATTTACATTAAATTGTAAATATGAACAAACTGCACATCACATTATTGGGGAGTGTAATCTTTGGCAAAACGAATGCTTGATAGTGTCCGATGTATATCCGGTGTAATTTACTACTCCGACCTTGTGGGAACACGCGATTTTGGCATACTTACTACTGGAATTAAAATTAGTAGGCTATTTATTTTGGTAGTAGTTAGACATAAAAATTCACGGAATGCTTTAAATAATTCTTTTTAATTATTTCTTTGATTTATGGATCTCTTTAATGCATTTGAAATGGTGGTCACATTAGTATTTAACAAAAGAGATTAAAGTTGCCAAATACGGCAATAGGTATCAGCACCTATTTCGTCAGACGTCAAACTAAAGTGTACCACTTTCAGCCTAGACATAGAGGAACAAGCATCTAACGACTCTCGAATTTCGAGTTAAATTCACACGACGTAAGTTTACACGACGGTGAAAAGCATTGTCAGGGCGATGACAAGAATAGCTATTATGGCAGCGAATGGAAAAGCGGTGGTACCAAATCCGGACAAGACGTTGCAAAAGTATACTCTGCCACCTAGAAAACTTGTTTTATATGTGAAATCTAACGTATGGTTCCGCTAACCATAGCTTTTCCTTTCAATCGATATGCTAATAGTCTTTGCTATAAACGGTAACGTTTTGATTTGAATTTACGATTGAAAGGTTAAGAATTGACGGGAAAGTTAATTAACGTAACTTCTAATGTTAATTGTTAAGGTAATTACACCTTATAATAACTATAAGGTGCAATAACCTTAACAATAATAGTAACGTTTGTAGTAATGTATACTAAATTATTATCTTAGCGATTGAAAGGATAAGAATTGACGAGAAAATTAATTAACGTAACTCCTAATGTTAATTAATTTTCCCATCAATTCTTGTCCTTTCAATCGCCGAGCTATTATTTTAGTATAAATTACTTTAATTAGCTATAATTATTACCTCAACAATCAACATTAGTAGTACGTTAAATACTTGTCCTTTCAATTGAAAGCTAATAGTTTAGTATATTTTGCTATGTACGTTACTATTTAGTATAATAAATAACCTTAACAATTACTATTAGTAGCACATAGTAGTTACGTTAGTTACTTTTCCCCTCAATCCTAGTCCTTTCAATCGATATGCTAATAGTTTAGTATACTTTGCTATTAACGTTACTATTATGTATATGTGCCTTAACATTAGCTAATTAGTTACGTTAATTAATTTACCCCTTAATCCAATCGCCAATAATAATTCGTTAATTGAAACATACTGAGTCAAGGTAAACCTCCAAAAGTAGATCTCAATATGAAAAGCCTTTAGATTCTCAAGAGATATTTACTGTAATCCGTCCTTCCATTAATATCGCTTGGCCACGTTGAGCTCATGAGTCTATATCATTAGCAAATTTGGATCAGAGACGTCCTTTGTGTACAACCTTGCTCAATAACCAGGACAAGCCGATTAATGGTTATTACGGAACGTAACAAATGGTCTACTTGTAGAATGAAAATTCCACTCACTTTTATAGTATCATTTTAAAATATTAAAATTCAATATACTTATGATTCATCACGTATTACACATCAGTCTATATCTGACTGTTCATCCATAGTTTTCTATACATATTGTATTATTCTATTTGAAACTCTTAATGAATGTATCTTTAATTAATTCATCTATAATTTCTGTACAAAAAATTACGATACATATGTGTAGAAAGGCGTGACCAATTTTTTTATAAAAACATTTGATTGCAGAGGGTTCGCTGCGTAAGTAACCTCAGTTAATCTCGCTCGGTGGTACGGAACTCTACGTATGCTGTACGTATCTGATTCACACTTACCCTTATAGTTTCGCTGTGCCCATCCGTCCGTCCCTCCATTCGTCGGTCCGTCTGCACGATAGCTCAGAGAACCTTAGTACCAGAAAGTTGTAATTTGGCATGAATATACATATTAGTTACAGCAATATAGTGTAAAGTGGGATATTAATTTTTTTTCTCGCGTACCCCATAGTGTGGGACATCGTTGGATAGGTTTTTTAAAAATATTGTAGGTTTGCTAAAACAATGATTCGATTAAGGGGATTGTTAATGAAATACTCGTATAAAGCTTTAAAGTGCTAATATTTGTGAGAGCCAAGTATCAAGTTAAGCCAAGGTTCCCCTCTGCCAGTTAAACGGTTGGTTTTGGGGGTGGGTAAAAATTCACGATAGTCTTAAATATAATGAATTTAAAGGGAAAACCAACACGGTTAAGAAGGTCTTACAAGTCCACGAATAATAGTTGACCAACTTATAAAAAGTTGTATAATCTTATGAATTGTTTTAAATTGTATGAAGAATTGTTGGCTATGGCGCTATTAGATAGCGCTATGATATTTAGCATTTGATAATATCTATGCGTTCCGGAATTCTAGTTTGTTCTTCGATTCCCCTGGCACAGTACACCCTTGGCTAAATGTACTTGGAAAAGTGTTTATAAGCAGTGAATCTGTGGTGTGAATATATTCGTCATTAATGTTAAATAGGTTAAATGTTCTTAGTTCGCATTATTGTGATGGGCAACTTCGGGGTCATACATTGCGCGTGGCCCGCACACACTTTCCATATTTTTAGTCATCGTATGTCGTCAATTGCATGGCTCTTAGGTGTAGTTGGGCTCAAAATGTGATATTGTCAACGGGAATAAGAGACAGGAAGATAAGACATCTGCCTATTGCGCTTACTAGCTTTTTTTAATATGATTGTTGTTATGTTGATAACCAACCCAAGAAATTATTGGCCAAGAAATTATTAACAATGTATATTAATAATTTTTTGGCCGTTTTGGATAACTTTTTGTACCTTTAAATTTTATCAAGATTTAGATGTCAGTAGGTAAGAGGATATCTAAATATGCCGATGATATGTTGAATGTTTATTGATAATATTATATACTTTATAAATTTGTTAAAATTTATATCACAGGTCTACTGAAACGGTGTATCAAACAAACTGAAATGATGGAGTTTTACTGAGGCCCGCTTGCACTAAACTATTTAAATACCCTTTAAAATGCCTTTAGTATGGTTAAATGCACTTCGAAAGTTTTTAAATAGTTTGGTGCAAGCAGGCGTAAGTGTTGATGGTATGGAGAAGCATTGACTATGGAAATAATGCGTAGGTTACATAAAATTTGGACAACGTCTTCATCCAAAAGTTAAGCAGAGAGAGGTCAATTCTTGTCACATTTATATTTTTTTATTAGTTTGTAGTACGATTCTCGTACATCATTAACATATTGGATGTCTATAGGTGACTGTTGTTATTTTCCAATGGGGGGAGGACTTTTTTTTAGCCTGATTTTTTGTATAATATGGGAAATGAGATTTCTATTATGCAGATTATATTGATGGCAACTACATATAGATTCGTGAATAAATTCAGATGAAAGCGAAAAATGGTTCGATTTTTTTTATTATGCCGATTATAATTTAAACGAGAAGAATTAATGTTTGCTCTAAAATGTTCTCAAAAATAATTTCTAAAGGTTAAAAATAGTGTTTGTGATTGACACCAAACTTGTGATTCACAAGTAAAGTGAAAGAGAAAATCAAATGTACTTCAACAGCAATGGAAAAGAAGCAGAGAAAGTATCAGACAAAAACACAATCACTAGCACCTTCTAGCATTTTGAAAATTCTCGCTAAATTGAGATATTTTAAGCACAAAAGAACAAAAACTATATCTTACGGGAAGTTTTTTCTGTTTTATCTTTTCTTTCCCTATCCGCTACCTTCCCCTTACCTTATCATTTTCCCTTAACCTTTCCCCTACCTTTTCATTATTTTTTCGTTACTATATTGCTACTTTTTCCCCGTTTTTCAATTTTTACGTTATTTTACTTTGCCCCGTGTTGGTCCCGGGCTCCTTTGAAGAATAGGCCAACTGCTGTTCTGCCAGGCAGGTCATAAAAGGCTGCAGGTGGCTATGTGAGTCACTATCATCGTGACTACTAGGTGATAGATTTGTCAACAACGAAAATTTTTGAAAAAATGTTTTTTGACATTTCTTTGCCATTTTCTGTCCTTTTAGATAGTGCAGCTAAGAAAACTTTTAAACATCTTTTAAAGCTCGAAAAATACGTTAAATGTCATTCAATCTTTTAAAGCTCGAAAAATACGTTAAATATCATTCAAAAAATGAAAATTGATCATCCTTTCCAAAATTTACAGATTTTTTTTATTGAAATGGGGGCAAACGGACAGGAAGCTCACCTGATGGTAAGTGATCACCGCCGCCTATGGACAACCACACTATCAGAAGATTTGCAGTAGCGTTGCCGGCCTTTTAAGAAAGAGTAGGCTCTTTTCTTGAAGGTCCCTAAGTCGTATCTACTTGAGAAAACCCCGGCCGGTAATTGGTTCCACAGAGGAATAGTGCGGGGGAAGAAGTGCCTCAAGAATCGCACAGTTGTGGATTTCCAGACATCGAGATGGTGAGGATGAAATTTTGAATTTTGTCGCTATGTCCGATGGTGAAATTCTGCGGCAGAAATTAATCCAAACAGTTCCTCGGAACACTCCCATAATAGATCCGATAGAAGATGCAGAGCTACGCAATGCCAAAGAATCAAGCTGATCAGAAATTGTCCTGTTATTGACGATTCGAGTCGCTCTACGTTGAATGCGGTCAAAAAGAAGGAGCTGGCACTGAGGAAACCCCGCCCACAAGTGAGAGCAGTACTCCTTATGAGGCCAGATTTGCGCCTTATAAAGTTGTAGGCGATGGGCCGGTGTGAAGTAATGTCTGGGCCCTGCTGAAAACACCCAGCTTTTTTGAGACTAATTTGGCCTTGCCTTCCAAGTGACCACGGAACTAAACGTTGCTGGATATGTCAACTCCAAGACCTTCAAGACTGGCTGTGGCTGTTAGGGAAGTATTTTCGAAGCGAGGAGATACGACAAAAGGAGATTTTTTAGTGGAAAACGCGCAAACTTGTGTTCTTGGGGTTAAAGTGGACTAAGTTTAGTCGACCCTAGGACTAGTGAAAGCCTTTGATAGAGTATGGCACAAAGCACTTCTCTTCAAGCTCCTTTTTTATCGCCTTCCTGTGAAACTCTGCAACTGGATCACCAATTTTTTGGCAGATCGGAGCATCAAGATCGTTGTTGATAGCGCATGCTCTGAACTTAAACCCGTCAATGCTGGTGTTCCCCAGGGCTGTGTGTTATCACCTACGCTGTTTCTTCTGCATATTAATGACATGTTGCAATTAAGCAACATTCATTGCTATGCGGATGACAGTAAGGGTGATGCTTTGTACTCTGGCCGCAGCGGAGTTTCTCAACAACATGTCAACGAGTGCCGGAACAAACTTGTGTCGGAAATCGAAGAACAACTTTCCTTTCCTACCCTTTAAAGTGGACTAAGTTTAGCTTTTTAATAACATACCCTCATATTTAACAATAGGGATGTGTAATCTTTATTCCTCGGGGTGAATTTATTCACTTATTCCGACTCCAGGCATGGATATGATTCACCTTATTTATTTATTTGGCTCACTTTGTCCTTTTTATATGGCAGCGTGTCATATTATGTAATCGTATCTTTAAATGAACATTTCCTTATATATTTATCTCACTCCCACTAATTCCACAGTACTGTGTAATATAAGTAGTTTTTTAGGTTGATTATCGCTTGTCGCGTCTCTCTCTCTCATTCTAATTGCAGTATACTCAGTCGCTCACCATTCTGGCCGGAATAAATAATTTCGTGAAGGCGATAAGGATTTGGAGAAATAAATAAGCTCATCGTATCCGGCCCCAGATTCAGTTCCTCCGGGCTTGCACACCTCTATTTACAAAACTAGATGTTTAAACTGAAAAAGTCTTACAATTTTTACTCTTTTGAGCTTAAAATACCTTAATTTAGCGGGAAATTTCAGGGTCAAATGGTTTACAATTTTTTTTACATACATCATTATATTGCAAACAAATCTCTTTCTCTCTTTAAATCGAAAGGCAATAAATTTTATTATCGGGTCAAAAATAGGGCTACCACAAACTGAAAAAATATTGCTTCGATTTGTTAATAAAAACTTGATATCATATTGTTACCAACAATCACCTCAGAGAGCATAATATAAAACTGTCTGTCTCAGATATTACTCTTGAAGGGAAATGGTTTTTAGATTTTTGACGTGAATATGTCTTTAAATTTGCCTTCGTAAGCGGGACAGTTCAAAAAACAGATGATAACAAAATTGGGTGATACAGTTTGGTGTTATATATAATTATCACCAATATCCAAAATCTAATTATACTGGATAGCTAAAGAATCAAAAAAATTGATAAGCTAAGCGCGGATTGCATAGCTTTGCGAAGAGTGGAGTAGGACGTGCCGTCATTCTTAGGTAATTTCACTGCGTTACTTGTTTTGCATATTATGGTGTATCTTCTGACTCAGAGCAAATATAAAGTTCGATTAAGTTTTATTCGAAAGCTCTTGTAATGATTTATTGATTGCACAATGTAAAAAATAAAATTAAATGCTATATTATTACCCATCAACCTCCATATGAAAGAGTGAAGAAGTGTCGAGAATGCAAAAAGATGGCAAAACGCAAGCAACGATGGCACCTGTACGACGAATGATTTTTGTTTCGGTATGTCTGAATAACTACTTACCTTAGGGGCTTTCACAGCTTCACCGGTCGCGGAGATGAGCAGAGTGTTCAGCCAGAGTTTAAAGATGTGGGGCGCTACACCCTACGCCCTAAGGGTGTCTCCTATGAAACCAATCTTCGGCTTAGAGTTGGATCGATTTGCGATATGAGGGTTAGTGGCATTGTTTTGTCCATCAGCTGATTCTTGTTGTTGGGTACGTTTCGCAAATGGTCGAAACAGGGGTCTTCTTTGCCACCGGTGGCGATGGTGTCGCTTGTGTATGTATGTGTGTAGCGTTTTGGTGTGTTGCGTTGGCCAGAGTTATCGGGTCGTCGGGATCGGTGAGAACGTGACGGAGCCTACGTAACTTGGGATCGGGATTAGCATCTGGGATGTCGTCTGTCGTCACCATTGGGTTAGGGTGTGACTTGGTACGATCGAAATTTATTTGAAATGTCTAGCTAAGCTCGGCAACTCGAGATCTTTATGAAAGACAACGTTGCGAATGCACCTTAGTGCACCAGTGATAATACTCGTAAACATGTATTTGTTCCGTACTACTTGCAATGGATGCAAATCTATATTGGGAAGATGGGCAAACGCTGCGCAGGCGTATAATAGAATAGGTCTTACGTACATCTTGAAAAGTGTCACCTTGTGTCTAAATGATATTCTATTGCGTTTATTGATTAGGTTATGTAACTGAATTACATCAAATTTAGCCACAGACCACATGAATACTACGCTAGTGTGAAGGAAACGTGTCGCCGCGCATATGAGCAAACGTTCCTATCACTGTCTAAAATGTCATACGTTTGTAGATTATATGATATTGTGGAAAATATAAATAAAGCATGTTGTACTGTTTCATCGTACCGAATGATACAAGTATGACAGGGTTTAAAAATTATCATTGAAGTCATTTTATTTCATTGGTTAGTAGTATAACTCTGTATTTCTATGTGTAATTGCAAGCTACATCGACAAACTAAGAAATTTTCCGCGAGTTCCGTCCGTTTACGGCTAGTAATTTTCCGTCTACGGCTAGTAGAAGAGTGAAAGCTCTTTGTATGTGCGGTTTAAATGACATCTTACTGTCCAGCGCTACCCCGAGGTACTTGACTTTCCTTTCCCACGGGATGATGATTCCGGACAGGGCAATGTCGCCTAACTTTCACAGACCGCGCCTTTGCTGTCGCGGTTGCTGCGGTTGTCGCGGTTGTTGTTGCCGAAAATACGTACCTGCACTTTTATCTAGGTTGATTTTCATACGCCATTTTCTGCACCAATCGCCAAGGGTACTGGTCGCTGCCTGCGGCCTATGGATGGAAGGAAAATCCTTTACACGGAATTGAAATCGGTGGTTGGTTAGGTACTCTCGTATGATGAGTACGAGTTTTTAGGGCACTCTCATTTGGTATAGCATGTATATTAGGTAATTATGTCAGATCTTATCGAACGTCTTCGTAACGTCGAAAAACATAGCACCGGTGGAAATGTGAGTCGGTACACTTGATGAGTTTAAGAGTGAGCTGCTTGGAAACCGAACTGCTCATTTATTATGAGAACTTTCTCGTGAACAAATACCTTAAGACGAGACAGTATTTTTTTTCGTAGATTTTAACTAACGTATTGATTAGGCTAATGGGACGGTAACTACTAATATTATTTCAAGGTTTTCTCGGTTTGTGTATTCGTATAACGGTGACTTCTTTCCACTCGCCCGAAAACGCGCAACCGGCTAGGGGTGCATCGAAAATGCACACTAAGAGTTATATAAGGGAGAGAGGGAGGTATTCAAATACATTATTTGTGATTTTATTAGTTTACCTTTTTATTGTATAGGTTTCGGATTATTTCACCTACTTTTTTGGTATCGGTGAGTAATAGCGGGTCACTCTTAAGGGGTAGCACCGCCCTACGCTCTACTACGCTATTCAAAAGATGGGCGTGGTCAACGTCCGTAGGCTAGTTTGATGAGGAATATTGTGATTTCAACGACGAATGAAAAATGTTACCATCGCAAGATATTATGCCTGATGTTATAGACGTATTCATGTAAAATATGCACGGCTGTGTTTACGATACAGCCAAAACCCGTTTTATATATCATAAGATAGCAAACAAGCAGATGGATCTCCTGATGGAAAGAGAAACCTTCGCCTATAGACACCAACGATGTTAATAGTGCGTTGCTGTCCGATTGATAGGGTAGCAATGCCACCATCATGGCCATAGCCATAAGGCTACCGGCAACGGTACCCTTCAAACTGGAACACGATAATAACAAGCACTGACGCTATTGTTGCAGAAATAGGTAAAGCGGTGGCAACAAATAAATTAAATACAGGTGCATTCATTTGAGACTTTGTAAAGTGTCCTAATGTGTTTAATTTTCTATCATTTGATCATTTATTTTTCGATGTTTGCAAGTTATTTATTTTTAAATAAAATTGTCACAAACCTCCATTCATAATATTTTGTTTTAAATGTTCTTTTTGCATCTTACTAAATACTATAAATATATATTCAAAGTACTAGAAATTTTCCACGCATTTTGAGTCACAATGAATCCTAAAAGCATGTTGCTAGTCTAAGAGCCGGCGTTTACTACTTTTCCTAAAGTATGTAGTACACGCATGACTTGTTTTATGTGTCTGAGACGTGCACAAATTTTAAACGTGCAATCTAAAAGGATCGTTGATGTCGTGCGTAAAATGTTTCACGGAGAATAATTTTTAAGCTTTATAATGTTTAAAGAGCTCGTGGTTAATTTTTCAGTAAGATAAAAAAACAACGATTTTATTACTTTGAAAATATATATTTCTTTGCTTTTATTTGACTTTATGCTGCCGTCAATAATATTGCTGCTAAAAATAGCTTTTAAATTCCAAGTCCAAAAATTAACCTTCAATCTTTAGTCGAAAATGTATTCACTGATATTTCGTATGTATTAGATACAATAATAATTATCATAATATAATTTATGGTATTAATTATCACTTTTGTTTCATGATACCCTATTTTTTGCAACAGTCTATCTTTTTACCACTTTTTTTGCCTGGAAGATATTGCTCTTTAGATAAAAGGTCGCTTATTGGTGTGCCTGTTTTAGTACTTTTACGTAAAATTAATTTCATTGTGGTGTACGATTAAGTACTCATCAATTTAAAATTAAACCTAAGCTAAATATTATTTACAGTGTAGCTAGAGAAGTGTTTTTTCTGTTCACAATAAAATATTTTCCAGTGTCTTATAATTTGGTTCAGATTATGCTGGCAAACAGAAGATTTCATGAGAAAGTGTTCAAAAATTTTCCTAGCATAAGTATCTTTTAAGGTTTAATTTTCTTAGACTTACTTTAATGCCTAAAACTACATTTTTTGGCTCGAATAGTACAGTAAAACAACAGAAACTAACTTTTAATCCCGGTATCTCCAGAACACTTAATCAGATCTTAACCAAAAATAAAATCAAACCACATGGAAACTATAACCCTTTCAAACAAAAATGGATTTTCAAAATCGGTTCATAAATGACCGAGTTCTGAGGTAAAAAAACTTAAAATAATATCAAGCCAAATTGAAAATCTCCTCCTTTTAGAAAGTCGATTGAAAAGTAAAATGCTCAATCAAATGATTCAAATAATCATGTTACCCAAAAGTTTCAACTTTTAGTTTTTAAGTATTTAAAAAAATCAACTTAAACATCTAAATTTTTATAATATCTGTATAGTTTTGTAGACAAGTTTATTTTTTTATAAGTCAAAAAAATAATATCAATATTAGTTTCATCTAAAGAGAATACCTACCAATGAAAAACTGTAGTGTAAGCTCTGGGACTATAATTTATATGTGATTATCCGTTGGATGGTATAGGGATACGCCTACAGAAAGAGCTATAAAAAGAAATGACATATTTTGGAAAACCTTTTATCATCATCATTATCTTTGACAATCTCAGAAGACAGGCATTAGATTACCACCTCTAACAAATAATGACATAAATCAGTTATAGCAACAATGTTGTTAGCAACAATGTATGTTATTACTGAGGTAAAATACATTGCTGAATAGAAATCTATAAAAAATGACGTTTATTTAAGAAACATTAGTCAAGACGGAATGAGCATGATACCTTTTCTAAGACACCAGCTCATAGTATAGCGAATTTTTGAAGTGAAAACTTCTTTAGGCGCGTTGAGCGTTTTGGTAGAGGGTAAAATCCTCGGTTCGCGTCACCGACATGCTAATGATAATAGTATATCTATAGCTATGTTTTGCATATAGTTTTAATTACTCTCAACTTAATAGTTCCGTTTTCACTTCTATCGGCAGTCCCACGACTGCTACTGTTTTTTTTGTAGATAGTATGGAGCCCTGCAAATTTACCCTCAATTCGGCCTTGAGAGAACCCGTGTTTTTTGCTAGAAAAATATTAAAAAAAATCTGTTTCATGTATATTTTTCATGGAAACGGTTTTATCGAAAAATGTGTAATACTTACAAAAATTGCCGATACACTGGTGTTTTAGAATAAAAGTTGGTTGAACTTACGTATATTTCGTTATACTGGCCTAATCTATATTTTTAATATTATAAATGCGAAAGTTTTGATGTTTGGATGGATGAAGTTTCATTCGTTTACACTGTTGTTGTAAATGGTCTAGTTTGAGTTTGACCGTAGACGTGTTTGGAAATTGAAAAATCTATTATTATGTATTATAATTAGCGTCTAAAAATAACTTTTGCCCCGTGTTGGTCCGAGCTCTTTTGGAGAATAGGTCAACTGCTGTTCTGCCACGTAGGTCGTAAAAGGCGATTGATTGGCTATGCGAGTCACTACCATCATGGCTACTAGGTGTTAGAGTTTTGCATTGTCTCGCCCAGGTCTAGTACTACCGCATTATCTGTTCCTACCGCGATAGCCTCAGTGCTTGTCACTGGCGTGTTCCGGTTTGGAGGGTAAGGTAGCCAGTAAACTTAGGTATGCACATGGCCTTAGATTACGCCACAAAATAGCAACGCACCATTAACATTTTTGGTGTCTATGGACGACCGTTGTCTATTTCCATCAGGAAACCCATCTACTTATTTGATATCTTATGATATAAAAAAAAACTGTTAAAACAAAGCTGGGTTCATCAACCAAACTGTTAATCTTATTTAACAATAAATTCCCATACCTAATTTCTTTAGTGATAACTGACAAGTGTCTAGCATTGTTGAGTTTGTTCGTCAACGTTTTAATGCCTGAAGCTTAATGTACTTATCACTGCGACTAAACAGTGATAGACATAACTCCCACTGACCATTCGCAATATCACTCGCAAATCGATAAATTCTCACACTCGCACTAACCAAAGTGTAACCGGTGCTTTAGTGTGCTGTAACATTGCTTTGCTACTAACGCTTTTCTACACATAGCGTTATCACTGGTATAAGCACTTACGCTATCATATTCATATGGTATTAACATCCCGCCGCACAGATCGTTAAACATCTTTGTTGTCTATAGGCAATGGTTGTCGCTTTCTATCAAAAGAGCCATTTACTTTTTTGCTATTTTATACCATAAAAAAATATATTTATTTTACATAATCTTATATCCCTGAAATAGCACATTAGTGTTGGTAAACTCATAGCACAATAGAGTAGCAGAACAATAGTTGGCAATGAATAAGCTTATACAAGAGAACTGATGTGTGTTAGGCATTTGGGATTCTGGAATAATACTGACAAATAAGGGCATTTTCAGCTTAAGTTACCATAAATAATCCCACATTTGTATAAACGTAGAAACAACGAAATTTTTAATTTTATTTTTTTTATAACTGCGAAGACATATTTTTAGTGTGTGGATAGTGGATACGTTTCCGATCCGATAGTTTCTTAAAACGTATTAATGCGGTAAATAACTTGCAAAAAGTTTAATTGAATAAAGTAATTTTAATTTCTGATTTCGGGTTAGAAATGGAAATAATCATCGATAATTTTCATTGAGAAGAATATATTTAGACCCTGATCCCACAAACAAACCTTTTTTTTGATTAATAAGTTGAATTTTTGTGAACAGCTTCGTTTTGGCGAGACAGCCATCTTTTCTATCTTTGAAAAATCTCGAATCGAGTAAGTAATCAAGATAAATAAAAAAGAAAAGTTTAATGTCAGACTAAGAAAAGTTACCCTTGAATTACTACAATAATTAACAAATTGTTGTAAGAAAATTAAGTTGTTTTTAAATTGATTAATATCAATTTAGAAATCTCATAATTCCGAAACATTAGAGTGAAGTACTCGTCAGAAAAACTATCGAATATGTAAGACAACAGTTTCATTATAATTTTCATAATATAATCAAGCAATTAAAGACGAAAAGTAATTATTGTTATTAATTAATTTCATTAATTTAATTAATACTTTTCCTTCATCGGGCCAACATTTTCAAGCCCCATAACTTATTAGTTACCCGATTTGAGATTTTTCGAAGATAGAAAAGATGGTTGTCTCGTCAAAATGAAGCTGTTCGCAAAAATTTAGCTTGTTGTTAATAAAACAAAATTGTGGGATCACGGTCTAATTCTTTGGGTACTGTACTTTACTTTACTGTACTTTCGCCGTGTTGGTCCCGGCCTCCTTTGTAGAATAGGCCAAGTGCCGTTCTGCCAGGCAGGTCGTAACAGGCGACCGAATGGCTATCGAGTCACTACCATCGTGGCTACTAGGTGGTAGAGTTCTGCATTGTCTCACCCGGGTCAGGTACCACCGCCTTGCCTATTCCTGCCACAATAGCGTCAGTACTTGTCGCTGTCGTGTTCTGAAAAAAAACTGCTTTTTTTCAAAAAAAAAAGTGGATTTTTGCAAAAAAGCAATTGCGTGCTTATAGCCCGCAATACTTTGTAGGTGTTATATCAACGTGCTTTCTTAAACCACATAACAAAGAAGAATAAAGCTACCATTGTACCAGGTGGTAGAATTCTGCAACGTGTTGTCTGGGATCGATACCACATCCTTACCTATTCCTACCGCAATAACGCTGGTGTTTGTCACTCTCTTGTTCCATTTGGGTTGTAAGGTAGCCATTTAACTTGTGCATGTGGCATTCCATCCCTACCACACGGGTAGCAACGCACCATTAACATTTTTGGTTTCAATATGCGATGTTGTTCTCTTTGCACCAGAAGATCCAATTGCTTGTTTGCTATACTATGATATAAAAAAACTAAAAAATAATATTTTCTAATAATAGTCAAAAATCTTTTTAACTATCAGCAGGGCTCAAGTTATGCAAAACAACAAATATGAATATCAGTAACAAAAAATATTCTTTCTTCAATAAGATATTTTCTTCGGCTTATAATAGATTACATTGCCTAATAGTATTAAGTCTATCTACTAAAAGTACTTAGTATGAATGTCAAACTATAAGCAAAAATAGAGAAGATTATGAAGATGCGTGGAAATCCCATTTTGAGGTGTAAGAATCTATACTAATGTTATAAATGCGATAAATTTGATTGATTAAAATCGTTCAATACCCTAGTTCAATAGTACTTAAGGCAAAATATAGAAATCTGCCCCACGTTGGTAATGTATAATTTTATCTTAAAAAAATGGTGAAATTAATTTCAAATAAAACATATTTTGTTGTTTTTTAAGGTTTATTTTAAAAATAACAATTTTCATGTACAGTTACACTATTAAAATTTAATAAATTAACCCTATAAATCAATATATTCCACAAGAGAAAAATAAAGTAACGTTTTAATTACAATTGGCATGACCAGCACTTTGTACAATCTAGTATTACTCGTATCATTTCACGAGAAATTGTCGTTATTATTTGCAAATATTAATACCGTGAACGATCCGTCATTCGTAACAGTAACCATTAGCAACTAATTTAATACTAACAAGGCGTTACTCAAGTTTTTGAATTATTTGGTAATTTGACATTTATAGGTACAGTTTTAGCTTACGTCTCGTAGAAAGTTTTACTCCTCGTAACTAAAAGTCGTTTTATAGATATATTAACCATAAATTTTTCTTCTTTGAATTACGGAAATCCGCAAAATAACAATTACTATAAATATCACTATTATCTTTCTACTAGGTGGTAGAGTTTTGCAACGTCTTGCGCAGATTTGATACCACCATCTTATCTGTTTTAAAGTCGCAATAGCGTCAATGCATACCATTGTCGTGTTTTGGTTTGGACAGTAAGAAAACTGGTAAACTTATGCATATGACAACATAATCCTGTCACGCGGATTGCAATTCACAATTACCATTCTAGGTGTTCGTTGTCTCTTTCCATCAGAGGAGTCGTCTGCTTGTTTGATATCTTATGATATAAAAAAATAACACAAGTTTACTCTAAGGCGATCAAGTTGGACTTAATGTACACTTTTTACGAAGTAAGATCAGTGCCATACATACATCTAATAAATTATCTCTAGTATAAGAAAATATTTTTTATGGCTTCGCTTCTTAGTTATAATATAAGTCAAACAATACATGTCTTGTTGGATATAAAACTTGTGACAAATACATAAATATACCAGTGATTACATCAAATAAAGCTTGGAAAAGTCTTGCAAATACATTAAGTTGAAATGATAGTAGTGGGATTTTGAAAACGAAGTCCATTATAGGGTAAATCTAAAGTATAGTCTGCTTGTACTTCACCAGGGCTCGTCGTCAAATCAACTTCTGGTGATGGTTCATCCAGAGGATTATATGCCGGGACATCTAAACTAGACAAACTTGGATATATTAGAATTTGTCTCGTATACTGCTGTACATTTCTTTCATTAGGTTTTGATATTGCATCTGTGGCACGTTTGGCAACCTTAATATTGTCAGTTTCTGCTATATGTACTCTGTCGACTTTAATCCCACCCATTTCTAATTTTGACCGTGAACTGTGTATTGAGTTTGAAGATTGAGTTGTAGCCGGCATTAAGACTGAATGAGACCAATTATCTTGACTCCTTTTTTCTGGATAGTGGTCATATGGTAAATAGTTGTGGTAGAATCCATAGTTTAGCGGACTTGCAGCGATCTGGAACAGAACAACTGTTAACCGGTTATCTTCAGAATTGGTTAGTAAGTGCTGAATATCTACAAGGTGTATAAAATTTGTTATTATTTAAAACATTAATATTGTTAATTTTATTAAAACAACTGTGCAAGTAGGTCAGAAGCTTTTTAAAATACCAAATAAGTAACTTCAGTGTATTATTGAAATTAATTATTATTATCAATGTACAATTCACGAATTATCTTGCTCAAAATTGAACTTGAAATTGATATCGATTTGCACCGCAGGCATATTACGCAAGGCATTTGACTAACAGATTAACCAAAAAAATATTTATTATAATATAGTAAATAAAAGTATAAAGGTTTTTTCTAATACAAAAATTATCAGACGCAGCCTGAATTGTATCTACTTATATTATAAAGAGTTTGTTTGTGATGGTTAACTTTTATTCAAAATAGGATACATGCGATTACTTATTGAAATGCATGTACATGCTAAAGATAAATATATGTCAAAAGTAATAACAATAAAAATAAATAATTATACAATCAGAATATGTCAATAAATCATTGAAATTTACCCAAATTGGATAATATTTGTAGTAAAGGTATCTTTTCCGACTGATAAAAAAGAAGTAGGATATGTGTAGGTCATGTGAACGCAGTCGCGGGAATGAGCTTATAATTCGTAAAGGTGGCAGTGGTGATTGATCTGTTTTAAAGAGAGGCTTACATCAACACAGGAAAATCAAATACGATTACGATTAATTTGTATTATTAGTATGTTACAAACACTTGTACTGTTTTACTTCGATTTTTATTAACAAACACCAACCGGTTTGGCGTTTTAACGCATCATCAGGGCAATAAGTCGATACTGTTATTATCCATTACGATTAGTTAATTTACGGTATATTAATCGTATGATCAAATAAAGTTGCTGATGCAAATGTTAAACTGGTAAATTAAAATGCCTCTGCCCTTATCAAAGTTTTATGCGAACACAATACTTTTGTTAATATTTAGTTTTAATACACCGTACCTTCCCTCTGTCAAGATACCCATCATAATTGTCTACCTAAATAAAAGAAAATATATATTAGCTCAAAGGATTGTTTATTGTATTACAAAAGGTTTGTTTAGTAACATAGAATTTATGTACATTGCAAAAATAATTTTGTTATCTTTTAATATTGTCGATATTGAAACTCCGTTATTATATTAAGTAATTTTATTTGTTGTGTTATGATTTATGAATAATGTAAACAGATTTATAATAAATACCAAGGCCCGATTCAAATCAGTGTATTAATACGATTGGTTTGCTTGCGAGGTAGACAGAGTAAACGTATTTTTAGTTGACCACGATTCACCGGTTTGTCGATTGGCGAGATGAGTGGTGATCCCTATTGCCACATTTTATCGACCTAATAACGATTATCGACTATTTCCACCATACAATCGGCCAGACTCCTAGCTGCTACTGAGATTATGAATGTTCGAGAAAAACATAAACAATAACACTGCCCGGCCTGAGGATCGAACCGGGGACCTCATGATCTGAACGTAACCAGCTATCTATACGTAGACTACGAGGCAGTAACTAACCAAGAAGAATTAGAGGAATCAAGAACCGAACTGGAAGCGTTTAGATTTCGAATTTGGCCAAATAAAGTGATTGGAAGTTTTAAGATAAATATTGTCCCTCCCCAAGAGGTGGTTGTAGCTTACGGTAACAGACCAACTTGTAGCTTACGGTATTAATTTCCTTAGAGTGACAGGTTGTCAAACATTTTGGGCACTAAGCATTATTGGGAAGTTCTGTTTAATGAAAAAATAGTAATCATCAAATAATATGTGCTAGCAATCGCCCTCTGGTCGAAATTAGACATGGTTTTTGACTAGACTGAACAATAAAATCTTTTTGCCACCACAAACTTTGCCTACAAATAGTAGTAAATGTACATGTGTGTATATTATCATGTATGTTTGGCAATGTTCAGTACAAATTGCTGAAGGTAAATTGTTGACGACGATATACGTCATCGTCAGCTATAAACTCCGACGTCAAAGACGGTTAATTGAGCTCTTCTTTGTTCTGATGAGAAGTAATAATAACCTAACAAACCTACTTTACCGTTATGTACGAAATCGGGTAGGGTTCTAGTTCTTAAGAGGGTACCAAGCTTTTATAGCGAATGAGTATTTTGGCCTTCTATGTAGACAGGGGGGGAGCGTGATGGTTCTCACTAGAATGGGCTATACGAGTGCGGGTTTTCGCATTCCTTTTTATCATTTAAATTTGTATACATTTTGAAAATTTAACGCATATAATTTATAAAAAACAGGTTGTTTTGCTATTATTGAAAAACTGTTGGCCTTCCGTTAAGTATTAATGTAATAAGAAGGATTTTTCTTTTTGTTCAGAGGTAACTTTGAATTTTTTTATCGAGGAAATCACAAGTTATGATGTTATTCTAAGTTGAATAATTTATGGCATGATTGTGCACAGCTAAATCTTTATAGACCATGGTCCAATGAACTATTTTTTTTAATTAATAACAAGCTGAATTTTTGTGAAGAGTTTCGTTTTGACGAGACAACCATCTTTTCTATCTTCGAAAAATCTCGAATCGGGTAATTAATAAAGTTATGGAGCTTTGAAAATTTTGATTCGGTGAAAGAAAATTATTTATTAATAGTTATTATTGGACTTTAATCGCTTGATTATATTATGAAAAATACGATGAAACTTATGTCCTACACATTCGATGGTTTTCTTCGGATTCAGCTTCGGAATTGTGGGATTTTTAAATTGATGTTAATCAATTAAAAAAACTAATTTTCTTACAATAGCTTGCTAATTATTATTGTAATTCAAGGGTAACTTTGTCCCACACGTAAAGTGGAAACTTTTCTTAGTCCGACACTCTAAACTTCTCTTTTATATCTATCTTTATTAGTTAACAGCTTCGAGATTTTCAAAAATAGAAAAGATGGTTGTCTCGTACAAACAAAGCTGTTCACAAAAATTCAGCTTGTTATTAATTAAAAAGAAGTTTCTTCGTGGGAACATGGTCTATTAGAAATAACGATATAGCAAGAAATCTACCGAACGCATTTATTTTGAATTTAGCTCGGTGCAAGCGTAATAAACTAGTCATTTACATTTACAATGTACGTATTGTCTGTACGTACTGTGATGTAAACTAGTCTTTTACGTAACAGTCTATTTAACTTCCCAGTCGGTAGAATAGTTAGTGAAACTAATTATGAAGCGATTGGGACCGGGTTTGATTTCCAACAGGGATAAATATTTGTGTGACGAGCGTAGATGTTTGCATTTCTGGATTTGGGTGTTTATTGTATATTTATATATGCATTATATCTTGTACAAGTTAGCTTGATCTTTTTGACAGACGGGCTAGTGATGGAAACAGAAAATATTTAGTAATCCAAAAAATAACGTTTTAAAATATATGTAACTGTGGCGACTGTGTGAGATGGTGTAAGTGTATTATGTGTGAAATTCTTTATTGCACTAGACATATAAAAAGTTGGTTAGATAAGCGACGGTGGATAAATATTCATAATAATTACCTATTATATATTACAGGGTTATTCTTGGAGCTCCCGCAAAATTTAAATACGTGGTTCAGACCATGAAAGTAAACAATTTTCCCGAAGAAACACGAGTCGAAAAGTGAAAAAAAAAATTCAGACCTTCCATACGAAATCGACCACGTGATCGAGCAGTTTTCTATGGGAGGGTCGTATTTTTTTTTTCCCTTTTCGACCCACGTTTATTTTTATTTGAAAAAAATAACCACCTATTTAAATTTGAAAAAAACAAAAATTCTTAAGCATAGCGTTTTCGCAATGGTGGACATTATTTTTTCAGACAACCGTTTTTAATTACCCCTTTCTTTCTAAATAGATACAAAAAATGTATCCATCCACAAAAGAACTTATAAATTTGGCACATTTTGATCATGCTCATTACAAAAACCGGTGCTTTCGAAAAAAGTCGAATAAAGAAACTTAACAAACAGAGTGATGTCCCGCGGACTACTGACCAACGTAACATATTATTTCTCATATTTACATTAATAATTCTTAAATCTCAATTTCAGCAGAATAAAAGTGTTCCACATGGTTTACATTACATGTAGTATAATCAACGACCTCTATAGTATTATTCTACAGTATTATTATAAAGTCTTATTTGCTTTGAGTATAATGTTCTTATCTAGTTATATATTAAATTATTTTTATCAATTTATATTTAAGAGAATCGTCTAACCAGGGTAATAAATGTTAGTTTTTCATTAAAGGTGCCATCAATTTGCATCGTGCCGTTAGTAATTTATTACACCCAAAATTTAATCTAGAGTATTATTATCTAACCTTTATCTAAATATGTAAAGGGTCTCCAATTATTCAGTTCGTCTTTTGGAAAAACGACGAATTACCGGACCTTGAGTAAATCCAATAAAATACGAATTTAATGCTTACCTTTTTAAGCCCTTGAATGGAGGCGAGTATAAGAGCCATTTTCGCTAAAAGCAATGCCTTTCCTCCAAGGACGGCTAAAAATTGAAATCCCATCGGAACAAGTACCATCCCAATAGAAACTACACCAAACATCATCATTGTTAACATTTGATGGCGTCGACGTCCTCTGAATTCAACTAAAAATTATGAATATAATTTATATATTCTCTAAGGTTATGGATTTTTTTCATATATTTTTTTAATGTTAGTTGGATAGGCAAACTGGCAGATGTGCCACCTGATGGTAAGTCGTCGACTTTGTCTATGAACATAAACTACTTTACCTGGAACTAGCTCAGGTTTCTCATTTATGTGTTGCCTATCCTGAGGCATAAGATGTTAAGTCTCAATGCCAGTAATTACACTGCCTGTCTTGCCCTTCTATCCGAAACACACCAAAACTATTTCACGGGAGAAACAAGCAAGATAGTGTTACTCATGCAGCCAGGAGCGCGGCACATTGCATCCTTCCCACAGATGAAGGTGAAAACAATGTATTATTTTGAGTTATTATGGATAATGGATACTCAATATGGCATATTTAAATCTAACATCACCTTTATTTGACACACATGAATCATATCATCTCTTTCATTGGAAAGGCAAAGAGATGAAAAATCATATAATAAGGTCCAACTAGGTTCCTTCTCCCATTACATTGCATAGCTCTCTTTAGAAAAATACACTGGTTTACGAGGCTCTTGACTACTTCGTTTATGATCGATTTAAATAAATTAATATACGTCAAAAAATCAAACTAAATCATTAACTGTGCATGTATTATTTTATAAATTTATTAAAAATCAAATATGCAAAATTTTACACTATTCTGTGCGCCCAATATTCAAAAGACACCAAGTATTTCACTTATTAGTGTACAAATTTTCTTTAAAATTTATTGCATGAGTATGGACGATTATTGCTTTCTCTAATAACAACACATACAACCACTGTAATAGAATCTTACTAGGTGGTAGAGTTCTGCATTGTCTCGCCCGGGTCTGGTACCACCGCCTTACCTATTCCTGCCGCAATAGCGTCAGTGCTTGTCACTATCGTGTTCCGGTTTGGAGGGTAAGGTAGCCGGTAAACTTATACTTGTGGCATTAGACCTCGCCACAAGATAGCAACGCATCATTAATATCTTTGCTGTCTATAGGCGATGGTTGACTCTTTCCATCAGGAGACCCATCTGCTTGTTTGCTATCTTATGATATAAAAAAAATCTTGCTTATTTCTGACATTGCCGGTTATGTCTTAATTAGATAAGTAGAATGAGATAACTTTTACATATGTGACTTTACGTGTAAGCCATGCATTCAGTAGCATCCGCTACTACATTGTTGATGTCTCTAAGTGATGATATCTTATAAGGGAATTGCATTTAACATCTGGAATGGTAAAAAAAAACACTTCCTTATTTGCTGTTGTATATTGCAAAATTTCGATGACCTAATGGTCGGTCAAGTGGTTGTTAGACACCACTATTAAATATGTTCAATTAAGAAGTATATAGAAAATTTCTAAATTAATTAGATGTGACCGAATGTAGATTAACCTATTCAATGCAATTAAGAACTATATAGAAAATTTCTAAATTAATTAGATGTGACCGAATGTAGATTAACCTATATTATTCAATTATTTAAAATTATTTTTAGTTATGACATTATTTTTAAACTTTAGCTTGACATTCAACTAAATTTATCTTCTGACTTAATATGTATTTATTGATTATATCGAAATATGAAATGTATCTAATCCTAATGTGTTGAAATAATTTTACCGTGTATTTTATTCAATTATTTAAAATTATTTTTAGTTATAACATTATTATAATACAAACATAATATAGTCTCCGATTTTTGGGGAAAAAATATCGTGTTGGTAACCCAGACAGCCAAACGTTTGTGTCAAACTGAAATATTTGTCTAATACCCACCTATAAAGAGTAGCTAATAATATAACTTGAATTGTAAAAAATATGTTAAAGATATTATAAAATATGTATAAAACATCCCTGATGATGCTTTAATAAGCGAAACCGGTTGGATGTGAACAGTAAAAAATTAAAAATATACGTGAACTGAAAGTACATTTGAGTTTATTTGTAAAACATAATTTATATAATTTATTAATTATTAAGTAAACAGGTGTTGTTAGTAAATATAAATTTAATTTACCTTTTGCCATTGTTTTTTCTTCATTAAAATCAAACTTTATGACGTGAGTTCTCAGTACTTTAGCCATTCTTTGTAAAGCCAATGTTCTCCATTCACCTTCTTCTAATTCTTTTTCCGACCAAGAACTGTAAATTAAAAAACATATTTTTAATAAAATTAGTTATATATCTGAAAAGAATATTTCTCTAGGTCGTTATTTTTTGTTGATTACGTCATTAGGTTATTAAAATCTTATGTGATGATCATAAATTGATTTTTTGGAATAAACGTAAGTTAAGTTTAAATATAATCTATTTGTATATGAAACTTGGTTTAATTTCGATAAGTCGTTTTTATGTAATTAAATGTCCTTATACTTGACCTTCGAGCACGCGTATTCGACATTCGAGCACAAATATTTGCACCTAATGGCTATATATGTGGCTAAGACGGAACGAAATTACAAAAGAATTTCACCTGTCATCAATTTAAAATATTATCAAAACTAAAAATATAAGTTAATTAAATATTACACTACGCAGCACACGATGTGTGGCAAAATGATAAGGTAAGTTGAAAGGCACAAATTATTGATGAACTTTCAATATTTTAGCCTTTACAAATCGCGAACGGTACCACCAACGACAGCTTGTTTGTATTATTAATCGAATCATTTATCATAGTATTCAATCTGCTTGTTTAATGTTAAAGTATTATAACAACCTATTACCTGCCAGAAAAATGATTAAGATCTTTCCAAGCATTAACAGTTTGGTGAAGCAGAGTATTACAATAATATAGCTGATAATAATAATAACTACAAATATAATTTACGTGGAAAACGTTTCTGCTATTTAAATTATTTGAAGTTTTTTTTTTTTTGAGATGGGGTTAATGAAGGTTGTGGATAGAAGGATGGAAATAAATAATAACATTTTGCATTTTTCCTCGTCACTTAGTGGTATGAAATATACTTTACAACTTGTTCTCGTACCTTTGGTAGATATATATATACAATAAAAATCATAAAAATCGATCAAGGCGATCATAAACACCATGACACGAGATTTTTATATATTATATTTATATTACTCTGCCTAACTAGTTTAGCAATGTCAAGTTATATTTATCTATTATATTTGATTAGCTTTGGATTTAAGTACCTAAGTATATTTTAAGTCTTCCTTTATTCGATATAAAATGACTGTTTTGCACCCGCTGCGTGATTAAAGGTTTTCGTTCCTATTCCAAATTAGATTTGTGTATACTTGAAGAAAAAGGCGGGTTCTTAGGTTTTTGCTTTCTTAAAAAATATTGTTTGAAAGGTAAAATGGAACCTTAATAATAACCCAAATCTGCTTGTCTGTTTGCCCGTCCGTTTGTGACCGCATTCCGATCCGGTAGTAATTTTTAAAATGTTGACTCGTGAAATATTAAGGTTTATTTGAATAAAACACTTTTTGATTCTGATTCTGTCGGTCTAATCGGTCCATTATTTTCTGAGCTAATTTTTCTCAGAAAATAATGGACCGATTTAAAGTTGAAATCAGGTATATAGACTTAAATAATTACTTTTGTAGAGTAAATTACAAAATTTGAATAAAAAGTTTTATTAACTTTTTTATAATTTCAGGATAAATGGTTATGAAGTTGAGAAAATAAGCGAAAAAAGAAGAAATAATTTGCAGCTTTCCGCGAAATCTCATTTGCACTATTTAAAAAAAACGGAACTAAATCACGAAGGATCTGAAAAGCAAAGGAACACAAAGGTATGGAAATTAAAGGAGACCCAGCGGCAGAATAGTCCTCCCGTGTCCACCGCACTTTCACCCACGTCAGAAGCAAAAGCAGAAACATGCAGTTTATGTACTCAATGCATGTTTCACTTCGTAATCTTGTAAATCTTCAGGAGAGTTTAAGTAAAGCTCTGTAATGCTACGTCGACACAGATAGGTGGCTTGCTTAGCGTCTAGTGCCTCGCTTCTTGTGACAAAAAACCAACACGTTTATTTATTTCAATTGGTCGCTAATCAATTAGCTAGGCGCCAAGAGCACAGTGCAAACATTCTAGAACGTTCGTTTTACTACGATACTCCCCAGGTGGTTTGCTAGGCGTTAGGCGTTAGGCGTTAAGCAAGCCACCTGTCTGAAGCATTGAAGCATTGACGCTTCAATTCTTAGAGTCTGAAGTATGGATTTTTGCATAGTAATACCTGAATCTATTAAATAAGTTCAAAATGGAACATCCCTCTTTTAGTCAAAACTAAAATTAGAAAATAATTATTATTTGCCTATAGATTATGGGGAAATTTAACCAACTAATAAAAAACAATTTGGGCCAGTTTTAAAAAAAATGAATTTAAATAATACACTTTGATACAGTTCCTATCATATTATTTTTTTAATTACAAAATTAATCTTCATTGTGTTATAAAGTTGTATATAAATAACATGTGCACTAGAAAGAAAAAAGGAGATGAAACAATCGATCATTGAGCACCCTCTAATACTTCACATTGAGTTGTAAGCCACGACAGGAGACTTTCATAGCTGATAGAAAGTATTTCGGCGTTGGACAGTGTTGGACTGCTGACGTTAATATCATAATTCAACTCCCCGACAAAAGTCGTAAGAAAATTGTTTGTATGTCCGAATTAGAATCATTAATGGATAATTTCCCGTCACATACGCAGACGTCGTCACAAGATACGAAACAGACGAGATCTCGTCGTACAGCCAGAAAGTAACGTATCTCTCTTGTTTTAAGTTTATTTTTCATTATTTGTTGCTTTTATTCTGTTTTCATTATGTTGTAGACGGTAGAATACACGTAGTTTCTGTCAACCGTGAATTGTTCTTGACAAACTTGATTTTTATATATCTTGAAGGTAATTAATTACTAAGTACTTTATAACTACATTACATGTTATCAACTTTCTTAATATTTAAAGGTATAATAATAAATTACTTTACATAGTTGTACTCATTTTTTACATTAAAGACATGATATGACAAGTGACCAGTGACAGTCCTTTTGCCAATAACAATAAGTCCATAGATTATTGAGGTCTTCTTCTACTTCTTTTTTATTCGTAGTATGGTCAATGCGACTTTCGTATTTATCCACAGTTGACATTTTAATGCTTATATAGATAAAATTACTCATACTGTCTTAACTTTAGTGCCATTGTTTATGTTTTGCGGTTATTTTCATTTTCTTATTTACTTTCTTACACTTATTTAATATAACCTGAAATTGTTTTGTTTTTCAAGTTTAGTTTGCTTTTTACTGTATAATATTTTAGTTATTAATAAGTTTACATATCATTGCATCATTAATTCATTACTTCTTTTTATTTGTCAAAGCAGGTGCACAGATTTAGAGTTTTATTGTATATTGAGATTAGATTTTAATTTTTTTTTTCAATTTTATTATACCTAAATCATTTTTTAATTAAGTATATTTCGTTATGACTGAGATACATCGAACGATAGCGATAAAGATAGTTTCCGTTCATTTACCTCTTTTGATGACGTTCCTAGTGCTCATAGTAACGAATTTGCAGATCTAGACGTAAAATTTCATTCAGTTTTTCATCATAAGATCCCAAGTCTTAATCTAGTCCATATTAACGCACAAAGCATACCTGCTCAATATTCTGATTTCTTGGCGATTTTTAGTAATGTGTCTGTAGATTGCATTTTGATATCTGAATCCTGGCTTAAGCCCTCTCTTCCTTCGACATTGTATCCATTGCCTGGTTGCATACTTTTTCGCAACGATCGTATTGATATGAGAGGGGGAGGTGTATGTATTTATATCAGAAAGGCTATTATATCCTACAAGATTTTATGTCAGTCTTGTAATGATGCTAGCAACTGCATTGCATATATGTTTCTTGAGCTGTCCCTATTTCATTCAAAACTTCTACTTGGAGTTGCTTATAGTCCATCCATGCACGTTAATTACTTCTCTGTATTAGAGCATATATTAGAACTTTATTCTCCTAATTACGATCACACAATCGTGATGGGTGACCTTAATACTTGCTTGCTAAAGAATGATCATAGGACAAATAAACTAACCTCCTTAGTTGCTTCATTGAATATGCATATACTTCCACTTTCTGCAACTCACTTTTCTGCACACGCGAATCCATCTTTAATAGATGTAATCATTACATCGAGACCAGAAAACGTTCTTGATCATGGTCAAATGACAGCCTCCTTCTCACAACATGATCTTTTATAACTTAAATATAAATTACGGTCTCTTAAGCGTCGTTCCAAATTAGTTCTGTATCGTAGTTTCAGTAAGATTGATCAAGAGAGCCTAAGACATGATGCCTCAATTATCGACTGGACTACATTATATAATGATACATCCGTAGATGATAAAGTTAAATATTTTACAACCACCGTTACCTAGTTATATGATAAGCATGCTCCAGCTAAACATATTAAACTTAAAACATTTCCCAGCTCCATGGCTTTCTCATGAAATAAAGAAAATGATGAAAAAACGTAACAAAGTCAAGAATAAATGTAAAGGTTTTCCGACAGAAAATAATATAGCTAATTATATAAAGTTACGAAACATCTGGAATAGACTGTGTAGAGATGCTAAACGCCGTAATATCCACACTTCACTAGAACAACTCCCATCGTCACAAGCCTGGAGATTTCTTAAATCTTTAGGGGTGGGAAAATCCAGGGAAACCCAAAAAATCTCCATTGATTTAAATTTACTAAACACATTTTTTCAACTCCCCGATCACTCTTTCTGATACACAGAAAACTCCATGCCTTCGTTCTCTTAGAGATTCATCGCTTTGTAATTTCGAATCTTTTGTTTTCCAGGATATCGCGGAAGATGAAACTAAAAAAGGAATTTTATCTATTTCATCTCAAGCAGTTGGTATGATAACCTTTGTCGACAAAAGCTGATCCCAATTGCTGATCTTATTACACCAGCACTTACTCACATATTAATTTTCTCTTTATTGAATGAGGCATTTCTCGCTGCTTGTAAAAATGCTTACGTGATCCCAATCCCAAAAATATCAAATTCAACTAGCCCCTCACATTTTCGGCCGATATCTATTTTACCCGTTCTTTCCAAAATCCTTGAAAATGATGTAGTAAGAGAATTTTTCTCGATAAAAACTTTAACAACTTTTATGCCAACCCTGGAAATGTACCAAGAACCTCATTAAATGAACCAAATTCACTAATGGAAAGATCATGAGGCACCTGATTTTTAAAATAAGTAAATATTGGATGTCTCTGCCAACCCTTATGCATGTATGTATTATTGCTTTCAACAAACCTAAAACTTTTTGCATCACTCGGAGAAGTAAAATTTCACAAATAGGATATTTAATTTATATTTCCAAAACTTGACCTCAGTATCACCGTACTTGTTTTGCAGAGGTATAAACTTACACAATTGGCTAATATTTACATTTCAACATTTAACAGCAGGTTAATTGTTAAATAATTGTACATACTGAAGGAGGGTGTTCAGTACACAACTCTGATATTGAGTATGTAAAAAATATAGGTGCGTAAATTTAGGCCTAATTATCAAATAAAAATATTTATATATGGACACTCATGCATGGATATCTCATAGATCACCGTGTCTATAAACAGTGATTTGCCAAACTCGTCACTCACTACACTAGGTTGTGCACCTCTGCGCAATAACCACACGTTTTGAATATTACTGCGTTTATAGTCTTTTATAATATTTTTATTATTTATATGTGACCGTTAACTGTCATGTGCTGGAATCTGTAGAGTCTTTCCCAGTCAACCTGTATAAATCAAATATTATCATCCTACCAATTACTTTTTGAACTAAACATAGTGAACTGAATCTGGATAGATCTCTAGTTAATCACAACACACCGGTTCCTCGGTTAGCGAGAAGACTTAATATAAGCCCTTTCCATATTTTATCGATTTTAAAAAATATTATTCGTTTCTTTTGATAAACGTGATTCACAAGAGGCGAGTTAATAAATCATCACCACGGTCTATCCGGTAGAGTAGTAGAGTAGTCAATTAGAGTTTTCTAGAACTGTATTTCTCCGATTCGGAACGGATGGACATGTGGCGCAACCGCTCACAGTGTGGAAGATGAAGGCGGATTGTCGTCACTGAGATTTTGATTAGTTTTCAAACCTCAGGTGAGTTTATTAAATTTGTTCTTTTTTTGTTTCAGAGTTATCAAAACTAGCTGACCCGTGCGAAGATTTTGCATTGCGCCATCTATCGTTTTCAAAGTATAAAACTCTATTAAAATATTTGATGTATCACTTACAGATGGCGCTACAGTCGATTGTTATAAAAATTATATTAGATTATATTTTTATTAACAAAAATATTATTCTCGATTTTTTTTCATATTTTTCGCCCAAAGTAGAAAACATACGCTTTAACTGGATATATTTTTTTGGTGAAGTAGTTAAAGAGATCGTGCAACTCCAGGAAAAAACACCTTTTAGAAATAATATACATTATGATTATGAGTCACACATAATTTCTACCTTAAACACTTCTTACAAAGAAGAACAAATATGTATAAATATGCGCACGTTTCACATAGCAGCTTATTTTTCTTTAAACTAATGGTGCAATATTTATTTTACATATATTTTTTAAACTAAACTTCACTGGTATTTTTTGGTTCAATAATTATGTAGCTGCTCCGAGTTAAAAATTTAGCTACACTTAATAGAGGAGCTGTCAAATCATTTGAGATATTTTATTGAAAAAAGCTTATTTAATATTTTAACCGAACCTGATGTTGAGCCTCATGTTGTTCCTTCCCCCTTTAAAGTATAAATCTGCCATTCTAACAGGCAGTTCATAAAAGGCGCATGGTTGACTAAACACGTCTCTACTATCGTGACTACGTATCATATGACTAATATCGTACTCTACTAAGTAGAGGTAGAATGGTAGGATATTAAAAAACAAGACTAAGGTTAGGGTTTACGTTCTTTTGATGTCGATTACGGTTACATAACGTTCAACATTAATTAAATGTGAATTTCGCCTGTAACAGACAACTAATTTAACGAATATAATTGTAATTGTAAAATATCATTAGCGATAGCAAAGGAAATTTCGCTAATATGAACCAATCGTATTATATTTTTACAGGCTTACCTTTGATGCTAAAGACGAAAATCGTTACTTCAAACTTAGTGACGATAATTAGTCCATAATTTAAAAGCTATTGGGGAACCCTGAATCAGATCTTTATCACATTTATATGGTACCAAACAGAAAGTATACACTCCAATAAAAAAAATCATCGAGAGTTAAGACTTAAGAAAATGATCGAGTTCTGAGGTCACCAATACAAAAAACACAACTGAACTAAGAATTCCCTCTTGTTTGGGAATAAATAAATAAAAAAAACGGGTTATGGCTGTGTCATGGACACAGCCGTGCATCTTTTACGTGAATACGTCTACGTCATGTGTAACATCTTGCGATGGTAACATTTTCATTCGTCGTTCCAATCACAATGTTCTTCGTCAAACCAGCCTACGAACCTAAATGGTTTAGACCACGTCTGTCTTGTGGATAGCAATATTACCCTCCGATACCGAAGAAGTAAGTAAAATAATCAAAAACTAGTGCAATGATAAGGCTCAGGGTTTGATAAAATCACAAATAAGATAGGTAAATACCTCCTTCCTTCCCTTATATTAGGTATATAGTGTGCATCTTCAATGCACTCCTAGCCGGTTGTGCGTTTTCGGGCGAGTGTAAAGAAGCCACCATTATAGAAATACACAAGCCGGGAAAACCCCGAAAGAATGTCAGTAGTTACCGTCTCACTAGCCTAATCAATACGTTAAGCAAAATCTACGAAAAAATCATACCATTTCGCCTTAAGGCATTTATTGACGAGAAAGGTCTCATAATGAATGAGCTTCCCGAGCAACTCACTCTTGCACTCATTAAATGCACCATTTCACATACATAGTACATTTTAAACTCTTTAAATGCAGTCCCGGGGCTGCAAATTCCCATCGGTGCTCTATTTTTCGACGTCGCGAAGGCGTACAATAAGATCTGACACAATGGTCTAATATATAAGCTATGCCACCCATTCGGTGTGTGCCCGACAGACTTGTACTCATCAAACGAGAGTAACTAACAAATCGCTGATTTCAATTCCGTCTAGTCGTTTCATTCTTCACTCATAGGTTCTATTCTATCATACACCTGCGTAGCGTTTGCCCATCTCCCCTGTACAGATTTGTATCCGTTGCAAGTAGTACAGAACAAACAAAAAATAGCGTATTGTCACGGGCGCACCTTGGTATACCATGTTATACATTGACTTCATAAAGATCTCGAATTGCCGAGCTTAGCTAAGCATTTCAAGATATTTCCAAAAGATATTTCAATCGCACCAACTCATACCCTAACCCACTGTGGCAGACTACATCCCAGATCCTAATCCCGATTACATCTTACGTAGGCCCCGCCATGTTCTTACCGATCCCGACGACCTGATAACTGTGGTCAACGAAACATACCAAAATACTACACACCTACACACGGGACAATGCCGCTTACCCTTTTATCATAAATCACGACGCCACCCCTAAGCCGAGGATCAGTCTCACAGGCGACATTCTTAGGGTGGAGGGCATACGACCCCACATCTTTAAGCTCTGGTTGAGCATTCTGCTCACCCCCACGACCGGCAAAGCCGTAAAGGCCGTTAAGGCCAGCAGTGTACATGTGCTATCGTTGATCGGTTCGGTAGCGTTCATCTTTTTGCGTTCTCGACACTTCTTCACTTTTTCATATTCATGTTCATGGGTATCATTAGATTGCTACTTAAAATCTCTTTCAGACGTTATACATTCCTTGAATTTTATATGGCTTCTAAAATATTTTTTGTGGCTAATTACAGTTTTGCACTGAGTTTCTCTTAAGTGCCATATATATTTACTATTAGCCTTGAAAACTAATTTTTGATAATTATATAATCAATAAATCTTTACAAGAGCTTTCGAATAAATTTCGTATTAATCGAATTGTATTGTTGCTTTGAGTCTAAAGATATGCCATATTATGCAAAATATGTAACGCAGGAAAATTTACTAAAAATGACGGCACTTCCACTCCACTATTCACGAAGTATCGTAACCACCCATACCACCAGCCATTTTCGCATTTTTTTCTAAAAAACACGGATCCTTACGTTCATGTCAACACGTTCCGAGTTTGTTCCGGTGGACCGTGGTCACAAAAATGGTTTATGAGTTGTGTGGATTGAATCCGATACTGTATACTGTAGTGTATATTTTTTAAGAGGTTTTGAGCACTGCAATACAATGGTGTAAGAATTGTTTAATTTAAATGGCTTAAGCTACAAAATAATTCAGGTGTAACACGACACTTTGAGAAAAATATGATTACATGTTAGTCGAGGATTTTTAATTCAAAAAGAAAATCGATGACCTATGATTTTGATATTTTTTTTATCTAATTGGTAAACATATACATACGGCAAAAAATAAACAACATATTTTATACTACAAAAATATTTAATTACATAAATATTAATTTTTTTTTGTCATAATTAATACGTAGTTTTTTTCGTAATTTTTAAATAATTTATTTCTTTTTCAATTTTACAGCTATATTGATTTTTTTTAAATATTGTTTAGGATATTTCACATTCACATCATATGATTTTTTTTGAGATCATAGATATCAACACTAAAATTTTCGAAAATAAATAAAAATAGGTACTGTCACACCCAAAGCGCTGGTAACATCAAGTTGGTCATTAACAAAAATTATGTTTTATTAATTGATGTGTACGGTTTTTTGACAAAATTATTATCTAAACTGTTAGATCTTGAACTAATCTTGATTATAAATAAAGTTTACTTGTTGATTAATACTCCAAAAGACTTTTAAATTAAGCTGTATCATAAACTGCAACCAACACAATATAACACACAGCACGAATCAAAATGGCGGACTAAGTTCTTTTATTTTTCCTCAAGAGCGTATTTGAAAAAAGAATGCCAATTTGATGTTATTCTGTGCAATGTTTCGTACGAAAACGATAAAATACCATAGAGTATTGCATTAAAACTGGTAAATAGTGAAAATATTATTTTTTTGGATAAAGTTGGCGTTGGTCCCTATAGAGGCTATAGTATATTAACGAAATTTTCTCAGAGATCTCATTAGTTACCAAAGTGCAGTGAGCGGGTAATCCGTGTGCAGCTTATCAAATTCTTTGATTCTTTAGGTATCCAGTGGTGTAATTAGATTTTGGATGTTGGATAGTTATGTAGCTATAACACCAAACTGTATGCCCAAATTTTGTTATCATCCGTTTTTTGAACTGTCCCCCATCACTTAACGTCAAAACCTATCTAACCCTGTCCGTGAGTGTTACATAACATATTTTCCTTAGCGACCTCATCTCGACCGTATCGATTCTACTTTCACGCCCGGACTTACCTAACTCTCACTTCTGTATAATAGCGTTAGGATAAGCACTTAGTATGAAAAACAAGATGTGCCTCTGACTTAAAACTGTGCTTTTAAGGAATTTCCGTAACGCTCCATTCAGTCTGTTCCCAGCAAACTCGTTAGCAAATTTGATGGGTAGTAACCTCCTTCGTCCTATTTATCAATCTAAATGACTGTCATTTGTTACTTATGACATTCGCAATCGATATTTTTACGTGCTTCCCAAAATACGGGGTTACGGGGTACTACTAGTAACTGCGAAGATCTTTATGATATAAAATTCCCAACAAATTTTGCTGATCCAGAAAAATCAAAGCCTTATCTTTTTTTTCAGATCAATGAAGGAGCAAAATAAAACTTCGATTTTTTATGGCATCTTCAGCTTTGTAGATATATCGTGTTTCAATTTACATGATTCCAATATCCTTGGATATTTATTGGCACATAAAGTATATTGAGTTTCATTTTATGCATAAGGAGTTTGTAGGTAAATAAATTTTCATGTAAATTTACTACGAGGTGCTCTATAAACTCATATAAAAACTAAGAACAAGTTTCCGTTTTAAAACTTAACAAACTACTCTTACTAATATTATAGTTGTTATTCTGCGCGAATATTGTTTCAAAGTTTGTCCATAAATTAATCAAGTTGTATAACCAAGTCTATACTAATAATATTAAAACTATTGATGTAAGATTAATTTATTGATTATTCTCATACCTTTACGCAAACTTATTGAGTAGCTAGACAGAACAAGTGGCTTTACCCCATGTTGGTCCGGACTTTTTGAAGTATAAACCAATTGCCACTTTGTTAGGTGGATAAAATATATTTAAAACTAGGAATACAGGAGTTTTTAATGAATCGAATAGCAAAAAAGCTGAAATAACTAATGACATATAGACACACAGATTTTCCCGATAATTTAAGGTCGTACTAGTGTGTTAGCGCCGTAGCTGTCACTGAAAATGCTGTTATGATCGAATCATGGGCATACCGAGGTTCTGGGCCAGGGGGGGCGGGGGGGGCAATCGTAACATTTTAAGACCCAGGTTCTGTCCAGAGGGGCAACCGTCACATTTTAAGACTATATTATTATGTTATTATATTTTTATCTACAACAGTAGATAGTAGAGAAGTAAAAAAATTCCAGGGAGGGGCAGCTGCCCCTCCCTGCCCCCCCCCCATCGGTACGCCCATGGATTGAACCTCTAAATCATGTTCTAAACCAAATAATATACTGATTTATATATATTTTTTATTTATCATTTGAAAGCAAACAAGCATATGGCTCTACTGATGAAAAAGGACAACCATCCATACTAGTCCATACTTATCCATACTAATATTAAAAACGCGAAAGTCTGTATGTCTGTCTGTTACGCTTTCACGGCTAAACTGCTGGGCCGCTTTTCATAAAATTTGGCATGAAATTAGTTGAAGAGCCGGGGTCAAACATAAGCTAATTTTTTTTTTCAAAAATCAACCCTTAAAGGGTTGAAATAGGGGATAAAATTTGTATTAAAAGCTATCTTGACGACAAGTTAATGTACTCGCGAGTGAAGCTGCGTGGGTCAGCTAGTCGCTTATATACACCAAAGGTGTTATCGTTTCGTAGCAGCGAGGTCTTAATGCCACATGTATAAGTTTATCGGCTACCTTACCCACCAAACCGGAACACCACAATGACAAGTATTATGAACTTTTAAACCAGTGATTAACAGAATACGGCCTTTGAACCTGCAAACTAATAAAGTTCAAGATACGATTAGTGTTGTGTGTAGGCTAAATTTGAAAAAAACAAGACCAGAAGGGGGTAGATGAAATCGATCCCGACGTGAACGACGGAGGAAACTCGCTGCTCCAGTCCGCTCGTGACCACGGTCAATGTAACTTAGCCGAAACTTCGAGCTTTACAATTAAGTTCTGTATATGTACGCGTTTTGAGCCGTTTATATATTTTAAAAAAATATTTTTAAAAATGACAAGCATTGACGCTATTGTGGCAGAAATAGGTGCAGGAATAGGTAAGATAGTGGTATCAGACCCGGGCGAGACAATGCAGAACTCAGCATCTAGTAGCTACTATAGTAATGACTAGCTTAACCAATCGTTCGCCTTTTACAAACTGTCTGGCAGAACGGCATATGGTCTATTCTTCAAAGGGAACTCGAATTAACACGAAGAAACAATAATAATAATAATAATAATAATAATAAGCCCCCTAAAATCCTACCTCACGCCCGAGTCGAACATCTGACCTCGTGGGGGGCGGGCAACGTGTACAATCAAAACTTACACGGCTAACGAGGAAAAGGTAACCCATAAAAATGGAGACACGATCTAAAAGAAAATTAAGAGGGCCGCTTCCCGGGGGCGATCGCCGGGGCACACCTGGAGCTGACGCTGGGTGTTACAGCATACGGACCGTCAGTGGTGAGATGTTGAGCAGGCGGGCACTCACCGGGGAATCACAACCTGAAAATGCTACAGCCGAACAAACCAATAAAAGTAGTTTAGGCATACCACCAGTACCATCAATCCCACCCACATCGCTTAACACATGTACACAAATTCCTGCCATGGATGCTGTGCGGGAGACACAAGTCTTTTTACCCGCATCCACCAAGGCAGGTAAAACAAGAGTGCGCATGAAATGGAATTATGATGTAAACTTATTTATCATGCGCACATATTACTATATTACAAAATTAGAAACAGATATGACCATATATAGAAAAAAACTACACGAACAATTTATGCTTAAATACCCCGATATAAATGTATCAGAACAACGACTTTCAGACCAAAGAAGAGCGATAGAAAGAAATAAGTTATTATCTCAAGACACATTAAATCAACTGAAAGAAGAAATAAAACGAAAACTACGCGATGAAGACACCAGCAACTGTAATGATTTACCTTCAAAAATTACACCAACAATCTCTCTGCCATCACTTCTACCTTCAATGACATACCCTTATACTACTTCGCTCTCAAGATCCCCTCTTAACCTGACTCCTAATGTAACAAAAGAAACAGAAAACGACATCGAATTAATTGAGCTTAATTCTTACGTGAAGGATATACAGATAGAAGAGATTAAAGCTAAATTCGAAACAGCTCTTGCATTATATGCAGAAATAGAGCCTGCAGAACGGCCTAGGTTACCAAAATTAAAATACAGTCGCAAATTATTTGAACTTACACACTTGTTTAACAATTCAGTATTATGTGAACATATTTCCACAAACTTGAAACTGGCAGACATACATACGATTATTTATTGTACAGCTAAAGTTATATCGGAAGAATTAAACTACAAATTTAATGAAAACACGGAGAATACTTACCAGAAGAAAAATATGACGCCAGCATGGCAACACAGGCTAGAAAAAGATATCGAGAAATTAAGAGCAGATATTGGAATAGTGACTCAATACATAAAAAATAATAGATCTAAAAAGGTATTACATAAAGTACAAAAAATATTTCATAATAATTGTATACACACGGCTCATGAAAACACCAACAAAAGACCTGAAGAATATCTAGACACACTTAAACAGAAACTGGCACTTAAAGCTCATAGACTCAAACGATATAAGAAAAGTCAACAGCGGAAGAATGATAATAATCTATTTGTTAATAACGAAAAATTATTTTACAGGAAATTACACAAAACTCCTAATAACACAAATAAACATAGCAACATAGAAGTACCTACTAAAGAACAGCTAGAAGACTATTGGTCAGGAATATGGGAAGAGAAAGTTCAGCACAATAACTCAGCAAAGTGGATATTTGAAGAGGAAAAAAGATGGGCAAATATAGAAGAAATGAATTTCACAGAAATAACAGAAGACGAGATAACTCATATTACATCAAAACTACATAATTGGAAGTCTCCGGGGGTAGATAAAATTCATAACTTTTGGTACAAAAAGCTCACTTCCTTACACAAATATTTAGCTAAGAACTTATCAGATATAATAAAAGGAATACAAAAAATTCCCGACTTCATTGCAAATGGAATAACCTATATGCTTCCTAAAAATAATTACTCTGCACAACCTTCTCAATACCGACCAATTACATGTTTACCAACTATATATAAAATCCTCACCTCCGCATTAATGGAAAAAATTAACTCACATGTGACACAAAACAATATATTAGCTGAAGAGCAAAAAGGATGCAGACGAGGTCACATGGGGTGTAGAGAACAACTTATAATAGACTCCACTTTACTAAAACATGCCACCACGAAAAATAGAAACATACACTGCACCTACATAGACTATAAAAAAGCATTTGATAGCACTCCACATACCTGGTTGATACAAGTGATGAAAATATATAAAATAAGTACAGTAATAATAAACTTTTTACAAAACATAATGACGTATTGGAAAACTACTTTACTATTAAATATATCTGATATATCCATTAAAACAAGAGAAATAGCCATTCATAAAGGCATCTACCAAGGAGACGCCCTAAGTCCCTTATGGTTCTGCTTGGCCCTCAATCCGTTATCTTATCTATTACAAAGTGACCGAGTCGGATACAGACTAAAAATCAATGACACTGACACAATAATCTCCCATTTGATCTATATGGATGATATAAAACTGTACGCAAAGAATAAAAAAGAAATGCAAGCACTTATTAATTCAACCACACAATTTAGTAAGGACATTAATATGCAGTTTGGATTTGATAAATGCAAATCAGTAAATATAATCAGAGGTAAAATCGAACCTGGTGACTATATAGTCGACAATAATGACGCTATTACAGCCATGGAGCCAGCCGACTTATACAAATACCTTGGATTTCACCAACTTAAAGGATTAGACCACACCACAATTAAGCAGGAACTAGTAGCCGAATTTAAATCTAGAATAAACTCCATATGCAAAACACAACTGTCAAGCAGAAATCTTACAAAAGCCATAAACACTTATGCAATCCCTATCTTAACATACTCATTTGGAGTAATAAAATGGACTAAAACAGACATAGAAAAAGTAGAACGAACAATACGCACAACAATGACCAAACATAATCAATTACACCCGAAGTCTGCTATAGAACGTCTAACGATCAAAAGACAAGATGGAGGAAGAGGATTAATAGATATCCATCACTCATGGATTAAACAAATCCACAGCTTAAAAACCTTCTTCCGTAACAAAGCTCAAACTAGTGAAATTCATAAAACCATAGTAAATTATGATAATAATTTTACACCTCTTAATCTTTTGCATACCGAAGACGAAAATCCTAACGATAGTAACCCACAAATAAGGAAAATAGAAACCTGGAAAAAGAAAGTACTTCACGGAAGACACCCACATGATCTAAACCAAGCACACATTGACAACAAAGCGTCAAATATGTTTTTGCAAAAAGGTAGCCTATTTCCGGAGACTGAAGGATTCATAATAGCAATACAGGATCAAGTTATTAATACAAAAAATTATAGAAAATATATCATCAAAGACCCCAATGTTACAGACGATAAATGCCGTAAATGCAAAACACAGCCAGAAACAATTCAACACATCACTGGAGCATGTTCATGCCTTACACAGACGGACTACACATATAGGCACAATCAACTCACAAATATCATTCATCAAAAACTCGCAATCAAATACCAACTTATACAAAACACGCATTTACCCTACTATAATTACATACCTCAAACAGTATTAGAAAATGTATTATACAAATTGTACTATGATCGCGCTGTTCTGACCGACAAAACCATCCATTGTAACCGACCAGATATTATACTACAGGATAAGAGTAACAAAACAACCTATCTAATAGATATAGCCGTTCCCAACTCACATAATATTCAAAAAACAATAACAGAAAAAATGAGTAAGTACATTGAACTACAAGAGGAAATACTGAGAATATGGAAACAAGAAAAAGTCTATATAGTACCAATTGTCGTATCTACTACTGGAGTTATCCCATATCACATTCACAATAGCTTAAAAACAATAGACCTAGAAGACAACACGTATATAATGCTGCAAAAAGCTGCGATATTAAATAACTGTCGTATAGTAAGAAAGTTTCTTCAGCAAAATGAGACGGACCCGGAATAAAAATATAACAATAAACACGTGCATTTTCTAATACACATCGCATGCTGCTATTACTTGGCTAAGCCCGTAGTTGCAGATCTAAGCCAGCCTTAAGACTGTGGAAAAAGAACGTCATAATAATAATAATAATATTAATTGTTCACACGTAGACAGCCACAAGATTCTGGCTGATACCCAAAATGGATGTCGGGCGAAGAGTCGAGGTACTAAGGAGCTCCTCCTGATTGACACGGTTGTTGGCCAACAGGTCAAGCGTAACAGACGTAACTTATCCGTCGTCTGGATTGACTATAAAAAAGCGTTTGACTCGGTCCCTCATACATGGTTAATGAGAATACTCGAACTCTATAAGATTGACGAGTCAATTCGAGGGCTTCTTGAGGCATGTATGGCGCAGTGGATCTCCAATCTCCAGGGTGTGTGTCTATCTAATACGGAGGACCGAGTCAGGATAAGAAGGGGTATATTCCAGGGTGATTGTCTGAGCCCTTTGTGGTTCTGTCTGGCCTTAAACCCCCTTAGTCATTTGCTAGGAAGCTTGGGGACAGGATTTCAGCTTCGAAGGGGTGGCCTGAGACTTAGTCACCTGCTTTACATGGATGATCTCAAGCTGTTTGCTCCAAACGCTTCAAGGCTGAATGAACTGCTAAATGTTACATGTAATTTTAGCAGTTCCATTGGCATGGAGCTTGGAGTAAATAAGTGTGCGGTCTTGCATGTAGAGCGTGGCAAAGTAGCCGCTACAGACGAAAGTATTCCTTTTGACCCGGCTCGACTTAGGTCACTCACACAGGCTGAAACATACCGGTACTTGGGTATGTTACAGAATATGTGTGTGGATGAGGCTGGTATGAAACAGGCCATGGTTGATGTATTTTGTGAACGCATGACAAAAGTCTTTAATAGCTATTTGTCAGGTGTAAACAAGATACAAGCGTACAATGCCTGGGTTATGCCAGTACTCATGTACACGTTTGGCGTGCTCAAGTGGTCTCACACCAAACTAAGTGCTCTAGATCGAAAAGTCCGCACTACTATGACTCGGCACAGGCTGCGCCATCCGAAATCATTGGTCACGAGATTGTATATCTCGCGTAAACATGACAGAAGGGGCATGCTGAGTGAGGCATAACTCATCTGGTGCCTAAGTCGACCTCCTCTTCGGATCCCTCCCAGTATCGACCAATAACGTGCTTACCTACAACTTATAAAATGTTCACATCTATCCTCAAAAGCAAAATTGAAGCACATCTTAATTATAATCAAATTTTATCACCATTTCAGAATGGATGTAAAACTGGGAGTAGAGGAACGAAAGAGCTTCTGTTGGTTGATGCGGTAGTATGCCACATGGTCAAGAACAACCGACGTAATTACTCTGCAGCCTGGATTGATTACAGAAAGGCATTTGATTCCGTGCCCCATACATGGCTTATAAGAATTCTCGAATTATACAAGATTAACGATGTAGTAAGGGGCTTTCTTGAAGCATGTATGGAGCGTTGGAGTACCAATTTATATCTGTTTGGTCAGCGAGTGCCGGGCATAGATGATAAAATTTTAATTAAAAGAGATATATTTCAAGGGGATTGTTTGAGCGCACTATGGTTTTGCCTTTCTCTAAACCCACTTAGTACATTATTGCAAAAATCGGGCGTGGGTTTTCAGTTTCGGAGAGGGGGAACCCGTATGTCGCACCGTTTTTACATGGACGACCTAAAGCTATTTGCTCCAAATGCAACCGGACTTGAGAGGTTGCTAACGATTACTTGTGATTTTAGCAACTCCATCGGTTTAGAGGTAGGAGTAGATAAATGTGCTGTCGTTCATGTAGAAAGAGGAAAAATTACAGTACAGACACAGACATAGTACAAACGGGTGAAATAAATACAAACTTTGCACAATTAAGAACTTTATCTGAAACTGAAACTTACATATATTTAGGCATGTCACAGAGCATTGGTGTGAGGGAGACGGATATAAAACAAACTGTTTGTAACGCATTCTTGGAGCGCCTAACAATGGTTTTAAAGAGCTATTTGTCTGGCGTTAACAAAATCCAAGCTTACAACAGTTGGGTTGTACCCATTCTCCTTTACACGTTTGGCGTGCTCAAATGGTCCCAAACAGAATTAGAAGCGCTTGAAAGGAAAGTCCGTACTACAATGACTACTTATCAAATGCATCATCCCAGATCTTCGATGATGAGACTATATATACCACGAAAATATGGTGGACGTGGACTGCTTTCGATCACGGCATTACATAACAAAGAAATATGCAGTCTTCGGAACTATTTTCTTACAAAACAACCGCAATTCATAGAGAAGTAACCGAGTGTGATAAAAGTATAACTCCTCTATCCCTGGCAAAAAGCGAACCAAAAGTACGTGGCAGAGTCGATCGGGAAGTGGTGTGGAAGGAGAAAGAGCTTCATGGCAGGTATTACAAAATTCTTCATGAACCCTACATCGACTTCAGGAAGTCAGTGAACTGGTTATGGTATGGTGGTTTATTTGGAGAAACAGAAGGTTTTATCTGTGCTATCCAAGACCAAGTTATTAAAACTAATAATTATCGAAAGTATATATTAAGAGATGGCACAGTAGACCTATGTCGCCTATGTCACCAACCTGGTGAGAACCTTAGACATGTGACATCAGGCTGTTCTGTGCTTTCTAATACAGAATATCTGCACAGACATAACCAGGTAGCTAAAATTCTGCACCAGGAGTTTGCCTTAAAGTACCACCTTGTCGAGCAAAGACCCTCATACTACCAGTACGTGCCAGAACCGGTCCTTGAAAACAGTCAAGCAAAGCTCTACTGGGACCGACCCATTCAGACAGACAGGACTATTTTATCGAATAGACCTGATATTGTCATAATGGATAGAGTACAATCAAAGGTATTTCTAGTAGATGTTACCATACCTTTTGATGAAAACCTTGCCAAAGGCGAAACTGAGAAGCGGATTAAATATCTGGACATCGCAGACGAAATCACAGACATGTGGAAGGTATCATCTACTGAAATCATACCAGTCGCCATTTCAACAAATGGACTAATAACTACCATGCACACCATTTATTTGGAAAAACTTGGACTCCACGCTGGAAAAATTATTCCAATGTTGCAGCGAGCAGTGTGATTGGATAACGCTAGAATAGTAAGGCGGTTTCTGTCCCTGTCTACCTAACCTCCGGCCGACTGTGCATCTGCTAGAGGCGTACCTGCACGAAAGGCAGAGATAGATAAATGAAATAAATAATAATAATAATAATTAATAATAATAATAAATATTGCTGGACTAATTACACGAATTGATCTGACCCCAAAGTAAGCAAATTATTGACGCTTGTAGTATGGATGCCAGTCAACGATACTGAAATATAGAAATACATATATAAATATTTAATAAGCACTCAAACCCAGAAATACAAACATCTGTGCTCATCACACAAATGCCTGTCCCTGCCGGGAATAGGACCCGGACCCAATTGATTGCGTAGTCAGGGTCGCTAACCACTCCACCAACGGGGGGGGGGGGACGCTAACTACTAGATTATAAAATAATTAATTATACGTAAACTTTTTAAATCTTAAAAAAATCACCAAATATAAGTGTCCAATACATCCATGTTGAACCTTACTTATACGATAAATTATTTCTTAGAAATCTCAATAGATGGCGCTGAACGTAAATGAATCGCGCTTGCGTGTTATTGAGTGCATATCTTAATAGTAAGGTTTGGTCATATTAAAGAGTTCAGCTATCATTGCATACGGTGGTTTTATTAAGTCATATTGGAACTTGAGAATCCTAACATTGGTCCGATTCGAACCGGATATTGGCGATTGGAGTTTGTTGCGTAGAAACCAGTGGTGGATCGTCACTGAAGCGCACTCACTCTAAGTACAAGTTGACAGTGAAGTTTGACAGTTGATAGTTTGACAACTGTGTCATCAGCTGCTGACAGGTGGTTTCAGCAGTCAACAACTAGTACTGGAGAACGGCGCCAGGAGGCGCTGCGAGCAGAATTTCAATCGAAAAATATCAGTGTAGTGTTGTGGTGTAATATAATAGCAATAGTGAATTGAAGCATACAACCGTGAGTACTTTATATTTTAATACACAAGTCAAGTTATAATACAGTCCGTTCAAGAAAATTTGGTAGAAAATAAACTTTCAACATTTTGCAGTGTTAATTTTATGGACTTAGTAAATTTATTAGAATTAAACACTTAGAATAGTTGCATGCTAGTTTAAGAAATATTGTCCAGACGGGGAACCTATGCCCAATTTTTAAATTTTTTAAATTTCTAAACACTTGTGCAAATTTTTAATTTTCTCAACTTAGAATAATTTTCAATTTTATTTTAACTCTATTATTTTATGTAAAAAATGGAAGCCTTATTTAAATTACAAGATGATAAACATTCAATGATTGAAAGGGCTAGGGTTAATTTTAAGAAATCGCCTAAAGATAGGCTTTCTTCCCGTGCTTATATTAACACAAGGTTGGAGTCACTTGAACAAACTTGGAGTAGTTTTCTTACAACACATGGTGAAATTATTCAAAAGGCTAAAGACAGAAGTAGTGACTATTTTTCAAATGAAGCATATGAAAGCACTGAAGAATTATATATCATTTACAAAAGTGAGTTGAAAGAAATTTTAGATAAATTAAACAATGCTAATGTTAAATTAGATCTAGGTCCCAAGTCTGTTCAAAGTGAAGCTCTTAAACTTCCAAAAATTGAGATACCAAAATTTTCAGGCTATTATGCAGAATGGCCTACTTTTAAAGATTTGTTTTTATCTCTCATTGACAAAAACGAGAGCTTAGATGATGTACAACGCATGCACTATTTAAAAGGTTTATTAAAGGGTGAAGCTGAACAACTCCTCAGACACATTCCAGTCACTTCATCAAATTATCAAGAATGTTGGTCACTATTAAAGAGTCGATATGACAATAAAAGGTTTTTATCCAATTGTTTATTACGACGTTTGATGAATCAGACTGTTGTGTCCGGGAAGTCTAGTTCTATTAAAGGTTTGCTAGATACTACTATGGAATGTTTAAACGGCTTAAAAAATCTTGGAATTGATGTAAGTTCTTGGGATATTCTCATCATATATATTGTTAGCGACAAATTAGATCAAGAATCCCGCAAATTATGGGAGACACAAATAAGCAGTTCGGAGGAATTACCCAAGCTCACTCAATTCAAGGATTTTCTGGAAGCGCGTTTTAGAGCGTTGGAATTTTTTGATGTAAAGTCAGCCAACCCTAAACCGAATGTAAATAGTAACAAAGCGAAAGTTCTTCATGTTCTTAATTCTGAGCAAAATGATAATGTAAGTTGTGCTTTTTGTAAAGAGAAACATAAAATTGCAAATTGTAAATTGTTTGCAAGGGAGAGTTATGAAACGCGTCAAAGTTTTGTTCAACACAACAGTTTGTGTTTTAATTGTCTCGGTTCCAATCACTCAGTGAAATTTTGTCGACAAGGTCCATGTCGAATATGCAAACGGAAGCACCATTCATTGTTGCACCCTAAAATCGCTGCGAGCTCGTCCACCAGTAATGATAGTACAACGGTTAATGGTAATTCAGCGACAGTGGCTTCGAGTCAAGCACCGTTGTCAGGGGAGACAATTTCAAATGTGGTGTCTCATCTGTCGAGAGAAAGGGTATCTTCGCAAGTTTTATTGGCAACAGCTCTGGTCAAAGTACCGACTAGAGTAGGGTCAACACAACTGCTGCGTGTCTTGATGGATCAAGGATCGCAGGCGAGTTTTATCACAGAATCAGCTGTTCAACTTTTAGGTCTCAAGAAGATACCAGTTCGATCTACTATATCTGGAATTGGTGGTGAGAGAAGCTCTTTGGCTTCAGAGTATACAGTCAGTGTGACTATTCACTCCCACTCAGATCCAGAATTCAGTATGCAAATTAAAGCTTATGTTCTTAGTCGTATTACTTCATTATTACCATCTGCAGAAATTGTACCGACGAAGTGGCCTGAGTTAGAAGCCATAAAATTAGCAGATCCAGCATTTTTCACTCCGAACAAGATTGACATCTTACTTGGGGCAGAAGCTTATGGCTTAGTTTTGAGAGACGGCCTTATTCAAGGCCCACCAGGTACTCCAGTAGCCCAAAATACTGCATTGGGATGGATTTTGTTTGGGAAGATTTCATCACCTAGTAACGTTGTTACTTGCCACCATGTTGTAATGGATGAAACATGTCACGTTGATGAAAATGCACTACTGAAACAGTTTTGGGAGATTGAATCGGTCACTCCTGGAACGCAAAAGATCTTTTCAGAAGAGGAGTTGAAATGCGAAAAAATCTATTCCCAAACAACTTACAGAGACGAAAAAGGCCGGTATGTAGTGAATCTTCCTTTTCGTGACGATGACCCACAGTGTCAGTACGGAGATTCAAGAAACCTAGCAACAAAAAGGTTTATGTATCTGGAGAACAAATTTAAAAGAAATCCAGAAATGGCTAGACGATACGCTGAAGTGTTTCATGAGTACATAAATCTTGGTCACATTGAGCGCGTCAAAGCTGGTGATCATCGAACGTCAAAGGCAGTTTATTTACCCCACCACGCAGTTGTGCGTGAAGATAAATCGACAACCCGACTTAGAATCGTATTTGACGCGTCCATGAAAGACTCCAACGGAAAATCTCTTAATGATGATCTATTGGTCGGTCCCACAATTCAGTTGCCCTTACGTCATATCATTATGAGATGGAGAAGATATCCTATATCTCTTTGTGCTGACGTCATTAAGATGTACAGGCAAGTTAAGGTTACTGCTAAACACACCGACTTCCAAAGAGTAGTGTGGCGCGACAGTCCCAAATCTGATATTGAAGAGTACAGATTGTTAAGAGTTACTTTCGGGACTGCTTCCGCACCTTATCTTGCAGTAAAAACTTTGCAGCAAACAGCAGTCGATGAAGGAAAGGAATGGCCTGAAATAACTGAAAAGATAATTAATGATTTTTACGTCGACGATTTAATGACCGGATGTAGGACAATACAAGAGGGAGTAGAAGTATATAAACAAATGACAGAAATACTAAACAAAGGCGGATTCCAAATACAAAAGTGGGTAAGCAACTGCGAAGAATTAAACAGAAAAATTAATGAAGAAAAATATTATGGAGAGCAAAACAAACATGAAGAAAGTACAGATAAGAATATCAAATCAGACGAGATTATGAAAATTTTAGGTATTTCATGGCATTGTAAGCGTGATGAATTTAAATATTCAATCAGTCTTCCAGCTCAGCATGATCCAATCACTAAGAGAAAGGTCATATCTGACATCTCTCGCCTATTCGATCCGCTGGGATGGGCAGCACCTTGTGTTGTACCATCAAAGATATTTATCCAGAAATTATGGTTGTCAGGACTAGGCTGGGATGATGAACTGTCTACGGAACTACTGTTAGAGTGGCGCACTTATAGAGAAAATCTAGCTGAGTTACAAAGTTTCACCATACCAAGATGGGTTTACATGTCAAGGGATGATCTCTCTGTGGAACTGCATGGCTTTAGTGATGCATCAATCTCTGCTTACGCAGCCGTTGTGTACCTTAGAATAGTAGACGCCCAGAATATCATTAGAATAAGTCTAATAACGGCTCGTACTAAGGTGGCTCCGGTAAAACAACTATCCGTGCCCAGATTGGAATTGATGGGAGCAGTTTTACTATCCGATCTGATATCTGAAGTTGCCAGCGTCATGAAGATTTCCCATGAGAACGTCCATCTCTGGACCGATTCTTCTGTGGTATTAGCGTGGCTTAGCAGCCATCCAAGTCGCTGGACCACTTTCGTCGGGAACAGGGTATCCATGATTCTGTCACAATTTGACAATACTCACTGGGCGCATGTCGAGTCTTCGCAGAACCCAGCAGATATAGCATCCAGAGGAATAACGCCACAAGAGTTATCAACTAATACGTTGTGGGCTCAGGGACCGTCATGGTTAAAACATGCTGTTATTCAGTATAAAAGACCAAAGTCAATTGCAACAAACATAGAGTTGCGGTCAATTAAATCTCATATTGCTACTGATACCACGCCGGAAAATTCCGTGTGGAAAAAATATTCTACATTGACTAGGTTAGTCCGAGTAATAGCGTTTTGTCGAAGAGTTCTCAAATGGAAAAGACAGAGCGATGGAAGTAAAAGATATGAAATATTTCTAGAAAATGAAGAGATAGAGGAGGCGATGAAAACATGCATAAGACATGCTCAAAATGAAGGATTCAGAGAAGAGATTAGTGACATAAAGAACAGAGGCTATGTTAAAGCCAGAAGTAAATTGAAATCTTTATACCCAGTAATTGACAGTGATGGGATTCTACGCGTTAGTGGTAGATTAGAAAATGCCAATTTAGATGTAGCCACAAAACAACCGATCATTTTACCTCACAACAACCATTTTACCAAATTGGTAATTGATGATGCACACAAGAAAACCTTACACGGTGGTCCAACATTAATGTTAAATTTTTTGCGGACGAAATACTGGATTATTTCTGCGAAGTCATTGGTTAAGTCATTTGTTCGCAATTGCGTAAAATGCAAAAGATACTCTGCATCGCAGGGGACTCAACTAATGGGTCAGCTGCCTTCGTGTAGAGTGACACCAGCGCGACCATTTAAAAACTGTGGGGTCGACTTTTCCGGTCCAATAAGTATGCGTACATCAAAGGGCAGAGGACACCATTCATACAAGGGATACATTTGCATCTTTGTATGTATGGTAACAAAGGCAATTCACCTCGAGGCGATAAGCGACTTATCAGCTCAGGGTTTTATTGCAGGTTTCAAACGATTGGTAGCTCGTCGAGGTCATGTATCAAACATGTGGAGCGACAACGGCACCAACTTCGTTGGCGCTGCAAAAGAACTTCGACACTTGGTCGCTTTGGAGCAGTCTTCTGTGGCTTTTGAGATCAGAGAATGGATCGGCAATCAAGGTACAACTTGGCATTTTATACCTCCCCATGCGCCTAATTTCGGAGGCCTCTGGGAGGCAGGTGTAAAATCAACAAAAGGCCACTTGCGACGAGTTATCGGTGAATCGACGCTTACCTATGAGGAAATGTCAACGGTCCTAGCTCAAATCGAGGCGTGCCTCAATTCAAGGCCCTTGTCTTTAATGCCTAATATTCCCAACCAACCTATACCTTTGACACCTGGCCATTTTTTAATAGGCGAACCTCTGATCACGGTGCCTGAACGTAATTACGAAAATTCTAACGTATCAAGCTTAAGACGATGGCAGGTGACACAACGTATGGTGCAATGTTTCTGGAGACGTTGGTCAACCGAATATTTAACTCACCTGCTCCAACGACATAAGTGGGCAAAGCAGATACCAGAACCAATCGTTGGAGACGTGGTTTTAGTCAAAGAGGATGGGTTACCTCCTGCGAGGTGGCTCTTAGGTATAGTTGTAAACAAACATCCAGGGAATGACAATATCACACGTTTCGTAACTCTCCGATGCAATGGATCATTGATTAAGCGTCCAACATCCAAATTATGCATCCTTCCTATCACTACTTAGTTTTTTTTTGTAAGTCATTGTATAGTTATTTATAAATTGTTGGTACTTAGTTTCTTTCATTCAATCTGAGTTAAAATTTAGTTAATATTATTTACCATAGTTCTAGTCTGCATGGACATCTGCCAATATTATTTATTGTCACTCACCTGTGAGTTAAGAACATCCACTGATGTTCTTGGTGGGCGGTATGTCCAATACATCCATGTTGAACCTTACTTATACGATAAATTATTTCTTAGAAATCTCAATAGATGGCGCTGAACGTAAATGAATCGCGCTTGCGTGTTATTGAGTGCATATCTTAATAGTAAGGTTTGGTCATATTAAAGAGTTCAGCTATCATTGCATACGGTGGTTTTATTAAGTCATATTGGAACTTGAGAATCCTAACAATAAGTTTAAATTTTCAGTTCTGTTTTAATTAGAAACTCCAGGTAGTACATAAATTATTAGCTTGGTTTATTTTTTACAATAGTAGACTGAAATCCCTCGCATTTAGTGGTGTAGGTATAATTAAAAAGATAATCACAACCGCAACCCAGTTAAGTTAAACAACTTTTCGTTTGTTCTCTTTTAGAATGAAACTTTTCCACTAGAAAATGTTTCAAAATAATTCTTTTGTATTGCCAGATCACGTGTTTATTACACTTAATTTTAATCTGCCTCATAGCCTAAGGGTTTGCTTTTTATGCTCGGCTAAGTTTCATTCCCGGGTCAGGCAAAAGTTTTATTGAGTTTTTTTAGGGTTTTCTCGAAAATTCCAATTTTATTAGCAGCTTGAGTCTAGTGGTCGCGGTTCGTTTATTCTCCCATACCTCAGATGAGCACGTTATCGCCAGAAATTAGCAGTAATCGTTATCAGAATGATATGATGCAGTGATAGGGATCACCACCCGTATCGCTAATCGACGTGAAAAACCGGTTTGTTGTAAGCCGAAAAATCTTTATACGTTCGATTCACATTGCCTAACCCGCAAGAAAACAGGCGTGATATTTTTCTACAGCCAACCAGTCTTGATAATACAACATCATTAGGTGTAAAAATAAAGTGAAATAAAGACGAATCTAATAGTACAATAAGCATGCTTATTTTAAACATTATATTATACAGTTTCATCAAAAGCATACGATGTAAGTGTTAAATTTTTCTTCATCCTTTGTTTTGCCAACCAAGTTTCTAAAAAGGAGTATTTTTTTATGTTTATTACTTCAGTACTCGGTCTACCGCCCCGTTGGTTGAGTGGTTAGCGACCCTGATTACGCAATCGACGGAGCTCGGGTTCGAATCCCGACTCGGGACAAACATTTGTGTGATGAACAAAAATGTTTGTATTTCTGGGTTTGCGTGTATATGATATATATTTCCGTATCCATATCTGTATTTCTATGTATTAATATCGTTGGTTAACACCCGTATCATAAGCAAATAATTTGCTTACTTTGGGATTAGATCAATTCATGTAATTTGTGAGGAATATATATTTTTATTTATTAACCGCTTGGAAAACTTCTTTTATATTTGAAAATAAAAGCCATTTGGTGCCATATTAAATTGGCAAAGATCTGATCCAGGGTTTCAGATATAGAGGACATTGGAAGTTGGCAGTTTTGCAGCGTTTAATTACGGACGATGTATTTACTAAGTATAACCAGTGATATCCTCGTTTATTTTATATCATGAGATAGCACACAAGCTATAGCTTTCCTGATGATAAGAGGCAACCATCGCCTATAGATACCAAAGATGTTAATGGTGCGTTGCTATCCTTGTGGCGGCATCTTGATACCAAATGCAAAAATTCACCGGCACCTTACAAGCATTGTAAGGCGGTATATCAGACCCTGGCGAGATAATGCTGAACTCTACCACCTAGTGGTATCCTCTTCACTTCACGATGTTAGTAACATAGGGACACACAGAACGGCAAATGGAGGATGGACCAATACACCCCGTATAATAAGTTTAGATTTAAATTACAAGTTTAGATTTGTCGTAAAATATTTAAATGAAGATAGCATCTGATGACTCTTTCTGAGATCTAATTTAAACAATTAATTAAATATATATGTCGCTGTATAAAATCATTGTCTAGAATCAAACCCAAGTTCCGTTAATTGTGAAATCACGTTCACTATCCACTCGACTAACTGGGCGGTCTACACGTTGTTTACATTTTTATGTCCACTAACTATTGCCAGAGACTTCATCCTCGTAAAATTATATCTTTAAAAATAAATAAAGTCTTACTATATTTTGTTATTAGTGCTTTTTTGTCGCAAAATTATCTAATACTGTAAATATATTTCCGGGAGGTAGAATATTTTAACAAGATAAAAATTTACTATTTTTAATAGTTTTATTACTAAATTTTTAATAGTTTTTTGAGATTTTCGGATAACCAAAACCCCTTTTTTGATAAACTATTTATAACTTTTACAATTTTTTATGCGTGACTTCAACTTCTTTTCAACTTTCGATAAAATTGTAAATCGAATGACACCTTGGTCATATTTTTTAAGAAGCCAAAGGAGTTCTACGAAAGGCAAGTGTAAAATAGGTTAGGCATAGAAAAATTAAAAATGATGATATTTTTTTATTATTTTTTTTTTATTTTACAGAATTATCATAAATAATTGACGGTCAATAAACAGTATAAGTAAAATAATAGTATGTATTCGGTTTTATTTATTTCAATCGCATATTTCACTTTTTATTTTCAACCGACTTCCCAAAAGGAGGTTATCAATTGAGTTGTATATTTTTTTATATTTGTTACCTCAGATCTCGGTCATTTATGAACTGATTTTGTAAATTCTTTTTTGTTTGAGTATATTTTCTGTGTACCAATTAAATTTAGTAAAGATCTAGTTCAGGCTTTCGGATATAGGAAATGGGAAGCCATTTGCCACAGTTTTATTACATAAAAAAATATGCGATACTTTATAATATGTTAAATAATGCAGAATAGACTCAGCTATTCTGCCAAGCAGTTCTCAAAGGCGAACGAATAGCAATACGTGCTACTACTATCGTGATTACTAGGTGGTAGAATTGATGGATTTGATAACACCGGCTTACCAATTACTGTCGCAGTAGTGTATGCTTATTACCATCATATTAGAATTCTCCTAAACCGATTCATTATTGGTCCAGACCCTATTTAAAGAATATACCATTTTTCTGCTATACATTTCGCAAAAGGCGTACCATTGACCAAATTTGTGGAGCCGGGGAAGGTAGGTACCACTGCTTTAACTGTTACTACCACAAAAGCGTAAATTCTTGCCACTAGTGTTGCGGTTCGGAGGGCAAGTCAGCCAGTAAATTTATGTATTTGTTATTACATCTCGCCACATAGATGACATTGCGCCATTAACATCTTTGTGTTCTAGAGGCAACAGTTGTTTATTTTCAGCAGAAGAGCCATGCGCATAATTGCTATCTAATAATGTAGAAAAATGGTGAATATTACTATTGCTAAATGACTCTGTCTGGGTCGTAATTAATTACATTAGGAACTTTCTACTTTCTGCGTTGGATTTATCGTAAAGATGTTTCTGCGGGTCTGTGTTCTTAAATTTATACTATCATTCAAAAGTATTCACGAGTATATGACGAGTTATTAATGGTTGGGAAAAAAGTGAAATATGATAAGACAATAATATGTTTACCGCTGTTTCATCACATTACTGAAAGTAGAGCATCCGTGCTTACGAAATTTCATTTGAAACCAAGTTTGTTGTGACGACAATTGTTTGTCGTGCATTAACCTCTTTTTGCCCGATACAAACTAATATCCTTTCTTTGACTGTCTATTAAAGTGCCACATATTATAACGCATTTTATTTATTTGGTTATAATACTAAAAAATTTTCCCCACATGATTCCGGGTCCCCTTTTAAGAGCAGGCCATCACTAATTCAGGCAGTTCATAAACGGTAGCCGATTGGCTATACTTGTTACTACTATCGTAATTACTAGGTAGTAGAGTTCTGGAGGTTATCGCTCGAGTATGTTATGGTTTTTTCCGTCTCCGCGGTGTAGTGATCCGGTGTCGGAGTTACCACGTGAGGTCCCGGGTTCGATTCCTGGGTCAGGCAACTCAAAAATGTGTTTTTTTAGTTTTCTGATAGAAACAACTGCCCGGAAGTGGAAAGTGCCCGGTTGGCGATACGCTTGCCACATATCACATTGGGGGACCAAGTATCTTCGGCTAATCGTGGGTACACTTGTTGTACCTCCGCCTACCTCTTCGGGGATATGGGCGTGAAGATACTTTTTTATGTTATGGTGTCACCAATTTACCTATTCTTGTCGTAGTAGTGTTAATGCTTGTCACTATCGTGTTCCGGTTTGGAAGGTAAATAATAATAAATAATAAATAAATAGTCACGGGACAAATTACACTTACTGATCTAACCACAAAGTAAGCAAATTATTTGCTTGTGTTACGGGTGTTAGTTAACGATACTAATACATGGAAATACATATATAAATATAAGAATATATTTAATAAACACCCAAACCCGGAAATACAAACATGCTCATCACACAAATGCGTCGGAATCGAACCCGAATCTCGTCGATCGCGTAATCAGGGTTCTAACCACATGACCAACGGGGCGGTAAGGTAGTCGGTATGCTTATGTATGAGGTATAACCATCACACCACACGGATAGAAACGCATCACGTCTGTGCTATCTATAGGTGAAGGTTTTTTTAAATCATGAAAGCTGTCTGCCTGTTTGCTATCTATTGATATAGTTAACAAATATAATTACAAATGCATATTGTAATTATATTTGTTAACTATATTCGTTTTTTCTGGGCATCAATTCCTTTTGTCTAACAGAAATTTCTATCTAAGTCTTTGCCCGTCTATTAAATGTTTCATATATGTATATTGCATCTCAGCTCTTTGGTTAAGTGGTCCAGAAGCGGCATTGATGACATGAGGTCCCGGGTTCGATTCTTGGGTCGGGCAATTCAAACAATTTATTTTTTCAGTTTTCTGATAAAAACAACGTTGCCAGGGATTGGATAAGTGCCTGGTTGTCGAAAGGCTTGCCATCTATCATATTGTGAGACCAAATATCTTTGGCTAATCACATTGTGGGACCAAATATCTTAGGCTAATCGTGGGTGCACTGGTTGTATCTCTGCCTACCTCTTCGGGATTCAAGTTATTTCCATACTGTTTGGCTCTAGCTGAACCGCGTAGCATTTTATTATACTATTCAAGTATTTTACATTTATCGTGTACATCATTTTTCATACAAATTTTCATCCCCTTTTTACCCCTATATGGATGGATTTTTGAAAAAAGTTAGTCTTAGTTTGACCATAGATCATCAACTATCTTCATTCCAAATTTCACTAAAATTGATGTAGTGGTTTAGCCATGAAAGCGTATTAGACAGACATAAACTTTCGCATTTATAACGTTAGTGATATGGATTATAAATCTCTACTTATAATGCTGCATATTCTACAATCAAATCACATGAAATTTTTATTGTATTTGTCTGTTAAAGTTATTGTATTAATTTACTGTTTTCGTTTTCATTTGTGCTCTAGGATTTATCAATTATTTAAAAGATATAGCCTATCATAGACTTAATAGAAAAAAAAAATTAGTAAACCGGTTAACCCAGCTATCCCTGAAACTTCCCGCTAAATCAAAGTATTTTAACATCAAAGAAGCAAAAACTAAGCATAGAATTTTGAGTACAGAGTTCAAAAATCTAAAGTTTGTGAAAATGACAGTATTTTAATATTTGGAGGTATATTTTCGGTATACCTTCAAATATAAAGCGGTATATTTTCTAAATGATGAACAACTTTGATTTTTTTTTAATGGAATTCATCCCAAGTTTTGAGCTCTAAACTTTTTATTGGCAACAAAATCATACGATGAAAAATGTTGAAGAAATGTCAAAAAAACTTTTTTTAAAAATTTTTGCTTTTAATAAATCCCGGACGATTCAATCAGATTTGATTCAATTTACGGTATTTAACGCAGTTAAAGCATGCATGAATATATTTATTATATAAAGTTGCTGCAAAAGCAATATCAGCAGAGTATGCGGTACATTAAACTATAAGCATAGATTTTTTCAGTTCAAAAATCTAGTAGAAATAAGAATTTGTACAAAAATAACAAAAGCCTGTCCCCCTTAAAAAGATTTACTTACCTTGTTCCATTTTCTGACATGATATTTCCGGAGCTATCCACCAATTCAAACCTCACTAAATTGACTCCATCAGCAATTGGCACGACGTCCGGACTTAGTGATCTGTCCAGTGCCCTTAAGGTTTTTCTTTTCATACACCTTAAGAATTTTGGAAAGTATTCTTTATGATCGATTACATCTTTGACATCGATGAGCTAGAAAGAATGAAAGATAATTATTATTATTAGCGATCGCCGTTTTGTCGAAATCCGATCGTAATTCTATGTCTCTGTTTGACCATCATAGATTAAATAACAAAACTCCTTTCAAATTCTATCCATTTTGGTCTGGGTTCCCTTTAAAGAATAGACCATCTGACGTTCTGCCAGACAGTTCGTAAGACTATAAACACTATAAAACAGTCACTATAATCGTCTTCCTTCCATACTATAGTGTATTCGTTTTTAATGGTATACTGTCAAAAATCAGAAGTCAGAAAAACTTTATTCAATGAAACTTTTTACAAGTTATTTTAACAGATCAACATTTTTTAAAAACATTTTTTTAAATTGTATTTGTAAATTAAATAAGATTGTATTTACTCTGGTTTTAGTGATAAAGCCTAAAGTCGTATGGATATAAAATATAATATCAAAGTTCAGTATCACTAATGTGGTGCAATATCAACATGCGTCATTTATAGTCAGTATCTATATATTATGACAGATATATTTTACTATTAGAAATGATGATGTTATGTCATCATATAGGCTTGAGCCTCTTTTAAAGAATCTCTCCTATGGAGCAACTTGTAAAATGTCAACTTACTTGGTATCAAGTTCAAGCACCTTACCCATTCCTAGTGTTTGAAAAGTGTCTCTGCTTGTAATTGTCGTCGGTTTGTTGGGCAAGTTGTGTGATTAAGTGATGAATGTTATACTGCATCTACGAGCACCTAATCCAAGGCATTCGCCGTACTACGTCGATGCTACATAGATAATAATAGTCTTTTAATATATTTAAAGTCTACAAGCGATAGTTAATTTAGCCAATTTGATAGTAATACTCTTAATATCTTCGATGTCTACAAGCGATGTTTATGTTAGTCAATGCCTCTCTTAAGGCGAGGCACTGGAGACAAATGGAAATAAACTGGTTTGCTTAATCACATTTTTATAAATTAACAATAACATTTTTTAAATTAACAAAATGTTAAATAATGGTTTTAAGAAAATTACACGATATACCTGAAGATATTATCTAAGGAATGTACTAACTCATTACATAATAGAATGTTTTTACTTGATCATATGAAATTCCGAAAACAGGCTAAAAAATCTATAAAACAAGTAACTTGTTCATAATATTTCTAATTTTCCACATGATTTTTATATGATTAAATACATAAAAGAATGTATTAAATTTTGGTTTTCAGCTGAAGTCCTATATTTATTTATCCGATAACTAAACGATTTCCCAGCGGTTTCAGAACATATCGCGCCGCACACTTTCTATAGTGTTGGCGCACGTCAAAATACCTCGCCTTAGTGGAAAACCATCAGGAGGGTCATCTGTTTGCTTATCTATAATATAAAATCTACAAAAGATACACATGTTTATTTGCAATCGTTTGCTGGTAACAGAGCGGAATGAAAGCAAAAGCAATATCACACGATAAATGTACCTAAATCCACATAACGACAAATATTTGATCTCTAAGGAAATACCCTTATTCGTCGAGTTTATTTAATAAGGTATGTTTAAATACCGAATTTCTTGCCTTTTTAAATAAACGTGAAATATTTGCACAAAATTTAGAATTCCTGACCAGTAAGTATGTTTAAACAGCTTAAATATACGTAAATGTATATATGTAATAAATCTTGTTTATAACGAATTGTTATACATGTAATATACCTGTGAAAGAATTCAGAACCTTTAACATTGGAGAATATATTTTAATGATGACAAAAATAAATTATACATAGGCACAGATTACATTACAGTGAACAACGTAACTAAGGAGTCAAGATAGATGATGAAAGTTTGTTGTTCTCTTGTCCTGTTCATAGTGCACTAAATTGCAAGACTTATTTCTTTATAGATAGGTTCAGTTTGACGTACTGAATTGATGTGCACAAAATAAATAAACAATCGCATAAGAAATTTAATTTGGATCTTCAAAAAGCTAAGGCTTACAACAAGCAAAACCTACTCTGTTTAACGTTAGTACAATCTGTGGGATACTGCATTACTGTCTTGGGTGGAGCCTTCAAAACTAAATTTTTGGAAGTTTCGTATATATCTGTATATTTTTTAAGCAACAAAAGGTCGTGAAATTCTGATTTAAACCAATACAGCTTAAAATTAAAATTCAAATAGTTGGCTGTTTTCTGAATGATCTCTGACTTTGTCATAAAATTAAACGTGATCAACAAATCTTAATTATAATTTTATTAAAATATTGCTACATAAATGTCATAAATCATAATATATCTAAATAGATTTCAAAGACTAGTCGATTTGTAGTTTTTTTATAAATTATAATAAAACAATACAGAACCACATAGCCAAGGGCCATTGGAGACTACGCGCGACGTTGTCATAATACTGAAGCTAATGAAATCTTGATAAGTTTATCAGATCCGTACGTGTACAGGACAGACTTAGACTTTTTCGATCAGTGTTCGCACACTAAATGAAAGAATTATCTCTTAAAAAGATCAAATGCGTTAAAACGAATGTTTTTTTTCTTGGCATAAGTGAATATATATTATTATTGTTCTATAAGTGCTATATGAGTAATAAAGAAATATTTTTACTTTGGAAAGTTGCTACAATTTAGTAAGGTCAGGACAGTTCTACTTCACGATTGAGCGTTTCTTGATTGGCCGGCCCGACACGACACCGACACCCGCCCGACGCGACACCGGCACCCACCCGACACGACGCCCACACCGACACCAGTGGACGCAATGAAATTGTACTGCACGCTGTCTCACTGGCCCGGCCCGATACCAACGTGCTAGCGCCGACACAGACATGACGGCGCCGACGCCGAAGAAGAATTCATGAATTATATATTTTTTTTATAAGGGCAATGGGCCCAGAGGTGGGCCCATTGCCCTTATAAACCCCACTTATAACCCCACAAACACGTTCCCACCACTGTAACTTCTGTAAACCAGAATCAACAGCGGCAACCGTCCTGATAACCTCTGAGTTGCGAGCTCAGAGTGCCCTGGGGAAAAGTTAAGCTGTCTTGGATCCCGCAACGAAATTAAACAGAAGTGTATAGGAGGAGTAGGAAAATACATCCTGTTTCCCTCCCTTTTTAACAGGAGACAGCAAAATGTTAGAAGCATAAAAATGCTACGAAATGAGACTTTTACAATCAGGTTAAGCCTGATTGCTAATGCACCACGGAAGTTTGGAAATTAGGGATCTACCAGAATGGCCTACTTAATTTTGCTTCCAGTAGTAAGTGTGTCAAAATCATTTGAAGGCACGGAAGTTCCCGCGTGTACGTGTAAGTATATATATATATATATATATATATATATATATATATATATATATATATATATATATATATATATATATATATATATATATATATATATATATACATATACACATATATGTATATACATATACACATATATATAGCACAACCAAATAATTTGCTTACTTTGGGGTTAGATTAGTAATATATGGTTTCGCATTTTACTTCATCGTCGGGGCTACAATTTAAATAGTTAACAAATACGTTGTGTTCGGAAGCGTTAATATTTTATTAAATAAAATGTGTAAAATGCGAAACCGGTTAGTTATTTAAATAAAAAAGTGTATATATAATTAGTTAATTGTGAAACAGTATAAGTGCGAATTTAAAACAATAATCAAAACATGACAGTGACAACAATTGACATTGTTGTGGTGAATAAGTAAAACACGATAACCCGAGATCTGAGCAGTAGTCATGACAGTAGTGACTTGTGAGGTAATCGTTTGCCTTCTCAACCGACTTCCCAAAGGAAAGGATGTCAATTTGGATGAATGTTTTTTTATGTTTCTTACCTCAACTGGGCTATTTATGGACCAATTTTTTTTTTACATTATAAGATAGCAAACAAGTAAATGGGTCTCCTGATAGAAAGAATCAACCATCCCCTTCCACCACCTTCCACCTTCCACCTAGACACCAAAGATATTAATGGTGCGTTGCTGTCTTGTGGTGAGGTCTTATGCCACATGAATAAGTTTACCGGCTACCTTACCTTCTAAATCGGAACACGACAGTGACAAGCACACGCTATTGCGGCAGAAATAAGGCGGTGGTACTAGACATGGTCGAGCCAATGCAGAATTCCTAGAAGTTTTTTTTTAGGATATAATAAGTATACCCTTACTTGCCGAGTATTCATATTTTAATTTGGTGAAAATCTGATGCAAGGATCCGTGAATGCGAAGTAGCACTATTAGGTATTCTGTGATTTTACTGAGCTTATAAATTATGTCCGTTTAGGAACTGAGTGCTAAGTGTGAATTTTTCTTTTCGCATTCGATCGTGAGTGCGTTTGGAGTTTACTAGGAATTTGTATGTGATTTGTACAGCGCTACCTAGTGGTAAACGTGAGAAACCAGTTTACCACTAGGTGGCGCTGTACAAGTCACATACAAATTCCTAGTAAACTCGACACGCGCTCACGATCGAATGCGAAAAGAAAAACTCACACTTAGCACTCAGATCGTTAGAATGATTGAGTATATTTCGAAGGTTTCTCGGACCAACATACTTAAGCGTAGCTGGAATTTGTAAATTCTTTGTAACAACAATAAATTACTGTGTCGGTCCTGTTTCAGGTTCAGGTCGGATTTGTTTTATATTGTCTAATAAACTGGTCTGTTGACAAAGGTCAGACTCCTTGTTAAAATAAAAGGAGGTATTTTTTAGAGTTTCCTACCAAAATAGTTGAAAAAATGGTTCATGGCTATGTCATGGACACAGCCGTGTATGTTTTACGTGAATACGTATATATATTTTTCATTTGTAGTAAGTACATGTGCCGTCGTTGATAGATTCGGATTTCTGATGCCTTCGTATTTTTGCATTCTCGGTTTTTCTTCACTTTTCATGTGAAGGTTCATGGGTATCATTAGATTGCTATTTAAATTCCCTTTCAGACGGTATAGAATAGAATAGAATGGAAAAATATTTATTCTATAAAATTACACACAATACAAAGTAAAGATAGATAAAAAAAATAAGCATATTGTAGGTTCTTAATTATATTTTACTTAAAAATTAAATTATAACTATAAGTAATTAACCAAAATACCATTTTCATATCACCTTAGGGAAAGGGTTACTGACTCAGCATTATGTTACAGCATATACCGTAACGCTGGTATTCTGTCAGCACCTTGCCGAAAAGAGCAGCGGCTTAAGTATTTAACCAATATCATACTATTATGTCAAGATGGATTTATGGAATAAAGAAGCCATAAAATAAACCATAAAAAACCATAAAGTGCATTTTACCTTTCACAAAGCTGTCGCAGTCATTCAATCAATGGCATCATGTGTTCAGTTGGGGTAGGAATAAGTACCTATAGTTATATCAGCTAAGCCCTAGAGAAAGTTTCAAATCGAGAAGTACCTATTTTAAAAATTACGCGTTGATATCATACATACATTGTAAACATGGTACATGTACCACGCGTGCAAAAAAATATGATAACACATTCAATGAAGATCAAAATAAAATAATTTATTTTCATATTTTTTATATTTCTTTGTTTTGCATTTCAAGTAAATGAGACTTCATATATTTTTTAAAGTATACGTTCCTTGTATTTTGATTTGGCTTTTGAAATTTTTATTATTTTTTTATATCCTGAGTAAATATTGAGTATAAGCAATTTTTTTTTTACTTACACACACGATAAATCTTCATAAGAGCTGTCGAATAAAACTAAATCTAACGTCATAGTTGCTCCGAGTTTAAAGATATTCTATATGAAAATTCTGTAACGTAGCAAAATTACCTAGAAATGGTGGCACGTCCTACTCCACCCCCCTTGAAGCATCGTAGTCCGCACTTAGCTTAAGAAATTTCAGCTATTCAACGGTATATTTAATTAGATTTTGAATAATTAAGTATCTATAACACAAATTTTGTTATTATCAGTTTTTTGAGCTGTCCATCACTAATAAAACAAATTTAAAGACGTGCTTATTTCAAAATTATTCTTATACTACGATTCTATTTTATTAATATTAGCTAATTAGATAAATAAAATACATGAAGATATTTAAATAAACATTTTATTTAGAGTCTTTTATTATGACAAATTAAAAATCTTGGTCTGCGACTTTGTTTTAATTTCTGCGAATTAAACGAACAAATTGTATGAAAGTCAGCATTCTTATCAAAAAACAAATTCTTTTGAACTTTTATCCATAGGTTTATCATGCACAAAATCGACTACTATGTAACATTTTAGTACGTTCAACATAGAACTATCTCATGAAACACAACCAAAACTAGTAGTTAAACAGTATCACGTTATAAAGTCATTTTGCCCCTTTCCTTCGTACCTAGTGAAAAAAATGTTTATAAATAACTTCAATTCATAGATATTACAAGTTCAATCAGCTTTACGTTTCATTTGTGTGGGTGATTTTGATTAAAATTATTAAATTGCTTTTCAGCCTTGTTGCTCGTAAGATATAATAGGTATTCATTTTACTTAAATATCTCGGAAGCAACCAGACCGATCACGAAAACACATACTAAAAATTGGTTAAGTATGTGTCGGACCACGCGAAATGTAGGGTTCCGAAGTTGCCCATCACAATAATGCGGACTAAGAAGAGTGCCTTTATAGTTTCATAATATAAACATTTTAGCTACTCAACGTTAATGATAAATATATATCTGCATCACATGTTCACCGACTATAAAAACTTCTCTAAATACATATAAGTTAGTCGACTCCCACTGAAAACTTGTAGGCCTTCTAAGTTGTGATAGTTTTCCTTTTAACTTCGTTATATTTACTACTGCGATTTTTTTTCACACCCTCTCAAATTACTTCTTTCTATTAATAAGGATCTCTGAGCATTCGTGCGGACAGACGCACAGACGGACGGAAGGTTTCTTAGTTTACTTTGAAACCCTAAAAATGCTTTATTACCTGCTTAAATAAATCTTTAAAAATTTAACAAATGTAAATTTGACACGACTGGATTTTAACTAGCGACCTTGTGTTGAAGCCAGGCAACGCACTCTGCTGAGCTACGTATCGGTAGTTCAATGTGGCGAAATCTTTCTGGCTTTGCGGTAGATTCCGTCGATTGTATTGATCGCTAGATATACATACGTTTATGAGTTTATTGTTGCGTTGTTAGATGAAATTCACGTTTATAATATTGATCAATACTGTCATGTTTCTAACTATATAATATGTGTTTTAGCACTTATCCTGTGCTAAGGAAAATTTAAAAACTTAACAAAGAATATTTTTTTTTGATATTAGGCCTTGATATTAGGCCAGCGACCTCGTGTTATTTTTTATTTCAAGCTCATTTAATGCAAATAATCTTAATGCTAAAAAATCTTAGAAAATAATAAAATAAAATTATTCATATTAGATATTATTATGAGTATTGAAACTCTATGAAAATAAAACAAAGATTTTCGCCAAATTAATACAAATAAGATTATATAATTAAACTTAATGATGATAATTTATTACGCCTATCCATTGCTTGTTTTTGATTTAGAACCTGTATAAATAACTAATTAAGTTGGGGCATTCGTTTAAGAATATACCATCTGCAAGCAGATGTCTCTTTAGATGGAAAGGAAACTATTGCCAATAGACACCAAAGATGTTAATGCTCCAAACTAAAACTTGGTAATAACAAGTACTGACGCTATTGCGGCAGGATTAGGTAAAGCAGTGGTACCAAATACCCGGGCGAGACGTTGTTGATCTCTACCATCTAGCAGTGGTAATAGTAGTCACACGTATAGCTTATCAGTTGCCTTTTTACGACCTGCCTTCGCCTTGCTGGTCTCTATCATTTCATTATAAGCTAAAAATTAAACACATGTTAGATGGGATTATATGATTCTAAAGAAATGAATTTATATGTATTTATAACCAGTGGATTAATTTATCCTGACAATCAAATTTTATATGACTTTAATAAGAGTATGATCTAATTTTGACTAACTCAATTCTTTTAAGCAGGTACATGAAATAATTAAATAAAAATACGGCTTAAATTAAACGTGTATCGTTTGGCATTACACGGTGTGGTAATTTTAAAGAAAAAAATTTATTGCTAATCTTTTTAAACTATACAATTTAAATATTATCTTTTAAACGAGCTGTTCGTGTATACAGTGAAAATTCAATATATTTTAAGATGTTTATACACCAAACGGCCAGTCTTTGTCAACCAGTACATTGTACAAGCTAAAAGTACATGATCAACGTCAATATATGGTAGTTAAATGACTATTGACAACAACTTTAATACAGATTAAAATTATTTTTCTTCCACTTTATATGAGACGTAAAGTAAGGCAAGTTCATAGAAATTTATATGCAAATTAATGATGTACATTGTAGGTCCTTACACATATAAGAGCAATAATTATAATATATATATATATATATATATATATATATATATATATATATATATATATATATATATATATATATTTTCAGCTACCCTGGAAGCCCATCATAACACAATATGAATATTTCACCATAACACTATGTAGTTACTTAGATATATTTACAATCTTACACGAGAATGTGATGAGCTGTCAAAACTATGAAGAAAGTTATAAATATACAAGAATTAAGGCAAATCTGTCTGACCTAAAATGATACTTACGTCTACGGATAGACAAATTACACGAATTCATCAAAACCGCAAATAAACAAAATTTGTTGCTGCTCGCTTTTTGTAAGCTTTTCGCTTTGCATAATAATATATTAATCAAGATTAAATAATCTTCAAAATAATCTTTATTAATTAATAAAGATTATTTTGAAGGTTTCCTTTCACAACAAACAAATGAAGTTCATATCAAATTTCCCTGGTGAAAGCAAATTTAATGTTACGGTAATGTTAAATTGTAAAGGCTTCAAGATTTTTACTTGTAGTAATGTAAAAGTTAATGATTATGATAATATATCGTTTTTGCTATACTATTTGCGCTGTAATATGGTGCGGGTGGCAGTTGCCTCTATGGAGTTGACATCTGTCAGTACCACATGACTAGAGATGTGACGTTATGCAATTCATTTTTATCACTAACGGTACTCGCAGCATAAATCTAGTTCTCATTAAATTAGTGTGTTATTCAGTTGGGCAGTGTAACTACGTGTAAAAATTTGTCAATATATTACAAAGATATTTTATGGCTACATAATAATATCTTTGTACTTTTATAAAATAATCAAAATCGGATTTATGATTTTTTTCTGTGACAATATTTTTGCTCTATGACGCATCGGTGCGGCGGCCATTTTGTTTACTCGTGTGATGCTATGCTATCATTACGAGTGCTAGCGCCTTGTATATGACACAATTTTCATTTTTATTAAATTGTTATTTGTTATAGTTCTTTCTTTACTTGTTTGTTGTAATAAGTTTGTTGTTATTTCCATGCCTAAGCATACAAGAAAAAGCTGTTTTGGGTAGTCAAGCCAGGGAGCTTGTTGTTCGCCCCCGAGACTACTTTGAAAGAGAACAACAAAATAAAGGAGTGTTGTTACCATTAACTCGAATTGTGGAACGAGTAGCTGAAGCTCTTGATATTGGCCGCAATACTGTTTAGCGTATAACACGTGAGAAAATTGGCCAAGATGGGATGTCTGAAAATAAATTATCGACACCCAATAAAAAGCGGACCAAGGTGAAGCCAATCACAGATTTAGATGAATATGCTGAGGTTGCTATATGAAATCATATTTATGATTATTATAGAAGAATGGAGTTACCTACATTACTCAAGCTTCTAAAATCATTAAATGAAGCTAAGTCGTTCAAAGGTGGTATTACTTGATTGCGGCAAGTTATAAAAAATATTGGCTTCGTTTACAAAAAAGTTAACAAAAGTTGGAGAGGACTAAAGTTGGACATTGCTCTAGCAAGATGTTCATTTTAGAAAGGCCATAAACACAAGTGATTGGACCAAAGTTGTATTTTTGGATGAAACGTGGGTAAACGCCAACCACACAGTGGGTAAAAATTGGACCGAAGATACGGCACATGATTGTGCCGGTCGGTAATTAAAGTGCCGGAGGGCAAAGGCGAACGCCTTATTATTTGTCACGCAGGTACAGCAAGTGGATTGGTCCCTAATTGTTTGCTGATTTTTAAGTAAAAAAACTACAAAGTATCATGAGGAGATGAACAACGAAAAATTTAAAGGTTGGTTCATAGGTCTATTAAATAATTTAAAAGAGCCTATGACCGTAATAATGGACGAGGCACCCTACCTATTACACCCTTCCTATTACCTATATATATATATATATATATATATATATATATATATATATATATATATATATATATATATTCGGTATAAGTTAATAAGCCCCCAAAACAATCCAAGCGCAAAAGGGAGTTGGCGAAGAGGCTGAATAAAAACGGAGTTACAACAGATATAAAACTTTGCCTTAGTTCGGAGTCATAAGCCACCTATGCTCTGGACGAAATGGCAAAAGAAAAAGGGCACCAGGTCATTCGACTACCGTCATACCATTGCCAGTATAACGCTATTGAGCTGATTTGGGCCCAAATGAAATATCAGGCCGCATAAACTAATACTTTAAACTAAAGCCGCCATTTATGGCAAATAAGATGCTGGCCCTATTACAAGAGGCCATCAATAATGTTAAACCTAATGACTGGTCGAAGATCTTGAATAAAACAAAAAGGAACATTATGTCTGATTGGAATCGACACATCCATATTGACAATACAATGGAGTCATCGTTAATAATATCCGTCACAGATACAGATGAGAAATTTAGTGACGATTCACATGTTTCTGACTCTGATATGAGTTTAGACGAATAAAATCTATTTTTATTTATGTTATGTTGTTTCATTAATATAATAATAGACATTTTAAAATAATAAAATTGAACTACGCTCAATATACATTTTGGCGTCGTATTATACGTCTTTGGCGTTACATTATAGGCAAAAAACGTTGCTTAATTTTTCTTTCCATTAGATTTTATTTGTTGACTAGAACATTTTGGATAAGTTTAATTTAATTAACTACAGTAATTAATTAAAGTCATAATGCTACAGCGCAAAACACACACACACACATATATATATATATATATATATATATATATATATATATATATATATATATATATATATATATATATATATATATATATATATATATAATCATAAGATAGCAAACAAGCAGGTGGGCGATGGAAAGAGTCAACCATCGCCTATAGCCACCAACTATCTTGTGGCGCGGTCTAATGCCACATGCAAACTTATGTTTACCGTGTACCTTACGCTCCAAACCGAAACACGACAGTTCAAACACTGACGCTATTGCGGCAGGAAAAGGTAAGGCGGTGGTACCAGACCCGGGCGAGACAATGCAGAGCTCTACTAACTAATAGCCACGATGGTAGTGACTTCTATAGCAAATCGGTCGACTTTTACGACCTGCCTGGCAGAACAGCAGTTGGTCTATTCTTCAAAGAAGCCCGGGACCGACACGGGGCAAACCTTGTTGACATGGTATTTGACTGAGACTGGAAAGCTCCAAATTATATTCAATAATAGGAAAAAAAATCATTAAGAATTAGATGTTTTCCATCATCAGCACTTGGTGGAACTTAATCTTAAAATATTTCAAATTTATTTGCTTGTACTTCTAGTTCATGTAAATCTTCACTTATTACAGCACCATCAAGAATATTTTATTTTTTTCAGCTGATATTATTAAAATTAATTTAATCTACCATAAATTTATATTAGAATTTAATAGATAAGTAAATCTTAAAAAAGAACAAACTTGGAATGAATATTTTTTATGGAAAAGTGGGCATACGACCAGGAAGTGCAACTGATGTTAAGTGATCACCGCCGTCCTTGGACATTCGCAATACCAGAGGATTTGCATAGGCATTGCCAACCTTTTAAAAATGAGCAAGCTCTTTTCTTGAAAGTCCCCAAGAGGTATCTGTTCGGAAAAACCTCTGCCGGTAATTGATTCCACAAAAGTGCAGTGCAAGAGAAAACATGCCGGGAGAACCGTACAGTGTGGTACAGTTGTGAATTTCTAGATATCAAGATGGTGGGAGAGAATTTCAAATTTTGACGCGATTTCCGATGATGGAATTCAGCAGCAGTAATTAATCCAATCAACTCATTGGAACACTTTCCACGATAGATGCGATAAAAATGCAGAGTAAACCTACATCTCTGCGTAATGCCAAAGAGTAAAGCCGTTTCGAAATTGCCTGATCGTCACCGATTCGAATCGCTCTACAATCTGATCAAGTGAAAGAAGCTAGTACTGGGGAGCTCCGGCCTAGATATGACAAGAGTACTATATGTGTGGCCCAATTTGCATCTTATAAAGTTGAAAATTATGGGCCAGCAAGAGATACTGTTTCGCTTTAATAACCAACTTTCTATGCTTTTTCTTATTTCTAAACAAAGCAAAGATTTTTTTTCTGCTATAAAGTTAACACTTCTTTTTTTGTGTATTTTTGATCGTTTAAACAAGTTAGAAAAATTTCGAATAGGTAAGACGCAAAATGTTAAAATTGTTAATTATAAAATAAACGTTTTTCATCTTTTAGCTTTTAATTGGTTAAAATCAAATAATTTTCATAATGAGAGATGCAAGAACTTATTATATCTAAGTTGACGATACATTGCGATGTGAATGAATTAAAATAGTAGGATTGTGAATTAAAAAAACTTTGATATCTAGGTTATTCGTGAACTTTAGCATTATGAAAAGTATCTGTGGCACAATATACATTTGTATATTGATACATTTCAGAAGAAATTAATAATATATTACAATACGATAAGAATTTATCAACATGGATGTTTCAAGGCGAGCCTGTATGGACCTATATCGTTTTCTTTTGCTTATTAGGTACTTTTAAGCTTAAAAATTTCAATAACAAACGATGTAGCTCCTGTTTTAGTGGGAATGGATAATATAAAAGGTAGGAGGTCCCCCTTCCTAACCTTATGTATATAGGTGATGTTTATCTCTTTTTTCTTGTAACATAACAAAAAACTTACCTTCTTTGAGCAATCACGCCATATTATTCTCACGATATCAGCACCTTCGAGCCATAAATCGGCTATAAAGCTGCTTAAATAGACATCCGTTTCATTCATGTGATCTTGTTCATGTCCATTGCATCTTGTAGTTAAAAGTAATGTCACAATACATATAAAAATTATATTCATGTTACTGCTAGCTTTCGTCATGACGTAATTCATTTTGTCCAAATTACTTCCATCGCTTTTAAAAATCTGAAATTAAGAAAAAAACATTGCAGTATTTTACGAATATATTAATTGAATTTTAATTTACTTCGTAAATTATTTAATTATCAGTCGAATAAATTTTTATTTATTTATTTAACACTTTATTATACAGATTGTTAGTGTAAACACCGTTATCCTTGAAACTAGTGGTTTGGTTTCACTTACAGAACGTAAATTCAATGCAGAATTTTTTTTTTAAAGTTAAGTCTCCATTTTTCCTCAAAATTATTTCACCCAATACAAGTGCACGGCAAAGTGGACGGCAAAGCGCGTGAAACAGCGTTTAATCAGACACCGCAAGCCGCGTACATGCGTACGTACGTACACACGTACGTATCCATGAATTTAAGGACGGAGTCGGACAGAAACTTTGTTATATTTTTGAAAGAAAATAACGTTTTTTAATTTTAAATTCACATAAAAATATTTATAATTAAGTCTACCTATAGTTATTATTATTATATATTTAGTTAACTACCTATAGTTTTAGTGACAATGGTGTTTATCCTTACAGCCTGTATACAGAAAAGAATACATAAAAGAGAATATAAACGTAAAATGAGTACAATCGGTGAGCTCATCTCTACTTATAGAGATTTATTCCAGACAACCCGTAAAAGGAGAATAAAATAATTAAAGCAAAGGAATGTTTATTTTATGGTTTGTTTTAGTTTATTTTAATTATATTATGTGTTTGTTATCGCAACTGAAGTAAAACGATAAAGATCGATAAGAAAGGCTTGACCGATCTTGATAATTATAATTGGTAAATAGTAAGAATACTTCGGGTTACTAGCGGGTTTCAAGGAAGAAACGCGACAATAATAGTCTATACAGTTCGTGAAAAAAGCCCTGTCTGATTTATTAAGGCGTTGTTTGGTAGTTTAATACAATCATATATTATATTATGATTTTTTTTAGTGTATTATGAAATAATTAATCTTGACTGATATTACTAATATATCCCCCCTATTAGTCAGGGCTCCATAGTCCGGACAGTTGTCCGGGAATAGACCAACTGCCATTCTGCCAGGTAGGCCGTAAAAAGCGAACGATTGGCTATAAGTGTTAATACGATCGTGATTAGAATGTAGTAGAGTTCCGCAACGTCCCGCCCGGGTATTTGGTGCCACTGCGCTACCTATTCCTACAGCAATAGCGTCAATTCTCAGTGTCGTGTTTCAGTTTGGAAGGTAGGATAGCCGGTAGACTTATGCATGTGGCATTGCCATCCCGCCACTCGGATAGCAACGCACCATTGCTATCTTTGGTATCTAAAGGCGATGGTTTCTTTGTCCATGACGAGAGCCATATAAATATAAAAAAATACTATGGCAACCCAAATTGCTCAGCAAAAAATATCGACCGCCACGGACGCAACTTAGGCCTCCGTTGCGTCCGTGGCGGTCGACATTTTTCTAAGCCAATAGAAATTGTTCTAAGACCTCAAATTTCTGACAGTATTGTACTCGTAGATTTGTTCGCAAGAATAGGAAGATCGCATCAATATAAGAAATATGTTGTGGTCCCTTGATCCCAGGTCTTCAATTATCTTTTGCAAACTAACTTCTATCATGACCATGACCATGACCATGGCCATGACAAATTCCATCAAAATCGATTCATTGGTTTATCCGCGAAAACAGACAGATTCTGGCATTTTTAATATAAGCATGGATATGGATAAAAGATGACGTTTGTATGATAAGAACATGTTTTTTATCTCGTTTTATTCAGAACATTTTCAGAATATTTTTGTAACATTTTTTGTTTGTTAGTGAAAACTTATCTCAAAAATAAGGTGTTTTGAAATAGCGTTCGTCTCATAATATTTTTTTTCAGTGATTTAAACCGAAACACGGCAGTGACAGCATTGACGCTATTCCGGCCGGAATAGGTAAGGCTATGGTAACCATACATCCAGGCGAGACGTTGTGGAAATCTACCATCTAGTAAATATGTATATACATTATGATGATTTTATTTATGATCCTACAAACCTGCCTTTTAAACATTATTTCTTATTTAGCGATCGCCCTCTGGTCGAAATTCCACCATAATTTTGAGACTCTAGATTAAACAGTGAAATCTCTTCTGAGTATAACAACTAACTTTAACCATAAACAACGTATTACATATTTAAAATGTTTAATTTTATTCAATTAATTTTTAATGCGTATTATATTTTTTAAAAAAATCTGGACTTCTTTGTCATATAAACTATATCTATGCCAAATTTCATAGTTCTATATTGGCGTGATTTCTGTAAAAAGCGGTACAAAATTTTCGATTCGCGTATTAACAAATTAAAAAAAATATAATGAAGATGATAAGATAAAAAGCAAATATTAATTTTGTTAAATTATTATTAATAAGAGCATAATTACGAAGTAACTATTTACTAATCTGTGGCATAACTCACAATAATAAATAGGTTACGTAAACACAAGGAACAGGTTACGCTATAAAATTAATTAAATACCTTTCTACTAAACTGTAACATAGCAAGGTTAATTATCAAGATTTTAGAATCAATTTTCTCCGTATAAAAACTACGTAATTTTCTTTTATACGTAATATTATGTTTTTTTTTAAATATCGATAAGGAAACTCTTGACCACGATCTCGCCTGATGGTAAGCTAAGATGCGGACTCAGATGGAACGCGCTACTATAGAAGGTACCTGTTCACTCTTCTCTTGAGCAGACCACATAAATACTAATAGACACGTCATTGTCAAAAATGTCATACATTTGTAGGTTATATTATATTGTGAAAAAATAGAAATAAACCATGTTGTACTGTTTTATCGCACCAATTAAGATGACAAGTTATATAAATTACTCTTGATAGGTTATTTCATCAGGATGTAGTATAACTCTATATTACTGTGTTTAATTGCTAGCTGCACTGACAAGCTAAGAAATTGTCTTGAAATGCGTATCAATTTAATCCATGATCTAAACTTTTATTACATGCTTTATTAAAATGCAAAAACGTATTCTGCGTTGTAAAATTAATTCCTTGGCAAGGCTAAAGTTTAACTTAATTAAAACTAGACGGTTTACTGCGCTAAAAGTTTTTAACTGACGAGAATCTTCTCATATTTTCCATTACATAACATTATAAAAAAGTATCTTCACGCCCATATCCCCGAAGAGGTAGGCAGAGGTACAAGTGCACCCACGATTAGCCGAAGATACTTGGTCCCACAAATGTGATAGGTGGCAAGCCTATCGCCAACCGGGCACTTTCCAATCCCGGGCAACTTTGTGTTTCTCAGAAAACTGAAAAAACACTTTTTTTTAATGTGCCCGACCCGGGAATCGAACCCGGGACCTCATGTAGTCAACGACAATGCTGGACCACTAGAACACTAACATTATAGTTTAATATTAATCATTTAGAAGCACCTAATGCGTCATCAATTAAATTGTAGGAACTTATAAATTCATGTAAAAGATTTAATAACATTACAAGACTATAAATACTCGAAGACTTAATACTGAATTGTTTTTGTAAAAATATATTTAAAAAAGTATCATAATGCCCGTATCCCCGAAGAGGTAGGCAGATGTGCAACTAGTGCACCTACGATTAATTGCAAATTAATTTTAACAAACCATTAATCTGTGTTTAACAGATCATTTGCTTGTAAAAATTATGTTAAACACAGATTAATCGCTTGTTAAAAACATTTTTAAATTTGCCCAACCCGGGAATCGAACCCGGGACCTCATGGGGCAATACCGATACCGAACCACTAGACCACACAGGTGAGTAAAATATATTATACTAGCGACCTGCCCGCGGTTTCACCCGCGCAGCTTTTGTTCCCGTGGGAATATCGGAAATGTTTATACACTTAAACCTTCCTCAAGAATCAATCTATCTATTTAAAAAAACCGCATCAAAATCCGTTGCGTAGTTTTAAAGATTTAAGCATACATAGGGACATAAGGACATAGGGACAGACAGAGAAAGCGACTTTGTTTATGCCTACTATGTAATGATATTACAATATATAATATATCGACGGGGCTCAGGTTTGATCCTCGACGGGCACAAGCATTTGTGTGATGAGCATACATGTTTTTATTTCCGGGTTTAGGTGTTTATTAAATATATTCTAGTATTTATGTATGTATTGCTATGTATTAGTATCTTTGACTAACACCCATAACACAAACAAATAATTTGCTTACTTTGGGGTTAAATCAGTAAGTGCAATTTGTCCCGTGAATATTTTATACTAGCTGACCCAGCAAACGTTGTTCTGCCTTTTTAACTACTCTTTTTTTCTATATTTTCTTACCTTTTAAGCCTTCCCTGGACTTCAACAATTAATTCAAAACCAAAATTAGCCAAATCGGTTCAGCCGTTCTCGAGTTTTAGCGAGATTAACGAACTCTTACTTGTGTTATGGGTGTTAGTCAACGATACTATTACATAGAAATACATATATATACCAGGGCTCGCTTCAATGTCGAAATTTAGAAATTGGAACCCAAAAAATTGATAATTAAAAAAAAAAATTGTTTTTGTCACGCAAAACATTCTGTAAACTCAAGGGCTTTATTGTTTTCTACTGATAGTGGAGTAGTATCATTTTGAATCAAAACTAAACTAAATTATTTGGGTTTTCATCAACTCAAAACTTTCCTTTGCTTATTTAATATTTAAAATAGTTATGTAATACGGAAAATATATTAATAAATTTATTATATCGAAAACAGCGATAACTTGAACTCAGAGAAAGGACCATAAAATGTATTAATAATGCGCAAAATAAATTGGTTTTTTCCTGTTAATTGATAACTAAAGCAGTCAAATAGGGATGGCCGATATACATCGATGTTTCGACTATCGATGTTTTTTCCGGGAAACATCATTTTTTTTGGTCGATTTTTTTTGGAATCGAAACATCGATGGTCGATGTAGAATAATGAACCATCGACATCGAAATAAATTTCTACTAGAAATTTTTATGCGCGCGCTAAAAATTAAAAAAAAATCTAAAAATACCAAAAAAAAAATCGGAAAAATTACAGTTATAAATATGGGAAAAAATCTATTAAACACAATTGTTAATGACTTGCAAGTGCATTTTCATAGCTGGAATATGATCTTAGAATTGAAAAATTGACAAAATTTTTAAAAAATAGCATGTAAAGAGAAGCTACAAAATAACCGTATTTTCGAATTTCAGATTGTCGTTCGATTGTATCGAATTTTTTTAATCTTTAAATGATCTACGCAGTGTTTAATAGATTTTTTTCTCTTATTTATAACTTTAATTTTCCCGATTTTTCAATTTTCCCGAATTTTCAAAGAAAGTATTTTTTAAGTAATTTACAAATTTGATTCTAAAATTGAGACATATAATTTTTACAAACTTTTTATTAGCTTCACCTATATGTATGTTTGTATGTTTGTATGTTTGTATGTTTGTACGTTTGTACTTTTGTATGTTTGTATGTTTGATAAAATTATTCCATTTTTTAATTGCAAAATATGATTTTTGTTATTTTATATAATTTTCATCTATAGTCGATAAGGTAAGAAACTTAATTTTAATTTTTTATAATTATTCCTACAGTCGATAAGACAGGACTTGATGTTAATTTTAATTTCCAATAATTATCTTTAGCCGATTTCTCCAATATTGACAAATTTTTGAATACTAAGGAGAATTTTAATTTTATAAAACAAATAATAGTTTTAAAAAACTAAAAAATCACGCTTTTATGAATAAACCAAACTAAAAAGTAAAAAATAAATAATAGTTTAAAAAAAACTAAAAGCACGCTTTTTATAGAAAATCAAAGCAAAAAAGTAGAAAATAAATTTTAATAAATTTAAATTAAGAATAGTATTGAAAATTTCAATAAATATAAATTAATAATAGTGTGAATAAAAAAAAATATTTTATTTAAAAAAAAGCGTGGGGTGCTTTTTAAGATATTATCAAAATGATAATCACTCTACTCATATCTGTCAATAAAATATTTATAACAAATAATAAAATATTTGTCGCGATTCTCAAGATCGATTTTTTTTGGAATCGTACATCCCTAGTTTGAGGTTTGTTATCGAATATTATTGGGTTTTAGGCTAATTAACGGAAGTTATAGGCAAATTATAAAGACCGATATACCTCCTGATAACACTAACTTGACGTGAAACGAAATTTCCTACTTTGAGTTATAATTAAAATACTTGTTAGGTAATTCTGATAATCTCGTTAGCGAATTTCTGGGATTTCCGGTGGCTAACAAGGAAAAATAGGACAAGCGATTCAAAAATACTGAAAATATATAGTGTATAAATATGTAATACTGTCAAGATGTTTATGACTAATTTTTGATACGCTGAAAAAATAGTTTTTTTAGATTTGTAGTTATAGGTAACTAATAGGTAATCGCTCGCTTTGCCAACTCTTTCCGTCAAGTTTGCTTCAAATTGCGGATGTAGATTGACAGTAAGTTATAGGTAAGGTGGCTATCAGGGTACGATGTTATTTATAAACAAACGTGTCCTGACATAAGTCACGTAAGCCAAATTTGAAGAAATCTATTGAAGTATATGTTATTAAATCTAACGAATCTTGTCCGAAAAGAGCATTTGACTGTAATTCGTCAGCCTATAAAGTATCTACGCATTAAAATATTTCCACAAAATTACGATGAAAAATCTGAACAATAGTGGAATCAATGTACACAATATATAAAGATATGCAGTCTTTTGGGTTTTTTATTTTATTAATTGCAATTATTAATCGCAAGTGCGCAACTAACTGTTAGTATAGAATTATATATATTTTCATGCTTATGATATATTTGACCAATCACGTTACAAATATTTTATATTTTTCATCTAAATTATACTTATGGATTTTTTTAATTCAAAGAACCAGATTTCTTTTTTAATGTTTATTATTATATTTTTATCTCTTAGCATACAAAATATATTTGTTCAAAATTTTAATTCTAATTTTAAAAAGCTATATACTTCAAAATCTATTCATCAATCCTTCTACAACAATACATTTGTAATAAACCATCTGTTTACTATCTAAATTCACTCTTATCAGAACCACACAACCCCCATGAAAAAAAAATATATAAAAAATATATTTTAAAATATAAAAATTATATATTTTAAATATATGAAAAATACATATATAAATTTATATATATATATATATATATATATATATATATATATATATATATATATATATATATATATATATATATATATATATATATATATATATATATATATATATATTTATGCATGTTTGGTTTTTGTATTTATGCATGTTGATTCAGGCCCTTTTAGGAGGGGCATTGCTTTTACCAACTGCTTTTGTACCAGACAGTTGGTAAAAGTGACCTATTGGCCTAACGTATCACTACCATCGTGTCTACTAGATGGTAGAGTACTACAATGCCTTGTCCGGTTTCGTTATTACTACTTCGGTCTTCTCTGCTACAAAATCATTAAAATTTGTAGTTTTAGTAATCCGTTCTAAGGGTACGGCAAGAGTAAAACTTGGGGATGTGGCGCTACATTCATCATGGAACTTCAAATGTAATGCTTGCGTGGTTGTCCATATAGCACAATGATAACATTAAATGCAGAACTTTATCGGCTATCTTAGGTACCCCATAAACCTACAATAATATTGCGCAATACTTTTATTGTGCAATAAAATTGGAATCAAAGGAGGTTGATTCCAAACGTTCAATAAATTCACTCAATAAAATTGACAAACCAATCTGCGGCCCTACCATGAACTCTTATAGCAGGTCAATTTTAGCCGATAATTAAACTGTCCTGCTATTTCGTACCATGAAAGCGTTATCTAACAGGCCAGTCAGTGACCACGTGACCTATGCCGGCGAGCGATCGTTTTACTATTCAAACCAACTTCTGCCCTGCGTTAGCGTACCATGAAGTGTTTTTGTCAGACCGAAATCGATATTTGAACTGCTAAAGTGTCATAATATTGCCGGTCACTTGCAGGTGGAAAAAAGTAACTTTTATTGGATTGCTTTGTCTTAAATGTACTGTAAACGTAGGTATTTTTTATTATTACTGCTATTCCTAGCCCTAGTCCTATTAGGAATTTATACTGTATATTTTTTGACATTAACTGTGTTTTAGAAAAATATTGATATTGGTATAAAATAAAGTACCTAATTCAATACTTCTAAATAAAGTTATTTATTTATTATTTAATATTTACTTACTTTTAAAAGCATTTTTTATTTATTTTTCATTTTAGATAAAAAAAGTAAAGTATAGTATAGGTATCCGGGACCTCATGTGATCAACTCCGACCCCGGACCACTAGACCACAGAGGAGATACACATAAATTTAGATGTGTGATGAAAATTAACGTTTTGAGTGTGCACTTTTATTGAATCCCGTTGCAATATCTTTATGAGTATTTAAAATGTCTCATAAAACTTCCAATTGTTCATTGAATATATTGATATCATACGATCGTTTTGCTTCCGATATCAATCACGTTCATGAAATCAATGTGTAATTTTAAGCTTTAAAATAGTCACAAACTATTCCAAAACTCTAATATCAACAAATCAAGACGTACTCAAGAAATTTAAAAACCGCGCTCATAACATAAATGTCTTTATTAAACAGTTCAAGGTCAAGTGTAATATTCCCAGAGTTGCGTTTTTTAATGAATGCCGCTTAACAAATATTACGTGGTTTACTTTATGTTCCATATTTTTTACGTAGACTTTAAATAACTTAAAACTTGATCTCTTTTGCCAATTTGTATTCTTAAATTCAAGATTTCTAATTAAAATGCATTAATAATAATAACTTTATATTAAAATTTGAAAATCGGCAAGTTATGTGTTTCTCAACGTTAATTTGATATGTTCTGCCAGAGATAATGTTACCGGCCAGAAGACGACGCATTGCAGGTCAACAAAAATTAGTTCATGGTACGATAGTAAAACCTGACAGGTTAATACTCATAGTTGAACTGCCTGGAACTTGACAAGTATTATAAGAGTTCATGGTAGGCCCTCTGATCAATATTATCGTGCGAGCAACATGTCTGACGATGAAGTTTTGGTGGCAACCATGCTGGTGATTTTCGATAAATAAATTACTATACAATTCTATACACTCAAGTAAAAATTCCCATTCTTTATCTTTTATAGCATTCTTGCTCGCCATTTTGCTTAAATTTACGACATGACCATATATTAAACACCATGGATGACCGAACGCGACCGCTCCAAACTCTGAAGTGACAAATATTTTTGCAATGTTAAGCGTACACAATGCAAAAAAATTGCACAATAAAAATTAAACACGCTCAAACTTTCGTTCAATCTTTGTGCAATCTTCAATACTAACCCTAAACGGTCAATAATATTGCATACGTAATACTGCGCAATATTATTGTTGGTCTATAGGGCGCCTTAGACTAAAACCGGGAAAACACAGGAATAATTATAGCAATGGTATAAATAATAATAGGTATAAAAAATGTATAGGTTTAAGTAAAATCTGGGCGAACTTTGCCAACTACTACTTAGTTACGTTGGCGTTGGCACCATTGGGCAATCGTTCGCCTTATATGAACTGCTAGGTAAAATATAAAAGGCAGTTCGGACCAGTACGAAATGAGCACATGGAATTATTTAAAAAAACATAAAACTAAATTGTGTACTTACTTCAAATAAAATATTTTTGTAAACAGTCTGAACTGTTCTTTTCCAAGGCTACACTACAAATATGCACATACCTTGACCTTCATACGTTATAAACGCAATGCTGATCAGAAAGCGAAGAGTTTTCCATATAACCACTGACCTACCATGTTAATAATTGACCAGTAGCTATCAATTTGTTAACTCAAGTGTATACGAATAAATGTGTATAATATGTAATTCAAGCAATTGCAAATGTAATAACTTTGATTAGATTAAATTCTCTTTGTTATTATTACATTAATGTGTTTATTGTAGTTGCGTTTTCTGAGTAAAAATCAATAACAAAACTTTTTAAATTTAAACCAGTCCGGCGGCTAATTCACGATCTTTATAATAATAATACGTAAAGCAAATACTTTTTACGGCCATTAAGGGAATGGTGGATAAAAAAAATTGACACGATTAAAGTTTACATTGCGGGGGACTGAAATAATCTATATTTTTAAATCATATGCATAATAAATACATTAAATTGATACTAATTATCACAAAACTTGATAATATTGAATGTACAGAAATGCATGCAGATTTATATAGTAGTGCAGATTTAAAACTTGAAAAGTATTTATTAAATTTGATATAAATATCTGTCCGACTTAAATACAAACCAATTATCAACCGCTTATCTTAAAAAGAAATCGAAGTTTCGTTTCTTAATATACAGTATTTGAATGTCGGTCTCAGAAAATAAGGTTCACAAAAGGGAATTTATTCTAAGCCGATAAGGAACCAATTATACGGTACAAGACAAATTTAAATGTTATTATTAGATCACCAAAAAGACCTTACATAATAAGATTTTGCTGATTATTTAACGAAAGTTTTGAAGAAGTATTAATAAGCAGACAGGAGGAGATTACTATCGCTTATAAAAATTACAGATGTTAATCAAACTTAACTTTTTTTTATAGAAGAGGGGGCAAACGGACAGGAGGCTCAACTGATGGTAAGTGTAATCACTTACCATCATAGACAGTTACACTACCAGGCGTCTTGTAATTGCGTTGCTGGCCTTTTAAGAATGATTCTTGAAGGTCCCTACCCTAAGTCGTATCCGTAACTGATTGTGTGGCAGGAATGCAATAGCATGTATAAATTTTAAACTAACGCGTTCTACTATAATTTTTAAAAATATAAATGGGTCAAAAACGCGTACATATATAGAACTTACTTGTAAAGCTCGACGTTTTGGCCAAGTTACATTGACCGTGGTCACGAGCGGAGTCCGCTCGTAACGCGTTTTTGACCCGTTCATATTAAAAAAAAGCAATTGCATGTTTTTAAGTTTCCCACTAACTTGACTGTCCAATCTGGAACATGACTGCGACAAGCAATAATGTTATCTCATTAAAAAAGATTAGGCATTTGTTACAAACTCTTATGGGATGATACAGACCTCTACCAGCTAATAGTTACGATAGCAGCGGCACGTTTGATTTTCGTTCAAATTCTTCAAACCATGGAGTAGAAAATTTGACCGTATATTCTAAATAGGGCTTTGTTTAATACTGGTAAAATAAAAACCAATTAATTTTTAGGTTTGATAGAGGGTGTTGTACAAAGACAGATGATAGAGCAAGATAAAATTATTACAACTTAGAAACATATACGCAAAATCAACGCCAAAGTCGACAAAAAGTAGACGAAGTATAAAATGTCTGTTTAATCAAAACATTATTATATGCAGCTTGTAAGAGGTCTACTGAATATTGAAACCACAGATTTTGACCATGATTCGAGATAAAAAAGATTCTGAGGTAAAAACCACTGCAAAATTTGTGTAGGAAATTTTTGATGTTTGACGATTTTTTAAACCTTCATTTTGTATAATTTGATTTATATACGAGTTGCAGCATGCGGCCCGCTGCATTATAAAATTTTTTGACTAATCCATCACCTAATTACCTAATTTTTTCGGGATAAAAGTAACCTCTTTGCTATTCCAGGTCAAATCTGTTCGGTAGTTTTTACGTGACTGAGTAACAAACATCTATCCATCCAAACACCCAAACATCCAAATTTTCGCATTTATAATATTAATATAGATATAGATTATACAATGATTTTTCTAAAAAATAATAAAATATAAGGAAATATAAAAATAAGCAATGTATTATGCGCCATATGCTGCGCAAAATAAACGCCTGCTTTGAGGAGGAGTTTTAAAAAATATGTAAAATAAGTTTTATTGAATAAAATACTTCTAATTTATAATTTCTGAACGTCCGATCCGATCTGACCGTCCCTTGCATGTTGTATATTATCTACAAGCATTTATTAAAGCAGCTATACGGGGCAGCTATACGGTACCTGCCCAACACCATGTCTGAAATGTTAAAACATACACTACATAACATACAATCTTGTATTGATCCAGACTCCTTTGAGGAATAGACCATCTACTAGGCAGTTAGGCTAGGCAGTTCGTAAGAGATGGACGATTGGTTATGCGAGTCACTACCATCGTAGCTATAAGGTAATAGAATGCTGCATTGTTTCACCCGAGTCTTGTACTACCATCTTACCTATTCCTGCCACAATAGCGTCAATGCTAGTCTCTGTTGTATTCTAGTTTGAACGGTATGGTAGTATTTATGTAAGTGGCATCAACATCTCGCTACACGGATAGCAACGCACGATTAACATCTTTGGTGTCTATAGGGGATGGTTGTCTCTTTCCTTCAGGAGAGCCATCTGCTTGTTTGCTATCTTATAATATGAAAACTGATGAAATAAAATCACTCCAAAAGTATTCCTTGAACCTTAGCTTCTTCTTCAATACGATAAAATAGCAGCATAGGCAGATTTCTATTTTTTTACTATATATCTACAAACGTTTGACATTTGCTCATATGAGCGGTTACGCATTTCGCGCATATTCTCAATACAGTGTCTGTTAGTATTTGTGTGATATGTACATACCGTGATACATACAATCACGTACTATTTTAGTAAACTTACAGCTGATTACATAACAAAAGTGAAATCAAAATTCATAAGTTTATATTAGACAAAATAACATTTCAAAGTTCTCCAGGGACAGTAAGTATTGGTGAAAACTTATTCTATTAAGCCTATTTCCATAGCTTTGAATATTTATAACGCTTTGAAACCACTTCAAATCTTGGAAAATAAATTAACTTATTCTGTTTTAAGTTATGTATTAAGATTTTTTATTCAACATCTTTATAAAATATATAAATTTGGTACAAACGACGTGCACCGTAGACCTCTGCGTAATTAAACTAAAATGGCAGTGGGCTGGCCAGTGGCCAATCTAATAAACCGTGGTCCCAGACTTTTTTTATTTTTGATTTATTAATCAAAAATAAAAAAGTCTGGGATGACTTTTTTTATTTTTGATTTATTAATCAAAAATAAAAAAGTCTGGGATGGTTTTCCGCTGCATTTTCTGAACATCACTGAAGCTGAATTTTCGTAAACGATTTCGTTTTGATGAGACGACCATCTTTTCTTTCTTCGAAGAATCTCGAATCGGGTAACCTATAAAGGGGGCTTTAAAGTTTAAACGTGTTAATTTGTAGAAGGAAAAATATTGATTAATAACAATTCATTTTTTAATTTGATTGCTTGACTATTTAAAGAAAACTACTTTTATCCTACACAAGTTTTTCTGACGAGTCCTGCAGACTAAAGATGTTGAAATTATAAGATTTATAAATTAAATAATAACAACTTAATTTTAACACAATATCTTGGTAATTATTATTATAATTCAAGGGTAAATTTATCCCATACACAAAGTGGAAATTTTTCTTAGTCCGACACTCTAAAGTTGCAGTCTTTGCGGCTACAATTTTCTTTTTTTACCCATCTTTATCACTTGCCCGATTTGAGATTTTATGAAGATAGGAAAGATAAGCGCCTCGTCAAAACGAATCTGTTCACAAAATTTCAGCTTGTTATTAATCAAATATAAAAATGTTTTTGTGAACAAGCTCGTAAAAGCTTTAACAATATTTTTTTTTCCTAATGTGAAAAAATTAAACAAAAAACGTCCGATCAATGATATAATTTACTAGCTGACCCGCGCAGCTTCGCCTGCGAGTAGATTAACATGTCGTCAAGATAGCTTTTCACACAAATTTCATCCCCTATTTCAACCCTTTAAGGATTGATTTTTGAAAAAAAATTAGCATACGTTTTACCCCGTCTCTTCAACCACTTCTATGCCAAATTTTATGAAAATCCGCCCAGCGGCTTAGCCGTGAAATCGTAACAGACAGACAGACAGACTTTCGCATCACTACATAGTATGAAATAAAATCGCTTTCTCTGTCTGTCCCTATGTCCCTATGTATGCTTAAATCTTTAAAACTACGCAACGGATTTTGATGCGTTTTTTTAATAGATAGATTGATTCTTGAGGAAGGTTTTAGTATATAAACCTTTCCGATATTCCCACGGCAACAAAAGCTACGCGGGTGAAACCGCGTGCAGGTTGCTAGTTTATAATATAAGTATGTTATGCATTTGGCATCAACACCCCGCCACAAGGATAAGAACAACGCACCGTTTACATCTTCGGTATAGGCGATTATTGTCTCGTTCTATTGGAGCCATCTGCTTGTTTGCTATCTTATAATATATCACCGCCCCGTTGGTTGAGACGTTAGCGACCCTGACTACGCAATCGACAGGGCTCGGGTTCGATCCCCGACAAGGACAAGCATTTATGTGATGAGCCTAGACGTTTGTAATTCTGGGTTTGGGTGTTTATTACGTATGTAACAGGATATATATACATACACATATATGTGTATATATATATATATATATATATATATATATATATATATATATATATATATATATATATATACTAGCTGTGCCCGCTAATAATTTGCTTACTTTGGGGTTACATCAATAAGTGTAATCTGTCCTGTTAATATTTATTATATTTCTTTATTTATTTAATATATATAAAAAAATCCGATTTAATTTTATTTTGGCCTATCTCGTAAAAAACTTCAATAATATTTTTTTGGCCTAGCCTGAAAAATAAAATAAAATACGTTCTTTCAATGTTATCCTATCTAAGCTTATTATAGCCTAACTTGTATATATATTATACGATGTAATTGTGTTCGTTATGTATCAAATAACAAGCGGCTCTAATATCAACGCAACAGGAGGTAATGCCATGAAGTAGGCGTTTTACCTTCTATATTTACGATAACAAGCTACCTAAGTAAAACTTTGATGCCTTATAAATGTATTTAAAGGGAGAAATATTTGTCAAAAAAATATATATATATATTGATACTTGAAATTCTACTCCGTGTTGGTCCTGGTTCCTAAAAAGAATGAGCCAACTGCTGTTCTGCTAGGCAGGTCGGCAGGCAGATTTCGATTTGTGAGTTGGAAATTTCTCCATCTACTAAAAATCAATAATTTTTTTTAGCCAAAATGTTTGTCATTTGATTTTTTAAAATTGCACTCCCTACCCCTTACAGGGGGTTGGGGTCGCAGGTTGATTTTGGCATTGTTGGATAGAATTTCAAAAAATATTAAACACGTGTTTTTTTGGTTTTCATTTTTTTTAACTTCCCAGTGTTCTGACTGGACGGGTGGTCTGGAACACCCTATATACACCGATACTCAATAGTTATTATAGAAATATGCTAAGCATTTACAAACATTAACATAATATAAAATACACACATATACAAAATTAAGTATTTAAAATTTGATAGATTCACGCATAAAACCAGTAAATATGAATTTTATGGTTGTACATATAAAAATGTGGTCAAATTTAAAAATTTTGAAATAATTATTGAATGAGTACATCTCGTCGGGGTATAATAAAAAATATACAAAATCGGACTACTCTGTAAAATGTTACGCGTGGTTTAACATAAACAATGTACGCGTCGAATTGAGAACCTTCTCCGTTTGTACGTCGGATGAAAATACATAAAATAGAATTATAATAAACATAGTACTCGTAGTAATTTAAAATGCAGAGTAATATATTCAACACCCATACGTAAGTTATGCAAAAATACATTGCCAGTTTAAAAAAAAAAACACCCTAAATCGAGCAAATAAGGCCAGGTAAATGGGCATACTACATATTGTCCTTTGATACGCAAATTAGTTCGGCCCTTTGCAATAAAGTTAAATTGCTTTCAGTTATTTTAAGCCTTTGATCATTGATACATTTCCGTATGATTTACCAAAAGAGCTTAGAAATAAAATACTACAAAGGTAGTTTTACTGTAGGTAATTGTGGCATATCGCTCATGAGAAAATATATAATTGTTAAGGTCGAATTAAAAAAAAATGCGGAAGTTAGTCCTTACTTGACTTTGACTCACCAGTTTCTTAGCTGATCGGAGCATTAAGGTCGTAGTCGACGGTGCATGCTCCGACCTTAAACCTATCAATGCTGATGTTCCCCAAGGCTGCGTGCTATCACTGACACTGTTTCTTCTGCATATCAATGATATGTTGCGAATTAGTAAGATACATTGCTATGCGGACGACAGTACTGGTGATGCTACATACTCCGGCCATAGCGGTATTTCTCGGGAACACGTCGAAGAGGGCCGGAACAAGCTCGTGTCTGAACTCGAAAATCAACTAACCGATGTCTCAGAATGGGGTCGTCAAAACCTTATTACATTTAACCCCAAAAAGACGCAGCAGCAGCAACAGACCGCAAAAAAAACAGCCTTTGTCGTATCACCTTAGTTCGAAAACATTCTCCTGATAGCTTCAGCCAGTATTGGAATTCTGGGAGTTGACATATCGAACAACGTTCAGTTCCGCGGTCATTTGGAAGGGAATGCTAAACTAGCCTCCAAAAAGCTAGGTGTACTCACTAGAGCAAAGCAGAACTTCATGCCAGCCCATTACCTCCAACTTTACAAGGCCCAAATTCGACCTCATATGGTACATAGTACTGTTCTCACCTCTGGGCCGGAGCTCCTCAGTACCAGCTTCTTGCTCTTGATCGCATTCAACGTTCGACGACCAGGCTATTTCTAATCGGCTTGACTCTTTGGCGTTACGCAGAGATGTAGGTTCGCTCTGCATCTTTTACCGTATTTATCATGGGCAGTGTTCCGAAGAGTTGTTTGGACTAATTCCTGCCGCTGGATTCCATCATCGGACATCGCGTCAAATATAAAGTTCCATCCTCTCCACCTCGATGTCTAGAAATCCACAACCGTGCGCTTTTGTCGACACTTTTTGCCTCGCACTACTCCTTTGTGGAATCAATTACCCTCGGGGGTGTTTTCGAATGGATAATGGACCTTCAAGAAACGAGCTTATTCGTTCTTAAAAGGCCGACAACGCAGCTGCAATACCCCCGGTATTGCGGATGTCCATGGGCAGCGGTGATCACTTACCATCAGGTGCACCATCTGCTCGTTTGCCCTCTCTACTATAATAAAAAAAAAGTCGTTAATGCCACTTGTATAAGTTTGCTAATTACCATACCCTCTAAACCGGAACACGACAATGACACTATTGCGGCAGGAATAGGTAAGGCAGTGACACCAGACCTGGGCGAGACAATGCAAAACTCCCATCGAGTACCCCCGTGCCTAGAAAACGGTGCTCCATCGACTAGGAACTTGCCTAATTTGTTACATAATCGTTAGTTGTTTTAAAATGAGAACTCTACCAGACTTGTTAAAGAAATATGCAATAGTTATAAAAAGCCCATTCGATCCGAAATGAGCCAATAGGCAGGTCATGATATTATCAAATGTAATAATAATATTAAACAAATTTTTAAAATATTATCTTATTAGAAAACGCTCGTATTTTGTTTAATTTCGTTAAAACTTTACGGATATTTTGAGTCGGACGACACTACGTTGACTGTCACATCACAGCCACTTTTTAATGTTGCGAACTCAGGCAGTCGCCTCTGTGTTGTATGTGTTTTAGTTTCCCGGCCGACATTTTGTGTTGCCATATTAATTATGGCAATATGGCAAATACTCGAAATAAAATTTAAGGTTGATTATATGGAATGATATAAATAATAGCATAAAACTAAGTATATGATTAGAGGAATATATAATTTGTATGAGAACAGGTTTTTATTGTTTTATGTTTTATCACTTATCTTGTGCTACGAAAAACTTTAAAATAATAAGTCTAGCGACCAGCATAATCGACGGAATCGATTACAAAGCAAAGAAGAATTTTGCCACATTGTACCAAGCGACATGTTGTTCAGTATGATAGAGCTTGCCGAGCAGAAGCAAGGTCGCAGGTTCTTTTTTGTCATTTACTTATAATTTTACTCAGAGAGTAAAAGTTTAGAGACGTTTACAATTTTAGATAAGGGTCAGTTACGTCGACTGACCCTTACCTAAAATTATGAGTCAGTGACTCTTCAATAAAAATCACTTTAATCAACTTGGGGCGGTTGTCCAAATTCAGGTTAAAATGTAATCGGGGTTAGCTATGAAAATTAAAACCTGCAGTTTTAGTAACTGCTCAAAATCCGCGGTCGACAGCTTTACGTACTAATGAAGGAACTCCAATACTCCGAAAAGGTACAAAAGGATCCCGGTTATCGTAAGAAATAATCGATAAATATTAAGTCGGTAAAACGCGGCGATGAGGATCACTACCCATCTCGACAATCAATGAAACAGTGATCACCACGACGTTTATCGATTATCGAGATGGGCGGAGAGACGTATATTGACGTTTAGTTCTCTCTAACTTACAATGGGGATAGCTGTCATTATATTTATTTTGAAAATACTCTTTATTCGGCCTGAAACTCAAACCATAAATCTCACGAGCTTTTTTCAAGAATAAGACATATCTACAATCTACCAGGCAGTTCTTAAAAGGAAAATTGATCATACATCACATTACCTACTACCTACTAGGTACTAGAGTTCTCGCCACATGGATTGCAATGTACCATGAATATTGGTGGTGTCTACAGGCGACGATGTCTCTTTCCATCAGAAGAAGCATCGGTTTTTTACTATATTATAACATAAAAGAAAATTTATTAGAGAAATGAGGCAATTTTCATAACTTTTACAGCAATAAGGTTTCATTTCAATCTGTCGTCTTTTAAATATAATTTTGAAGAGTAAGCACCAGGCAACCTATATTTATGAGCTGTATAAGACAAACTTTGTAATATAGACTTTATTGTTTAACATTATAAAATATGTGTATTGTTAAACAAGTGTTAATAACCGCAGTTTTGCAAGAGTCACACCTAAGCAAAACGGATTCGCAAACTTTAAAGTATCAGCAAAATATAAGCAGTAGATAAACGTGATTGGTTAAGTTCAGTTTGTTTTAGTTTATTGGAGTGATTAATTAATAAAATAAGTGAAGACATAACTTTTACTGTTAAAAAATAATTATGAACGTAAGTTTTTTACTTTTATTTTATGGTATTAAAACAATCTAATGGTTTACAGTTAATTTTTAAGTGAAAAATGTTTGGCCGCGTTGAGTAATTTTCCGTATGAGAAATACTTTTTTATTATATCATAAGATAGCAAACAAGCAGATGTATTTCCTGATGGAAAGACACAACTATCGCCTACAGACACCAAAGAAGTTAATGGTGCGTTGCTATCCGTGTGACAAGGTGCTGATGCCGCTCGCATAAGTTTAACGGCTACCTTACACTCTAAACTCGATACGACAGCGGTAAACACTGATGCTCTTGCAGCAGGAATAGGTAAGGCCGTGTTACTAGACCCGGGCGAGACAACGCAGTACTCTATCACTTAATAGCCAAGATGGTAGTGACTCGCATATAAAATCGTTAGCCTCTTACGAACTGGCACTGGCAGAACAACAGAAGACCTTTTTCTTGGTATTCTTCAAAAGGAGCCTGGAACAACACGGGGAAGTTCTGGGTTGGCGTCTCGCGATAGTATTAATTGTGCAGTTTTAGGGTAATTAGCGTAGGATAGTGTTGAAATTTTAGGGTAGAATAAGTAGGGAAGGGTTGAATATATAGTATGGTAAATATTCAAAATAAACATAATAATACTAAAGTTTTAAACTTAATTTTCTGTCGGCAGTCTTGAATTTTTGTACATTATCAAAACATATGCATCTACATTGCGTAACTGCTGCTGTTCTGCAACGAATATTTTTTTGTACTTATTTTTTTGTAAGTCAGATGTGTGATTAATTAGTAAACAATTTTGTATGTAATTCGTGTATGTGTCTGTCTGTTACCAACTAGTCGGACTAATCAATTTCAAAACAGTGAATTTTGAGAGGACATGCTTGTCTTATTCAAGTTTTCACAGCTAAGTATTATACTATGTTGAAATCTTTTCATAAGACTGTAATGAAAATAATTTCATCAATGCAAACAAATTTCACGTCCCACTTAGGAGACCTAACAAAAACAATTTACGAATACGTACAAATCGACTTTGTTATTCGATAGACAACTGAATTCTACCAATAATTAAATCCAACAAAGGTCATCAATGGTTTAATTTTTTTGTAAGTAGCGCAAATATGAACAGTTAATTACCCTACAGGTAATAACCTAATGGTTAAAATTTTGTTGATTTTATTGGTGTATTGGAATAAAGCGTTTATCACTAAAATCATAGAGGCATTGATATAAGAAACCTGACACTCAAAGCTGTCGCTAATTTCACTTAGGTAGTTATAGATATGGCAAAAACATATGTTTTTGCATATTCAACCTTAAACGCAAGATTAATAGTAGATTTTAAAAAGCAATGTAAGTACACAAAGTAATAAAATTGACAGTGACGCGATCGACGCGACTCTATCGATCGATATATATATATATATATATACGACAAGACGATAAATATCATCTATTTAATATTTCTAAAACTAGCTAAATATATCTTACTGCAACGTTTACTTATAGAATACGAAAACCCCTTTTTTCTAACCCATTTTTTGCATTAACATTTAGTAAAATAATTTATAATTAGCTGTTACTTGCGACTTTGTTTGCGTGGCCCGAAACTATTACTTCTCTTTTCTTAGATTTCTTAGACACGTAAAAAAGTAGCCTATGTGGTACATGCATAGTGCAGCCTTCTAATAAAAAAGAAATTGTTAAGATCGCTCCAGTAGTTTTTGGAGTTTATTTGTTACAAACACACAAAAGGATCTGTAATGTAGTTGACCCTGCAGGCCATTTCTGAAACTTCCCGCTAAGTTAAGGTATTTTAATCTCAAAGAAATAAAAAAATTAACCTAAGCAAAAAAAAATTAGCCTAAGCAAAAAAAGAGTTAAAAATCTAAAATTTGTAAAAATGACAGTAGGTATATTATAATTTTCGGAAAGATGTATATTTTCAAAATGATGATTGATTTTGATCTTTCGAATGGTATTCAACGCATCTTTTGAGCTCTAAATCATTAGGTTAATAAGGGTTTCTAGTTTACTTCGGAACCCTAAAAATATCGAAATAATGTCAAAAAAACTTTTTTCAAAAGTTTTCGAAATTGATAAATCTCGAACAAAGCAATTTCAAGATTTTAGATCAAACATTCTAATCTGATTTACGGTATTTGACGCAGTTTAAAAGGAGAAGAGCTGACTAGATTCTGAAACAAATTGATACATTAACCTGAAAGGTATTTTAAAAATACGAAGTAAGTTTACTGTAAACAATAATTACTAAGTAATTTTAATATTTGAAAAGCTGTAACTTTTGAAAATTTTATGCGATTTTAATTTTATACGTAGTTTTAAAAGTACTAAAATGTTATAGAATTTCAAAAAAAGATTGTTTGAAAATTGTTGAAGTATGTCGAAAACCCTTTTTTCGATATTTTTGGTCAACGATAACTCCCGAACGGCTAAGCCAATATTGATGTGATTTATATATTTGACGCATTTTTTGAGGAATAGAGCTGATTAGATCTTGTACTCAATCGGCATATTAATAAGAAAGTTATATTATAAAAATACTGTTTCACCAAAATTTTTTATGTTTTTATCAAAATTTCTTAATATTTTCTGAACCGAATTGGTTAAAATTTTAAGTTTTCTTAATTTTAAGTAAAGTCTAAGATGAGAGGAATCCAATCGAATGTCATCAACCGCGTCTCGATCGGTCAAGCCCTTCAAAATCTATGATATGTTTACATACACAAATACACACACACACACACACACACACACTCATACATATATACAGACGTACTGACGTTATCGTAAAATTAGTCAGAAAAGGTACCTAGGACCTCAAAACGTGGAGATCTGGTGAAAACTCGATTTTCGAATATCGGGGCAAAATCAGTAACTTCCTTACCTACATACGTACTACGTATAGTACGTAGCAGGAATTTAAAAAAAACTAAATGTTTCTTCTTTATAATATGAAGGATATGTTGACAAGATATTAAGTGATAATTATTTTAAAAATGATAATACATAGTAATAAGGAATTTTATTTAAAAAAAATCTGTAATTGCACACACACATTTTTATGTCACAGAATGTCAAACGAGCAGTCGGTTCTCGTAATAGAAAAAAGACAATCATCAGTTCTTCTTGTGGGTTAATCTCAGAGATTAATGTATTACGTTAATACATAGTCGTTGGTTAAACCTCTATTTTATCGCACGCTACATAATAATATGACCTTTATATCTGAAGGTGGTCGGTGAGATGTACTCAAACAACATTTTCTTGTATTCAAATCTATATAATAATAAGTGGAAGAAAAGCTTTGGACCCATTTTTGGACAATTGCGTGAACGGTGGAATATGAAATTCTTGAATAATATGCATTCGGTCGGTGAGATGTACTCAAACAACATTTTCTTGTATTCAAATCTATATAATAATAAGTGGAAGAAAAGCTTTGGACCCATTTTTGGACAATTGCGTGAACGGTGGAATATGAAATTCTTGAATAATATGCATTAGAAAAACATTAAATTAATATAAATAAACAATACACACGCTACATTAATCTATATTAATATTATAAATGCGACGATGTTTGGATAGATGGATATTTGTTACTTAATCACGCAAAAACCACAAAACGGATTTAAATTAATTTTGGCACACATATAGAGAATAACCTGGAGTAGCACATAGGCTACTTTTTATTCTGGAAAAACTAGCGATCCCGCGGGAATCGTCAAAAACTTTTGTAAATGCAGCTGCACATTGCAGCTAGTGTGACTTGACAATATACACACATGTGCAGTGTTTACGGCTAAAGTTTGTTATCAAAGTTAAGATATTTTATTGTTTAGTATCGAATTTCGATCACAGGCGATCGTTATTACTACTACTATTAAATAGGTCTATTACAGATGTCAACAAAGAAGACTAGCTTTTCCAGTCATGGATTTCAAAATCTTTTGGCTAGGATAGGTCTGGTTATCATACTTAACTTAATTTCAAGTAAGTACTTACAAATTAGATAAGCTTTAGTATAAAATTGCGAGTAACAGCGCATCTCGTCCAAATCTTGTGCGGTCCAAAATCTAAATCCGGTGCATCCGGTTTCTGGTTTTAAATTCCAGGAGTCATAAACAGGTTTATTCTATGACAAAATCGATTCAGGGAGTTGTTCGTGCTAGGCTCTCAGAAGAGCCCATAGTTGAGTAAAGTATATAAGCTTTCCATTCAATTTCTTTCTTAAAGATATTTTTGTGGCGGAACAGGCATGAAAATAGCAGTGAAATCAAATAAAATAAGAAAAAAAAACTCTGCGTGGGATGATGCGATCGTTAAGGAAGGGACAACAATTCTTTCAACATCATGTTGTATCATTAAAAATATATAAATCGAGTATAAGAGTGACTGGATTGTTTTCTTAATATTATAATATTTTCGACAATATATACAAGCTATTACACGCGACTTCGTTCGCGTGATCCAAAATCATTATTTCTTTTTGCTCATTTGGGTAAAAAACAAGCCTATGATCTACGCTATAAACTTCTCTATCTTTCAGTAAAAGTTCCATCAAATTCGGACCAACCGTTCAAGAAATTTCCCCGTAAATCTCCTCGTCCACGGCGATTTTTTTGTAGCGATGTTATGGCGCGTTTACTAAGCGCGCGACATCATTGCTACTAACGCGCATTAGTCGCATTTGCAACGCAGTGCAGTAGCGACGCCAACGCGCTACTGCATCGCAACTGTGACGATGCAAACGCGCCGCCGTATCGGACATTATCGGAATATTGACACTGCTTTTGATACTTACACTTTAGCTGCTTACGCGACAGTATCGCTACTGCAGCGCTACAAAAGTCGCAGTGGGCGAGGTGCCTAAAAAAGGATGACAGGCAGACAGACCGAAATTTAAAAAAAATGGTTGTTTAGGTATAAAACCTAGTTAGTTTAAGATCACAGACAGCCAACTTCAATTTTATTTATATGTATAGATTAACCATAATATATTATTATATAATAATGCTCTATATTATTATATTATCAAAATTAGACAGATTGAACCAAATGTTAATGGATGTTTTTATTCGTGTAAATACTACGAATATTTTCATATTTCAGAAAAAAAGTGTATCCGAAATCTTATAGACAGTAAAGATCACGAAAGTTGTAAACCGGTAATATGTTGTCATATTAACAATTTATAAATGAATCGAGTATAAAAATGACTGGAATATTTTCTAAATATATTAATTGATTACTTAGTCCGCATTGTGATGGGCAACTACGGAACCTTAGATTGCGAGTGGCCTGACGAGTTATTTAAAATACGATTTTTTCTGTACTGAATGCTTGTTTAAATATTTTTTTATTTCAGATGACGGTAGAAAACGTGGTTGAAAAAAACACAGTCGGAAAACTTCCAATGAGTTTAGCTGAATCCGCATGTAATGGTAATATTTAAAGCTAAGATATGGATATAATATAATGATAACGTTAGATAGCAAACAAGTAAAAGTATTCTTTTGGTGGTGCGATAAAATCACATTCTATATAGGATGTGGTAAGAGAAAATCATATTCTATATATGATAAAAGTCTGTATATTACGTGACGAAAAATTTGTATTCCTTTTTAAGACAATTACGTGAACAAAGAGGTATTAAATTTGGGACAGTAAAGTTTATAGCGGAAGACTGCAGACACATTATACCTTAAAATAATAAGCATTAGAAATACAATCTAATTTATAAAATTCTCCTGTCGTATCAAACTCCTCCAAAACGGCTCGACTGATTCTTAAGAAATTTTGTGTGCATATTGGACAGGTTTGAGAATCGGTTAACATCTATTTTTCATACTCCTAAATTTCAAGTGAGGCCCACCACAAATTTTTTTTTGACAAAATTTTTGTTTTTATTTTTTATAGTTCAGCGTTGAAAAATACATAGAATTCTAAATTTTCATCCTTCTAACATCAACCCCAATTTATTATTTAATAATTTATACGGCGAAATAACGTTTGCCGGGTCAGATAATAAATTAATCATAAAAATAACCATTACACACACTACATTCATGTGGCATATATGATAATATACCACATGTATAATATACTATTTTCGTTACAGATAAAGGCTGTTGTCAAACTTAAGAGATAATATTGTTTAGCCTATGATCGAATTTCGGCTACAGGCGATCGCTAGTGTGTATTAACAAGCTTAGTTGGCGTATTCTTTAACTTGTTTTATTTCTTCCTTATGAACCTCAGAAATGGTTTGTTAAATTTTTATTTCGGAAAATATGTGTAATGTGTATATAGAAAGCAAGTCCATGCAGAATCGTTATTTATGCAAAAGATTCAACTAATTACTTACAGTAGGGGAGTCAAAGATGCTAAATGCGTAGTTACTCGAACATCGTAGGTACCTATTGGATTTTGTAGATTAAATTATAGAAAAAATAAAAGGTTATATAAAGTTTTTCATTTTAGTTGTTGAGAAAAAATCTACAGATAAAAAAAATGTTTAAAAAAATCTGTGACATGAAAACGCCACCTAAAATTTAGAACACCTGCCGTTTCGAGTGTTGCGTAAGGGAGTGGGAGGATCACAAAGTTGCAAAGAAAACGTTGTTTTGACATTCTCGAGCGCATCTGAATTTCTTTTTATTATAAAGGAAATGATGTAAGAGTAACGAAAAAAATATAATCTGACAATTTCCACAAGCCGAAGTTATTGGAATTTTGTTTTTTTTTCTGCCCTAGTTACCCGCGTCTATGTAAAGGGTTTACATTTGGTGAAGAGCCTCAACAGTATGCGAGGTACCTATATTGTTGAGGCATAGGAACCTCAACACGCTCGAGTAAATACAAAAATCCCCTCTTGGGCTCCCCTACTATTACTTAAGGAGAATAATATTGCGTGTGTATTAGGCTGGGCCATTTTAACTTTTTTTGAGTTTTCCCAGGAGCTTATTGCGGAAAGTATGCATAATGGCTTCAAATTAATGTGTGTTTTTCCATTCCGGTAAGTACTTCTGCCTCCGGATCGTACTTAAACTTTCGATTTTGGTAGTTTATAGGGCAATCTGCCATAAGGATATTATGTACTAAAAAATTAATTAAAATATTTTTTTAAAATCAAATTACAATGGTTTGATAGTCTACTTAACAGATACAATTTTGTTAAGTAGCCCCACTTACACGTTCGGGTTTGAGAGGTGAAGGGAGGGAGGTAAAATCAGCGCGTCATAACTAGCGCGCGGCTATTTTAGACTTTAGTAGCGCTGCGGCTTCATGAGAGAACAGTTGTGTTGTGCTATTTCGCTCGTTTAAGATGGATCGTACTCGTGAATACTGGAAATGTCCTTTATTTGGTGATACGTGTGAAATAAAAGGTAATATGTTGCCAACATACGAAGACGTAATGAAATACTATGAGTGAAACCGCCGCAAAATCAAATTTGACCGAGACACAAAGAAAGAACCTACCTACAAGGAAATAGAAACAATTGTCGTTGCAAAAATTACAGAAATATGGGGTAAAGCTTCTATTCCAACTATTCAACCTAAGGGAATAAAAGTGATGTTGAAATCATATCACCTCAAATGCAAAAATCTCCTTAAAATCTCATCCGAAAATTCCTGTAGAGAAATTAAAAGAGTTTCACTGCACTAGTAGAAAATTGTTTGATATTTCGTCTTGCAAATGTACGGATATCTCTCAATGTACTTGTCCTAAAGAAAAAAAAGTTCCTACACGAGAGCACAGCTTCCTAATCGACCAGCGATCGACAAGGAAAATGTTTATTGGAACCATTGACACTGCTACAACGGAAAAACTAACAAAAACATTAAACAGGAAATTACGCCAGCCAAATTCAAAGTTACAGCCTCAAAACGAAACCACAGAAGAGCCCAATCTTTATGTTTCATCTGAATCTGAAAGTACTTCGAGCATAACAGATATAGACGATAAATTCGAGTCACCGAAAAAAGTTAAAACAACGGCACCTCTTATCAAAAAGCTCTCCTCTGAAATCGTGGTAGATTATGATTTGCTTTCAAAAACTTGTGACAGATATGGTGTCTCAGACAGAGCTGCGGCAGCCATTGCGTCAGCAGTGCTACATACTTCCAGTACAGAAGTTATTGATAAAAATCGGATTCGCCGAAAACGTGACCTATCAAGGAAATGCGCCGTAAAGCGAGCCAAAATCTTTGAAGTACCAGCTTCATACTTTGACGGAAGAGAAGATAAGACATTGATTGTGTCCAAAAAAGACGGACAAATGTATAGACAGAGCATTCTTGAAGAACACATTTCATTGATAAAAGAACCAGAAACAAAATTCTTAGGTTATATTGCACCAGATTCAGGCACTGCTGAATGCATAGAAGAATCCATCGTCAACTTTTTCCTAGAAGAAAATATTTCTATGGACACTTTGCTGGCAATAGGGTGTGATGGTACCAATGTGAATGTTGGTAAGCAAGGAGGCATTATTCGTCTGCTCGAAAAACGATTGAATAGACCGTTACAGTGGATCATCTGCCTTCTTCACATGAACGAACTGCCTTTTCGTCACTTATTCCTGCACATAGATGGAAAAACTTCGGGACCTCAAACACATTCAGGGCCAATTGGCAAATATCTAGAAAACTGTGAGAAGGGACCTATTGTAAAATTTCAACCCATTCATGCGGTGTTACCTGATGTATCAGCAGAAGATATGAGCTCTGACCAAAAATACCTGTACAATGTTGTATTAGCGGTAATAACAGGTGAATTCCCTTCTCATTTAGCAAACATATCGCCAGGAAAAATGTCCAATGCCAGATGGTTAACTCGCGCTAACAGAATTATGCGGTTATATGTTTCAATGGAATCACCTTCTCAAAACCTGATTGTTCTTGCAATGTACGTGGTCAAAGTTTACGCTCCAACTTGGTTCGCAATCAAAACACATCCATCCTGTAAAGATGGAACACGACATCTGTATCAACTCATAGCTGCCGCTAGGTACTTATCTACAGAACTGAAAGTAATAGTCGATCGGGTAATTAAGAGAAATGGTTACTTAGCTCACCCTGAGAATATATTGTTGGCTATGTTGACCGATTCACATCAGCACATCCGGGAATTGGGGGCTCGTCGCATTTTGAAAGCTCGAAACAACCAAGAAAATGGATTATGACTGTTCTAAATTCCTCCTTTAAACCTCGATGCATCGTTCTACATCAACCTTATTGACTAGCAAAATAATATCACTGAACCACCTATATTAAAATTGATATCCAATGAGGTCATCGAAAATTTTGTCGCACAAAAAGGAGAAAGTGACTTGCCTATTTTACGTTTGCCTTGCCACTCCCAAGCAGTTGAAAGAGCAGTTAAGACTGTTACCGAAGCTTCAGCCAAGCTAAGCACAAAAGGTTATATAAAAGCCCAAATTGAGTCCCGAAGAGCTATGCCAAAATTTGAAAGTAAACAAGATTTTCATACTAATTAAAACTTTTTTATGATGTCTATTATTATTTTTTTGTTTCATTTACACCTTTAATACATAAATAAGTATAACAACTTTTGGTTTTATTGATAAATAATGACTACTCCGTCTTTTATTTCACTGTAATAACTTATTATAAATCGCGCCTTTTTTTTATCTAGATTCCATTTCTTCAAGCCCCATCCGGGGGCAGAAAACGCAATTCTATCATAGCCATATTATGTATTCAATCAAATTATATCATTAGGCACCCTTTTCAAGATAAGCCCGGAAAAAAGCAAACATTTTTTTCCTCATACAAAAACGGCCCAGCCTAGTGTGTATGTACGTAAGCTTTCATTAGTCTCTAATAATTTAATTGAACGAGTATGCGGTAGCTTTGCAGAAAATATGATAAATAATTATGAAATTATAGTAAGTAATAAATAATATTATCGCGTGCGTCTGTCTCTAGTGGCCCGGTGCCGGTGTTGACCGCATGAGGTTGCGGGTTTGATTCCTTGGTCGGGTAATTGAAAAATATGTTTTTTTTTTCAGTTTTCTGATAAAAACGACATTTCCCGATATTAGAAAAGTGCCCGGTTGGCGATGGTGGCTTGCCACGTATCACATTGTGGGAAATATATTCGGCTAATCGTGGGTGCACTGATTGTACCTCTGCCTAACTCTAAGAAGATATGGGCGTGAAGATACTTTATTTCATTTTAAATTGGTAATATAATGTTTGTTACAGGGCGTGTTCGTTCTAAAAGAATATTTTTTTCTGCATTGCAAAAGATTCTGGTAATTTTGTTCATAGTTTTACTCACAATCGGTATATATGTTGCAATAACAAGATTTTTAATGACAAATGGTAAGTAAGTAATAATTATTTTTCTACGTAGGAATATAAAATATAAAATTCACAGACGATTGATGATGAAAACATGTAGATACGACGACTAGGAATATACCTATATTCAAATCATTATAATAATTAAGATTCTAAAGAAAACATAATAACCTTAATTAGATAACAATTTAGATTTTCTTATTCTAAGATTTCAGAGGAAAATACATCAAAATTCCAATAGAGCTTATTGTCCTATCTTTTTTTTTTCTTTGTATATCTGAGTAGTTTAAAGTTAAGACGTCAAAAAATAAGTAACTAAAGAATCTTTATATTGAAGTAGCTGAACCGTGCAGCTTCGCCCACGAGCATATTAATTTGACATCAATATAAGAAATTTCATATAATATTTCATCTCCTGTTTCACCATCTTAGGGGATGATTTTCAAAAATCTTTTCTTACTCTTCGTTCATCTCGTAAGAACAATCCCTGCGAAAAATTTCAGCCTTTTGATCTAAGGGTTTAGACTGGGCTTTGATGTAAGTCAGTGAGCCAATAATTTTATTTATGCCTGACACAGCAAAGCAAATACATACATACGTATTTATTTTCTCCTAAGTTTTCACGTATTCCTAAAGAAGAGTAGGGAGATGCTTTTGAGGTAGATAAGGCATGGCAAGGGGCCCATACCATGGTTTGTTCCGCTGGCCGTAAATATGGCCAGGTGATTATGTTTGGATTAGTTTAGATTAGTATTTGAATTGTTTAACGTTAGTTTATGGTGTCATTAATTTGAGACGTTCTCTTATTACCCTCATTTTCTTCACGTCACCACCTGCCATCAATCCCTACCGGGTAAAACCCCTAAGGGAGACCCAGGTCAAAATCAAAAGCAGAGTTATAATTTTGACCGGTATGGATGTATGTATCTTTGTACCCTCACACTTTCTACATAATGACTATTTGACAATACAGGTACTGTTAGAAGCATCTTGACCATACACTGCTAGTAGAATATGGGATGTTACATCAAATTGAATATGGTGGCCTCCAGTGAGCATAAAATCATAAACTATATATATTACAAACTGCAGCGTGCAGCCCGCTGCGTTATAAAGGCTTTTAACGAATCCCGCGAGATTACCTAATTTTACCGGGATAAAAAGTAGCTATTCCGGGTCATCATCTACCTGTGTACCAAATTTTATTCAAATTCGTTTAGTGCTTTTTGCGTGATTGAGTAAGAAACATCCATCTATCCATCCAAACATCCAAACTTTCACATTTATAGCCTATATCTATATATATAAAAATCAATTGCTGTTCGTTAGTCTCTGAATCGATTTGGCTAATTTTGATTTTAAAATATTCATGAGTGTTCAGGTTAGGTTTAAAAGTGAAAAATATAGTAAAAAAACGGAAAAGTAGACACAAAGCTGACAGAACCACGATTGCCGGGTCAGCTATATATTAATACAGATATATCTATTGTTATCAGTTGCTCACTGTTGTGCTTGTTTGTATACTTCGCTCAGAAATGTACATTTCTGATCAAAGTTTGTTTATGTCATTTCCATAACAAAACAATACATAATTCTAACATTACTAAGCGATCATAAGCTGCAGGCCAATGTGATATTATAACCATGGCTATCCTCTGAACGTCCCTAAGAATATGTCTTAAGTACATTAAAATATATTACATGTAATTTTTAATGTAATAGATGATAAATATTAAATAATTTGTATATCACAACTACTGTATAACTCGCAACTAAATAACTCATAAGTGTGTAAAAATTTGTACCTCACTCATAGAGGTTTAACAAAGACAATATATCAGTGAATTTATGATCAATTCGTTCCTTTTTTAACGCAATACGGAATAACTCTCAAACGAACACTTAGCCACAAATGAATAGCCGTCTTCAGTTTTATTGCCTCCCTATTGACAAAGGCGCTGCATTTTGTGCTTTATGCATATTATGAATCTGACAGAAATAGAATATGCGTATATTTATCTCAGAAATATAATTAGCCGAATATCATAAACATGATCTTTAAAAAAGTGAGTGCAAACATTAAGAAGGTATTGATGATATCAACATATATGTTCTTATTACCGATTTAAATCGAACGTTAGAATAAATCATACTACATTCATACTGAAAATATGATACATTTTTTTCCTTTAGACAAGTTGTTTATGTGTTTAATTTGATTACTCGTCAATATAAGACGATACTTTTAAGATACAAGTGGATCTTTTGGATAATGAACGCGTGGAAAAGTGTTTTTATATCTCAGGATAGCAAATAAGCAGACGATTCTCTTGACGAAAATATGTAACCATCGTGTGTAAACACGAAAGTTATTAATGTTGCTTTGTCATCCGTGAGACAGAGATCTAAAACTACAAATACATGTAAGGCCTCGGTTACACTTTGATTAGTACGTTTGAACATATGAGCGTTTACATGTGTTTTTTGCTTAATACTGAGCAACTGCATTAAACAATCGCACTCGCATTAATCAAAGTGTGACCGGGGCGTTAGTCAAAGCACGTCGACAATTGCAACTTTAAATAATAATAAACTTATGCACCAGTTCTACTTACAAAATGTTTCCCTTTGAGACATACGAATATTATTACGAGACGTAAATAAATACATTCTGTAGTTTCTAATAATCCATACTATGTTATAAATGCGAAAGTCTGTCAGTCTGTCTGTTATGCTTCCACGGCTAAACTACTAACCGATTATGATGAAATTTAGCAAGGAGATAATTAAAGACTCAGGGTCAATTATAAGCTACATAATGCTCAAAATCCAATATTTAAGGAGCTGAAATAGGTTGACCTATTGATATATGACATTACCCGCGGGCGAAGCTGAGTAGCTCGGCTATTTCACGATAGACATAAAAGTATATAAAGTATATTGAAATCGACTTTTGTTACATAGCTCGTATATGTAACATCGTGAATAATTTCATTTTAAAGACTATATTTGAGTATTTACAAAGCCTATAAATTTTACATAAGTTTTCATGATCCTGGAGAATGTAACAAAATAAAAGTATGGGAAATGTAATAAAAACTATTATTTTACTTGTACTTAAATTTTGTGCTTTATTTGATTTTCGAGACACAGTTTTTAGTTTTTACAAATGATTTATATTATGTTTCAGATAATGTGAAAACTTCACAAAGGATTGTTATATCAGATATTACAGAACCAATAGTACTTGGAGATGAAATAGAGCTAATTATTATAGCAAAAAATAAATCCAAGTCTAAAACACCTTTGTCGCGCAAACAACGGTATATAAAAACAAGGTCAACTATAAACGATAACAGCAAACGTGTAGTGAAATTTAAAGACAGTGAAATACAGAAAGCAAGAAAAATTATATCTGAACATCACATGCTTTGTAATGAAAATAATCATAAAGAAATATGTAAGGATTTAGTAACGAAATTAAAGTATTTAACACAACACGATTCAAATATATCTAGAATAAACAGCAAGTTACAGAACGAGGATGATAATACTATCGAAAAAAATCTCCAAAAAAATACTAATCCAACTAATAATCCTAATCAGAAAATCCAAAAAGATATTTTGAGGCCTACCAAAAGTGTTCCAGTTATAAAAAGTAATCATTATGAACCTTCAAATATTCATCCAAATTCGTATCATAATCATTACCATACTTACAGTAATTCACATCTTCCAATGACGGAAACTTGTTTGTTGGCACGAATGTTAAAACAAACCTACCCACATATACATGGTAATATCTTAGTTTACTTCTTTATATTTATAATTCTCGGTAAACTTTTTCATATTAATGTTCTTAGGAACTGTATATTAATTTGTTTTTCAGGCATTTATGACAGTCCTGCTGTGCATCACGAATATCAACAATCTTACCCCAGGTATGTTATAAACTTATTGTATTAACTGCAACTGGAACACGACAGTGGTATGCATTGACGTTAGGTGCGACAGGTGGTAAAGCGGTGGTAGCTATCATTGCTATAATTCATTTCAACATAGGTATGGAATTGTTAAGAAAATAAAGTGTTTATTACTCAGAAACAATGTGTTAGGGTATATGTTATTCAATGTAAGTCCATTGACAATTTGTAATAAGCCTTTGTTAAATATATCCCGAGGAACGTTTTTATCTAACTTAATTTAATTTGTAACTTTATTAAAACCACGGAAATTTTGTGAAAGAAATATATTCCGGATTCCTATAATCAACGATCCGTTATTCGTAGCAATAAAAATTAGCAGCCTATTTTTTCAATAATAACAAGATGTTGCACGTGTTGTTTGGACATGTGTAATTTGACGTTAGGAACAAACATTTTAGCTTACCTACGCCTTGGTAGAAAATGTTAGTACTTATAACTAAAACAGATCGTTTTATTAATATAAAAACAGGGTATTTATGACATATTCGTTTCATAGTAGGTTTTTTGATAGACTGCTCATGCCTTTTACGTGCACAACATTATTGAACAGGAATTGTCATTTATACAATATGAATTCAATGTGAAATTATATAATATTTTCACGGCTGTTAACAGGAATTAACAGCCGTGAAAATATTTAACGACTTGCCTTGATCTAAAACCTGCTTAATAGCAAGTTTAGCGAAGCCCTCAAAAAGCTAATAGAAATGTTTTTTACAAGGTATATGTCTATTTTAAATTTAAAAGGTGAAAATGTATTTTTTATGATATTTATTTAAGTATTTATTTTATTTATAACCAGCTTTTGCCAGCGACTTCGTCCGCGCGGACTTCGTTTACTCCGCACTGCTGTAGGTGATAGCGTGATAATAACAGCGTTTTACCTAACAATAAAACGCTTATTAAGCGATAACCTTATTTGAAGCCTATTATATATGAGAGAGCATACCTGTTGTTCCGTAACGAGTCGGTTTTTGCATCTGTACTCACTTTACATCATCTGTCATCAAAACGTCACTGTCCGCAATGGCGTGGGTGTAGGGCGCGCGCGCCAAATTGGTTCCCGCCAATGCGCGCGAGCTCACACCAGTCTGCTTCATTAGATATCATATTGCATTATTCTGTATACCTGTCCTCAGGCAGAACTGAAAGTTAGGCTTCAAATAAGGTTATCGCTTAATAAGCGTTTTATTGTTAGGTAAAACGCTGTTATTAAGCTTGGAACCGTTATTTGAAGCCTATTATATATGAGACCTGTTTGTTATCGCCTGGTGGACAGTTCCACGTTTGTTTGACATAATTTATTAAAGGCGCTTCTCACTAGGTGATAATCAAAAAAAAGAGAAAAAAAGAAAAAAAAAAGTATGAAAACAATATAACTGAAAGATGCTTAATCCTTTATTTATCTATCTATTTATGAGAATGATCAAAATATAAATATCAGATTATTTATATTATCACATTATTAATAGCAAAACATTATTAAATTAAAGTAAAACAAATTATTTGACGTGCTCATACTATAACACATAATACATAAATCACTAATGAAAAAGTAATATTTATACTAACACGAATCCCTAAGGGAATTTAATATGAAAATGAAAAGAAAGCAGGAAAAACTATTTTTGTCATAAAGGAAAACAACCGCGCAGTGAAAACTAGAATTAAACACTAAGCAGCGTTAAATAAGCGAGTTAGAGAATTTTCTTGACACGCTATTGGCTTAATCTCGCGGCGATAATACTTATGAAATGTGTTTTCTGCGCGCCAGTTACCACGAGCTAGAATCTCATCCAATGGGCAATTCTGGACCCAGCTTTTTGACGCCACTGCAGGTCGGACGCTGCCAGCACTTGCGTTAATCCCGGCTCGCAGTAACTCCTTTCTTATCCAGCCAGCAATATTTGATCGAGAAGCTTTCTTAGGTGTACCACCGATAGTTAGAAAGAGGCTATCTTCCTTACAACTGGCTCGTCTCTGACTGGATAAAGAGATAACTTTTTCTATCCAAAAAACCGGATCCAGTTCCTTACAATCCTCGTTAGGAAAAACACGCCATCCTGATTGCCGATGGTCTGAAGAATCTGTTTTTGATCCATATTTTGGCCAAAAGACAACAGAATTATCAATGAAACAACAATTTTCATCACCGATGGCTAATAGGGTCAAGTCATGAACTCTGCGGCCAGAACATAACAATAGTAGTATGGCTGCACGCGCAGAGCTCTCGTAAAGACTATTCATATCTGGGAATCTAGATTTCATTGAACTTACTAGTACATCTGTGTCCCAAATTGGCACTTTTTGAGGAGTAGGTTTTAATAATTTCAATGATCTCAAAGTCTGCCTTACTAGCAGATGGGAGCTTAATCGGTTTTCAAGATTCGGGTCACACAGTGTAGAAATTGCAGATTTATACAATAAAATGGTATTGTAGGCAAGACCTTGGCATTGGTGTAAATCTATCAAAAATCTAGCAAGATCTGCTCCTTTTGGTCTATTTACACTAACCGAATGTTTAACTGCCCAATCACACCATTTTTGCCAAGCAATACGGTAGGTCCTTAAAGACGAATGACGCCAACTTTGACGTAAAACTTCAATTTGACTCCGAGACCAATCCGTTAGGCTTTCAGTCCACCCCCACATTTCCATACTTCCAAGATAATTTCTGACACCCTCGACGGAGGATAACCTGTCGTTGCATCTATCAGATATTGATCGAGATGGTGTATTGCAAACGGGGCTTCTAGAGCCCGATTTTTGAGATCTGGACGCCAAAAGACTTTGTTCCACCGAGGGGCAACTATGAGGAATACTCCTGTTGCCGAGTTGAGATGCTGCAATACGCGAGGCATCAAAAATGGTGGAGGAAACACCCATGCTAATCGGTAATTCCATTTCTGACTGAAGGCATCGTGTAGATAGGCGTTTTGGTCCGTCATGTCTAGAGTGGCATAATTCGGTACAACATGAGCTACTGCAGATGCAAACAAGTCTATTTCTGGACGACCGAATTTGGCAAATATCACGCTCATTATTGTGGGAGTCAGGTGCCATTCCGGCGGCCCTGTCAGTCTTGAAAGGTGGTCGGCTTCTCCGTTGTATGGACCTGGTAAGTAATGAATTATGACATGGATTTTGTAAAGATCCAAAAATGTTATGATGTGACGAGTTAGGTCCATTAGGGTAAAAGACTTCATTCCACCTTCGTTCTTTATATAAGAGACAACTGTTTTGTTGTCGCTTTGGATCAATACAGTAGAACCTGCCAGGTGCTGAGCTTGGTCTTTGAGGACGTACCAAATTGCTAACATTTCCCGTAGATTGGAATGTAGTTCCATTTCTTCTAAAGTCCACCGTCCTGATAGCCTCAAGCTGTCCAGTTGAGCCCCCCATGCGATCCCTGAAGCATCGGTCACTAAATAATGTGAAACTTGAGGAGCGAATATCGGTGTGCTCCTTGTCGCATTGATTTGCCACCATTTTAACTCCTTTAAGGCCTGAGCTGGAATTCGACACCGAAAGCGTGGATTCAGTTGCAACAGAGCGTGGCATTGGTGTAGTAAGTTGCGGTGATTTAGCCGTCCTCTCGGGACCGGGAAGCTGGCGAAATTCAACATTCCAACTAAGCTTTGTATTTGACGCAAGTTGGCTATTCTTGCCTCGAGTAAAGCGGACACTTTTCGGAGAATGTCGCGACATTTTTGATGTGGTAAGTACTTTTGGTTTAAATGAGGGTCCCACATTACACCCAGATATTGAATAACTTTTTGTGGGGTTAACGAAGATTTGGGGTAGTTTATTTTCCAGCCCAGATACTCTAGTAGCCTTACTGCTTCCTGAGCTTGCCTTACGAGTTCCCGAGGATCCTGACTTACCAGTAAATAATCGTCTAAGTACACCACTACCCGGATCCCGCGATCTCGCATTAGTTGAGCTACCCAGTTTGTAAGCATCGCGAAGGTTTTCGGAGCACACGCTAGCCCAAAAGGTAGGCAAGTCATTTGATAAAGTTTCTTGTTGTAAATGAGCCGGAGAAACCGTCTGTGCTTCTCTGCTACGCTCAGATGAAAGTATGCGTTTGATAGATCTATTTTGACTAGCCAGTCTCGAGGTTGAAGAAAATTTGAGATTTTCTGCACATTTATTAGTCGAAATTTGTTTACGGCTACAAAGAAATTCAGATTCTTTAAATTGAAGATTGGGCGAACGGTGCCTTCTCTTTTTGGGATGAGAAACATCTGGGATATAAAGCTTGGGCTTAAGGCAGCGGGCTCCAAAACATTTTCGTGCAACATTTGATTTATGACATGATCCATTGCAGGTGATTCTGGAGTTTGAAAACGATGATTTGATAAATTTGGTATTACTAAGGGAGCCTTGGCTTTGAAAGGGATGCAAAAGTCTTGAATAATCCGTATTAATGCTTGCGGAGCTTTTAGTTCCTCCCACCGATCTATAAAATTCACCAATCTGCCCGCCCGAAAACCACTTATGTCAATACTTTCTCTTTTGAGGCCGTGGTTTAGATTGGGTAGTTTGTCTGCTTTGATTCCGATTGCCGTTGGCTATATAGTCATTGTGATGATAAGTACGTTTTCGATTCGAGGGTTCAACTTGTCTGCCAGTCTGTCTAGAATTATCTAGACGATAATAATCACGCCTTTGCATTTGATTATCATAGGGTAGCCCAGTGCCAGCCCTATTAAATAAATTATTTTGACGATTGCCAGAGTCAAAGGAATGCCTTATTCTGGTGTTAAACTGATCAGCCTGGGCATAACTAGGTAAGACTTGAGTTTGCCGTAAATGCTGTGCTTGTGCAGCAGCTTTATTTTTTGTAGGCGCGCGCGGCGGCCAACACACTTTTACAACACCCCCAGCTTTTTCGAACATCGCCGAAAGCTGATCCTTTTCAAACAGAAACTCTGTTGATGGTGGAATTTTTCGCAAACTCTCCTTCAGATACGCATCTTTTACCGAACGCAAAAGGACATCTCGCCTGTGTTGAATCAGTTCAGCCCTATGACCACAAGCCAATTGAAGCACATCACTATTGATTTTTTGGAATGATCCCTTGACAAAAACATCATTTATTTTATCCTGCAGGGATTTTGCCGATATTTCTCCTACGGAGTTAGCCCACAGAAGTATAGAATTAAACCCACTCTGCATCGCTTCATTTTGTTCAATGATGGCTCGGGTTAAGGCAGCGAAGCCACGCTCTATTGAATGAAACATAATGTTCCTATCGAAGCGCTTTAATTCCTCATTGGTTTCCAGATGAGTAAATCCTGGGCTAGAGCAATACTGTTTTTGAGTTTCTGCATAACGGACATTATTCCAATTATCAGAACTAAAATGCTGCAAGGAATTAAGAATTCCAATAAGATGCGTGGAGGTCCTAGGAACGGAGGGCTCCTTTAAAACCGTATTTAACGGTAAGTCGAAAAGACTATCAGATTCGGCGGGTTCCTTGTCGTAATAAAGATCTCCACTAACGTCAGCACTTATAGAAGGTTGCTGATCGTCATCATTAGATACATATGAGCTAGAGTGATAAGTAGGTTGAAAAGCAACCGTACCAGATAAAAATTGTTGAATTTGACTTACTTGATTTGTTAACATCTCTATTGCTACTTTATCTTTACGCCGTCGCTTGGAACGCTTACTAGGTTTCTTCGCTTTACGTTTTCGATCCTGCGATGGGCCTGGTTCGTTTGCCGAGGTTGACTTAGGCTGTAACACTCGTTCTGGCTCTGTCGTGGTGGCACTCGACGACGAGGAATCGGAAGAAGAATTTGAATCACTACAATCACCCTGATCTATAGAATTCATACTGAAATACAGCATAGGTATGTATTACAATACAAATTAAAAGTAATTCTTTAAATGTGCACTAAAAATAAGCCATGAATACTGATCTATTACTTTTTCGAAAGTTAAATTAATATGCAAGTAATATGTAGGTAGAAGTAAAAATAATTGTTGCAAAAAGATGTAAAGTTTTTTAAAAATACGTTAAATTTTTGAACGATAACATCGTTAAACATTGAAGAAATTGATTTATGAATATGTTTGAGCACTCACCTCAATTAGATTATTTATAACCACAAATTATTTCTAACCATGCAATTGTAATAGGAGTCGAGATTATAAGACTAGCACTATGCACTATGATAACTATGTTACTAGATATTAATAGTTTTCTTATATTAATTTAACAACCGATCGTCACGAAAAACAAGACGCTAATGAAGCAGACTGGTGTGAGCTCGCGCGCATTGGCGGGAACCAATTTGGCGCGCGCGCCCTACACCCACGCCATTGCGGACAGTGACGTTTGATGACAGATGATGTAAAGTGAGTACAGATGCAAAAACCGACTCGTTACGGAACAACAGGTATGCTCTCTCATATATAATAGGCTTCAAATAACGGTTCCAAGCTTAATATGTAGCCTATATGTTGACCCGACCTGTTAGTAATATTCATGCAAAATTTGAAGTAAATTCATGCAGTAATTTATAAGTTTACCCCGGGCATACATACAGACCAACAGACAAAAATTCTAAAAAGTATATTTTTGGCTTCGATATCGATTGTAGATCACGCCCCAAATATTCTTTAAAAAAAAATTATTATATGTATATAGATGTATGTACAGTACCCGGCGATAAATATTGCACATCGACCCTTGGAAAGAGACAATCGGCTAATTTCGGCTTCGTAGAGCGTTATCTCTGTCGCACAAAATACAAACAGTCCGGTACCTATTAGGAGCTGTTAAAACAAGTATGATTTGCTTCTTTTGATATTTTTATTCTTTGTATAAAATACACTAATTTTTCTATAAGTGATGGCTTTAGGTTGGGGTAAAATAAAATAAAAAAACATTTTTACATTATGTTTACGTATTTAATTATTTTGGAACATTACAGCTTTAGTGTACATAATAAACACCATTATACCTATTGCTAAAATGAGACATTGCAATAAAAATAATAATAATTCTAATTCTCAATTACTTCCATTTCACTATCTGTGCTCTCAAAGAGGTCAATATCACTGTCACTATCAGCCGTATTTATTACTAATCTATCAGTGTAATTGTCTAAACTGTGTTGAATGCTTCTATATTCATTCTCACATTTGATGGCATGATCGCAAACCTTTTTCCACTCTTCAGCGCCGATCATGTTTACTTTTTCAGTCAATAATGTTTTTACTGTAGTTAAGTTCATACCCACATTTCTAGAGGCTACATAGCCTTTCAGTTGAGACCATATATTTTCAATTGGATTAAAATCCGGATGATATGGTGGCAATCGCAACACAGTGTGCCCATGTTCGGCAAGTATTTTGTCCACAGAAAACTCTGTATACCTCTCCTTGTGCTGACATATAATAGCGTAAATCTGGGTTTTTGTTAATTTTGGATCAACTGGAATTTCATGTCTGTTTAACCAGTTGATCATTTCCCGTTTAATGGTGTTTGAGTTGGGGGGTCTCTCAACATACTTGTTGTGATAGGGTGCGTTGTCGATAACTATAATTGTCGATAACTATTAATCCAATTGAAAATATATGGTCTCAACTGAAAGGCTATGTAGCCTCTAGAAATGTGGGTATGAACTTAACTACAGTAAAAACATTATTGACTGAAAAAGTAAACATGATCGGCGCTGAAGAGTGGAAAAAGGTTTGCGATCATGCAATCAAATGTGAGAATGAATATAGAAGCATTCAACACAGTTTAGACAATTACACTGATAGATTAGTAATAAATACGGCTGATAGTGACAGTGATATTGACCTCTTTGAGAGCACAGATAGTGAAATGGAAGTAATTGAGAATTAGAATTATTATTATTTTTATTGCAATGTCTCATTTTAGCAATAGGTATAATGGTGTTTATTATGTACACTAAAGCTGTAATGTTCCAAAATAATTAAATACGTAAACATAATGTAAAAATGTTTTTTTATTTTATTTTACCCCAACCTAAAGCCATCACTTATAGAAAAATTAGTGTATTTTATACAAAGAATAAAAATATCAAAAGAAGCAAATCATACTTGTTTTAACAGCTCCTAATAGGTACCGGACTGTTTGTATTTAGTGCGACAGAGATAACGCTCTACGAAGCCGAAATTAGCCGATTGTCTCTTTCCAAAGGTCGATGTGCAATATTTATCGCCGGGTACTGTATGTCCGGTTAGGTCAATTTGTGTAATTTATATACCGATATTATTTTTATTATTCTGATATAAAGTTTGTTTGTAATTAAGTAATCCATCCAAACGGCACCTATGCTTGTAAATATTTCATAATTAAAATAAAATATTTTTTTTACATAAAACTTAGTGATTGTATACTATTTGATTTCAAAAGAAACGGGCAACATTGGTAAATGATGTACAAAAGCATAATATTTATCTTAATACCACTGCGAAAACGTTTTTTTCTTTGGCACTAATTGATCCTACGTAAAAATATTCTGATAACAGTTTCTCCTATTTTGACTTATAAAAATTTTGCAAAAATCTTAGGAACTTGCTACCGTATTTTGATACAGTAACAAATGTAGATTCGAAATAGAATTTGCCGAAACGAATTTGCGGTGACGGCTTTCTAGTATTAAAAAAAATATGAAGGAAATATGAAGAAAAACAGAGAAAAGGTATTTGGACTTCACAACGCAGCAAAGTCATAATAAAAAAATGTGTAAACGGTTGACCCTACGGGCCATTCCTGAAAATTCCCACTAAATTCAGGTATTTTAAGCTCAAAAGAGTAAAAAATATAAGCATAGAATTTTCAGTTCAAACATCTATTTTGTTAAAAATGGCAGCTGGTTTTGAAAAGCTGTATATTTTGAAAGCGATAATGGCATTCAACATAATTTTTAAGGTTTCAAATATTGCTTAAGCTAAATAATCGATAGGTCGAAAAATTTCGATGCAAAGTCAAGAAACATTTTATTTTTTATTTTATTTATTGATTAATCCCAAACAAATTGACCAATTTTGATTAAATAAAACGGTATTTGACGCAGTTTTTAAAGAAAAAAAGCTAATAAGATTTTTATGTCAGTCGGTGAATTAACTTGAAAGTTATTTAAAAAAATTAAGTAAGTTTGCTAATAACAACGTCATTTTAATATTTGAAAAGTTATAAGTTTTGAGAATTAGATTCGATTTTGATTTTTGAAACGGCATTTGATGTAGTTTTTTAGTACTAACATATCGTAGAATATTAAAATATGATTGGTCGAAAAATGTCGAAGCTAAGTCGAAAAAACTTTTTTTTTCAAAAATTTTGTTAACGATTACTCCCAAACAGATAAACCGATTTTGATGCAATTTATGTATTAGACGTAGTTTTTTGAGGAATAGAGCTGATTAGTTTTGTAATCAATCGGTAAATAAATCTGGAAGTTATATTAAAAAATACTGTTTCGCTAAAATTTTTTTTGGTGTTTTTTAAAAATTTCTCAAAATTTCCTGGAAAATCGGGGTAAATTCAGTAACTTCTTTATCTACATACGTAGCGGGAAGTTAAAAATGGTTTTTATAATAATAACAGACATGAGAATTTATCTTATAAATTCATTTTCCCTTTGCGATAATGAACGTTGTACAAAACTTTCTTGACAGAAAGTTAATAGAGAATTACAAATTTTGTTTTCATTAAATGTGTTTCAACTTATGTTACTTTGAATTGCAAACTAATTTAAAATTACTTCACGCCAGATCCCTTACCCCACGCAGAGAGTACCGAGTGCCATATATCGCGATCCTTGCAGGTTTGTCTCGCTTCCAAGTCTTACTGAGATTTTTTATTTGTTTATTTTTCATGGAATTGAAACAAAATAACTTGGTGCATGAGTGGAAAATAACGTAAGATACTGTATCGTTAATATGAGACAACTTTTGTACATCTGTAAAAACCTATTTTATTTTAACAAATTTTGGTCCGTTTTTAAGGATGGCCCTCATAGACGCTTTCAGTGAATTAAAGAATATGTGTTAACGTGATAAACGGTCCATATAAAATTTCTTTACGGAAAAAAAACAGAGCTAACATTATTTTTAAGGGCGGTGTGCAATAATTTGTAAATTAATAAACACAAAAATACTATTCAAATTATTAATAAAAATTATACATATGAATACTGATCTTTAATTAATACAAATATGTATTTTTGTTTATCTTGTTGTCGAATTTATGGGCTGTATTCACAGCATGTCCTGCTGGAAGTTAAAATATGAAATATAACGAATGTTACAAAATATGCTTTATGTAGTAATTAAATTTTCTAGATACCACTCTCCGGGATTTAGCCCCTCTTATGATAAAAACTATAATGCGATTATGCCCAAGCAGGAGCTACATCCACAAGATATTGAAATTGCTAAGAAACTTATAAATGCCAAGTAAGTATCTTTCGAATAAAAATCGTACCTATTGCCATAATAAGGATTCAAAAGTGGAATTAATTAAATTTGCTATTTTCCGCGAACTGTTTTGTGTGACCTCCGCAAAGCCACTGCAAGGAAAAACAGCAGTTTAATAAATTGATAAAACACACCGAGGGCTGGGAAACAATAAGAACCTCAGTGGTACAATTATCTACCCACATCCACCACTCTCTTATCCACGTCAGCAGCAAACACAAAGGCATACAATTTACGCACTCAATGCACGTTTTATTTAGCAGCCAAAGCATCTTCGGGAAGAACGAACTTCGATGCACTTATAAGGATAACATATAATATTATTTCAATTAGCTCGAATATATAATTACTATAGATACATATTATACTCGTACTATTACTATAGATTGAATACATATATTATTACTATAGATATTACGCATGTTTATATCCTTTTATTTGTATGTGCATTCAATAAAAAACTCACAATTAGATTTTTCAACAATCATAATTCTAATATACAATAAAAGAAAACAAATTGAATTAACTAAAAGACTAAAAGAAAACTACGAAAACGAGAGGTTTTTGGAGTAAATGTAATAAACCAAAAAATAAATATCAAGATATTTACAAATTTTACATCTATTTAAATTTATAACATTACAGGTCTCAACCAAAGGAAGTACTCGCTAACGTTACAATCCAAGAAATTGAGTGTCCAGAAGATATGATTGCTTGTAATAACGGTGACGCTTGTATTAATACAAGTCAATTATGTGACAGAAACGTTGACTGTAGTGATGTCAGTGATGAAATAGGATGTGATTGCAAATCAAGAGTCGATCAGTCGAGAATATGTGACGGGTACTTCGATTGCCCTTATGGTGAAGATGAAATGGGATGCGATGGTAACATATAAATTACTCAGTTCAATTCTTATCGCCTTTCAAATATACTGAGCTCTTGCTTCGATGCAAAAATTATCTCTTTAACAAGTAACTTCAAGTATTTACTAAATTAGCATATTCTATTTTATTTATAGGTTGTGATTTAAGCGAATTCAGTTGTGGCGACTTTGATACAAACTCCAAAAGTATATGTTTTAATAAAGATGAGCGATGCAATAATATTGGCGATTGCCCTAACCGCAAAGACGAAATTGACTGCAATATGTTGGCACCTGGACTCAACAAGAACTCGGTAATTAATATTGACTCAATATTGACCCAAAGTGGCTGCACCTTCTAGCACTCAGTGTTGTTAAATATTAAATTAATACTACACAACTTATTCTTTTTTGGATATAAAAACATTTTAAATAATTAAACAGAATATGATTTATGCACCAAATATTATGCAAACCGCTATAGCTCTAATAGTGAGATTAAGCACCGAAAATTCAAATAATAAAATTTGCAAATTCTTGGATAAAATTAAATGATTTTTAAAATTTATACAGCTTTATAGGGAAATCTTGTAGAATAAGGTATTATATTAACTGCTTAAAAATAAATTACCTCTCCAAAAATTATCCTAGTTCGGCTACAAATTATAAGATCCATAGGCTACAAACTGGGAGGCCCTAGTATTAAACCCCGAGCTAGGTTAAAAATAAGTGACAAAAATTCTATGTATCAGAGAAAATCGTTAGAGCCATAAAAAGTAATAATCAAAAAGCAATAATCTACGAGTATGATTCGAGCAATGTTACTAGTCAGTCATCTCTCCATTGATCAAATATTGGATCGTGGTACTCCTGAGTTTTTTGTTAAACTTGAATTACTCCTAGCTAATCATTGAATTCATTAATGATCAATGACATTTTAATATTATAAAATTTGTTTAGCTAACATCTAAATTTATTAATTATTATAAAGATTAAAATAATTCATTTTTATTACAGGCATACAGCAGTAAAAATATTTTTTTTCTTTTTTTTTTTTCAAAATTACTTAATGAATATAGGATTTGCTTTCTAGAAAAAAATCAATTAAAGGTAATCTTAATGAAACTGTTTACAGTTTTACCGAGAAATATTTTCAAAATAAATCTTAGTTTTGTAAAAAAATCGTAAACTTCACCCAAAACCTCAAAGTCAACGTTTTCCGTTTGCAAAAATTACAATATTTCATGGCCAATAATTTTAAACATTTTTAGAATTATTTTTTAATAAAGAACTCTATTACAATTTCACCGTCTTAGTTTTTTATTAAACGACCTTATAAAAGAGTAATTTTATTACAAACATGCTTAATATTTTTGTCCATTATCTTCCATATAAATTTATATGAAAAATTTAATCGGTAAAATGTCAACATGAATTTTTAAAAACGTCTATCAAAAATTTTAGTATCTCCCCAGAATCAAAGACGACAGCACGTCAGTTTGAAATTAATTTTCTGACGTAAATATTCCATCAGGGTGGGTTGCGAGTGTAATCAATCGCTTATGCTTATTTAAACTCTCATAATACTATTATTATGAAAATATTTTTAATTATTATGAAAAAATTTATTCACGACGATAATTTAAAAAATTAAGCCTGTAGTAAGCAACATTTTACTTTAAGCTTTTTTATTTAACAAAATAAAGTAAATTTTGCAACAAACCTTTCATAAGTTCCACAACGTCTCGCCTGGGTGTTTGGTACCACAGCCTTACCCATTCCTACCGTAATAGCGTCAATGTTTGTCTATGTCGTGTTCCGGTTTAGAGGGTAAGGTAGTCGGTAGACCTATGCGTGTGGCATTGTCATTCCGCAACACGGATAACAACGGATATCACCATTAACATCTTTGGTGTCTATAGGCGATGGTTCCTTTTTCCATCAGGAGAGCCATCAACTTATAAGCGTAAGATAGTAAATCTTACGAATAAGAACTAGAGAAAAAAAATATTAATGTGTATTGTTTTATAAAAAAAAACAAACACGCTATTGAATTGACATAAAATACGAAACCAGTGAAAGAGTATGAATTCTAGAAATAATGAAAAACCCGGTCTCGAGACAGTCCGTATTTTTGGTAGTTATCGTAATACCTATACAATAAATAAACACGTCTATGTAAATATTTTTTCAAACTTTTTTGTTTCGAAATATATTCTGTGGAAATAACTACATAAAATAATTTTTAATGAATGTAAATAGAATATAGAGTGTTTTCTTAAATTAGGTCGACTCTTGTCATAGTATAAATGAAAACTGGTGATCAAAGAGGCATTTTAAATTAACTAAAATGCTTGATTTTGACGAATCGGAAGTGAAACACTACTTTAAACGCTTTGAGTTATGAGGCGTGCAAAATGTTTATAGTACTTTAGAGTCATATGTAATATTCAAATTCCTATATTCATAAAAATCTGTAAATTGATTAACTCTGCAGGCCATCCCTGAAACTTGATATAAATACATAGAAATACACATATAAACACTCAAATACGTTTATTAAACACCCAAACCCAGAAATACAAACCCTATGCTCAATATATGAATGCCTGAGCCTGTAGGTAATCAAAACTATGTGAATAATTATGTGAATAGCAGAGCGGTCACCAATGGCTTCACTCACATTAAATAAAAACTTTAACCACAAATAGTCGTGTTGTAAGACTGTGTACTTTTATGTTACTGAATATATGTACATATGTAGATACGTAATTACTATGATCCTTGAGAAGATCGGTTGCGATTTGATTAATTTTGTGGTACATTAAAAAAATTAATACTTTTGGTCGATTTTATTCTACATTTAATTTACGTACCATGGCCCTGTATAATATTCTGAAGTATAACTAATCGCAGTTTAATCAAAATTATACATTATCAATCAGTTGTAAATAACATAATTTAACATAATAATAATCACATAATCTACACGTAGAACGCGTTCACTATAGCTCCACCTTGACTTTTGCCAAATCAATGAAAAATAGAAACATTGCGGACATTGCGGTTTTGTAAGTGTCATTACGTATGTCGCAGAAGAAAACACGCAATGAAAATATACAATTTCTAGGCCTTTGTGTGATGTACGGTCGACGTATATGATTAGTGAAATATATGGATGTGTGTGTTCAATTTTAAATTCCCACGGTCGGGGACTAGCCTCTAAAGAACTGTAACTCTGTCAGGCCACTCGTAGGACTCGAGCCAAGTTTAACCATTTTAGTTTTATTGTAATCACACGATAAAGTTTGGCGTCGACCCTCATGATTATCATGTCTTCGCCTTAAATGTTTAAACCGGCATAATATTAGTTTTTGTCACTGAGAGATTTGTTTGCTTTTTTCTATCTATAATTAATTTTTTTAGTTGTTTTCGATATCTAAAACGGAAGGATATTTACAAAGAAACTTCAAAGGTAATTGGTATGCCGTTTGTAACAATCCTTACATGTGGGCACATGACGTCTGTAGGCGGGAAACAGGGCTCATTATAAGGTAAGATTTACGACGTAATTTATCAAAAATAACTCTGTTATATATTTAATCATTATCATTATATATAATAAAACTAAGTTGATAAAATGTGCGTGCCGATAAAACTTAAAAAGGAGTCCCGGCACGATAAAGGTACTTATATAGTGTGATAGCCCTTTATCCCCCCTCGAACAAGAAAGTTCCCGTTTTAACCTAAAGGGCGTGTTTTTTATTTATTTATTTAAATTTTGCACACATACTTTTGCACAGGTAGACTTAACGCCCAAGAGCATTCTCTGCCAGTCAACCTCCAAAGAGTACAGAGAAGTGGCAAGGGGTGCACATAGAAAGACGAAAAATAAAATTGAAACTTAATTTAGTACTAGTTGAACACACTAGTTATGTGAAAACAAAACTCACACAATTAAAACACATAATTAAAACATAAATTTATATATAATATAATTATATAATTAAATACACATATTGAATTTACATGAATACAAATAATTCAATATATAAGAATAAAATACATATACTTATAACTATAGTCAAATATATACTAAAATACATAGTAACCAATATATATTATATAAATACTCTTTTATGTCTTCATACCACAGCAGCAATTACATAAATAAAGTTATATAAGTATTTAAGCAATCAATCAGGAACAATTCCCAAGTAAAGATTTTTGACTTGCCGTTTAAAAGAATACCTTTTTAAAGATATAAGGGCTTTTCCAACCCTTCAACTTGGAAATTAAGTGTAGTGGCGCCATCTGTTGTCGAGTATTTGAACTTCATTCAGAACAACAATTATTAGGGTTGCATTTCGAAAGGCGCTGCGAGCAATTGCAGCATGTGTAGTAATGGAAAATTCCAATTTCAATAAAGTCTTAAATTACATTTGTTATATTTTAACTACCACGTAATCTCATATCAACTTCCGAGCGAAGCCGGGCATCATAGCTAGTGGTAAATAAGGCAAAAGGTTAATCCAGGCGTAATGAAGCAGAGTTATTAACGCACGTGACTTGGGGACAGACTAGTCGACAGAAGTTGCCCTACTTGTTTTCGATCTATTTCTATCGGGTATAAATAATCTATTATTTCTATTCTAGTATATCTAAGATGGATAAGAATCTGAAATTCTAAAAAATATGTTTTCAATATTTAGAGTTAAAAGATAGTCTTTTCAGTTCTTTTCAGATCACTTTATACCTACGCTCTTAGTAATTAATCAATTAAGCAAATTTACTTATAAATGTATTTGATAAAAAAATTTAACGCCTTTTTATAAATTCAATTTGGCATATAAATGTTCTGAGATTACTGTCTTAAATGATTTATTTAAATAAAGCTATTAGTTTAAATAATGTAAACACATTAAACACCTACAGCTAAATTGAACACTTTCCAGACCGCCATTTATTCAATTCGTACAAATCGATCCATCGCTAAAAGTGGATTACATCGACACGGCCGCTGGGGGGTTGATAGAAACAAGTAACACGTGTTTAAATTCTTCCGCTGTGTATGTGACATGCCCAGATTTGATATGTGGGACAAGGCTACCATCTACATGGCAAAAATTGAAAGAGGTAAGTATTTTGTGATACATTTTGTGTTATATGACAAGATATTTTTATTTCTTCTTGGCAGTCTTGTTAACGATCTTGAAAAAAAGGAATTAAATTCTGTATTTGATTAATTCTAATGTAGGTAGTTTAAAAAAGAAAAAAATGTGGGTTAGGTTTATTTGTACGGGTTGTTGTAAATTCGCCATAATCGTAAATTTTCCACACAAAAAAGACAAAAAAATATATGTAAATTCACCACAATCCTAATTTTTGTATTGTGAGTTCGCCACACAACATTTTTACTGTTGTAAATTCGTCACAGTAATTTTTTTAGTACAGATCGCAGGAAAATTATATAAAAATATAATAATATTTTTAATATAAATAATCGAATCCGGGACCTCATGTGGTCAACGCCAACGCTGGACCACTAGACCACAGAGGTGATATTTATTTATTATTGCAATAATCACAGTAAGTATTAAACATTTTCACCTATATTAAAATCACAGTCTTAATTACAGAATCGACTGGCTAATTTACCTCAGATATAAAATTATTAATTACTACTACAAAACTACGTATTATAATTTAAAAAAAAGAAATCATAATTAACTAAACTAGAAATCACTTATATAACTAATAATCATAGCAATAATCACAGAAATATTCTTAATTGTAATAATCTATACAGGATTAAGAAAAGTGTTAGCACCAATCAAACGGAATATGAACGGATGGTGAGCAAAAGGAAGGATTTTAGATCACGCGAAAGAAGTTGCAAGTAATAGCTAGTATTGCATAAAGTCACGACGACGACAAAATTATTCGTTATAATGTAAAATCATTATAATTTGTTTTCGATGATACACTGCCTTTATACATTTATTTAATTCGTGCTCACGATCTGAAGACTTTCAATAAACCGATAAAATGACAATGAAATCATGGTAATACTTTTTATGATTCCAAAAAAATTAATCTTTTTGATCAGAAAGATGAAATTTTGAAGATTTCACGTTGCAAAGGCTTTATTAATTTTTACTCAATTAATCTCTGAGAATGTAGGTGGGAATTACCCTTACCGCTCGGCCACAGCTCGCGCGGCGCGACCGGCGACGCGAGTTGCGGCGCGGCGAGCGAAAACAAATGTAAGAAACTGTATGAAGTATGCCACAGCTACCGGCGACGCGAATTGCGGCACGGAAAAACGCGCGACCGTGACGCACGGTGTGATGAGGAAATAAAACAAAAGAGTACTTTTGTTTTATTCATTAGTAAGCCAGGGTTGGAATCAGAATAACACAAAATTATTACCAATGGAAATTATATAGATACTATATTTTGGTTGTTATAAGTTTCAGAGGTGTGTCTGTGTATCTGTCCGTGCATCGTAGCACCCTGGCGGATAGTCAGATTTTGTTGCGAGTTTTTTTACTTGAAAGCCCTATTTTGCGAGTTGGTTCTTAGCTATGATTCAATAGAATCTGTGCAGCTTTTGAAAGCTCACCAGGTCATTTAAACTTGATGAAAGGAATTTAGCAACTTGTAGAGGCTTTATCGATGCTAAATTTTGTATTTTATTACTTCAATTAATTGCAATGACATGGTGACCTATACCTGATGCGACAATATTTTCGTTCGAAGATATCAGCTTTTATTTAACTAGCAATATTTGTATGTAAATAAAAAAAATCCTAAATATTGCAAACCATATTTATCGACTTCCTGATTATGATATTTGTTTGTACTGAAACTTGGCAAACCTTTATAAGTTCAATGAAAATGCAATATTATGGTACTATCCAGCTAATATCATGATGTAGCCTGAATGTAGGGACTAGAACTCTCAGATGTAGAGTTTTGACGAGGCAACCAAATTTTGGGTCATTGGTTTTGTTGCTATTTTAATTATTAACTTAGTAATTAATATATATTAATTACTAAGTTTAATTAGTACTCATAACGACGAGAAATGGAACACACAGACAGAAAGTGTTAAGATATTAGAGTTTGGAGTCGTCCGCTTCTTTGCAATAAGATATTTTTTATTATTATGAGACTCTCAAGATGGAGCCGAAAAAAGTAATACCGAAACTTCTCGCATTCAGATGCAAAATATTTAGATAATAAACTTCTGAACTCAACAACGTAAATTTATTTAGTTAGCTCTCAATTGTCTTGTACTGACAAACATTTTGATGCTGGATAATTTCTAGGATCTGATGCTCATCATGACTTAGAATTTAATGATCAAACTCGAAGGTGGTCATGGTAAGCTATAAACTAAACAAGAAAAACCCATTTAGATTGGACTCAGTTGTTCTGTTTTGACAAATACCCTGGTGTTAAATGAGTCTTATGATAAAGCAGGAGGGAGGTTACTAAAACTTCTAATTAAAATTGAGCAACACTAGGGGACTAGTTTGATTTTTTATTTTAAGGAATACGAAATAAGATAGCTTCCAGTATCTGATGATAGAGCGTTTGTTTTGGCAAACACTTAGATGATAGATGTTTTTTAAAATATAACTATGGAACTGGAAAGTGGACACTTGAAATTGCTCTGATATAGCCTTTACTGCTAGAAGATTCACATGGTTTGATAGAGTTGGCGGAACTGGAGGCCTCGGGAGCTTTGCAATAAAACAGCTCAAGCTCCTTGAGTAAGGAACCTTTCGAAGATCATCAGCTCCTTTTACGCTTAAAATTATGGAACTGAAGTAAAATGGTGGGCTGATGATAAAAAAGTGTCGGTTTGAGATGATATATTGATAAAATAAATAATTGGTTATTGACACATTATTTTAATATTATACTTAAAATTATGTTAAACTTAATTTAGTTTGTACACTAAAACTTAAACTTAATCTAAAACTTCACAGCATTTTCTCATTTTAATGTCAGCTTGCGTTAAACAAAATTTGTTCCTATACATTTATCTCACTCGTATTAATAAAAAATACATTCTTTCTACAGCCCACTACATCAAAAACGATCATAATTACTAAAATTGCACGGAAAATGTCTACGTTGCCATACATTTAAAAAAATGAATGCGTGTACTGTATTTATGTACGCGCGTGAGAAATTATACTTCTTTGGCGTCATTAAAAAAAATAGTGGCCGCGTTTCCGTTCCGGTAGTAGTTTTTAAAAAAAATGTTGACGTGTCAAAATAACTTGTAAAAAGTTTTACTGAATATAGTATTTCTGATTTCTGATAGATTGTAATTGCATACAAATACTTAATTACATTTAAATAATAACAGGACTGGAAAAGAATAATCAAGGATTTTGGGACTTAATACTTCCTTAATAAAGACTTAATAAAGTAGCTTTTGCGATACGGTGATGCGCGTGCATCTTAAAATTTCACTCGCTGCCTAAAGAAATATTACGCGCCTAAAGAAATATAACTTCAAAAATCTCGAATGGAGCGATCAATGATTAGGTAATATATGTAAGTATCAACAATAATGATATTTTTGCGTACAATCCTAACGTTACGATAATACGCATCAAAAGAATATATAGTAAAAATAGTATTACAAAATCCGACCCTGGTACTAGCTAGTATCGAGGTGTGACAGCTCGAAGCGGCACGTCGCCGCGGTCGCAACAAGTCGAGCTGTGGCATACGCAGATGGTCGCGCGACTCACCGCGCCGCATTTCGCGTCGCAGGTCGCGCCGCGGGTAGCTGTGGCCGGGCCGTTATGTCTATTTTCATTATCATGAATACCATGCTGGGTTATAGCTGATTATACGACGACTGGAATAAGGTAACGTATAATCTACCAACCCTAATTTTTTCGAATAATGCTTGAATTACTTATAAATTATTTTTACTCAATCAATAGGTTTTCATGTTAGTTGGATTGGCAAACTGGCAGACGTGCCAAATCATCGTAAGTAGTCGACGTCGCCAATAAACATAAACTAGTTTACCTGGAACTAGACCAAGTAACTCATTTATGTGTTACCTATCCTGAGACAATTCTGACTATATTACTTCAGTCATTCTATGAACATTACGCTATACCCTTGGATATTATAATGTTTGAAGAAATAAATACCTAAAAATAAATGTCACAAACATACTCATAATCACACACACACACATACACACACACACAAAGGTCTGACGTACTGTTTTCTTCTCAAAAATTTTTTGACGGTATGTTAATGCGTACCTACATACGGTAATGAATAATGTTATAAATAGATTACATACATACATATCTTCACGTCAGATCCCTTACGAGGTAGGCAGAGAAAACCGAGTGCCATACATCACGATCCTTGCAGGCTTGTCTCACTTCCTCCACATTCATCACTCTCTTCATCATTAATAAATAGATTAAATTAGACAAATTTAGTTCCTTTCATTTACTTCTAAGATACTGACGTGATAATATCTTTACATTTTTAAGTACTATTAATTCTTGGTTTTTATTATAAATTTCAGGATTTGGAAGAAAATCAACTATTTGGTCGCAACAAAAGAAAAATCCTAACGAACAACCGCTCACTAAAAACATACGCCACATACAAAAATTGGAAATCAAATGTTCCCTTGAATTATTCGGAGGCGAAGATTGATGAACCTAGAGTAAAAAGGGCAGATACTAGAATGGTTGGAGGCAAACCGAGTCAACCTGCGTCGTGGCCATGGATGGCTGCTTTGTATAGAGATGGCAAATTTCATTGTGGTGGAGTTATCATAAATCAAAACTGGATTATGTCGGCTGCTCATTGTGTTCATACGTAATTATTAAGTTTTTTTAAATCATTGTATCCAATGATTACATTTACAGATATTTTGCAGTTACAAGTAAAATGTTAAAGGTTATAATACCTTGATGAATGATGATGGCGAATGATTATCTCATCAAAGTTAGCTCAAACCATATTTAGGCCCATATAATGTTTTTTTTTTTGGGTTTGGTATCACCGCTTTTTCTTTTCCGGTAGTAATAGTTATTATAGTATTAAATATCAATTATATAATCTATGTTAATAATATCAGAGCTTATCACTATCTTGTTACTGCTTGAAAGGTGTAGTTTACCGTAAATTTATGCATCTTTAGCACATTTTACAGTTACAGAATATTACATCTTTGCTATAATTGATAGTTTCCATCGTTGGTACTTGGTGAAACTGTCTCGTGTTGATTTTTTTAAGCACATGTATTGTTTCACAACCAAAATATGTTTTGTTTTAAAGCCAACTAGTTTCGCCTATTATAGCATCATCAGGGCTTTTAGTTTATATATTATTTAAATATTAATATTCACATGCAAAGACAATAACTAAATATAAATATGCTAGGTAGATAAAAAATATTTATTTAGGAAGTGCCATCATAAATAAATATAGCCAAGGAAACTTTTTTCCCTAAAAAATGGGGCAAGATAATATTAAAAGCTAAAAAAAACAAATAAAATGTCAATAAAACATAAATAATATTATCTCAATATTAAAGTTGATTGTAAGTTTTAAATTAAAATAATTGTTACACAGTTAAATGTTAAATTAAACTGATTTTCAAATGTTAAATTAAAATATATAAAATGAATATGTCAAAACCAAACAATTAAATTAAAAAAAACATTTTTGAATGGATATGATTTTAATTTGTATTAATATTTAACAAAGGGAACTATAATCAGAAATGTAATTAAATAAGTGAAAAAAACTGTTATTCAGTTAACAAAAACAAAATATGCTAGGTCTTTAAATAGGGTAATTATTGCATTTATGAGTACAGTCTAAAAATATTTCTAAGGTACTGTAATCGTTAAGTGGATACCGTTACCGTATGTTTCCGGCACTGTGTATGTGTCTACTAGTATTAATACCATATTAATATATATGACGGCGGCAGCTAGCCAGCCAGTCCGACCCGTTTCCGACATATAAGCACGTGTTTATTTATTGTTAATTATCTTTTCAGCTTTTGGGAACACTACTATGAAGTTGAAGTAGGTATGCTCCGTCGATTTTCTTTCTCACCACAAGAACAAACTCATCGAGTAACTCACATTATTGCTAATCAAGATTACGATCCGAGTAATATAAAGAATGATCTTTCTCTCCTAAAAGTTGAACCCGGAATTCAGTATAGCCGATGGATTCGACCTGTGTGTTTACCCAATCCAGAAGTGGCCGGCCCTAATTGGTTATGGGGACCTCCAGCTGGTACAATGTGTACAGTAGTCGGTTGGGGAGCTACTGTTGAACAGGGACCAGATCGTAAGTTTTGGTTTCTTTTGATAAAATAGACGACACGACCTGCCTTAAAATACGTAACATATATAACTTTTCTATAATAATAACTTATAATACTAATGTTGCGGTTACTATTATACTTATACCTGTGTTCTGAGTATGTTAATACATCATGTCAGTGTCAAAGAATCCGATTAAGAAACTCATTTCCTGCGTATTAATCTGGTTTTTGTCTTAATGACAAACTCCTAAATTCTCCTTCCATATAGTTTCAATAGTTAGTCATCTGTATGTTAACATGAATAGATTTATAACAGAATAATGCAATCTTGTAACACAGTTTATGAAGCACTTGGATGTGTGTGAATACAGGCGCTAAATTGACAGATGCAAGAAACAATTTAAAGGGATTATAGTAAAATTTTAAAGCGTTGAAAGAAGCGCTAGATTTCGTGCGGGTATATGCGGAGGAGTATACTTGCATCCTAATTAAGAGTTAAGGCTGGCGCTGATTCTTCAACGCATTTCAGCTGTGTCGTAAAAATATGGGAAGGATAAACGGCTTCCAATATGAAGACGGTATCTAGGTTGAAACTATATTTAAATAAAACCTCAATTCAGTGGAGTTTCATAACGTGATGCCTAATTTTGCAGTTATATTGTTGAACTGCATGTCACAAATTTGAACAAACGCAATTAATTGCAAAATAAAGCATTATAATAGGCCACATTTCACATCTACATAAAGTATGGAGCATTTTAAAATTACTTTTTTTTGGAAATAGAACATTTTTTTTTTACAAAAAATAGTTTGTTCCCGTGTTGTTCAAGGCTCCTTTAAAGAATAGACCAACTGCTGTATTGCCAGGCAGGTCGTAAGAGGCGACGGATTTGCTATACGTGTCACTACCATCGTGACTACTAGGTGGTAGAGTTCATTGATAAAGTCAACTCAAAACTTTAAAAAAGAATATAACTTAAACCAAAATTCCTCTGAGTCTAGTGGTTCGGTATCGGTGTGACCACATGAGGTCCCGGGTTCAGTTCCCAGGTTGGGCAATTCCAAAATGTTTTTTCCCAGTTTACTGATAAAAAGTTGCTTGGGATTGGAAAAGTGCTTGGATTGGCGATAGGCTTGCCAGCTATAGGCTTGGCATTGTGGTACTAAATATTTTTTTGTTGTCGAACTTGATTGATTTTATTTTTTAGCCTATAATTGAATCTCGACCACAAGTCGGTCGATATTTTAATATAAATAGTCGAACCTTACATAAATCTTTGCTGGCGTTGTCAAAAAGTTTCTGTGATACAATTTACGTATCAGAGGAATTTATTAACCTATTATAAAGTAATAACTATTTATCAACATGCGATTCTAGGGGAACTTTATGTGGACACTCATAAATTCTCTTTATCCATAGAAAACTGCAATATGACTGAATTGTAAAATATACTGAGACTTAAAAGTAATAATATTTGATACCATTCAATCGTTTTCAGCTGACCATTTACGGGAAGTTGAAGTACCAATTTGGAATCATTGCAAGCATCCTGAAGACCAAGCTGGTAATGAAATTTGTGCAGGTCTCATGGAAGGTGGCAAGGATTCATGTCAAGTAAGTAATATTTTGTGTTGAACGTGTTACGTGATTGCACGTTGATGTATATCCGAAAAAAAATTAGTGTCAGAACGAGCTATTGAACTTATTTCAGCCATTTAAACATTCATTTTTCTACAATAATTGAAATAAATTTGATTAAAGTTACCTGTTTGAATATAAGGACTTGAAATAAAGAAAAATTTAGATTAAATTAGGGTAATTAATTATGTTTTAAGTTTTGACATAATATACGGACTTTTTCAGACAGTTCGTAAAATGTGACTGATTGATTATACGTGTCAAAGCCAGCGTGTCTTCTTGGTGATAGAGTTCCGCAACGTCTCACATGGGTTTACCATAATTCTTCTTATTTCTGCCGCAAAATCGTCAATACTTTTCATAGTTGTGTTCCAATATAGAATGTACGAAAACTGTTAAAATTTGTGAATATGGCATTACCTTTCTGCTATTTAGACAACAACAAAAATAATAACATACTTGGTGTCTATAGATATGACAGTTGTCTCTTTTTAACAGGAGAGAGATCTGCCTGCTTGTTATTCTATCATAAAAGATAAAAGAGCGAGAAGTTGTGAAGATTTAACATCTAGCGATCAAAATTGTACGACATGCTGGTCAATCGTTTGTCTTGCATTTTTTAATATGTAAACGATACCGAATTTTAAAAATAGCAAAATTACTAAAAAAATGCTTTTTTTAAAGCTTAAAATACCAAAGTACGTATTTAAAAGACAACGAAAATGAAGTACCATGAAATGAATTCGTATTTTATGTTAAAGTTAAAATAGCCATAATTTAATTTTATTTACGCTAAATACGTTTGGTATTTGTAGGGTGATAGTGGTGGACCATTACTATGCCAAAACCCCACTAATGCTAAACAATGGTATGTAGCAGGTATTGTAAGCCATGGTCACGGTTGTGGTAGAAAGAACGAACCAGGAGTTTATACCAGAGTTAGCCTTTTTGTACATTGGATAAAGCATCACACCTGTAAGTAATTTGTTTGAATTATTTCTTAAATTAAACATCATAAAATAAGTACATAATAAATCACATATTCTTAACATACAGCTTCTAGCGTGATGCCAGCCATAATACCAAAACAAGAATGTCCTGGATATAGATGCGATTCTGGAATTTTAAAGTGTCTGCCTAAAAAAAGAATGTGTGATAAAATTATTGATTGTTTAGATGGAGAAGATGAAATAAACTGTGAATTACAAAGATCGGCTTCATCGAATGAACTTTTAAATTATATTAAACCTGACAAACTTTCTTTAGAAACGGCAAAGTCAAATATAGAAAAAAATAACATAGAGTCAGATGACTTCAAGAATGAACCAGAAACTGTATCTCCATTAGAGTTAAATATATTAACGGAGCCAAATCTTTCTAATTTACAATTGGTCGAAGAAATAACAACACCAACAGAACTATCCACTACAGAAAATTATAATCAATTTAGTACAAACCCAATTTCAATCATCGCATCATCGAACGTTATAGAATTTTCTACAACTGAAATAATTAATAGTGACTCTTCAATTACAACGCCAGATTATAAAAACACACAACAAATTCTAAATGAAAATGTAACAGAAGAGTCTGTTACTGTTTTTAGGGGCGATGAAATAGAAAATGAAAATGGTGAAACAACTACATCAAGAAGTACAGATTATAAGGTATTTACAGAAGCAATTAATAATGTATTTACCACTGACTTCAATAGCAATATAGACTTAAGTAGTAGTATAGAAAGCGACGAAAAACTCAGACACGATACAAATATTTCAAATGAAACAAACAAAACTGAGACTGTTCAAGGTAATAAAGAATTGGCAAAAAATAACAGTAATATAAATACAACTGTCAGTTTGAATGAACAAGAAATATTAGACAGTACAACCCAAAAACTCAACATAAAAAACTTAGATTCTTATAATGACTTTGATACGAACGTTGAAAAAAATATATTTTCTGCACTGCATCCAGCGAAAATCAGAAAGAAACATCAAATTCCTCAAAATTTTGAATGCCAAAAGTAATTAATAATAATTTTATATTTTAAGAATAAATTAATATATTCTTTGTGCATTTATAAAATATATATTGTATTGTCTTTGTAGCATACCACAGTCAATTCCATACCGAAAGAGATGTGATGAGAAACCGGACTGTGAAGATGGAACGGATGAAGCCGATTGTTCGTGTAATGATTATTTGACAACGCTTGATAGTAATTATTTATGCAATGGTATTTTAGATTGTGCTGATGGTCAAGATGAAATGGATTGTTGTAAGTTGCTTTTCATACAAAAAATCTATATTAATTTTTTAGAGTACTTTATTCTAGCTAACAACCAGGTAGTTATTTTAATGGTAAAATACAATCATTGCCTATCTATACCTAAAAATGAGTGATAACATTCTCTTTTTATGGAAACCATAATGTTACTTGTAATAATATCACGTATCCTATTAAAATTTACGTTATCTATCCATCGTATAGCGTCTTTAGTAAAAAGGGGTTTATTTTACTGAAAATTTACTTTTAATTTTATTTAATGCAAATTATCTTGTATGTACAAGATAGTTTACATAAAATAAAATTATAGGTAGGTAAATCTTAGTCTTTATTTAACTCATTACCATAGATTTCATTTGACTGCCTGCATATATCCTTTCTTATTACCCACCGCCTTGTTGTAGAGTACGAGCCCGTCAGACCTTCGTCATTTCATAAACCATGAAACTCTCTAAGCATATAGTCCTCAACTTACGTAAGAAAGATCAAAAATTATGAAATTTGGATGATGGTTACTTTGGCAGGTAACGGGTAACAAAAGTGTGAAAATAGTACCTTAATGTTGTTTAATTTAATAGGAGATATGAAAATTTTTAGAGTATCGATCAACACCATCTACCGATTGCCTGAGAATCTAATCTCTGACTGAAAGTGTAGTAGTTCCCCACGTCATAATCTTTATATAGTTTAAAACAAAGTCGTTTTCGCTGTATGTACGCTTAGATCTTTTAAACTACGCAACGAAATTTAATATGACTTCCATCGATAGACAGATTTATTTAAGATGAAGGTTTATCTACCAATATATATTAATACGTAAAGGAAAAACTATGGATGCCTTTTTAAGACAATTGAAGAAGTGCGAGGTACTGCAGAAATCTAATATTTTTAATAAAATACGTTAGAAATATATTAAATTAATAAAAATAAACATTATACCCACTACATTCATATGGTATACATGATAATATACACACAAACACAAATATATACTATTTTATTTACTGCTAAAATCTGTGGTCAAATTTAAAAGAGATTTTACTGTTTTGCTTATGGTCGAATTTCGGGCACAGGCGATCGTTAGTGTCATTGATATAAAATACCCAATATACACAGTTCCGAACAAAACTGACACTCAAAACTGTCGCTAATTCGGTCTAAAAAGTTTATAGTTATGGCATAAACGTGTTTTTGCATATTCAACCTTAAACGCAAGATTTAAAGTCATTTTTAAAAAACAATGTACAAAAAGCAATAAAAATTTTTGACTTATGTTAGCCGGTAGTACAAGGCACATGTGAAGTCGAATATAAATATTTTTATGCATTGAGGTAGTATTTTAAGTGTTTGTAAAATTTACATAAAAAAAATCTTGTCGGAAATCTGTTTTTGCGTAGAACATTTATATATCAATAAAACAAATAATGACCATTAAAATAATTTATTTATATTTCAAACGTTATAGGTTATTGGTTCTATTACACAGAACCTACACATATAGGCAAACTGTGGGTTTATAGCCATGTAGTATTTGACACATTTATTGATTATTGATTTATTGATACATTTAGTTTGCATAGTCTAATAGATTTAGAATATACTGAAATAGGAAATTTACTGCAATAGTGACTATGACTACGTTATAAAGTTCATAGATTCTTACATGATAACAGACACGATTTTTTTTCAGACTTATTATGTAATGTATCGACAACATAGTAAGGAAACGCATTAATTTCCTAGAAATAAGTTTAGCTTTTCGTAGAATTCTCGTTTTGAATTAGATTTCAGTTTTTCTGTTTTTTTTTTTGCAGTATTATGTAAACGAACATTTGTTTAGTTATAGTATCTGCAGACGTACGAGCGAATACAGCCCATCGACATTTGAAACACAATAGGTTAGTTACTAATGCGATGTCGGCTTCTGAAATTTTTATTGACCCTCGTGTAAAAAATTCCAATGAAACAATTTAGGGCTAAAAAATTGTGTTCAATGTTATTCGGAAGATCAAACTCGTTGATGATTTTGAAAAAATGTACATCTTTTCAAATACTGAATAACTAAGTATTATTTTTTAAAAAAACTTTGGATTTTTGAACTTTTTTAATTCAGTAGTCTATGCTTAGGCATAGTTTTTTCTTTGAGGTTAAAATACTTAAATTTAGCGGGATGTTTCAGGTGGCTTGTACGGTCAACCAGCTCACAGATTTTTTTAATATAGTTACATTAGTTGGTTACATAGGTGTGTTACATACACAGAAATCCTAATAGATACGTATATTTAGTTTGGAGTATAGTTTATTGCATATAATATTATTGCCAAAGGTAATTTTAGATATTTCCTGTTAATTATAAATTTCTTTTGTAATTACGTTAGTTTTTTCGATAGGTGTGTTACTAATATGTATTTTTAGTTTGAGGTATAGTTAGTTATGATATTAGGTATAGAAAATTTAGAAGTTATAGGAAGTTCAGGTCTTACGTTTTTTACTTACATTTTAATAACAAAAATGTCATATATAAATAATTAAGATGAATATGTAAATATTATTTTTAACGTACTAGCGGCCCACTCGGCAATGTAGAAATTTTTAATAAAATAAAGAAAGGTTAAATTAAAGTAAATATGCGCGAGCAAAGCCGCGGGTAACAGCTAGTATGCAAATAAAACAACTCGTATGTATAAACAGTCACTTAAAATTTATACGAGATCAGCTGCAGATCTCTGCATTAGGAGAAAAGTATTCTATGTGATATTCCAGGTCATCTTATATCCTAGTCCAAATCCAAATTGGTACAGCCATTTTTTACGTGATTGATTATCAAACATCCAAACATACAAACTTTAACATTTATAATATGTATATATAAGATATCCGCAATCAAAAACAACATTTTATTAAAAATAAATTATTAACTCAAAAAATAAACATTCTTAATACAACCTGTGCCTTCCACTTAAGAAATCGTTATTAACAATACGTGTAAACAGAACAAAATTCGATGCTTCTTATGATTTCCTATTGTTATATTAAAAGTTTCGTAATATATCTCCAAAGTTCATCGTAAGAATCACAATTATATATTTTTATTTTATATTCGTACAAATAGAACAAAAAGAATCACCTAACTTGATCCTCAAAATAAGTAATCAATATAATCAAACATTTTAAAATCGTCAAATTGATGTCCTCTTCTATTTTGGCAGTTGGTTAATAACTATAAAAGGTATTCAAAATTATTAATGAAAAAAAATTAATCTTATTAAAAAAAATTAACTTATTAATGAAAAAAAATCGACTCCACTAATAATAACAGGATCAATTTGTATTATTCGACTAAATTAAAAGGAGGTTGTAATGCACTGTCCTTTTACTGAAAAAGTGACCATTGAAATTTTGTCGTATTATATTTGAAGCGTCGAGTAAATTTTTAAGACAAATAAAATGAAAATCATACATTACACCCTATATTTAGTAATATAAACGACAAAAATAAATCGATAAACTCTTATACTTACCGAAAATACAATATCTTATATTTTTTTAACGTTCATGATGTTGTATTTTACAATTTATCAGAGAACAATTCTGTATTTTTGACGCGCGGGTAGTGACGTGAGCGACGGGCTTCTATTTGAAGTGAGTGCACAATTTTAAAATTGTGCACTCATTCTTAGAGGACGTTTTTGAGACACTGATTGTGTATCTTGGGTTTTTATGTATCAATGGTTAGTATGTATAAAAATCTAAAAAGCTGAGAATTTTAAAAATTTGCCGTGAAAAACATATTTTTGTGCGTTTTCATTGCAAATTTAGGTCCTATGGCAGGAGGCTGAAACCGTGCTGTGTCCGATCATGAGTAACGTCATTTTCAGCACCACACTGAAAAAATATTAAAAACTAAGTTTGATACTTTAAACGAAATTCAGATATTACTAGCTGCAGCGTGCAGCCCGCTGCATTATAAAAGTTTTTTGCGAATCCCGCGGGATCACCTAATTTTTTCGGGATAAAAAGTAGCCTATGTGCTATCGAAGATCATCATCTATGTGTGTACCAAATTTCATTCAAATCCGTTAAGTAGTTTTTGCGTGATTCAGTAACAAACATCCATCCAAACATCCAAACTTTCCGATTTATAATATTACTAGCTGTGCCCGCGACTTCGTTCGCGTGGAAAAAAATCTAAAATAAAAACCCGCATAGTTCCCGTTCCCGTGGGATTTCCGGGATAAGAACTATCCTATGTCCTTTCTTGGGTCTCAAACTATATTTGTACCAAATTTTATCCAAATCGATTGAGTGGTTTGGCCGTGAAAGCGTAACAGACAGACAGACAGACAGACAGACAGACAGACAGACAGACAGACAGACAGACAGACAGAGTTACTTTCGTATTTATAATATTAGTATGGATAATATAGATTTATCACACATTTGTTACCCGTTACCTGCCATATTAAGCATCGTCCAAATTTCATTATTCTTAATCGTTCTTACCTGGGTTTGAAACTATGCGCTGGGAAACTTCTAGGTTTTATAAAATTAAAAAGGCCCCAACGCAGGCTTAGGATAATGGACTACCTTAACTGGAAATCGATAGGGCTCGAGTTATGAGGCAGAGAAAAGTATACGTATTATGAACAATAAATATTTGTAGTTCTGAGCCGATCTTCTAATCGAGATTAGACCACAGTCTTAACAATGAAATCTTTCTAAAATTGACAAGACTAGCCATAAAAGTAACAGTAATACATGAGTGTTTAATATAATTATGTATGTCAAATTAATGAAATGTGTGTAATTTCAATTTTATTGATTTAAATGTTTATTTTTATTAATTTAATGTGTTTCAAATGCACTTTGCATATTCATTTAAAAAATATTTTTCTGCACTCCTCCTTAATGTTAACTTTACCTGTGCCTCATTTACATAATTGACGTAAAGAGGGGGTACAAAGTTTTTGCTTCACATATTAATATATAGAACCAGTATTTATTATCGCATAGCATCGTTGATTGGTGTCAGCAAATATAATTTGTTTACGTTGGTAATAATTTACCCACGTATATTTATTTATATTAATTATTTTATATTTAAAGTGCTATAATTTTCAGGCCATATGTAAATCGAAGATTGTCACTAGGTTGTTTTTTGTTTTTAGTGGACTGTGAAAATGATGAATATGTTTGTAAATTAAGTGGAATGTGTGTACCAATAAAAAACGTATGTGATGGTAAAAAGCACTGCCCGTTAGGTGAAGATGAACTTGATTGCCGTAAGTATCTATTAAGATATAAAATTAAAGTATTTTCCAGACGATTCAAAATTTTACTATTTTTTTCTATAATCTTACATTTAGGTAGTATTTCGTAGCTTTTTTGAAACTAAAAACTTTTTAGTTTCTTTTTTCTTTTCTCTCTCTGCCTACCCCGTAGGGATCTGGCGTGAAGATATGTATGTAAAAACTTTTTAATAAATTTAACAAAGAAAATATTGAACTACAAGTTTCGATGATTAGGTTTGTAAAAATGTGTTTAGCGTTATATTCATATTTTTGCAGTTACTCTGTCAAATGGAAAGCAAGTATTATTTGATATAAATGGGCGACCAGAAATTCGTCTTGAAGGATACCTAACTACAACACAAAAGCACAACAATGATTGGCGTATTTTGTGCCGAGATAATTATCCTCAAAATGATCAGGATGACGATTCTACTTACGTTTGTCGATATTTAGGTTTCAGGTATATTACTTAATTTTGATTTTGATTTTGATTTTGTAATTTGATTTTGATGAATTTGATTTTGTAACAATAGCTCACTTTCTAATTATTAATCATTTTATTTCAGTTCCGTGAACAGACATAAAATTAAATATATTAATATAAAAAACAATGATTTGAGTGATTTTGAATCTCAAAAAAGTACTCGAGTCAGAAGAACCTTAAATGATAAATCTAACATCAAAATCAAGTACATAGAAAACAATTTAGAAAACGAACGTTTTTCTTCTAAAAATCTAACTTTGACAGATCTCGAAGTGGTTAAAGAACAGTGTGTTCCAAATATAACAAAAACTTGTATGGCCTTATATGTATTTTGTGACACTTCTCTATTTACAAATTTTGAGCTTAAGCCAATAACTAGTTTTCAGCGAGAAGCTCAGAGCCACTCTTATAATGTATGGCCATGGGTAGCTCAGCTATTTGTAGATGGTAATTATCAGTGTACTGGGGTACTTGTAGATTTTTCATGGGTTTTAGTTCACCATCTATGTCTAAAAACGGTTCTGTAAGTAATTGTTTACATATTTATACATATAAAATATATCAAATTATGCACGTTTTACTTACTCTTGACAAAAGATAGATGTACTTTTTTACAGTTTAAGCCATCATTATTTGACAGTGGTATTAGGTTCCTATAAAACTTTAAACATTTTAAAAGGTCCGTACGAACAGGTATACCAAGTGGATACAAAGAAAGAATTGTACTTAAAAAGAGTAGTATTGTTGCACTTAAAGGCTCCTGCAAAGTACTCGGCCATGGTGAAACCAATGATTGTTACTTCTTCGTAAGCACTCAATATTTGTTTATAATGTAATTATTCTGTGATATTTACGTATGATAAAATGCCCATAATGATTTTACAGACATAACTATAATGAAAAAAATGAAACATGTATTACAGTCGGAAGGGATAAAGCTAACAATACTATAACATTGTTTTTTAAAAAAAACGAAGATTGCAATTTTAATGAACCTTGTTTTACTTTTAAAGAAAATGAAGATTTTTGCCAAGTGAGATTTTTGTGTTTATTTGCCGTAAACTTGTTTAGTAAAACTTTAAATTTTTATTCTAAAACTTTTATTTAAGCAGATTATTGCTTTTAGATAGGCGCTTTAAATGAATGGTCTGGAATCATTAGTTGCCAGTCTAGTTACGGATGGTATCCTGCAGCAGCTTTTGAAGAAGCTAAGGAAATATGTAGTTCTAGTGGTAACATTAGTGCCAACCTTATTGACAACCTGAATCATGAAATAAAATGGTTTGAGCGTAAGCATAAAAATATATTTTAAAGGAAATATACTTAATTTTGTAAAAGTTTTTGTAAGTCTTTTACAAATTGATTTGTTATTTTATTATTCTATTTTAACAGAAAGGCTGTTCCCGGCTACAATGGAAAAGTGGATTGAAAATTGTTCTGGTGTTAGATGTCAAAGAGGACGTTGCATAGAATTGTATGACACGTGTAATGGTGTTCTTGATTGTGAAGATGGAAGTGATGAATCTAAAGAAATGTGTGCAAAGAAAAATAAAATTTGCAGTAAAGACCCATTTTACAGAGGATGTGGTAAATAAAATATTTTAATTTATAAAACTGATTATTCTTTTTTGTTTATTTTTCGCTACTAAAAGGTTAGTTCTGTAATAGGAAGATATTTATATTCCTATTATCACACCAATAAGACCAAAAATTGCATTTCATTTTCTCATCTTTCCTGATATGAAATTATTTAAAATTTATCCAATGTCTTCATAGTATGAATAAAAAAGCAATTTACGTTATGTAACGGAATTTGAATTGAATTTTATCAGATCATTTATTCGCGGTTAGGGGCAACTGGAGTTTAAGGAGTAATTTCATTGATTTATATTAAAGCTTCCTCCTACGCATTTGCACCACCCATTGATTTTAACTAAACTTTAACAAACTTCCTTTGATCAGCCAGAAAATCTTTAGTGAAATAGTTTTTATATAATATATATTATACTGGTATATATACAGGTTGATTGGCAAAATATTGTACATACTGAAAGAGGGTGTTTAGTTCTCGATTCTGATACCGAATATGTATAATGTATGATATATAAATATCATAGAACTTATTACCTACTGCAGGAAGGAAGAGTAAAATACGAGGGTGGATTTAAAAAGTATTCGGCCTGACAAAGAAAATAAACACACACTAAGTCAAGTCAGTACAAGTCGTTTCTAGGTTAAAGAACAGAAAGAAGTCTGACGGTGCCAGATCAGGCGAATAAGGCGGATGCGGTAACAGTTCAAAACCACAATTGTGGTTTTCAGCCATTGATTGCACAGACGTGTGAACATTTTCTATTTCTTCTCGTAAACGACGTAGTAAGACACAGTAATAATCAGAGTTTATAGTCTGACCCCTTTCAAGATAATGAATCATAATCACACTCTTCGAGTCCCAGAATACCTTAATAATTTTTATATCATAAGACAACAAACATGCAGATGAGTCTCTTGATGGAAAAAGTCAACTATTGCCTATAGACATCAAAGATGTTGATGTTGCGTTGCTATCTTGTGGCGAGTTCTAATGTCACATGCACAAGTTTACCGGCTAACTTAGCCTCCAAACTGAAACAGGACAGTAACAAGCACTGACGCTATTGTGGTAGGAATAGATAAAGCGGTGGTACCAGACCCGGGCGAGACAATACAGAACTCTACCAGGCTGTTTATTATATCCTGAGCAAGGATGCCTAGAAGAGGATTCTCCACTGCTGATGCAAGTTGTACCCCCCTGGGGTATACTACCTTCGAAAAATGTACTCTCCATAGTGTAAGGAAGATAAGGGAGATCGGGACATCGGGAGTCTCATAAAGCTTGTTGTTGCTTACTTCACGTCGGTATTACGTGAGAGAGTCGTATTTCCCCGAGCGTACCGACCCATTCGGCTGCAAACAAAGCGTAGCGCTGCCACTGATTGAATACCTGCGTTGATTTCGACGCCATCCATATGTGGATACTACGTGGCTATACTGGTCTAAAAAGAGAGTTACTGGCTTATTAGGTATATAAAACGCCCACCGATTCGGTACTACAGAAAACTTGCAGCTCAAAAATATTAGAACGTTATGCGGCGTTTAAGAAAAAAAATTCAACGAAAAAGACCACATTTATAAAAATAAAATTATTGGATTAATCGCCTCTGTGGTCTAGTGGTTCGGTGTCGGAGTTGGCCAAATGAGATCCCGGGTTCGATTCCTGGGTCGGGCAATTCAAATATGTGTTTTTTCAGTTTTCTGATAAAACCAAGGCTGCCCGGGATTGGAAAGTGCACATTTGTGGGACCAAGTATCTTCGGCTAATCGTGGGTGCACTTGTTATGCCTATGCCTACCTCTTCAGGGATATGGGCGTGAAGATATTTTTTTTAAATACTTGGATTTTGCACCACAATAATGCGCCTTCGCACAATATTGACCGAATTTTTTTCCAAAAACTCAACAAATACCAGCAACCACCTTTTTCACTAGATGTCTTCCGATCACTAACCGACTTAAATTACCACTTCTAGTTGTTGTGACACCAATTCTTATTCGCTAAAAGACATAAATGAGAAGTTACAGTGAGAACTGAAATCAATTCCTGAGAAACGTTTAATGGACTGGCTGATTGATGACAACAAACACATTACATGGTGTTTTGCGTTCTTTGGTTCCTTTAGACTATTTTTATAGAATAGGTGGCTGATAGGCAAGAGGTTTACCTGATGAATGTGAACAGCTGCAATACAGCTGCAATAAATGTATTAAATTGGACTATTGAATGTAATAAATTAGAAAAATACAATATGAGCAAAAATAATGTAAAATCTGTTTAACAATTCATTTGATATAAAAATCGAGCAAATACTATATTATGAAAGAAAGAAAGAAAAGAAAGAAAATATTTATTTGCAAGAATATGGGTGCTACAAGTTGTTAAAAATAATTAAGTTACCGACATATTCTACCAATATATGGTGTGCAATGTGTGACTTTACTTATCGATTAGTACTAGAGCTTTCCAGAGTAAAATAAATGATTATGTAATAATTATCTGTACCTTATGTGCTTACAGCATGTCCAGTGGGAAAATTTAAGTGTGGCAATGGGCAGTGTGTCGCAAAATCATTATTTAAGGATGGAAATAATGATTGTGGCGATAATTCTGATGAACCTGGAACAAATGTTTGTTTTGATTATTTGAGTAAGGTAATGCCATCAAGACTTTGCGATGGAATTCTACATTGTGAAGATAGAAGTGATGAAAATCCAAAATTTTGTAAATGTTTTGCTAAAAAAGGTTTCAGGTAAGTGAATCTTGACCAACATAAATATTTATAAATATGTTTACGCAAAAACCAATTTAAATAAGAAAGGTTTATAATTTTAAACTAATTATTAAAAACAGTTAATTTAAATATAACAACACAAATTATATCTTACTAGCGGACCCGGCAAACGCTGTTATGCCTTTTTAACTACTCTTACTTTTTTTTGCATATTTTCTCACCTTTTAAATCTTCCCTGGACTTCAACAATTAATTAAAAACCAAAATTAGACAAATCGGTTCAGCCGTTCTCGAGTTTTAGTGAGACTAACGAACAGCAATTGATTTTTATATATATACCAATCAAGTAAACACTATATTTACTAAGTAGACAGTCAATACACAAGGTATTAACCGTCCTGATGATCCGACACAGTAATACGCGAAAGAACTGGTATAATCGTATTAAATAGTAAATCTTAACGTTTAATCTTTACGTGAATCTTAACATTTGTACCCTGTATACTTTGTACTTATTATGATAATCAAGCGAACGGAGGAACACAAAATTTGGCTCAGTTTAAATTTACATAGAGAAAACGTGCAGAAAGCTATATTTTTAAATCATATACATTAGAAATACATTGAATTGATAAAAATAAATGTTAAACACGCTGCATTCATTTAACACACATCGTAATATACACACATGAATACTATTAAGTTTATGATTAAGACTTAAAACTTAGAAAACATTTCAATGTTTAGGCTATGGTCGAATTTTGACTAGAGGGCAATTTCTACTATAGAAATATTTCATTCATGAGACACAATAGTATTATATATTTTGTGTAAAACGAGATGAAGAAACTAATTAAGTTTTTTAAACATATATTTGGGTAAAACGAGATGCAAGAAAATAGTCAAATTTTAAATAATATTAATAGATAACACAATATTTGCTAGCTGATAACACTTGTACTATTTCACAACAAGATAATTAATTATATTTAATTTCCAACCGGCTTCGCTTACACAAGCATCCTCAGGATATTTATTGTATAATTATTGGAAATACCTTGAGGATGCTTGTGTAAGCGAAACCGGTCGGAAATTAAATATAATTATCTTGTTGTGAAACAGTACAAGTGTTATCAGCTAGCAAATATTGTGTTAAAATGGAGTTTCACCAAGTGCCGACAGTAAAAAGTGTAGAATATATTAGTAGATAAAACTGAGTATTATGAAGTTCCAATTATATAAAATAATGGCTGTTAGGCAATCAGAACTACGGAGATTTTTTGTGGTCGATTCTTCAAAAATGTGTTCTCCCTGTAATTTCCATGGTATTTTTGAAATAGCTAAATTGAAGTGAATTACACAAACATTTCAAAAGTTTATGCTAATTTAAAGAACATGCGAAAATTCGATACATAAAGCATCTATACTTTCCCTAAAAAAAAATAAAGTACATTTGCGGGCCATGGAAATACATTATAAACCACAGAAATGACCCAGCAGATAAAATTTTGCTAAAAACCATATCAGATATATGAATATAACATTATATAAAAGTTATTTGGGGTACTATGAACGACTGTGATATGCATTAAAACGATATAAGATAAAATTAGTAGCTTTATTAAAAAAAAACTTACAAAAGAGCTCATAGGTAAAATATGAATAGTGTGTGTGCTACACAAATTCTATTACACTTCTAAGCCATGCAATTTAAAGTGTCTGAAAAACTTTAGAGAGTTGAAATTTTTATAAAAATCATTGTAATTGTAGCGACGATGCAATTATATCGGTACATAAGTAAGTACTGGAGTAACGAAAACTTGCGGGATTAGCGAAAAATATAAATATATGTTCAACCGAGCAGCTACCTAACCTACCCTAGGTGGAGTACTACGGTTTACGTTAAATACTTTCCTCAACATCTAAACATAAATAGTAGACTTATTATCGGCACTTTATACATGATATTTAGACGCTTTAAATGATAATAAGTTTATGGTTTAACAGATTTAAATTAAAAAAAAATTACTGACAAACATTTCTAATGACATAATCTGGTTATTGCACGAACATACAGTATAAAAGTGAATATTTCATTTTGATTATTGCAAACACAATGAAATACAATTTCCATGGGTTTTATGTAACTTCCATGCTATTTTATAGATAGAAATTACACCATAGAAATCACGAAAAAGCAAATATTTTGAAATGTTTCGCCCTCGGAGAGATATAAGCTGCTGTATGTTACTTCTTATCTATATTTGGGAGTTAGGTATAATAACACTGGCACTTCTATTATTTTATTACAAAATCTGAGACTGTCAAGTCTATGTAACGGAACTAGATTTCAAATAAAATTTCTTCGAAACAATGTTATAATTGTTATAGTTCTAACTGGACCAGCAGTCGGGCAAACCGCGCCCCGCGGTAGTGATACCTCGGATTCCCATGATATACTCGGATTTATATTTTAATTTTTAAAGGATACAGTTTTCTGTGAAGGTATCGTTTGTAGTCATTCTAAACAAAGGACAGGATCATTCAAGTAAGTTTTAATAAATTTAAGACAATGCTGTTTATCTAATGGTCAATTAGGTATAGGTTGCTTTAAATCTACATCCAGGTGTGGCAAAAATCAGTATATTCTATACCACGTGAAAATAAGACCAAAATCATTGTATATACCGAAATACTATAACTGCTATTAGTGATTTCTTCCAAATTATACGCGGGTGAAAACGCGGAGCGCAGCTAGTTTATACTTATAAAATAAAAACTTTCACTGCAATTGGATGGGAAAATGTATCAGAATATAAAATGATTTGTAATTTTCAATTTTATGTATAAATCTGATTAAAAACGTAAGTGAATTAAAAAATATCTGCGATTGATCAGAAAACGGGGCACGTGTTACGCGTGCAAAAAGTGCAAAATTAACCGGATTTAAGGTGTGTAGGGTAAAAAACTCTATATTATACATGGTTATTAAATAATGAAATCCATATGACACAATGGATATAGAATGTATAAACAATGTAATAGTAGATTTATGCAAAAAATATTTGTTTAAAATTTAAATTTAAAATTATAGGAGATATAAATCTGTTACGCTAAAAAATTGTACTCCTAAGAATGACCCTTATAATCTTCTTTTGATTCTTTCTTTGACTGACTTAAAATCTCATACCATAAACTTAAAAAGTAAGAAGTATTATTAAATTACCGTTAACAAATAGTATGAAGTATAAATAGTATATTTTGAACAAATATCACGTAACTTATTTTATAAAGTTGTGTAGTATTTGAGATTCATAAAGAGATATTAGAATAAATAAAGACTTATCGGAAAAACAAAATTTTGTGAAATAAAATCACCTCAATTCAAAAAAAAAAACTATTAAATTAGTAGAAATATCATGACGGATCACACAAAAAATATCTGCCTAGATTTAATCAGTAGATGTCTGTTCGTCAAAAATAGTAAAAATATTAGAAAACACCGAAACTTATAAATAACACATATATTACTCTCTGTGTTTAATTTAATATTTGATTGTCAAATGCGCAACGATCCTGTGAGGTGAACAGAGGAATTAGTATAATTAAATGAATTAGTTTATTTATTCAAAATCCTTAAAAGGCCTTGAACAAATACAATAGCAGACATTGAGTGTTATAGATGCCCGTAAAAATTAATGATAACTCATAATCGGATGAGTCTCCTGCCTTTTGTCCCCGTCTCTATAAAAAAAGTTAAACCCTTCGTTACAATATAACATACCATTTCTTCTTTGTCATTTTTTAGTTGTGGCAAAGAATCCGATGATGAAAAGTATTGTATAGCAATGGATATGGTGTGTGATGGTGTACGAGACTGTTCAAATGGAAAAGATGAAAAAACATGTATTGGTTTGCATGGACCCGAAGGGACACCGTAAGTTTATTTTTTTATAAGTTAAAGTTTTGCTTTTCCAAAAAGAAGAATTTCAGTTCCTTTAGATTTATGTGTGTCTACAGTAGTGTATGAAAAAAAGCACAATAAACGAAACATACCGAAAATCTGAAAACTAAAGAAGACACCCAACGACACAACGGCGACGGAGTATTTTCCGTTGTATTAGTAGCACAAATATTACATATCATACGTACCCAACGGGAACAAATATGCTGGTTTTGAAAAGTAATCAAGAGTGATTTGCTGATAAGTCCTTGACATAGTTTTATCAGCTCATGCTTTTGATTTAATTCCTACATATACAAATGGTTAACGTTAAATATAAAGAATAACTTTTAATTATAAAACATAATAATCATTTAATGAATGAATGAATTATTACACTTTATTGCGCGCATACATACATTTTATATAAATTTAAAGCATTAACAGATATATTGTATAAAAACAATAAGGTTTAAAGGAGTGAAAACTCGTTTTTTAATATCTAAAGTTAACGAATTTTAAAGTAATTTAATTGATAAAATTTTTTGTTTTGAGGTGGTATGGAAAATGCGAAGCGAAAAATTATCATGTATTTAAAATCAATACTGTTAGCTAAAACTGCATGTCAGCGTGTATTTAGAGGACTTCACGCCCGTATCCCCAAAGAGCTAGCCAGAGGTACAACCAGGTGCACCCATGATTAGGCGAAGATGTCCTGTCCCACAATGTGATAGGTGGCAAGCCTACCGCCAACCGTACACTTATCTAATTCCGAGCAACGTTGTTTTTAACAGAAAACTGAAAAGACGCATTTGAATTGCCCGACCTGGGAATTGAACACGCGACCACATGTAGTTAACATCGACACCGGACTACTAAACCACAGATGCGATTATTTATATAATGTATAAGAGACGGTCTATCGAAAATCAAACCCATAGCTTTGGGCCATGATTCTGTAACGAAAACCGTTGAAAATTTGTGTGAGAAATTTTGTTTTTTTTTTTGAATTTTTTTTTACTATAATTTTGTGTAATTTGATTTATAATGATACACCATAGTGCTTTTTCTAAAACAAATAGTAAAATATAAGGAAATACCTAAAATAAGCAATGTATTTATTATACGCCACATGCTACGCAAACTAACCGACTGGTTCGAAAGTTCAACGGCCGCAACGAGTCGGAAAAATATTGGTTTTATATTGCGTGGCATGAAAATAATAAAAAATCATAAAACACAAATTTTACATTTCCCACTTAAAAGGAACTGCATCATGACTAGAACGTAAAAATGGCATGTTTTCTTAATTTTTTGTTAGACCGTCCCTTACATGCTGTATAATGTTATATTAAGTAAACCCTGCTATCTTGTAGCATATTGGTGGCAACTGATTTTAGGGATGGGTTATCTATATATTAGTTCACATATTTTAGTTCTTTATGCTTATGGATGGCCAAGTGTAGGATGAATACCTGTCTTACTGTAAGCACACCAAATTCTTTTCAAAGTTAGCGTCGGGTATCTGAAAGACTTCCTAAGACAAACCTTGAGCAACGACCTCTGTGTACGTTCAACTTTTATGAATTTAGATTGATGCGTCCCAACCCACACAGGTATAAAATAATCTAAGATTGGCTGGACTATGGCATAGTAAACAATTTTTAATTAAAAGAACTGGTTTGAGTACTTTGCTAAGTTTTTTACGGTCAGTCAAAAGGTCCAGTTGGGTATTCCGTGACAACTTGTTATCAAGGTGTACACCGAGATATTTGACAGTTTGTTATTTCTCTGGTACTGAGCATGTGCATGTGGCTGATTGAATATTATTACAGGAATCTATTCATAAGTTAAATTATCTTAAAGGAAGCGTGGAGTTACTTATTGAAAACAGGATACACTTTTTGTTGTTTACATTCAAGGTAAGAAGATTTTTGGTAAGGCAGCGGGATACCTGGCGGAGTCCATTTTCAGTGCAGGCTTGAACCGTAGCCCAAGTTTTTCCCAGAAATATAAGAACTCTGTCATCTGCATATGTTGATATTTTGCCATTTGTTGGTTTAAATAGACAGAGGTTATTAATAATATCAATAAGGAAGAAACGGGGCCAAGGACGCTGCCTTGCAGAACGCCACATGTGACGTGTAAGAGCCAGCAGATAACACCTTTCTTCTGTGTTCTGTTGGTCAGAAAATCCTCGAAAAGTTCTAAAGGTAGACCACGTATACCAGCGGCATCCAGCTTTCTTAACAGTTTTAAGTAAACACTCGTCGAAAACCTTCGCCTAGCCTAGAAATACGTGTTTACCATCGGTATACTACGTCACTTACGTCCTTTTCCTCCTCCCTCCAAATTAGTTGTAATACACCATCCTCTATAGATTTCTTAAGTTGAAAGCCGAATTGTGTATCAGAGAGAATATTTTCTTTTCTAAAGTATTTCATCAGGCGTGTGTTAAGGAACCTTTTAAATAACTTAGACAAGCCAGATAATACCGATATCGATCGATAGTTCTCAATACAGTCCCTGTTGCCTCTTTTATGTATAGGATGTATAATTGAGTGCTTAAAAGCATTTAGAAAAACACCCTTCTCCATACACAGATTGAAAATATGCACTTATACAGTTCATGGTGTCACTTATGGTATACACTTATGGCGTCTTTGGTAAGTTTAAGAAAAATACCAGGAATGCCATCCCATCCGGTGGCTGATTCATTTTTCAAGGCCCGGATTTGTGCGAGAACTTCCTTTAAATGATAATATGTGTAATGAAAATTTGTGTTTGAATATATATTTAATCATTTGTTTTTTAATTGCAGACATGGAGTAGGTGAAGTTATTGTACGATCTCATGGAGTTTGGCATTCGAAATGCTTCTCTACTACTAATCACACGAAAATGGAACTAGAAAAAATATGTCGTGATTTGGGTTTTCTCAGTGGTCACGCTAAACAACTAGATGGACCCGTTCGTTCAATGACTTCTCATCCTCATAATGATATAGTTATAGATAAATTTAGTCACATAGAGCTGAATAATAAAACTCGTGTAAAATTAAGAAATACATATTTGCCATTAGCACGAGCTGTATTTGACAGAAAAGAACAATGTTATCCTCTATTTATAGAATGCCTTTAATTAGTATTTAAAATGTAATATAAATAAAAATATTTCATTAAATTATTATTATAAATATTCACATAAGTTTTATTTTCAACTGACTTCATAAAAAGGGAGAAATTCTCGATTCATCTGAACCTTTTGTATGTTCACTGATTACTCGTAAACGTCTAAACCGATTTTAAAAAATCGTTTTGTTTTGTTTCAAAGAATATAATAAATAGGAATTATTTTAATTTGATGAAGATGTGATGCAGATTTCTGGAGATAAAAGAAATACTAAGTCAGTTGTTTGCAGTTTTACTGCTATAAAATTATGTTGTCCAAACTGAACGAGCAAGAGAAAGAGCCATGTTTTCAAGGTTGGAGCGTATTCAAGTTTATACGAATATATACCTTTAAATGTTTCTTCGAAGATAACTCACGTATCGTTGATTGCAACATCGTGAAATGCAGGATAAACATTTATGGAATAAAAATACTATTAAAAAAAAGCATAATCACGCTCGGTTGTCTTGCGTGGTAGGCAGAGTAAACCATACGTCTACAGACTTCTGATTCACCACGATTTACTGGTTTGTCGGTTGGCGAGATGTGTGGTGATACCCACTGACGCATTTTATTAACCTGATAATAATTATCGACTATTTCTTGTAATGACCAAGATAGACATTTTACGTGCTCATCCGAGGCACAGAAATAACGCACCATCCGCCATACTTCAAACTGCTCCTGATATTTTGGCATTTCGAGATAAAACTCAAAAAACCCCAATAAAACTTTTGCCCGACTTTAATCTAAGCCAAATAGTCTACAACACACTAGACAGTTATGGGGCAGCATACTATTAAAATTTAAATATAAGAGAAACACGTCACATCATTAAAGAAGCCTGTATATTATCGGACATAACCTACTTTTATTCTATACTATCTGACCTGGCAAACGTTGTTCTGCCTTTTTAACTACTCTTATTTTTTTTCTATATTTCTCACCTTTTAAACCTTCCCTGGACTTCAACAATTTATTCTAAACCAAAATTAGCCAAATCCGTCCAGCCGTTCTTGAATTTTAGCGAGACTAAAGAACAAAACTAAACAAGCTGTTTTTGCTATAACACTGATTATCAATGACCTTTATTTTGCGATGTGCCTACGACACGGTCAAGAAAGGAAACTTGGCACTGATGGGATTTTTTTTAACCGAATAACGCTTATAGGTTATTTTTAGCTACAACCAGAACTGACAGCTTAACGTGCTCATCCAAGGCACGGGGTTTTTACCATACCACTACTAGTCTTCAATTAATGTAGTACTGTTGTTTTGATTTTCGAAGAAAATCTCGTAAACCCTAAATAAACATTTTGCCTCATAGATCGAACCTAGGACATCATGACATGAGCCGAGTAGGCTGCTCTCTAGACTAAGATCACTTTACTTTAATTAGCCTGTTTTCAAACAACTACCGTAAGTATATACCTATTATCTCATATAGTTCACTAAACACGCCGAAACGGAATTCAATTTCGCTGTAATAGCTTTGTACTAATTATTCAGTTTAGGGAAGATACGACTATATTAACTTGAAATTAAACAAATCTTATTTTCTATTTCACTTTCATTTAGAATCATCAGTATCATCATGCCTGGTTCCTTTGGGGAGCAGGCAGAGTAAACCGAACGTCTATAAACTATCCGGTTAACCGCGATTCACCGGTTTGTTAGTTGGCGAGATAAGTGTTGATCCTCATCGCCACATAAACAAACATGTTAATGTGACAACCGGGACCGACAGCTTTACATGCTCATTCGAGTGGATGAAAGCGGTAATACACCACTCCGCTAGACGCCGAGCTGCTACTGAAATTTTAGATTTTCGAGAAAAATCTCGAAAAAACCTCAGTCACACTTTTACCCGACTTGGGGATCAAAGCCGGAACCTCATGATCTGAGCCCATTGATGTGGTTTCATTTGTTATATTTTTACATATATTCTGAATCAAAATGATTTCCAGGATTACATGCCTAGTAGAGCTGGAGGCCATGGAAGTCTTACGAGTATTAAAGAACGGTTCTTGAAGAACCCGATTCACTTCGGCGCACTGTTAAATTCAGATAAATTAATGAAATTAAGCAATTTGTAGTGGAAATGTTTTCGTTGAAAAACCCTCTATAAGTTTGCTCTGACGTCACTTTATTGAAAAATGACCAGAAATACATTTCAGTTTTTTTTGTTTATATCTTTTTATTTTTCACTTTTTGATAAAAAGTAACGAAAATATAGTTAAAAAAAAGTATCTTCACGCCCGTATCCCTGAAATGGTAGGCAGAGGTACAACAAGTGCACCCACGATTATCCGAAGATACTTGGCCCCACAAATGTGATAGGTGGCAAGCCTATCGCCAACCGGGCACTTTCCAATCCCGGGCAACTTTGTGTTTCTCAAAAAACTGAAAAAACACTTTTCTTATGTGCCCGACCCGGGAGTCGAACCCGGGACCTCATGTGGTCGACGCCAACGCTGGACCACTAGACCACAGAGGCGATACATATAGTTGTAGACAATTTAATTTTCTAAAAATAAAAAAAAACACAAGATACAACGCGATAACACTTTGCACCCCTTTTTCCAAGACCGCGGTCGGGGACAGGTATAACGACCCACAAACTTAAACTTATGCTAAACCTAAGCTACACATAAAAAAAAAATTCTCCCTCCGAAAATGCATGCTAAGATCTAAAAAAATGCAACATTTCAAAAGGGTGGAAGGGGGTAATGGATTAATGTTAATCTTGTAAAGTTTAATCCATCAAAGACACAAGTTTGTACGTTCAGTACCAAAAAGAACCCTTTTGATTTGGCGCCCCAGTTTTAGAACACCTCCCTAGCTATCTCTCGGAATTCTCGAAATAAACATCTCCGCAGATGTTCAGTTTTGTAGTCATTTGGAAGATAAAGCTAAATTAGCATCCAAAAACCTCGTGGTGATTAATCGGGTGAAACATTACTTCACACCTGGTCAAAGACTTTTACTCTATAAAGCTCAGGTCCGTCCCCATATGGAGTATTCACACTTATGGGCTAGTGCACCCTATTATCAGATTCTTCCATTTGACCGCTTTCAGAAACGAGCTTCCCGTATTATACACGATTCCAATCTGACCAAAAATCTGATTCCTCTTGATTTGAGAAGAAATGTTAGTGCTCTGGGTGTGCTCTACCGGCTTTATAATAAGAAATTGTTTAGATACCAACTTTGATACCAACTTTTTCTTTCCACCGCTACAACACTCGCTGAGGTCGGAACCTCCACTCACAGTACCTTGACTCATGGTGTTCATCAACAGTACGGTTTAGTCGGATCTTTTTAGTTCGTACCGCCAAAAATATAACATTGGATCTTTTAACAGGCATAATTAATGAATTTCTTAAGAGTCGTCAGCGTATCTCCTTTTTTGCTGTAGATGTCCATGGGCATCGTTAACCGCTTTTCATCAGGCGGCCCGTTTGCTCATCTGCCAGCTCATCCTATATAAAAAAGGTCAAACTAAACAGTATCCGCTGAATTCTGTTTATAGTTTTATTGTACCTAAATTAATTTAATAATTCAATTCATCGATTTTATGTTCTTGTTTTTATGCCAAATTTTATGCCGATTTCGTCAATCTCCATCCGTTTGGGTTTTGGGCTTAGAGCCCACTCTAAAGGTGCCTTCTATGAGATCGCACCTCGGTTTAGGGTAATGATAATCAGGACGATTAGTGTGAAAGTAACAGGCATCGCTGTTTTATTCCGTTGCTGATTCTTGTCAAGGGCCTTGAATGTGTGATGGCTGAAAGATGAGATCACGTGACTGACGTGTGTGTAAGTGTTGGGACAAACCTTTGGCCTAGGACCGGAGCTAAGGAGAAGTCGGTTATGATCCTCAGAAAAGAATTAGGATGTTTTATCGCTCTGAAAAAGTGGTGGTGCGATGATTGTTCTAAATTTGTTTGCTATGTACGTAATATAGCCATATACATAAATTAATTCTGTATTTCTTGCAACTGGTGCGTAAGTATAGGATGCGTGAATGCAAATTCGATGCTAGCAGCCGCTAATAACTTTCGGATTGTTGTTTTTAGTCTCACGTTGTCTACTTAAGTGTAATATTTTACATTTCCTGTAAAAAAGCCAAAGGTCTATCAGTGTTGTGGGTTTTGGATGCGACATGTATAAGTTTACCGGCTACCTTACTCTCCAAACTGGGATAAAAGACCTTCACTGTTGTGGTAAGTATAAGTAAGGCGATGGTCCCAAAACCCGATCAAGACTTTATAGAACTCTGCCACCTAGTTAGTAGTGATGATGATAAGTATACGATTTCTCTCGCCTTTTATGAGATACTTAGCAGTAGATTAACTGGATCTATTCTTTAATTAGTGACTCAGATCTACATGGAGAAGACGATTAAGAAGATATTTATGAGTTTTAAAGTTTTACCGCAAGATACAAGAGATGCTCGTTAGCATTCGTCAAAATGCGCCGAGCGGTATTACCAGCCATTTTGCTAGCTAACATGCTGGTGAGTCGTAGTTTACCGGGATTTTTTTATAGAAGAGGCTAACGGCCACGAGGCTCACCAGATGATAAGTGATCACCGCCGCCCACGGACACCCAAGGAGTTGCAACTTTTTAGAATGAGTAATCTTTTTTCTTGAAGGTCTCTACGTCCTATAACATGTAGATTAATGATACACCAGCTACTAATTTTTACCAAGTTAATGATTCGTTCAAATATGTTATACGGAAACACCAAAAGATCAAAACGTCATAAAAGTATATTCATAAATTAACCTTATTTCTGTACAATATGATTTAGTTTTAACTATTACTCCGTTTTATTAACCAGAGCTAGTAAATTTTTATTAGACCCTTAAGAAATTTAACTTTAATATCATAAATGTAACGTTTACAATTGCAAGTCACGTATTACTTATAAGACGTTTTGTGACGTGACGCGTCTGTACGTTGCCTGTGATTGGATAAAATAAGACCACAAATTTATTTGTGCTCTTAATTTTAAGGCAGTGATCTTGAATCTTGTTATTTTGGATCGAAAGGATTAACACAAAAATATCCATTCTTACTTTTTCTATCTTGCTTTCTGGCAAACATTTCTTAAGAGACGAGATCAAGGCTATACATTTTTATATTTTCAAAATACTTATCGGTAGAATTCTTTAACAACTCGCTAGAATACAATATTATACCCATAAATATACACTGTAAATATCCTACTCATATGAGTTACTAACACAAGATTATTTTACTTATTTAGCGAGAACAGAACCGCAATGTTTCTGGGTCAATTGAATTACTATGTCAATAGACTTTATTACGCGGGATTACACGAATTGTTTTAGCGTAAACAAGCTTAGTTTCACTTGTACAGCTGTTTCACTATATTTATTATATTAATTCGTGAAGCGAAAACTTTATACGAAAAATACGCACACTGAGCAATATGGAATTTGGCACAGTTAAAGTTTACAAGGTGAAAGAGTGTGGAAATTTAATATTTTTATACAATATTAATAAGAAACATATAAAATTAATAAAAGTTATCATTTTGTGCACACACAAGTTCTGGAAAGTTAAACTATCACATGTACAACTCCAAATATGTTAATAGTGCGTTGCCATTAGTGCGGTGGGTTGGTAAATGGTAATGCTACCCTTACCCTCGAAACCGGAACAGGACAGAGACGAGCACTAGCGCTGTTGCGACAAGAATAGGTGCGGTGGTGATTCCAGACCCGGGTGAATCGTTGCAGTAAAAGTACAGTAGAAAAAAGGCTAGCCACATGGCCTTTGTCTTGTCTGATATCGTAATATATCTTAAAAAATAGGATTTTTTTTAAAATATAAACTAGCAATATAGAAATTTTCGAAAGATATATTAAAAATGTAATACTTCTTTTGTAAGTCTCCATAGTGAGCAGTTCGACGTAATTACAAAAAAAAAAAACAATTCCGCCATTGTTAATGTTCTTGTTTTACACATGGAGTGTCTATCAAAAAACATCAAACAGTGGTCTCATCACCGCTGTAAAATATTGTTTAGGAAGAAAGTAATAAAAGTAATTATATATTGTTATTTAATTTTATTTATCAAAATATAGAATATTTTAGCTCATTTGTCCATTAAGATACTATTGTGATAAACATAAATACGACAAAACTGTCAACTCGTATTGCAAAATGTCAGTAATTTATAAAAAGTCGAAATATTATTTTATTAATACTTCTTTAGAGACCTTCTATTTACGAGTCCAAGCGATGTACGAAGCGTGGCCAGTGTTCTTTGTTATTTTGTCTGTTGCTTTGCACTTGTTTTCTTCCACTGCTATACTATCGTCAGGTTGTTAAATATTGTCTATATATCTTGTTAAGTTGTTATATGTGTCGTTATATTATTACTTGTTCACAAAATTTTAAACTGTTTTCTCCTTTGACATTTTGGATAAAATCTCTTAATTAACATAATAGTTCAGAGAAAATCTTTGTAAGGTAAAGAAAAAGTTTTATTAATATGCGCACTGTATATCCTCTTCTCTCCGTTTAACGATAACGTCAAAAAACGCAGTTCCTTAAGTGTCGCTATATAAAGTTTACACCACATATTATTATATCAGGTATGGCTATAATAAATAAGTAAAAAGAAAATTTATTTTAAATTATTTTTTCTTGAAGTTGTTCGGGCCCATTTAAAAAAATAGTTCTGCAACGTCTTACTCGGATTTAATTAACATCACCGCCTTACCTATATGGAATTTTAAAAAAATAAGTAGGACCTCGGAGCAACACGGTAAACCATGTAATGTAATTTTATGATACGTTTAGATAATACGGTCTTTCTGTTCACAATCTTTAGACATTTTATTATATTACGTTTATTACCCACCGCCGTGTTGCCCTGAGCCTATTTTTTAGAATTGACAGGCGCTTCGTATTAGTACCAACGCTTGGCATTACCACATTCTGTTTTAAAGGCATAGCAAGGCAGGTTTTATAGGTTTCTGGAAAGCTTAATAATCTATACTTAATATTATAAAATTGAAGAGTTTGTTTGTTTGTTGGGCCGTACGCGCTAATCTTGAAAATCGCTGTACCGATTTGAAGACTTGTATTTTAGTTGGATAGCCTGTTTATCGAGGAAGGTTATATGCTATATAACATCACGCTACGATAAACAGGATCGGAGTATCAGCGAAAAACGTAGTCCAAACGGGCATTTTTTTCCTTTTGACAGCTTTTCTGGCGTAAGCTACGTTAAAGGTTAAAGTTACGCAAAAATCATGTTCTTGTATGATCGAATTGTTCATCTTAAAAAATTGTAAAACAAATTCCGCGATAGTGTACATCTATCTACTAACGTTCACATTTTGTGACTCTTTTCATAATAAATAAAATTGTTCTAAAATAATGCATTATTTGCAACGGTGTTTTAATAAACATGGTATTAATCTTTTTCTAAATAAATTAGTTATTCATCACAAGTATTTAATTTTGAATGAAATCGCCCCGTTGCTTCTTTTTATTTCAACCAGTAACTTAGGAGATATTACAGTTTTAAGATATATTATTATTATCAAGCACCGCACGAGGCGTGCGTGCCTGAAGAGAATGTGTGGTAGCGAGATCAGACGGTAGCCTGCTCTGTGAAATAGCATGCCGCATAATATAGTCGAAGTACAAAACAAAGACTACCGTGGATGTCTCAAAGGCCAATATTGGCGGCTAAAAATAGTAGTATTGACGAAATTAATCACAGAATACTGAGTAAACTTCCAGGAGATAGCGTAAACTATACATCAATTGACACCCCGGTAATGTTACCCAACGTTCCTTTATTACTCATGTTCCCGTGCCATTTTTTACTATAGTTTCAGTCTTACTGATCATGATCATAGTGGAATGACTATATAATAGGCTTTGTTATACTATTAACGTAGATATTAAAAAAACATAATCAAACTTCAAAATCAAATGAATGTACCTACTCTCCTGGTTATAATTAGCAATGTAGATATGATTGTTTGTTTCAATAGTTTTCAAGTGGTTCGTGGATTAATTAAAGAAAGTTACAGTTCCTTTAGAATGGTATCATAGGTAATGACCCTATGACTCTCTTGTGTGACACAGGCGAAGTTGCGCGGGTCGGCTAGTATGTAATATTTGATCCCTGCCATACAGATGATTTCACAGCAATAAAAGTTATTTTTTCCATTATCAAACCAATAAAGTTATTTTTTCCATCAGGATTGCCATCTGCTTGATTATCTATCTATCATGTAATAATATAATATAATATCTATGCTATCATGTAATAATAATAAATAAATAAATTTTACTGGGTAAATAACACAAATGATCTAATCCCGAAGTAAGAAAATTAATTGCTTGTGTTATCAGTTTCAGTTACCGATACTAATACAGAGAAATACATAATAAACATCCCAACACAGAACTACAAATATCTATTTTCATCACACTAATGTTTGTTCCTGTCGGGAATTAAACTCAAGCCACATCGATTCGTGGTTAGGTTCGCTAATCTCTCGTTAGTTTACTTGGAGAATAGGTAGAGTGATTGACCGTCAATAGAGGTCTAGGTTCAATCAGTTTGTCAGCTGGCAGTAGGTGATAATCCTGTCGCCATTGTCAAATTTTTCGGCTCTGGTTTCATTTGTACAGTACCCGGCGATAAATATTGCACATCGACCTTTGGAAAGAGACAATCAGCTAATTTCGGCTTCGTAGAGCGTTATCTCTGTCGCACAAAATACAAACAGTCCGGTACCTATTAGGAGCTGTTAAAACAAGTATGATTTGCTTCTTTTGATATTTTTATTCTTTGTATAAAATACACTAATTTTTCTATAAGTGATGGCTTTAGGTTGGGGTAAAATAAAATAAAAAAACATTTTTACATTATGTTTACGTATTTAATTATTTTGGAACATTACAGCTTTAGTGTACATAATAAACACCATTATACCTATTGCTAAAATGAGACATTGCAATAAAAATAATAATAATTCTAATTCTCAATTACTTCCATTTCACTATCTGTGCTCTCAAAGAGGTCAATATCACTGTCACTATCAGCCGTATTTATTACTAATCTATCAGTGTAATTGTCTAAACTGTGTTGAATGCTTCTATATTCATTCTCACATTTGATTGCATGATCGCAAACCTTTTTCCACTCTTCAGCGCCGATCATGTTTACTTTTTCAGTCAATAATGTTTTTACTGTAGTTAAGTTCATACCCACATTTCTAGAGGCTACATAGCCTTTCAGTTGAGACCATATATTTTCAATTGGATTAAAATCCGGATGATATGGTGGCAATCGCAACACAGTGTGCCCATGTTCGGCAAGTATTTTGTCCACAGAAAACTCTGTATACCTCTCCTTGTGCTGACATATAATAGCGTAAATCTGGGTTTTTGTTAATTTTGGATCAACTGGAATTTCATGTCTGTTTAACCAATTGATCATTTCCCGTTTAATGGTGTTTGAGTTGGGGGGTCTCTCAACATACTTGGGTCAACTACATAGGGTGCGTTGTCGATAACTAGAACAGAATCACTGGGTATATTTGGGATTAATTGGTTAACCAGCCATTTCTCATAGTTATCGTTATTCATTTCATTGTGATAGTCACCTGTAGTGTCCGTGGATTTATACGTTAAAAAAGCACCGGGTACAAAGCCTTTTTCATTTCCCGCATGAACTATTATCAAACGTTGACCTTTTGAAATTGGCTTTTTTACTCCTTTTTTCTTATCGTCACTCCAAGATTTCCCTTTAGTGTGGGATGCATGTATATATGACTCATCCATGTAGACGATATTTTTTCCTGTTTCGCGAAATTTGCGTATTTTATCAAGGTATTCCATTCGTTTGAGACTAACGTCGTGCTTTTCCATTAGAATTTTTCGATTATCTTCCATTTTAGTGAACTGAAATCCCATGTCATGAAGTATTTTTCTCAATGTTTTTTCAGACCCATTGTAATTAATAGCTTCAGATAACTTAGCTTTTAATGATTTTATTGTTGGCAGTTCATTAAATCGTAAGTGAAAATCATACACCATTCTTCGAACAACATCGTAATCAAAATCGTCCATACCTAAACGAAATTGCTTTTTTGGTCTCCCTTTTTTTGGAGTGCTGAACTTTTTTCATTTCAGTCGAATGTGTTTCAGTACTGACTTCGTTTAATATATTGTTCAAAGTTCTTCTTGAAATTCCAGTGGCATTTGCAACTTGCTCTTGAATCTTCTTAAAATAACAACTTACATTTTCATCTACTTTTTTTTTAAATCTATCAGCTTCGCTTACAAAGTATTTATAAACATTGTAGATAATTTCACGTGACTGACCTCGTAAAGGTTTCCCTCTTTTTCCGAAAGATGCCATATTACAACTTTAAATTATTTAAATTTGTGGGTGTTATCAACTCTAAATATATATATTTTTTCGGGACGCGACTGCACTCTATCGTACTTGAACAACGACTGACTAAACGTCACATAGGTAGTGTGGGACAGAGATAACGCTTTACGAAGCCGAAATTATCCGATTGTCTCTTTCCAAAGTTCGATGTGCAATATTTATCGCCGGGTACTGTAACTAATTAACTACGAGTACTAACTCACTGACTCGTAGGATTTTTCAAAATAAATCTAACAGATATATAGTATAATGAAGTAATTTTTGTTCGATTCACTTGAATTTTTAAGATGCCTTTAACTTAATTTTGTATATTTTGATTTATTGTAATATTCTACAATACTTTTCATAAAAAATAGTAAAATTAAGTGAATATACAAAACACAATGTATTATGGGCCACAAGCCGGGCAAAATAAACAGCTGGTTCCACGAGTCAGGGTAATAATGTACGTTTTACATTGAGTCGCGTAAAAATAAAAAAAATTGTAAAACGTAAATTTTGCATTTCCATCAAAAGACGGAATTGTCATCATGACTAGAACATAAAAATGCCATGGTTTTTCAGTAGGCCTTTCATTACACGCTGTAGATATTCTCGTTCACATAAAAGTTGAAAAAATAATCTTGTCTACCTACCATAATTTGACTACTAAGGATATGGCTGATAAAGGGGCAAAAAAATCATAAACATAATATACCAATAGCATATACTAGCTAACCCGGCAAATGTTGTTTTTATAATATTTTGGTGGAGTGCTTAAGAGGGCGGGATGAGTTAATTGAGATAAAAACTATCATGTCTTTCAAGTTGGACCAAACAGTAGATATCTGCAAAATTTCATTGAAATCGGTTCAGTGGTTTCGGAGTCCATCGCGGACAAACAACGTGACACGTAATTTTATATACCTACTTTCTGACCAGGCAAATAACAAATTACTTGTATTTAATATTTTGGCGGGGTTATAGTTATCTTCAAAATTTTATTAGAATCGGTTCAGTAGTTTAGGAATCCATAGCGGACAAACTACATGATACGTAATTTATATATATTAAGACAAAAATTTAGAAGTAAAAACTTTAAAGATAATATCTTTTTAACAAACAATTAATTCGACGAAAAGTTATGTGGTCATACATTAATACTGTGAGTGAACAATTCATTTCCCTTAGTTACGTACCTTTATGGTAAGAATTTAAAAAAATTAAATGGTACCACCCTCGGGGCATACCCATTACATACTGATAAAAACAGTATTGTCAAAATCTGACTACTCTGTAAAAAGTCATGCGTGGTCTAACATAAAAAATATAGGCGTTGAATTGAAAATTTCCTTCGTTTTTACATCGGTTGAATAGCTTAAATGCATAGGAATTCGTCCTGAAAAACGATAAGAAAACGAAACGCTTGAAATTGAATCCAAAAACCACAAACACGTAAAAAAAATCAATTTAATTAAAGTATAGTTAATAGAGATAGCAGATGTGAATTAGATAAAAATGTATCATAAAATTGACAGAGTGGTACCTAATGAGTAAACAAACTATATTTATGCCTTATACTTTTCTAAGCAATGAAAGTATTTATTATTATAAAATGTAAAGGCGTTATATTTAATAGTTATTTAACAACTGTTTTTTCTTATTGCAAGCAAGTAGATGACTCTCCATGATGGAAAGAGACATCGCTTATTGACAAGAAATATGTTAATAGTGCTTTGCTATCCATGTGACGGATATGCCACATTCATAAGTTACCGGCTACCATACCTTTCGAACTGGAACCCGAAAGACACGACAATCATTGACGTTATTGCGGCAGATATAGCACAAGCAAAAGTAACAAATCCGGGCGTGACGTTGCGGAACTCTACAGCCTCATGATAACGATAGTGACATATATAGTCCATGTAAAGTGGTCTTTTCTTTAATGGAGGCCCGGACTAACACGGTTCTACAATGAAGAAAAGCCCGTCGTACCATTTTCATTCATATTAATATATATTAATAATTATGTATCTTATAAAATATTTATAAAGTTCTTCAAATTATTTTACTACTTGTAATTCATTGAGAGCGGACACCGGTGGCCACGCGTTAATTGTAAATAACCCAAAAATATATAATATTTTTTTAAATTTTTATCATAAAAAATCAAAACCTTTATAAAATGCTCGTACTACGGCTGATCTGCTATAAACTATTTAGGGTATCGGCAGAGGACAGTTTTCTACTTTATATTGAAACAGCGCCATCTGTTGCAAATATATTGTACTGAAAAGAACTATAACTTCAAACATATTTATGAAAACACACGGTTAATTTGTGAGATGGCAGTCTTATAGATAACTGGCACGTCTAGCCTATCCAGCAAGGTTTCATGAATTTCACAGGTTTATATATTCACGGCAAAGAATACGAGACATTTTCCATTATACATGGAGCACACTAAAAGTTTTGCACTTCTAGCTAATCGGAACTATTTGAATTTCGAATGTTATATTTTTGAAACGTTGCAACCTTCTTAGTAATAAAAAAAAACAATTGGAGGGAAATGATTTGTTAATTGTTTTTTTATCACACATCAAATTTCTATATACGCAACGAAAATGGAATAAAATCGAAAAGATTTTAGAGCGATGATTTTTTATGATTTTAAAAGTTCTCTTTCTCCGTAAGACTGTGCCGCTCGTCTTCAAAATGCTTTTGGGGAGAAGCACCTTATTTGAGCAGAGTGAGGCGATGGTTTGCTGAATTTGAGAGAGGTAAAGAAACTCTTCTTTACATGACGAATTTCGTGAAGGGCGGCCTTCAACTGCCGTCAACGAAAATAATGTGGCTACTGTTAAGCGGTTAATTGAAGAAAACCCTCGGATTACCTATAAGGCAATTCAACACTATTGGGGATTGGTATGAGCCAAATTCAGAAAATTTTACACGAAAAATTGAAAGTTCGGAAACTTTGTTGTCGTTGGATCCTTCATGAACTGACAGCGGAGCAGAAGCGGGCTCACGTGTATTGGTGCTCATGCTCACGGCCAACAAAACAAAGTCGTTTTTAGCTTCCGAAAAAGTGCACGTCGTCACTCATCCTGCGCATAGCCCTGACCTAGCATCCTGTGATTTCTGTATTTTTTCCAAAATCAAAGATTTGATGAGAAGTTTTATGTTTACCAACTCTGAAGAGGCAGTAATAGCATTCAATCAGCACGTAGAAAACATGCCTTCAGATCTGTGGTCCTCCTGTTTTAAAAAATGGTTCGCTCGCATTAAAAAATGTTTAAATAGTGTGACCTATGTACACATAAAATATCTTAGTACAGTAAAATAATAAGAAATTGTCCTATGTTTTTCTGCCTGGATCTGAGCGCAAAACTGGGTTTTAGGTGAGCAAAGTGTTCAACCAGAATTTAAATTTGATTTCACCTTAAGGTCCGCCTTATGGGTATCTGCAGTGACGTTATGGCAGTTCTTTTTTTATTATAAGAGAGCAAATGAGCATTAATAGCTCTCCTCAGTGACGGATTTGTCTTATGACCCTGTAGGCTCGGGCTTAGAGCGACCAATCGAGGCAACAATACAGAGACGATAAAAAGAAACGACACTAAGTAAATATAATATTGTGTGCAAATAATTTTAATTCAGTAACATTTCAACAACCGACTCTAACCTCTTTTATCTCTAGATCTCTGAATTAGATATTCGCAAAAAAATATTTTTTTATATCATAAGATAACAAACAAGCAGATGGGTCTCCTGATGGAAAGAATCAACCATCGCTTATATACACCTAAGATTTTAATGATGCGTTGCTATCTTGTGGCGAGGTCTAATGCCACATGCATAAGTTTACCGGCTACCTTATCCCCCAAACCGGAACACGACAGTGACAAGCACTGACGCTATTGCGGCAGGAATAGGTAAGGCGGTGGTACCAGACCCGGGCAAGACAATTCAGAACTCTACCACCTAGTAGCCACGATGGTAGTGACTCGTATAGATAATCGGTCGCTTTTTACGACCTGCCTGGCAGAACGGCAGTTGGCCTATATTTCAAAAGAGCCCGGGATCAATACGGGGGAAAATATACTATGAAATATTATATGGCACCAAAATTAGATAAAAAGGTAAAAAAAATCAAGCTAAATTTCTACATATACCACGATAAAAGTTATCAAGAGACTACATTTTTATATAGTAACTAAATGATGGGAGCCCTAAAAAAGGGATAGCTGGTACTACAAGGCCTAAGGCGGCCAAGACTACAAATCCGCTACTGTTTTTCCTGATAGAAAAACATAATTATCGCCTATATATCTACACCAAGGATGTGAATGATGCGTTTCCATTTGTGTGACCGGTTAAAAAGCCAAAGCTTTAGTTATAGGCTATGCTCATTTTGCTTGTTTATTAATTACATCACAATAAAACCTGTGTTTTTACCTAGCCCACATAAGTGTGGGCTGGGCCTTATACAGCATTTTATCTGTGGCTAAATGGCCGATCGATGTTTTGAGGAAAACACATATTTTATGTTAAAATTATTCTTACGTAATTGGATAATTTCTAAGAAAGAAATAGTGGAACCTTTAAAATGGAACATTAAGATAAATAGCATGCGTAGATAATTTATTTATAAGATAACATCTCTTTTATATATCTTATATGAATTTGTTTGTCACACTTACTGTAATTGACAAACTGCAACAAGCCTGTATTCAATCATTTGATTTTCAACGGAAGAAAAACGGAAGTAATCAATTTGATATGTACATATGTATGTAATATACATAGTTGGAGTTTGATGAATTTGATAATATTTAAGTATTGTGATCTGTTTTTACGTTCAAGCACGTGTATTAAGTTTCGTTAGTTCTTGTATCCATCCATACTAATATTATAAATGCGAAAGTCTGTCTGTCTGTCTGTTACGTTTTCACGGCTAAACTGTAAATTTTCATGAAATTTGGCATGGATATAGTTGAAGATCCGGGGTCAAACATAGGCTAATTTTTTTTTCAAAAATCAGTCCCTGGAGGGCTAAAATAGGGGATGAAATTTTTAATAAAAGCTATTTGGATGACTTATTAATATACCCGCGGGCGAAACTGTGCGGGTCAGCTAATGTTTATATATTTTACATTCAGTCAAAAAAGTAGCGTAATGAATGGATTCGTTTATGGTTCCGAATTCATTTTTTTTTTGTTCGTACTTCCTGAAAATAATACAGAAAGCAGTGAATCGACTATCAAAAATGCGTGCTTATAAGTGATAAAAGATAAGATGAAAGATTTATGTCACTCTGGTAGGCTTTTATCGTCTTCAACTGAAGGTAACAACGCTAAAGTGAAGGAAATTGAGACTTAAAATCCTCATTCAAGTTTAAAAGAAAGCCGCTGATATTTCTGTGTCTCACAAGTTTGTTCAGTACTATTTTAAATAATCACTTAGGTATGAAAAATTTTGACACTCGGCTAGTTTCAAAACTTTTTTTCTTCATAATAGACGCCGAGGACATGCCAGAATGAGTTAATTCTGACCTAACATTCATGAAAACGCATTTTTACTAATGAGAAGACATAGGTTTACGAGTTTGACGTGCAAAGTAGTCAACAAGCTTCGAAGTGGCGCCTTTCAACTGAACCGAAATCGAAAAAACAACGTGAAAGTCGATCAAAAGTTGGAATCATGTTAACTGTTTTCTTTGCCTATTGCGATGACAACACCACACATGCGATGTTGTCACCGCAATAGACAAAGAACGTCATTACTAGATGGTAGAGTTCTGCATTGGCTCAACCGGGTCTGATAGCACTGCCTTACTTATTCCTACCGCAATAGCATTAGTGCTAGTCACTGTCGTGTTCCGGTTTGGAGGGTAAGGTAGCCGGTAAACTTATGCATGGGGCATTAGGCCTCGCCACAAGATAGCAACGCACCATTCACATCTTTGGTGTCTATAGGTGATGTTTGACTCTTACCATCAGGAGACCCATCTGCTTGTTTGCTATCTTATGGTATAAAACAAATATTAAGTAAGTGAATTATATTAAATTAATAAGTAAGTAAATTAAGTAAGTGAATTATATTAAGTTAATTATATTAAGTCTTCGCAACCGGCGTGTGTGTTTGAAAAGAGTGATGAATCTGGAGGAAGCGAGACAAGCCTGCAAGGATCCTGATGTATGGTACTCGGTTTTTTTGCCTACCTTGTAAGGGATTTGGCGTGAATATATGTATGTATGTATGTACTTAAGATATTTCTTAAATATGTTAAATACATGCTTGCATTTAAATTACGAAACGATACATTTAATAAACCAATGAATAATACCGTATGCAAAAAAATTTTAAACGTTTTTTTCGGGAATTGTTTTCAGTTATCTCCGCAAATTCTCCTTTATGTCTTCTACCAAAAAAAAACCAGATCTGGGTAAGACAATACAGAACTCTACCTAATAGCTTACGTTACGTAGTTACGATGGCAGTGACTCGCATAGCCAATCGGTTGCCTTTCACGACCTGCCTAGCAGAACGGCAATTGGCCCATTCTTTAAAGGAGCCCGGGTAAATTTTGACTTCAAAATCAATTCGTCTAAATATATAAATCGGTTTTTTTCTTTCTTACGAAGTCCCGCATAGAGACTTTCCGCAAATAGAACCATTTTGGCTTGGTACGTAAATGGGTATTTAGTGTAGAACCGTTAATTACTATTACATGAATATGAAGAATCCTGATTCCTTCTAGGGTAAGCAGGGAGAACTGAATGCCATATAGCTATCCCTTCAGATTTGCCTTTGCCTTTGCCACTATAGACGTCAAAGATAATAGCATATATATATATATATATGTCTACTGGCTACCTTGCCCTTCGAACCGGAGCACAATAATGACAAGCAGCTACGCTATTGTGGCAGGAATGGGTAAAGCTGTGGTACTGAACCAGATGTTGCAGAACTCTATTATTTACATTTAATAAACTAATTAATAATGCCACCATCGATTTCAGTTTTCGTCGCAAATTCTACTGTCTTCTACCAAAAAAAAAAACAGATCTGGGCGAGACAGCGCAGAACTCTACCACCTAGTAGCCACGAAGGTAGTGACTCGCATAGCCAATTGGTCGCCTTTTACGACCTGCCTAGCAAAACCGCAGTTGGCCCATTCTTTAAAGGAGCCCGGGACCAACACGGCGTATTAAAATAAATTTAGGTAAATAACTAATATTTTATGTATTAATTATTGATCGTTTCCCGGTATTTTCTTAACAAAGTAGTGTGTCAAATGAATTGACCGCCCCGTTGGTCGAGTGGTTAGTGACCCTGACTACGCAATCAACGGGGCTCGGGTTCGATCCCCGACGGGGACAAGCATTTGTGTGATGAGCATAAATGTTTGTATTTCCGGGTTTGGGTGTTTATTATATATATATATATATATATATATATATATATATATATATATATATATATATATTCTAGTATTTATATATGTATTTCTATGTACTAGTATCGTTGACTAACACCCATAACACAAGCAAATAATTTGCTTACTTTGGGGTTAGATCAGTAAGTGTAATTTGTCAAAAAAAAAAAAAAAAAAAAAAAAAATAAAAAAAATAAAAAAATAAATTAGTGGGTGTAATATTTACTTTAATGAATTTCTAATGTATGTTATACTCCACTGTTCACGTAATTGTCATCGAAAGAGATACTAGGTTTTTTCATCCCGTATTAATATATAGATAATAATAATAATACATTGTATGTGTAGCTGTGCCAGCTGAAGAATCGATCATAGCATTTTCCCCTTGTTGGTCCAGGCTCTGTTCTGCCAGGTAGGTCGTAAAAGTCGACTAATTGGCTATACGTGTCACTACTAACGTGACTACTAGGTGGTAAATTTCCGCAATGAACACGTCGTGGTATTTGGTATCACTGCTTTACTATTTCTGCCGCAATAGTATCAATGCTTGCCACTGTCGAGTGCCACTTTTTAGGGTAAGGTAGCCGGTAGATTTATGCATGTGGCATCGCCATCCCACCGCACAGATAGCAGCGCACCATTAAAATCTTTGGTGTCTATAAACGGTGGTTTCTCTTTTCCTCAGGAGAGCCATCCGCTTGTGTGCTATCTTGATATAAAAAAATACCAAATGATAAATTCGAATTTTGCCAGTAACTAGCACAGTACTCTGTCTCTTAAGCATAATAACTATCCATTCTACCAACTGCCAACTTGAAATTATGCATTAACCATTTTCATATTGTCACATTGTCACATTGGACAGTCATAGTCCACCCAGTTTAAGCAAACACTTAAACTGGGTGGACTATGACTGTCCACCCAGTTTAAGTGTTTGCTCACTTGCTCAATTCACTAGTGTCTGATATAGCTAGGATATAAATTGCAATCATTCCGAAAATCATCTTAAAAATAAAATATGTACGTAAAAATAAAATATGTATTCTGACTTTGTTAATATTATACAAAATATTAACAAAGTCAGAATATGCAACTAGCGATGATAAAGCTATCTACATGTAAATGTATATTAAAAGAAGATGAATGCTTTTAAACAAGTTTTCTGCGAACCAGTTTAAATCGTCTTTATCTAACAGGTGTTTTATGTAAATTTATTATTCCTGCTTTGGACTCTTCTTAGTCTTAGAGCTCATATAACTAATCCTATCGACTACCTAACGAAGTCCACGCGGACAAAGTTGCAGACAACAGCTAGTTTCAAATAGAATCGCGCCGTTCGCGACACTCAGTTTTATTTTATTTTCTACATTGCTTTGTTAAAACAACTATAACTCTTGCGCTTAAGGTTGGATATTCAAATGACAAATGAAATTAGCGACACTTTTGAGTGTCAGTTTTGTTCGGAACTGTGCATCATGGTTTTTTTTTTATATCAATGGCTAAAACTGACTGGATTAATAGTGTTATTAGTAAAAATCTATAATCAAAAATAATTAGAAACACGAAAGTACTAATCAAAATTATAAATGTGAATTTCATCTGTAACGATGAACTCATTTAACTACTGATATGTATATCTAGCGATCAGTACAATTGATGGAACCGAGCATATAGTAAAGAAAAATTTCGCAAGGTCGACCCTGTCGACACTAGCTCAGTGGTAGAGCATTCCGGCTTTAAGGAATGGGTCGCAAGTTCAAATCCTGCGTGTCGATATTTTTCTTTGTTGTTTTTTAAAGTTTTTCAAGTTTTCCCAAGCATGAGGTGAGTGCTATAACACAAAAATAATCTACAATCACTACGATCTGTAAGAAGCTATAAAAATAAAAATAAACAAAACGATATGCTACTTAAAATGCATCTAAATCAAATGTATAATTGATATACCTACAATTTTGCACAATAGTTGATTTTACGTCAAAGCAAACAAGGAGATGAGTCTCCTGATGGGAAGAGTCAACCATCGCTTATAGGCACCAAAGGTGTTAATGGTGCGTTGCTATCTTGTGGCGAGGTCTTATGCCACATGCATAAGTTTACCGGCTACCTTAGCCTCCAAACCGGAACACGACAGTGACAAGCACTGACGCTATTGCGGCAGGAATAGGTAAGGCGGTGGTACCAGACCCGGGCGAGACAATGCAGAACTCTACCACATAGTAGCCACGATGTTAGTGACTCGTATAGCCAATCGGTCGCCTTTTACGACCTGCCTGGCAGAACAGCAGTTGGCCTATTCTTTAAAGAAGCCCGGGACCAACACGGGGAATATTATATCATATAATATTGACGCTTTTATCAAAATTATATATTAGTTTCATTGGAAATTTTAATTATAAATTTATTTATTCATCAACGTTAACTCCACAAATATAAAACATTAACATTCTATATATAACGTAAATAAGTCAACTTTTTTGTATTATAATAATATAAAATGATAATGTCGTATTTAACGTAATTCGTTGGTGATTTAAAATTGTAGAAAGCTTGACAATTATTTTTCTCAACAATTTGGTGGGAAGAACCATCACCAATATACCAGAGTCAACTATCGCCTATCATATATATATACGTCTTTGGTGTCTATAGGCGATGGTTGACTCTTTCCATTAGAAGACCCATCTGATATAATTTATACTTTCCATCATCGACACTTGGTGAAACTGCATCATATTGATTCTTTAATATAAACACTTGTACTGTTTCACAAATGTAATTTAAATTTTATTTATATCACAATCACTTAATTTCACAGCCAATCGGTTTTTCTTTCTTTCTTATTTGTATAAATGTTATTTCTATTTTACCCCATTTTTAGGGAAAAAATATGACGTTGACAATACTGTATATGACGTATATACCTAACAAATAATTATTGTCCAGCTACCTGATGTACTCGCATTTTACTTGTATTATTGTCTTTGTATCTGTAAAATGTTTAGGTTTTAAAATAATAACATAATAAGGTAAAATGTTTCTGTGAAAGAAGCATCATAGGCGAAACCTGTTGGCTGTAAAATTAAGTGACTGTGATATAAATAAAATTTAAATTACATTTGTGAAACAGTACAAGTGTTTATATTAAATAATCGAGACCCATTTGATTGTTTGTTATTTTATGATATAAAAAATTATTTAAATGAATAATTTTTAACTCCTATGCAAGAAAGTTGTGTTACAAGTTTGATGTGAGTATGGATGTCGATATGTGGTGTTTCAAGTTTCTAAATAGATACATCGACTATGATTTTTAGACTTTTTTTACTTTATGATTTATAGTACTAATTTAATATATGAGTGTGTTTGCCTGATCTGTATCCATGATTGCGTTTGACTCAGTAAATGGGTTTATTGCGCTACAAAATATAAACATAGAGGAAGACAATCTAGCGATGGAACGTCATGTAAAATATTTTTAAATTTAAATTTTTTATAATTGTTTACGAGTAATAAAAAATATTATGAAACCTAGTTGTAGTAAAGCCAGTAGTTAAAAAAAAATAATAAGTTAGATGAAAATGACTACAAAAATTTGCAGTATAAGCTCTTGGAATATAATGTTTCATGATAAGTAACATGCATGAATCATAGTGTATTAATATAATGTTTCTAATGCAAATTAATAGATATTTCTTAGGTGACATTCTTGATTCCACATTTAGAATAATATATTAATAGATATGGTCTAATGAACCAGATAAAAATCGACTTGTATTATTTAAGGCCTTGACTAGAACGAAAAAAGTTTAAATTCAGGATCCTTTTCGGAATATTCGTTAAATCTGAGGTTGAAAAAAAAATATTGCCAAAAATTTTATGATATTAATAATTTTCGTATTGATCCGATTCCCTTTTAAGAAATAGAGCATCTTCCTTTCTATCAGGCCTACAGATACTATCGGCCAAAGAACGCGGGCAAGATTTCATACATCGTTATTTTTTGTTAATACCTTAAAGTTTAATATATATCTTAGGATTCTATATCAACTCATTAACTTATCCGCATTTAATAAATATTTTTTTAACTTGGGGAATAGTAGCTACATAAAGTTGGAATTTAGGTAAAGTTAACGTTAAAAATCAGTTCTCTCCTTAGTAGTCTGTGGTTAGCCTACCTACCATACCTACTTTGATGCAATAAATTATGATTGATTGATTGATTGATTGATTGATAGGTATTTATCTTGTCATTGGGTATTTTCAGTAGAACTGCTAACCTCAGAAATCTAAGTTAGAAAGAAAGAAAGAAAGAAAGAAAGAAACTATTTATTTGCCAGAATATGGGAGTTACAAGTTATTAAAATTTGATTAAGTTACCAACATATTCTACCATGATATGGTGTGCAAATATTTTAAAATTATAATTATTTATCAATAAACTAAAAATGTTGTGAGTCGATTTTTACAATTACTACCGGATCGGAACGCGGCCACACACTGAGAAGATCCGGCGGAAGAAACTCAGCGGGCTTGTTTTTTTTTTTAAATTATAGTTACATGATACAATTACACACATTAATTGACATCACAACTTATTTCTATAAATTACAAAATTCATTTTTTGTTTAATTAAAATATTGACATTTTATAAAGTTTAAGAAGAAAGATAATAGATAATTTGTAACAATTTAGTTAAGTTGTACAATTTAATGTATATTTATCAACATGTTCTACCTTATAAACTAAATTTTTTAATATGCAATTTTATAAATCATCATACTTGTAATTTAAAAAGAGTAATTTTTAATTCATGTTAGTTTAAATTTATTAATTACAGCATTTTTTTATAATTATATACAATAAAAGATTTATTATTAGATTAATATTTAATTTTATCAGCAAGAAATTCATTTACATTATAATAAGATTTGTCTAGTAGTAAATCAAATAGTTGTTTGCGGAATTTATTAAGAGGTAAGGATTTAAGACTATCAGGAATATTATTGTATATATTAATTGCCACACAATAGGCATTTCTTTTAAAAATGTGGAGTCTTTGGCTGGGCACATGTAGTTTTTCACTATTCCTAAAATATGTATTACCTAATACTTCAGCATTTGTTTTAAACAAGTGTTGATGTTTTTTTACAAATACGCATACCGCCAGGATATAAAGACAAGGTAATGGTAGTATTTTAAGTTTTTTAAAAAGTGGTTTACAAGAATAAAGTTGATTCACGTTACATATTGCACGTATACATTTCTTTTGTATTCTAAATATTTTGATTAAATCTACTGAGTTTCCCCAAATAGGGATTCCGTATTGCAATACAGATGAGACATATCCATGATATGCTAACAAGGTAGCGTTTAAGTTTGCTTTTTCTCTTATTCTTCTTAAAACATACACAAATCTATCAATTTTATTGCAAAGGAAATCAATGTGTGCTTTCTAGTTACAATGTTTGTCAATTAATATTCCTAGAAATTTAGTATTATCTGTATTTCCTATATTGGTATTGTTAAAAAATATGTTTGAACTTTTGATATTATTACTGTAATATGTTTGAAATTCAACTATTTTTGTTTTACTCAGGTTAATTTTTAGCTTGTTGCTTTTAAACCATTCTGAAATTTTAAGTAAGGTTTCAGATGTTTCCTTTACTAAAAGATTTTTGTTTTTACATTTAATAAGGAGGGTAGTGTCATCTGCAAATAAAAATGATTCATGTTCAATAGTTTCTGGGAGATCATTAATATAAATTAGAAAAAGCAAGGGCCCTAAAACACTTCCCTGTGGTATTCCACAGTCACTACAGCAATAACTTGAAGTAAATATTTTTTGGTGATTGCCACATACTTTTGAAATTTCAACACATTGTTTCCTTTTATCTAAATAACTTTGTATCCACTCTAATGATTTTCCTCTGATGCCATACTTTTCAAGCTTTGTCAACAGAATTCTATGTGAAACAAAATCAAATGCCTTACTCATATCTAAAAATACACAAAGTGGATACATTTTTGTATTCAGGCATTCCGTAATAACACAACTAATTCAAAACATGCTAAGGTTGTAGATCTACCTTTCCTAAATCCATATTGATTATTTTTTAGTAATTTAAATTCCAGTAAATAATTATAAAGTCTTTCATATATAGCTTTTTCAAAAATTTTTGAGAATACTGGAATTAATGTAATAGGCCTATAATTATTCAAATCACCCTTATCACCTTTTTTAAACAATGGTCTTACAATAGATTTTTTTAGTCGTTCCGGGAAGTTCCCTTCTAAAAATGACAAATTAACAATATGGCTGAGTGGTTTTGATATTACTGGAGCAACATATTTGAGTAATTTTGTACTAATATTATCATAACCAGTTGCACTGGTGTTTTTTAGAGAATGTATGATTCTAAATATTTCATGCTCATCTACTAGTCTTAAAAACATAGTTTTATTACTACTGGAAAATATATGTGATTTTGAAATATTTGTGAGTGTATGATTGTTATGACTTGTTTTTGCCTGGTTTATAAAAAAATCATTAAATAGTTCACATATTGTTTGAGTATTTGTATAAACTGAGTTATTTTCTCAATTTCTTTATTATTTGTTTTATTCTCAAAAGTGTTTTTAATTAAATCCCATGACGCTTTGCATTTATTAGATGATTTATCAATAAATTTCAGAGATGACTGCTTTTGTGATTCTAATATACATTTAGATAGAATTTTTTTGTAACGCAAGTAATTACTTTTATTTTCTTTTATATTATACTTAGATGAACAGACTTCTGAGCTAAGATTTTGCAAAAATACTTTTAAAATAAACTAGCATTAACTATTCTTTAATACAAAAACAGGTAGGTTAGAAATAGATATATATTAAGTAATTCCATATTAAGATTTACATAGTCCGATACCATAAAGTCTAGTTAAGAGATATACATCTTCAGGTAAAATATAGTCGAAAAATAAAAGACTATTATGCAAATTAGAGATTGGCAAAAATTCAACTACATATTTATAACCAAGAAGAACACGACAAAGTGCAAATTCTCAATAAAAATCACTATAAAAGTAATTCAGCATCATTCAATAAAGATATATAAATTCGTGTAAGTCCATTGTATTGTAATATCGCTCGTAAATCACAATTTTAATTCGTTTCTTTTAATTTGCGCCGACCGGTGTATTTTAAAGCTAGCGACAAACGGGACAGTTTTGACGGTTGCCTTATTTATTACCTTGACACACGCAAAGATTATTTTCTTTTTCACGTTGAATGATATGTGAGAATTTGTTGTATTATTAAGTACTTTTACTCTGTGGCTGCAATACAGATTTTAATTTATCCTTTTTGAGTTAGCAACTATGTAAACATAAATGTACTACACTGTAAATATAAACTGGTATGACTGGTAGGGAATGCCATGTAGCATTAAGTCCACAGTACTCAATTGTGTATAAATTTTTACATAAATAAATTAAATATTTTATTATTCAATATCGGTAATCGAGTTACCTGAGAACGGCTTAACAGATTTGGCTTTTTGCAGCAACGTCCCGGAAAGGTACCTAATGGTTTTCAATTCTGCTCCACTCTTTAAGTTTTTTTTTCTCGGAGCTCGGTCATTTATGAACCTTCGTAAAATTTTTTTGTTGGATCGTATATTTTCCGTTTAGTCCTATTTAACCTTGGTGGAAATCTGACGCAGAATTCATACAAGAAATTCGATGCCAGTTGTTGCAGTTTTATGCGTCATAATTGTTCATACTGCTACGAACAATTAAGACGCATTAAAACTGCATTCTGTATTATTAGTAAACGAAAACAAATTGAAGATGTTTTTTGTATCATAAGATAGCAAGAAGGCAGATGACTCTCCTAATGGAAATAAACAGCCATCGCCTATACACCAAAGAGGTTAATGGTGCGTTGCTATCCAATGGCACCTTATACCCTGGCGAGACATTGCAGAACTATCTAGGAGTCACGATGGCGGTGACACGTAAAGCCAATCGGTCGCGTCTTACAACCTGCCTGGCAGAACAGCAATTGCTATAATATATTATGTATATTTCTAAGTCTGTATTATAATATAATATAAAAGTAAATGGCACTATTAATTTACAAACAAAGTTATACCAACTACATAAATGTATAAATGATTTGGCGTGAAGTATTATTACTATAAATCATTTGAGTATTTTGTTGAAATTATTTCGGTAACAAATCAACTTCTATAATTAATGATAATTAGTTGGAGTCAATAAATGATTATTTATTTGACTTATAATTTTGCTTCAAATTTTTGTTACATAATATAGGTAGGCATGACATTTATGTTATGAGCATAAATTATTGTATTTTTAAAAGTGTATGTTTAATAATTTTTCAGTACTTTCATGATTTTATTCTATGTATTAGCATCGTTTATTAATGTCCACGTTAAAAATAAATCACTTTGTTTGGGTTTCAATCAATTTGTGATTATTATATAATTCTTCTGTATATTGTTATTTTTAGTTTACTTTATTGTTATGACTATAACAAGCAGGGGACTCTCTTGGGGAGGGGAGTGTGTAAATAGAGAGCAATCGCTTATTTGCATCAAAGATATTAGTAGTGGGTTGCTACCTATGTAGCGGGCTTAAATGGCATGCATATTTATTGGATACTTTATTTTTTAAACTAGAAATGATAATGACAATTGGAGCAACCGCACAGACAGGCGGCTTGCTTTACGCCTAGAGTCTAGCGAATCACCTAGCGAGTTGTTTAGTAGCTAGCCAGGTGCCAAGCACGCAATGTGACCGCTTGCGAACAAATTAGTACTTTCGTTTTACTAAACCACTCACTAGTTAGTTCACTAGGATCTAGGAGTTAAGCAAGCGGCCTGCCTGTGCGTACGTATCTTAATCCTATTGTGGCAGGAAAAGATAATGCGATGGTTATAAATCTCTGAAAACTCTTACAATATTTAGGTACCTAATGCTATACTGTAGGTGTGTAGAAAAGCTGTGAAAAATATTTTGTAATATCCAAATCTGAAACTATAAAAATAGTTAATGAGCTTATTAATAGCGAAATCATTGTGGAAAATTTATAAAAGTTCAAAGTCAAGTACTTTGTGCTAAAAACAACGATTGACTTAATATATTATAGGCCGAGAATATAAGGCCGTTATGCGATATGTCGGCAATCTGAAAGATAAATATTTCAGTTTTGTTGGCATATACGAATCTGGCTTAATACATTTGTTCCAAAGTTAGGCTGATGAGCAAAGTCACTAAAATGTACTTTTTAAATATCTATTTCTAATTTAATTCTTTAAATTATGGTTTTAGATGTTGGCACGCCTGATTATATACACATTTTTGTTTCAATACGTTGTAAAGGCTGACTAGGCAGGAAGTATCCTACTTGAAATTTCCAGGAACGTAGTGAAGTGTCTAGATGAGGGGATTTAAATGTGGTGTTCATAGTTCAATATTAAGCTTTAATTTAGCTGCAATACCGCCGGTATTGCGGATGTCCATGGGCGGCGGTGATCACTTACCATCAGGTGCACCATCTGCTCGTTTGCCCCCTCTACTATAAAAAAAATCGACATCGAATGTTGTTTGTAATTTAATCCCACTGAACAACACATCAGAGACATTGGTATTTTCGAACTTTAATAGCTATATGATATTTCGAAACCATCACGTACAATTCATAAATCACATATCGTCGGTAAATGTTATTGGTTTGACATTAATTCTTAGGTCATTACGAAGGTCGTATTCCACTTGTAGTATTTATTTCTGACTAAGTTTGCCGCATCGTAACTGATAGTGAAATTTCCGGACCTCAAGAGTCGTGTTACATTCTGAAGTAATCCTAATTGCTGAATCAAGAGTGTTTAATACTCATAAAGCAGCTCATATAGAACTTAAATTTCTATTGCAGCCATACAATGGTGTAAAAAGATGCTTTTATCGGTATAAGAGACCTTAATGAGTTTTTATACAGCCTAATGATATAAAAGACCTTTCTTAGAGTTTCGCGTAAGCTTTAGGCGTTATATCTGAATATTACACTACTGTACAGCTTTAAGTATTTTGTAACTCATTAGGCTGATTTTAATCCTTAAGGCTGTACATTCGCTGTATTTTGTTTAGCACGGGAATTTATTACAGCTTTAAGTGTTATTATAGTATCACTCAACGCTTGTTTCTGTAAAATGGGACATGCAATCACCGTTCTACAGCTAATGTTTATGGCGTAATTGTAGACTTTTATGCAGCCAATCGTGTTAAAAAATCTGCATATACAGCTGTAGTACAGCTCAAGGCTGTATTACTGAGAAAATTGTTATTTGCTGTTTTTATATCTGCATAGTTGATATCATGTGGAAAAAATTAAAAGGAAGATTGAAAAGGAATATTTAAATATTATAAATTACCAACCAAGTAATCGTGATAAAGATAAAGCTGAAAAATTACTAATTCAGGTAAACCTACAATCTTCATTTTTATTAATGTTCATGGAAAAGGGTTCCGTAACAAAAACATTAAAAAGTGATTGCAGGTTATCTGATTTATTATATTTTAGGCTTATATTCTTCATTAAGGTTACTTGGTTGGTAATTTATAATATTTGAATTTTTTTAATGTCATAAGATAGCAAACAAGCAGATGGGTCTCCTGATGAAAAGAGTCAACCATCGCCTATAGACAGCAAAAATGTTAATGGTGCGTTGCACACAAGCTATGTGGCGAGATCTAATGCCACATGCATAAGTTTACCGGTCACCTTACCCTCCAAACCGGAACATGACAGTGACTAGCACCGACGCTTTGCAACAGGCATAGATAAGGCGGTGGTACCAGACCCGATCGAGCCAATGCAGAACTCTATCACCTAGTAACCACGATGGAAATGACTCGCATAGCCCATTGGTTTTCTTTTACGACCTGCCTGGCAGAAAGGCAATTGGTCTATTCTTCAAAGAATGTATAAAAAAAGAGTTAAAAAGATAAATAAAAATCATTACACTGAGAAAATATATATTTTTTTTTATTTTTAACTTGCTACTGTGAGGAGTTTTACAAAAGCGGTATAGTAAGTCGAAAGGGGGTGACTCAGAGGGTCATTTTGAACAACTTTTGTTCAACGATTGGCGAAAATTCGCGAAAAACAATTTTGTTTTTCCATTATGAAAAGTCACGTTACCAACAAAGTTTCTACGGAGAATCAATATTTTTTCGCGAATTTCAAAAAATCGTTAAACAAAAGTTGTTAAGAATGACTCCCTGAGCCACCCCCTTTCGGCTTATTGTACCACTTTTGCAACACCCTGTATATATGTATACTTACAATCGTTTTAAAAATATTCTATACTTAGATACAATTACAGCCAGGAGAGTATGTGTTTCTCTTTGAAGAACTAATAATATTAAATCACAAGCACGAAAACGTATTCTTCTTAAAAATATTTTTGTGATAGACCAATCTTTAAAGGACTTGATTTTTCGTTCTTGATCAACTTAGTTATATCAAGTTGTTTTCTTGGCCATTATAATTCACCTTTATCCTCCCACAAACTGGATACGATACAAATACAGTTTTGGCTTCTCTCAATTGTTTTTATTATTTTATAAGGCATATTTCCCTGAAAAATAAAGTAAAACATGATTGAAATACATATCCCATAAGTTATAATTAACAATAAGTTGGTTTAGTTGTAAAGTCAAACGACCGACATCAATACATCACAATAGCGAAATCAAGTGACAAACATATGTATTGTATTCAGGGTTCTTCAATTTTTGTACGCATCTCAGAATCTTAGAAGAGCACCAGCTGATTAGCGACCGTCAGTACGGCTTTCGTCGCGGCCGCTCAGCTGGTGACCTTCTAGTATACCTAACTCATCGATGGGCGGAAGCAGTTGAGTCCAAGGGGGAGGCATTGGCAGTTAGTTTGGACATAGCGAAGGCCTTTGATCGGGTATGGCACAAAGCGCTTCTCGCGAAGCTGCCTTCCTTTGGGCTTCCTGAGAAATTATGCGAGTGGATCACCAGTTTTTTGGCTGACCGGAGCATCAAGGTCGTTGTCGACGGTGCGTGCTCCGACCTTAAATTTGTCAATGCTGGTGTTCCCCAAGGCTGCGTGCTATCACCGACACTGTCCCTTCTGCATATCAATGATATGATGCGAATTAGCAACATACACTGCTATGCGGATGACAGTACTGGTGATGCTACATACTCCGGCCGAAGCAGTATTTCTCGGGAACACGTCGCAGAGTGCCGAAACAAGCTTGTGTCTGAAGTCGAGAATCGACTTACCGATGTCTCGGAATGGGGTCGCCAAAACCTGGTTACTTTTAACCCCAAGAAGACACAGCTTTGCGTGTTCACCGCAAAAAAGACGCCCTTTGTCGTATCACCTCGATTTGAGGATACTCTCCTGACAGCCTCAGCTAGTGTCGGAATCCTGGGAGTTGACATATCGAATTACGTTCAGTTTCGCGGTTATTTGGAAGGCAAGGCTAAACTAGCCTCCAAAAAGCTCGGTGTGCTCAGCAGAGCGAAACAGTACTTTTTGCCGGTCCATCGCCTTCAACTTTATAAGGCACAGGTTCGGCCTCACATAGAGTACTGTTCGCATCTCTGGGCCGGAGCTCCTCAGTACCAGCTTCTTCCTCTTGATCGCATTCAGCGTAGAGCGGTTCGAATCGTTGACGACCAGGCCATTTCGAAACAGCTTGACTCTTTGGCATTGCGCAGAGATGTAGGTTCTCTCTGTGTTTTTTATCGTATATATATCATGGATAGTGTTCCGACGAGTTGTTTGGATTAATTCTTGCCGCCGAATTCCACCATCGGACATCGCGTCAAAACTTGAAGTTCCATCCTCACCATCTCGATGTCTGGAAATCCACAACTGTGCGTTTTTCCCGACACTTTTTATCTTGCACTACTCTGTTGTGGAACCAATTACCGGCAGGGGTATTTCCGAACGGATACGACATAGGGACCTTCAAGAAAAGAGCTTACTCATTCTTAAAAGGCCGGCAACGCAACTGCAAGACCTCTAGTATTGCAGATGTCCATGGGCGGCGGTGATCATTTACCATCAGGTGCACCTCTTGCTCGTTTGCCCCCTCTTCTATAAAAAAAATAATCTCTAAACATAAGTTAAAGCCAATTACTGTATAATAGATTTATATAGGGACTTAGTACAGCCTAAAGTGTATTTGGACGGTAATTAAAAGCCAATAGCCGTATAATAGAACAAAAAAGAGATTCAGTACAGCTATTTGCAGTATATCACCCTCCAAATACACTTTAGGCTGTATAACAATGCGTCGCCATTATTGTGTATTAAAAACGACATTAAAGAAATATATTGTTAAATAAAAGATATTTTTAGCAATAGCTAAAGCTATATCTTGACAAGCAACTTATATTGTGATCATTATGCCTTTATATACAATGTTGTTCTATAAATACCTGTATATTCTAACCTTAAACACAAACACTTACCGTATTTTGCAATGATTTTATTTGTGTTATCTTGATTATTTCGTTGGCGCGTGAATATTTTGAGGGAAAACATATATAATTTGTCACTAAATTAGAATTTGCACTTTGAATACACCGTCCAATACTGCTTCAAGTCCAAAAATTTATCGTTTATTAATATATTTTTAATTATGGCGTCTGCAGATACCAATATGTAATATAATTAATGTTATACAATATCAAAAACAGATTGTTACTTTTTATCATTTTCAAACACGTATTAAGAACGTTTAGCTGTAGAGAGTATATTTAGTGTTATAGTTTCTTTATACACAGAATAACAGCTTTTGTACAGCCTATAACAGCTTGTACAGCTATTGTGCAGCCTATTTAACTCTTGGCTGTACAAGACAGTTACAAGAGAGTATCCTTAGTGTTATAGTTTCTTTATACACCAAATAACAGCCCTTGTACAGCCTATAACAGCTTGTACAGCTATTGTGCAGCCTACATAACGCAATAAGCTGTATAACTTGGGGCCCTTTTTGGTGTTATATCAGCTGTAGAAGCGCTTCTACAGCCTTTAGACGGCTTCGTATACAACTTTAAGTTTAAAAATGAACCTAAATGCAGCCTATATACAGCTTAACGTGCTACTTGGGAATGAATCAATGTAAAAGTTATCGATTACATATATTCTGTAACTTATTGGCTTAATTTTATATTTTAGACCATGAAAGTCAACTCTAATAAAGTTACAATAGTATTTCCAAACTTAATTTATTTTATAATATCTTGAAATAATTCAAAGTCAAAAAATATTTGTTCAAAATTAAACTTATACTTACAGGCTGAAGTTGATAAGTCAACATTTTCTTACGCTTACTGCCGGATCGGAATCCATAATATGAATACTAGTATTAGTAGGGGAGCCCATGAAAGGATTTTTGCATTTACTCGAGCGCATCAGATTAACATAGGGGAGGTATCTCGCATAATGTTGAGGCTCTCCACCAAATATATGACCTTTATATAGAAACGGGTTACTAGAGCAGAAAAAAAAACAAAATTCTATTAACTTCGTCTTGTGGAAATTGTCAGATTATATTTTTTTTTGTCATTCCTACATCATTCGTCTATAACAAAAGAAAATTCAGACGCACTCGAGAATGTCAAACAACGCTTTCTTTGAATCTTTGTGACCCTTCCACTCCTTTACGATTCACTTAAGTCGTTAGATTTTCTAAATTTTAGCTGGCAATTAACCCACCATACCTTAATCTGACGCGATTTTATGTTTTCATGTCGCAGATATTTTTAAACTTTTTTATCTGTAGATTTTTTCTCCCCCACTGAAATTAAAATCGTTAAATGACCATTTATTTTTCTTATATTTTAATCTACAAAATCCAATAGGTCCGTTCGACGCTCAAGTAACTACCCATTTAGCATCTTGGGCTCCCCTACTATATGTTATACTATTTTGGCTTAATGTTTGGTTTTAGGTCGACTAAGACATGGATGGAACTTAAAAAACTCAATGCTGTAAGAGACATAGTCATAATTAATATACAAATCACCTCTGTGGTCTGGTGGTTCGGTTTCGGTGTTTGCTACATGAGAACCTAGGACGGTTAGATTTCTGGGTTCAGCAATTTCAAAATATGAGTTTTCAGTTTTCTTATAAAACAACTTTTCCCGGGATTATGGATATACTTGTTATACCTCTGCCTACTTCTCCGAGGATACGGACGTGATGATACTTTTATATACAAATAGTTGATTAAATTTTAGCCAGATCTGTCAATACTATTTAAGATATAGTAAAGTGATAGATCTAGCTAAAATTAAAAATTCAAATAGGTATTGAAATAGTGCATCCTCGAAGTTATTTCAAGCAAAATCCCGGGCAAGAGCCACCTACACTCTGTAAGTGGTTATTCAGGTTTTGATTTAACGTTAAATGTTACTTCATCGTTAAGGTCAAGTTTTACTTGTTGTTTTTAGAATTAACAACGCCAATCGCATCACACAAAAGAAGCAGTGGCATTTCCGGCCTTTAAGATTTATTTATCTTAATACAACGCATTGATTACGCACATCTTCTCTGTAGATGGTTGTTGGTTCTATTGTATCCAGTTTCGTTTAAGCCACGCTTAAGCCAATCACAGGAGTACAGCCAAGATCATCATCACCAGAGTCGTTGGAGCTTGTGTTATCATCTTGAACTTCAATTATTATTAATTCGTATTCAATAAAATTGTCGTAGTGGACGTTGCGCATCCAGTCAGATAATATTGCTCCTTTGACGTGTCGTACTACATTCGCCTAGTTTTAAGCGGACACTTGACTGCAAGCTTCTTCCAATAAACGGAGCATTTAGAATTGGTACGTGCTGCGTTTCCTGTGAATGATATAAGTGATTGTTAAAATAATACTAAAAATGAAATAGATGTTAAAGAATTTATCAAGAAAAAACATTTTTTTTTACTGTCCTTTGATTAGTGCCAATATCAGCTCTATGGCATTATATTGACAATGATAGGGAGGCAATCGGATCACTGTGTGACCGCGTTGCTTTGCTGCTTCGTCCATTAAATATACTTGCTCCCTCGGTTTGAGTATGGCCAACAGGCCAAACAGTTCGCACTTAAGCATTGTGATGTCGGCATTTACGCCCTTGTTTAGGAGCCACACATTATATCGGCTTTTGTGTTTGCCGTCGTCGGAACCTTGCAAGTTGCGTGAAATCATAGGATGCATTATACATTATTATTATATGAGGACCATCCAGATTGTCCATCATTTTATAAAACCAATCCAAAAAATTTTCGAAGTTCATCTTTCCGTGATACTCATTCGTTTTTTTTGGATTTAAATGCCAGTAAACAGTTCGGCACAAAACCTTGGACAGTACCTGCGCAGCAAATTATCAGTCTCTCCCGCTTTCCTTCTGGTACTTTTGTAGGTGATTGGGCAGTATCATCTACAAGAGTATCATGTTTTTTTAACAGTGTGATTGGCATTCAACCAAATTTCATCTAAAAACACAACTTTTTCCCAACCAGTAATATTTTTTGCTTCTCTTAAGAAATCAACTCATTTGAGGGCAATGACATTTCTTTCCATATGAATCTTGCAGTTGTTGGATTTTTGGTAATGAAATCCAATTCTACGCAATAGCTTTGACACCGTGGTTCAATTCTTTTCTTGAATAATAATCATAAATATGGTTTCGTAAGGTCGCACATTGAAAATCGTCAATATTGACGGTAAGTTGGATACGCCTACGTTTTTTATTAGGAGACAACAGTTTATTCTCCTCATCACCTTCTTTACCATATTTTTCCGTAGATATTCGTGTCACAGTGGCTAATCCAATCGGGCATCGGGAAGAGAACGGAGGGAGGGTGGCGTGTGAGTGCAGAACTGTTACTAAATCGCGTTTGCATAGCGACAGAAGTTCGACAGAGCTGCGTTTGCATCGCGACTGAATCTGGGCCCGTGGGCGAAGGCGCACACCTAGCGACCGCTTCCCGACTGTATCGATGCGGACGTGCGACAGTATCGCTACAAAAAGTCGCCGTGGGCGATGACCCTTAAAATATAATCACTTGGATATAAATCATGTTGCCGACTGACTTATTCCCAAAATGAATAAATTTTCTCCAAAACTCAATCGCATAAGAGTCACTGAGAATATGCAAGAATTGGTAAATTCCACTACAACATTAATGAAACGCATTGTTACCGGTAACGAGACGTAAGTTTAGTAGTTTGACATGCAAACTTGTCAATGAGCTTTAGAGTAGCGCCTTCCTACTGAACCGAAACCTAAAAATTGATATTAATCAATTTAAAAACAACCTAATTTTCTCACAACAACTTGTGAATTATTATTATAATTTAAGGGTAAATTTATTCTACAAGTAAAGTAGAAACTTTTCTCGCTCCGACACTCTAAAGTTTTCTTTTTTACCTTACATTATTAGTTACCCAATTTGACATTCTTCGAGATAGAAAAGATAGGCGTTTTGTCATAACGAAGCTGTTCACATAAATTCAGCTTGTTATTAATTGTAAATAAAAAAAATTCTGGGAACACGGTCTATGGCAGACCATAACAGTAGAATCAAGTCTGAATCATCTATGTTTTCTTAACAGTTCTTCTTGCCTCATTTTCAACTTTATAAGGCACAAATTTGGCCTGTCTTGGAGTACTGTTCTTATCTTTGGACTGGAACTCGCTAGTACCAGCTTCTTCCTATTGATAGCGTAGAGCGGTTTGAATCGTGGACTACCAGGCTATTTCGAGACGGCTTTATTCTTTGGCATTGCGCAGAAATGTTGGTTCACTCTGCATCTTCTATCGTATTTATTATAGAGAGTGTTCCGACGAGTTATTTGGATTAATTCTTGCCGCCGAATTACATCATCGAACATCGCGTCAAAATGAAGTTTCACCCTCAAAATCTCGATGTCTAAAAATCCACAAATGTGCGATTCTCTTGGCAAGTTGTGGAATCAATTACCGGCAGGGGTATTTCCAAATGGATACGACTTGGGGAACTTCAAGAAAAGAGCTTACTTATTCTTAAAAGGCCGGCAACGCAACTGCAAGAACTCTGGAATTGCGGATGTCCATGGGTAGTGGTAATCACTTACCATCAGATGCCAAGCTCGTTTGCCTCCTCTTCTAAAAATAAATAAAAAAGAACTGCAGACAAAGTACGGTATTTGTATTTTACATAGTTGGGGATTGAAAAAACTTTTTCAGAAATATAAGTTGATACAAACTTTCTTAGTAACCAATGCTCAATTAATGACTAATAGATTGAAAATATTATGTTTTTATGTATATTTTTGCATGTCACGTAGAATTAAATCTCTTCTGACATTGATACAATCAACTAACTTTACCCAAAAGCAAAGTTTATACATTAATGCACGTCAAATGGATGCTAGTGTGAGTAATGTATATTTTTATTAATTTAATGTTTTTCTAATGAATTCTTTTATACATAATACCAAAATAATAGTTTTCTGAGCTCTTTCACTATTTTAATTTAGCTGTGTCAAATTTTATACTCGTCGCCCAAAGAGGTTCAAAGTTTTTGCTTCACGTAATTAACATCTATATTATTATTACATATAATAAAATCGTAGGAAAGTCAATGTACTATGTCCGGGGTAAACTCAAAAAGTACTGCATGGATTTACTTCAAATTTTGCATGAATATTACTAACAGATCGGGTCAACATATAGGCTACATATTATCACGCTATTACGGGGGAGGAGCTGTGCGGAGTAAACGATGTCCGCTCGAATGAAGTCGCGGGCAACAGCTAGTATAGAATATATATTAAATATTTTTAACCGTCCTTACTAAGCTCATCACAAGAGACAGTGACATTTCCGGACTTCAAGGGCTATGCGGTATCTTGAAACAGATCACGCACGATTCGTCGATTACCGCAATCATTTGTTGAATACTCAAGATATTATTACTTGATGATATTCAAATTAGTTATTTATTGTAAAGTTAATAGCTAGTGTTATATGCAAATATAATATGCAGTGCGTGTGTGTTTTATTATCATAAAAACTAACCTAAGCTGGACAAGTTTCGGTGAAGGTCTTCAAAACCTCGCATAGGTTATGTCATATTTAGTTTTAAACTGTAGCTGGAATATTTTCGTTGTCTATATAATATTAATACTAAAATCAAAAAAACTGTAACTAATTTACGACAATTACGGCAAATTGAGGAGTAATAAATTTGGTTCAGTTTAAGTTTACGCGGGGAAGAGCCAAAAGCTAATATTTTTTATAATTTGCATTAAAAACTAATTTAATTAATAAAAATAGGCATACCATACAGTTTCAGTTATTTGACATACATGTACACTATTTTGTTTGTGACAAAAAGAGATTGATGAGATCGCCTTTAAAGTACTAAAAAATAGTGTCGGCCGAAATTATTAATTTATCGTAGGTATAATAAGTCTACATTGGAATTCAACGGATAAATAATCTATTACATATAATAAAATCGTAGGAAAGTCAAAACTGTACATTGAATATTTTTTTAAAATAATACTTGGGTCGTGAGCTACAATCGATATCAAAGCCAAAACTATAGTTTTTAGAACTATAGTTAGTCAACCGTCTAAAGCCTCTGTAATATCTATAATACGTATCTAGAGCATATGGCCCATGAATGGTCGATGAGGTTGAGGTCTGGTTATTGTGCAGGCCAATACCCGAATTTTATCCATTTCCAAGAACTCCCTTTTTTTTATATCATAAGATAGCAAACAACCAGATGGGTCTCCTGATGGAAAGAGTCAACCATCACCTATAGACACCAAAGATGTTAATGGTGCGTTGCTATCTTGTGGCGAGGTCTAATGCCACATGCATAAGTTTACCGGCTACCTTACCCTCCAAACCGGAACACGACAGCGACAAGCACTGACGCTATTGCGGCAGGAATATGTAAGGCGGTGGTACCAGACCCGGGCGAGACAATGCAGAACTCTACCACCTAGTAGCCACGATGGTAGTGACTCGATAGCCAATCGGTCGCCTTTTACGACCTGCCTGGCAGAACGGCAGTTGGCCTATTCTACAAAGGAGGCCGGGACCAACACGGAGGAAAAGTCATGCATTAACGTGAAATTTGAGCCAAGAGTTTGTGCAAATGAATGAATAAGGCCTAGGAACATCAACCCTGAACGTAATTTGAGCGTTCCTGTTTCCATTTAGATAACCGAGTTTAGTTCGTCTGTTTTTCATTATATCCGCCCATACCTATTGAACCGCCGCCGCGGCCACGTAGTTGGTCGAGTGGTTATCGACCTGAATACGCAATCTATGGGGATCGGGTTCGATTCCCGACATGGACAAGTATTTCTGTGATGAGCACAAATGTTTGGTTATTAAATATATTTGGGTTTTTATATAATATGTATGTATTTCTATGTGTTAGCATCGTTGACTAACACCCATATTACAAGCCAATAATTGCTTACATAATGGTTAAATCAATTTGAGTAATTTGTCCAGTGAATATTTATTATTTATTTATTTATCATACCATAAGTGTTGATCCACTGTATGAATGTAATTCTTTAATTCACCTCGTCCTTTCAGTACTGCCAAGACACTAACGTACACTGCTAACGTTTTTATACTCGTATCAGGCCTAAAAGCGTTTTAAGACTTATCGCAAAATAAAGTTTTATCCCATAGCTCTGGAGTCCATATTTTGTGTTTCCTACATCATTCATTTTGACAAGCTTGATTTTCTCAAGGTATAGGGCACCCGCACGGATTGGGGGCAGACAATAACACTTGAGTTTTTAGTCTTAAACTTATCTTTCGGGACTTTGGCTGATATCTTGCAGTCAGTTGGATGTCTCGATCTTGCCGAATAGCTGTACTTCCTCGACTGCCCGGCTGCTGCTTAGCGGGATTTCCTGTGAAATGTTATGTAACCACAAATGGTAAATAAAGCTCCAATTCACACCGAGATACCCAGATATCCTAGATTATTTTCTTCCCATTTGCAATATCTTCATGCCTCCTTGCATTTTGCCCTAACTGTGCAACCGATTATAAAATTTTTTTTTACCATTAGAAAGCTACACTATCCAGGAAGAGGATATAGTCTACGTTTTACTCGAATGGCAAAAGGAAATAAAGAATTTGAGTCACGTGAACGAAGTCGCGATTAACAGTTAGTTTTTTAGGGTGTACGAAAGAAAAAGGTAAAACGGGACCCTATTACTAAGCCTCCGCTATCTGTCTATCCGTATGTCTGTCTGTCACCAGGCTGTATCTTATAAACCATGATAGCTAGAAAGCTGAAATTTTCACAAATTGTGTATTTCTGTTGCCGCTATAAAAACAAATACATAAAATAAAAAATGGAAATATTAAGGCTTCCATACAATAAACGTGTTTTTTTTCATATTTTTTTGCATAATATTAATAACGGTAATAGCAAGACGATTGAAATTTTCACTGAATATTAAGTGCCTTTCCTTTTACTATTTCCTAATTACTTTTCAAAATAAATAATTAAATAAAAATAAATATAAAAGGGGGGCTTCCATACAACAAACGTAATTTTTAAGCAATTTTTTACTCGACATTAATAAACAGGTAGAAACTTGAATAGGAATGGTACGGAACCCTTTGTGTGTGAGTCTGAGTCGTACTTGCTCGGTTTTTCTAATATTATAACACATCAAACAAGCACATGAATCTCCCGATAGAAAGAGACTACCGTCGCCTATACACACTAATGACGTTAATAGTGCATTGCTTTCCGTATGGCGAGGTTTTAACGCCACTTACATAAGATTACCTTACTCTTCAAACCGGAATGTGACAATGATAAGCATCGACGCTATTGCGATAGAAAAAGGTAAGGCGATGGTACCAAACACCCGGGCAAAACATTGTGGAAACTTGTGAATATTTTGCAATAAAAGTAATTATTAATTAATACAGACATTGTCGCAAGCGTTGCTTTGTATTATTTAATACCAAACCTTTGTTTCATCAAAGATAAAAAAGTTTCAACTTGTATAACTTTTTGCTCATACGTCCTTCATATGAAGGCCTACTGAAATGGAAACCGCTGACTTTTTATATCATACGATAGGTATTAACAGCTTTACTGATTTTTATCTTCAGAAATAACCTTTAATTACTGTGTAGTATGAGCTACCCTGACCTTTCTTACAAACACCACCGCTATCTGCAAAGTGTAAATTGATCAGATTAATAGTCGATTACTTATCATAATTTTCCGTCTTAATGGTTCCGACAATCGTAAAGATAAAATAATGATTAGTTCTATATATGATTAAATATTCTAAGAATTAAGTATAATTCTTTAATAGCATTAATTGATATATGTTATGTAGGTGTAAGGCTATATTACACCTGATATATTATTATGATATTAAAGAACATAGAAATTACAAGGTTTGAATTTTGTGCTAGACTAAATATGTCACAAACATGTTTATATAGATTTTCTCTATTTATATAGAAGAAAGAGGGTTATACGTACTAATAACATGCAAAAGACCGATTGGCTATGCGAGTCACTACCATCGTGACTACTAGTGGTAGAGTTCTGCATCGGCTCGCCAGGGTCTGGTACCACTTACCTATTCCTGCCGCAATAGCATCAGTGCTTGTAACTGTCGTGTTTCGGTTTGGAGGGTGAAGTAGCCGGTAAACTTATACATGTTTGTACATTGAAGACGATATTTACACTATACTATGAGGTCTTCACTAGAGTAACAGAAACCATAACAATATTGTTCTAGAATTTTTGTCTGTATGTTTGAACGCGCCTCTTGCAAAACTATTACATGATGATGATGATAGTATGTAATGTTCTTCGATGTGTTGTTTGAAGTTAAACTTAAATATAGTATCTATTTTACCATAGAAAAATATTCCACGCGAGAACCTCACGGCCAAAAACTAGTAGATAATATTGTTACGAATAATCTAAATACGTGAAGAGTTAAACACTGGAGAGATCTAGAAATAAAAGAAAGAGATAGCTACTGCTATTGATAAACAATAGCCGCCGTTACCCGAATAGTTATGCCATAATTGACCTTATCGCTTAGGACATAAGGGTGAAAATAGCGTGTATTTAATTAATTATTAATTTGTTTACGTTTAAAATAAAATAAACATGTTTATTTTTCAGACAACCAAGATCCATAAATGTTAGTTACAAAATTACCTATAGCTAATATTAGTACTTAATAACTAAGAAAGATCTTGTGATATTATATATTTGAGCATTGCTTACGCGTAGATTTAGGAAGATTCGGGAATGTAGTCGAACTTCACCTTGGGTATAAATAAGGATGTGTTGGTAAATAGAGTGCAGTTTTATACAGCGATTCGGAGCAATTGTACGGACGACCAATGTAAAGCCATATAGTACAGTGAATAAGAGAAATGTTTTAGTTCAGCGTAGTTGGTTCAGTTTAGTGTTAGTACAGTGAGTGTGAATAGTATTTATCAGTGTATTTACGTATTGCATTGTGGTGTTTTGTATATTTGTATTGTAAATACACGGTTTTAATATATGTGGTATTTTATTGTACGATACGAACTCGAAGCACGTAACAATATTAGTAAACAGCAATTCCCAGATTCGAATTATACGTTTTGCCAAAAAAAATAATGTTTAATTTCTGTATTTGGAAAAATCACAATCCGAATTGAGATAGTTGTCTCAGTTGCCTAATTTACAAAAGGAATGTAAAGCTAGTAATCCATCCTGCTTAATATCTGTATCATGAATAAAGATTGGCAATTTATTTATCGTCATTAAAGCTTAAACTTTGTTATCTCCACTTAATTAATATAGCTAACATCATAGTTACAGGCAAGATTTGACTTACCATGTCAAAAATAAACAATATGAAAGTACTAATATGAAAGTGAGTCGTCATTTTTTTATCGAAAAGATAAAGAGATACTAGTTAAAAGTGATATAATCTCGCCTCTCTTGCATGACATTTCACATATTGTATAATGTATATTCGAAGCGGGCTACAAGTCGAAACGGCAATGTTCATCACGGCAATCATCTAATATACTCAGGCACCACCTTTCTTACCGTGTTGGTCCCGGGCTCCTTTGACGAATAGACCAACTGCCGTTCTGCCAGGCAGGTCGTAAAAGGTGACCGATTGGCTATACGAGTCACTATTATCGTGACTACTAGGTGGTAGAGTTCTGCATCATCTCGTCAGGGTCTGGTACCACCACCTTACCTATTCCTGCCGCAATAGCGTCAGTGCTTGTAACTGTTGTGTTCCAGTTTGGAGGGTGAGGTAACCGGTGAACTTATACATGTGGCATAAGACTTCACCACAAAATAGCAACGTACCATTTACATCTTTGGTGTCTATAGGCGATGGATGGATGATGTTATAAAAAACTATAAACTATCACAACTTAATATAATTAATCGTTAAATTAATTAGAAACGGAATATCCATAGATATTATTAAATAAAATGTCTATAAAGTGTAATTATTCTGTTTTGTGAATATGTAAAATTTTTAATGGCTTTCGCTAACAATCTCTATTTACGAAAAACAATTCATCGAGTAAAATAACTTCCATCCGACGTCAAGAAGTTAATGTCCCTCTTTCGCATTACGTAGATAAAATACCTACAATCTTTGATTATTTAACAGTCTAGTTGAACAGAACAATTGTAAACAATCGTCTCGTAAAAAGCGTCTTCAAGACAGTACAACGTAGTGTGCATGTTTGAGGATGAAACACGCGCACTATGGATGGAGGTAATGTTTGGGGAGAATTTGGGAGATAATTTAGATTATTTGCAATTTAAAACTTCCAATATTAAAAAATAAAGGTAAATTAAATTAAAATTTAGATATTAGATTTTTGTTAAAATTAGTAACAAGAAAAAACTACAACAAGAAAGACGTGTATAGTAATTACTTATGTACATTGTACACATATTAGAACTTGTAAATAAAATAAAATAAAAAATGGTTTCTACTAAAAAAAACATGTAATATATGCTAGGAAAATAAATAAATACAGATACTTCATATTTCTTCAAGGAAGGTAGACTGAAACAAAGGTAAATACTTTTCGTTTTACAATGATTCACTAGCTGGTTAGTTGGGATTAACACCGCCGTATTTTAGATACATTTTAGCTTTTTTCTTGCAATGACCTCGATCAACAGCTTTGCAAAATATTTCGAGGGATAGAGTGTAAGACACCACTAAGACTCCGACTACATACTGACTACTTTTGATTTTCACAGATAACCTCAAAAAACTCTATTAATATTTTCGCAGTCGGGGATTTGAAACAAAATAATAAAATCTTTAATAAGATCTTTCATATCAGGATATATTTTATTACTAGAGAATCAAGTGTAAGGAAGAGACTATTTGACCTGTTTGTGATTTTGACGTGACGTTGACGTGATTTTGAGTATTTAGTTGAGTTTAAAACAAATTATGTACGTCTTAAGAAAAAACGTCAAAACTAATATAATATATTATAACTTAACATTAGCTCTGAGATATTGTATTCAGTCTTAATGACTATTTTTATGTGTGTGTATGGGCGCGTTTCCGATCCGGTAGTAGTTTAAAAAATGTTGACGCGTCAAAATAACTTGTAAAAAGTTTTATTGAATAAAATACTTCTGATTTCTGATTTCTGATTTCTATCACAGCTTTAATTATGATAACGGTTCCTAGGGTTCCTAATTAAACTTTCTTCTGATATTAGCGATACGGTAGTTATACATTATTGTATTCTTAATAACGCATAAATGCTTATTAAGGAGACCATAATACAGAATTTATGGGTAAAAGTTGATAGGCTATAATGACTGTTTTTGTTTAACGCTAAATTTAATTGATATAATTAAAAATTACATATAGCATAAATATATTAATAAAATAATTATACGAAGACGGTTGAAAAGTAGTATTAAATAATAATTTAATTGAACTAGCTGACCCGGCAAACCATACAAATTACCTGTTTTGAATATTTTGGTGGGGTACTTGAAAAGGGAAGGAAAGGGGGAAGGCTAATTGAGATAAAAACTATCCCATCTTTTAAGTTATATATATATATATATATATATATATATATATATATATATATATATATATATATATATATATATATATTACGATTGAAAGTATTTTACTTTAATTTGAACAAGAGTGGTTATAATTTAAAGTAAGTTTAGGGTATATCTAATACTTTAAAATAAACTATTCTTGTATATATACGGGGTGTCCCGTAAATTGACGTCAAGCCGTAAACCTGTGATAGGCCAAGTTATAAAAAATCTTGATTTTGCATAAATTATTTAAAAATCACTTCAGCAAAGTTATGTTAAGTTGTTTTAATTCCGCAAACCTAAAGTTTTATTGACATTTTCATTCATTTCATCCTATGAATTTGGTTATAGCCTTAGATTTCCCACGATTTACTGGTTTGTAGGATGAAAACTGATGAAAACAAATAGAAAATTCCTAAAACTGAAGTTATCATGCAATGTTACTTTTTCATGTTGTTTAAGGATGTTAATTATATATAAGACAATTACTAAGCTTTGTAATATTAATAATGAGTTGGTTTGGAAATGTAGAATAATTGGTTGATGAAAGGTTAAAAAAAGAGACATACAATGCGAATATGGACGGATGTAGGTACTGTGGAAGATTTCTTCTACCAATACCATGATCACATTGATAGGGTAATGTCCGAAGGTGGTGTCAAGAGTCTCCGCAACCGGCGTGTTTGTATGAAGAGAGTAATAAATATGGAGGAAGCAAGACAAATCCGCAAGGATCGTGACATATCGCACTCGATTCTCTCTGCCAGACCCGTAAAGGTTCTGGCGTGTAGATTTATATGTATAGGTATATGGAATAAATATTCCCGGACAAATCACACGGATTGACCTAACTTCAAAGTAAGCAAATTATTTGATGTGGGTGTTAGTCAATGATACTAATACATAGACATACATATATATAACTACTAAATGTTTTTAAAAACACCCAAATCAATTTGATAATGAAAAAGTTGATAACTCTCTCTACTCTATAGGTTCCTTTTAATAATTACAAAAAAACAAAGGTGGTGAAAAAAGAGTGGGTAAACAATATAAAAATCATCATGATTACTTTCGGTAATAAATAATTAATTTTCCGCATTTGGATATTTGCTAAGGAAGAAGCTATTTTTACCCCAATACCCCCAAACAAAAAATGATTTTTTTACATTTTTTATTTATATAATATTATGAAATTAAGTAAGCGGGATGCTTTACAATATAAAATGATCACAATAACTTGGCATTACATGTTACGTAATTCGTGAATATAGAGCGTGCGTCTTGTATGAAAACCAGTCGATTCTAATGAAGTTGTTTGTTACAGACATAACCAAATACTAGCAATTATCTACGGAACAAAATAAGAAAATTGATTTCATGTACAGTCTGTATCGAATATGCGTTTAAAAGTGAGCCAGCCTGATAAGATTAGTTTGAAAACTAGAATACTATCACTAACCGAAATTTGACAAGCATTACCCTGGTGTAATGTTTTCCAATCTTTTTTCATTTTTTTTGTATCATGGGACAGCAAACAATAAGCTTCCCTTGATGAAAAGTTGACATCCGTATGGCTAATCTGTAACTTCACCGGCTACCAAGGAACTTATATACAACTGGAATTATTACGAAGCAATATTTGAAAAATAAAAATGTACTTTATTTCATTACTCATAAAGTTGACATTTGTTTCTTACTTAACTCAGGGGAAAAACGTTCTGAGCAAGGCAACGACAAGAGTGGATGTTGTCCCTTTCTTGCAATTGCCAGTGTAAATAAAACTATCTGATGGTAGATTTTTATATATTCGGTAATCGTTAAATATCTTTTATTCATACACGTCGATAAATACATTAGCATGAAATGTATTGTAATTAACACAGTGAGTTCTGAAATGTGCTTATTTTAATTATTAAGTAATTACTTATGCAATGCAAAAACTGTTTCTCAAATGAGTAGAATTACTTAGTAGTAATTTGCAAACTACGCATGACCGCATTTATATATGGCGATGGGCGCTTTGTTTAGTAGAAAGAGACACACTCCACCCATGTCGTGGTACTCTTTGGAACGATTTTGAAGCGCGTGTGAACAATCCGGGTAGAATGTAACTTCCTTGCCGGCTACTCACTGTTTATTGGCCGGATAAGCACTTATGTTTTCTAGTAGGCAAAGATAAGACAATTGTATACAACTAGGGTGAAAATTTGGCAGAATTTTCCGCCTAGTTTGACACATTTGACCAATCCTATACCGTTGACGTAGTACTGGTATTACTAGGAAGAAAAGCAGATGGCCTATTCTTAAAACCCAGACCATTACGGGTAAAACACTTTATAGTGATAGTAAATGAATTTAAAAAAAATATATGTCATAGTTATAATGGTCAAAGGTCCAAAGCTGTTAATTATAGATTTCAAATTCAGCAAAAGAATCAGCGTTGGCCTGAGATTAAAACGAGGTGGCAATTTAACGATCCTTACCTGGCTTGGGACAAATTCAAGAAACAATTTAGAGCGAATAACATAACATTTGTTAGCGACTTTATAGAAAGACTAAGAATTGTGCGGGTATGTGCATTAGAGTCCACATGCATCATTTGTAAATGGTAAAAATGTTAAACATAAGTCGCTGAAATCAATATTGTTCAATGTTTAACTCTTATCAAAGGTTGGGCCAGTGTTGCAAAGAAAATTCTTTAGTATTATTGATCTATAGTAGTTACATTTCAAAATTAACCGTGACACTCTATTCTGCAACGAAGCTGATGAAATGTCCGTAATCAGTAAGTAGTTTGAACATAATATCTGGAATAAATTAAGAGTAATGCGTATTTTTAACTCATTTCGCGCCATCTTTGATGTATCTATCATACTGTTGAATGACGTTGACAAATGATTACTTCCTACTTCATCAACTGTGCGATTAATGTAATGCTACTTTATTTTATGCCATTTTGATAATCATTGCATATTATGTTATTTCTTTATCTTAATGCATAATCGCTTATCTTCCGTATGTTGGTGTCAAAAAATAAAAAAAATAGTTGATGGATTGATTTGATTTTTGTTAATATCAAATAATATGGATATTTATTATTGAGTAGATGCTTTAATTAAAAAAGTATCTTCACGGCTGTATCCCTAAAGCGGTAGGCAAAGGTACAACAAGTGCACCCACGATTAGCCGAAGATACTTGGTCCCACAAATGTGAAAGTTGGCAAGCCTATCGCCAACCGGGCACTTTCCAATCCCGGGCAACTTTGTGTTTATCAGAAAACTGAAAAAACATTTTTTTTAAGTGCCCGGCCCGAAAATCGAAACCGAGATCTCATGTAGTGGTAGGTGACGCCAACGCTGGACCTTGCTGAAGAGGCGATGCTTTATTTTTGTAAAAAAGTTTAATAATAAATTGTTATTATATAAACATTCAAATTCTTATCTCTGCACTTCGTATTATAAATTACAGGTACGTCTCTAGCAGCTGCATAGTCGGCCAGAGCTCAATTATTAAACATGGATAGAAATCACCTTATTATTCTAGCATTGTCAAGTAATACTGCTTGCTGAAGCATTGGAATGACACTTCCAGCGTAAAGTTCAAGCTTTTCCAATTAAATTGTGTGCATCATGCGTAATCCATTAGTGGAAATGACGTCCGGGATAATTTCAGTAGATGGTATCTGCCACATGTCTGTGATTTCGTGAGCGAAAATCAATAAAAGCTCAATTAAATGTATGGTAAAATCCATTAAAAATACTTTTGACTTTATCTTATCCACCAAGACAATATCAGGTTTACTCACTGGAATAGACTTGTCTGTCATATGTAGTACTAAAACTTCAGTTTACTACATTTAATAACTGGTTTCGGTAACTACTGGTAAGTAAATCGCCTCTTGTTCGATACTAATATATAAAAATACATTAACAAAAAAAATATATATAACATTATTATTGCATTATTAATGAAGAGAGTATTTTCATGTACTTTTATTCCGAAATTCTAACGTAACTGACAAATTCTAAGCATTTTGGAGTAACTTATGTATGACTTAGCCACAGCTATGCTCAAATAAGTATGTATATTTACGAATAATATGGCATTTAAAATCTTTAATATTAATAAAATATAATAAAACGATAAACAATAAAATGTTAAGTATTCGAAGAATAGCAATAATATGGCCGTGTCTATCAATAAAATGCAGTCATCCTCGAGTATAAAAAAACAATGATAATAATGTAATAAATAAATCAAGATCAAATTGTTTTTTAAATAAACTTATTGTAACCTGAACGAAATTTTCAATTCAATTTTATTTACTCAAAGTTTGTCCATGGTATACTTGTTTTTTACAAGATACTACTTGGTAGAGTTCCACAACGTCTCGCTTGTGTTTGTTACCATCGCTTTCCCCTATTCCTGCCGTAATATCATTAGTATATTTCACTGACGTATCCTGGTTTAGAAGGTAACGTAGACGCTAAACTTATATATGTGACACTATTATCTTGCCACATGTGTAGAAAATCTCGTCATGTATAGCAACATCATCAATCTTTGGTATCTATATGCAATCATTGTCTCTTTACATTAAGATATGATATAAAAATATAATTTATACTACACCTATTCGGAAAGCCCCTTAGTTCTTACTTGAAAAACGAGAAGAAAGTACCTAATTCCAAGCGAACCAATATGCGGGCGGCAAAAATGTATGGGATTTACTTTCTCCTCTTGGGGAGAAAGTAATTTTCTCCCCTCCTTCAACTTTTTAAAATTCATAAGTTTGTATCTCGAAGCACATCAAAATGTTACTGGCCACTAGCATTTACTAAAGAAACTTGGCAGTATGTGCTTTATTTCATTTGCCTCCTCAATATTAAAAAAAACGATTGTACGCGCGAATTTTCTTTTTTATTGTATCTTCTTCTTACATTCTGTTCTGATGGCGAGTGGCGAGAATGAAAATTTATTTACGCCGCCTGAATTAAAAGAAGCTGCTCATTTTAAACCATTTGCCAGAAAAGTCCAAGCATAAGTACAACAAAACATATGAAGAATTTATAGAGTTGTAATAATTGTAATAATTTTAATATAAATTTTAACTAAAATGTTTTTATTTTCCTCATTGGTGTAGTATATAGCAGTATGTATCACTCGGGAGAAAATGCGATACCTTACTTGAGTGTATTGAGGCCCTCAGCTGCGCTTCGGGCCTCAAACTACACTCTCGAAAGGTATCGGTCATTTTCTCGCCTTGGTAAACAAACTACTATAAAATATCTACTCAATATAATTATATTGTCCAATTGCTTCCTACTTTACTGAGAGGTAAATTTGGTGATGGTTTTGCACATAAGCCTACACATCTCCGATTTATTGTTTATCTTGCTGTTTGCAAAACAATGCTAGTTACAAATTTTCGTTCCAAACGTTACACAACAATAAAATTGGAATTCACGTCACAATAAAACTAATTTACAATTTCACGGTAGAATCATACAATTAATTAACATAAGATTTCACGAATCAAAGGCAAATCTAAATCACAATAGAGGACTTTGTATTAGACTAAAATAAATTACTTAAAAACCAGTTTCCTTCATACGTTGATAGGCTGATTTAAGTTGTAGATAAAAATGGAACATTTAATTAAAAGGGAGAATTATGACAAAAACTTGTTTATAAAAGTCAATTCAGAATATATTTGAATCATCATAACATCAGTAGTACCTAAATGATCGAGCTTAGCTTACATTATATATATATATATATATATATATATATATTACGATTGAAAGTATTTTACTTTAATTTGAACAAGAGTGGTTATAATTTAAAGTAAGTTTAGGGTATATCTAATACTTTAAAATAAACTATTCTTGTATATATACGGGGTGTCCCGTAAATTGACGTCAAGCCGTAAACCTGTGATAGGCCAAGTTATAAAAAATCCAAGTAACTAAGTTAAGTTAAAATCGAGAAAACTATTAAATTCGAATCATCGGTTTGGGCAAAAAGCCTCATTTTCTTTCAAGTCGGAGTCGTTTGATTTAAATTTTAGGCACCAGTTTACCGAAGCATTATTCAGGATTACAAACAAAAAAACAATTAACAAAAAGTAGAAATTTGTAGTGCAGGGAACTAAAAACTTATCATAAGATGTAGATTTTACGATATTTTTGAAAGCTTTTTATGTTTTGAGACACGTAGCTTGATTTTTTTTATTTTTCTGATAACTATTATAACTTGGCCTATCACGGGTTTATGGCTTGACGTCGATTTAGGGGACACCCTATATAAACTGAATCTCGTAAAACGGTTCTTACGATTTTTATGTATTTTTAACGAATTTAGTATGCAGGGGGTTTTGACGATATTTTCACGTAGACGATATATCGATCTACGTAGGTTTCATTTTTAGAAAACGTCATTTTTACCAAAACGAAAATACCAAGCTAAGCTCGATCATTTAGGTACTACTGATGTTATGATGATTCAAATATATTCTGAATTGACTTTTATAAACAAGTTTTTGTCATAATTCTCCCTTTTAATTAAATGTTCCATTTTTATCTACAACTTAAATCAGCCTATCAACGTATGAAGGAAACTGGTTTTTAAGTAATTTATTTTAGTCTAATACAAAGTCCTCTATTGTGATTTAGATTTGCCTTTGATTCGTGAAATCTTATGTTAATTAATTGTATGATTCTACCGTGAAATTGTAAATTAGTTTTATTGTGACGTGAATTCCAATTTTATTGTTGTGTAACGTTTGGAACGAAAATTTGTAACTAGCATTGTTTTGCAAACAGCAAGATAAACAATAAATCGGAGATGTGTAGGCTTATGTGCAAAACCATCACCAAATTTACCTCTCAGTAAAGTAGGAAGCAATTGGACAATATAATTATATTGAGTAGATATTTTATAGTAGTTTGTTTACCAAGGCGAGAAAATGACCGATACCTTTCGAGAGTGTAGTTTGAGGCCCGAAGCGCAGCTGAGGGCCTCAATACACTCAAGTAAGGTATCGCATTTTCTCCCGAGTGATACATACTGCTATATACTACACCAATGAGGAAAATAAAAACATTTTAGTTAAAATTTATATTAAAATTATTACAATTATTACAACTCTATAAATTCTTCATATGTTTTGTTGTACTTATGCTTGGACTTTTCTGGCAAATGGTTTAAAATGAGCAGCTTCTTTTAATTCAGGCGGCGTAAATAAATTTTCATTCTCGCCACTCGCCATCAGAACAGAATGTAAGAAGAAGATACAATAAAAAAGAAAATTCGCGCGTACAATCGTTTTTTTTAATATTGAGGAGGCAAATGAAATAAAGCACATACTGCCAAGTTTCTTTAGTAAATGCTAGTGGCCAGTAACATTTTGATGTGCTTCGAGATACAAACTTATGAATTTTAAAAAGTTGAAGGAGGGGAGAAAATTACTTTCTCCCCAAGAGGAGAAAGTAAATCCCATACATTTTTGCCGCCCGCATATTGGTTCGCTTGGAATTAGGTACTTTCTTCTCGTTTTTCAAGTAAGAACTAAGGGGCTTTCCGAATAGGTGTAGTATAAATTATATTTTTATATCATATCTTAATGTAAAGAGACAATGATTGCATATAGATACCAAAGATTGATGATGTTGCTATACATGACGAGATTTTCTACACATGTGGCAAGATAATAGTGTCACATATATAAGTTTAGCGTCTACGTTACCTTCTAAACCAGGATACGTCAGTGAAATATACTAATGATATTACGGCAGGAATAGGGGAAAGCGATGGTAACAAACACAAGCGAGACGTTGTGGAACTCTACCAAGTAGTATCTTGTAAAAAACAAGTATACCATGGACAAACTTTGAGTAAATAAAATTGAATTGAAAATTTCGTTCAGGTTACAATAAGTTTATTTAAAAAACAATTTGATCTTGATTTATTTATTACATTATTATCATTGTTTTTTTATACTCGAGGATGACTGCATTTTATTGATAGACACGGCCATATTATTGCTATTCTTCGAATACTTAACATTTTATTGTTTATCGTTTTATTATATTTTATTAATATTAAAGATTTTAAATGCCATATTATTCGTAAATATACATACTTATTTGAGCATAGCTGTGGCTAAGTCATACATAAGTTACTCCAAAATGCTTAGAATTTGTCAGTTACGTTAGAATTTCGGAATAAAAGTACATGAAAATACTCTCTTCATTAATAATGCAATAATAATGTTATATATATTTTTTTTGTTAATGTATTTTTATATATTAGTATCGAACAAGAGGCGATTTACTTACCAGTAGTTACCGAAACCAGTTATTAAATGTAGTAAACTGAAGTTTTAGTACTACATATGACAGACAAGTCTATTCCAGTGAGTAAACCTGATATTGTCTTGGTGGATAAGATAAAGTCAAAAGTATTTTTAATGGATTTTACCATACATTTAATTGAGCTTTTATTGATTTTCGCTCACGAAATCACAGACATGTGGCAGATACCATCTACTGAAATTATCCCGGACGTCATTTCCACTAATGGATTACGCATGATGCACACAATTTAATTGGAAAAGCTTGAACTTTACGCTGGAAGTGTCATTCCAATGCTTCAGCAAGCAGTATTACTTGACAATGCTAGAATAATAAGGTGATTTCTATCCATGTTTAATAATTGAGCTCTGGCCGACTATGCAGCTGCTAGAGACGTACCTGTAATTTATAATACGAAGTGCAGAGATAAGAATTTGAATGTTTATATAATAACAATTTATTATTAAACTTTTTTACAAAAATAAAGCATCGCCTCTTCAGCAAGGTCCAGCGTTGGCGTCACCTACCACTACATGAGATCTCGGTTTCGATTTTCGGGCCGGGCACTTAAAAAAAATGTTTTTTCAGTTTTCTGATAAACACAAAGTTGCCCGGGATTGGAAAGTGCCCGGTTGGCGATAGGCTTGCCAACTTTCACATTTGTGGGACCAAGTATCTTCGGCTAATCGTGGGTGCACTTGTTGTACCTTTGCCTACCGCTTTAGGGATACAGCCGTGAAGATACTTTTTTAATTAAAGCATCTACTCAATAATAAATATCCATATTATTTGATATTAACAAAAATCAAATCAATCCATCAACTATTTTTTTTATTTTTTGACACCAACATACGGAAGATAAGCGATTATGCATTAAGATAAAGAAATAACATAATATGCAATGATTATCAAAATGGCATAAAATAAAGTAGCATTACATTAATCGCACAGTTGATGAAGTAGGAAGTAATCATTTGTCAACGTCATTCAACAGTATGATAGATACATCAAAGATGGCGCGAAATGAGTTAAAAATACGCATTACTCTTAATTTATTCCAGATATTATGTTCAAACTACTTACTGATTACGGACATTTCATCAGCTTCGTTGCAGAATAGAGTGTCACGGTTAATTTTGAAATGTAACTACTATAGATCAATAATACTAAAGAATTTTCTTTGCAACACTGGCCCAACCTTTGATAAGAGTTAAACATTGAACAATATTGATTTCAGCGACTTATGTTTAACATTTTTACCATTTACAAATGATGCATGTGGACTCTAATGCACATACCCGCACAATTCTTAGTCTTTCTATAAAGTCGCTAACAAATGTTATGTTATTCGCTCTAAATTGTTTCTTGAATTTGTCCCAAGCCAGGTAAGGATCGTTAAATTGCCACCTCGTTTTAATCTCAGGCCAACGCTGATTCTTTTGCTGAATTTGAAATCTATAATTAACAGCTTTGGACCTTTGACCATTATAACTATGACATATATTTTTTTTAAATTCATTTACTATCACTATAAAGTGTTTTACCCGTAATGGTCTGGGTTTTAAGAATAGGCCATCTGCTTTTCTTCCTAGTAATACCAGTACTACGTCAACGGTATAGGATTGGTCAAATGTGTCAAACTAGGCGGAAAATTCTGCCAAATTTTCACCCTAGTTGTATACAATTGTCTTATCTTTGCCTACTAGAAAACATAAGTGCTTATCCGGCCAATAAACAGTGAGTAGCCGGCAAGGAAGTTACATTCTACCCGGATTGTTCACACGCGCTTCAAAATCGTTCCAAAGAGTACCACGACATGGGTGGAGTGTGTCTCTTTCTACTAAACAAAGCGCCCATCGCCATATATAAATGCGGTCATGCGTAGTTTGCAAATTACTACTAAGTAATTCTACTCATTTGAGAAACAGTTTTTGCATTGCATAAGTAATTACTTAATAATTAAAATAAGCACATTTCAGAACTCACTGTGTTAATTACAATACATTTCATGCTAATGTATTTATCGACGTGTATGAATAAAAGATATTTAACGATTACCGAATATATAAAAATCTACCATCAGATAGTTTTATTTACACTGGCAATTGCAAGAAAGGGACAACATCCACTCTTGTCGTTGCCTTGCTCAGAACGTTTTTCCCCTGAGTTAAGTAAGAAACAAATGTCAACTTTATGAGTAATGAAATAAAGTACATTTTTATTTTTCAAATATTGCTTCGTAATAATTCCAGTTGTATATAAGTTCCTTGGTAGCCGGTGAAGTTACAGATTAGCCATACGGATGTCAACTTTTCATCAAGGGAAGCTTATTGTTTGCTGTCCCATGATACAAAAAAAATGAAAAAAGATTGGAAAACATTACACCAGGGTAATGCTTGTCAAATTTCGGTTAGTGATAGTATTCTAGTTTTCAAACTAATCTTATCAGGCTGGCTCACTTTTAAACGCATATTCGATACAGACTGTACATGAAATCAATTTTCTTATTTTGTTCCGTAGATAATTGCTAGTATTTGGTTATGTCTGTAACAAACAACTTCATTAGAATCGACTGGTTTTCATACAAGACGCACGCTCTATATTCACGAATTACGTAACATGTAATGCCAAGTTATTGTGATCATTTTATATTGTAAAGCATCCCGCTTACTTAATTTCATAATATTATATAAATAAAAAATGTAAAAAAATCATTTTTTGTTTGGGGGTATTGGGGTAAAAATAGCTTCTTCCTTAGCAAATATCCAAATGCGGAAAATTAATTATTTATTACCGAAAGTAATCATGATGATTTTTATATTGTTTACCCACTCTTTTTTCACCACCTTTGTTTTTTTGTAATTATTAAAAGGAACCTATAGAGTAGAGAGAGTTATCAACTTTTTCATTATCAAATTGATTTGGGTGTTTTTAAAAACATTTAGTAGTTATATATATGTATGTCTATGTATTAGTATCATTGACTAACACCCACATCAAATAATTTGCTTACTTTGAAGTTAGGTCAATCCGTGTGATTTGTCCGGGAATATTTATTCCATATACCTATACATATAAATCTACACGCCAGAACCTTTACGGGTCTGGCAGAGAGAATCGAGTGCGATATGTCACGATCCTTGCGGATTTGTCTTGCTTCCTCCATATTTATTAATCTCTTCATACAAACACGCCGGTTGCGGAGACTCTTGACACCACCTTCGGACATTACCCTATCAATGTGATCATGGTATTGGTAGAAGAAATCTTCCACAGTACCTACATCCGTCCATATTCGCATTGTATGTCTCTTTTTTTAACCTTTCATCAACCAATTATTCTACATTTCCAAACCAACTCATTATTAATATTACAAAGCTTAGTAATTGTCTTATATATAATTAACATCCTTAAACAACATGAAAAAGTAACATTGCATGATAACTTCAGTTTTAGGAATTTTCTATTTGTTTTCATCAGTTTTCATCCTACAAACCAGTAAATCGTGGGAAATCTAAGGCTATAACCAAATTCATAGGATGAAATGAATGAAAATGTCAATAAAACTTTAGGTTTGCGGAATTAAAACAACTTAACATAACTTTGCTGAAGTGATTTTTAAATAATTTATGCAAAATCAAGGATTTAAATTTTACAAACTGTTCCAATTCGGGGGCATACATTAATACATTTTGTTAGTTTACACGAGACTAATGCATATTTATTTATAGTCCTAGAGCTCGTAGAAAATTTGAATTAGGTGCTACTTAACAAACTAAACGAACTATATCAGGCGATTTTATCGGAGAGTATAACTTTATACTAGATAAAAATAGATTGTAGGGTCTATCATTTGGCAATCACGTTTTCTTATAGTATACCAATTTCCATCAAAAACGGTAGACTGTTCTTGTATATATAACAAGAACCCAGTCCAAAAGCAACATGCAGGTAGGTCAATAACGTTATCAAACAATTAAATACGATGTTTTATAATCCCCTTAAATTTCCCTAAACTTTTTTAAGTGCTGATGCGAGGTGTTCTGGTTGATATTTGTTGTTGCCAAAGTAATATTTTACTAATTTAGGATTAACTAGCTGCATCGTGCAGCCCACTGCATTATAAAAGTTATTGGCGAATCCCGCTAATTTCCCGGATAAAAGTAGTCTAAGTGCTATTCCAGGTCATCTAGTTGTGTGCCAAATTTAACTCAAATCCGTTCAGTAGCTTTTCGTGATTGATTACTTAATCACGAAAAAACTGCTAAAGAAACAAACATCCATCCAAACATCCAAACATTTATTGTAATAATATAGATTATGTATTTTGATTAGGGAAAAATTATCAATCGATAAACGTTAATTAAGCCTTTTCACGTGCTGCTTGGTCGTGATACCAATTCCTTTTCTTATGGTAAATTCAAAATTTGCGATTTATGATATTTAATTTTTACGCCACGCAATGTAAAGCATACATTGTTCAGGCTCGTCGCGCTCGCAATACTCTCGAACCATAGTACCGACGGTCCCTACGTATACAAAGACATGTCAAAAATGTGTTTTTATTTTAATTACATATATGGCTTTTAATTGTCCAAGCGCTCATATCTATATGAGATTTTTTTCTCATTTTAAGTATTTCCCTACTTTTACAAGTCGAATAAAAGAACAAGTATATTATTTACAAATAATAAGTATCGTAGATGCGGATATCTATACCACAGAATACTTTCTGTGTCTATACGTATCGTTCTTTACGATGTTTTAAAATGTGCTTTTTAAAATTTAAAACTCCGTATAAAAAGACATTTCTTTATTTATGTATTATTAATATTTTTGGGTGATCTTAGGTTTTTTAAGGTATGGTCTTAATAGAATAGAATAGAATATATTTTTATTCAAAATGAGTATATAAAATATATTTTTTGAACGTCAAAACTATTATCACAAAAAATCGCGCTACAATATCATAAAAAAATAAATAATATAAATACATTATCTTATACGCATATGGCAACGATCACTCTCAGAAGACCGATTTCATAATCAAATGTTTAGCTCAGGAAGACCTAGCATTCCATACGAGGAACAAGTTTCAGCAGCAGTCGTGGAAGACCCGAGTGTCTCAGTACGTGGACTTGAGGCAAGCATAGAAGTGCCTAAGCGTACAGCACACCGGATTTTGCAGCAGAACGAGCTCCACCCAACGAGCTCCAACGAGTTTAATCTTTATCACCTCACGATTATCCTGCAAGAGGTGCGTTTTGTGAAACTATGTAACAAAGACACTGAAAAGACCCACATTTCCTGGATAAAGTACTCTGGACGGATGAGTCAACTTTTAAAAAAGATGGCTACTTAAACCTACATAATGCATGAGTGACACGTGAAAAACCCACATAGCATGAGAGAAGATTGGTCACAATATCGCTTAAAATAGACATGTGGACCGGTATTCTCAACGTTAAAGTTATTGGACCTTTCGAACTCCCAGAAACTTAACTACTGCGGCTTACTTAGACTTTTTACAAAATCATCACCGGACTTATTGAAAGACGTGCCACTCAATATTTACGCAAGTATGTGGCTCCAAGAAGATGGCTGCTCTGCGCAATATGCTTACTCAGTAAGGGAATTCCTGAACGAAAAATATCCGAACAGGTGGATCGGTTGGTCTGGTACGATCTCGTGACCGGCTCGATCACCAGACTTAAACCCCATTGATTTCTTCTACTGGGGGGCTGAGGAGGATCAAGTTTACTGTAAACCCATCGCAAACGTCGATGAACTAAATACATCAGCTAGCATAATACTATAATATCTAGCATAATCGCTAGCATAATACCTGATGTAAACATATACTCTTTTACAAAAATTTTGCTGCAAAGCTGAAAATTCATATGAAAGATATTTTTTTATACTATAAGATAGCAAACAAGCAGATGGGTCAGGAAGAGTCAATCATCGCCTATAGATACCAAATATGTTAATGCCAAATGCTTAAATTTACCCGCTACCTTACACTTCCAACCAGAACACAACAGTGACAAGCACTGACAGGGATAGTTAAGGCGGTGGTATAATACATAAGCTAGACAATGCAGAGCTCTATCACCCAGTAGCAAAGACGATAGTGACTCACATAGCCAATCAGTCGCCTTTTGCGACCTGCCTGGCAGGCCTTAGCCAATTTTTAAAGGAGCCCGGACAAACAATGGGAAATTATTGATAACGTGTTACTCTATTCGTGGACCAAGCTGCACAGGTCAGCCAGTACTAAAATGTACGTAAATTTACGACCAACGAAGCGAGTGGTTATATATCTATATATATAAAAATCAATTGCTGTTCGTTAGTCTCACTAAAACTCGAGAACGGCTGAGCCGATTTGGTTAATGTTGGTTTAGAATTAGTTATTGAAGTCCAGGGAAAGTTTAAAAGGTGAGAAAATACAGGAAAAAAATAATAGTGGCTAAAAAGGCAGAACAACAACTAGTTTATAATAAATTCTAAATAAATTTAATGAGCTCTCGGCGTAATATTATCTAATCTTAAAAGCCGTGACATGTAAACGTCAACGTGATTTACAACAGTAGTTAGTATTTATAGTAGCACTATAAAAAATGTCTATTCATAATTTGCACTTATGTATTTTAAGGAAGACAGTAAAACTTCACCTTGTACGCATAATAAATCTGTCATTCGGTATAAATTGAAGATCTTTATCCATAAAACCCGCAAGATACAACTCGGTATTACGGGCGTATGGATCAAAAAAATAAATATTAATGTTATTTTTTAAATTATAAGGTAGCAATCAATCGAAGACAGAAAGAGACAACCATCATCTTTTCGCACCAAAGATGTTAATAGTGACTTGCTCTCCGTGTGCCCAGATGGAAATGCTACATACTTAAGGCCCCGATCACACTTTGATTAGTGTGAGGGCCAGTGTTTAATTTAGTTGCTTCTTATTAAGCAAAAAACACCGTAGACAGCCGTCGATTAGTACGTGTGATTAGTAATCAGCGACTATTTACTTTAACTACGCTGATTACTAATCACTCCCAGTAATCAACGACTGTCTTCACGTATTTTTGCTTAAAACTAAGCATCTGCATTTGACACTCACACTCGCACTAATCAAAGTTAAATTGGGGCCTAAGTTTACTTACAATTTTACCTTCTAACCGAAACACGAAAATGGGGTATTGGGGTAGGAATTATAGGTAAGGAGCAACTCTAACACCTAGTAGTCAAAAAGGTAGTGACACCAATCGCCAAAAGCCTTGTACGAAGGAGGGTAAGGTAAACGCTAAACTTATGCATGTTACATTGCCATCCCAACACACGAATAGTAATGCACCATTAACATCTTTGGTATCTATTAGCGATGGTGTAGGAGAGCCACCTGCTTGTTGGCTATCTAATGATAAAAAATCCTACTGATGTTATTAATAAAATGTGTTTGTATATATTAGTTATATCTAGTATATAGTTATATTTTAATCACAGAAATAACTTTTGCAAATTTGTTTTACTGTTTTAGTAGAAAGATGACAAAGGAGAATTATTCTTCTGTTGTGATCTTCGATCATTTTCATACATTTATTGCACTTTTTTTTAAATTTCAGTGACACTGCAGCAATCAAATAAAATACATTGGAAGTGAGCCTTAATCTTAATTATTACCCATATTTTTCGTATTTCCGTAAATAAACACCTGAATCTATGAATAACATTTTAAATGTGCTTACTTAACAAATATAGCTAATAGACGGCTCATTGAATCAAAGTATAAAAAACACCGAATCTTCCTACTTGTTTATTTGCAAGCATTGCGAAAACATTAACTAAGGCTAGAGTAAAAAATTATGTTTACAATAAACAATCAATCAAATATAATGTTTTTATAATCAATTAAATATAGATTTCATTATTTATTTCTCAAACTAGGAAGCTGATGTTATTTTTGTGCCAAAAAATTACAGAAAAAAGTATAAGACCGTTTTACACTACCAGTTAGGGTTCCGCGACTACTAATTTTAAAAATATTGTAAAAGAAGTGTATGTGTGTATTGAGTATGTGTTGTAAGTATATAGGAGTTTGTTACCCATTTTTGCCTCAACGGCTGGATAACTTAGATGAAACTCGGAATTTAGTAAATTAATATGCAGAAACATCTATAAACATCTGAAGGGTCGCATCGCAATACAGCGCATTTTCTTATTTATTTCCATATGTTATTTTCTTTTATTGATCGTCATAACGAGGAAGATCCACGTTATCCAAATTACGAGTACATAGTTCTTCGTAATATTGAACTAAAATTATTATTCGTTCTTCATCGCTAATTACGTGATTTTATAAATTAACACTCAAAACACGGAGGAATACTTGTGTGCAATTTCGCGCGCTATCGCACACTGGATCCGGGCCCGAGCGCATCGCATTTAACGAAATCCGACGAACAAAAATCCGCATTAATGCATCCCTATACGCCAGACCATAGTATGTGATAGTTCATACATTTTGTATATGGGATTTTTGTGATGCGGTCCGCCCCGTTGCGGCCTGTCTCAATTTGCTCGATCCTTAAGCATAAATCCTACTTTCTATCCCGTTAAAAATACGTTGTTTATATGAAATTCTCTAAAACAATAAACCTAAATTATTAATAAGTATGATTATGTTACTAGCCTCATAACATTAATTTTAAATTTGGACTGCGAGCCGAGTTAGTGAAAATTTAAGGTGGGAAATTTACGTTACGAGTAGAGTAAACAAAACATCAATATAATCCTATATACAAACTTCCATCTCATTTTCAGCACTTAGTAGTTAGTTTCTAGTTATAGAAACTACCTATAATTCCTTCAGGCAGATTGTAAAAGGCCAACGATTAGCTACACGTATTATTGCCATAATGTCGCATAGGTCGTAGAGTTCCGCTACGTCTCGCCTATGTATCTATGGTATCCCTGTTTACCTATTCCAGTCGCAATAGCGGTAGTGTTTGTCTAACAGTGACAAAAGTATTTATTTAACTTTATTGTACACCTTAAATAAATTTGTACAAAAGGCGGACATATTGTCTATTGGCATTCTCCTCCAGTCAACCTTTGGGCAAACAGAAAGTGTGTAAACGGTGCCTCAGAAAATATATGTCATGTAAGAACATAGAAATGTTATGTCATGTTCCAGCTTGGATAATATAAGGTAACCGGTAAAGTTATACGTGTGAATAATAACACATAATTAATTATACTTTAAACTTATGCATGTGGCATTAGACCTCGCCACAAGATAGCAACGCACCATTAATATCTTTGGTGTCTATAGGCGATGGGTGACTCTTTCCATCAGGAGACGCATCTGCTTGTTTGCTATCTTATGATTTAAAAAAAATATATACTTTAATTTACTTTACTTATGTACAAATTAATTAAAGGTATACAATGAAGTTAAATAAATAAAGTGTATTTTGTGTATGTGGACGACGGTTTTTTTGTATGTAGGCGAATTTTCATCAAAAGACCCACATGCTTATTTGATATCCTTTTGAATATAATAAAGTAACATTCTCGTATATGAATGTGGTAGTGAATTTTAATATTATGTCACAATATTGAAATTTCTTTGAGTGACTATTTTGAAAAAAATATATAGGTATAACTTATATTACAACTGAAATAGTTTTCAAAAATTGGAAGATCTCATTAAACAAAACCAGAAGTAGGTTAATGTAGTGTTAAGCACACGAGTTCCCGGGTTCGATTTCCGGGTCGGGCAATTTAAAAAACGGGGTTCTGATTTTGGTTAAATATGAGTTTAGAAGCAAACCAAGCATTTCTTAAACTTTATAAATTTATAATATTTGTAAATTTAGGTATAATGCGTATATATTATTATTTGTAAATATAGGTATAATGAAAATAATTAAGTTAATATAATAGCAAATAACTAAATGCAGATTTCTCTTATATCTCTTAATGTCTAAAATTTTAATACAAATACATCTAATTTATGTCTATTCTATGTCTATAATAATGTGGAATCACTAAAATAATCATTAAGTTCCTAATATGACTTTGTTTTTAACATATTGTGTAATTGTCTCTTAAACTTTATCACTTCATCGATGTTACGAATTGAAGAAGGTAGTTTGATAATAATTCTTTGTGACATGTTGATCATATTTTTTCTAAAGAATGCTGTTCTATGCGTTATTAATTGTATTTTGCAATTATTTATGTATCTTCCTGTTCTATATTCATACAAGTCTTTATTCAGTTTTACAAATAATGTGGATTCGTAAATATACATGGACTGTAGTGTAAGTATTACATACACATACATTATTTATAAAGTAAGGCTTACAGCTTTCTGTCTGTGATATTCCAAAGATAGCCCGGATGCATCTTTTTTGCGCTCTGAATACTAATTCTTTATCCGTGCAATTTCCCCAAAATATAATTCCGTATCGCAATATAGAAGCTACATAGCCATAGTAGACTGTAAGAACCTCTGTTCGGCCACCAAGTTTTGAAAGCAGTCTAAGTGTATAAGAAAATCTATTTACTTTCGCACATAACATTTCTATATGTGGTTTCCATGTCAAGTTGTTATAGATTTGTAACCCTAAAAATTTTATATTGTTAGTTTCATTAATATTAGTACCATTATATAATATATTTAACATTTGTTATTGATTTGATTTAATACTGAAATTCATTATTTTTGTTTTATTAAGATTAATTTGCAAATTATAACAATTCAGCTAGTTAATTAATGATTTTAACGTATTATTTATATTTTGATCCATCCTATCAATTTCACTATGTTCATCATTAAAAATAACGGTGCTGTCATCCGCAAATAATATCATCGGAAACGTAGTAACACTAGATAAGTCATTATTATACACTATAAAGAATAGGGGTCCTAAAAGGCTACCTTGCGGTATTTCACGTAATACAATTCGAGCACTAGATTGGTAATTTATTAATGTTTTTGTTAATGGGCAAGTTTGGCGAACTTCGGTCACCTGTTGTCTATTACTTAAATAAGATGCTACTAATGAGAAAGCATTTCCACGAATTTCATAAGCATATAATTTTTGTAGTAAGATGCCATGATCAACGCAATCGAAAGCTTTTGAGATGTCCATGTATAACGCAGCTACAGGTAATTTTTTATCTAAACTAGTTATTATTTTTGATAAACACTCAAAAATTGCCCTATTATTCATTTTCCCTTTTCTAAATCCCATTTGCGCACTTGCAAAAATATTATATTTTTCAAAAAAAGAATTTAAATTACTGTAAAGAAACTTTTCAAATATTTTAGAGAAAATTGAAATTAATGCAATTGGCCTATAATTTTTAATTTCCTTGTGATCATTATTTTTGTGCAGTGGTTTTATTATTGTAATTTTAAGTCTATCGGGAAATATACCCTTTTCGATACTTAAATTTACTAAGTAACTGAGAACTTTAGATATTTCTTTACTTACTAACTTTATCACTTTTGTAGATATCTCATAGTATTCAATCTATTTCTTCAAATTTCGAAATTTAGTAATTTTTAAATAGCTATAATTAGTATTTATGTAAAAATAATCAAACTTTGTAATAGAGTTTTGTAAAGCTCGAAGACTCTACTTTAAGAACATAAAATCTTTTTTTTTAAAAAATGCGTTAATTATGTGTAAATTCAATTTAAAACAAAAAACGATTTACCCATGTTAATTAAATGGAAAACTAAAAATCAATAGCGACCCCTTAGAGTTGAGCTATAGGGCTCGGGTTTGGTGAGAATTTATTTTATATCAAATAGAAACATTTGAGAGGGTATGAGTTATATATAGTATAGTATAGGTAGTTTCTATATAAAGATAAGCGATTTTAATATGTCCCAAAATTTATAAAATTATTAAGAGACATGAGTCATTTACTCTGACTCACTTCTTTTATTTAAAACATAAAATTCTAAACCGATTGTGAAATATGTATACTACTCTTGACCTATTGACCCCTAGTAAATGCGACAGTAATTAGGTATATTATCTAATAAAAGCGTAGCGAATGTTAAACAGTTTTTTATTATTATTGAATAACAGTATCACCTTAAAGCAATCAGTTACCTAAATACATAAATGTATTCATGCGAAATTTAGTGTTTTGCTTGCTGGCTTTTAGTACATTTTTTTTTTTCATATTATATCTAATATTTTATCGCCGAATTCAACAACCTTACTTTTCGAATACTGTACGAATATTGATACTCAACTATTTTACCAATTATTTTCTGATTGCTATGGAAATATTTAGGGAAATACCACATAGCTTCAACTTTTCCTAACTCGAGGCACGGTACACAAGTGCTCTCACCCCTACCGTCAAAATGGTTCTACTAAATCACTTTGCCCATAAATGAAACAAAAAATGAGAATCGATGAACAGCTGGAAACATTAATTTTTTTTTGCTGTTTGCAGATTTCTGCAAAACTAATAAAAAATAAATGCTAGTTATATCTATTTAGATATATCTAGCAGATATTTTATAGATTCCGGCGTGTCAACGCGAGCAAAGCCGCTGACTTGCATTTTTTTAGTATATCACGACGGTCAGTGCAACCTCTATAATCAATTGAAATGACTGTGCAAACTTAGAGATTAGAATGCCACAAAAATTTGGATCCGAAAGTAGCGTTTGGCCAGTGCCACCTTTGGTGTGAAAAGAGCCTTGACACACAATGTTTTTATTACACCTACGAAAGTGTTCCTCATAGTTAAATTGTACGTAGTAGGTTATTTATGACAATAACATTGCCTTTCTTGCTCTAAATAATATTATACTATGTGTATTTGACGTAAGGTATCAAAAGGATATCGACCAGATTTATTTGTCAGTCAACTCTTAGAATAAGTTGAGTTCTTAAATTTCAATCGATTTTCATTGAAACTCGTCGTTCATTTAAAATGAAAATCATCAAGTTTACTTGAATTTTGCCACTGCAATTGACAAGAAAGCCCCTAAATAGTATAGTCATCCATCCATCAACTTATCTGTTCAGTATAAAATATCAGAATTACAGCCGTCATCTTAAGAAATATCATTCTGCTGTCAAATTTTTAACATACAGATCATATACAGGTTGATTGGTACATTACAATATTTTATATTGTACATGTTGAAGGGCACGTTAGTTATCGGTCGATCTGTCATTCGTAGTATCTAATAATCATTAGCAACCAATTTAATAATAACGAGGCGTTCCACAAATTGATTGGATATTTCGTAGTTTGTTATTTGTAGGAACAGATTTAGTTTACGCCTCGTAAAAATGTTACACTCGTGACTAAAATTTTCGACCAAAAACGAATCGTTTCACTGATTATTATTGATGAACCACGTATAACACTTTACAGAACTTAGTCATATAGTAGCTAAAATGACATCTGCCCCCGTGTTGGTCCCGGGCTCCTTTGAAGAATAGACCAACTGCCGTTCTGCCAGGCAGGTCGTGAAAGGCGACCGATTGGCTATACGAGTCACTAACATCGTGGTTACTAGGTGGTAGAGTTCTGCATTGTCTCGCCCGGGTCTGGTACCACCGCCTTGCCTATTACTGCCGCAGTAGCGTCAGTGCTTGTCACAGTTGTGTTCCGGTTTGAAGGGTAAGGTAGCCGGCAAACTTATGCATGTGGCATAAGACCTCGCCACAAGATAGCAACGCACCATTAACACCTTTGATGTCTATAGGCGATGGATGACTCTTTCCATTAGGAGCTTGTTTGCTATCTTATAATATAAAAAAAACTGTGACTAATCGTTTATCTTTTAAGACCTGTCTGTCCGAAAGGTAAGAGTTTCTTCTAACGGAGCCTGGACCAATACGAGAAAATAACAGTATTTTAGATAAAAATATCGTCAACCTAATTTCATCGCTATCTTTATAAACTACATAGAGCCTTTATGAGTATAACATAAAAACAAAATAAAAATGACGCAGTAAATTGACACAATGAGTCAAATGCTATTCTTATAAAATTACGACTTTTATAAAATTTATGAACATTCTATTTGTGTGATTATCATTTTATAGGTATAAGAAGCTCGTGGAACGCATAATTTATAGTATACAATGCTTAGATTTGACACCTGGCCAATTGAACTAACATTGTTTTAGCTTAGGACAATCCTAAGTAGTATGCTGTCACATTCTTTTCGTTAAGACAAGAAGTGACAGCACACTATTAGGATTGTTCTAAGCTAAGAAAATGTTAGTGTAATTGGCCAACTTCATTTTGAAAAATGGTGTAGTAATAAATTTGTATATTAATACGTAAAGTAAAAACATTGTAACCCTTTTTACGAACTTCAAATAATAATAATAATCACGGGACAAATTACACTTACTGATTTAAGGCCAAAGTAAGCAAATTATTTGCTTATGTTATAGGTGTTAGTCAACAATACTAATACATAGAAATACATATATAAAAACAGGAATATATTTAATAAATATCCAAATCCGGAAAAAAACATTTAATATGCTATTTAATTTTGCCGTTCTGCCAGGCAGGTTGTAAAAGGCGACCGATTGGCTATGCGAGTCACTAACATCGTGGCTACTAGGTGGTAGAGTTGTGCATTCTCTCGCCCGGGTCTGGTACCACCACCTTACCTATTCCTGTTGCAACAGCGTCAGTGCTTGTCGCTGTCGTGTTCCTGTTCCTGTGTGTCGGTTTGGAGGGTAAGGTAGCCGGTAAACTTATGCATGTGGCATTAGAACTCGACACAAGACGCACCATTAACATATTTGGTGTTTATAGGCGATGGATGACTCTTTCCATCAGGAGACCCGTCTGCTTGTTTGCTATCTTATGATATATAAAAAAAACGCTCATCACACAAATGCTTGTCCCCGTCGGGGAACGAACCCGAGCCCCATCGAAAGTGTAGTCAGGGTCGCTAGCCACTCGATCAATGGGGTGGCCAAATTACTCTGTTTAAATTTGGCATAGTTAAAGTTTACTAGCGATCACCTGTGGCCAAATTCGACCATAGACTAAACAATAAAATCTCTTTCAGTTTGATAACTGACTTTAGCCGTAAAGAGAATCGTATACATGTACGTATATTATCATATATGTTATCATTATGTAGTATAACTGTGTAATGTTTATTATTATCAATTTAATATATTTCTAATGCATTTAATTTAAAAATATTAATTTTCTCCCGTCCTCCGCATTTTCAGCATTTCTAATGTATTTAAACGATACGTTGCGGTGCATATTTTAGTACTAGCGGCGTACCTAGAAATATTTCGTGACACGGCTGCCATGTCAAAGGCCATATCTAATCTAATCTAATACCTTTAAACGAGCTATTCTTGTATATATATAATTGGAATCTCGGAATCGGCTCCAACGATTTTAATTTTTTCGGGTCAAGTAATCGATTTATCAAGTTTCCAGGTCCAAGAAAAGCTCGGTTCCCAAGATATGGGTATGTGAAAAACCGAGCAAAGCTCGGTCAACCAGGTTAGGAAAAAAATATATTTATTCTTAGGAATTGATTTATCAAGGTTCCAGGTCCAAGAAAAGCTCAGTTCCCAGGATATGGGTATGTGAAAAACCGAGCAAAGCTCGGTCAACCAGGTACAGAAAAAAATATATTTATTCAATAGGAATCGATTTATCAAGGTTCCAGGTCCAAGAAAAGCTCAGTTCCCAAGATATGGGTATGTGAAAAACCGAGCAAAGCTCGGACAACCAGATATTAAGTTAAAAACACGCTTACCGTGTCACGCGCCATTTTAAAGGTTCTACCCTGAATAAAAGTTACCTTTTAATCAGGGTAGAAACTTTTACAACGCGATTTAAGGGAGATATAATCGATTTACAAATTACACGACTCCCGTGTCATACTCCATACGTTAAAAAAATCATGATACGGCTGCCGTGCCATCCGGAAAGATCTGTTAATTTAAAAATATTAATTTTCTCCAATATTTCGCAATGTAAACCTTAACTGCGTCAATTTTCATACTCCATCGATCAAGCCATTGTCTTAAAAATGAGTCCAAAGATTTTCCTCTATTTATTAATGTTTAAATATTGCAAAAACTTAAAATTTTTAAATAAATATTATTTAAAAAAATATGTTTCAAATTTTTCAGAAAATTATTAAATTTATAAAAATAAACAATCCACACACTACATTTATGTGACATGATAATATACACACATGTATACGATTTTCTTTAAGGCTAACTTCTGTTGTCAAAATTAAGAGATTTTATTGTTAAGTATATGGTTTCAAACAGAATATGTTGAAAAATTAATATGATTATGTCTTAATATAATAATCATATTTATACAATATAATCTTATTAATATGAATATGACCGCCTCGTTGTTCGAGTGGTTAGCGACCCTGACTACGCCAACAATGGGGTCCGGGTTCAATTCCCAACTAGGACAGGCATTTGTGTGATGAGCACAGATATTTGTATTTCTGGGTTTGGGTGTTTATTAAATATATTAGAGTATTTATATATGTATTTCTATGTATTAGTATCGGTGACTGGCACCCATAACACAAGCATATAATTTGCTCACTTTGGGGTCAGATCAATTAGTGTAATTTGTCCAGTGACATTTATTATTATTAACCCCCCCCCCCCCGCACACTATGAATGCGCAATCAAAAGAGAATCTACCCCAGGGGGGTACCACTTGCACCAGCAGTGGAGAATCCCCCCTGAGCGTCCGTGCTCTGGATTCCAGCCAGGTCATGGATGCTCAGACTGCCCTGCGTATTCTGGGGGGGGGGGGCAAAATTGCGCTCATAGACAATCCTGTCCGGGGCAAACAGGGCAAGAAAGCCATGGCACCCCCTACCACGCTTACTGTGGATTTCTGTAATGTCAGGGGGCTTCATTTCAACTTGAACGCCGTCCACTACCACCTCGAGACGGCGAAGCCAGCTTTGCTCTTTTTGACTGAGACGCAGATATCTTCTCCGGCTAATACTTCTTACCTCTCCTACCTGGGGTACAAACTGGAACATTCCTTTGTGCCGCGGGCTGGGGTGTGCGCATACGTCAGAGAAGATATCTGTTACCGGCGCCTCGGCAGACTTGAAGGTCAGGACCTATCCATCCTCTGGTTACGCGTAGCTTGCGATGACCATCCACGCAGCTACGCGTGCCTATACAGGTCCCATGGCGGGAATATTGAAATTGACCGGCTCATTGAGCATTTAAAAACGGCTGTAGATTCCGTGTTAGAGCAGACCCCCTCCACAGAGATCGTGATCTTGGGCGATTTTAATTCCCACCACGCTGAATGGCTTTGTTCGCGCCACCGATCATGCGGGGAGGTCTGTTCACGATTTTGCCTTGGCGTGTGATCTTACACAACTGGTAACTTCGCTCACGCGAGTTCCCGATATGGATGACCATATGCCTTCACTGTTGGACCTTCTGCTGACCTCTCATCTGGACCATTATCAGGTATCGGTGGACGTCCCACTTGGTTCGTCAGACCACTGCTTGATCCGGAGTAAAGTGCCGGTTTCGCGCCTATCACGGCCTCCTTTAGCAGGCTGTCGTCGCGTTTGGCACTTTAGGTCAGCAGATTGGGACGGGATGCGGTCTTTTTTTGCGTCCTACCCATGGGGGTGGTTATGCTTCTCGCTGGATGATCCGAATGTCGTCGCTGACACTATTGCCGATGTGGTGCTGCAGGGCATGGAACTTTTCATTCCATTTTCTGCGGTACTAATTGGTGGTAAGTCTCAGCCTTGGTTTGGTCGCTCCTGTAAAACGGCTTCGCGCCGCAAGCAGGAGTGCTACCGGGCTTGGGCTGCAGCGTCTGCATCTTGTGATGAAAAAACCAGCACATTACGTAAGGAGTACAATTTCGCCTCGAGGTACTTCAAATGAGCTATCGCCAAGGCAAAATCGGAACACATTGGCAGAATTGGTGAGAAATTAGTTCGCCTTCCTTCGGCCACTCGTGCGTTCTGGTTTCTCGCTAAGGCTGTCTTAGGGAATTTCTCACAGCCCTCTCTTCCATCCTTGCACGGAGACGATGACTCTCTGGCCAATACCGCAAAGGAGAAGGCCGATCTCCTGGGCTCCTTCTTTGCGGCCAACTCGACTCTGGATGACCAAGGGAACGCACCGCCTACCATCCCGCAGTGTGATAGTTGTATGCCCGAACTACAATTTCGGCAATCATCTGTGCGTAATGCACTACTTTCCTTGGACATCCACAAGTCGAATGGCCCGGATGGCATCCCTCCAATTGTGCTAAAAATGTGCATCAAGGTCGTAGTTGACGGTGCTTACTCTGACCTTAAATCTATCAATGCTGGTGTTCCACAAGGCTGCGTGCTATCACCGACACTGTTCCTTCTGCATATCAATGATATGATGCGAATTAGCAACATACATTACTATGCGGATGACAGTACTGGTGATGCTACATACTCCGACCGAAGCAGTATTTCTCGGAAACACGTCGAAGAGTGCCGAAACAAGCTTGTGTCTGAAGTCGAGAATCGACTTACCGATGTCTCGAAATGGGGTCGCCAAAACCTGGTTACTTTTAACCCCAAGAAGACACAGCTGTGCGTGTTCACCGCAAAAAAGACGCCCTTTGTCGTATCACCTCGATTTGAGGATACTCTCCTGACAGCCTCAGCTAGTGTCGGAATCCTGGGAGTTGTCAGATCGAATTCGAAGTTTCGCGGTCATTTGGAAGGCAAGGCTAAACTAGCCTCCAAAAAGCTCGGTGTGCTCAGCAGAGCGAAACATTACTTTTTGCCGGTCCATCGCCTTTAAATTTATAAGGCACAGGTTCGGCCTCACATAGAGTACTGTTCGCATCTCTGGGCCGGAGCTCCTCAGTACCAGCTTCTTCCTCTTGATCGCATTTAGCGTAGAGCGGTTCGAATCGTTGACGACCAGGCCATTTCGAAACAGCTTGACTCTTTGGCATTGCGCAGAGATGTAGGTTCTCTCTGTGTCTTTTATAGTATATATCATGGAGAGTGTTCCGACGAGTTGTTTGGATTAATTCCTGCCGCCGAATTCCACCATCGGACATCGCGTCGAAACTTGAAGTTCCATCCTCACCATCTCGATGTCTGGAAATCCACAACTGTGTGGAACTCTGTTGTGGAACCAATTACCGGCAGGGGTATTTCCGAACGGATACGACATAGGGACCTTCAAGAAAAGAGCTTACTCATTCTTAAAAGGCCGGCAACGCAACTGCAAGACCTCTGGTGTTGCAGATGTCCATGGGCGGCGGTGATCACTTACCATCAGGTGCACCTCTTGCTCGTTTGCTCCCTCTTCTATAAAAAAAAATATGTCTTCGTTTTCATCATAATTCTAGACGGGCTTCCAGCTTTAAAAAAATTGAATCCATATTCAAAATGATTAAATGTTTTTGGAAAAAAAATCTAAAAAACAAACAAACATTGGAACAAATTGGCGATCCTGCAATTTGAACCAAGGATTTAGCAAGCCTAGCATCTACAGATTTTTTAAATATAGGGTGTGAAGTGACGCCAAGAAACAACAATCGCCTATACGATATACGATAATTGTACCTTTGCGTCAGAAAACCCATCGGTAAAATCATCGATAAAGAACATCACAGGCCGTTATATCTTATCTTATACCTTATTTATGTAAGTTACGATTCGAGATTTTTCGAAGATAGAAAAGATGGGCGTCTCGTGAAAACGAAGCTGTTCACAAAAATTCAGCTTGTTATTAATAAAAAAAGTTTGTTCCTTGGAATCCCAGTCTATACAAATATAGACAAATAATTTTAAATTAATCAACCGATTTCGCCTTCTAAAGCATCTTCAGGACGTAATATTCTTTAGTGAAATTAAAGCACAAGTGATCACAACCTAGTTTTAACAAATAACAATGGAATTTCACCAAGTGCCGACGATTGAAATTGTAAATTCTAAAATTTCTTACCTTAACATTGTGTAATTTGAATTATTCTAATACTCTGCAGTGTTTTTTCTTAAAGAATAGTAAATACACGAAATAAGCAATGTATTATGCGCCAAATGCCGAGCAAAATTAACAGCTGGTTCTAGAGTTCCGTAGGCGCGAAGTGTCTGAAAATAAGAAAAAAAACAAAAAACGCAAATTTTGCATTTCCCATAAAATAAGAAATTGCCTTCATAATTAAAACTTACCAATGGCATGTTTTCTTAATTTTTCTATAATCCATTTCTTATACGCTGTATACAATATGTGTTTAAAAAATTCACCTATACATCTATGAATTAATATAGAATCATTTTTTAATGTATTTTTCTTTTATTGCTTCCGTGCTTCATAGGACATGTCACGATGTCGGTCAGCGTATATAATTAGCGATATTTTAATAAAAATATAATAAAAATTGTCATGGCCTGCGGTAGGTATTGATGGAACAGAACATGAACCACTGAAGGTTAACAAGGTGCTAAAGTAAACCTTAATACGAAAAGTCATAAAAATTGACGATCAACAACTTTGACGTCGGCGTAAAGATGCTATTAATGTTTTTAACAGGTGAGCATTACAATGCTTAATTTAATAATTGAAAGACGTGTTTTAAAATTGATTTTGAATTAAGATTTAAGTCTGCTAGTACCAAACTATTTAAAATCTAAATATTAATATGTGAAGGAAAAATTGTGTACCCCTTTCTAAGACAATTTCGCGTAAAAAATTTGATACAGTTAAAGTTTACATTGCGGAAGACTACAGAAATCTAATATTGTGTGTGTAGTCTAGTGGTCCAGCGTTGGAGTTGATCACATGAGGTCCCGGGTTCGATTCCCGGGTCGGGCACATTAAAAAAAAAGTGTTTTTTCAGTTTTCTGAGAAACACAAAGTTGCCCGGGATTGGAAAGTGCCCGGTTGGCGATAGGCTTGCCACCTATCACATTTGTGGGACCAAGTATCTTCGGCTAATCGTGGGTGCACTTGTTGTACCTCTGCCTACCCCTTCGGGGATATGGGCGTGAAGATACTTTTTTTTATATGATAATTAAATAAATAAAAATATTACACACACTTATGAGATGTATCATGTACGTATGGCATACCCAGGTTCTGAGCCAAGGGGGGCAACATTTTAAGATTATATTTTTACCTTATTATCTACAACAGTAGATAGTTAGTCGAGAGATAAACAAATTGTGGGGGGGGGGGGGTGAGCTGCCCCTCCCTTCCCCCCCATGTATTTCTATGTATTAGTATCGTTGACTGACACCCATAACACAAGCAAATATTTGTTTTTTTTTTCGAAATGAACTTAAGCAGTTGGTCCAATGACCGCTACTGCGAAACCGGGCGCTTACTTTGGGATTAGATCAGTGTAATTTGTACCGTGAATATTTGTACCGTATACTATGCTATGCTATTTATTACGGCTAAAATAAGTTGTCAAACTTAAAATAGATTTTATTGCTTAGTTCATAGTCGAATTTTGGCCATATTTATCGCTAGTACTTTGGAATGCATTTCCTTTAAAAAATATTTTAATAGGTTGGTATATTTTTTATTTCAATAGTAACAAGCGGACCTTAACATAATTAAAAATGTGACAACCGCCTTCTAACCTCCTGTATCTTGGAAATCTAGATTAGATCTTCACCAACATTTTATGGGGCCAAATGGACTGTACATGTTATATGAAAGGGAACGAAAAAATATTTGATTTTTGATTCGGTTCCTAGACTGCTGAGTCTTGAGATAATAATCATAAAAAATGTGATTTTTTTGTGAAAGTTTAAAACTGTTTATTTTTGTGAACAGCTTTATTTTGGTGAGACGCCCATCTTTTTTATCTTCAAAAAATCTCGAATCGGGTAATTAATAAAGTTAGTTAAAAAAAAACATAAGAGTGTCGGACTATGGAAAGTTTCTACTTTACGTGTAGGACAAAGTTAGCCTTGAATTATAATAACAATTAACAAGCTGTTGTGAGAAAATTAGGTTGTTTTTTAATTGATATTAATCTTTTAATATTTTAATTCTAATTAATTAATGCATTGTCTCGCCCGGGTCTGGTACCACCGCCTTACCTATTCCTGCCGCAATAGCGTCAGTGCTTGTCGCTGTCGTGTTCCGGTTTGGAGGGTAAGGTAGCCGGTAAACTTATGCATGTGGCATTAGACCTCGCCACAAGATAGCAACGCACCATTAACATCTTTGGTGTCTATAGGCGATGGTTGACTCTTTCCATCAGGAGACCCATCTGCTTGTTTGCTATCTTATGACATAAAAAAAAAATTAAAAGTCTCATAATTCCGATATATTTAGAGTAGACAACTTGTCAGAAAAATCATTGAATGTGTAGGACAAAAGTTTTTACGTGACTTCTCTTGCAATAATCAAGCGATAAAAGTAAAAACCTAATTGTTAGTAATCAATATTTTTTCTTTACCAAATTAACATTTTTGAAGCCCCCTAATTTTATTAGTTGCCCTATTCGAAAATTGTCGAAGAAAAAAAGAAACTGCTTACAAAAATTTAGCTTGTTATTAATAAAAATAAAAATGTCCCTGGGAAAATGTTTAAAAGTATTTGAAAATTTTGTCAATTGAAGATACAAGTGCATTAGAAAAAGTCCATCTTTTCAGAATATTATAATTAGGTATATAAAGAATTAACCGCATGCATGCCAACAAATAGCGGCTGCCGTAGTAGTCGTCCGTAAACACCAAAGGTGCTAAATATCTAATATTTCAATTCTAGCTGACCAGTGCAGCTTTACCGCAAATAGTATACCACAATCTCTTTTATAGTCTTGCATCCCTGATTTCAGCCTATATATAATAATTATAAAAATTAATAAAGAGACAGGTAGAGAGACGGACTGACAAGACAGACATACAGACCTTCGCATTTATAATATTAGTATGGTTATCTATCTTGATATTATTTAAAATTGTCGGTCATGCCTCGATGATAAATCTAAAATGGTAATTATCCTTTCAAGGTCTAAGCTCTAAATTTTTTCTAAATGATACATTTCCATTAGATTAACAATAAATTCTTCCAAAAACCCGAGCAGTCTGTGTAAAGATTTCGTCGAAATCGTTTTGAAGAAATCAATTTTTTTTCGATGTTTTAATAGTTTAAGGAATATTTTTAATGATTTATTAAAGAGGTAAAGCACGGCACAAAATTTTAAAAGTCACACTGACATCGCTGATTTTTATATATACCTACTGTTATTTGTGTATAAATTACTTAGTTTATAAATATTTTTTCACATAAGAGTGTGTGTGGTGGAAAGAATCTGGTTAATGTCATAGATTAATAATCCGAAATAAATAAAAACCTTTAGATACAGATATGTAGGATAGAAAACAAGCAAACAACAACAACAACTACAAAATTACAACTGTCGCCTATAGATAGCATAGATTTTAATGGTGTATATAAAAAAAATAATAACTAGTAAGCTGTGTAGCAAGACGGTAATGTTACGTGCTTACTTTTATCGCTTATCTGAACCAGTAACGACGACAGAGATATGAACTGACGCTATTGTGAAGAAAGTAGGTATCTGTAGGCGGTGATGATATAGTAGTCACGATCATAGTGTCTCGTATCACTAGCAATACCAATTATTCGCAATTTACGATCTGCCTGGCAGAATAGTAGATGGTCTATTCATACAAGTGGGCCCAGACCAATATGGATTGCATTATAATGCATTTCGTATGTAAGCCTGATCAAACCTCGATGACACTTTTGACCTGACCTGACCGCATCTGACACGGGAAGTGAAACGGTAAGTTGTTCATCGAATTTAAACACAAGCTTATTTCGGAAATCTAGTGTTCCAAAGATATGTTGCTGCGGTCAGAATTATACAGCATGGGATTGCATTTTGCTAATTTGCAACATATAACTGGTAATCTGAATAAACTGTTAAATAGATAGAATACGGCTTTAAAAAACAACAAGCAACGAAAAATATTGTTTTGGTCAGCGCACACACTATTGAGAACTTTACCAAGTTTTAAAAGCCGTGCGCTGCTTCCATACAACACGGGCAGTGAGAGATCCGTTTCTAGCAAACATGTTGTAAAAACTTGTAAAAATTCATAATAGGTGTACCGTCAACTTTCTTTTCATATCATAATATAGCAAATAAACAAATGGCGCTCCTGGAGAGACAACCATCGCCTATACATACTAATGATGCTTTGCTATCCGTGCGGAGGGATGATAATGCTACGTGCATTTTACCAGCTACCTTACCCTCCAAACCGGAATACGACAATGACAAACAAAAACTTTTCTTTTTTATAACAAAGATTAAAAGCTTTATGAGCCTTACAGAGGGTCTGAGTAATTGTTAACATGCTACCACCAGATTCTGAGTTGCTACAGAGATTTAATGGACAAAAATATTAAATAACACTTTTAATTCCCAGAGGTTACAATACAATAGCTTTTGGAAATCTAATTTGTTGCTTTGTGGTCTGATTTGAATAGCCCACAGATTAAATTGGATACGCTTTTCAAGACAATTGCTTAAGTTGTGAGTGTCACTTGCATTTACACCCAGAAATACAGAGTTATATTACTTCTTGATGAGTAAAATCACTCCAGGGATATGCTTAAGCCTTGTCTTAACGAGAAACATTCAACATGACACAATAGCACAAAATGGCATATTTCTATTTTTTCACGATATGGTATATCTATCTAATTACAAGCGTTAGAAGCATTTGTTCATATGAGCGGCTACACGTTCTCCACCCAACACCGTATTATTGGTATTTTATGGTCTGCGAAATGGGCTGATTATTAGACTGATAAGGTAGTTACACGCTAAATGCTGTGAAAACTTTATCTGCTGAATAAATTTCGCACATTCGCACAGTTAATAGATAAAGGTATTAGTCAGCGTTTTTGTTATGACATTAAAGGACATAATGGTAATTCAATAATAAGTGTTGTATTGTGAATTTCCATCTTAGTGTGTTCGAGTTTTAAAAGAATTTGGACTTTACAGATCTGTCCTTGGTTACATTAATTGAAAGTCGCTACTTACAAAGGATAGAATATAATGAATAATCATCATAGTATTAATGTTATTTAAAATATTGAATGACACATCACTCGACCATAGCTTCTTTTTTATTATTAACTAAATTATTCACATAAGACTTATGATTTAATAAACAGATTATTGACCTTAGGCGTCGCTAATGAATATTTCTCGATTAGTCGTGGAAAATGGGTATAATAAATCGCGGTCGCTGTATTTAATCTCACGATCGCGACTGTGTTATGTTACGGATAAAGTTGAAAGTAAGAATAAAGTTAGTACAGCCAAAATCAATAAAATTGTAGTCACAAATAATTCGTAGTAATAAATGAATAAATGTTATAATTCGTTACATGATGGTTTACCTCCATATTAAGTAAATTTTTGGCTTATGGTATGGTCATTAGTCAACGATATTAATACATAGATTTATATTACAGTTCTTTGTACTATCCTTAAATGAACATGTAATGCTAACAAGTTAAGTAAAGTTAAAATCCGTAGAATGCTGTAATGGGGATGACCATTATAAAAGAAAAATCTTAATTGATAATAAGCAGTCAAGTCAATCGTAGTGAATTGAAGCGTCGTTAATAGACGGTTTACTTTGTAAATGAACCGGTGTGATACATTTATTTCTTACTAGCTGTTCCCGCGATTTCGTTTGCGTGGAAAATTTTCTAAAATAAAACCCGCATAGATTCCGTTTCCGTAAGATTTTTGGGATAAAAACTATCCTATGTCCTTTCTCGGGTTTCAAACTATATATGTACCAAATTTCATTCAAATCCGTTTAGTGGTTTAGGCGTGAAGAAGAGACAGACAGAGAGACAGAGTTACTTTCGCATTTATATAGAATTATTTAATACTATAAACATTCTATGAGGTTTTTCAAATATAACATTGGCATTGTGAGCAAGCGTTAAAACCATAGATTATACAAAATTATTATTTATGAAAGTAACTAAAACTTTTGTTTAAAATAAAAATATTATAAATTAACTTATTGTTTATATAAGTATTACAAAATATACATTGCGAGAATTTTTGACGTGATATAAATATAAATAAATATCCACGGGACAAATTACACTTACTGATCTAACCCCAAAGTAAGCAAATTATTTGCTTGTGTTATCGATGTTAGTCAACGATACTAATATAAATACTGGAATGTATTTTTAATAAACACCCAAACCCAGAAATACAAACATTTATGCTCATCACACAAATGCTTGTCTCCGTTAGAGATCGAACCCGAGCCCCATCGATTGCGTAGTCTGAGTCACTAACCACTCAACCAACGGGGCGGCCAAACCCCTCCGCCCCTCTGTGATAACGTCTTATAAATCGATAAACACCGGTTGTGCACATGAAAAAGTGTTACTAATTATTATCACGTTCCGCCTAAGCCGAGAGTGTAAAACGAGCGATAGAGATTCACGTAAAATTATCGTCCGTAAACCGACTTTACAACTTTTTAGGAGCTAATTTTATATTCAATTTGTTGTCGATATTATTAAATGGGACTGAGACCTATGGTGTTCCGGGCTCATTAAAAAAATGGACCGTACGTAACATTCCATCCATCGTGACTACTAGATATTTTCGTAGAATTCCGCATGGTGTCGTCCGGGTATCTGATACTACCGCCTTGCCTATTTCCGCTGCAATAACGTCAATGCGTTCATTGTAGTGTTCTGATTTGGAGAGTAAAGTAGCCGATGGAGTTTTGTAGATGACATATCCATCCCGCCACACGAATAGCAACACACAATGAACATCTTTGGTGTCTATAGGTCATGTATTCTCTTTCCATCATTAGAGTCATCAGCTTGTTTGCTATCGAATTATATAAATTGCTCTTAAAATATTTATAACTAAGTTTAAAGTTTGCCCTAACTTAAATTTTTACAGTGGCACTTACAATGGTCAGGTGTCCATGTAGTGTCTTATCTTCTTTTTATTCACCATTGACAATTTACGATTCATGTTATAGTCGTAGGTATCGGTTGGTCACGTTGTGTTCGCACGAGATTTATTTAAAATTTATTACTGATCTGCAGACAGAGTGGCAACGTTGTCGCGCGGCTTGATGAAATGATTCGATTTGATTGCGCGAGAGCTATCGCTTTGTCGGCAATCAAATGCCATAGTGTTTTTTTCTTTATTCTTTTATTTATTTATTATTTTATTATAATAAGGTAGCAATTAGCAAACAAGCTGCCATCTGCTTGTTTGCTATCTAATAATATAAAAAAGATGGAAAGTTTTCCTAATGGAAAAAGATTAACCATCGAATATAGACACTAATGATATTAATGGTGCGTTGCTATCCGTGTGGCGAGATAGTAATTCCACATGCACAATTTTACTGACTATCTTACTTTCCAAACCGGAACACCTGAATGAAAAGTATTGATACGAGACGTTGTGCAACTCTAGTACCCACTATTACTATGATAGTGATATGTTTAGCCAACGGGTTGCTTTTTTGAAATTATCTGACAGAATGGCATGTAGTCTATTCTTCTTAAGGATCTATAATTTTCGACATTGGTATGTAGTGATATTTCACTTTTTAAATAATAAAAATAAGCACTTTCATTTTTACACTGTGCAATGTTATTACTTATTATGATCAAATTAGCCAACCTCTTTAATAGTATGAAACTATGATGTGTTTAATATTTATATATTATTTTAAATGTTTTAAACAAAGTATTTTATGTCTCCTAGTGTATCCAAGTAGGGAGAACGGAGTAATAATGTAATAATGTCAACTGGTGCATTTGTTTATGTTGATTATGAAAGTAAAATTATAATCATTTAGTAATTATTTCATCAAATGGAATATTCTTAATTATTGGTCGTAAAACTACAATTAATATTAAAATTTTTGAGATAAATTCAAAACTTGCATTCTTTTGAATTTATCTCAAAACTATCAAAACTATACTATACCTATGCTATATATAGAACTATCAAAACGAAAAAAAAATAGATACAGACGTAAGACCTAAATCGATAAATGTTGTAATTTGTAGAATTCCGATTGACGGATGTATAGGAAATGAGAAAGAGAATTTTGCAAAAGTAGCCATGAAAAAAAAAAACTTTAATGCTGAATAAATCAGAGACGCTGATAATCTATACATATAATAAAATCGTAGAAAAGTCAAAACTGTACATTGAATATTTTTTTAAAAAAATACTTGGGCAAGCCCCAAGTGTTTTTTAAAAAAAATATCTACAATCGATATCAAAGCCAAAAATATAGTTTTTAGAATTTTTGTCTTGTTTGTTTGTATGTATGTCAGGGGTTAACTCAAAAAGTACAGCATGGATTTACTTCAAATTTTGCATGAATATTACTAATAAGTCGGGTCAACATATAGGCTACATATTATCACGCTATCACTTACGGCGGAGGAGCAGTGCGGAGTAAACGAAGTCCGCGCGGACGAAGTCACTGGCAACAGATAGTTATAAAATATGTAAAGGTTAAGGTGCCTTTTGATTGATCCGCTTTTACTAATTTATTAACTAATGGGTTTCTGATTGTAATTTTAATACCCACCAAATTTTGTGTTTTGAAGAAATTTTATGTACACTTCACTATACTGTTACGAATAATCTAGAAATGTGTAGAGTTGGAACGCTGTAGAGATCTAGAAATAAAAGAAAGAGATAGCTACTCCTATTGACAAACAAATAGTTGACCCAAGCTATGCCATAACAGACTTTGTGGTATAGGGCATAAGGTTGAAAATAACGTGTACTAGGACTTGTTTGGTTGGAATATTAAACTCTATATGCAAATCTTTCTTTGCCCTTAAAAATTGAAGTGCACATTATAATAACAAGAATTGAGATTGACTTTAGTAAAAAGTATGACGTTCAGTACTACATAATTGTACAATACCAAATACATGTTTTTGATAAATATTGAAGAAGATTACATTTATGTGTATGATAACAATTTTATTATTACCGGATGAAACTGACATTTGCGATAAAAAGAAATAATGTTTATCACCTTCGAAAAGATACTATTTTTCGCCAAGGGCCCAAAAGCTTTTTAACTTAACATGAAACACGCAAAATGAAAAGAAATAATTAAAAAAAAGTAATTTCCAGTGTGTTTCAGATTTTAGTATTGCCGTAAGATAAGCAATATTATAACTACGTCAAAATAATAAAACGCCATAGAAAAAATGTTCTTTCTTACAATAAATCTTCACCGTTTATAACATATTTTTTAATTAAATTAATAATAGCGGATAGATCATACAAATTAATTAATCATAATATGTAAAAAATAATTATTAATAAATTCAATGGTGATATTTGCAAATTACTCGGTTCTCTTATTATTTTTTATTTACTATTTTATATTTTGAGCCAAAAGAAGTCAAGAAAATCATTATTAAAATTTATCATTAATTATTTTATTAAGATATTACTTAATAAAATAATTAATAATAATTTTTAATGAAACATTTGTATGAGAACTATGTTTGTTTGTGTATTGAAAATATTGCAAGAAAATAATGTTTGAGTGGTTAGCATAAATCTGTTTAAATCACGAGGCCCCGGATTCGATCCTCGAGTAGGGCTAATGTGTTACTGGGGTTTTCTACGGTTTACTCGGAAATTTAAAAATCTCCATGACGCTCAGAGTCTGGCAAGTGGTGTGTTATTATCCCCGTACCTCGTATAAGTACGTAATGTTGTCGGTTACGGTTATTTCTAGAAAAAAGACAATAATCGTGATCCGATCGTCGCCAAATTTAGCGAAAAGCGGTGTTAACCGATAAACCAGTAAACGTATGTTTATTTCGTTCGTTTGTTTGACAGAAGTACGGCTTGCTTTGTCTATCATGCAAAGGAACTGGCGTATCATGAAAAGGTACTTACTTAGATAATAATTGAGATAATTACATATTTAGTGTAGCGATTTATAGAAATACGGTTATTGTTACCATGTTGTTGTCAATGATGACATATTAAAGGTGGAGTAAAACGTGGTCATTGGGTTCCAGCGAAGTCTAGATATAGCTTTATAACAATCAAGAGTTGTCTTCATATCAGAGATGTTTTTAGGCAATTTTTAAACAATTTAAAAAATAGGAGGTTATCAGTGTGACCTGTATAATATATGTAATATTGTTGGAATTGAATAATATTTGAGTCGTGTACAAAATTGCGTATATATATGTATGTTTGTAGATTTGTATGTTTGTCCACGAATTTGATCGATCAGTCGAAAAATGTCGGGACGATTTCATTTGATTTTAATTAGGCATATTCCAACTTAGAGAACAGTTCAACCTTCGTCAAAATCAGTTCAATAGTTTTGAGATATGTGTATAAGTAGTTGACGAGATATAAAAAACGTTTATTTATAATTACTTTTATCATAAATTTACTAATTTCTTTCTCTCCAATCATAACCATAATATAAGAATATATTAATCATAATAAAAGAAATGAATGCGTTGGCAAGGATAAATAGATATTGTAATATGTCTATGTTACGGTATTGGATTGTTAAAGTACGCTTTTCAAGTTCTACTTCTTAACTAACATCTCACAGCAGTCAGGGATATAGATGACAGATAGGGATTTAGATGTATCCACATCTAAATTAGGGATGGTACACTATTAAAATATTAATCGGTGGTTATTTTTAATTTTTTTTTATAGCTCGATACTTCTCTGGTTAATGAATTACCTTCGAACGGATACGACTTAGGGACCTTCAAGAAACGAGCTTATTCATTCTTAAAAGGCCGGCAACGCAGCTGCAAGACCCCCGGTATTGCAGTTGTCAATGGGCGGCGGTGATCACTTACCATCAAGTGCACCACCTGCTCGTTTGCCCCCCCTGCTATTAAAAAAACTGTTACTGTACACGCTGACGCCAATGGGAGTAACAGAGAGCAATGGCAAAGTACCTAACCCGGGCGAGTTGTTGCTGAATTCTATCTACCATCTAGTAATCACAATTACACACGTTTGTCGATTCGTTCGCTTTTACGAATTAAAAGTATCTTTACGCCCGAATCCTCGAAAAGGTAGGCAGAGATTCAACAAATGCGCCCACGATTAGTCGAAGATACTTAGTCTTGTAATGTAATAGGTTACAAGCCTTTCGCCAACCGAACACTTATCCATTCCCAGGCAAAGCTGTTTTTGTCAGAAAACTGAAAAACAATTTTTGAATTGCCCGATCCAGGAACTTTATGCGGTCAAGTCCGATGCCGGGCCACTAGATCACAAAGGCGACAGTTTTTACGTTTTGTCTGACGGAATAGCAGATGATCCAAATGGATATAATGGATGGAATAAAACTACGGGAGACTAAACACTTATCTAAGAACTTGTTAACTAAAATAGGATTCAAATTAAAATGACTATTCATTGACACAGAACTATTTTACGGGTTTTTCCAAAATGACACAATTCTATGACATTAATTTATTTTTTCAAAAAACTACATAACGTCGCAATTTTATTTGATTTTATTATTTCATCGAAATCATTATTCTTTTTTAGAAAACCACAAGACAGTTTTTTTTTGTTTTAACTAAAGAACTTGTTTTTAATGTGAAATATATAATTTAAAAGTAGCTTTAATCAATAAATGCTTGAAAACTTTTGGTATTAGAATTTAAAAAAAAACTTGAAACACTTTCCCCTGCTTAGGAAAAGAATATTAAACATGAATAAGTTCAAGAGGTAAGAGAGGGTACTATAGCCCAAAGATATCAGTAGTGGTTTTTTTATATACGAGCCGCTACCAATTGTCCACCATTAAATCCTGCTTATTCCTGTAAAAACATCGAGTTTCGCCGAGTTTTAACTTTTGAATCACTATGAAACTGAATGTTACTTAACTGTTAAAATATACTGGCTAAAATCTTTAAATACTATACAATAAAAAAATGGCAAAATCTAGCATTTTGTTGATTCCTTTAGGTTTATATTAGACAAAATTTATTGACTTCATGTAGAGACTTTAAAGTCTAAGTCAAAGGTTTATTTTGGGTATGCGACAACATGTTCCCAAAAATATTGTCGTGCAGGAATAAATAGCATCTGTACTGTTCTCCGCAGAACAATGAATGTGATACTACATATCATTAAAATACAAAAGAAACGCTATTAAAAATTAAACTTAAGAGAACATCAGCATTTATTAGATTTAAGTCGGAACAAATACAGTCGATCTACCTAAAGTCTTCGAGTGCCAAAAACATGATTCTGCAACATAGTTACTCGGTATACATAGAAACCTTTCACTTTGTTAACTATCAGCTAGTGACCTTTGGTCCCCATAACTTCCTATGGTCCGATAAGCTAGGTGAATCAGGAAGGTAAGCTAGATAGGAAGAGATATACATCAACTGTTTGTATGTTTGTATCAGCTGTTTTTCTTCTAGGTACGTCAGAGGATATGTAAATTAGGAGCGATCTTGTTATGCCGGTTGCTTTCCAGATACGCAGAGGACTGGATGTCTAAGGACTTTCAGGTTCACCACAATTCGCCGGCTTGTCAATTGGCGAGATGGATGGTCCATCGCCGCATTTATTTGATAACGACTACTACTTATTTCTAGCGATAACCGGGACCGACAGGTTTACGTGTAGATCTGAGGCACGAGCACTGCACCACTATTAGACACCCAGTTGCATCTGAGATTTGGATTTTCGACTCATTATAGCTGGTCAACCTATTGATTTTCATCACATTCAGACTTGACATAGTTATAACACAGAATAATTAGAGACTACCAGAAGTCAATCTTACATACAAATATTATTCGAACATAGCACACATAGATACCTCTCACGGACGCGATATCTCCGACTGGTGCGGTAAAAACTATACCGAACCTTCCGAGATATCGCGTCCGTGAAATGTCCTATGTGGGCGATGCTCGAATATCACATGTATGTAGATTGACTGCTGAGTCTCCAGTATACTGTGGTTATAATGTTGATTTACTATTGTATATTGTATTAGATATTATGTATATACCGGATAGTACAAATACGGTCATACCATGCTTAAACCAACCGCGTGTGGTATGAGAGAATAATCAAACGTCTCCAAAGTAGGCATGTATGTATGAAAGAAATTGTGAATGCTATAGTACAACAAAAATTTAAAAAATCGTGACACCCGTATATCCAGAAAAACAGAGGTGGAATGCGCCTACGATTAGCTGACTGATTCAATTCTGTGGTATAATAGCTAGCTTTTCTGCCGTGTTGGTCCCGGCCTCCATTGTAGAATAGGCCAACTGCCGTTCTGCCAGGCAGGTCGTAAAAGGCGACCGATTGGCTATGGAGTCACTACCATCGTGGCTACTAGGTCTGCATTGTCTCGCCCGGGTCTGGTACCACCGCCTTACCTATTCTTGCCGCAATAGCGTCAGTGCTTGTCGCTGTCGTGTTCCGGTTTGGAGGGTAAGGTAGTCGGTAAACTTATGCATGTGGCATTAGACCTCGCCACAAGATAGCAACGCACCATTAACATCTTTGGTGTCTATAGGCGATGGTTGACTCTTTCCATTAGGAGACCCATCTGCTTGTTTGCTATCTTATGATATAAAAAAAAAAATAGCCTGCCGACCAATTAATCGAGCTCTCATCAAGTCTTGAGAAAGTTATGATATCCAATAGCTTATTTAGAATGAATCGCTTGACACAGGAATCGAAACCAAGATATCATTATATCATCCATATCAAATCTGTCCCCGCTAAACAAGTAATGCTTTATTCGCAACAATCATTTATTTAATATTCATCAAAATGTTAATAATATATATTATTCCGCTAAGTTTAGATTTATGAAGATCCGTTAACATAAATTATTTTTATTATTTATTTTAATTTATAACAAGTTAACGGTACATTGAAAGCATAACCACAACTAAAACCATTAATATCACAAGATCAATAATATAAAAGGAAAAAATGATAAATCATATCTCATAACCGTTCCACACCTTTGTTATGGATATAGTTTGAACGCTTCTGAATTGCGATAGTAAATATCTAGAAAAAGACATTTATAGTTATTTAAACACATTCTATGATTTTAGAGATAGCTTTGGTTTTAATTTATGGTTATTAAAAACTTAAATTGCCAGCGGTTCACCCTGAACAACTCACAATGGCATATCCACTCTTATAACTTGGATTACCAATTGTCCCGTTTGGAAAGGACATCCCGTTTCCAAAGCCTTAATAATGCGCCCCGTGATGCATGTATGCGGGACGCTTATCGATACGCTTTACGGTAAATCTGACACAAGTTAGAAAGAAAATCTTATTGTCTTCGGTTAATTGATTAACTGATAATGATTAGTATTTACTATTTACTGTTTTTGTTTAACAATTTGTGATGATTAAAAATCATAAATAACTTTTAAAAATTATTGCCAATATTTTTCTTTCGTTTGTGTACGTTTGTAGGTAAGTTTTTTTATTTCATAAGATAGTAAATTAACTAACTCAACAAAATTATTGATTTTTTTTAAGTATTACCTACCACTTATTTGGTCTAAATAAAAAAATGTTTGTATGTGTGGTACAAATAAAATGCTTAAATTTATTATTTTTAACCTTCGATGCAAGACGAGGGGTGTACACATTTCAGGTTTATCTGTGTGTCTGTCCGTAGTATCATAGTGACCAGGCGGATGATCTTATTTGGTTGCGGTTTTTCTAAATAAAAGCCCTATTTTGCGAGATGGTTCTTAGCTATGATTCAATAAAATGTGTTGAGCTGTTTTAAGATCATCAGTTCTTTTCAAATTGATGAAAAAATTAAGTAACTTGTATAGAATTTCTCGATAACTAGCTGTGCCCCGGACTTCGTCCACATGGAAAATTTTCTGAAATAAAAACCCCGCATAGTTCCCTTCACCGTGGGATTTCCTCGTTAAAAACTATCCTATGTACTTTTTCGGGTCAAACTATCTGTGTACAAAATGACATCCAAATCAGTTCAATGGTTAAGGCATGAAGAAAAGACAGACAGACAGACAGAGTTATTTTTGCATTTATAATATAACAGTATAAGTATATAGTATGGAAGTATGGAAGTATGCATAAAGGTTGTATTCTGATACTTCAGTTATATTCGGTGATACTAAACCCAGCTGAGGCAATGCGCAACTCTAGCCCATAGCGGCTACGACGGCAGTTATATATTTGGCTAATATTTCGCTTTTTACAAACTAGCAAAATAATATCAAATGTTTAGGTAAAATATATTAAGTTTGAACTTAGCTTACGTTTATACTGTACTAGCTACAGCGTCTAGCCCACTGCATTATAATTTTTTTATCGAATCCCGCGGGATCACATATTTTTCCGGGATAAAATGTAGCCTTTGTGCTATTCCAGATCCTGTGTGCCAAATTTCATTCAAATTCGTTTTGTAGTTTTTGCGTAATTGAGTAACAAACATCCATCCATCCAAACACCCAAACTTTCTCATTTATGATATAAGATAGTTGACTGTACACTTTAATTATTATTTTGCCGTACCGGATTTTCTGTAAAAAATTTCAATCTTTAGGATTCCGTAACCCATAAGGAACCCTTATGGTTTCATTGTGTCGGTCCGTCCATCCGTCAATCCATAGCTTAGCTCCGAGACTCCTATTTTTTATATTATAAATTAGCAAACCAGTAGATGGCCCTCCTGAAGGAAAAAGACAATCATCCTCTGTAGACAATAAAGATGTTAAGATGAGGCACCGAAGCAAACTGAAAAAAACTGGTTTGCTTAATCATATTTTTATGTATTGATAAGTAACGATTTCACAAAAATTATATTAGGTGTATCATACACTTGAAGATATTATCTAAGAAATGTGCTAATTCATTACATGATATAATGTACTTTACTCGATCATATAAAATTCCTAAAACAGGCTAAAAAAATCTATAAAACAATTAATTTTGTCATAATATTTCTAATTTTCCACATGATTTTTATACGGTGATATTATGTTTCAAATACGAAAAAGAATGTAAGTACTAAATTTTGGTTTTCATCTGATGATATTTATTTATCCGATAACTAACCGTTTCCCAGCGGTTGCAGAACATACCGCGCCGCCCACTTTTTATAGTATTGGCGCGCGCCAATATACCTCGCCTTAATGGCGCGTTGTTATCTGTGGCTAGGTATTAATGCCTCTTCATTGACGTGTATAATATTACAATACATGTCAATGTGCCACTTATATAAATTTACCGGTTACCGAAACCAGCGAACTCAATATACCTGCTTCGCTGACCGGAGCGGCTGCAGCAGGAATAGGTAAGGCGGTGGTCCCAATATCCATGCGTGACGTTGCGGAACTCTATCTCCTAGTAATCACGATGGTAGTGACACGTATAGCCAATCATTCGCTTTTCATGATTTTCCTGGCAAAATGGTCTCAGATCAAAACCCGTAAATTGGCATAATTATAATTTTAGTTACGCTGACAAACATGTCAAATACATGCTGACCGCCTCGTTGGTCGAGTGGTTAGCGATCCTGACTACGCAATCAACGGGGCTCGGGTTCGATTCCCGACGGGGACAAGCATTTGTGTCATGAACATAACTTATTGTATTTCCGGATTTGGGTGTTTATTAAATATATTCCTGTATTTATATATGTATTTCTATGTATTAGTATCGTTGACAACACACGTTACCCATAACACAAGCAAATAATTTTACTTACTTTGGGGTTACTTTGGGGTTAGATCAGTAAGTGTAATTTGTCCCTTGAATATTTATTTATTATTTTATTTAAATACTATCCATACTAATATTATAAATGCGAAATAACTCTGTTTGACTATCTGTCTGTCACTTCTTAACGCCTAAACCACTAAACTGATTTGGATGAAATTTTATATAAAGATAGTTTGAGACCCGAGAAAGGACATAGTATAGTTTTTATCCCGGAAATCCTACGGGGACGGGAATTATATGGATTTTGTTTAAAAAATTTTTTACGCGGAATATGTCGCGGACACAGCTAGTATTAAATAAAATAAACATAATGTTAGGGTACTTACTATACAGGTAAAATGAGGATATTTTTTCTCACGTACCCTATGATGCGTAGTAATAATAGACAAACTTACGAAATATTCTTGGAAAATTAAAAGCGGATATATTTGTCACCAGCATTTAAAAGGTTAGATGTTCGTAATCCAAAACAACGAAAAACCCTTTTCTTAGTTAGCATTTTTTATTATTGCAACTAAGGAACCGACAAATTGAACGTGGTCCAACATACACTTGACCTATTTCTTTTGTACTTGTATGAGTTTTTTTTTCTGTTGTTTTTTTTTTTTTCATAGACAAACGGCAAACCGACAGGAGGCTCATCTGATGGTAAGTGAAGACGTGCAGTTGTGTTGCCGACCTTTTGAGAAATTTCTCTTTTTAAAGGTACTTAGGCCCTCTGTCGGTAATTAGTTCCACAGAGGAGTAGTGTGAGGAAAAAAGTTCCTCGAGAATCGCAATTCGCAATGTTGTTTTGTTGTTGTAGATTAAAGGCATAGGTAAATAAATCCTTAGCGTAAAAAATTAAAAGGAAACTTAAATTTTAAAACATTCTGAGGGGCCAACGATTTTATAATGTTAATACAATTTATTATCTTCTTTTAGCCATTTTTGTCAATAAAAACAAATGTAATTTAACAAGACTACCAAAATATTTTGACAGCAAAATAATATGTTACTTAATAAAAATAAAATTGAGAATTTTTGACGTTCTCAAATAAGATATTGTGTAAATAATGACACGATAATATAGCAACAGTATTTCCGTGTTAATAAAAATTGTTTAAAGTGAATTTCAATAATTTTTGATTATAACAAAAGTTTTGGGCCGTTAAAGGTCAAGAGGGCTTCTGTCTGTCTTTTTTACTTCGTGACCGTGAAGTTTGTGACAGGTTTAAGTAACATACACACTACGGATTTTTACGAAAAAATAGAATATATTGTTTTAAATTTTAAATTTTGTAAAAATTAAATCAATTTAAACAAAATTTTATTCAATTTGCGAGTTTGGACGTTTGTTTTGGTAGTGCCATCGGAACAGGCAAATAGTGCATTAAATGGTACAAACTCACTGACAGGACCCTAAGAAAGAAGACTAGATATACTTGACTGGTGATAAAACATCTACTTAATGAATATACCAAAGAAATTCCCCCGTGTTGGTGTCGGGCTCCTTTGAAGAATAGGCCAACTGTCGTTCTGCCTGGCAGGTCATAAAAGGCGACCGACTGGTTATACGAGTTACTATCATCGTGCCTACTAGATGGTAGAGTTCTGCATTGTCTCGCCCGGGTCTGGTACCAACGCCTTACCTATTTCTGCCGCAATAGCGTCAGTGCTTGTTCTTGTCGTGTTCCAGTTTGGAGGGTAAGGTAGCCGGTAAACTTATGCATGTGACGTTAGACCTCGCCACAAAATAGCAACGCACCATTAACACCTTTGGTGTCGATGGTTTTGGATAAGCGATGGTTCACTCTTTCCATTAGGAAATCCATCTGCTTGTTTGTTATCTTATGATGTAAAAAAAAGAAAATACTTTATTTTCTTAAATTTTCTGTTGTATCTTCATTAAGTAGATGGTCAATCAACAGTCTAGTATAGGTATCTATATATTATTAATAAACACACCCACTCGCCCCGAAGAAATAAAAATAGATATACCAGACTGTTGATAAAACTAGATAATAAAGATACAAAAGAAAATTACAGCTGATTAATATCAAGAAGGCTTATGTATTTTTTCCTGACTGACCATAAGTTTATGACAGGTTATAGCACTTAAACATGAGACTATAAAGTCTATGAGATTGGAGTCGTACTTTCACCATGGATTTTAGTGGACTTTAAAAAATGTTGTTAAAGGCTTACATATAGTTAAGCAATATTTTCGTTTGTTTAACCGATTCATTGCGGATGACACGGCAGTCGTGTCAAGATTGTTTTCACGTGTGGCAAACGACACGGGAGTCGGGTCATGTTTAAATCGATTATATCCCTTCAAATTAAATTTTAAAAGGTTTTGCCCTGAACAAAACCTTATTCCACGTAATGATCAAGAATTCAGGGGTTGTCAGCCTTTTTTAAGCTGCATTAATATTAAAAAACCAATCAATAACCAAAAATAAAAAAAAACTAATCGTTAATTTATTGATATTAGTATCTTCACGTCCTTGTCCCTAAAAAGATAGGCAGAGGTACGACCAGTGCAGCCACGATTCTATTTCTGCCACCATAACGTGACTGCAAAATTGAAAGGACATTGTGGAGGAATTGAAAGGACGTCACAACCAAAAAACCCACATCTATTTAAAAATTTCTAACTCTTATTTTACAAAAGGTTTGCAACATATAAATAAAAAAGTTACAAACATTCGATTTCAGGAAAACAGTAATAAAGTTATATAAGTTTTTAATTATTAAAGACTTTGTGTATGTATAATATACATATACAAAGTCTTTAATAACTATAAAGTTTATATAAGTTTTTAGTTATTAAAGACTTTGTGTATGTATAAAATTTAAGTTTTATAATAGTATAATGTAAAAAAGTTAATATAAAAGCCCTGATGATGCTTTAATAGGTGAAACCGGTTGGCTGTATTTAAGTTTTAAAGGGATTGTGTAATAAATAAAATTTAAATTACATTTGTGAAAAAGTACAAGTGTTTATATTATATAATTTATTGTTTGTGGCCAATAACTATCGTGTCCTTCAATATTTACAATTTTTTAGTAGTTTACCAACTATTTGTATACGCGAGCTTTAGATGTTTTATACATTTATCAATTTTTAAAAAAAATAAATGGTTTTCCAAATTTCGAGTTGTGAGTAACCCGATTACACAATGAAAAGGTATCGGTTTCGATTACTGACAGGAATTGACGTTTGTGTGACGACTGATGTTTTTTTTTTGTATTTTTGGACTTGGATCAAAGTAACGCCTAGATCACATTAAATAATTTGCATATTTTTGCGTTTTTGTAAAAAAAGGTCCGGAAGCCAAAGAACTTCTTTTATATTTTGGATACAGTAAAAGTGTAGGCAATTACAAGTCAACTACGTTTTTGTAAGTTTTTTTACTGAATAATTGAAGTTTTTGTCAAATTCAGTCGAGTGCTCATTACGTGTTTTAACGAATTTAAATGTGTCACTGAAACAGAAAAAGCAACAAAGGGTTAAATTTATTGAAGGCCCGGAAATCGTAGAGCTTAGCAGGTATAGTGGAAAATATTAGCAATCAAAGGTCAAGATGGCTTATTAATCATTACTCAGTATGTGCTAAGTTTGTGACATCTTTCAGAAATTAAGCCATTAACTCACTACGGATTTAAAAAAATTAAAACCATACATATAATAAAATCGTAAGAAAGTCAAAACTGTACATTGAATATATTTTTAAAAGAATACTTGGGGCGTGATCTACAATCGATATCGAAGCCAAAAATATAGTTTTTAGAATTTTTGTCTGTCTGTTTGTCTGCTTACCTGTTTGTCTGTTTGTCTGTATGTATGTCCGGGGTAAACTCAAAAAGTACTGCATGGATTTACTTCAAATTTTGCATGAATATTACTAACAGGCCGGGTCAACATATAGGCTACATATTATCACGCTAACACCTATGGCGGAGGAGCGGTGCGGAGTAAAAGAAGTCCGCGCGGACGAAGTCGCTGGCAACAGCTAGTATTAAATATCATTTTAATGGTGTTGGAATTTAGAATTAAGCTAAGTTCAGAATTCTGTCATATCTCTTATTAATTTACTATTAGTAAGGATTTAGCTGATTTTTGGTAGAGTGGGAATAAGTTTCAGGTGTATGACTTTATGTGAACGAAGTCATGATCCTCTGTTGATTTATTGTACTTTCTAATCGAGAGTAGATGTAGCTTATTTATTTATTTATTTAATACGTTATTGTACACAGAGAACAGCACAATTAGGGAAAAAATAAACGTAATATAAGTACAACGGGCGAGCTTATCTCTACATACATACATATCTTCACGCCAGATCCCTTACGGGGTAGGCAGAGAGAACAGAGTGCCTACTTAAAGAGATTTATTTCTTCCAGCCAACCCGTAAAAGGAGATGAGAAAAAAAATTAAATGAGTAGAATTGGTGCACAAAAGAATATTATGGTTACATAAATAAACTAAATATATACTGGTAATAACAAAAAAGAAACCAAAAAAAAAAATACACGCAATGTCAAGGAAATTTACAATTCAAAGCTCGTTCGCCTTTTGCAAAAATATATACTAAACCCAAATCCTGCATAGCAGTGAAATTACCTAAAAATGGCAGCACTTCCTTCTCCATCCCATGTGAAGCATCATAATCGGCATTTAGCTTAACAAATTATTTAATCCTTCAACTATTTAGCTGTATAATTAGATTTCAGATGTTGATAATTAAGTAGCTATAATTCCAAATTCTATTCCATAATTTTCTTTGGTGTCTATAGACGATGGATGGTCTCTTTCTATACACATAGCGAAAACAGACATACATTTATTATCACAATCTACAGATCCTAATTACATTACTGATAAGTTAATATGTGAAATAAAAAAAATCAATAGAGCAAAATACAAAAACAATAAATATTAGTCGTAATAAAAGAACAAGTAAACCATGGATAACTACAGGCATTCTAAAATGTATCAAAAACAGAAATAAAATGCAAACAGATTTACGCTCAGATCCACAAAACGAAATTTTAAAAATCACTTATAGGAGATATCGAAATTATATCAACAACTTAATAAAAAAATTAAAATATAAATATGAAAAAGATGAAATTGCTAAATCAAAAAATAACCCTAAAATACTATGGGATTGCATAAATAAAATTACGAATTTTAAGTCAAAAACAAACGTCAATTTCGATCTACTGAAGATAAAGCCCACAATCTACGAATCTTTAAATGAAATAAATACTTATTTTGCTGAAGTAGGGAGTAATCTAGCTAACCAATTAATAATTGAAAATGATACTAGTACAAGTGATATGACCAAATCTCCACAAGTCCACAATAAAAAAGATAATCCTCCAAACACACACAAATCGAATAGTAACTATACAGGAGATACCCAAACTACATCTTTAGTCTTATTTAACACTGACAACGAAGAAGTACACAGAATTTTATTGAATCTAAAATCTGATAGTGCACCTGGATGGGATGGTATATCAGCCAAATTCTTAAAGAAAGCACAAAATATCATAGTTCCTATTATTCGTCACTTAGCTAATACATGCTTTGAGCAGGGTATATTTCCAACAGCTTTAACACGTGCCATAATAACACCTATTTTCAAGACCGGGGACAGGGATAGTGTTAGCAATTATCGTCCGATCTAGATCCTGCCATCTATCTCAAAAATTCTGGAAAAACTGATTAATAATAGATTAATAAATTATTTAAATAAATTTAAAATTCTATCTGATTCGCAGTTTGGTTTTAGGCAAGGAAGATCTAAGGAAGACGCCATTTTGGCACTGACAACTTCAATAGTCAAACATATCGATGAAGGAAATAAAAATTTAACAGTATTTCTAGATCTTAAAAAAGCGTTTGACACTGTCTCTGTCCCAGCCCTCTTAGGTCGACTTAAAAATATGGTATTAGGGGCACTCCTCTTAAACTCTTTAGTAGTTACCTACAAAATAGAAAACAGCAGGTTAAAATAGGACACTACGTAAGTAATACAATAGAAACTACACCTTTTGGAGTTCCTCAGGGTAGCGTTCTCGGACCTACACTATTTTTACTATATATAAATGAGATGTGTAACATGCAAATTACAAATGCCAAAATAATTACTTACGCGGATGATACTGCTGTTATTTTTTCCGGTAAAACATGGAGTGAAACACGAATTAATGCTGAAAACGGTCTTAGAACGATTAAAAAATGGTTAAATAATAATATGTTAACAATCAATATTACAAAGACGAATTATATGTGTTTTACTCCAAATAAACGAACTTAACCAAGCGACAATTATCAAATCCAAATCCATAATTTGTAGAAATCAAGAAACATGCACCTGTCCTAGTGTTAAGCGAGTTGAAAAAACTCGATACTTAGGTATTGTTGTGGATAAACATCTTACGTGGCACTCGCACTTAGAAATGTTAATGAATAGAGTTCGAACCTTAACATGGATGTTCAAAAAGCTTAGACATATTACCAATAAGGAACTTATAACAAAAATATATATGGCACTAGCTCAATCTGTGCTAACCTATGGAATTGTAATATGGGGGGGTGCTAATAAAACGAAATTTCTAGATGTTGAAAGGACACAAAGGCGTCTGCTGAAGGTTATGTACTTCTTACCTTTACGATATCCCACTGAAAAACTTTATGCGTATGGGAACCTTCTGACTATTAGCAAATTATACATACAATTTTTGGTACTAAGACTTCATAGAACCCTGACTTACGACCCTCAAATTAATATAAATAGAAGGAGAAAACACATCGTCACTCCTATTACAAATACTAATTCCGCTTTTGCTGCTAAACAATATTATGGTCGGGCAAGTTTTTTGTATAATAAAATTAATAAAATACTAAATATCTACCCTTTAACCACCCACAATTGTAAAGAGAAACTTATACCCTGGCTAAAATCAAACAGCTATCTTGACACCGAAAATCTTCTCAATTAGCCTAAAATAAGTAACCTCTTTTATTTAGAAAAAATTAGATCAACACATAACTACGAGTATAACTTTAATTCTAAATATAAACTATACAACATTTCTAAATATACAAAATTGTATTAACTAATAAACAATACTAAATGTAAAAAAAAAAATGTAAAATGTAGTAAAAATTTACGTATTTGATATAATATGTATGCACATGTTAAATATTGTTTTTTAACATTATTATTGTTAATTAAAGTATATTATTGTTATTAATAATAATTCATACACACACCCACGCCAACATTGCACATAGTCAAATACATATAAACGAGCACACACAAACACAGACACACACACTCTCTCTCTCTCTCACACACACACACACACACACACACACACACATACACTCTAATACATGAGAAATTAAAAGATTTACGTACCTTTTGTTAATCATGGTCTGAATGGGCGGTGACTGCCTAATACAGGTATATTTTTACTTAATAGGTATGTCACCAGTCTGTTGTTAAAATGGTTTGTAAAGAAATAAAATATTTTTAATTTTAATTTTTTAATTTTCTATAAGGACAGCCATTTCCTTTTTTTTACATCTTGATCAAAGACCTACAAAAAATATTTTTTGTAGGTCTTTGATCTTGATATACATATACACGACTATAGACATATTCATGTGCCGTTCTAGATACCTTAATGTCATAATAATTGTGTTTTCACTTCTTTGGGTCAGCTGAAAGAAATCTCTTTTTACTGGAGATGTTGGTCTTGCTTGTCCATGTACTTTTTGTTTGAGATAAGTTATTTATGTATATATTTTTTAATTATGTGTAAGTTATTTGTGTATATATTTTTTAATAAAGTAGTGTGCTAATTGTCTTGTAATTCGGTACATTCGCAGACCACATGGGTACATTTGAATAACTCAAATTAATATCATCACGCCTGTATGGGTGTATGTGATAGGTAGTGATAGGTAGACGTACACAACGAATGCACCCACAATTAGCTGAAGATACTTAGTTCCACAATGGAATAGGTGCTAAGCCTATCGCCAATCAGGAATTTATCTATTCCCAGGCAATGTTGTTTTTATCAAATAAACTGACAAAATATATTATTGAATTACGTGACCTGGGAATCGAACCCGGGACCTTATGTACTCAAACACGGACACTAAAGCACTAAACTACAGAGGCGGTTAATTAAGTCAAATAATTACTAATTGTAATTATTAATACTTGTGTTTTTTTAGTGTTAATTGAGTACTAACTCGTAGAGTTACCTACTCTGTAAAAGCCAAGAGTTTATTTTGTAAATTTCGTTTCAAACTTTAGAAGTTATAATATTAATTAGAATTAAAATACTACCATTGGTAAAAAAAAAATGTTATCGATTTTTGAACTGTCCCCTCACTATTAAAGGAAAGAACAAGGGTTTGTCTATACCACAAAATAAAAGTTACTATTCTGTGTCTATACCTAGTATTTAAAATTATCGTATTTAGTCAAGTCTTATATTATAAAAAACCTTATGATTCTGTTAAATTTTGTACGTTTTTATTATGTCTGAGTAAGGCCTGTGAAAAAAGATACTATCATTTAAATAGAACCTTTATTTAAGCTATTTTATTTGTTGTCTATTTGGTGTCAGACAAGGTGACCCTTTATCACCCAAATTTTTCTCTTCAGTCCTAGAAAACATCTTTCGAGAACGGAACTGGGAGGGCTATGGTTTAAATATAAACAGATCTAAACTAAACCATCGGAGATTTGCAGACGATTTAGTTCTTTTTTAAGAGAAACCAGAAATTTTAGAACAAATGATTCAAAGCCTTAACAAGGAAAGTGAAAAAGTTGGACTGAAAATGAACCTTGCCAAGACCAAGTAATGTCGCATTCAATTAGTTATTACATATTTCATGTTATCCCTAAGACGAAGATTTTGTTGGAGGTGAATAAGGTCAAGTTAAACACTGTGGGTGTATTTAAACTACTCGATTAAAGACAAATACCCTCGTTTATCAAGTAATTAAAAATCAGTTATAATCATAGCCACACAAGCAAACACGTTGTCCATAGCTTTATGTATTAATCATGTAGGTATGTTACAAACAGTTAATTTATGTAAGCATGCAAGTTTATTACTGAAATACTAAAAATAGTTTTATTCACAACAATAAATAATTAGCTTTTATCAGACACAAAGTAATGCTTTGAGTTTTTTTTGGGTTATGTATAACTGTGACGTAGACATAACTGTGAACGGAGTGAACCTAGAATTTGTAAACGAATATACCTATCTTGGCCAAATTATTTCTTCCAAGGACCTAATGACAAAAGAGATAAATATAAGGATAGCCAATGGTTGGCAAAAATTTTGTTCACTGAAGGAAATCATGAAGTCGAAGGACCTGGGCATGGCACTGGAAAGAAAAACCTTCAATACATGCATCCTTCCATACTTAACTTATGGGCAAACATGGGCAATCACCAAATCCCTAAGAGAAAAACTTGCCAAATGTCAAAGAGCAATGGAGCGCGGCATATTAGGGTCAAAACGGCAAGACAAAATAAGAAATACAGACATTAGAAATAAAACGAATTTAAATGATATATTAACGTATAGACCAACAAAAGTGGCGATGGACCGGACATATGCTGCGTGACAATCAAGGGAAATGGTGCAAAAAAGTGACAGAGTCGTATCCAAGAGATGGGAGAAGAAGCCGTGGAAGGTAGTGTCTAAGATGGGAGGATGATATAAAAATGACTTCTGGCCCAAAATAGAGACGAGTTGCTCAGGACAGACTACAGTATAAAATGTTGGAGAAGGCGTATGTCAAGAGGCACGCTGAGATTAGAGACATTTTATAAGAGGTGGAAATAATGTGTATTTTATCTCTATATTATTATTATTATTATTATTTATTGTCTATGTTATCTTTAATATGCACTACTCAAAAAGTTGCCATTTTAATTTAGCCAATATAATTATTTTGTAGATTTTGCCCCAACCACTACTCTGTCTTGCTTTTAAATACCTCATTATTTAATAGAAAAGTTTTAATATTATTAAAAAAACACAATATTTAAATAGTATATCATAATATAATTTTCCTTGGGTTCGAGTTCATGTAAATTTTCATTTATGTTTCAAAGGTGACGGTAGAAAATGAAGTAGATTGTAAATTAGTTTACCCATGTCTTTGTCAATTATCAATGATGTTAGGTGTTAAGCTGTCAATCTGATTTCGTCAGAATTCTGAGCTAAGCATTCTGCCGGCCACTGAGACACTTCATAGTTACCTAAAAACTGACCAATGTCGTCATTTAACTTAGTGTGTTTCAGCGTCATGGTATAATTCTGACATTTCTTCTACAGGTTCACTTAGATATAGAAAGTGTTTCCTGTTTCCTGGTTGAAACCAGCTGCGCTCAGACGCTCAATATAAAATTTTGTTTACTCTGACTATCTAAGTTAGATAGCTGAGATTAGGGTTTTGCTTAACACCATCCAATTATTTACATTAAACACTCAAATCTCGATAGGTACATTATTTTTTACTATATTTTGAGTTATTCACTAATCACTATCTTTTGTGTATATTAAAAAAAATATTACTTGTGCTTAATTCCCCGGTTGGTTCCGGACTCCTTTGAAGAATAGACCAACTGCCGTTCAGCCAGGCAGGTCGTAAAAGGCGACCAATTGGCTATGCGAGTCACTACCATCGTGGCTACTAGGTGGTAGAGTTCTGCATTGTCTCGCCCGGGTCAGGTACCACCGCCTTACCTATTCCTGCCGCAATAGCGTCAGTGCTTGTCGCTGTCGTGTTCCGGTTTGGAGGGTAAGGTAGCCGGTAAACTTATGCATGTGGCATTAGACCTCGCCACAAGATAGCAACGCACCATTAACATCTTTGGTGTCTATAGGCGATGGTTGACTCTTTCCATCAGGAGACCCATCTGCTTGTTTGCTATCTTATGATATAAAAAATATACATTTAGTAAAAAGCGGTTATTTTAATATTACAAACAGATAGTCCAATTTTATTTATTTGTATGTATTTGTATAGATTAAATAACCTTCAATTTTGATTCCGATACACCAGTCAAAACAAAAACCTATGACGTATTTAACCGCTATAGTGTCTACTTTTTAATTATAAGGTTAAAGTTACACCGCCCATTCTGAATTCGCACTACCATGTCAAAATAACACATAATGACGTTCTTTTTTTAGATTTACGATGTATTTGTATTTCGTACGCGCAATTGACGCTCTGAACCCATTAAGACGATGAAAATATTTACTTTGCAGGTAACATTTTGAGCTTTTGTTGTTTTTAAAATCTGATTAACATTAATTTTATATTTGGTTTACTGTTCTAAGAGGTTATGATTTGACGCAAGTCGCACGTAGTCAATTGCGATGATGTTCGACGATTTTGCGTAGAAAAAGTCATAATAATAAAGTCACGTGCGCAATAGATATGCAAATATTTTTTGAAATTTTCAAGACAGAAAAGGATTTTCCTGTTTTTAAAGACAATTTTCTGAGATATGTCTGAACAAATAAATTTGTTATTGTTGTAGCAATTGTTTGTATATTATATTAGGTTTTATTGGAATTTTGATTATTTTATAATACTGACCGCATCTTTTCTCTAATAGTTATGCCAGTGAGCTAGAAATAAAAAAAATACCCCGTGTTAGTCCGGGCTCTTTTGAAGAATAAACTAACTGCCATTCTGCCAAGCAAGACGTAAAAGGCGAGCGATTGGCTATTGTAATGTTAGAACCTCTGCCTCTTACTAATATATATATAGAGGGGGAGGATCCAAGTCACAAAAATAAGCGGTTACCAGATTCCTGACGTTCGAGAAACCTGGTGGCTCAAGAGAAAAGTTAAATAAAATACAGTATTTAATATTATATATTGTCCATAAAAGTCCGGCACTGATATTTATTGGGCCCCCTGGTCACGCGTCGAAACAGTCGGCGACGCGCTGATGTAGGCACGCGTGGGTAGGCACGCGCAGCAGGTTCGAGTTAAGGTAGCCGATAAACTTACGCATGTGGCATTGGACCTAGCCTAGATAGCAACGCACCATTAACATCTTTGGTGTCTACAGGCGATAGTTGACTCTCTCCATCAGTAGACCCCTCTGCTATGTCTACCCAATCCCACAGTATCCACAACGCATAAATGAATCTCGCGGACTATGTATAAATACATCTGTCTTAATACTTGGTTTAATATTTCTACGATTATGATTCTATGACTTGATCATTGTTTTTACGAGTCAGTTTATTTTCCTACAATTTATTCATTAATGTTAGCTTCTTTTATGGTTCAACCGTAGAATTGATTTCTATTTAGTCGTTAAATATAGCTATATAGTTAAATATAGTTAGTAAATTATTATAACGTGTGTTTAAATCACAACACTTGACAGCATAGTATGGTAGTAGCAATATTATATCAATTTTAAAATAATAATTTTAAAGAATTAAATAACATAAATTCGAAAGGTAGAGATAGTATAATGCTAGGCGAGTATATTAAAGGAGATGGTGAGGTTACCAACATTGATACACCTGTTCATACCTGCTTGCCAGGTATCCATGAACAGAAATAAAATTTAAGCATATCATGGAATATTGTTCATGTTAAAAACTAATCTGTCGAAAATCTGTTGTGGAACCAATTACAGGCAGGGGTATTTCCGAACGGATACGACATAGAGACCTTTAAGAAAAGAGCTTACTCATTCTTAAAACGCCGGCTACGCAACTGCAAGACCTCTGGTATTGCGGATGTCCATGGGCGGCGGTGATCACTAACCACCAGATGAACCTCTTGCTCGTTTGCCACCTCTTCTATAAAAAAAAATTGTTCAGTTACCAAAAAAATGAAAGTTATAAAAAATGGACTGAAATTAATTTTGACAAATTAATACCAGCCGTCTACACTTTTCGAATGGCATGCAATTATAGGCATGTTTCATCTTATGACAATTAATTCGAACCCAGGACAGGATGGTTTCTTACCTCATCATGGGCTCGTTAGGTACCTTATGATATAAAATAAGTTACTGAGAGAGTTGGAGTGTTTACAGACCTTTTTAGATTATACCACGGTGCCGGGTCAACACTAAGAACCACCCCACTTTAATAAAGTTTATAATAAATAACTAAACCAAAATAGGTTCATCCTATAAGAGGCATGGTGTCACGGATGACACACAGATTCGAATATACATGGATTAATACGTACGAGTGTAATAATAATAATAATTTATTCAAGTAAGATCCTTATATTGTTAGGAACAGAGTTTTAAATGTAACAATTGTACTAATAACTAAACATTATAAAGATATAACGCTAGCAATTATAAAGTATTATTTATTATATACTTTATAATAATAATTATAAAGTATACCTATATGGATACATGGATACACGCATACTCGAATATACAGATTGACTGATAAAAGGATACAAGACTGATACAAGGATACGTGGATCATGGATACATTATTACGCGAATATATACCCAATAATTTAACACACAAAAAGTAATAAAAGAGAAGCAAAAACGGGGCGCCAGTTATATACCTCATTAAAATCTACTAAATATAGCGAGTCTTTATAGAACAAAAAATCTAGAATGATTATTACAACTTTAAACAGCCATTTTCTATAATATTGTTTGCCTGTCTGTCTGTATGTATGTTTGTACACACATCACGCCCAACTTGTATATTGCAGTTCTTATTTTTATATTACAATAGGCCATAGGGACAATCCATAAATTACGTCACACGAATTTAATGATTATTTTGACCTTCCCCCGTCCTTGCCACAGCTTTTTTTATGGAAGAGGGGGCAAACGAGCAGGAAGAGCACCTGATGTTGAGTGATCACCGCCGCCTATGGATATCTGCAATACTGGAGGCCTTTCAGTAGCATTGCCGCCCTTTTAAAAATGAATAAGCTCTTTTCTTGAAGAGCTCCATGTCGTACCTGTTCGGAAAAACCCCTGCCGGTAATTGATTCGACAAAAAGTGCCGGGAGAACGGCATGGTTATGGATTTCCAGACATCAAGATGGTGTGGGTGGAACTTTAAATTTTGACGCAATGTCCGAGAATGGAAGTTAGTAGCAAGAATTAATCGAAACAACTCGTCCGAACACTCTCCATGATAGATACGATAAAAAAAGCAGAGTGAGCTTACATCTCTGCGTAATGCCAAGGAGTCAAGCCGTTTCAAAATGGCCTGATCGTCAACGATGCGGACCGCTCTACGTTGAATGCGGTCAAGTGGAAAAAGCTGGTACTGGAGAGCTCCGGTCCATGTGAGGCCGAATTTGCGCCTTATAAAGTTGGAGAAGATGGGTTGGAAAGAAGTACTTACTGCTTCGCTCTGCTGAGCACACCGAGCTTTTTGGAGGCTTCTTCTCAGGTCAACTCCCAAGATTCCGACACTTTTTGAGGCTGTCAGGAGAGTATTCCCAAATCAAGGTGATACAACAAGGGGTGTCTTTTTTGCGGTGAATGTGCAAAGCTGTGCCTTTTTGGGGTTAAATGTGACCAAGTTTTGGCGACCCCATTCCGAGACATCATCTGTATAGCAATGTATACTAATTCGCAACATATCATTGATATGCAGAAGAAAAAGTGTCGGTGATAGCACGCAGCCTTGGGGAACACCAGCATTGACAGGTTTAAGGTCGGAGCATGCACCGTCGACTGCGACCTTGATGCTCCGATCGGCCAAAAGACTGGTTATTCACTTGCACGATTTTTTAGGAAGCTTATAGGAAGACAGCTTTGCGAAAATCGCTTTGTGCCATACCCGATCAAAGGCCTTAGTTATGTCCAAAGTTACTACCAATGCCTCCCCCTTGGATTCAACTGCTTTCGCCCACCGGTGTGTCAAATATACTAGCAGATCACCAGCTGAGCGGCCATGACGGAAAACGTACTGACGGTCACTAATCAGCTGATGTTCTTTTAAATACTTCAGGAGCTCACAGTTGATGATGGTTTCCATAATTTTGGAGAACAAGGATTAGAGCTATCTCCTTGTTTGGGAATGGGATGCACTAAAACTGAATTCCGCGATTTTGGTACCACGACGAGTAAGTAGGAGAGTCGAAACAGGCACGTTAATACTGGCGCCAACACACAGTTTAAGCTCAATAGAAGGGATGCCATCCGGCTCCCAGGACTTGTGGACATCCAAGGAAAAAAGTGCTTTACGCACAGAAGACTGCAGGAATCTTAGTTCTGGCATAGAACCGTCGTACCGCGGAATGGTAGACGGTGCATACCCTTGGTCCTCCAGAGACGAGTTAGCCGGAAAGAAAAAGTCCGGAAGATCGGCCTTCTCGCGTATGGGCCAGACAGTCATCGCCTGTGTACAAAGATCGAAGAGAGGGCTGAGAGAAATTATCTATGACAGCCTTGGCGAGAGACCAGGACGCACGAGTTCCTGAAGGAAGGCGAAAATAATTTCTCACCAATTCTCCCAATCTGTTCCGACTTTGCTTTGGCGATAGCTCTTTTGAAGAACCTAGACGCAGAATGGTTCTCTGTAACGTGCTGGTTCTTACATCATGGGATGCCGACGCAGCAGGCCAAGCCCGGTAGCACTCCTGCTTTCGCCGTAAAGCTGTTTTGCAGGAGAGACCAAACCAAGGCTGAGACTTACTACCAACTGGCACCGCAGAAAATGGAATGAAAAGTTCCATGCCCTGCAGCACCACATCAGCGATAGAGTCAGCAACGACACTCGGATCATCCAGCTTAAAGCACATCCGCCCCAATGGGTAGGACGCAAGAAAAAGACCGCATCCCGTCCCAATTTGCTAACCTGTAGTGCCAAACGCGATGATGGCGAGCAAAAGGAGGCCGTAATAGGCGCGTAACCGGCACTTTGCTCCGGATCAAGCAGTGGTCTGACGTATCAAGTGAGACGTCCACAGATACCTAGTAATCATCCGGATGAGAGGTCTGCAGAAGAACCAACAATAAAGGCGTGTGATCGTCCACATCTGGCCAAGGAAAAATCGTGAACAGACCTCCCCGCATCATCCGTAGTGCGAGAACGTAGCGATTCGGCGTGATGGGCATTAAAATCGCCTAAGATCATGATCTCAGGGAGGGGTTTGTTGTAACACGGAATCTACAGCCGTTTGTATGCGCTCGACGAGCCTGTCGACTTTAGTACTTCCGCTGTGGGATCTGTAAAGGTACGCGTAGATGCAAGGATGGTCGTAGCAGTCTACACGTAGCCAGAGGATGGATATATGGTCCCGACCTACAAATTTTGACGAGGCGCTGGTAACAAATATCTCCTCTGACGTAGGCGCATACACAAGCCCGCGGTACAAAGGTGTTCCAATTGTACCCCGGGTAGGAGAGATAAGAAGTATCAGCGCTAATTTTGTTGACTATCTGCACCGATGGAGTAACTTTGTAACAAGATTACCCCCCCCCCCCCCCCCCTCGAACCTCCCCCCGGTGGGCGATGGGATCGTCACGTCCCTACGCCGGCAAAAAGCTGGTTACATTTGTGAGACCCTCCCCCTACTTAGTATGTCACGTATTTTTACAATTTTACATTGGAATAATAATCTCATTCGATTATTTTTTATTTATACAGTTTTTAATTTTTAAATTGATTGTTGTAATACTTAGATATAAAATATTATATTTTGAAAAAATGTGATGTCACAAAATTTGGGACCCCTCCCTACCCCTTGTCACACAATGTCACCCTTCGTCAACACCCCTCCCTGCTTCTTAACATGTGATTTATGGATGGATGGTAAGATTTATGGATGGCCCCCTACTTAAATTTAATGCATATTTATCTTCATAGGTGAATTACCATCTATGTAGTAAGGATATAATGGAACATCACCCCTTAATTCATTCCTTACCTTACCGTATATTAGTTCACTTGGTATATATGATACTGATACTGATATTATTACGGCGGTAATAGGTGGTAGCGACAAACCCGGCGAACGTTGCAGTACTTTACGAGTTCTACCTAGTAATCACTGCTGCTGTGAAATATTTTGCCAACCAATTATCGAAAGGATTAAGGCGAAAGGAAAAAATATAGTTTATTCTTTAAGAGGAGCCCGTGCTAATACGGGAAGAAGGCATTGTTTAAAAATTATAATTTGTTAATAGTACTCAAAGAAAGGGCGGAACGTTAGTCTCTAAAAAGAAAATCAAACATATCTTGCTTGACAACATAATATTACATAACATCGCGTAATGAAGCCTCTTCAGACAGCGTATACAAAGACTAGTTTTTGAGAGAATTATTTAATGAACAAACATTCTTAATACTAATAATTTTATTATTACAACAGCTATAAAAAACGTCCTTCATCTTAACTAATCGAGCATTCAAGAGAGTATAATTGGCAATTAGGGTTAGTCATTACAAGAAATTTGAATTAATTAACTCTTGTAATTGCGAATTTCTAGTTAGAATAGTAGCAAGAACAGCTCACATGAGGTTTTGGGTTAAACTACAACTATATTATTGAAAAACTTTAAAAAACAACAAAGAAACATTTTGAGATGACGGGACTTAACCTACAACCTTCCCGCTGGCCGGATGCTTTAACCAATTGAACCACTGTAGACTGGTTCAACATGGTGAAATTATTTTATGTTTTGTGATCCATTCGGTTGATTGTAGATTTTGCAGTTTTTGTCGGTTAGAGCGTCCTAGCAGAAGGAAGGTCTTACGATCCTGTCATGACAAAATTTTTCTATCTTGTTTTTAAGAGATTGATAAGTTTCAGGATAAGTGCTAAAACACGTATAAGATGTAAGGGATAGTTTACCGGAAATCAAAATCATTGATTTGGACCATGATCCTGTGATAAATACCCTTCAAAATTTGTGTGAGAAATTTTTGATTTTTTTTGAATGATATTTTTTTAGAATTTGATTTATTCTAATACTCTATTAGCATAAATCAAATTATACAAATTTTCATTTTTTTTGAAAATGTAGTTTTAAGGAAATACACAAAAATTCAAATAAGCATTGTATCATGCGCGGTCACAACAGCTGGTTGGAGAGTTCCGAGGGCCTAACGAGTCAGAGCAATGCACGCTTGCAATAATCATTATAATTAGAATGTTTGGCATAGAATGGCATGTTTTCTAAATTTTTCGGTATAACTGCAGGTCGAGCTTGTTCTATACGATTTTTACCTTTTATATATATATACATATATATATATATATATATATATATATATATATATATATATATATATATATATATATATATATATATATATATATATATATATATATATATATATATATATATATATATATATATATATATATATATATATATATATATATATATATATATATATATATATATATATATATATATATATATATATATCTAGTATATGTATGATTAAAGTCACTGTCTAGCATTATTCTTACTAGCTGTGTTGTAAAGTGTTTACAACACAGCTATTAAGAATAATGCTAGGCAGTGACTAAATGGAAAACTGTTATTTTGTTATAAATCGATTCCATTTAGCATAACAATATGAATACGTTACATTTTGGTATTGAATACAAAGAAAATAAACACGTTTCTCTAGTCGTTTATAGTAACCTTGGGTTGTGGTGGTTGAAAGGTCTGGGACAAACCCGCCACCTCCCATGGCTCTGCCTACCATTACATGGTTTGTGAAAGACAGAAATTTGGTAATCTTGAGTGCTGCAAATAAGAAGCAATAGTCATTGTATGTTGACAAATGTAACGATGAGAATTGGCATTTATTCCACCAAGCATTAAACTTTTCAATATGGTGAGCCTGATACCCCGCAAAATATCCGTGCTGATATAAATTCTGTTATTTTCTGTCAAATAGCAACCCTGCATATTATGGTACAAGTAGCCCTGCCGCTTATTTTCTTGAAAGCATATTAAATATCCAATATTGTCATATTATGCTAATTGGAAGTAAAAAATGAAGTTCACACATCCTGTCCAATTTAATAAAGTCCTAACTTCTAACTATATTATAAATTAGAAAGTCAGTTTATTCGTTTTTTTATATATTTAACAAGCAGATGGCCTTCTGATTCTAATGCCTCTGTCACACTTGCGTCTATTGTCACAAAGCTTCGTGAAATGACCGGCAATTATCGGCTATTTTTTCATAAATTCCGGACTACGTGTTCCTTCGCGCGCATATATTTTTGGGATGATAGGTGCAAGTGCGGCCTCAGCATAAAAGATAGCAATAGACGCGCATTCCTACGACCGCGCGACCAGTCCAGGCGCTCTGCTGCATTCGCGTAGGGATGTGCGAGCACGTAGTGTTGTGCGATGCCACAGACACAAAATATATTAATAGTGTATTGTTATCCATGTGGAAAGATGGTAATGCCACATTGTATTGTACATGCGAACTGGAACATCATGTTGACAAGAACTGACGCTATTCTGACGTGTACCACGTCAGAATAGCGTCAGTGGTACCAAACCCCGGCAAAACGTTGTAGCACCAGTACCACTAATTTATTACGATAATAGCAATATGTTTAACCTATCATTAGTCTTCTACAATTTACTTGACAGAATATCAGATGGTCCATTCCTTAAAACGGGACCCGGACCAACAAACTTTCGTTTGTTAATCATCCATTTAGGTCTTGACTACTTTACCGATCATTTTGAAATTTTACACTCGCGTTGTCAAGGGTATAAAGAAAAATAGTGTACATCGTATATATTATATAATATAAGAACTACAATTCTTTTTCTTTTTATTAATATCGATAGGGAAGCGCTTGACCACGATCTCGCATGATGGTAAGCTAAGATGCGACTTAAGAGGGAACGCGCGTCGTTAGAAGGTACCTGTTTACTCTGCTCTTGAAGATCCCCAGGTTGTACTATTCGGGGAATACAGACTCAGGAAGCATATTCCAGTCCTTTGCGGTTCCGATCAAGAACGTCGAGTCGAACCGCTTTGTCCGGGTACGTGGAACGTCCATAATATAGCGATGCCTACTAATCTGTGCGCCTCGATCATTGATAGAAAAACGGGGATGGCAGAATAAGGTCGTGCAATTCCGCAACGAACTCACCAAAGTGTATCCGATAAAAGACCGATAAAGATCTGGAGTTTCTTGCCTACCAAATCATCCTCGTTTATGAGCCTCTTGGCACACCTCTCTATCGCCTCAAGCGTCTCCAGCTGGTATTTGGTGGATCCATTCCAGAGGTGAGAATAGTATCCCATCCACGAACGGACTTGTGCTTGATAAAGATTGAGCAACCGTCTCGGGCTGAAATACTGTCTCAGCTTTGCCAGAATACCATGATTTTTTGAGGCAACTTGGACTTTCGATTCAATGTATGAACCAAAGTTAAGAGTAGGCGTTAAGGTTCCAAGGTATCAAGGAACTGGAGGTGGTCATTTATTGGCACGCACACACCCTAAAAAGACGGAGGCAGGTAGAATAGACTCCGTTTAGCGGAGAATAGACATGCCTGAGTCAGTCGCATTAAGCTTGACCAGATTGTCATCGCCCCAATCGGAGACTGCCTATAAGAACAGGTTCATACGTTCAGTTCAGTTCTCGAAGAAAAAAAATAGCTCTGTATATACTTAACATTTACGACCACGTTATAGAACAAAATCGTGATATTAATATAAATGTGAAATTTTGCTATAATTATTAGGAAATAAAACATCAGTAGGTCTCACCGAAAGTTAAAAAAAAACGTCGGCGAAGTGCGAGTCGATCATGTATACAGATTTGTATGAGGGTTCCGTACAAATCTGTATACATGATAGCAACAATATATCAACCGCAAAATAACCAAAATATTTTTATTACATGATGTAACTAAAAATTTACGGTTTCCGCAATTTTTCCTTTATCTTTGTTATAAAATGTTGCTTCGTACCAAATTTCAAGATTCTGAATTTACGGGAGGTACCCTGTAGGTTTTGATTCCCTTGTGAGTTTCGAAAATTTGCAGATATTTGCGGCATAAGCGGCTGTATCTTTTGATTGCGTTGGCTTAGAAGTTTAATCTTTTCATAGCTCCAAGAGACAATAGATCTGAGTTTTTAATATTTTCAGCTTAATACCTCCAAGAGTTCCTGAGGAAAAGGGTCTTGACAGACGGACAGACTGACAACAAAGTCATCCTATAAGGGTTCCGTTTTTTCCTTCCGAGGTACGGAACCCTAAAAATCACTAAGTATAAGTTTAATCTTACATACAAAGGGTTAGAGCCTCTTCGAAGAAAAGATCATTTGCTAATCTTCCAAGAAGGTCGTAAAAAATGTCGCTTTCATCAAGCCCACATAAAGGTGGTAAAGTTATGCAACAACTCGTCTGGATTTCGTATTACCGATTTTCAATAGCGTTTTAATGCTTGTCACTGTCATATTTCCCCGTGATTGTTCGGGCTCCTTTGAAGAATAGACCAACTGCCGTTCTGCCAGATAGGTCGTCAGAGGCGACCGATTGGCCAAAATTGTCACTAACATCGTGACTACTAAGTGTTAGAGTTTTGCAAAGTCTCGACCGGGTATTTGATACCACCGCCTTACCTATTTCTGCCACAATAGCGATAGTTTCTCTTTCCATCAGGAGAACCATCTACTTGTTTGTTATCTTATGATATAAAAAAATGTTTCAGGTTAAAGTGTAAAATAGCCGGTAAACGTATGCATGTGGGATTATTATCCTACCAAACGGATAGTAACGCACCATCAAGATATTTGGTATCCAAGGCAATCGTTTCTCACTGTTTACTATCGTATAACATTAAAAACAGTCAAGTGTTTTTAATATTATACGATACGAACTTTGGATTAAAGTAATAAAGAAAAAAAGAGAAAGAGATCGAGGGAGAAAGAGATAAATTGAATGAGTCGAGGAAAAGAGGTTTTTCGTATTTTAGAATTGAAAAGATGCAGTAAAATCCATTTACTGCATCTTTGATCTTGTAAGTATAATAGTATTTGTCTGCATGTTATGACATGTGTCAAGTGAATGGTAGTGGAGGGTAGTGTATGTAATGTTTAATTTCATTGATTTGAATTATTATTATGATTATTATAATGTATAATACAAACTTTTTGCTTCACGTTTTAACATATAGAAGAATAGATGACATAGGCTCTTCCTTGGCTTTTTAATATTATAATATTAAAAACAGTCAAGTGTGAGCTCATACGCGGTTGAAGTGAAACCTTTGATTAAAGTAATAAAGAAAAAAGAGAAAGAGATCTAGGGTGAAAGAGATAAGTTGAATGAGTTGAGGAAAAGAGTTTTTTCGTGTTTTAGAATTAAAAATATGCAGTAAAATCTATTTGATACTATTGTATGTGTCTGGTTAGTTTCGGAACCATGACATTTCAAATATAAAAGTATCTTCAAGCCCGTGTCCCCGAGGGGTAGGCATATGTATACTAAGTGCACCTACAATTATCCGAAGATACTTAGTCCCAAAAATGTGATAGGTGGCAAGCCTATCGCCAACCGGGTACTTTGCAATCCCAGGCAACATTGTTTATATCAAAAAACTGAAAAAAACACATTTTTCTCAAATAGCCCGACCCGGGAATCGAACCCCTTATGTGATCAACGTCAATGCCGAACCAATAAAATAAAAACCGGCCAATTTTGGCCGAAACCGAAACTGCCGCCGAAACTTGATTTTTTGGCCGAAACCGAAAGTTCCGTCGGACACTAGTAAAAAGTTAATGCGAAAGAAGCCCTGATGATGCTTTATTAGGCGAAACTGGTTGGCTGTAAAATTGATTGTGATATAAATAAAATTTAAATTACATATCTGTGGTCTAGTGGTCCAACGTTGGCGTTGACCACATGAGGTTCCGGGTTCGATTCCCGAGTCGGGCACATTAAAAAAAGTGTTTTTTCAGTTTTCTGAGAAACACAAAGTTGCCCGGGATTGGAAAGTTCCCGGTTGGCGATAGGCTTGCCACCTATCACATTTGTGGGACCAAGTATCTTCGGCTAATTGTGGGTGCACTTGTTGTACCTCTGCCTACCCCTTCGGGGATATGGGCGTGAAGATACTTTTTTGTAAAATAGTACAAGTATTTATATTAAAAAATCAAAACTTTAATTTTTATATATGTTTCACTTTCAAAAGTATAGTCCTGTAAACTAAGACCTCTATGAACAGACAAACAAACACAGCACAGCAAGTCTCATCAGAGTGTTATTAGCTACCTTTAAATACATAATCCTATGATTATAATAATTGATATATGATTCTGTTGTTGTATATCTCTGATAATCTGTATATCTGATAATCTGTATATTAATACGTAAAGTCAAAACTTTGTACTCCTTTTTCTGATAATTACGTGAACGGTAGAGTATGAACATTGACAGTTACAAATTACATTGAAGAAGAATGCAGAAACCAAATATTTTTAAATATTATACATCTATCAATTGCTGTACATTAGTCTCGCTAAAACTTGAGAAGGACTGAATCGATTTGGCTAATTTTGTTTTTGAATTAAATGTTGAAGTCCAGGGAAGGCTTAAAAGGTGAGAAAATATAGAAAAAAATAAGAGTAATTAAAAAGGCAGGACAACGTTTGCCGGGTCAGCAAGTGATAATATAAGTTTTTAAAAACAATAGTGGTTTTAGCATATCTGGCATATAGTTCTGGTTTGAAGAGATAACCACCATATTTAAAAACTAAAATATATAATACGTCTCTATTCATATGGTTGAAACATGAAACCATACCATAAGTTTAGCTATCTTACAATTTACGCTGAATATGTCCGTGACTAGCACTTGTGATATTTCGTTCGCAACATGTAGGGAAATGTCAATTCGAGCTGAGTTACAAGTTAATTGCGAGAAACTAACAGTGAAAAAAGTTTATTACCTCGATTGCCCGAAGTTTTAGTTTCCTAGTTAATTGGGAAGTGCATTAAAAATCACTTCAAAAAGATGTTGGTTTTTGATATCGTTTTGCATTGCTACAGATTTTTGGTCGAGCTCTTTGTCCACAAACAAATTCTCGTGTTTGTACAGGCTTTTTTTAAGAATAGGCCAACTGTTATTTTGCCAGGCAGGTCGCAAGAGGCGACCATGGCCTATACGTGTAACCACTATCGTGATTACTAACTAGGTGGTAAAGTTCTGCAAAGTCTCACTGGGTTTTTGGTACCACCGCCTTAACTATTCCTGCCGCAATAGCATCAATGCTTATTCATGGTCGTATTACTGTGGCCGATTTTTGAAAAAAAAGTTTTTCTTTATCGCTGGGCTTACAACTCCTTCCCCTTGCCAAATTTCATCAAAACTCAGCGGGTGAAATCGTAATAGACTTTGATTTTGAAGATCTTCCCCGCTATTTCTTGTCTAAATCATTCACTTAGTTTTCATTATGAAATTTTAAAAACTTTTTCGAAATAATTAAAAACATTTTCTTTCATCCACACCATTGTAATGACAATAAAGGACACAACTAAAAAGATATTCGATTTGGTAAATTAACATAAAAATTTTAAAGAGATTTTATTATTTAGCGTCTGCTCAAATTTTAGCCACAGGCGATCGCTAGTTTGTATAATTACTTAAAAAACTTTAAAACAACAAAGAAAAATAAATGTGTGTGTAATTTGTCCCGTGAATATTTGTGTCTCGATCTGTGCGTATGTTATGATATGACATGTCAAGTGAATGGTAGTGTATGAAATGTTTAATTTTATTAATAAAATGTAATATTATATTATGCATAATACAATCTTTTTGCTTCACGTTTTAATATATAGAAGAATAGATGATATAGACAAGAGTCTTGGATTTATATTTAATTTAATACTTAACATTGTAAAATGAAAATCATATTTATGAATAGTTTCTTTAAAAAAAAGTATCTTCACGCCCGTATCCCCGGAGGAGTAGGCAGAGGTACAACAAGTGCACCCACGATTAGCCGAAGATACTTGGTCCCACAAATGTGATAGGTGGCAAGCCTATCGCCGACCGGGCACTTTCCAATCCCGGGCAACTTTGTGTTTATCAGAAAACTGAATAATTCTTTTTTTAAGTGCCAGACCCTAGAGTCGAACCCAGTACCTCATATGCTCAACGCCAACGCTAAAGCTGGAGCTTATTATAGTTTCTTAATAGTTTTATATTCGTAATATATTAAAATGGCATACAATTTAACGGTTTTTAAAGTCTGTGTTCATATCCGAGTAGGCCAGGTGGGATTTACAAATGATTTATTTTGGATCGGTCGCTGCATTAAAATGACAAATGTTATCGGAACTAGGTTACCAGTGATTTACATCTAGTTGAACTAAATAGGTGCTTTGTAATGACGATAATATATGAAAACGACTTAACCTCACGTTTATTTTAGTTATTGTCGCTGATGATACTCGTAGATTTCAGGGGTACCATACTCATTTGTACATTACACTGACTAAAACTTAGATAAAGGAAACTACTACTAGATATAAAACAACTAAGTGAAAACCATGTAATTTCGTCATGAGTAATGGTGGATTTAAGAGCCATTTCACTAAATCACTCGAATGAAATTTAGGTAATTTTTAATCGATGCGAGAGCTGGACGTCGTCGTCCATATAGTGCACCTAGTGCTGGTAAAATGATAATAGTATTGATAATTTTAATATTTTAACTATTACTACGCGGTTTTAATTTTGGCACACGACGTAGTGGATTTTATAGTATTCTCTTTTATTTCTTTCTGAAATAAAAAATAAAGAAATACTATTAAAGTGACTTATTTTTGCATAAAAGTAGAATATAGTTTTATTCTATGTCAATTTCTATAGGAAAATGACATTTTTTGATAACAAAAACCCCAGTTAATATTTCGTTAATTTTCGTTGAAATAGGCATAATGTGTTTAATTAATTAGATATAGTTATAGATCTTTTAGGAAAAAAGTAATCCATTCAGGCACAATTGTTGGATGTGGCACCATTTAATTATATAAAAGTACCTTATAATATGAACAATTAGGAGTTGGAAAAGTTTGATTTCTCGTAAAAGTTGGTGTAAAGTGTAAACTGCCTCTTAAGAACAGCTGTTTACTGTCTATATAACAATTGATAAATTATATTGCAATTGGGCATGTTACTTTAACAATTAGTTTTTATTATAGATTTGAAGCACACACTAAAATTATAGAAAAATACAAATAAACACGGAATTACCAAATAAACGCCCAAATGAATTTTATATTTTGTAAACAAAGGGCTATTTGACATTTTATGTACATTGACAGCGTATTTTAGTAATGGCGTATTGGCAGCAAGCTGCTGTTGGTGACGTTATTTTCTGAAATGATTTGAAATTAGAGCACTGACAATTTTCGTGTAGCTTTGTCTATTATGAAAATTCGAACTTGTTAGACAGAACTAAAGCCATTTTTATATGTTCAGCGTTGGAATGCACGCAATTTTACAATTTTGATTCTTTATAGAAATGCCAAGTCCTTATATTTCTCTTGGTAAAGGTCTAAAAGGACGTGTCTAGTAATTCTATATATGTCTATAGTGAGTACAATGACGTGTATTATTATACATGTCATTGAGTGAGTAATGAAAATCCTGTTCAACCCGACAGGAATATTTCGAAGTAGGGTATGATATCTATACATATAATAAAATCGTAGGAAAGTCAAAACTGTACATTGAATATTTTTTTAAAAGAATAATTGGGGCGTAATCTACAATCAATATCGAAGCCAAAATATAGTTTTTAAAATTTTTGTCTGTTTGTCTGTTTGTCCAGGGTAAACTCAAAATGTACTGCATGAATTTACTTCAAATTGTGCATGAATATTACTAACAGGTTGGGTCAACATAGAGGCTACATATTATCGCGCTATCACCTACAGAGGAGGAGCAGTGCAGAGTAAACGAAGTCCGCGCGGACGAAGTCGCAGGCAACAGCTAGTTATCTATAAAATAATAAAATGAATCAATTTGTAAAAATATAATGGTATTTAAAAAAAATATTATGATATTTACCGATCAACCTTCCTAAAATTTAGCAAATCTATATATTAATACGTGAAGGGATAACTTTAGGCCTCTTTTTAAGACAATTCCGCGAACGGTGGAGTATAAAATTTGGCACAGTTAAAGTTTATATAGAAGGAGGACTTTAGAAAATCAATGTTTTTAAATAAAAAGCATTGGAAATACATTAAAATAATAAAAATAAACATTACACACATAACGTTCACGTGACATACATAATATTATACACACATGCATAGATACTATTTTCTTTACAGCTGTCAGTTTTCAAACTTGAAAGAAATTTTATTGTATAATCCATGGTCGAATTTCGACCACAGGCGATCGGTAGTATTCTTAAATAGACATTATCAAGTCCCGTAGCAGCAGCGGCGTCTTTGTATTGACCTTTTTACTAATATTTGTCACTTTTTGTGTTGCAATATAATGATTATTATACGTATTGCAACACAAAAATAGATAGAAGAGGGGGCAAACGAACAGGAGGTGGACCTGATAGGTCATTTATCACCGCCACCCATGGATGTCCGCAATACTAAAGGTTGCAGTTGCGTTGCAGGCCTTTTAAGAATGACTAAGCTCTTGTATTGAAGGTCCCCAAATCATATCCATTAGGGAACACCCTGTCGGTAATTGATTCCACAATAGAGTAGTGCGAGGCAAAAAGTGTCGGGAAAATGCACATTTGTGGATTTTCAGACATCTAGATGGTCAGAGTGGATTTCAAATGTTGACGCGATGTCAGATGTTGGAATTCGGCGGCAGGAATTAATTAAAAAATCAAAATATGTCAAAACATTTGGAGACTTATGTGACGTTTTTGTAAGGTCTGTAATAATTTCAAACTTTAATTCCAATGTTTCTCAGAGTGTGCACGTTCTTTTCGACCGATGTGATAAAATTTGTACAGAGTTTAGCACTCGCGTAAAGCGACGACAATTTGTCCTTTCTGTAGAATATATCAGGACGTGAAACACTTGTGCCTGCTAAATGGAACAGATTTATACACTCAACTAAAGACAAAGGCCGTCTATCCGATTTTCTATCAAAAAGAAAATAGCCATGCGAGCATGAAAACTTGAAACAACACAGGAATTTTGAACTTCAGGTGGATTTTCAGACGCAGAACAAGTCACTATTAATACACGTGAATCGGATCAAACTCGGTTTATTCCTTGACAATTGATCAATAGCAAACAGTTTTGAAAAAAGTCTTGTTGACTTATTTCATTGTATCAATGACTGTAGCTAATAAAACATTTAAGAATTCAAAAATTGCGTTGAATGCCATTCAAAAGATCAAAATCGATCATCATTTTAAAAATATATTTGCAGCTTTTTAAAAATTAAAATAGTATATAAAATAGTAAATATAAAATAGTAAAATTTATGCTTAGGTATAAATTTTTCACTAGTTTGATTTTAAAATAACTGAATTTAGAGGAAAGTCTCAGAGGTTATCTGCAGGGTCAACTGGTTAAGACATTTTTATTAGATAATATCTACCAAAATATATAAATAGGTGATTTTTATTTGAAAGCTCTTGTAATGATTAAATGATTGTATGAAAAAACGCTTAAGGTAAATATATATGGCATTTGAATAAAAAATTCAAAAAAAAAATTGTAATCAGCCAAAAAAAACTTTAAAAAGCTATATCCAAATACAAGGAACATACTCGTTTACCGTCCGAAAGGAATTTTAAATAGCAATCTAATGATACCCATGAACCTTCATATGAAATAGTGAAGAAGTGTCGAAAACCAAAAAAGATGGCACATGTACGACGAATCACTGCTGGCCTTGAGGGCCTTCACAGCTTCACCGGTCGCGGGGATGAGCAGAGTGCTCAGCCAGAGTTCTAAGATGTGAACATGTACACCCTACGCCCTAAGAGTGTTTCCTATGAGACTAACCCTCGGCTTGGGGTGGGGTCGAGGTTATGTGGGTCAGTGGCATTGTTTTGTTCATCGGCTGATTCTTATCCTTGGGTACGTTTCGCAGATGGGCTAAACAGGGGTTCTCGTCGCCGCCAGCAGCGATAGTGTCGCGTGTGTATGTGTATAGCGTTTTGGTGTTTTCCGTAAGCCAGAGTTATCGGGTGGTCGGGATCGGTGAGAACGTGGTGGACCTACGTAATTTGGGATCGGGATTAGGATCTGGGATATCGTCTGCCGCGGCTACCACCAGTGGGTTAGAGTGTGAGTTGGTACGATCAAAATAACTTTTGGAAATATCTTTGTAATGTCTAGCTAAGCTCGGCAATTCGAGATCTTTATGAAGGTCAACGTTGCGCATGTACCATAGTGCACCTGTGATAATACACAAGTATTTGTTCTGTACTACTTGCAACGGATGCATATCTATACCAGAGAGATAGGCAAACGCTACGCAGGTGTATGAGTGAATAGGTCTTACGTACATCTTGTAAAGTGTCACCTTGTGTCTAAGTGATATTTTACTGCATTTATTGATGAGGTTGTATAAGTGACTTACAACGAATTTAGCCTTATCTTTCTCTCTTTGTATATGTGGCTTAAATGACATTTTACTATCCAGCTGGCCATTCGTCCAGAAACGCGCAACCGGCTAGGAGTGCAGTGAAGGCGCAAACTAGTAGGTTTATAAGGGTGGGAGAGATGTATTTAACTACCTTATTTGTGATTTTATTAGGCTCTGGGACCTTATAATTTTATATGTTTTTTGATTATTTCACCTACATTTTCGGTATGGGTGGGTAATAGCGGGTCACCCCCTGGTGGTAGCGCCGCCCTACGCTCTACATTTCTATCCACAAGATGGACGCTTTGTTGTAAACAAACGTTCTTGAGCTTTGGCGGCTGACAGTTTTTCAACATTTCCATGCCTAAAAAAGTGGAAAAAAATATTCAGGAGCACTTCGAAATATCGTGCTAATATGTGGACAACCAAACTTTGTCCTTATCTATGAAAAAACTGTTTTTTTAAATATTATAAAGTTTTGTACATAAAATAAAATAAAATAAAGTTTGACCGCCCCGTTGGTCGAGTGGTTAGAGACCCTGACTACGCAATCAACGAGGCTCGGGTTCGATCCCCGACGGGGACAAGCATTTGTGTGATGAGCATAAATGTTTGTATTTCCGGGTTTGGGTGTTTATTATATATATTCTAGTATTTATATGTGTATTTCTATGTATTAGTATCGTTGACTAACATCCATAACACAAGCAAATAATTTGCTTACTTTGGGGTTAGATCAGTAAGTGTAATTTGTCCCGTGAATTATTATTATTATTATTATAATTATTATTATTATAAAGTACAATTGACCCACCTCTCGGGCTTTGTAACTTCTGTAAACTATAATCAATAGTAGCAACATCCAAGTGACCACTGAGTTGTAAGCTCAAGCGCTAAGGAATTCTAAGTTAATTTGGACCCACAAGTAAATTAATAAGAAGTATATAAGACAACTAGAAAAATACATCCAGTTGTCCTCCATTTTCAGAAACAGATAACAAAATGATATAAGCATAAAAATGCTAAGAAAAGGACTTTAATGATCAGGTAAGCCTGACTGCTATTGCACCAAGCTTGTTTAGCGATTGGCGACTTACCAAAACAGCCCACTTAATTATTCTGCTTACAGCAATATGACAGAATCGCTTGAAAGCACGGAAGTTCCCACGTGTCTACACGGGATTGGGATAGCAGATTACACCAGTTATACATAGAAGACTGTCAAGCCAAATGCTATGTTCATTTTGCCAGAGATTACAATCCCAAAGAATGTGATGTGCAGTAGGCTATTATTTCATGCAGAGTATTCCCAAAAAATAAACAGAACTTACTCAAACAAGAATAATTTCGTTCTAAAATTACTGTGGCTACTAAGTATATATGTAACACAATGATCTATTTCTATCTACGTTTTATTTAGTCGTTCCGGGAAGCATGGGAAAAAGTGATATAAATGTCGTCCTTTGGTTAAACAATACCAACGACTGTGTCATAAAGTTTTTGGTGAATCCTACTGGAAAATATATTTATCCGATATCAAAAGTATTGTTAGTCTTATTTTAGCTCATTACCTGCGTGGTAAATGTCATCTAGACCCATTCAATCGTTTTGCCGTTATTGAATAGTCAACATCCATCCAGAATGTAACTATTATAACATTAGTAAGACCAAAAATAACCAACACATTATTATTATAAAGATATTTTAAAAATCTAGATAAAATAAAACTCGCAAGAAAAGAGTATTCATACTCATAAACCGGTAGCATCAATCAAATACCTAATTAAATTATATTATAATACTAGTATCATAAATCGTGTAATTTGTTTGAAATATTATGAAGGCGTTACAACATGGCTATAAAAAATAATGGTTGCATGACTAATATTGTTTGATGTCAAAAACAGTTATTTTATCGAAGTTGAATTAAATGATTTTATAGCAACACCCACCCGTCTTGTTAGGCGAAAAATCGTTGATGATAAAAATAGCCGTGTGGTGTCTTGGGACACCAGATAGGAACGAAATTTCTTATTATAAAAAATCTTACGATTTTATTTAAAGTTACGGATGTTTTTTGCCGGCTAGGGTAACCCTCCGCAACGCCCCATATAAAACTTCGTTTCAAATTTATATGACCTACAATTTTCATCAAGACCAGGCTAGCCGCTCTTGAGTTATAACGTGACAATCATACATATAAAGCGACAAACAAACATTTTCAACGTAGTAAATTGATGTCAGTGATTAGTGGTTTTTTTGTTTTTATATTATAAGACAACAAACAAGTAGATTACTCTCCTGATGGAAAGAGATAACCATCGCCTGTAAACACCAAATATATGTTAGTGGTACGTTGTTATCCTAATGGCGAGGTCTTAAATGCCACATGGTAAGTTTACCGGCTACCTTACCCCCTAAATTAGAACACGACAGTGATAAGCACCGACGCTATTACGGCAAGAATGGTAACGCGTTGGTATCAGACCCGGGCAGAACTCTACCATCTAGTCTGCGGGTTATGCTGTACATTACTAAAAATCTGGAATCTTGAATCTAGTTGAAATACCGGTTTTGGCTATCTTAGTTCCGTGCTGGCTACTTGAAATTTGCGTATTAAAAACATAATATTTTTATTTAATTTTCAATTTTTCACATTTAAATGATCCAATTAATAATTAATCTCATGTATAAATTTCTCGTGTTACAATATTAGTTACCATACTCCTTCAAAACGGCTTGACCAATTTTTATAAAATTTTATATGCATATTTAGTAGGTCTGAGAATCGGCTACTATTTATTTTTATTATCCCTAAGTCATAAGGGTTGTCCACCCCTAACATTTATTTTTTATTTTTTGGACATTTTTTTTATAATGTGGCATTAAAAAATACATACAATCCTAAATTTTCACCCTTCTATCACCAAACTCTATTGTTTTATTCAATAATTTATATGCAGTACAACGTTTGCTGGGTCAGAATGTGATATTGTAAACATTTAGTTTTTTTTATAAAAAGTGGACATTAAATTATAAAAATGTTACAGAAGCCGTAACAGTACAGCTACCCTACGAGCATATTCAGATCTAGGACAATTATTGTGTTTGTTCTAGTTTAAAAAAACTTGAGAGGTGTCAAGGGACACCCGGATGAAACGAAGTTCCTTTCGATTAATTAGTGAAGGAATTGTAATAAAATTTTATTTTTTTAAGTTATAATAATATTTTTTTTATTATTAACAAATACAATGTAATATAAACTTAATCTTAATGGAAATGAAACTTAAACTTAATGGAAATGAAAATATGTGCCTTGCTTTCTATAAGAGAGAGAAAGAGAGAAAGAGAGAAAGAGAGAGAGAGAGAGGAGAGAGACAGAGAAACATGCGCACGCCGCACAGCTTACAATAGCTTACTATAGCAAAGTGTCGTGACAACTTTTCGTAAGAATTTTTTCCGTCTATCCCCCTTTCAACACGCGCGATAAAGAACTTCGTTCCAAAAATATAACCCAACCGCTTAGCTGCCAGACAGCTCACACGAGAGAAGGCTAAATATGTTACTGCAATCTTAACTCCAAAATGTCTTGGAATGCCCTTCTTATTTTTACCATAACGTAAATAAAAAATAAGTAGATGACTCTCCTCTTGGGAAAAGAAAGCCATCGCTTATAAATATCTAAGATGTTAATGTTGCGTTGATAACCATGTGGTTATCACACTAATACTGAATGGTAATGCCACATGCATAAGTTTACCGGCTACCTAACCCTCCTCACCGGAACATGACAGTGACATGCATTGACACTATTGCGGCAGGAATGGGTAAGGCGGTGGTAATAAAACCCGGGCAAGATATTACAAACTCTTCCGCTTAGTAATCACAAGAGTAGTGTCACTGGTAGAAAGGTAGATGGTTTATTCTTTGATTGATGTCTTGATTTAGTTAATAGTTGCGATCAAATTTAAGACAACTTTGATCGCGAATATTTGAAAAATACTTTTAAAATCTTGTTTTTATAGTAGCGAAAGGTTTTTTAATGGTAATACCCCTTACTAGGTGCTTGATGCCAAGAATCGCTGGATTTTTCCCATAGTTAAAAAGAGTAGCCTTACAAACAAATTTACCAGCTAAGTTATGTCTTAAAATAATGGTTATGGCGTCAGAACCTTATGACGACATATAACGTCATATTTATCATTGCATTTGTTTCTCATGTAGTATATTGCATCTAAAAAAAAACCTCTTACACATTCTAAGAGGCTTTGAACAATACGTGATAACAAGACAAGTTTGTAATTTATTTCCTATTGTATAGTTATTTTTGTGACGCAAATATCTGTTTTACTCGCATTTAAATGAGCAATTCTTGTAAATACATAAATTTATGTCGCATATCTCTGAAACGGATCTAACAATTTGGATAAAATTTTTTTAATAAGATCACGTTTTGTTTTTTGTTGTTGTATTTCTCATAAAAAACGTAATTTTATATGAAATTTTTTTTGTAACTCATAATTGATAACCATAAAAGCATCAAATGGCGATTTTCACATATCGCCATTTGATGCTTTTATGGTTATCAATTATCAATAGATAATAAAATATTAACCTTCTTTTACGTTAGGCCTATTCACGTAATATGGGAGCCCAAGATGGAAAAAAGATAAATGGGGATTTATTCGAGCGCCGTGGGGATCTATTGAACTTTGAAGTTCAAATGATAGGAAACATATTTAGGTTAAATAATTAGGTTACATAATGTTTTTTCATTTTAATAGTGAGAAAAGCGTTTACAGATTTTCAAAAGTGTGAAAAAAACAGTGACATCAAAATAGTGAAGCGCGTCAGATTATGTATGATAGGTTAATTACGAGCTAAAAACGTACATTTAGAAAATCTGAGGATTTGGGAGGGTTACTAAATTGCAAAGAAAACGCTATCTTGACATTATTGAACGCAGATGAATTATCCTATATTTTCTTTTATTGTTTTATTCCTCCTCCTGTAAGGTTGAATAAATATTTATAATTTGAAGGTGAATATATTAAATAAAATTTAAAAGAAAAGTAGGTACTGTCATTGCTGTCATGAATTCCTCCAACTAGGATCGTTTTTATTTATTTAGTGTAGATATATGGTAGAAATAGGATAGTTTTTATCCCGGAAATCCCACGGGAAGGAAAATTATGTGAGTAAGACTTTTATTTTAGACATTTTTCCGCGCGGACGAATTCGTGGGCACAGCTAGCTTGTAATAAAAAATTCCGCGTTTTAAAGTTGTATTTAAACTTTCCGAGAAAATGTCATGACAGTCCAGAGCGTTTTCACACAATGACACAAATGTTACGTCAGATTACGTGTGTACTCTACCACCTACCACTACCACTGTATGCGGTTTCTATGAAAACGTCAAAAAGACTTTGCGACCAATTGCACTAAAATCGTCTTAGCTTAGGACAATCCTATACAGTATGCTGTCACTTTCTTGTCTTAAATGATATTAATGTGACAGCATACTACTTAGGATTGTCCTAAGGTAAGTCAATATTAGCGCAATTTGCCATAAATATCTATTTTTGCAGAAATTATATCCTTAAAATATTATTATAAATTAGGACCGATAATTTTTGGGACAAAAAAATCAGAACAAGTTGTCATCCCTTGAAAATAAAAGAAAATATAGTTAAAATAAGAGGAAACATAAATTACAGGCGGCTTTAGTTCTGGAAGTGAAGGAGGGGGAACTCTGAATGGGGGAAATTTTTCGATTTACGACAAAAGTACGAGTCCTAATGAAAAAAGTTTAATTGAAAAGTTGTTGGTAATCAAAAGATCTACAACCTTTGTATGTGTACTTTTTTCACATAACCTCAAAATTTATGTGGATGATAAAATAAACTGACTTTTTGTTTTGTTTATTTTTTATCCCATAAAAACTATTTTTTTTTGTCATGAAACAGTAGTAAGCTATTTTTATGTCCCAAACACACTGTACTTTTTTGTTTAAAATATTTATATTTATCCCTTATTTTGATTTACTATTAAAAAAGCATCATAATATTTTATCGAAAATACGTCAAAATATCTGATTTAAAAAAAACTCAGAGTTGTTTTCTTTATTGGAATCTATACTTTCTAAATGTTCCACAAAATATTCGATACTACTAAAAACTTTTGCAAAAAATGAAAAAAAAAATTAAAAAACTCTAATTTGAAATTTTGTTTTTTTATCACTATGTATATTTTTAAACTATTTATTAAAATTTACACTGTACATTTGAAAATTACAAGTTTCCATGTTATATTGATAAATAAAAAAAATTGAAAAATCATGAAACATAAAGATTGCAAAAAACATGCGAGAATTGTTAATTTTTTTAGTTTTTTAATATTAAATTAAAATAAACGGACAGGACAGATATTTTACATAAAAACAAAACATAGTATGCTTGAGACAAGCACATAAAAGGTAACTTTCTATAAGTTTTCGTAACAAAAAAAACTGTTTTTGTGCAGATAAATATTTAAAAAAAAACAAGGAGTCAGTTTTTTTATTTTTAGGTTATTTGAAAAAAGTGTAGATAATAAAGTTGTACATCTTTTGATTACTAACTTTCGATAGAACTAGCACTTTTGCCGGAAATCTGTAATAAAGTGTTTCCCTGTTTATTCAATTCCGAATTCAATTTGCCCCTAATTTACTTTTCATTTTACTTTATCTATATTTTCTTCCTTTTCCCGGGTGTCATCTTGTTCTTATTTTCTTTCAGTTTTAATTAATTTCAAAGGCATCACCCTCAATCTATTATTCCTTATATTTTAAAATAAATATTTTAGTTTTTCGTTATCTTCATATTACAATTAATTATTAGAAATGACAATAATATATCCGATTCATTCTTAGTGGAGAAAAGCCTACAATACCAAAAAAAAACAATTTAAAAAATGCTGGAGGTTTTGATTCTAGATATTGGAAGACAATAGTTATAGTTTTATAACTCTTAAGAATAATCAGTCTGACAAAAACGCATTAAGAAGCCAAAATTTCCTGACCTATAAATACATCTCAAGACCCGCCCCGAGCGGCTGTTCGACAAGTAAATTATTATTAAGTAATCAGTTAGTAAACCATCACAAATGTCAATGGTATTGGCGACAAGGAAGGTAAGTTTAAGGCCATTATTAACCAAATTTAATATGTCGAATATCCATCTCCATCAACATTAAGGACTATGTGCTAATTAATCAATGCTCGCGGCATTTTTATTGCGTGGTGGCAGAAACCGCCTATCAAAACGTTATATATCACCTTGATTATTAAAAATACAAATAATGTTAAATATAAAGCCGAATAGCAAGGTTTAGTTAATCATTCAATGTTGAACTTTCAATATATATATATATATATATATATATATATATATATATATATATATATATATATATATATATATATATATATATATATATATATATATATATATATATATATATATATTATATATATATATATATATATATATATATATATATATATATATATATATATATATATATATATATATATATATATATATATATATATATATATATATATATATATATATATATATATAATATATATGTATGTATACATATACAGAGATCGAACCCGAGCCCTGTTGATGTCAGGGTCGCTAACCACTCGACCAACGGGACGGTCAAATAAGTCTTAGCTTAAGTGTGTTTTTTCTACCAATTCACAATTCCACAGCCGCATATATTTTTAAAAAAGCGTATTTTTATATTTGCAATGAATTCGATTTTCACCAAAGAACGTCATTCAATGTTGAAGCTTCAATATATACACACACACACATATATATATATATATATATATATATATATATATATATATATATATATATAAATATATATATATATATATATATATATATATATATACTAACTCCATTAACAAATAATTTTCGTGAATATAAATTTCTCGTGAATATTTATTTATTATTTATTCGAAATAAAATAACACGAATATGTCGTGTTAAATAAAGTGATGAATATTTCTTCTATGAAACTATGAAAGCGAGACTCTATTGCGGTTACTCACATACCTGTACAAAAATGCGAATACTCGTATCTTCATTCGCACCGGCTAAAGGGCAAAGATACGTAAGATGCGAGTGAAGCTTAACAAAGTTTAAAGTAAGAAATGTAATGGGACAAATTTTCCCCATATTTACATTGACATTAAAAACTCATTAAACTATGTTATCTACATTTTCAGTTTCGCAAAAAACGTAAACACAATTAAAATCCAGATTATGAATAGATCAGTCTCAATCGTGATGCTATTATAGATACATATTTACAATTATTCTTAATTATTATAAATTTTAACGTCCGGTTTAATGCTTATAACTTTAAATCAAGCATAGGATCTTTAGAAACTTTAAAGATAATACCAATATAATATTAAATATACCATATTAGTCCATATTTCTAGGCCTTTTTTATTTTTGATTAATACCAAGCTAAATTTTTGTGAACAGCTTCATTTTGATGAGACACTTAATCTTTCTCTCTATGAGTAAAATATCTCTATGAATAATAGAGACAAAACGCTTTTGTTTAGCTCAACCGCGTTTGATAAGGGTTGCTTATTTAGTATAATACTTAGTACATAGTCTTACAGTACTTATTCTATTCCTAGAGTACTTAGTCTTTAAACTCTCTGGGAGGTCAGTTTTCTACTTTACGGCATTATGTAATAACTATTTGTGTAACATTAATATTTATATTATTAATAACATTAAGTAGTGCAATAAAAAAGTTTGAAATTAATAATGCTAATTCCAGACACATTTTTAAATACACGCAACCACTATTTTAAATAATATTTTTTTAGTTTACTTTTGTAATACTAGAAAAACACACTTACTTTTTTGTAAGACATTTGTTTTTTTTTTTTTGAAAAAATATACTTAAAATATAATTTGCAGTTTTTGTCCTACAGTTAATAATAGCTTACTTTCTCACTCCGTTGGCTCAGCGGCTCAAAGTGTGTCTTAGTCTTTAAAACGAGAATACGCCATTGTTTCCGGTCTTGTGATGCTTCCAGTCGCATGCCCCAAGCTTGTTCAGGTCTGCATTTACTACATCGCGCCGTCTATATCTGGGGCGTCCGACCGGACGCTTGCCTGATGGGTGACCCTTGTAGGCGTTTTTAACATTGGGATCCTCTTCCCCTGCTCTGAGTGACCAAGCCAGAGGAGGCTGAGAGTTTTTTTCACTCCAATAGTATAGCGTTCTGTAATAATTTTTTTGCCATAGGGCAATAATTATCCGGAAGATTTTTCATTAGAAGCTTGTCTTCTTCTTTAAGCGTCAGGTTCATAAGACTCTATGACTGTTTTATATATGCGGAGTTTCATGTTTCTACTGAGAAGCTTGGATACCAACACTTTATGCAGATCGGTGTTACAGCGCAGTGCATTCTGAATGTGGATCTCTTTTCCTCATCTCGAGTGTTTGTAGCGCTTCATGTAGAGATACTCCGTTTACATATTTTTAGACCAACTTTCAAAGTCTTCTATTTAAGGACCTAAACCGTCAAATGCACTTTATCACCCAGTAGAGCAAGATCGTCTGCATACTCTAATACCTTATGCTTCTCGTTCAGCTTAACTCATACTTCCAATGCTAGCACTTTTCTAAGAACATGCTATAAAACTAAATTCAAAAATACAGGCGAGAGGGCATCGCCTTGTTTTATTCCCATGACTACTGGGAACTCTTTTTCTATACGCACCTGAATGCTGTTCTCCTAGTAGCCTCCTCTTTCAGGTCGACCAGTTTACTAGGGATCCCAAAGTTCCTTAAGAACGCGAATAGTACACTTCGGTCGGTGTTGTAAGCCATAGCAAATTCAACAAATAGTGTGTGGATAGACTGCAATGTGCATACTCCCATCTCTTCTCCATGAGCTGCTTCGAAAGGAAAATTTAGTCAATCGTGCTACGATCAGATCGGAAGCCGTACTGGTAGTCCCCGAAGATTTTTTCTGCATACGGTTCCAATCTTTTTAGTAAGACATAATATGAAAGTATCTTGTAAGCTGTGGGTAGCAGCACTATTCCTCAGTAGTTCGAGCACTTATTCTTGGAGCCTTTTTTGTGGACAGCGCATATGATCCTGTATTCAATTCAAGCGGTTGTTGTTTAAGATTTTAAGAATTAGCACATATAATTGAGATTGAATTACATCTCTGCTCTACTTCTAGAGTTCTGACGCCAATCTGTCTACGCTCGGAACTTGCTTGTTCTTTAATATCAGTATGGCTGCTCGACTTCGTTTAGATTTGGAGGCTCTACGCGTCAAAATTATGACTAGGTATGTGATCACTGGGCTCAGTTATTTGAGGAGAGTTAAGCAGTACTACTATGTTCTGTGAAAATCCGTTATTTCCTTTTTTCTTCCACTATTTTTCATACAACAACAAGAGAAAGTGGCAGAACCAACCGCCACTTTTTCTTGTTGATTTTCTTTTTAAGACCTACAATTTAACTGCAGCTTCATTGACTGAATAAACTGTCACATTGTGTACACTTTCTCGAATAAAAAAAAAATTACCATAATTTCAAAAATACATGACTTAGATTTTTTTAGATTTTTCTAATAACTAGTATGACCTTACCTATTAGAAGGTTTCGGCTTGAAGTCGACTTTTGGGACAACCTGTATTACATACTACCACCACAAAAACCATCTATTTCTGGAAATATTTATACATATAGTTAAACAAATTATCTAGATTTTCATTGTAATAAAGGAAACCTTATAATAATAAAATACCAGATTTTTAATACACCAATCTCATATATGACGTAAGTAATTGCAGTTTATCAAACCTTTTTACGACCGATTACACGCTTTTGACCATAACCCAAGCATAGGATCTTGACCTCACGCTCTAAGAAACTATTACATATTTCTTACTGCATCCAATAACAAAATAATCAACTACAGAATGCACTAATGCTTATTTCGGTGTTGGTGGACTATTTACGCGTAGTTGGGATCCAGTCGTAAGGTGGATTCCAGCGCTGGTTTAAATTCTATGTCGATTACAGAATTTTATATTTTGTGGCTATCCAATTGGCTCCTCATATAGAAATATTATTGTGCTTATTTTATACAAGAACTATAAAATTATCATTTAACAAAAATATCTAGCAGCTGTTCTAGTAATAATATATCTATACCTATATTATTAAATGTAAATAATATTTTTTACTATATTAGGAACGCGTAAGTTTCGCTGTTTTGATGGATAACAGATTGAGCAAAAATCTCCAAAAATGGCTAAACCCATATGGATGGAATTTTGGAACGTACATAGATTATGACTTGTAATAGCACATAGAATAATTTTTATTCCGGAAAAATTAGTTTTTCCTGTAGGATTCACCAAACATTTTATGATCGATTGGGTTGTATGGTACAGCTAGTAGTAATTAAATTTAAACATAATGAAATTTTAGTAACCAACTTGTAATTAATTCAATGTATCATTTGAGATATTTATTATTATTATTATATATTTGTGTAGGACCAAATGCGTCCAATAATAACATCAATAATTTTGTAGAACCCATGAATGCTTATTTCAGTGTCAGTGCACCATTTACATTTAGTTCTAGTTGTAGAATAAATTCCAGCACTGGTTATAATCCTATGACAATCACAGGACATATATCTAAATATTAATATGTACAGGAAAAACTTTTTATCTATTTTTAAGAGCGTGTATTCGAGTCGCAACGAAAACTTCATATTTTTAATTTTTTTTCCAGCGCAGTATCGTAACAATGTGAGCAGATTATTCGAAGAATATTACACTTTTTGCAAGATTAAGTCTTAAATAATCGATGTACCGCAGGTTCGAAATATGATCGACAAACGATTACGTGCGAAAATTTATATTGTTTTTTTTTTAAATAATTCGTCTAAATAATTGAGTTCATATATCAGACTTTGTACTTTTACAATATTATTTTTTTATATCTAACAATAATATTATTTTCGTTATTTGGCTCTGTGTTGCACTTGAGGACCATATATTCTGTTAGAGAAATGCATAAAATAAAATATTTTGGCACATTACAATGGTTGGTTGTATTCGTCCTGAAAGATAACTCTGACGCCTATTTTCGCAAAACGCTATGAAGGGCTTGTCTTCGTTTTAAAAAAAAGTTATCAAAATTTGTATTCTTGCTCTTAGTGCACCAAATCAAGACTTAATCTTGCAAAAACTGTAATATGCTTCTTTTTTTATGTTACAAGATAGCAAACAAGCAGATGTGTCTCCTGATGGAAAGAGTCAACCATCGCTTATAGGCACCAAAGGTGTTAATGGTGCGTTGCTATCTTGTGGCGAAGTCTAATGCCACATGCATAAGTTAACCGGCTACCTTACCCTCCAAACCGGAACACGACAGCGACAAGCACTGACGCTATTGCGGCAGGAATAGGCAAGGCGGTGGTACCAGACCCGGGCGAATCTTCTCACATTATCCAGAGCAGTATCTCTGGAAAATACATGAAAAAATGAAGTTTTCGTTGCAAATCGAATACACGCTCTTAAGATAGTTCCGCAAACGATGGAGGGCGAAATTTGGCACAGTTAATGCTTACATTGCGTAAAACTGCATAAATCTAATATTTTTAAATAACGTACATTAGACATACATTATATAATAAAAAAATAAAAATAAACATTAACACACCACATTCCTGTAACATACGTGATAACATAGACACACATATATATATATATACATTATATAATAAAAAATTAAAAATAAACATTAACACACACTACATTCCTGTAACATTAATGATAAGATAGACACACACATAGTATTTTCTGTGCGGCTAAAGTCAAAGAAGTTTATGATAACCTAGCAATTAAATTGAATATTTTTATTGAATTAGTTTTAGCTCCATTTTACAACGTCTATAAAACATTTCAAGATATGCAAACAAGCAGATAGATATCCTGATGGAAAGAGAAATCATCATCTGTAAACGACAAAGATAATAATGGTGCGTTGCTATCCGTGTAGCGGGATGGTAATGCCAAAAATCCATCCATATTTTCAAACATCCAAACTATCGCTTTTATAATATTATAGAGATAGAGATATTATTACTAGGACAGCTGATATAAATTTTGATAAATGTTTTTATAGTCCTGTATATAGTATATCGCTCCGCTGGTCGTGTGTTTAGCGAACCAAACTACAAATCAAAGGGGCTCGAGTTCGTTTCCCGACAGGGAAAAACATTGGTGTGATTAGCATAGATGTTTGTATTTCTGGGTTTTTTATGTATGTAAAAGTATTTATATATGTATTTCTATGTATTAGTATCGTTGACTAACACCCATAACACAAGCAAATAATTTGCTTACTTTGGGGTTAGATCGATTTGTGTAATCTGTCCAGCATTATTATTATCATTATTATTTTGTTAAAAGTTTTATACCAATAAAATAGCAACAAAAGCAGTTTTAGATATTGAGCCGAATAAATAGCCACAAAATTTAACATTCTGTAATAGAAGTAGAATTAAAGCCAGCGCTGGAATCCACCTTATAACTGGATTCTAACTACGTGTAAATGGTTATTGCTTGCTTATTTCAGTGTTAAAAATCAACACTGAAATAAGCATTAGTGTATTCTATAATTGATTTTTGTTATTGAATGCAGTGAGTATTAACTATAATAGTCACAAAAAATACCTATTACCACCTCAAGAACCATCTACTTGTACATTTTTATTTGAATTGTGAATATACCAGTCTCATACGTGACAAGTTTATAGAAATTGATATTTGCTGTTTATTATACATTTTTACGATCGATTACACGCTTTTAAACATAAAACTGTTTATAGTTATTAATACATGCAATAAAAATAATAATACAATAGAATGCACTTTTAAGCTTGTTTTAGTATATATCTTCTACTTATATTTAGTTGGGACCCAGTTGTAAATTTATTTATTTTTATTATTTTATTTATTAATTTAACTCTTTATGTACAAAAACAAAATATTAACTAACAATAAATGCATAAAATACTATACATAGGTCTGCTTATCTCTTTAAGAGATCCCTTCCAGCAAAACCTGTACAAGAATAGGTGCTGTAGAAAGATTATTACAAAGCAGGTAAGCGTATATTAGAGTTTATCACATACAAGCACAAGTTCATGCAAATAATATATATGTATGAATACAAAAAAAAGGACTAAACTGATTAATTAATTTAATCATCCATAGGTACATCACAGCGAAAAATCTACAGACAAAAATAATTGAGCTAGGTAGTTAAGGCAAATAAACAAAAAAATTATATACATATATAAAAAACATTAACTGTCAGAAAGATAATGTTCTTTAATTCTACGTTTAAAACAACCCACAGTCTCACAATCTTGAATATTATTTGGGAGCTCGTTCCAAAGTTTAGCTGCCAAAACTGTATTAGCATTCCCATAGAAATTTGTATTACATGCAGGAACAAAGAAATATTTAATATTGGTACATTGGCGAACTGGTCGATTTACTAGGGGGAGCTAAATTGAAACGCTCACGCAGATAAGGAGGGGAAAATTTTTTAAGCGTATTATATAGTAAAGTTAGTCTGTGAGCATTCCTGCGGAGATGAATAGAAAGCCACTTTAACTGAGAACGAAAATTAGAAATGTAGTCGTATTTCCGTAAACCATAAATAAACTTGATACGAAGGTTCTGAAGGCGTTCAAGTTTTATCATCAGCTCCTCTGTGATATCAGATGTATGATCAGATGTAGCAGACATCAGCGTAATCTAAGAGTGGGAGAAGTAAGGACTGGGAAAATGAAATTTTAGTATTAAAAGCAAGTTTTGCAGTCTTTTTAACGAATGAAGCGAGTATTGAAAGTTTTTACTTACTTCATTTATGTGGTCTGTCCATGTTAATAATAATAAGACCTAGATTTTTTTACCTCATTAGTAAATGGAATGGGAATATCATTATATTTGACTTGTTTTATAGTAGTAAAATTTATTGCAAGTTGTGTAATTAATTTTCTCTTCCTTGAACTTTTTTTATATCACAGGATAACAAACAAGCAGATTGCTGTCCTGATAAAAACACTATCAGCACTTCGCTTACATGTCCAACCCGAAGCCAGTTCGGGTTACCGGAAACAAATTCGCATACTACCGAGGTATTTAATAAACTACTTTTACTAGGTTGTAGAGTTTTCCATTGTCTTGCCCGGGTCTGGTACCACCGCCTTAACTTTTTCTGCCACAATAGCGTCCGAGCTCGTCATTGTCGTGTTCTGGTTTGGAGGGTAAGTTAGCCGGTAAAGTTATGCATGTGGCACTAGACCACACCACAAGATAGAAACGCACCATTGACATCTTTGGTGTCTATAGGCGATGGATAACTCTTTCCATCACGAGACCCATCTGCTTGTTTGCTATCTTATGTAATTAAAAAAACTTAATATTATAATAAACAACTAAAGATTTTCTTGAATTTATAACCATTTATATTTATTGATACGGTGTTGTTTGCCTTACCCATGTACGGCTAAACTTTACTTAATTGCTATCATCTAAAAGCCATGTGTTTATATATATATATGGTTTGAAGTATAAATATGGTTTGAAGAAAAGATAGCCGCCCCAATGAAGGTTTATTATGTCAGGTATATGTTATAATAAACCTTTAAAATTCAATGAATAATGAAGGTTTATTATGTCAGGTATATGTCAATTGCTCGGCAGTTATCCTTTTGACGTTGTAGATAACTACAAACATAGTATTGTATACTCTTTGACTACAAATAGCTGAGTTTTATAAAATACTCCATTTTCTGCCGTATATTTCACGGGAGATTGTTGATACATAAATATATTTAACTTATGCACACAACTGGTGATTTTCAGTATTCTATAACCAGACTTAAAATATAGTTTACGTTTAATTTATACAAAACTTTTGTCAATCTATGAAGCATATGGTTTTTTATATAAATCCAGGTGTCAAAAATAAGAGGGAACTAAAATAATCGTATTAATAAGAATTCCTCGAAAAAACTATACAGTCACGATAAGCGCTAATTCTATCGAGGTAGAAAAACTTGGGGTGGTACCAAACTTGTGCAAGACATCAGAAACCTACTACCTAGTAGTCACGATAACAGTGACACGCCAATTACCTTTTTCGGTCTACCTGGTGGGAAAAGAGCCCTGGTTAATACGGGGAAAAATAATATCTGGTTTAAAATGCACAAATATATGTTCAAATTGACGTGGTTCTGAAAATGCGCCAACGTGGAAGACAAAACCTACGACGAAGTTAATGATTCAGATGAAATTATGGATGGAGAAAATATTGGAGGCGAAGACGATAGTGTTGAAGATTTCGAAGATCTACTACAATAAAAAACAATAATTGAATCTTAAGATGAAGAAATGCCATCAAAGAGGCAAAACTAATGGATAAGTAATGGATATGATTATGATTGACGATTAAATATTGGTAAATAAAAAGGTCTAAGTGTTTTATTAATATGAATTAAGTATATTTCAAATAAAGTAGATTTTCTATGACATATATGTAATTAGAATTAAATGTGTTTTCTTCAGTTTTTGACAAAAAGACCATAGTTTTTTTTTAAATTTATCGATGTGAAGTGGGAACTTACAGTTTTCGAGTAATCAAAGTGTAAATTTTAATAAATAATTTAACATTGTGATGAAAAAATAATTTTCAACTCCGAGTTTTTTCATTATTTTCCATTTTGTGCGAAAATTTTCCATAGTATTGTAAAAAAGTATCTTTACGCCCGTATCCCCGAGGACGTACACAGAGGTATAACAAGGCACTTATTTAATCCCGGGCAAAGTAGTTTTTTATCAGGAAAATGAAAAAAGACACATTTTGAACTGCCCAGGAACCGAGCCCGGGACCTCATGTGGTCAACATCGATACCGGACAACTAGACCACGGAGGCGATTCATAATATGCATAAAAAGTACATAAAATTAATAAAAATAAACATAACATACACTACATTTATATGACATACATGATATTTAACACACATATATACTATTATTTTCCCGGTTAGAGTGTGTTATAAACAAAAAAAAATATTGTTTAATCAATGGTAAAGTGGAATCATACAATTGTGGCCGAATAACTAGGAGTCGAATACCCGAGACCGATCGCTAGGAATTATGATTTGACGGAGTGATGTTTGAAAAGCAACGCATTGAAGGGTTGAAAACTTGTTGCTTACAAATAAAGTAGTGTGTGTGTGTATCTCAAATAATAAAACTCAAATAATGCTTAAAGTTTTAATGCCCGATATATCAAGGCCTTAATCGCCTAAGGAGCTGATAATTTATAGTAAAAGAATATAAAATATCCACGGAGTAAGTCCCAGACAAAACTCGCATAAGGCAATTATAACATTGTCACGTAAGAAGGTGTTTCCAAAAGTAGTTTCAAAGCGGCGATTGTAAATCACTCAGCTGGGTCATTGTCTTTTAAACACATATAGATTCTTCACTCACTTGAATTAGCTGTAAAATCTTTGCACAGTAGATAGTCTAGAAGCCTCTAATGAAAAAAGACACATTTTGAACTGCCCAGGAACCGAGTCCGGGACCTCATGTGGTCAACATCGATACCGGACAACTAGACCACGGAGGCGATTCATAATATGCATAAGAAATACATAAAATTAATAAAAATAAACATAACATACACTACATTTATATGACATACATGATATTTAACACACATATATACTATTATTTTCCCGGTTAGAGTGTGTTATAAACAAAAAAAATATTGTTTAATCAATGGTAAAGTGGAATCATACGATTGTGGTCGAATAACTAGGAGTCGACTACCCGAGACCGATTGCTAGGAGTTATGATTACCTTGAATACTTATTAAATCATTTAATCCCTCCCTATGAAGAATAGACCATCTGCCGTTCTGCCAGGCACTTTGTAAGCTACAAACGATTAGTAATGCGCGTCACTATAATCGTAGCTATTAGGTGGTAGATATTCGTATTTTCTCGCCGAGTCTGACACCACCGCCTTTTCTATTTCTGCTGCAATTACCATCAGTGCTTGTCATTGTCGTTTTCCGGTTTGGTTTTGGAACACTGTGTTTATTAGTATTTGTGTGGCATGTGATCCTAACTTTCAAGCATTAGCATAGCAGCAGCAACCTTTAATGGTATGGCGGTGTAACAAGCCAATGCCGATGCTACGAATGAGGAAGAGTTTGCAATGTTGTAAAAATAATGATCGTATATACAAAATAAAGAAACTGTTAACTTCCATAACCAATGTAATTCAAATATCTATTGAACTTTATTTGTGCAGTCATTAGCGCCAAGTCTATGTTTATTAAGTTACGGCGTCAGTCAGTTGCAAATATTCTTGTCTTACACACCGATTGCCAACTAAGGAATTTGCACATTCTGAGACCACTATTCATATAAACTATACGTATAATAAAATCGTAGGAAAGTCAAAACTGTACATTGAATATTTTTTTAAAGAATACTTGGGGCGTGATCTACAATCGATATCGAAGCCAAAAATATAGTTTTTAGAATTTTTGTCTATTTGTCTGTTTGTCTGTATGTATGTCCGGGGTAAACTCAAAAAGCACTGCATGGATTTACTTTAAATTTTGCATGAATATTACTAATAGGTCGGGTCAACATATAGGCTACATATTATCACGCTATCATTTACGGGGGAGGAGCAGTGCGGAGTAAACGAAGTCCGCGCGGACGAAGTTGCTGGCAATAGCTAGTCAATAAATAAGTTATTTATACTATAGATATGTTTAAGCACCGTTATATTTCGCTGATTGTTTTAGTGAAAAGGAGATGGATCAGATCGGCAAGTGTTATAACAATATAGCATCAGCTGAAATTATCAAATTGATTTAATCTATATTAATTAATATTTATATTAATATTATAAATGCGAAAGTTTGGATGTTTGGGTGGATGGATGTTTGAATGGATGTTTGTTACTTTATCATGCCTAAACTACTAGAAATATTTGGATGAAATTTGGCACACTAGTAGATGAGCTGTAATAGCACACTGGCTTCTTTTCATTCCGGAAAAGTTGTGTGGTCCCGCGAGGTTCGCCATAAACTGTTATAATGCAGCTGGCTGCATGTCGCAACTAGTATATAATAAGTCCGCCCCGTTGGTCGAGTAGTTAGCGAACTTAACTACAAATCAATGGGGCTCGGGTTCGATTCTCTAGAATCAGTGAATTCGTATTTTTCCTCTTTTCCTGTTAAATTAAAGTCAATAACTACTTTTTTTAAAATTTTTTTGACCGCCCCGTTAGTCGAGTGGTTAACGACTCTGATTACGCAACCGTCGGGGCTCGGGTTCGATCCCCGACGGGGACAAGCATTTGTGTGATGAGCATAAATATTTGAATTCCCGGGTTTGGGTGTTTATTACATATATTCTAGTATTTATATATGTCTTTCTATGTATTAGTATCGTTGACTAACACCCATAACACAAGCAAATAATTTGCTTACTTTAGGGTTAGATCAGTAAGTGTAATTTGTCTCCTTATTTATATTTATTTATTGCTTCTTGAAAAATCCTAAATCTATCTACCAAATATTTTATCCTTCTTTAGTTAACCTTTTTTTACATATAAAATCTAAAACTAATTCTTTTCCCCGTGTTGGTTCCGGGCTCCTGTGTAGAATAGACCAACTGCCGTTCTGTCAGGCAGGTCGTAAAAGGCGACCGATTGGCTATACGAGTCACTACTTTCGTGGCTACTAAGTGGTAGAGTTCTGCGTTGTCTCGCCCCGGTCTGGTACCACCGCCTTACCTATTACTTCCGCAATAGCATCAGTGCTTCTCACTGTCGTGTTTTGGTTTGGAGGGTAAGGTAGCCGGTAAACTTATGCATATGGCATTAGACCTCGCCACAAGATAGCAACGCACCTTTAACGTCTTTGGTGTGTACTGTGTATAGGCGATGGTTGACTCTTTCCATCAGGAGACCCATCTGCTTGTTTGCTATCTTATGGTATAAAAAACAACTAATTTTGATAAAGATTAGGAGATCTTTTAGTAATAAATAGTTTAAAATATCCACTTATAAGTTTTAGCCGATACAAAGTCATTTTCGGATATTGAACAATATTTTTCGTTAAAAAACATTCAATTTGATTAATTTAGCAATGTTTTTTTAGTAACTTTCGGCTGCCAGTACGCTTATTTTTTTATTTTTCAACTTTCCACTACGTATGTAGATAAGAAAGTTACTGATTTCACTCCGATTTTCGAAAATCGAGCTTTCATCAGATCTCCACGTTTTGAGGTCCTAGGAATCTTTTCCGGCTATTTTCACGATGATGTCAGTATGTCTGTATGTTTGTGTGTGTGTGTGTGTATGCATGTATGTAAACATCTCATAACTTTTGAACAGCTGGACAAATCGAAACGCGGTTAATGGCATTCGATTGGATTCTGCTCAACTTAGATTTCCTGAAAATTTGAACCGATTCGGTCCAGGAGATTTTGAGAAATTTTGAAATTTCACCAAAAAAAAATTTTGACGAAACAGTATTTTTTAATATAACTTCCGGATCTAAACTAATCAGAAAACTACGTCTAATATATAAATTGTATCAAAATCGTTTTATCCGTTTGGGAGTAATCGTTGACGAAAAATTTTGAGCAAAAGTGTTTTTTCGAAATAGCTTAGAAATTTTTGAACCAATCATTTTTTGGTGTTCTACGATAGTTCAGTACTAAAAAAACTACGTCAAATGACGTTTCAAAAATCAAAATCGAATATAATTCTCAAAACGTATAGCTTTTCAAATATTAAATATATGTTGTTTTTAGCAAACTTACTTAATTTTTTTTAAATAATTTTCAAGTTATTTCACCGATTGACTTAAGAGGCTAGTCCCCGACCGTGGGAATTTAAAATTGAACACACACATCCATATATTTCACTAATCATATACGTCGACCATGCGTCACACTAAGGCCCGCACTAGGCCTAGAAATTGTGTATTCATTGCGGATTTTCTTCTGCGACATACGTAATGACACTTACAAAAACCGCAATGACTATATTTTTCATTAATTTGGCAAAAGTCAAGGTGGAGCCATAGTGAACGCGTTCTACGTGTAGTAATAGATTATGTTATTCACAACTGATTGATAACGTATAATTTTGATTAAACTGCGATTAAGTACTAATACTTAATTACTTAAATAATTAATACTTAGAATATAATACCAGTAAATGGTACGTAAATTAAATGTATATTAAAAGCGACCAAAAGTATTAAATTTTTTTAATGTATCACAAAATTAATCAAATCGGAACCGATCTTCTCAAAGGAATCATAGTAATTTACGTATCTATATATGTACATACATTCAGTAACATAAAAGTACAGAGTCTTACAACACGACTTATTTGTAGTTTAATTTAAGTTTTTATTTAATGTGGGTGAAGCGATTGGTGACCGCTCTGTTATTCAAATAGTTAACAACCCTGACTACGCAATCATTGGGGCTCAGGTTTGATTTCCCACAGGGTCAGGCATTCATATATTGAGGACAGTGTTTGAATTTCTGGGTTTGGGTGTTTAATAAACATATTTGAGTGTTTATATATGTATTTCTATGTATTCATATCATTGAGTAACACTCACATAATTAGCAAATAAATTGCTAACTTTGGGGTTAGGTAAATTTGTGTAATTTATATACCGATATTATTTTTATTATTCTGATATAAAGTTTGTTTGTAATTAAATAATCCATCCAAGCGGCACCTATGCTTATAGGTATTTCATAATTAAAATAAAATAAAATTTACCTCGGAATGTTGATCGATTTTATGTTTACTAGGACTCACCAGTTAGTCATTCAGTATAACAGGTGGTTTCTCTCATCGCCCCATTTGCCAACTTTAATAGGTCCATTATTGAAAATTTGACTTAATCGAACAAGGGAGCTCATGCTCTGAGTTGAACACTGTAACTAGTAGATTAATGCGGAACTCATGCTTTCATTATTTACACCATTTCAAATTATTAACAATATTTTCAACAATATTCTTCAAAAAATGCTGTGGGTTTGTAAATTTATTAAATCTTGATTAACATTGCAATTTTTCTAAGTATTGGCGGATAAATTTTGAAGTATCATTATTATTCAATATTATGCTACTGTTACGCTTGCACGAATATGTAGGGGAAAATTGGATGAAGTCATATAAGTATAGTGACTGCATATTTTTGGTTCACTTTTTTAAGCAACTTTTAAAATTTCTCTTTTAAATACAAGGCTATGTGAACAAAAAAAAAATACTTTGCTAATATAATACAGCGACATAGTAGAAAATATTAAAAATATTTTGAAATTCCCAATACGTATATAGATAGAAATTACTCATTTTGCCCAGTTTTCAAAAATCGAGTTTTCACTAGATCTTCGCGGTTTAAGATGCCGTCAGTGTGTCTATGTATGTATGTGTGTGCAAACATCACACTACTTTTGAACGGCTTGACCTATCGAAACGAGGTTGATGGCATTCAACTGGATTTCAATCAACTTAGGCTTCCTGAAAATTTGAACCAATTTGATTCAGGAAATTTTGAGAAATTTGGAATAAATCTCAAAAAAAATTTTGACAAAATAACATTTTTTTAAAATAACTTCTAGGTTAATGTACCGACTGTATACAAAATCTAATCAGCTCTTTTCCTCAAAAAACTGCGTCCCTTCTATAAATTGAACTAATAATTTTTGGACCTTTTACAATAATTTAGTACGTGAAAAACTACGTCAAATACCATTTCAAATATTGAACCAAGTTTCCAAAAGTTACTGCTTTACAAATATTAATGTTTTGTTGTTTACAAGAAAATCATTTCATATTTGTAAAATAAATTTCAGACTAATTTCAGACCTAAACAGCTCTTTTACTTAAAAAACTTTGTCTAAAACTGTAACTTGGATAAAATCGACTAATTCGTTCGGGATTCATCAATAGCAAATTTTTTTTAACAAACTTTTTTTTAATATTTCTTTGTCGTTTTCAGCCAATTGATTTTGTAGGTAGTAAAACACTTTAGGCTCTAAATTGCATTCAATCGCATTCAAAAGCTTAAAGTCGACCATCATTTTGAATAAAAAAATTGAAATACTGTCAATTTTATAAACTGTTATTTTTTTAACTCTTCGAGCTTAAAGTCTCAATTTAGCAGAAAGTTTCATGGATGGCCTGCGGAGTTAACCAATTTACAATTTTTTATGAATATAGGAATTCGAATATTACATATGACTCTACAAATACTATAAATATTTTGCACGCCTCTTAACTCAAAGCATTTGAAGTAGTGTTTCACTTCCAATTTGTCAAAATCAAGCACTTTAGTAAATTTAAAATGATTCTATGACCACCAATTTTCATTTATACTGTTACGTGCATTGGGTTCGTAATTTTAAGAAAACGCCACCTATATTAAATCGTGTATTTACAACACTAAGGTACAATACACTACGATGAAATACGTAAATACACTGATAAGCTAACGTAAATACACTATACACACTGGTCACACTCGCTGTACTAACAACAAACTTAACCGCCTACGCTGTATCTCTAAAACACTTCTTATTCACTGTATTACACACTGGTTACTTCCCTTCACACTGGTTGCAAGATTATTCGCAACAATACTGTGACAGGAGTCGACCTAAATTAAGAAAACACTAATTAATTTATTTATATTCATTAAAAATTATTTTATGTAGTTATTTCCACAGAACATATTTCGAAACAAAACAGTTTGAAAAAATATTTAGATATACGTGTTCATTTATTGTATAGGGATCACGATAACTATCAAAAATACGGACGGTCTCGCGACCGGGTTTTTCATTATTTCTAGAATTTCATACTCTTTCACTTGCTTCGTATTTTATGTCAATTTAATAGCGTGTTTTTTTATAACAATAAATATTAACAATTTTTTTTCTGTATTTCTTATTCGTAAGATAGCAACAACGTGATGGCTCTCCTGATGGAAAAAGAAACCATCGCCTATAGACACCAAAGATGTTCATGGTGCCATCCGTTTTTGTCCGTGTTGCAGAATGACAATGCCACACAGATAGGTCTACCGACTACCTTACCCTCTAAACCGGAACACGACAATGACAAACATTGACGCTATTGCGGCAGGAATGTGTAAGGCGGTGGTACCAAACACCCGTGTGAGACATTGTGGAAATCTACCAAGCTATGACATGTTTGTTGCAAAATATACTTTATTTTGTTAAAATAAAAAATCTTTAGAAAGTCTTCCCTTGTGTTGGTCCCGGGCTCCTTTGAAGAATAGGCCAACTATCGTTCTACCAGGCAGGTCGTAAAAGGCGACCGATTGGCTATAAGAGTCACTACCATCGTAGCTACTAGATGATAGATTTCTACATTGTCTCGCCCGGGTCTGGTTCTACGGCCTTACCTATTCCTGCCGTAATAGCGTCAATGTTTGTCACTGTCGTGTTCCGGTTTAGAGGGTAAGGTAGTCGGTAGACCTATCCGTGTGTAGGGTAAGGTAGCTGGTTAACTTATGCATGTGGCATTAGACCTCGCCACAAGAAAGCAACGCACCATTAACACCTATGGTATCTATAGGCGATGGTTGACTCCATCAGGAGACCCATCTGCTTGTTTGCAATCTTATGATATATATTAAAAAAGTAAATTGTTGCTTACTACTGGCTTAATTTTATAAAAATTATTATCGTGAATAAAGTTTTTCATAATAATTAAAAATATTTTCATAATAATACTATTATGAGAGTTTAAGTAAGCATAAGCGATTGATTACACTCGCAACCCACCCTGATGGAATATTTACGTCAGAAAATCATTTTAAATTGACGTGGTTTCGCCTTTGACTCTGGGGGGCTACTGAAATTTTTGATGGACGTTTTTAAAAATTCGTTTTGACATTTTACCGATTAAATTCTTCATATAAATTTGTATGGAAGATGGTGGATAAAAATATTATGCATCTTTGTATTAAAATTACTTTTTTATAAGGTCGTTTAATAAAAAACAAAGACGATGAAAGTGGAATATAGTTCTTTATTAAAAAATAATTCTAAAAATTTTTAAAATTGTTGGCCAAGAAATACTTTAATTTTTGCAAACGGAAAAGGTCGATTTTTAGGTTTTGGGTGAAGTTTACGATTTTTTTTTCTACAAAACTAAGGAATATTTTGAAAATATCTCTGAGTGAAACTGTTAACAGTTTCATAAAGATTATCACCGAATTTTTCTAGAAAGCAATTCCGTATATTCATTAAGGAATTTTGAAAACCGCAACACTCGTTTTAGCAGTTTTTAGGGAATGGGGCCTTAAAAATCTTATCAGCTTTTCTCCTTTTAAAACTGCGTTAAATACCGTTAATTTAATCAAAACCGGTCAATTTGTTTGTGATGTATCAATGAAGAAAATTAAAATTAAAATGTTCATGTCATCATCGAAAATTTTCAATCTATCGATTATTTAGCTGAAGCAATATTTTAGGTCTCAAAAATTTAGTTGAATGCCATCATCGTTTTCAAATATCAGCTTTTCAAAGCTTTTCAAAAATATATGCATTTTCAAAAACATGGGCAGTATACTACTGCCATTTTTAACAAAATAGATGTTTGAATTGAAAAATCTATGCTTACATTTTTTACTCTTTTGAGCTAAAAATACCTTAATTTATTGGGAAGTTTCAGGGATGGCCCGTAGGGTCAACCGTTTACACATTTTTTTAACCTGAACTAGTCAGGCAAAACCCAAAATTAAATGGTTAAATGGTCCAGTTTTGGTATAAACAGAAGGAGTCCTGTGTTTGAAACCCGCTTCGAGGAATATAGTGAGTGTCCGCGTTTCTAAAAAGCAGCGGCAGCGTTTCTAAAACAAAGCGGTAGCAGTCCAAAAAATGTTATGACCTATTATCGCTGACTTATTGTGGTTACACACTTGCACCTCTGCTTATTATTTTCGAGATTTGGGCTTAACAGTAATTTTCAATCTAATCTTAACAACATCTGACTGGAATCAACTTCAATATCTCTCCACAGAGAAGTAGTATGTTGAATTTTATATTAATTAGGAAACCTATAATTAATTATTATACCCCAACAGCAATTTAATCTAAAAATAACAAAAACCTTCTTCTAATACAACTGGGATGAAATTATATTGCTTATATCATAATATAATACGAATCTAATGACATCTCTCGAATCTATCAAGCCACTTAGGCTACAGAATATAATCTATATATATATAAAAATCAATACCACTTTTCGTTGTAGTTTTATAATTCAAGAACGGGCTTACCTATCCAAACCAAATGTTTAGGTTTTATTTGGACTATTTAGTAAGTAGATGGTTTATGTGAAGTTTGCACAAAATCGGTAGAGCGGTTTTTCATTTATCACATTTTTTGTAACAAATGAATTCAATAAATGGAGATACGTAGCGAAGCACGTAACGGGCCGCTAGTATATACATACAATCATACATACACTCGAAAAACACAATCTTAATAGGTAACAAATTAAGTGTTATAGTGACAATATTTTATTTTCAACTCTATTGTTTTTGGTAGCTTTATGGTCAATAACCCTGATGATATCGTGATAATGAAGTAGGTGGTTTGCAAATAAACCGTCACTTTAGTTTTCTTATAGGTAAGGTAGGTGATATTTATTTTTACGCATGCCATTTGGTTAAATCCAAATGGCACGCGTAAAAATAAATATCATCACGTTAGTTTTCTTGTAAGGTGGTCAAGCTTAGATATCAATTTGTGAACTAGGTGGTAGAGTTCTGCATCGTCTCGTTCGGGTCTAGTATCACCGTCTTACTTATTCCTGCCATAATAGCGAAAGTTCTTGTCATTATCGTGTTCCGAGTGTGAGAGAAAAGTAGCCGGTAAATTTATACATCTGGCAAAAAGAATCCGCCACATCATAATATATTTGGTGTCTATAGGTGATGGTTGTCTCTTTCCATCAAGAGAACCATCTGCTTGTTTTTTATCATATGATATGAAAAAAATGGTACTACTTTAGAGCTTTCGAGAACTTACTTATTCCTCAAAGACTAGCAATGCACCTGTAATGCCCCTGTATCATATATATCCATATATAATACATAGGTTCCGTCCCGTTCATCTTCCGCGTAAACGATAAAAACTAAATTCAAATAACTTTGTTGTTCGTATTTATTTTCAATATTTATAAGCTGTGCCTCGATACCTCTAATATTTGCTGATTAAATTTCCGGGTCGTATCATGATTCAACTCGTGATGTTAAGTGAAATATGAAAGGTTAACATTAATTAATTGTATTTGAAATTTGAACAAACGCACAATCATTTAAGCATGCTTGCAAATAAATTGTGTGAAGAATAGTTTAAATATTAATGCCAAGGATTTCAAAAGAAGTAAAGTTCGAAACCTGAAACCTAATAAAAATATCAAATTGAGTGTATTCTGCCTTGGTGGTTTTGGTTGTAAATAGTTTTAATACCAAATCCGGCACAAGTACACGCTTAAAACAAGATGGTCGTCGCTGATCTTGACGATGAAAATATCTGATTCGCTCCGCGCCTAACACAGAGACCAATGCGTCTATTCTATTCATGAATAGTCAAAATACCTAGGACCTATCCAATTAAGCCTCGGTTCGAACGCATAGGTGATAACCTTTATAGAGCTAACTCTTAACTTTGGCTAGGGTTGCCACTTCTTAATTTTAAGGTAATTAAGTAGCATCAATAATACGGGTTTTCGATTTGTTACGACATAACGAAAGCAGCATTATTTTATGACATGACAGAATTTGTAAAAATACTTGTACATTATTTATGCCGTGTTTAACTTTACTGATTACGGGTTTCAAAATTTTTGTAGCGCGAAAAATAGGGTAATTCTTAAAATATGAGGCATTCGGCAACCCTAACTTTGGCTGAGCTCTTTGTAAATACACTCCAATCACTTTTTTGATGTCAAGCTGCAGCCCGGAAAATAGTTATAACTAAAACATAGATGCCTAATTGGAAAAACCAACTGATATTTATAGTTTGCACAAGTCCACTTCAGAGACTATGTCAATTTAAAGTCAATCAATACCGCAAAAGAACATATTCGACTTCAAAAACATAATTTAGTATTTGTGATGCGTAGTCAGATAACAATATTTAATTTGATGTTTGCCACTTTTTGTCTCCGAGGGAAAATATCACATGGTAAGCAGAAATCAGCTTCAAACTTACAATTAAAAAAACATTACTTTTATACTATACTGTGCGAATATATCTGTCATTGACGTTAAGTAGGTTAAATGTTCATAATATGGAAGAATAAAAAAAGGCTCTTCTTTGTTCACATTATTATGATAGGCAACTTCGGAACCCTACATTGTGCGTGGCCCAACATACACTTTAACTTAAATCGCTGAACTGATTTTGATGAAATTTGGCAAAGAGAAACTTGAAGACCCGAATTCGAAAGTAACGTAGCGTTTGTGCTAGAGTCCACTATAAATATACATAAATGTTTGTTATAAAACAGTATAAATGTATATTTAAAAAAATATTGCAGTAATATGAATTTTTACTAGTCACCGATGACGAAGAGTGTGAAACTTCCCTAATATAGTCTCTAAAAGAGCAAGTTAACTACTAACGCCGAGTTCTTATAATCAATAACTCGTTATTCGTAGCAACAATCACTAATTTTATTGTGGCAAAAAGACAAAACGTTGCAGAACTCTATAAACTTGTATTCACAACAGTAGAAGCAGTAAAGAATTTGGGCCTTCGTTTACCGTTCACCGTTCGTTAACAAACTGCTTGGCTGGAAACAAATTATGTTATAACTTATAATTTATGAATTTATTCATTTTGTTTACCAATTCTTATTAATATATTAATTAGAATTGTGAAACAGAAGCATCTAATTTAAAAGTATATTTAAAATTATCTATTCTTATAAGATATGTCACAATAGTTGGAGGACTCCGCTCTTAATGATAAGATCACATATTTTGTAAGGTTCAGTAAGTGTTGGGTCTTTGTCATCGTTTACAAATTGCCTGACAGAAAACAAATTATCTATTCTATAATTTACAGTTTTTTTTATTTACTAATTGCAGCATGCAGCAAGCTGTATTATAAAAGTTTTTGGCGAATCCCACAGGATCGCCTAATTTTTCCGAGATAAAAAATAGATTTTGTACTATTTAGGCCATCATCCATCTATGGGCTAAATTTCATTCAAATCCTATCAGTAGTTTCTACGAGATTGAGTAACAAACTTCCATCCATCCAAACATCCAAACTTTCGCATTTATATTATTGTTACGTACTCGGGATCGTAATTGTAAGAAAACACTACTTATATTAAATCCGTGTATTTACACAACACAACACAACGTAATACTAAAATACACTTTACACACTAGTCACTCGCTGTACTATCCCTGAACTTAAAACACTACACAATAAAACACTTCTCGCTTCGCACTGTTCACTTGATGTATCGTTCTCGATCGCTTGATAAAAACTGCCTTGTGTTTGTCAATACCTCTCTATTTATAGCCAGGGTAAAGTCCTAGCTGGAGTCATAAAAATCTAAATGTATCGGGAAACAATGAATCACTTCTTATCGTAAACATGTTATAAGTCATAAATCCTAGTACACGCTACTTTCAACCTTATGCCATATCCCACAAAGTCCATTATGGCATAGCCCAGGTCTACTATTTGTTTGTCAATAGGAGTAGCTATCTCTTTCTTTTATTTTTAGATCTCTCCAGCGCTCCAACTCTACACGTTTCTGGATTATTCGTAACATTATTAACTAGCTGCAGCGTGCAGCTCGCTGCATTAGAAAATTTTTTGGCGAATCCCGCGGGATGTCCTAATTTTTTCGGAATAAAAAGCCTATGTGCTATCCCAGGTCATTATCTACCTGTGTACCAAATTTCATTCAAATCCATTCATTGGTTTTGCGTGATTGAGTAACACACATCCATCTATACATCCATGCAAAACATCCAAACTTTCGCATTTATAATATTATTAATTAATTATTTAATTAATATTAATTGATATAATATTAATTAATTAATATATTAAATATAGATTATGTTTCAAAATCTAATAATACATTTATTTGTGGTAGTGTATAAGTATACAAAAAATCATCACACCCGGTTCTTTTGCGAGGTAGGCAAAGTAAACCGAACATATTCTATAGACTTCCCGGTTCACCACGATTCACCGGTTTGTCGGTTGGCGAGATAAGTGGTGATCCTCATCGCCGCATTTACCGACATGTTAACGATTATCGACAATTTCTAGCGATAACCGGAACCGACAGCTTTATGTGTTCATCCGAGGCACAGGAGCACACCACTCCGCCAGACTCCGAACTCTTACTAAGATATTTTATTTTTGAGGAAAACCTCGAAAAACTTCAATAACACTTTTGTCCCACCTGAGGATTGAACCCGAGACCTCATGATCTGAGCCGAATAGGCTACTTCTAGACTACGAGGCAGTCAAGTCAATATAAAAACTCAGTAAATATATAAGTTAAAATAATCATTGAAATTATCAATCTCAAATAATACCCTGACAAACAAGCAAGACTATTTTTTTATGATACGATCACATTTGTATTCACAATAATAGGACCAGTAAGTTGTTGGGCTTACTGTTAAAAAATACTTTTACTTTGTTAACTGTTTATATGTCTAATTGTTTGCTATCTTATGATATAAAAAATAAATTTGTATATCTTATATGCATTTAAATTATTTTTAATCTGTATGTTGTCATATGTTTGATATAGAGAGTTATTATTATGCTGACTCACGCTTAGCCGAAATAAATCGAGGTTACATCTCCAGGGGGTCACTAGCCCATAAGTTATAAAACATTGAAGATTATATAAGATTACATCGATAAATTATACCATCTCGATGTGTTAAACACATTGACGGTCGAAGGCTGCATTAAATAAATAAGGAAAAACAATCCCTTAGATCAGTCAAGGTTCAACTATAAATTATTTTATTTTATTACTCTAAGTATAACTGAATATCAAAAAATACGTTTATAGAAAAAAATGGGTGCGTGTATTTATGTATGCGCGTGAGAAGTTATACTTCTTTGGCCTCATTATAAATTTTGCAAATTGCATGCAAAAAAATTAACTACAATAAAATAATAAAAGGACTGAAAAAGAATAGCCAATGATTTCGAGACGTAATGAGCGATTTAGCAGACCACTTCAACCTGTAACTTTTGCGTTACGGTGATGCGCGCGCATCTTAAAATTTCACTCTCATCATTTTTTCATAACGCGCCTAAAGAAGTATACCTAACATCAAAAATATCATAAAATCGATTTTCTTGTAGAGTAAGCAGAAAGGTCCCAGTGACTACTTCATAGTTCATGCTTCAAAATAAGATCATCTGCCAGCGAAAGCCAAACTTATTAACAATTGTATATATATGTATATATGTATATATATATATATATATATATATATATATATATATATATATATATATATATATATATATATATCGTCTCTGCGGTCTAGTATCCGAAATCAGTGTTAACCACACGAGGGTTCAATTCCGGGGTTGGGCAACTCAAAAACATGTTTTTTAGTTTTCTAATAAAAACAATGCTGTCCGGGATTAGAAAAGTGTCCAGTTGGTGATAAGCTTACCAACTATCACACTGTGGGACTAAGTGTCTTCGGCTAGACGTGGATGCACTTGTATCTCTGCCTACCTCTTTTTACTATTAAACTATTTACTACTAGTGCTGTATATTGTAACAAGCAAACTATTTAACTGTTCGTGTGGAAAAATGTCAGTACCACATGCATAAGTTTGCCGGATATCTGCTCCCCGTATTGATCCGGACTTCTTTGAAGAATAAACCAACTGCCGTTCTTCCAAGCATGTCGTAAAAGGCGACCGATTGGCTAAATATGTTACAACCATCGTGAGTACTAGGTGGTAGAGTACTGCATTGTCTCGCCCAGGTCTGGTACCATCGCCTCACTTATTCCTGCCGCAATAAAGTCAGTGCTTATCACTTTCATGTTTTGGTTTGGAGGGAAAGTAACCGGTAAACTTACGCCTGTGGCATTAAGACCCAACCTGCAAAGATAGCAACGCACCATTAGCATCTTTGTTGTGTATAGGCAATTCTCTCATTCCATCAGGAGAGCTTGCTTGCTATCTTATGATATATGAAAAAACGTAGTAAGTAGATATGCAGGACTGGAAAAGGATAGCCAATGATTTCGGACGTAATGAGCGATTTAGCAGACCACTTCAACCTGTAACTTTTGCGTTACGGTGATGCGTGCGCATCTTAAAATTTCACTCTTATCATTTTTTCATAACGCGCCTAAATAAGTATACCTAACATCAAAAATATCATAAAATCGATTTTTTTGTAGAGTATGCAAAAAGGTCCCAGCGACTACTTCGTAGTTCATGCTTCAAAATAAGATCATCTGCCAGCGAAAGCCAAACTTATTAACAATTGTAAAAAAATTATTTACATTTTTGCATGTAGCTCATAATTTATTAAAATGTACTTAAATCAACATTTTCTGGTCAGCCAACATTAAATATTCTTAAATAAACGTGAAATCCAGAGTAATGTAATTATAGTCAACAAAATAGATCATTTTTCTGTGAAAAATATAGAAAACAAATGAATTTCCAAGAGAAAATAACATGGACTTGTTGCTTTTACTAATTTGCGTACTGGATATAACGTCATAATTACGAGTACACACTAATTCATTTGCAGACCTGCATTTCTTTGAATCTGTGATGAGTGTAATCTTGTTAAATGTAACAGGTAAATAACAAAAAATTGTGCTGCAGAAATTAAAATATATTTATTAATATGCAAAGGAAAAACTTTGAACCCCTTTTTATGACAATTGCACGAATGCATGGTGGATACTAAAATAAAACACAGTTAAAGTTTACAATTTACATCACGGAGGACTGCAAATATCTAATATTTTTAAATAAAGAATATTGAAAAACATTAAATTAATACAAATATAAAGAATTTTACATATCTATTTCTTTGTACCTACACACTACTATTTCTGTTGTCACCCAAAGGTTGACTGGGAGAGAATGAAACTAGCATTAAGACCGCCTTTTGTACAATTTTACCTATGTAAGTGTACAATAAAGTCTAAATAAATAAATAAATATAGATTACACATACTACACTTATTTTAGATACACGGTTTTATACACACATGTATACTACTTTTTTTACGGCTAAAGTCAGTTGTCATATTTAAAAGTGATTTTATTGTTTTGTCTATAGTCGAATTTCGGCCATAAGTAATTGCTAGTATCTATAGATATAGATATAGAATAAGTGCATACTAATATTATAAAGAGAAAACATATGTATTTTTCGATGTTTGTGACGAATAACTTAAAGAGTACAGGACCGATCTTAGAAAATTATTTTACCATTAGAAAGCTATACTATTTAGAAATAGCATAGTATTTTACTAGAATGAGCAAAGGGAAGTAATGATTTTTGGTCACACGAAAAAATCGCGAGTAACTGCTGCATATCTACTTACTACGTTTTTTCATATATCATACGATAGCAAGCAAGCTCTCCTGATGGAATGAGACAATTGCCTATACACACCAAAGATGCTAATGGTGCGTTGCTATCTTTGTGGGTTGGGTCTTAATGCTACAGGCATAAGTTTACCGGCTACCTTTCCCTCCAAACCAAAACATGAAAGTGATAAGCACTGACGTTATTGCGGCAGGAATAGGTAAGGCGATTGTACCAGACCTGGGCGAGACAATGCAGTACTCTACCACCTAGTACTCACGATAGTTGTAACATATTTAGCCAATCGGTCGCCTTTTACGACATGCTTGGAAGAACGGCAGTTGGTTTATTCTTCAAAGAAGTCCGGATCAATACGGGGAGCAGATATCCGGCAAACTTGTGCATGTGGTAGTGACATTCTTCCACACGAATAGCTAAATAGTTTGCTAGTTACAATATACAGCACTAGTAGTAAATAGTTTAATAGTAAAAAGAGGTAGGCAGAGGTACAAGTGCATCCACGTCTACCCGAAGACACTAAGTCCCACAATGTGATAGGTGGTAAGCTTATCACCAACCGGACACTTTTCTAATCCCGGACAGCATTGTTTTTATTAGAAAACTAAAAAACATATTTTTGAATTGCCCCACCCCGTAATTGAACCCTCGTGTGGTTAACACTGATTTCGGATACTAGACCACAGAGACGATAAAATATGTACAACAGATAATATGCAACATTAGACATTTTTATATTTACTAGCGATCGCCTGTGGCCGAAATTCGACCATAGAATAAACAATCTATATTATGTAATGCGAAAGTTTGGATGTTTGGATGGATGTTTGTTACTCAATCACGCAAAAACTACTTAACGGATTTGAATGAAATTTGGCACACAGATAGATGATGATCTGGAATAGCACATAGGCTGCTTATTATCTCGGAAAAATTAGGTGATCCCGCGGGATTCGCAAAAAACTTTTATAATGCAGCGAGCTGCACGTTGCAGCAAGTGATATCTATTTTAAATTTGACAACTGATTTTGGCCGTAAAGAAAATAGTATAGTACCTATGTGTGTAGGTATCTATGTGTGTATAATGTCATGTATGTAGTGTGTGTAATGTTTATTTTTATTAACCTTTCTATATATATAAATCAATTGCTGTTCGTCAGTCTCGCTAAAATTCGACAACGGCTGAACCGATTTAGCTAATTTTGGTTTTGAATTAATTGTTGAAGTCCAGAGAAGGTTAAAAAGGTGAGAAAATATAGAAAAGAATAAGAGTAGTTAAAAAGGTAGAACAACGTTTGCCGGGTAAGCTAGTTTAATATATTTTTAATGCATTTAATTTAAAAATATTAGGTTCCTACAGTGCTCTGTAATATAAACTTTACCAATACCAAATTGTACTCCACCAATCACTCAATTGTCTTAAAAAGGGTCCAAACTTTTCCGTTCACGCAGTAATATGTAGATGATTCAAAATGTTTGAAGTTTCAGAATTGGATATCTCGGCCCGAATTTTGTAATTTATAAACAAAGATGATACCCAGTTATCTGCATATCGCGATATCTTATTGCATCACTGGTACATACATATTCATATTTTATTACCATTTTAACAGCTTACCGTGTGCTTATAAGTAGAGTCAGAAGTAAATTTTATGGATAAAGAATTGAATATTTGTCGAACACAATGTGTTATATGATTATATTATTAATGAAACTTAAAATTAATAAAAACGTGTGAAATATTAGAAATTAAATATTATTCGGTTTGTGTCCAGGTGAGATATACAATTTACGATACATATAATAATCAAAGTATACTAAAATAAAAATTCCTAAATGTGTATCAGTCCAAGCTCGGTTCGAGATTCCGTCATTGCCTTATAAAACCCGCATCTTAGATGGAACCATAAGAAAATATTAATATTAGGTATTGAATTTATTTTTCAATGATTTCGCATGGTTCGTTACATTAAAGAAAGTAATTGTACAGAACTAACAATGAAGTTTTCAAAAAGTTTATTGTTAGTTGTGTAAAATATGTAGCAGTTGTATAAAATATGCAGTTAACACAATGAATCATGTACTAAATTTTCCTTTTTACTTCTCCAAATAGATTTTTAAAATCGGTCCATTTAAAAAAATATTTAATTTCATGTTTATGGGAAAAGTAAAAGACAAAAAACATATAAAATAACATATGTAACCTTGTGATGACCATTTTCAATATTGTACAAGATCCATTTTTTATCAAAAGTAACACGGGGGAAAAACATTAGCAGCAGTACCAACAGCTAACTTTGATTGTAGTTTCTCTTTAGGTAATTTCAACTAGGATATTTATCATCAAAGGGTTTCTGGCCATCCACGGGGTTTGTTTTTAGATTTAGAATCATATCAAAAATACCATGTTTTCGATTGCAGTAGCTTCCTGCGAGCTATTTCTGTAGTGCTAGTGTAAGCATATATACTACACATATTCTTATACATAAGTCAAAAATCTAACCTAATGCCTAAAATCTAATTATTTAAGATCAAAGTAGCAAGTTCGTAAAACACCAATTTCATTAATACTATTATTTTCATTTTTTATATATTTAAATTAGCCATTTAATCACATTGCCAGATAAATATTAACATTTTCAACGGTTTATATATTCATATTGAAGTAAGCAAAGTTAAATAAAATTCGAGTCACATTATTGTGAAATTCTGCGTTAAATAATTGGAAAATCTACCCCATAATCACCTTTGCCAATTTTTTTAGCTAACAACAACTACATAGATGACAACAATAATAACTTTTAAATAAATATTGCAAGGGTTCAAAAAAATTAAAGTTGACTGTATAATAATATAACAATAACATTCACGGGACAAATTACACTTACTGATCTAACCCCAAAGTAAGCAAATTATTTGTTTGTATTATGAGTGTTAGTCGATATTAATACATAGAAATATGTATATAAGCACTGGAATATATTTAATAAACACCCAAACCCAGAAATACAAACACTTATGCTCATCACAAAAATACTTGTCACCGTTGGGAATTGAACACGAGCTCCGTCGATTGCGAAGTCAGGATCGCTAACCACTCGACCAATAGGGCGGTCAAACAAAAATCTTCTTTTCAGAGTCAAAAGACAGAGTCATTGTTAATGTAAGCATGATTAGCCATGTAAACGAGGGACCGGGATCGTATTCTAGGTTAGATAAAGTGTAATTGGTTTTCTCCTATCTATAAATGTCATTAGACATATCAGGAAACGAATAAAAATATCAACAACTTACAGTTTAGAAAGTAATCTAGTTTTCACAATAATTTTAGATCAAATTTATTGACAATAAAACTGTAAGATAAAACTTAATATTGTAGGCTGAGTGACAATTTATATGAAATGTATAAGAAATTGCATTGAGGTAAAAGAAAGAAAAGTTATTGATTTGAGAATAGGTTAATGTTGTTTTGGTGTGTTAGTATAGTAATCAAATAAATTATATTCTAATGAAATTCTATTCTAAATGAAAGGTTAACAAAACAGATATACAATGCGAATGTGGAAGGATGTAGGTACCGAGGAAGACCAAGACTGACAAACCACGATCAGATTGATCGAGTACTGTCCGAAGGTGGTGTCAAGTCTTTGCAACCGGCGTGTGTGTATGGAGGAAGCGAGACAAGCCTGCAAGGATCGTGATGTATGGTACTCGGTTCTCTCCGCCTACTCCGTAAGGGATCTGGCGTGAAGATATGTATGTATATGTATATTCTATATTTATGTAGGTATATAATATTTTACAAAAATATCTTTTTATTTTTGAAACCACCTTGGAAGATAAATCTGAAATTAGGTGTAGAAGTCCCTACCTATAGTTGTTATTGTTAAGATGAAATAAAAAATCTGTAAACGGTTGACTCTACGCCATCCCTGAAACTTCCCGCTAAATTAAGGTGTTTTAAGCTCAAAAGAAAAAAACTAAATATGTTTTTTAATTCAAACATCTACTTTGTTAAAAATGGCAAGATTAAGATTTTTAAAAAGCTGTATATTTTGAAATCGATGATCGATTTTGATATTTCGATTGGCATTCAATTCAATTTTTGAAATCTAGAATATTGATTTAGCTATATAATCCATAGCTTGAAATAATTCGAAGCAATATCAAAAAACATTATTTTCAAAAATTTTCGTCATTGATAAATCCCAAAAAAATAACCAATTTTGATCAAATTAATGGTATTTGACGTAACTTTTAAAGGAGAAAAGCTAATAAGATTTTTAAATAAATCGGTGAATTAGTCTAAAAGTTATTTCAAAAATATTAAGTAAGTTCCCTAAAAACAACGTAATTTTAATTGTTGAAAAGCTGTAACTTTTGAAAATAATTTGATTCGATATTGATTCTTGAAACGGCATTCGACGTAGTTTTTTAGTACTTACTAAAATATCGTCGCATATCAAAAAATGATTATTAATTTCCTGCTACTTATGTAGATAAGGAAGTTACTGATTTTGCCCCTATTTCCGAAAATCGAGTTTTCACCGGAACTTCACGTTTTAAGTTCCTAGGAATCATTTCCGACCATTGTCACGATGATGTCAGTATGTATGTATGTATGTGTATGTAAATATCTCATAACTTTAAACGGCTTGAGCGACCGAAACAATTAGATGGCATTCAATTGGATTCCGCTCAACTTAAACTTCTTTAAAACTTAAACCAATTCTGTTCAAGAGATTTTGGGAATTTTTTTGTCAGACAGTATTTTTTTTAACATTACTTCCAGATTGATGTACCGATTGAGTACATAATCTAAACAGCTTTTTTTCTCAAAAAACTGCATCTAATGCATAAATTGCATCAAAATCGATTTATCTATGGAGAAATCGGTGAAGAAAATTTGTTTTGTAAAAATTTGTTCAACATAGCTTTGAGATTTCTTATCCAAACATTTTTCGACCTGCTATAATATTTTAGTACTTAAAAAACTAGTATCATATAATCGACTGTCAATATTTTGTTGTATACAACTTACTTCGTATTTTTAAAATAACTTTCACGCTAATATACCGATTGATTTTGAAAACTTAGTCAGCTTTTCTCTCTAAAAAGAGACTGCGTCAAATGCCGTAAAATAGACCAAAATCAATCGATTTATTTGGGATTTGTCAGTGAAATCAAATTACTCTCACTGATAACAAAATTTAGATTTTTGAAGTCTGAAAGAAATCTATGCATAATTCATAAATTTAGGTATAGTTTTTGTTCCTTTGAGTTTAAAATACCTCAATTCAGCGGAAACATTTAGGGATAACCAGCAGGGTCAACCAGTTTACTGACTATTTTTTACTCGTATATCTCATAAGTAATAGCAGTATGTGAATGTGAATGTGTGTGTGTGTGTGTATTATATGTGTGTACGTATGTCTTGCATCTGCTTTAAAATGAAGGAAAGGAAAAATCTACTAATTGCCTGATTTAAAATAGCAACATTATAAGTATTGCATATTAAAGAAAGTGGCATTGAAATGATCCATTTCTTAATTGTTGTCTATGTACATTGTACAATAAAGAAAATTGCTCAAAAAATTTTCACAGACTTTACTTAGACGTAATAAATGGGAGTGAAATTAGATGATTTCATTAAATACGATCATTTTTAATACCAGGTAAAGATGCACCCTTGTTCTATGCATAATTAGTTTCACTGTCATATCTTGAATTAAATACTGAAATGAAACTATTTTAAAAAAAGTGAAATTGATTAAATTTGCTATTATCAGCGAAATGTTTTATGTGAACTCCGCGATGGCAACGAAAAGAAAGACGCAAGTTTAATAAATAGACAACTCTCCGATGGTCCGGACAAAAAGAAGACCCCAGGGGCACAATTATCCTACTCTAAAGTAAGCAAATTATTTGCTTGTGTTATGGGTGTTAGTCAATGATACTAATACATAGAAATACATAATATATAAATTCTGGAAACCTAAACCCGGAATTACAAACATTTATGCTCATCACACAAATGCTTTTCCCCGTCGGGGATTGAACGTGAGCCACGTCGATTGCGTAGTCAGGATCGCTAACCACTCGACCAACGGGGCGGCGGCGAGTCAAATAACTAACATATTAGTATTGATTTAAAATATATTGTTTGTAAAATGGCATGATTCACATACAGTAAAAGGAAAATAGGTACGCCTTGTAATATACGTGGATGCATTGTCCATCCATTGTTGTGGTCGATGCTAGTCAATATTTCAATCGAAAGTCGAAAGCTCGGTGTGTTCGGTCGGTGACCTCATTCGTTGTCCACGTCAAGTACGATACTGTACTGAGTCATCTTGCTTTGCATTTAGGACGTAAAATCAGGGTTGACAACTAACTACTTAATATAAGGGAACAAAATATAAACACATGGCCACTCGTTATGTAAACGCAATATTGTATAACTATACGCCACACAATTTGACTAAATTTATCGACTTGGGCTCAAAAAAAAATTTTTTTTATATATCATAAAAGCAAACAAGCCGATGGGTCTCCTGATGAAAGAGTCAACCATCGCCTATAGACACTAAAGGTGTTAATGGTGCGTTACTATCTTGTGGCGAGGGCTAATACCACATGCATAAGTTTACCGACTACCTTACCCTTCAAACCGGAACACGACAATGACAAGCACTGATGCTATTGCGGCAGGAATAGGTAAGGCGGTGGTACCAGACCCGGGCGAGACAATGCAAAACTTTACCACGTAGCAGCCACGATGGTAATGGCTCGTATAGCCAATCGGTCGCCTTTTACGACCTGCCTGGCAGAACGGGAGTTGGTCTATTCTTCAAAGAAGCTCGGGACCGACACGGGGTAAAAGAAAGTAATAATTAAGAAACTTTTTATAACAATGTTTTCATTAAAACAATATATTAAAAAATTCGCCAAAACATTGACAAATAAAAAAAAATTAGTTGTATGATAACATTTTCTAGCAACCCATAAAATTGTAATGAAATTTGGGCGGACAACATAAATTAACTAGTATCATAATTAATTTATAGAGTGACAACCCCTGCAGATGTAATTCAATAAAAAATACATGACTATATTTCTGAATTACACGGTCATTTGTTTTTTCCAACTATTTACATCATTAACCACAGTTCCACTAAACCAAATTAAAATAGGGATAAACGTATGTGTTGTTCACTACAATTTATTAATGTTAAACTTCCCCGTTGGTTTTGTGGTTTGATTGTTTGAATCATATCATAATGTTTCGGTTTCGGTTTGAGTCCGATTCGGTTTTAGATTTCGTTCTATTAAAATTATTTCATTTACGATACGTGACGTTGAGTGTTGCGGATATAAATGATATTGTAAAAAAATACAAAAATATATAAAAAAATATATACACACATACATACGTATTATTATGTGTTACTATCGTCTGCTAACACCCATTATATCACACGGAAATATTTTGTTTACTTTGGGGTTATTTTATTTATTTAAAGGGCAATGGGCCCACCTCTCGTTCCCACCACTGTAACTTCTGTAAACCAGAATCAACAGCGGCAACCGTCCTGATAACCTCTGAGTTGCGAGCTCAGGGTGCCCTGGGGAAAAGCTAAGCTGTCTTGGATCCCGCAACGAAATTAATCAGAAGTGTATAGGAGGAGTAGGAAAATACATCCTGTTTCCCTCCCTTTTTAGCAGGAGACAGCAAAATGTTAAAAGCATAAAAATGCTACGAAATGAGACTTTTACAATCAGGTTAAGCCTGATTGCTATTGCACCACGGAAGTTTGGAAATTAGGGACCTACCAGAATGGCCTACTTAATTTTGCTTCCAGTAGTAAGTGTGACAAAATCGTTTGAAGGCACGGAAGTTCCCACGTGTACCCACAAGATCGGAGTAATAAATTACACCGGATATACATTGGATACTATCAAGCATTTGACGACGTTTGTTTTGCCAAAGATTACACTCCCAAAGAATGTGATGTGCAGTTTGTTCATATTTACAGTTTAATGTAGAGCACTCGCAAAAGGGAGAAGGAACTAATTTAAACGAGAATAATTTAGCTTTAAAATTACCGTGGCTAGTGAGAAACTGTGCAACACAATGATCTATTTCTATCCAAGTTTTACTTAAGCGATCCCGGATGCACGGGAAAAAGTTATATAAATGCCGTCCTTTAGTTGAACAAGACCAACGCGACTGCCATTCATCAATTAATTCATTAGTAACGTCTATTACGGGATTAAAAAGGCGACGTATTTTTATTTGGGCTTGCGAGTTGATAAATTCTGGGTTAGTAAAATTCCTAGAATTGTAATACATTGAAGACCGACGCTGAATTTCTAAATCTAATGGTAAGACGCCTGATAAAACGGGTAAAGCTTCGGAGCTTACAGTGCGATATGCTTTGCATAGAAATATTAGTGCTAGACGCTGATTTTGAAATAGTTTGCGCCGGATCGCACCACTCGTAACTTTATCAGCCCACGCTGAACAAGCATAACAGATACAACCTAAATACGTGGCGTTATAAATTATCTTTAAAGTGTTAAACGTTAAACCCTATATATAAATAATATAAACCCAATACTTTGGGGTTAGATCAATTCCTGTAATTTGTCCATCGTTATTATTATTTTTCCCTTGTTGGTCCGGGCTTTTTGAAAGAATAGACCAACTGCATTCCTATCAGGCAGGTCGTAAAAGACTATACGTGTCATTAATATCGTGGTTACTTGGTGGTAGATTTCCGTAACATCTCGCCTGGGTATTTGGTAACACGGCCTTACCTATTCTTGCCACACTAGCGTCAATGCTTGTCGTTGTCGTGTTCCGGTTCGAATGGGAAAGGTAGCTGGTAGATTTATGAGGGTGATATTTCCATCCCGTCATACGGATACCGTTAACATATTTGGTGTCTATAGGCGATGGTGTCACATGGTGGGTCAGGGGAGCCATCTGTTTGTTTGCTATCTTATGATAGAAAAGTTGATATAAACTGAGAACACATGTTTGTACAATTTACAGCAAAGCAGATGCGTAATATTAATAGTTTTATATACTTACGTGTAATATTAATAGTTTTATATACTTACGTGTAATATTAATAGTTTTATATACGTGTAATATGAATAATTAATAATTCTATACCACTATGTAAGTCCCAATCCCAATTACATATACAGGATAAGCATGAAAGTAGTTTTGTAACTACTCCATACTCAAAGCGGGGGTCAAGAATCTTATTACGTTTATAAAGTATCTTCACGCCCATATCCCCGAAGGGGTAGGCAGAGGTGCAACAAGTGCACCCACGATTAGCCGAAGATACTTGGTCCCACAAATGTGATAGTTGGCAAACCTATCGCCAACCGGGTACTTTCCAATCCCGGGCATCTTTCTGTTTCTCAGAAAAACTGAAAAAATACTTTTATGTGCCCGACCCGGGAATCGAACCCGAGACCTCATGTGGTAAACGCCAACGCTGGACCACTAGACCACAGAGGCGATAATTGCAAAATTATTACGTTTATGCTAATTGCAAAAGAATATATATATCTAAAGCTAATAATATCAGCCCCAACTTAATTATTTAAATGATTACTAAGCCACTGGTTAATTGCTTACCGTTATCTTAATTATTATAAATAACAGATTATTAACAATAAACTAACTGGTGTCAAATTTTGAATGAGTTTTAAGGATTGTATAACTGTCGCAGTAATAATTAAAATCCTGTTAAGAGCGAGTTGGACATACTGAGGGTTCCGTTCAAATTTGTAGGTAACCTTAGCTACACATAAATTCCATGATTCGAGTTTTGAATTTGGTGAGATCGCAAAATGTGCGACATAAACGGATATATCGTTTGATCGCGTTATCTGTGATGTAACTAAAAAATTTACAGATTTCGAGTTTTTTCCTTGAAATGTGTGCTAAGAAATTGCTTCTCGCCAAATTTCATAAGTCTACATTAACGGAAAGTACCTTATAAGTTTAAATTCGCTTTTAAAATCGCATAATATGCGACATACATAGTCCTATTTTTTGACTTCAAATTTATAAGTCAACGCAATGACTTGCAAATTTGATCTGAAAATGAATCAAATTTGTAAGTGTTTGCGTTGACTTACAAATTTGATTTTTTCATAGCTACTCTACAGTATACCCGAGTATTTAATATTAATTTTAACTTGATATCTTTCTGCGTTCCTAAACAAAGGATCTTAACAGACGGACAAAAAAGTGATACTACAAGGGTTCGGGATTTTCCACATGAAGAACGGAACCCCATTATTATTCTGGAACGAAAAAACTTAATCTTATTTTCTTAATAAATCAATAGCGAGTAAGAATAATTTGAAAGTAGCATAGGTCAAAAGTTAATTCGATTAACTGTATGCGGCATTATAGTTCACCACATTCACCGTTTATTATAATACGCTTGTAGACTTGAAACGGTAAATTAAATTGACAGGAGAAAGCGTCTTCTACATGTTTTTGACAAGGTTTGACAAGGTACCAATACTGATGTTAACGAAAGTATTTCTACGAATTTATTAAGAGCATTTATGCAGTGAATATACACATAGTAAATATGAAGACAGTTGAGTACCCGTTTTAATCAAGTCGTTTTTTAGGGTTCCGAAGTAAACTAGGAACCCTGATAGTTACGCCATGTTCGTCCATCTATCCGCAGGTTAGTTTAGAAATTCTTGGTTCTAGAATACTGTAATTTAGCATGAATATACTTATTGGTCACGACGAAAAATATAGTAAAATAAAAATTTGAAATAATTTTTAGGGTACAACCTATACAGGTAAAATCCAAACTTATAATATTGTGTTAAGCAAAGTGTTACTTTCGCATATATATTATATATAATATATATGCGAAAGTAACACTTTGCTCCGCACTACTGCTATGTGGAACCAGCTATCGGCAGATATTTTTCCAAATGGATAATGGACTTAGGGAACTTCAAGAAAAAAAGCTTCTCATTCTTAAAAGGCCGGCAACGCAACTACAAGTCCCCTAGTAGTGTAGTTGTCTATAGGGGTTAATCACTTACCTTCAGGTGAGCCTCCTGTCCGTTTACCCCTCTTCTATTAAAAAAGTCTGTCTGATGAAATTTGGTACAAAGTTGTTGGAAACCCGAGAAAGGACATAGGATAATTTTAGTTATTATCCCGGAATACCGACGGGTACAAGAAATATGCGGGTATTACTCAGGATAGTTTATCTTTTAAACTACGATAGTAAGAAGTAACTTAGGCAACTTTTATTTTGGAATTTTTTCCACGCTGACAAAATCGCGGGCACAACTAGTGGAGACATATATTTTTTTTTACTCGCGTAGGCACCTCAAAGAGGGGAACAGGTTTTTAACAAGTATTGCGGGTTTCTAGAAAACGTTTTTCGATTAAGAAATTGGAGGGAGGGAGGGAGAAGTTTTTATAGGCGAGGAATATGTAGTGTCGATATATCCATCATTGGCGGTAAATAGTTTAAATGTTTATAGTATGTAACAATAAAAAGACTTCTTAGTCCGTGTTATTATTAGAGGTGGCCGTTTTTAATAAAACGTTGTTTACCAACGATGTAAGTTATTGTTGGTGGCATCCGATGCTGAAATGTTCAACAACGGGTGGGAGTAAAACCATTCAACGCGATGACATATCGAATAATGCCGACCATATCCGACAATGACTGATGTCAATAATATAACGGCGATGCCCGATGGCCGATACTCGCGAATGAAATATGAATCCAACAGTGTATATACGATGGATGCGAGCAACGATACTAACTAAATTGAGTGCTTGAATTAATTTCGTGGAACAGAGAATCATCTTTTTTAATGCGAATGCAAATTTTTAGCTAACTAAATAAATTATAATTTATAATTATAATTAGGTTTTTATAATATTATGTGAACAAATAACACGAATTGATCGAATCACAAAATAAGCAAATTATTTGCTCGGGTAATGGGTGCTAGTCAACAATACTAATACATAGAAATAAAATTCCCGTTGGGAATCGAACCCGAGCCTTCTCGATTCGTAGTTAGATTTGCTAACCACTCGACCAACGGAGCGGTCGAATAAAAAACAGATTTTATAATTCAATGTTTTGCCTATTTATTTACAATAAGTCCTATTAAGTTTCATAAATGTTTTTACATTGAAGTACGATCGATAGTATTGCAACGTTTATAAAAAGGCCAAACTATAAACATTAATTTAAATTATATACATTTATATTTAAAATTAAAATTATATACATTTTTTTTTTCAATACTATTTGTTAATTTATTAATTTGAAATTTGTTACTGTCTACTTTTTTAATAATTTATTTAGGTATAAATGTAAAAAATATGACTTTAAATAAAAATTGAGTAAAAACATATTCTTAAATAGTATATAACAATAATCTGTAGTCATAAATTTGCATGCCATTTATCTGGCAAAATAGGTTTAAGCACATAGATGTATGTTCAAAATATTTTCCAACCCTATTTTGTGCAAATAAAGTATTTGTATTTGTATTAAACATGTTTGATGTTCCCCGACCAGTATACAAGTTGGATATCTCACACCGGTGTCGGAAACAACGGTGTTGCCAACGGGTGACATTAGCATAACAATGATATGCATCGATGTTGAAAAATAACAAAAACGCCCATCGCTAGTTACTGTGATGGACAACTGCGGAACCATGCATGGCGCTTGGCCCGCCATGCACTTGACCGATTTATTCTTATTAGTTCTTTGTTTTAAAACACCAAGTGAAAGTGTTTATATGCTTTATAATATTATACCAATGTATTCAGATCAGTAATTCGAGGAAAGAAAGTAGTTCGAGGAAATACTCGAACTAATAAACCTAAATAGTCGGTGAATGTAATATTTCATAAGGTTTAATAATTTAGAATGGAAATCTAGTTTAGACTGAAACCTTCGAACAGAAATGTACTGAAACTATAATTTTCCCAAGTCTGACTTTTGAGTATTTGCGTCAACGCACTAACATTTTTAGCGAATCCTTTCAGACAATGTAATTTTCGGCGTCTATGTAATATTAATACTACCTGTGTACCAATTCAGTCGTTCCATTTTTTTCTTTTTTCCTTCATCTATAATAATTTAAGGCCTCAGTGATTATTTAATACTAGCTGTGTCCGCGACTTCGTAAGCGTGGGAAATTTTCTAAAATAAAAGCAGGCTAAGTTACTCCTTATTACATCAGATATCTGCCAATGAAAGTCCCGACAAAATCGGTCCAGCCGTTACAGAGATTAGCCGGAACAAACAGACAGATAGATAGACAGACAAAAATATAAGAAAATGCTATGTTGGCATATGTACCATGTATATATCCATTATCCATATTATATAGTAGAAAGCGGTTATCCTAATATTACAAACAGACACTCTAATTTTATTTATTTGTATAGAAGATGTACAGATTATTTATTCATTTTTTTTAAAATAATTTATACTAATTTCTATCGTTAGTACTGGGTGAAACTGCATCATATTGACTTCTTTAACATACTTTTGTACTGTTACACAAATGTAAATTTTGTTTATACAACAACCATATGAATTGACATAACTTAAAGCTAATCAAATAATTTTGTCTTTTCTTTTAAATTATGTTTTTTTATATATCATAAGATAGCAAACAAGCAGATGGGTCTCCTGATGTTAAGAGTCAACCATCGCCTATAGACACCAAATATGTTAATGATGCGTTGACATCTTGTGGCGAGGTCTAATGCCACATGCATAAGTTTACAGGCTACCTTACCCTGCAAATCGGAACACGACAGTGACAAGCACTGACGCTATTGCGGTAGGAATAGGTAAGGCAGTAGTACCAGACCTGGGTGAGACAATACAGAACTCTACCACCTAGTGGTCAAAATAAAAAAGTTCACTGATTATGCTTTAATAGGCGAAAGATGCTCTAAAGGATCTAGGCCTCTGGAACCCGGCATTCTATCTATCTACCGGATCTACCGGATCTATATTAAATTAAAATAGGACCATACAAAAAGAGTACAAAAAGAATTTTCAGAATCGGTTCATAAATGATAAGTTCTAAGGTAAAAAAAACCTCCTCTTTTTGAGGAGTTGGTTAGAAAACACTCACGACATTTTAAAAAGAAAGATTTATATCATACTATTATTACGACATACGTATGTGGAGGAAGCGAGACAAGCCTGCAAGGATGGTGAACCGAGTGCTATACGCACTCGGTTCTCTCTGCCTACCCCGTAACATATGTATGTATGTATGTATTATTTGGATATATCTGAAAAACACAGTAAAAAACAATGAAGTTTGTGACATATTTAAAACTCTAGCAATACGTCATCGGAAGCTTAGGATGATAAAGATACATTTCAGAAAAATATTCTCCTTGTTACCAACACACGTAGGAATAACAGTTAAGTCAACAAATTACGGCAGTATGACGATAATAAATGTTATCTTCTCAAATTGAATTTCGTAAAAGTTATTTAAATATGATCTTAGCAGGATGTAATATGTTTTCCGATGGCAAATAGACGGACCGTGAGATTAAACACCAAGATGTCCATTTGTCGACGAGAATGTTAATTTTTATTATTATTCTTAGAACCGATTCTACCAAAATATAGCTTAAATTACCAGTTACTCATAGCTTAACATAGCTCATAGCTTAAACCAAAAGAGTGATTCGCTTTATTTCAAAAGTGGACAAAGGCACAAGTAATCTAAGATTTGCTAAGGAAGCTACGTGATAAATCTATATTATAAATAAAAATGTATAGCTGAAATGTTTGTATGCACATAAATTTGCATGTGCTAAATTGGATAATTCTTTTTTGTTGTGTTTGTTATTGTTTGTGTGTATGAAAATATTTCAAAATCGCATGGGATAATGTTAAAAATCTTTTAATATAGAAAGTGAGTCGCTAACAAACAAGATATCGGGGAAGTAAGCGGTAGATTCTATCTCTTTTTTATTAGATACACCACCCGAGTGAAGTCGGAGAGCAACTAGAATGAAAGTTACATATATTATATGTGTGTGTACATAATCAGGTATTTGGTTTTAACAAATTAAAGCCTACCGTCTCGAATCTAAATCAGAGATATGTCATAATTTCTAGCTGCTGTTCCATAGTAGGCCTTTGCCTACCTTTCATAAAATATATTTAATTTTGTGATCACAGCAGGATGTTATATGTTTTTCTAAGGCAAACAAACGAACCCTGATACTAAACACTTGGTGTCCACTTATCGACGTGAATGTTAATTTTAATTATGATTCTTAGACCCGATTCAACCAAAATATTAATTTTAATGACGAGTTAAAGTAATACAGTACTAAGTTTCATTTTCAAAGTCCCAAGTAATCTAAGATTTTTACTGGTATTATTTACATGTTAAATAACACAAATAATAATAGTTAATACCGAGTAATTCTTTTAAAAAATATCTTACCTGGAGAAACTAATAAGACTTTTAGATATTGGTTTATCAATATTGGTAAAGACCAATATTCATAAACCAATATCCAAAATTGGAAAAACAGATTGAATGAAATTTGGCTAATTAATTAGTCTAAATTTACATTTGGCACATAGGTAAGTTGGTAAATTTTATTTTTTTTAATTTATGCCACTTAGTTGATCTCCTCAGTGTAGCGGATTTTCCGATCAAGTAATAGCTAGCAAAAAGTGTTCATAACAAGATTTTGAATTAAAAAAATCTAATTTCTCACAGTAAGCCGTAACTTCTACTATAGTAACTTTTATTACAAGAATAAGATCCAACAAAGACAGATCCTTATCACGAATTTCTCTAATCAAAATTAATTAATCATAATGGGCGACGATTATCAGCTATAACAAATATAACTCTATCAACTCAAAATAATACTACATGTATCACCTAGAGCTGCCTGTAACAGACTACATTTCAGGCATTCAACAACTATATTCAAAACATACGTCCCTACTTTGGTAGAGACCATAATTTCCTTATTCTTAGCGTTAAGAAATACAAATAATTGTATTTATTTGTTTGGTAGGATTGGGCCTTAATCATATCTTCTTACTTTGTATGGTGACTTTAAAAAACCTGTAAAACTACGCAGTAATTATACGAAAATATTATATGTACATTATCATAAATAAATATTTTCATATTGTATTTCATTTATTCTCTTACAGAGTAGAAAGAGTGACCTGACTCGTTGATAAATCGTATTTCGCAATTTTTTTTCAATTCAGCGTCGCATAATGTTTAAGTCATATGTATATCAATATAGATTTTACAAATCCGCTTTAATGAATTCTATTGCTTATTATAATGTATTTGGTGTATATTGTATACTAGCTGTTGCCAGCGACTTCGTCCGCGCGGACTTCGTTTACAACACAAACAGACAAACAGACAAACAGACAAACAGACAAACAGACAAACAGACAAACAGATATACAGACAAACAGACAAACAGACAAAAATTCTAAAAACTATATTTTTGGCTTCGATATCGATTGTAGATCACGCCTCAAGTATTGTTTTAAAAAAATATTCAATGTACAGTTTTGACTTTCCTACGATTTTATTATATGTATAGATGATACCACCGCCTATTCCTGCCGCAATAACGTCGGTGCTTTTTGAAGTCGTGTTTTCGTTTGGAGGGTGAGGTAGGCGGGAGACTTATGCACAAGGATTTAAAACGTTATAATTTCAATATATTTGCGTCGTTGTGATTGGTTATGGTATATAATATTATGACGTTGTCTTCTAGCGCTAGTTAGCGAACCAATCACGAAACAGCATGAAATGCAGCAAACCAATCACGAAACAGCAAAAATATCGAAATAATAACGTTATAAATCTTTGCTTATGCATCTTGTATTTCCATCCCGCCGTACGGATATCAACATTAACATCTTTGGTGTCTTTAAGTAATGGTTTTTCTCTTTCCATCAAGAGAGTCATTCGATTTTTTGCTATCTAAAAACTCAAAAATCTATACAAATAAATAAAATTGGAGTGTCTGTTTGTAATATTAAAATAATCGGTTTTAACTAAATGCATAATATGTATTCATAGTCTGTCTGTCTGTTTTTTCCGGCTAATCCCTGGAACGGGTGGACCGATTTTGATGGAACTTTCAATGATACATAGCTGTTGTAATAAGGAGTAAAGTAGAGTACTTTTTTATCTATACATCTATACAAATAAATAAAATTGGAGTGTCTGTTTGTGATATTAAAATTACCGGTTTTAACTAAATGCAAATGAAGTATACACGGTACATATACCAAAACAACACTTTATTACGATTTTTGTCTGTCTGTTTGTTCCGGCTAATCTCTGGAACGGCTGGACCGATCTTGACCGGACTTTCACTGGTAGATAGCTGATGTAATAAGGAGTAATTTAGGCTACTATAAATAAATCCTACGCAGATGAAGCCACGGGCACAGCTAGTAATAAATAAATAAATATATATTGACAAGTTAAACGAATTCATCTAACCCCAAAGCAAGCAAATATTTATAAATACTCAAATATATTTAATGAACTTCACAAACCAGAAATACAAAAATGTATGCTCATCTCACAAACATTTGTCCCTGTAAATCAAACCCGAGTCCCTTCAATTGCGTAGTCAGGGTCGATAACTATTCGACCAACGCGCAACGGGTCGGTCTATTGTAAGAATAAGTAATAGATAAATGAATAAAGAATAAGAATCATTTAACGCATATTACTACAACTATGTTTCATACATACAAATCCATACTATTCCATACTAATATTATAAATGCGAAAGTAACTCTGTCTATCTGTCTGTCTGTCTGTCTGTTACGCTTTCACGCCCAAACCACTGCGCCGATTTGGATAAAATTTGGTACAAATATAGTTTGAGACCCAAGAAAGGACATAGGATAGTTCTTATCCCGGAAATCCCACGGGAACGTGAACTATGCGGATTTTTATTTTAGAATTTTTTCCACGCGAACGAAGTCGCTGGCACAGCTAGTATGATTATAAACTAGCCTAGACCTTTGCTTTACAGTCAGGTTGCAGTTCGCTATAAAATGAAGATACCTATATTACAAAGTAAACATAAAATATAACTTGAGTCATACATCAGCACTTGGCTATAATATTAAATAGTTTTAAGCTTAAATAATGCTTAAATAATGAAGCAAATGAACATAAACTACAGTAACTATTGAAATCACATTTGCTGGACATCTAACAGACAATATTATGTATTTTGAATAATATTTTAAAAAATGGAATAGAATTAGAGAATTGATCTCGCTTTAAAGTATGCAAATTATTTGTTCTATGTAATTTGTTTAAATGACTGCATGACTATGACTATTTAAATCGCTAAATTCAATTATCTATTTTCATCAATAAATAAACTCATCTATATTATTAATATGAATCCTCCTTGAAATTACAGAGTTAATTATAGCATATCTATATTCTAAATCTATATTTAATATTATAAATGCGAAAGTTTGAATGGATGTTTGTTACTCAATCACGCAAAAACTACTAGACGGATTTAAATAAATTTGGCACACCGATAGATGTTGATCTGGAATAGCACATAGATAACTTTTTATCCCGAAAAAATTAGTAAATCCCCCGGGATTCGCCAAACACTTTTACAATGCTTAGCAGCACACTGCAGCTAGTATATTGTAAATCAGATTCCAAAAATAGATAATAATATATCAACTTCGTGCAAATCTGTCCAGCCTTATAAATATATATATGTAATAACAATACATACCTTTAAACATTCAACACAAAAAATAACAAACATCTTCACAAAATATTGTATTTATTGATTTAATAATATAACATCAAACAGTTGTATGTTGTAATCGATAATATAACATCAAGCAATTATGTTGAACAGTAAATACAGACTTTAATCATAAATAATAAGGCAAAAAAAACATTTGAAATATGAAAATATGATTCATCAAAATTAACACAACTAACCTCTTTAAAACCCGTTTGATTTAAGGGTCTTTTAAGCAGATGCAGATAAATAAGCAGATGACTCTCTTGTTGGCAAAAAAGTATGTCGTTATCTGTGTGATGGATGTAATATCACAAGCATAAGTTACCCCAAAAACCGGAATACGATAGTGACAAGCACATATTAGCATATGTCTTGTCACTATCGTATTCCGATTACCAAAAATAACACAACTAACCTCTTTAAAATCCATTTGATTTAAGGGTCTTTTATAGCATAGGATAGCAAACGAGCAGATGACTCTCTTGTTGGCAAAAAAGTATGTCGTTATCTGTGTGATGGATGTAATATCACAAGCATAAGTTACCCCAAAAACTGGAATACGATAGTGACAAGCACATATTAGCATATGTTCTTGTCACTAGCGTATTCCGATTACCAAAAATAACACAACTAACCTCTTTAAAACCCATTTGATTTAAGGGTCTTTTATAGCATAGGATAGCAAACGAGCAGATGACTCTCTTGTTGGCAAAAAAGTATGTTGTTATCTGTGTGATGGATGTAATATCACAAGCATAAGTTACCCCAAAAACCGGAATACGATAGTGACAAGCACATATTAGCATATGTCTTGTTACTATCGTATTCCGATTACCAAAAATAACACAACTAACCTCTTTAAAACCCATTTGATTTAAGGGTCTTTTATAGCATAGGATAGCAAACGAGCAGATGACTCTCTTGTTGGCAAAAAAGTATGTTGTTTCTGTGTGATGGATGTGATATCACAAGTATAAATTACCTCAAAAACCGGAATACGATAGTGACAAGCACATATGCTAATGTAGTAGGAATAGTTAATGCGGTGGAAAATTGGAGCAATACATTGCAGAAATCTACCATCTAGTAGTCACTGTGATAGTGAGAACTGCCTACGAACTGCCTAGAAGAAAGGCAGATGATATTTTCTTCTAAAGTAGCCTGAAACAACACGGGGTGAAAACCTATTCCATGATCAAAGAATTAACACTCAAATCAAAGTGTGTTTAATATTATAAAACTTAAATTATGTAAGGTATATTAAATATAATATTATAATCATTTCATGAGTAAAACAAATTAGGTAGGCACCTATATCAGTGTCTTAGGGACTAGTCATAGAAAGTGTGCGAGACGCGCGTTCGAAACGCAATGCCCGATAGGCACTATTATGAATATCTATGCAATATTTATATCACGCCCAGTTCTCTTGTGGGGTGGGCAGAGCAAACCGAATGTCTATGAACTTTCCAGTTCACCACGATTAACCGATTTGTCGGTTGGCGAGATAAGTGGTGATATCAATTATTCTAGCTATAATCGGAACTGAAGGCTTTAGGTACTTATCCAAGACACGGGAGTGGTACCGAGATTTTGAATTTTCGAGAAAAACTCCAAAAAACCTCAATAATACTTTAAACTCGACACGAGGATTGAACCCGGGACCTCATTATCTGAGCCGAATTGCCTCTTGACCTAGACAATCCGGCTCTTGACCTAGATTATCCATGGAATGAAACATATTCGTAATATTGTTGTAATGAATATGCGATTCAAGCGACTCGGTCGCTTTGTATGACTAATCCCATAGTAAGATAGTTTATAATAGAATCCGAGCGGCTATCTTTAGGTACACCGATTTCAAGTATGCTTATAATATATTTACATTTATTTTAATAAACATAATATGGCTGTAGTCCATAATTAGCGTGAGAAATTATTAAATGTATTTTCAAGCGATTTCAAATAAAGGTTATCAATTCGAAACATAATTATGTATGTAATCAATATCTATTAAGTTTACCAAATATAATATGTAATGTTAATGTATGTGTATGTTTGAATGTATATACATTCGTATGTATCAGATTTTTATGGCCTTACATTACATTTCCTTCACTTATGAAAACAGCGTAAATTTTATCAAAATCGCTTGAGTCATTGTCAAGATAGGGACTATTTATTGAAAGTGTTGGACAGCTTGAGTAAGTATTTATTAAGATGCATTTAAAATTGAATGCAGGGGTCTGGGGAAACAAGGGAATTGTAGTCGGTTTATACATTCTCTAAAGTTATGGTGTAAAATATATCGTTGGTTGACAGATAAAACTATGTACTATTTTGGCTGATGTCGAGTTATTGATACAGTTTTATCAATTTAAACTCTATCATCTATTTACTATTAAACAAAGTGTTAGTTACACTACATATAACTCAAAATGGCTGAATCAATTTTTATGATTTTAGGGTTTTGGATGTGTCTTCGTCTAGAGTGGGATAATAAGTATAAAATATAATATTCATCAATAAAAAGAATTGTCAGTAAAAATGTATCTTGCTGGTACGTAATTAAATACTTGATTTTAAATTAAATATTTGTGTATATTTATTGTCCTAATAAAAAATTGAACTTAGTAATTTTATATTAATTTATAGTCCTAAATTTACTCATTCCTTGACTATAAGACAGAACAAAGTTTGCTGGGTATCTTAAAAAGTCTCTAAATACATTTTCTAATGAGATATGAAGAGGAATAACAACAATTCTTTTAAAAACACGGACAGAAGAAAAAAACAAAATGTCTGTGTCTCATAATTTTACGCTGTCATTTAATGAGTTTTTCACTTTACGTTTTTTCTGCCATGTGATGATATAACAGAACTGTAATAAAGTGACTCTTGCATAATACAGGTGCAAAAACAAATTTAAAAAAAAATAAGGCAATGGTACACAAAATCCGGGCAATAAATTGCATAACTCTATCACATATTAGTGACATGCTCATCAAATCGTTCGGTTTTAACGTATTGCCTATCACAAAAGCAGACGGTCTATTTTTAAAAAAGGACCCGGGCTAACTTACTTTAATAATCAAGGCAACAGATTATCGCGATAAATTATTACCTGAACAAGAAATTATGTAGAAACAAAACATGTTTTCTATATGCATAAAAGATACATTTGCAATGGGACAATATCCCTGCTTAACACAACTTAAAGCCTTGATTCTTTTTTTATTGACAAATTGTTACAGACTTGCACATTTATTATATTTCACATTAGTATTCACTTACGTTACAGCATAATAAATTGCTATTTGATACATTCGGAGACCATATAAAAAACAGATGTTTGATTCCAATGGACGGTCTGTTTGTTTTTTAAAACAATAACAAATGTTAAATCAGATTAACTTATCTATAAATTAAAAAAGAATTAAAAGTCAATATATATATATATATATATATATATATATATTATCGATAGGGAAGCGCTTGACTACGATCTCACCTGATGGTAATTTTTCTTGTTTTGTTTTGAGCATATTCTAATACTTTTTTGTTTCGTATTCTTAAGGTTTTTATGTATAAATTATACATGTGTGAATTTAATGTCAAAGTGGAAATGTAAATAGCGCAAAAATAAATACATTGTAAACAAATAACATATAATTATGGTTAAAAATATAAATCTACTCTCCTGAAACAAATCCTTGAACACATCGCTTTACTATACTGACTGTACTGACGATTTATTAATTCAATCTAAAATCTCCTAAAATATATAAAATATTAGATTGTTTCTAAATTATGTAAGTGCGTCGTTTTATAGAGGTTGAAAGGTCTTAGTATTTTTCAAATAAAATAGTCCAAATAGCCAGAAAAAAGTATCGGATAAATGTGCTACAAATTATTTTTAATAGGTTACAAACATTGGAAATTGAAAAAGAAGATCTGAATCAGCTAATATTACTAAAATGCAAAAATATAAGCTCTGTAAAGTACCTGTTACATTATGCTTCAAATTAAACAAAAAGAATCGCTCGAACAAGTTCGTAATTCCTTTTTAACGAAACGAATTCAATTTTGTAACAGCGGTTGAACATCAAATAATGCGGAACACGTTACAAGGCATTTATCGTATTAAAACGTGGATATAAAAAGTTTCCTTGTTTGTCTTAATTTATGTTTGTTTAACTGTGCTTGGTAGATCTGTATGAGTTGATATTACAGTTATGAAATGCAACAGTTATGTTATTTTATAATCCAGTTAATTTCAAGGATTGCGATATTTTATACGTACGAGTATAGTTTTGGTAGACAGAGGGAGTCGAGTGCCATATATCCGGTTCCTGGTAGACTTACCTTGGTTCTTGTACATCCATTACACTATTCATACAAATAAGCTGGTTTCGAAGACTTTTATATTTGGTGTTATACCAGTTAGGATCGAGAACACTAGGACGGGCCGTAATGGGCCGAGCGTATCGCAAAAATCCTCCTTGATTGCTTTTAATCATTTCACACGAACTATCGTACACTAGGTAGGGCCACAGGGGCGGATTTATAAATGGGGGATTTCGATAAATGTGATACGGCTAGCCCCGCTAAGCCTCGTCACAAGTGTGCATGGTGAGCGGAATGCACGAGTTCCTTCGTATGTTGTGTATCAATTTATAAAATCACATAATTTATTACGTGATTTTATAATGTCTTATCGTTATAGTGATCAGCACAGGAGGAATAACATCTGAAAAGAAATACGGAAATGTGTTACATTGCGATGCAGCTGATTCGACACGCTGCGGCCCGCTCCGCCCCACTGTGGCCCGTACTAATGGGCTAAGCTAGCATTTTTCTTTGTGATGCGGTCTGCCCCAGGCCGGCCGTTGCGGCCTGTTCTAGTGTACACGGTCTTTTAATCTGTCCTGGGACTTACATCTATCTACATTCATAACAATATGAAAACAAGTTCTTGAAAATGTAAAATATAACACAAAAAAGTTATTAAGCATTTTGAATGTTAATCAAGCATGTCAAAATATTCAATAAGATTATCCGTGTAAGCTCCTTACAAGTAACCATTTATAGATCACCTAAAATGAAATAAATAGAATTAGTAGAAGTTACCAGTCTATCAAGCAAATCTATATTCTATAAAAATATAATATATGCGAAAATTTGGATGTTTGGATGGATGTTTGTTACTCAATCACGTATAAATACTGAACGGATTTGAATGAAATTCACCACAAATGCAGATGGTAACCTGGAATAGCACATAGGCTACCTTTTATTCCGGACAAATTAGGTGATCCCGCGGGATTTGCCAGAAATTTTTATTATGCAGCTGGCTACACGCTTTAACTAGTTCTATATACGAGTATATTTTTATATTATTAATAGCAAACAAGCTGATGAAAAGGGAAACTATCGCCTATAGACACCAAAGATGTTAATGTGGCTGTGTCATTCGTGTGGGGGAACTCTACCACCTAGTGTTGCATTTCAGTATATTTTTGTCCATATACAAGAGACTAGCTAACCCACGCGGCTTCGCTCGCGAGTAGATTAACATGTCGTCCAAATAGTTTTTAATACAAATTTCATCCCCTATTTTAGCCCTTCAGAGGTCGAATTTGGAAAAAAAAATAGCCTATGTTTGACCCTGGATCTTCAACTATTTAGAATTTAGATGCTAAATTGCATGAAAATCGTTCCAGCGGTTTAGCTGTGAAAGCGTAACAGACAGACAGACAGACTTTCGTATTTATAATATTAGTATGTAGTATGGATTTTAACACAAGAATATTGCCATGTTTGTTGAAATTTTTTTCATTTATGAGTTTTCTCAACATAAATATTGTATTCTCTAAGTAAATATATTTGTTTTATGGAAAATATTTTAAAATAAAAAAAAATCATTATCATTTCTACATTACACTTAACGAGCTTTTATTAGCGCCTTCATTTACGTGATCCAAAATTCAGCAATACAGCATACAAGAATAATTTTCAAATTCGACAAAGTGTGTTGCATTCTTGGTCTAGTAGGTACTAATGAAAATTATGCTTTAAGAAATCTTGGGTTCTATCAATAAATTGATTCTTGGGTCGGACAATTCATTTTTAGAGTTCCATATACAAATATAATCCTATAATATGCTTCTACTGTCTGTCTGCCTATCACTCGACTCTATATCTTGAACAGAAATAGACATCTGATTTTTTTCTGGATTAGCGCATCGCGTTCATTGTTCAGTACTTGTGAAAATTATGCTTTATGAAGTCTTGGGTTCTATTAATAGATTGATTCTTGGGTTAGACAATTCATTTTTAGAGTTCCGTATACAAACATAACCCTATTACTGTGCATCCGCTGTGTCTATCACTGGGCTCTATGTCCTAAACAAAAATAGGTAGACATTAGAAATTTTCGCAGAATGCGACTAACTACCTATTTATTCGTAGCGGTAGTAGTAGCAGCAGTAATAGTAATTAAAAGTAAAAAAAATAGATACCAAAGTAACCCCCCCCCCATACAAATAAGGCTGTAAGGATATTTTATAGATAACTAACTGAGCCGGCGAACTTTGTACTGCCTTATGTAAAATTGTTAAATGTTTTTAAAGGGAAAAAATGTAATATTTTTATTATTTTTCTCCCAATTTTTCCATTTTTTCTTTTCATGAAAACCATTATTATACTTCAACGAACATTTCAAAAGAGAAATTAGTTGTATTGGTCCAATGGTTCACTAATTTTGCGCTCAGTAACACATTTGATGAATCATTTTTATTTAAATAGAAGATTATCCCCGTGTTGGATCAGGGCTCCTTTGAAGAATAGACCAAGTGTCGTTCTGTCAGGCAGGTCGTTTACGATCGATTGGCTATGCGAGTCACTACCATCGTGGCTACTAGATGGTAGAGTTCTGCATTGTCTCGCCCGGGTCTGGTACCACCGCCTTACCCATTCCTGCCGCAATAGCGGCAATGCTTGTTAGTTTACCTGCTAACTAACCCTCCAAACTGGAACACGATAGTGCGTGTTCCAGTTTGGAGGGTTAGTTAGCAGGTAAACTTATGCATGTGGCATTAGACCTCGCCACGAGATAGCAACGCACCATTAATATCTTTTGTATTTATAGGCGATGGGTGGCTCTTTCCAACAGGAGGCCCATCTGCTTGTTTGCTGTCTTATGTTATAAAAAAAAAGAAAAAAAAGGTTAAACTGCAAAAACTCAACTCTTCAATTTCTCTATCTCCGGAACCCTGCATAAGATTTTCACCACAATAAATTGAACAAGAAAAGAATTTTCCAACTTATTAAAATTAAGCTTTTTCATTATATATAAATAGCAAACAAGTAGATGGCATTCCCGATGGAAAGAGAAATCATTACTTTTAGGCAACAAAGATATTAATAGTGCGTTGCTGTCCATATCGTGAGATGGAAATGCCCCATGGATAAGTTTACCAGCTACCTTACCTTCCAAAACGGACCTGACAATGACAAGCACTGACGTAATTGCATAAGGAATAGGTAGGGCGATGATATCAAATGCCCGGGCAAGACGTTGCGGAACTCTACGATGATAGTAATACGTATAATCACTTCTTCTTCAGGCTGATAACTCACCTTTTATGGACTATACGGTAGAATAATTATTAAAGGTCTATCTTCAAAGGGAATCCGGAATAATACAGGAAGTTATTGATTCAATATAATCTGTGCTTTAGCACAAGCTTTTTTTGTATAAAACCTTTACTTCTTTAGAAAAAAAAATTGTTAAAAAACATAGTGAAAGTATTTTATATTATAATGTGTACAAATATATGTGACATAATATAATTCTTCATCATAATATAATTAATTAACCATCACATTTTATTTTTTATGAATTTCTTCTCATTATGAAATAGCCTCAGGTGTCCAGCATGTCCTGTATACTTGTAACTTGTTTTAAATTAAGTAAATTAAATACATATTAATTTTGTCTAAAGATGAAATTTTGTGCTGAATCCATTACCCATATCATAAAATAAAAGTATTAATATGCTAATTCTTAAAACACGAATACAAATTCACCTCAGGTGGAAAACCTGTTTGGTTGGCAACAGACATTATGTCTCCTATGTTGTACTTTTTGTGTTTTGTAATTATTCGTATTAAGTATAATATCTTTACACTGAAAAAAACAGATTGAAAGAAAAAAAATAGTGTTGAAATGGACTGGCGATAATTTTTATAGCAATATTTTCTCTTGATATTTCAAATTTTTAGCTTCTTATCCAAGAGATTACTTCTTTGTATCATAAGCTAACAAACAATCTAATTGACAAAGCTTACTTTCTATAAACAACGACTTTAGGTATCATAAATGCCAAAGCTAATGTATAGTAGGGATTTAATTATACTTAATTATACCTGCTATGTTATCGTACATACCAGAACAGGTAACATGGTGGTACATACTGATATTATTATATCAAGAAAAGGTAAAACGAAGGTACCGAATCTAGGCGAAATGTCGCAATTACTATTCATTTATGACAGACAAGTTGCACCCTGCAGCCTTTATTATTTATTATAAGGGTTTCTAGGGAATTCCACTGGAATAACTTATGTTTTCGGGATAAAAGGTATCATTTGCTATTTCAGGTTATCATCTACATTTGTACTCAATTTAATCAAAATTAATCCGGCTGTTTTTGCGCGATTAAATAACAAACATCTCAACATACAAATTTTCCCATTTATGGGAAATATGTCTATGGGACACATTTTTACATATCACTGATATGGGTTAATTGGTTAACTTATACATTAATAATAAAATATATGAGATAATATGTATGGGATAACAAAAATAGATTAATAGTCAAATATTAAGGTCGTGGTCTAGGTGTTAGCCTGTCCGACTTAAGTTCCAGGTCTGATCCCCGAGTCGCACAAAAGTGTATGATTTCTTTTTTCTCGAAAACCCAAAATCTTAGTAGGAGCTTACAGTCTGGCGGGTTTATTGTACAGATGAGCACGTTTAGTAGTCAGTCACGGTTATATCTAGAATATACGCCATTATCGTTATTACGTCAGTGAAGTGCAGCGATGGGATCACACATTTTTGAACCGAAATGTCTATAAACGTTTGGTTTACTCTGCCTAACCCTTAAGACAATCAGCTTGATTATACTCACAAAGTACGTTCACTAATAAAACTGATTATACAAAGCATTGGTGATTACGTCTTAAACATAGTTATGTTGCAAAAATTTCTCGTGTTGGTTCCGGACTCCTTTGAAAAATAGGCCAACTGCCGTTCTGCCAGGCAGGTCGTTAAAGGCGACCGATTGGTTTTATGAGTCACTACCATCGTGGCTACTAGGTGGTAGAGTTCTGCATTGTCTCGCACGGGTCTGGTACCACCGCCTTACCTATTCCTACCGCAATAACGTCAGTGCTTGTCAATGTCACGTTCCGGTTTGGAGGGTAAGGTAGCCGGTAAACTTATGCATGTGGCATAAGACCTCGCCACTAGATAGCAACGTACCATTAACACCTTTGGTGTCTATAGGCGATGGTTGACTCTTTCCATCAGGACGCCCATCTGCTTGTTTGCTATCTTATGATATAAAAAAAAATTAAACTCCTATTCCTGAACCCCAACAATTTGATCAGTACTATTCAGCACTAATTACTTCGTTCTTATAAAAAACCTTAAAAACAATTTTTGTCACTAAAATAAGTTAACCGTTAGCGGAGTAATTGTTAGAAGCATTAATAAATATTCTGACGATTTGAGAAGCTCATTTTTTAGAATCATTAAAACATAATATTATTCTTTTTCGAAACGATACGATAAACGATACAAGTACCTACTTGTATCCCAATATATACAATAAACGCCCAAACTTAAAAACATCTAAGCTCATTGCTTATCATACGAATGTTTGTCCCTGTCGAAGATCGGATCCAAGGCACCTAACTACACTATGTAATCGATGTGTTTAATTATTTTGTTTTTTTTCCCATTAGAAATTTTTAATTATAATTGTATTATACTTATCTTAAATAATTTATTTGACATTTATATGATCCTAAATAATAATATTTAATATTGATAAAATATGATATACTTTTTTCGTCCCTAAAACATTTTTCGAAACAGGGTATAACTGCCTTAATTAAATAACTGACTTATGAAAAATAATAGTCGAAAAATAAATTTTCTGAGGGCTGTTTCTAGAATCTCTGATAATATCTTGTGGGCCAAATATAATTTTAAACTGATGAAAAATCAAAAATATTATGAATATTAAGAATAATTGAATTAAAAAGCTTCACATTTTTTTCTGCCTTTCTATCCCTTAAAGCATATTGCATAAATATAATATATATTACGTATTATATTATACATATATCTATACACATATATCTTACTCACTTATACTTAAAACAAAACATGAAAGGTTACACATATTTTGTGACCTACTTGATCATTTCCTCTTCGTACAAGCCATAAAATTAAGTAGCCTTAAAAAGAAAAAAGAAAAGGTGGTTCCTTGTCTTTCGCCGTCTATAATTTCGCTTAAAGACTACTTCCGTTCCGACCAATATCTGTCAACATATTTCCCCGTTTGGCTTGGACACATCACAAGAACTTGATTTCATTGAAAACTACCAGCAGGATAATGAGTTTAAAATTATTACTGCAGATAAAAAGTGCCTGAACAATGTACGTATAACCTTTTTGTATTTTGTAACTGAAGACGCTACACGATTCATTGTTAACGTTTTTAGACAAGATTTATAAAAGTGGATTAAAAAATATTATGTAATATTGATAGGGATACTTTGAAAAATATAACTTCTTTGTTGAATAATCAAATGACGTGTGAAAGTATGTTTGAACATGGGCGTTTTGCCACACACGTCAAAAGACGGCGTCGCAGCGTCTGCGTAGTCAAGCAACCGTGGGTACATAAGCGCTTGCGAACGAATTGAGGCAAGCAATTTGCTAAAATCCGGAGAGCGCGCGGCACGAAGTGCGGCGGATCCTCGGAAAAATTTAAGTTTGACGTTTCGTAAATATTAGTGAACGCTTTTGTTACGAATCACAACTTAATTGTGTATCATTTCCAGTTTTGTGTTGTGAATACGATAAAAAAAAACTTTAATTCTACAAGATGATGGCCCTAGTGTTATTTGTTATGGGGAGCTTTTTTGCTGTAACAGAGGGCTGTGGACCTGGAAAACAATTGTTAAGTAAGTGGAAAAATTATTAGAAAAAAATTTTATTTCTTTTTATTATAAATTAATGCCTTGTATGCAGAATTAAAAAAAATATATAACTTTCATGTTACATAAACTTATATTTTACGAGAACATTACGTTGTATAGTTATTGTGTTACGCTTATTATTTTATTATTAATCATTCGCTGGCTACGTGCTGCAATCTACAGATATATCGATGGCTAAACATTAGTACTAAAATATTAATGTTAAGTTTATATTAATTTTGGACGTGACTGTATTTCCTTAAAATTAAAACATTTATAAATAAATTACATTTTTAAAGCAAACCCTAAAACAATTTTTTACCAGTGAGCAAAATAAATAAATTAGATATATAAATATCACTTTAAAAAATACATGAATTGATCTAACTTCAAAGTAAGCAATTTATTTGCTTGTAATCTTTAAAAAATCTTTATTTTAGGTTTATTTTTCCAAATATTAATCAAAAAATATAGGCCTTTTTTAGACGAAATACGGACGGAATAACGTCCGCATTTAGTTTCCATCAAAAAATAAAGGGCTTAATTTAATTGCATGATTAAGCTTTATGCGAAACTGTAGGTAATCGTAACACTCGTCAATTTAAAGTTTTATAAAATCATGGATTTATAGTCCAAGTTACAATAAATTCGTTGCCGCCACCCAGTCTAAGTAGATACGACGAATGAGTTTTATCCAAAATGATAGCTTTATTTGCATACACGTATGGGTTGAGGTCATAAAAATTTATTGACACAGACACCTGTGAAAAATTTGCAAATAAGATAGGTAAAATCTATTGAATTATGAATTCATATAGACTTTAAAGCAACATTCGATTTTAATTTTGAAATATAGAGGTTACATTTAAAAATTATATGTTATATTATATATGTATATTATATTACTAATTATTTATTAATAACGAAGGAATAATAATTATATATTTTGAGTAAAGAGCAAACTAATGTCACGGTTTTTAATACTAATTTATATTTTCATAAGGATCTGGAGGACTGACGGCTTACGAAAAGCAAGCGATCGTAGATGCCCATAATCGTCTTCGACAATCGGTTGCTTTGGGACAAGTATCAAGTCAACCTCCGGCAGCTAACATGATGGAAATGGTAAGCTTATAACACAACGATTCTAAGCTTGGTTAATGTAATCTTCAACTATAATTTGTTAATTTAGTAGCTTTTTTAATAAAATAAAAAAATACTTTGTTTGTTTGTTCAACAATAGCCAAGGCTTTAAACTTGTAAATTAATGGCAACTAAAAAGCTAGCTAGTTTTCAAAAGTAATAATAAGTTAGGCTTTAAAAAATTTACAACAAAAAATTTTGACACGACCGGCAGAAGGACATTTTTGTTTTTTTTTCCCTTTGCTAAAAACTTCTTTGATAAGTTTTACTAAAACACATATATAGTTAGTTAAGCCTTTTTCAAGATGTATATAAACTTACTTCATTATTTTTTAGTTTAATTGCCACTCGTATGTAAAAGAAATAATGTAATAATTAAACTGTAATGCGGAATTCGGAGACATATTTTAATATATTTTATATAACTTTTTTATACTATAGGATAGCAAACAAGCAGATAAGTCTTCCAATGGAAATAACCATCTCGCATGTAGATGCCAAAGATATTAATAGTGCATTGCTATCGTGTTGAAATCCCAGACACACAAGTTTTGCGTGACCGGCTAGCTTTCCCTATAACATAATATCAAACGAAAACACGGCCATGACAATACTTTCTTAGCGTAAAAGGTTAGGCGGGGCAGGCCTGTAATATTATGATAGTACCATAGTACCTGTAGTTAATCTTTACAAACTACCTGGTAAAAAAGGTGATGATCTATTCTCTAAAAGGGGCCCATTCTAACGTAGTAATAGTAATTTGCATATTCAATTTTATTTAATAATAGATATTTAATAAATCACTGACGTCAATGTCAGAAGAATTCTAAATACATTTGAATATATTAACGATTTGAAATTTTCTTAAGTTCTATTTATAGAATTAATATTATGTGATCATATTTATATGACATGATACAATACGTGACAAATAAAATAAGTTGTATGTTAATTTTTTATATTCAAATTAGCTTGTAATTTGATTTAATAGACCTGATTTAACACGTCACGTGTAAGTTGAATTAATTAAAAATAGGTATAAATAAATTATTTATTTATACTTATTTTTAATTTTAATATTATATATATATATATATATATATATATATATATATATATATATATATATATATATATATATATATATATATTTTTATATTATTTAATATTTTAATATTATTTATTTAAAGACAAATTTTATTTTTAAACTGCCTAAAAATATAAATATTAATTATTCCGATAAGTTTTCTGAAATATTGTTTTCCTGCGTTGGTTCGGGTTTACAAGTTGACAAGGGGAAAAAGAACCATCTGAAATCCAGTCAGACAGTTTGCAAAAGGCTATACGTCACTACCATTGTGAATATTAGGTGATAGTATTATGTTACGTATTGACCAGGGTTGGTACCACCGTCTTATCCATTTTTGCCGCAATAGCGCTAACGCTTGTTACTGTCCTGTTCCGATTTAAAGTATCCTTTAATTTAGATATGTGGCATTAATCGTCTTGGAACACGGATTATATTTAAGTACTTTATCAATTTAGAAATAATATAATTTTTTTGTTATTTGTTATAAAGCCAGCAACAAAATAAATAATTGGTTGGTTTTACAATTTTGAGATCTAACGATGAGTCATTTTCTTTGCTTAAAATCTAACAGATCTTCAGCTAACAGATAAAGATATTAATAATTTATGTATCTGTTGACTATGAGTGGTAATAGACGAAATGTTTACAGGTATGGGATGATGAGTTGGCTGCGCAAGCACAGAGGTGGTCAGACCAATGCACCCCTGCACATGACCGCGCTTCTCAACGAGATGTCGGCCGTTTTCCTGTAGGGCAAAATCTTGCTGCTACATGGACTACTCGCCCACCATCTTCAGCAGCCGATTCTCAGCCAGACTTTATGAAGCAAATCGATGCCTGGTTTGATGAAGTTCGCATTTACGGTTTCAAACCTATCAATGGTGGGCATGGAACAGGACATTATTCGCAGGTAAAAATAAAAATCAATAAAAAATAACTAATTTCTACTGCAATAGTATCAGTGCTTGTCACTGTCGCGTTTGGCAGGCGCATCTCCTTCCATCAGGCGTACCACATTTGCAATCCGCCAGTCATCAGCTATTACTCTTGAACTTAACGAAATAATCTTCAAAAACGTCACCATTTGCTTGATTGTCATTAGATGCACTTTTTAGGATGCCATAGCACCAACAATAATCAAATGGCAACGACTGACACTCATATACAACGCTATTATGTGTCTTGCAATAATTAAACAATTACGATACTTAAGCATTGCAAGTTACGTGATAACCCCGCCGGTTTTGAGGTTAAGGTAGCCATTAAACTTATGCATGTAATTTTATCATCCCGTTACAAAAAAGAAACACACCATTAATAGCTTTTGTATCTATCTTTAGCCGTTGATTATGTTTTACCATCAGGAGTGCCGTCTACTTGTTTGCTATTTAATGATCTAAAAACACATATTATGTATCTCGAAAAGCTTAAAAACTACAGAAAAAATTCTATACGATAGGATACGAACCTGCGACCTTCCCTCTAGCCAGGACGCTCCAACCAACAGTACACATACATATATGTATATATCTTTTCTTATTATTCGTACAATAATAAAAAAATATAACTTAAACGCAGTAAATCTGCAACAATCAACATCCAACCCCCTATTTCTCTGTAATCAGAAATGAGATCTTAATCAAATTCATATGGAACTAAATTGGAAGTATAGTCTCCCAAACAGAGAAAAAATTTTGCAAATCCGTTTATATGTGACGGAGTTATTTCCGAACATATGTACATAAAAAATTAAATAAACATCCGAATTGGGAATCTCCTCCTTTTTTGGAAGTCGCTTAAAAAGAAATATCGACCAATTAATGTAGTTATGATGAGAAGTATAATTATGTATATTTAGAGATATACATAACACACATGTACAATTGATGTATATTTTACAGCTTGTCTGGGGAGAGACCTCCCACGTTGGCTGTGGTTACACCTTCTACTACGACTCTGCACGTGGTTATACCAAATTGTACGTCTGTGACTACGGTCCAGGGGGTAACGTTATCGGATCAAACCCATACGAAAAAGGTCGTCCATCATGCAGCGCCTATGGCCTCTCTGAATCTAGAAAATACAATGGTTTATGTGGTAAGCATATTCTTTTATTTAAAAGTACACACGATTTTCTAGCCACTAGCTATAATTAATAATACAAAATCATGAAGACGTTTGGATATTTGTATTTAGGATATTTAAAGAAATTGGTAAAGTGCGCGATGTAGGGTTCCGAAGTTGCCCTTCACAATAATGCGGACTAAAACGAGGACTTTTATAGTTTCATGCTATGTACATTTAAACTATTCAACGTCAATGGCAAATATATATTCGCACCACAGGCTCACCACCTATAAAAACTTCTCTAAGTACATTTTATAAGTTGGTCGACTATTACTCAAAAACTTGTAAAACCTACTGAGCCATAATAGTTTTCTTTTTAATTTCATCATATTTTTTTCCCATGTCCAAAACCGTTTAGCCTGCAGAGGGGGGGACACTTGACTCTAGCAAAAATTAGCACTTAAAAGCTTAATAATTGACGAACGAGTAGCTTAATCGAAAAATTGTTTTCACAAACCTATAATATTTTTTTTAAATCTTTTGTATTTGAGAAATATTTGAGAGATATTTAAGAAAAAAAAATTACATCCCCACTTAACATGTAGGGGAGCTACAGTGAAAAAAATATTTTTCAAGACTTAATGTTACCTTCCACTTTGTTGACGTACGAAAATGTATATTTGTGCCAAATTACAGCTATCTAGTAATAAGGATCTCTGAGCTATCGTGCAGACGGACGGACGAACTTAGCTAACCATTTTTTATAACATAAGACAGCAAACAAGCAGATGTGTCTCCTGGTGGGAAGAGTCAACCATCTCTTATAGACATCAAAGATGTTAATGGTGCGTTACTATCTTGTGGCGAGGTGAAATGCCACATGCATAAGTTTTCCGGCTAGCTTACCCTCCAAACCGGAACACGACAGTGACAAGCACTGAGGCTATTGCCGCAGGAATAGGTAAGGCGGTGGTACCTGACCCGGGCGAGACAATGCAGAACTCTACCACCTAATAGTCACGATGGTAGTGACGCGCATAGCCAATCAGTCGCCTTTTATGACCTGCCTGGCAGAATAGCAGTTGGCCTATTCTTCAAAGGATTTGGGGATTACATTACTGTTTTAATGTATACATATTGTTTGCGTATGCGTATAGATACATGTACAAAGACCTTACCTTTTTTGGGTGCCTCAAGTTATTTGTTGTACTTAATCTGAAAGTTTTTAGAACATTTTCCTTAAAAAATCATTGTTTCTAAACTATTGTGATTTGTTCTACTAACAGTTGTATTTTTTTCAGCTGCCAGCTTCGCCAGCACTTCTAGCTACCAAAATGTTGATACCTACAACAACAACGGCTACATATCAAATGTCATTCCTGATAGCACTGGAGACACTCAAGCCTTCAACTACCAATTCTACAATCAATATAATAACCAGTTCCAATATCACTACCAACAACCACGCACAACGTACTACAAGACAGATACTTCTTCTTATAGACCACTACTTAACATTATTAAGTCTGCGTCTAGTTTATTTACTAAACCAAAGCAACCCAGTTTTACAATAGATACAATCTACGTATAACTAATATTTTTAACATATTTAAATAACAGTATTTTAACTTTATTGTGACAAGAGTGACACGACTGAATATTCGAAACTGTTTTACGCAGACTTCGGAACATTGTAAATAATTTAATCCCTTGGTTTTACAAGGATTTTTATCATGGATTTAATATAAAAAGTGATTTTTGTATATTTGAAGGTCTGATAGATGTCTGCTTACTACTTTGCTGTCGCGAATGACCTTCTAGTATTAGCTAGGAAATATGTGTTGTTGTATAGATAATTATTTATATTTTTTAAATAAATATATTCAAAAATATGTAATTTGTTTAATTTGCTTAATAACCTATGATAAATTTAAGTGCCAGTTACTGGATTCGACAGACTCAGATGACATGATACTGATTGTAGAGGCGTTTGCCAAATGTTGATGACCAACATACAAAAGTATGTAATGTTAAACATACTTTGTAATAGCTTCAATAACAAAAATTAAATAATAATTATGATCAATAATCTGATCTTCAATAAGAAGAAGGTAAGAGATGTGCAATGCGAATGTAGAAAATTGTAGTCACGGAAGTGATTAAGACTGATGTACTACAATCAAATTGTTCGGATGTTGTCCTAATGTTGTGTCAATTTCAACAAGAGTGTTTGTATGAATAAACTTATAAATACGGAGTAAACAAAGGATTATTGATAACTTCTGGAATCACCCTTTGTTTCGTCAATAATTAATATAATAATAGTTATAATTTTAGTTAGTGTAAAAATAAAAAAAATTAATGGAAATAAACGTTGACATATTAGTAATAATAAGTCAATGGAAATAAATCAAAAATGTTGTATTTGCACACTCACTGAGTAGAATAAGTTTGATTCTATTATAATTGTATCTGACCATCTGTATATCTGTACCTTATTCTTGCAAATAAATAATATCTTATCTTATCTTAAAGAAAGTCTGTTTAAATCGTACTCTGCTTTCTCCACCTATTTGCTATTAAAATAGTGTTTTAAGTGCAAAATAACATATAAATTAAGCCTTTAATACTTAGCTAATAACGCCAAAAAAATCATGTAATGGTTAATAATCACCACCACCTAACGGCATTGCAACGTCGCTAATCTTGCAGATACATCTGCTGAAAATACCGCTAACTATTAGTTCAACATTCTCTATAATTGAAGCCAAAGAGAAATGTGTGGTTGTTGAATTGTAGACATCGACATGGTGAGAGTAAACACTTAAGCAGAGCTTATTAACTGGTTAATTTTTAAACCTAAATCACCGCAAGTACACAAGGAGTGTTTTCTAAAAGTTTGGATCTATTTTAATCTCCAAAATACCGGTATCTTTATGAGTAAAATGATAATGATTTTGAAACAATAAACCGGTTAATAGAGATTTTTTAATATTTCTTTGATGTTCACCGCTATTTATTTTTGAGCGCACCGTGCGTGGCGTATGTCATTCTACGGTTTTTGCTTAAACCGGTTTATATGTTTATATAGATTCATGAAACGCTCTCATTTCAAAAACCTCTAATAACCAGTATTTTTTAAACTGGTTTCAAGCTCTGAATTTAAAATTTTAAGCGATGTCCGATGGTGGAATTCGGTGGTAGGAGTTCATTCAAATTATTTATCGAATATATCGGGTAAGTGCATTTTTATATCATTTAGAATAGCAAACAAGTAGATGTGTCTACTAATGGAAAGAGACAACCACCGCTTATGGATATCAAAGATGTAAACGGTGCTCTGCCAGATGGTATAGCTACCATAGGATGAGTATTCCTTACGCATAATATAACTAGCTAACTTACCCCCTAAACCGAAATACAAATGTGACAATCATTGACGCTATTTGGTTTGATTTTATAACACGCAACTTGAAATTGATTATTAATATAAATAATAATTATTTATAATTATTACAATATAATGATTACAATTTTTAAAAATACCCCAAAGGCCAAAGACGCGTATTTTTAGATCGACTATTAGAAGACACGCAAGAAAATATATATTTGAAAATTTACATTTTAATAAATTTACATTCTAAGAAGTACGAAACAATTAATTTACTATACAGAAAATTAATTGTTTTGTACTTCATTAATTAATTAATTATTTATTAAGTTCTTTTTTAATTAAAACATGACATTTTCAAACTGCCCTTAGGCTGTATTCTGTGAGACCAAAACGGCGGTATTCGCTGATAACAAATGCCACATGCTTATTTGCTTGCCTATGTCATAAAAACTATCATCAACAAAGTTTGAATGTACTAATAAAAAAATCTCAAACATACTTACAGCAATATAAACATTACGAAGATTACGAGGAGGTCAAACAAATAATCTTTGCAGCCACTGTCAATAATGTTCATGGCCATGACTACGCCAGTGTCAGAAATGTTAAGGAGGCATTGGGTTGTAGTAATTGATGACTAAATCAAACTGCATGTCAGCAACATGTTTGGTAATATTTGATTTATACATTATGTCATTTTATTTATTTATATAACAGAGGAATCCTTTTTTTTTCCTCACAAATTGCCTATAAATTGCGTAATGATAAAAATTTGTTGAAACAATCATAAATCTATTTCTTTTAAATTTTTTTACATTCTTTTTAGACTTTTTATCTTAAAAAATAAAAAAGTATCTATACTCCCTTATTCCCAAAGACGTAGGCAGAGGAACAACAAGTACACCCATGATTAGCTGAAGCCGATTACTAAGTCCCATAATATGATAGGTGGCAAGTCTATCGCCAACCGGACACTTGTCCAATTCCGGGCAACGTTGTTTTTATAAGAAAACTAAAAAAAATATTTTTTTTATTTTTGATTTCAGGAGTTGTGTCAATGACTGCGGTCTTACGAAGTTGGCCGTCGCAATTTAAGTTTCCAGAAATGTCAGGGAACGCTGTCCTCAACGTATGGAAATTTTATGTCCCAATGCGCATAGATTAGTGTTTATTAAATATGTTTTTATTTCTTATATTGTTGTTTGCCGTGGGTGAAATCATTGACGGCACCGAATAACCAGTCAGACTAGTGTTTCCCACACCTGAAAGAAACAAGCCAGCACCAAGTACCTTACTGCCCAGGGGCTAATCGGCTTGTAGCGGGTAGTGACTTGTCAATGGATTTATGAAGGACCTTCCCACTGCCGAGGGTGTACCTTGGCGTCCGCGCTTACGTCTATCGTGTTCGGACTTAAAACTGGTAACTGCCACTTATCATGTTCTTTTTCCACTTAGCCGAGGTAAAATGGGTGAAGTGACCACTCTACTGACAAGGCATCGCCTAGGACGCGAATAAGACAGTGCAGGCATGCCCGAAACCTACACCACTCTCTTGGTGTCACCAACTGAACCAACAGGAACGACAAGTCGTTACGTGCGAAGCTGGACCAGCTGCAGGTGCTTGCGGCTGCACCAATACCGAGTTTTTTTCAAGTTTTCCGCCTCTGAGGCAAGGGGAGGTTACAATAAGAGGAACAGAAGATGGATGAGGAAAAGGATACTAATGTCACAGAGGGTTGAGGAGTGACAATAGCAATTAAAGCAATCCGGGGTCACGTACCTATAATGTTTTAGTTATCCATTGGTGAGATGCCTGGTAGATACATCTTCTGGACACGAATAGTATCGTGCTATTATTTTGTGTCTTTAAGCGATGATTATCTCTTGCATCAAGATAACCATCTACTATTTAATACAAAAATACATCATTTACCAAAATCTTTAATCTTTAACCAAATTAATTGATAGATATGCAAATCGTTCTTTGAACAAAATAAAATTAACACTTCATTAACATAAAAGATGTATTCCTTTTATTATTTCAAATACAAACACGAAATTATATAAACAAACACTGATATTACCTTGATTAGACCTTGACATGTTGGAAGGTTGAAGACATGATATTGAATACCATAATAGATTTTAAAGCAAATAGTATAGTTGAAGGTGTTAAAGTCTCTTAAGTTAACATTTGCAATGTTAATAACGTAGTATCAAAAATCTTGCTGTTTTATTAAATATAGGCATTCATGTGATTACCCATTATTATGGGCAATCACATGAATGCCTATATTTTATCTACTTCCAGAAAATATGTGCCGAGATCGGCACATATTTTCTGGAAGTAGATAAAATACCCCCGGTACAAAAACATATGCATTTTAAAACTGTTTACTCATGTGTAAAAAATATTTATCAAACGTTAAAAGATTTACGTTTAACGAACCAACATATGCTTTGCTGCTCTCCAAAATTACGAATAAAATTGTTTTACTCCAAAGAACTGATTTTTATACTTTATAACAAATAATTTATACAAAGTTTTTGCTGCTCAAATCTGATTGCACGTTTAGATAATAATTAACTAAAACACGTGTCAGTAGTTAACTATATTTATAATGAAAGTGCGGACGTTCATATTGTTTTTTTTAAATTAAAAAGCGCAAAGAATGTATTGTAATATTAAGAAGGTATAATAAATACACATATTGTTTAATGGAATAAGGTAAGTTGCCTAGTTATTGAAATGCGTTTTATATAAGAAAAGAAAATGTACCGTAAAATATACTTTTACACAAATAATGTATTGTTTCTCAGAAGTTATATTATATGTATGGTGTATGTTTGTAAATTTATGCTCGTTTAAGAAAATTAGCGGTATTCACTTGATAAATATAAGAAGGAAAAAAGTCTTGTGGTCGCATTTCGTCACCACCGAATTAGTAAATTTTAAGAGGGAAAATTGCCTTAAATCTTATTGTAAAAGCATATATATTTATATTGAATGCTTTTACGATAAGTTTCCTGTAAAACTCTTGTTAGTTATTTTTTCTTAAAGCTAAGGTCGTTAAATAAGTCTTGGTACTGTAGTGAGAAACAGCCTACTGTATAAAGATAACGCTATAGTCATAGGCTCCCCCTTAAAAATAGTCATAGGCTCCTCCTATATTAAAAAAAATGTGGATATTACACTCTCTAGTACGTGCTAGTCAACATCAAGGAATCAAGGACACGCCGCCGCCACCCTCCGCTATTCTGTGTTGTTGTTATATATATATATATATATATATATATATATATATATATATATATATATATATATATATATATATATATATATATATATATATATATATATATATATATATATATATATATATATATATATATATATATATATATATATATATATATATACCAGACCCGGACGAGACAATGAACTCTACCACCTGGTAGCCAGGTGGCAATAGCGTCAGTGCTTGTCGCTGTCGTGTTCCGGTTTGGAGGGTAAGGTAGCCGGTAAACTTATGCATGTGGCATTAGACCTCGCCACAAGATAGCAACGCGCCATTAACATCTTTGGTGTCTATAGGCGATGGTTGACTCTTCCCATCAGGAGACCCATCTGCTTGTTTGCTATCTTATGATATTAAAAAAAAAAAAGGTAGTAGTGACGCGCCTAGTCAATTGGTTGCCTTTTACGACCTGCCTGGCAGAACAATAGTTGGCCTATTCTTCAAAGGAGCCCGGGACTAACAATATATTTAAAGGAGACATAACTATAGTGAAAGTTAGAGTTGTCAAGAATTATGTAGGCTTGGAAAAAATTGCATATAAGAAAGGGCATCGCATAAAATCAATACTGAAAATAAAATGAGTCAAATTTACTGAAAATAAAATGAGTAACATTTTCGTACTACGTTCGGGGTGGGATAGCTGAAAAAGTTGATGGTTAGAAAACTTTCACTGTGAAACTTCCACTTAAACATATTTTTTAGACCAAGAAATAGGTCTATATTTATATTGTATGGATATATGAATAAAATTATGTGCTACAAAAATGTATAAAAGCTTGTTTATAAAAGGTCAGATTATTTTATAGACAAAAAGCTAGGGATTTATTTCTCTAAATTGAAATTTTATATTACATATTCTTGTAGCACAGCAATCAAGAAGATAACTCTTCCGATGAAAATAGACCTATTTCGCCTTTAAACAATTAAGATGTTAATGTTGACATCCGCATAGTAAAATAAAATATATAGTGCGTGTATGCGATAATTAAGATTATATAATTAACATTATATAATAGTAATTATTAGAACATAGAGTTCTGCAGAGTCTCTCCGGTTTGGTACTACTACTGCGCACTGATTCCTGCTGCATTATTATTAGCGGTTTTCATTATTTGGAGAGTTTCAGGTTTTAGCGTTTTGGTATGGAAATTAAAGTAACTTGCAAATTTACACATGATTTACAATATCCCATCCGACTAGCCAATTTCATATTATTGACTATATATTGATTGATAAATGATATTGTCATGGGTTTGGAAAATACATTTGAGCAGCGAATGAAGGCCTTTGAAGATCGACTCAATCAAGGTACGAGTAGTCCTGTCAATAGTCAACTTATGGCTGATTTCAAGTCTTTCAAAGAATCTCTTCTATTAGAGCTAGATACAATTAAAACCCAAATAAATTCACTGATTAATATCACTGATGAACTTGATCATAGAAGTCGTCGCAAATTCTTGCTATTCCGTGGGGTCGATGAACAGACATCAGAAAATACAACTGAGATGGTCCTTGATATCATAAGCTCCAAATTAAAAATGAGTAGTATTCGTGCTATCAATATAAAGTCATGCTTTCGTCTAGGTGATACTACAAACAAGAAATCCCGGCCACTTTTAGTAAAATTTGACACTCATATTCTGCGAACAGAGGTTTGGCTTGCTAAAAAACACCTTAAAGGTACGAGCATCTCACTATCTGAATTTCTGACTCCTCGACGCCGTGAAATTTTTAAAGAAGCACGCAGCATTTTTGGCATGAGATCATGCTGGAGCCATGATGGCAACATTTTCCTAAAATTACCACAAATGGAGAAAATAAAACTGTCTTCTTTAGGTCAATTGCAGGAAATCCAAAGAAATAATCTTGAAAATCCTGGTGAGGTTGCTTGCGCTGCGACAAAATCAAAGACCAGATTGAAGTCTCATCGGGTTGGTATGCAACAAAAATAGTGTTTATTCAATTTAATTTTAGTATTTATAATATTTACATATTTTGTTGCTATTATTCTTTTGATTTCTTAGCTGCCAAATTACTTATTACTAACAATGTCGGGCTTGAATTCGAAATAATGCTTCAATTTGGACAATTATTGCTTAATATTACATTTATTATATTACATTCCATGCTTTTGTTAAGATATTAACCGTTTTTACTATGTCGTAGTTTCTTGTTAGTTCTCATTGATATGATTTAACATAATTTACACTTTTTTCTCATAGTAGGTACATTATATTCACTTGAGATACATTTTAATATCTACCCTTATTGAATTACTTTAATTACTTTCCAGTTTTACCTCACTTTTCAATTGTAAACAATTATAAATTATCTTGACAAATAACAACTGCAAAATGTAAATCGTATCAGCTGTCATTCAATTCGTCAACGCGGTCAAAAAAACAAAATTCATAAATAATATATACTTTTATTTTTTCTTTTTGTATGTTAACTTTTATTTTTTAGGAATTTCATCTGTAGTCTTTTAGTTTTAATAATTTAGTAGTTTTTGTTTATTATACTTGTCATAATTAGACGTCAGTAGCTTTTGTGATGTAAGCCGATTGTACTAGTTATAAGTACCTAACCATAGTAAATAGCATATTAGTATTTTATTTTTCTTTTTGTATTTTATTCATATATTTTAAAAATAATTATATTTTAGGTTATTGATATATTTATTTTACGTCTTTATAACAGCTACATTTTATATTTGAATTTATAATCAGCATGAGTGACTCAGACTCTTATTTTTCTCTAGATTCATCATCACTCTCTTCTTACGATTCATCTGAAGATGCATCACTTGGGGAGGTATTGCACAATACTTTTAGGCAGTATCAGAGGAATTTTAATATTTGCCACATAAATGCTCAAAGCGTTCCAGCTCATCATCCTGATCTTCTCTCTACTTTTAAAAGCCCTTTTATCAGTGCCATATTGGTATCTGAAACTTTTTTGAAGCCTTCTTTACCAACGTCCCTTTACTCTGTACCAAATTTCACATTAACTCGTAATGATAGAATTGGTAAAGGGGGTGGGGGCGTAGCAATATATTTACGTAGTAATATTCAATATAAAATTATTGCCCAATCACCATCATTATATAATGGGTCCTATGAATACATTATTTTAGAAGTTAAGGTCGGTATATCTTTATTGTTACTCGGGGTAGTTTATGCTCCACCTTCAATTGATTACTGTGAGCAGTTTGAAAAACTTTTAGAGACTTACTCACTTCAATATGACCACTGCGTAGTGATGGGGGATTTTAACACGTGTCTGATAAAAGACAACAAACGAACTCGTACCCTTGTGCAGCTAGTTAATTCATGTAACTGCCAGATATTACCACTTCATGCTACTTACCACACCATTGACTGTCACTCCCTCTTGGACATTATAATTACCTCCAAAACTGATCGTATTTGTCAAAGCGGGCAATTCGCAGCACCTGGATTTTCCCACCATGATTTAATTTATGCGTCATATGACTTACGTATTCATAGACAGAAATGTAAAACTTTTATGCAGCGTAACTTCAGCAAAATGAATGAATCCAAATTAGTTTCTGATGCTCTTGACATAGACTGGTCAAAACTTAGTTTATGTAACAATTTAGATGGTAAAGTATTATTATTCACCGATTTAATTGTTAAGTTATATGACAGGCATGCTCCGCTGCGACCAGTTCGTATGAAACATCCACCAGCTCCCTGGATAACTGATCATATCCGAAATTTAATGGCGCGACGCAATCACCTTAAGCGTAAATTTATAAAACATCGCTCACCAGAACGTTGGGAAGCTTTTAAAATTGCCAGAAACATATACAACCAAATGGTAAGAAATGCGAAACGGCGCCACATACTATCGAATATAGAATGTTCCTCGTCCACAAACATCTGGAAATTTCTTCGATTCCTTGGAGTTGGAAAGCAATACTCTGAACTACCGTCCCACTTAAAAATTGACGCTCTTAACACAGCATTTTCAATACCATCTCAAAGAATGAATCCTCGAATCAAACTAAAAACGCTTCACAATTTAAGTTTGGCTCCTATTAAAAATATTACTGCTTTTAAATTTGAACCAGTTGCAGAGTGTCTTGTAAAAAAGATCGTACTCGCCACATCTACTACAGCTGTCGGCTGCGATGGGTTAGGTAGAATAATGATTTTACCAATACTGGATATAATCTTACCCCACCTAACTGACATTATTAATTCTTCTTTAACTACCAGTATTTTCCCTTCTTCATGGACTAAAGCTTTCATAACTCCGTTACCTAAGAGAAGTGACCCCACAGACCCCTCCCATTTCAGACCCATTTCTATACTACCCTACCTTTCAAAAATTTTAGAACGCATTGCATACATCCAATTTTCTAATTTCGTATCAACACACAATTTGTTGAATATCTTTCAATCGGGCTTTCGTCCATGTCACAGCACATCAACTGCTCTTGTAAAAATAACTGATGATATACGGTGGGCAATGGATGAAAGAAAAGTCACTCTTCTCACTCTTCTCGATTTCAGCAATGCGTTTAACTGTATGGATCATGATATCCTTATAGCTGTTCTTCGCTCATTAAATTTATCTGACTCAGCAACTGCGTGGTTTTAATCTTACCTTAGTGGGCGCCGACAACAAACCCGAAGTAATGACTTGCAGTCAGACTGGTGCGACGTTATTAATGGTGTACCACAGGGTGGTGTACTATCTCCTCTGCTGTTCTCCGTATTCATTAATGTAGCCGTTTCGTCTATTTCCTTTTGCTCGCATCATTTGTATACTGACGACTTACAGCTCTATATATCTTTTAAACCGGATGATCTAGAACGTGGTATCGGCAATATGAATAGTGATCTGGATGCAATTAACACTTGGGCGAACGACTATGGACTTATATTAAATCCGGACAAGATACAGGTGATGTTGATTGGACGTGATAGGTTTTTATCGCAAATTAATTTACAGAGTATACCCCAAGTAATCCTCAATGGTAAAAGTATTCCTTACCTTACGTGTGTCAAAAATTTTGGAATCCATATAAGTAATAATCTTTCATGGTCTCAACACGTAATTGAAAAGCAAACGATTAAAAAACTTTATACCTGTCAAAACTAAATTGACCTTGGTTAATGCGTTGCTGCTACCCATTTTAGATTACGCTGACGTATGTTATACTGACTTGACTGAAGAACTGTTGAATAAACTGGATCGTCTACTCAACTTATGCATTCGATACGTTTTCGGATTGCGTAAGTATGACCATATTTCCCAATTTCGTTCACAATTGAAGTGGTTGAATGTCCGATTTCGGCGGGATGCACATGTTCTTTCATGCCTATATAACATACTCTACAATCCACTTTCCCCAGCTTATCTGAGAGAACGCTTTGAATTTATTTCTAGTCAAGGTAGGTCTCAGCGCTCTTGTCATCTCAGTACGCTGATATTCCCGGACTATAATACTGCAACATATTTTAATTCATTTACTGTTACTGCAATTCGTTTATGGAACGCTCTTCCATCCGATCTACGTGATGCTCCTTCTCTCTCTATCTTCAAGTCTCGAGTTTATGATTATTTCTTGAAACGACAAAATTCTTAATTATCATGTTGTTTTTCTGTTACAGTCACTGCTGTATGTTCATTTATGTTGTTATATTGTGTGTATGTATGTATATGTGTATGTGTATGTATATTTGTATGTATGTATATATGTGTGTGTATGTGTATATATATATATTTGGAATATGTATAATACAGTATTTAGTTGTTTCCTTATGCAATGATATAAATGTAAATAAGTATCTAGTTAATTGTGATTAGATTTTATACTTCAATTCGCAATAATATGCTCTTACGCACTACCCAAGTTTTTTCTCTCAGCACAACCAAGGTAAACTGTGAGAAAATGCTTAATAGCATTAAGTTACGCCTTTTGTACTGATTTGTGCAATAAAGTGTTTAAATAAATAAATAAATAATATCTTTCTATTCAATGAATTGGTAAGCTTGTTTACTATCCTATTTTTTATAGGTTAGGGACGACGACGGCCACAACAACAAACGACGATTACGACACTGATCGTATAAACGTCGAACAAACGACCAAGAGAACGACTTGTTAGAATGACAGTAAATGATCACCGCTGCTCATGTATAGCTGCGACACTAGGTGTCTTGCAGATGCGTTTACGGCTTTTAAGTAAAAGAGTAATCTCTTTTATTTGAAGCATCTAACTTGTACCGGCTTGAAAACACAACCGTAGACAATTGGTTTCATAGAGTAGTTGTGCGCAGCAAATAATGTCTTGAAAATTACTCTGAAGTGGATTTCCAGACATTATGTAAGGGTGGAAATTAAATTTTGGTTTGATGTCCGATGATAAAATTCTGTGTGCGAAATAAATAACGATCATGAAATGTTGAATAATAAGCATGGTAAATTTTCATAAATGGCTGGTGAAATACCTAGTTAATTATATAAAAAGTGATTTATTTCTATTATAAATAGATACAAAATAATCCGTGAAAAATGTTAGTATAGACACGATTTTATGTAAGGTTAGTCACGGTGGATAACAAAAATATTAGCATGTAGAGGTAATTTCATAATGAGACAAAATTTGACACAGATAATTCAAAACATTGTTATGTGTTGTGTTAAATGCTGTCATTACAAGAAAAATTTTTAACAAAAAAATATCATCCCGCTCGGTAACATAATGTGGTAACAAGAGTAAATATTTCAATATTTATCGTCAAATTTTCAGTAAGTCATCGTAATTACTGGGTCTATAATTTGGAAATTACTTAACATCCTAGAATTTTGGATCAACCTACTATCGCATTGTTTTAATTTAGCGCCACTGTGAATCAAACTTTTGTCTGTAAGATAAACAGATACATGTTAGTTTTTCTTTTGGCAGATGTGATCATAATTTTCATCAAATTATCGCTTTTCCTTTCGCTGTTGCTATCTCGATTGTTTAATTAGTATCTACACGAAACGTATTTGCTTAGGCATATTTGCATAAATGTGTGATGTAGTATATATGGTCATAATAAACTAAACATAGACGTTTTGCTAGCAACTGAAACAAAGAATAAGGAAAGCTGTTTGCGTTGGCATGCCCTGACAAATTATAATGATAGATCAATGGCACCAACTCATGACTACACTTCTATTGTGAGTTCAAATACGCTCCGTTTTGTTTTTCCACGTGTTGGTCTGGCCTCCTTTGAAGAGTCGACCATCTGCCGTTTTGTTAGGCAATTCGTAAGAGGTAAACGTTTGGCTATGCAAATACCCCTTCGTGGGTCTGGTACCTATTGCTGTCGAAATAGCGTCAGTATTTGGTATTGTCGTGTTTTGGTTTAGAAAGGGTAACTGGTAAAATTATGGATGTGACATTAAGACCCCGCCACAATGATAGCAACGCACCATTAATATCTTTGGTCTCTATAGGCGATGATTGTTTCTTTATATCAGGAGAGCTATCTGCTTATTTGGTCTAATAATATATAAAAAAACAAATATTAAATGAATATTTGAGAAAAATGAATCCCATAGTCATCCCAAAACTTAGGTCGACAATGACGAATTAAGAGCGAATGTGCAATGAATTTTCCGGGTTCACGGCCCAGCAAATTAGCATGTTCAACGAGTACCAAGTTTTAAATTTGAAATACGAGATGGGCACGTATTGATATACGTCTAAAATAAGTATTTTGGTAGATAAGGGCCTTAAGTAGTGGTAAATATTTGTGTAACTTAGTAAAAATTTAGCGATATAGTGATCCTTTTGATCCGCAGAGATAAACACAAATACAGACAATAGACATCAAAGATATTAAAACATGCCTAGTTTTTCTCCTCTATAAAATGTTAAGGCACATGATTGATGATACGATATGACTCTAGTTACTGAAACTATAGCGGCAAGAACAGACAAGACAGTGGCAATGTACCAGCGCAGAGCTCTACTTAGTATAATCGCACTATAACTAGCTATTTTTTTTTATTTGTAGCGAGATCTAATGCCACATGCATAGGTTTACTGGCTACCTTACAAAATTTCATTGAAATCATTTAAGTCGTTTCGGAATCCACGACGGATAAACAAAGTGACACGTAATTTATATAATATGTATTTATTATTAAGACTAGCTAACCCAGTCAACGTTGTTTTGCCAAACATATTACTTACTAGCTGTTGCCAGCGACTTCGTCCGCGCGGACTTCGTTTACTCCGCACACCACCTGGCCGCTAGGTGAGAGCGTGTTAACATGTAGCCTATATGTTGACCCTACCTGTTAGTAATATTCATGCAGTACTTTTTGAGTTTACCCTGGACATACATACAGACACACAGACAGACAGACAGACAGACAGACAGACAGACAGACAGACGGACGGACGGACGGACGGACGGACGGACGGACGGACGGACGGACAGACATACAGACAGACAGACAGACAGACAGACAGACAGACAGAGAAACAGACAAACATACAAAAATTCTAAAAACTATATTTTTGGCTTCGATATCGATTGTAGATCATGCCCAAGTATTCTTTTAAAAAAATATTCAATGTAGTTTTGAGTTTCCTACGATTTTATTATATGTATGATATTGAATATATTGGTGGGGTACTTTATAATAGGAGATCTTTTAAGTTGGACCAAACAGTAGATATCTACAAAATTTCATTGAAGTCTGTTTAGTTGTTTCGGAGTTCATCGCGAATGAACAACGTGACACTTTATTTATATATATTAAGATTGTAACATAATTTTGTACCTACTTGCAAATTTAAAATGTCTATTATCGTATTTTATGCCCGCTAAGTTTATTGTGTGTGGCCGCAATTCCAATTTGATAGTGGCTTAACGATTGTTGACGCGTCTAAAAAAAGGTGTAAAGGTTTAAGCAAATAAAGTAATTTCTGATTTCTTATTTCTAGTAATCAGTAGCGATCTAGTTAGCTTTTGCTTGTATTTTATGACCAAACTTATTTATAGTAGAATCCATAATACCACAGGAGAAATATTAACGCAATGTATTTCAAAAACAGCTTGTAACATTTAGAAATCAAGTAATATAAAAGTAGTTTATCTATAAATTTTAACCACTTGTCCATACAGGAATTACTTAGAGCTACTATTAATTGATCACCTAATTGGACTGGTTATTTGGTTATCTAAAAGTGTCATTATTATTAATCGCATCTCTTAACACCAAACTGTGAATTTGAAAAAAAAACAGCGAATGCTTAAGAATATATTTTAATCATATTGTACTCTTAGATACTTTCTTACCAAAAGTATTTTTTTACAAATATCATTTTATATCAAACAAGTAAATGGTTTCCGATAGATACCAAAAATGTTAATGGTGATTTATTATCCGTATAGTAAGGTATATCTGTGATCCGGGCAATAAAACCGACTCTCGTGCTGTGATACTAAAGGACATGATACTAGTTAAAAGCGTCAAGGGTTCACGTCTTGTACACACACTTTGTGTATTAAAATAAAACGTAATTAAAAAAGATATGAATATTTTGTATTTTGACGATTTCATTATTAGGCTAGGGTAGATAACACCTGAAACAAAAGAAAATAATAATATAAGAATACGTTGATGTAATAATCTCACCATTAGGGGCCATCCATAAATTACGTCACACGTTAAGGGGGAAGGATAGGGTCGAAGAAGTGTGACATTGTGTAACAAGGCCCAAGGGGTGGGGAGAGGTCCCAAATTTTGTGACATCACATTTTTTTTAATATAATACCTAGGTATATATATAAACAATAATCGAAGGAGATAATTTTTCTAATGTAAAATTGTAAAATATGATATCATACCAGGTAGGAGGGGATCTCATAAATATTACCAGCTGTGATAAGGACGGGGGAGGGGTCAAAAAATCATGAAATTCGTGTAACGTAGTTTATAGATGGCCCCTTATATGGTATTGCTTCATTCTCGAATCAGAAAAAAAAAGGATTTTTGATTTTTTTATCTAAAAACATATCAATAGCAGCCCAGACTTTGAAGATAAACGTAGAGCTTTGACTGTCACCTGTTGTATAAAGTGGCAAGTCTTAATTTTCATTAGCTATAAGTCATAATCGTTATAGTTACAAAACTCAGTGATAGCGATCAAGCAAAAAGTAAGAAGGTATATAGTAATTATTTACTACCAAGTGTGTTATTTACTGCAAAGTATCTTCACGTCCGTATCTCCGAAAAGATTAGCAGAGGTACAACAAGTACACCCACGAATAGCCGATGATACTTAATCCCACAATGTGATGGGTGGCAAGCCTATCGCCAGCCCGGCATTAATCCAATTCCGGGCAACGTTGTTTTTATCATAAAACTGAAAACTCTTGTAGTCAACACCGAAACCGGACTACTAGACCACAAAGGCGATGAATGAGAACGTATCATAAAATACCAAATTGACCATTTCATTAGACAGATAACATATTATACACTCAAAAACAATTATTGAATCGAAACGCATTTTGCATGGCGCACTGGTTAGTATTCATTTGGGTGCAATTAACGTTTCTTACATCTGCACCTAAAATTAGGTAAAGCAGATCTGTACTGTAGTAGGTGGAGAGCCTCAACAGTATGCCAGGTATTTTCCCTATTTTAATTTGACGCGCTCGAGTAAATACCAAAATCCCCTCTTGGGCTCCCCTACTATAGGCTATTTTTTTTAAATCAACCACTAGGGAGTTGAATTTTCGGATGAAATATTGTATGTAGAAATATATCGACGACATGTTAATCTACTCTGGCTCGTAAGAAAGTTATTTGAAGATTAAGTAATTTGAATCCAAATTTTAGTAACCACTCTTAGTCTAGTGGTGAATATCGCTCATTTGCGAAAACGTCGACATTCCTTAAAAAACATAATTTTACAGGAGAGCCATTACTGTCGCAAGTCATAAAAATAAAAAAATAAATAAATACTATAATGGCATAACGTTGAAATTATTTTCTGTTTCAAATATCATGGAGCTTTAAGAAGTGACGTTTTCTCGAAAATCTAAATTTTAGCAGCAACTCTTAGTCTAGTGGTGACAATATGTTAACACCACATCCCACGTTATATTAATAGTATTTAATAAAAAAAATGCCACGTGCTATATTATCGTGCTGATTAAAGGCCTTAAAAATTCTCCCGGTGTGATTTTATTTCGTCGGTAAGTTATATAACACTGTATTTCTGAGTGTAAATACAAGCTACACTGACAACCTCTGAAATTGCCTTAAAGAACGTATTCAGATTAACCCGGGGTTAACAACTCCGTGATTTGGATGAGCACGTGAAGCCGTCATTTCCAATTATCACTAGAAAGGAGTGGTAATTGTTATTAAGGCGATGAAAAGCATTTCTGAGACCCTTATCACCAACCGATAATAAATCGTGGCCAATCGGAAAATCTGTAGACGTTTAGGGGTGTTATAGACAAATTAACATCGCTTCGTAGCAAAACGATATCTATTATACCTATTGTCTCTTAGATAACCACGCATGGTCTGTGGAGAATGGAGATGACGAATGCAATTTTCTAGCCAAGGTGATATGTTGTCGCGATCGTTGCGTTGAATTGTTTTTCGTTAAGAAAGAGAAATAAAGCCAATGTGACTGCAACCTAAATCTAAACATTGAAATTATAATTATGTTCAAACAATTAGTTACTTTATGGTTTCGTTGCGAAATTACTATCTACCAACTTGCGATATCAATGACTATTGACCATGTGATTTAGCACGGCTTATGTCGACCTAATACTTCTTATTTTATTTTAATTCCTTTTTTATGTTTTGCTGAAACTGCTTTATCTGAGACGGGCGGAACTGGCGTGATAATACTTTTTGTGTTTTACATAGATACGAGTACATATAACAGAATGCCCCACGCTGATTTTCAAATGAAGTGTTGTATTTTCAGATAAAAAAATACTAATAATTTCAACTTAGTAATTTTAACTTTGCTAAGCTATATATTTCCTATTGAATAAACTATGTAAAATTACATAATAATTACCATGACTTTTGCTTATCATAGAAAATACATTTAATTTTCCAACATTGCGCCATCTATCACAAAGTATTGGTACTACAAAAACATGACAAACGTTGCCACAGGTGTAAAAAATGTCTATCAGGCTTTTATCAAAGTTTTATCAACCTTTAACAGATGGCGCTCAAATAAGCAACCAATAAGGGGCAGTATGTACAATCGAATAAAGTCGCAGATATTATTTATTAGTCATACACATCATTTGATGACTTCTGCCTACAGTATATAAGCAATCTACAAAAATATATATTTCTGTAATAAAAGTATGTACTCTCCGACGCGTGTCCTAACGAATATTTATCCTTAAATTACATAAAAAATTGAATGTAAAGACAGACGCTTCAGATTTTCAACCGACGGAAAAATTTAGGTTAGCAATTTGACATATTTTTATAGGTATGCATTTGGATAATATATGAATATAAGTCACAAGCACGTGTATTAAAAGAACTACTGAACAGATTTTAATGATACTTAGGCTGTTCTCTAAGTTGGAATATACCAAATTTAAATTAAAAACCATTATTTCGATAAGAATTGTCTTCACCGATATGTTTGTGGATAAATTTACAAATATATAAACATACAAACATAAACATACATATACTTATGAAATTAAGAGCACGTGCATGGGATGCCTAAGTATATCATCATACTCAATATTTATCCAATTAGGTACACATATACATGTCAAACTGATAATTTTTTCGTCGGTTGAAAATTTGTAGTGTCTTTCTGTACATTCAATTTTTCATCCAACTTACTAATAAATATTCGTTATATGACTTAATAATACTCATTTTACAATGTTGAACATTTTTATCGCTTTTCCTGTATGTTCTGCTATAATTCGAGAATAGCTAAAGCGGACCTTAATGATAATAATTTGTAAACAATAAAAACACGTGTTTGTACAATTAACGGCATGCCATATATTTTTTATCATCAATACATTTGTGACCATCAAAGCGGGCGACTAATAGTTAATCATTGTAAAGGAACTCTTTACCCGACTGTATTAATAAAAGGGTACTGATTTCAAGCATGTTTGAATATCTATTTCGTTGGCAATTTTTAGCATTTGGCTACGGAACTCTTAAAATAAAAGATGTCTTACGGACACCTCATAATAATAATAATATATTTTATTGCACACCAACACACGTAATTTACAAAAGTAAATAACAATTCCCAATAAAGAACAGAGTACAAATTGGCAGTCTTATCACCCAACAGTGATCTCTTCCAGACAACCAGCGACTTTAGGAAATATTTGAAAAATTGCAGGCATTGGTGCTCGTTGTAGAAATAAATATTTATAAGAGCTAACCATTTTAATAATCAAGAATTATTACTGTAAACGGTGTCTTGGTCGCTGGTCAAAAATCGACGTTTTCATGTGAATAACTCGTCCATCCAATTAAATTTGACACTTCCTTTTAATCACAGGCACAGTCTTAGATATAATATATAGCTAAAGGAATTCCGTTCCAACCAGGTGTCTTAACATTTTTAAAGTTCCGTAGCCAAATAGCAAAAAGCGGGACCCTTATAACTTCGCCATGTTCGTCTATTTATCTGTCAGTTTATCAGTCTGTCCGTATGTCACAGTCATTTAACTCGAAGACTATGGGTTGAAAGAATACGAGCGAGACTTCATACATCTTTTTTTTAGTTATTACCTTAAAGTTTAATAATATATTCCATAAAATTGTACATCAATTCCTTAACCTATACGCATAATATAGCAAAAATGTTTTAAACTTGGGGAACAGCAGCTAAATAAAGTTGAAATTTAGGTAAAGTTAACGTAAACATTCAGTTTTCTCCTTAAAAGTCTGTGTTGAGGTGTTGTTTACTTGTCATTGGTTATCTTTAGTATAATTGCTAAACTAAGAAATCTAAGTTAAATTGACAACATTCTGAGCTAAGATTTTGTCAAGACACTTGACACAGCTTTAGTACAAAAACAGAGATAATTTTTATTTGATACTTATAATGAAAATTATGATATACAAATTTATTACTGTTTTAATGCAAATATAATTAAGGTTTTATACAATGGTAAAATGGGAATGATGATAAAAGTCAATCAAATTAAAGTCTCGATATTTTTTATATGATTGTTCCTAACAATATATTTAATTTAATTAATTAAAAAAACATAGAAAATGATTCTAGTTTATCTAATATTCGTCACTTCGAAAGACAAACAAGGAATGTACAAAATCAAAACCACTTGTGTTCTTTGAAATAAAAATGTATATTTTATGAACCGAAACAAAACACAGCAGCATGATTTTGAAAAATAAAATATTAAGGGTAGCTCTTTATACATGCAACTGAGGGATAAAAAAAATTGAGGTGAGCGTAGCCGTGTGAAGTATCATTAGATAAATGATAAATCAAACAAAAATTGCTTTAATAAATCACGGCGAAAAATTGTTCATGTAATTTGTTAAATATGGAATAATATCGTTAGTTTGTAACGGTTACGATTATCCGTTGCATTCGCGGTCTCGTGTGGTCAGCACTAGTAATGACGCACCTACGTCGTGGATTTCTTCCCCCACCGTTGGGTATATAAGCGGACACGCGCCTTCCACATGTCTTAGACTGCTTTCTCCCTTCTCCCATTTCATCAAAGTCGCACCATGGTCGCTGATTGTCTTGCCGGGCTTCCCCAACGGGTCTAACCCAGTTGGACTGATCGCCCGTGGTGTGTGAAGAATCTTCAGGGGAAGAGAATTTATTTCAAATTTTATGTTTTTATCCCAAAATAACCAACCTAACCCAATACTTCATAACCATAGAGGTATATCCACACTCCAATGACCTGGCCGTATTCACGGCCAGCGATTGAAACCATGGCAAGGGGGAATGGAAGGATGCCATGGAAGCCATCTCCCCATCTCTGAACAAGGGATGCGTGAACACTACGCGATCCACATGTCTTTTCCTTGTCCGGGTAAAGTACAGCGGCGCTCGTTGATTGACCGGGGTTTGTTCGGTAGCGTGCAATTAATTTTAATAATTATACCAATTTAATTCAGTTTAAATTTTAGATCCACATTTCTTGACAAAGAAGTAGTGATTTTTAATAACTAGTGTCTGGAATAACTCCTTTTAATTGTTTGTTAGTGATGGAAATTTCCAGAACGACCTAGAAAGATGTTAAAAATATTAATATAGCTAATTGTAATATTTCTGTACTGCATAATAAATAACTCTTTTTAATTTTTGCTGATCTTAGAAACTACTAGTACGTTAAATGTTTAAAGATTGAAAGGAATTAAGGTTGTTATCAGGATATCAGTCCTAGGTTATGTTTTTTGGTGAATTCACCCTCCATGTGAACCCGACTCATCCCGCCTACCACGTGGCCTGACGGGATGCTTCGGGGAACCACAGGGTGATATTGTCCCCTGTGCCTTCCAGAAGCTGGTAGCGTTTTCAACATACTACTCCGCAAGGCGGATGTGACTTCGGGCGTGTCATCGTTGTGCTGCAGCCAGACGCGCCGAGTACGGGAAACCACCTATTCTACGAGCCCCAGCTAAGTTACAAGACCGTTCCCATCGCGCCGCTGGTACTTTTCCCCACTCACGTTTTCTGAGAGACTCCGAGATTGTGCCAGAGAAAAAACAATTTTTTTTAATCTAAATATCTGAAATATACAATTACGTTTTACAAAAAAAACATCTTTTTATTCCTATAAAATACTTCTGAACCCATTACAAGTTGCTTAAAATAGTTCGATAGTATGTTATATACAATATATGAGCGTTATTACTCTAAGAATACATGATGTATATTGTACATGTATTTTTTTTTGCGATAAGCGAGTCCTACTGGGCACTGGCTCTTGGCTGATTTTTTACTCGTTTTTGCTTTGTGTTTTAAATAAACTTTGATAATAATATTCTTGTGTTTTATTTATTTGAAAAAAAAATTTTGCTGTGATCCTATTTTATTTTGATCAAGTAAAATCCTAGGGTAAAGAAGATTTGAAATTAGCTTTTACAATTTTGGTAAGATTAATTTTGACTTGTACTTAAAATAAATAAAAATACATTTATATGAATGTACAATTATGTACATGGGGCACACTAAAAGTTTTGCACTTCCAGCTCATCGGAACTATTTGAATTTCGAATGTTATATTTTTAAACGTTGCAACTTTCTTAGTAATAAAAAAAAACAATTGGCGGGAAGTGATTTGTCAATTGTTTTTTTATCACACATCAAAGTTCTACGTACGCAACGAAAATGGAAATAAGTCGTAAAGATTTTAGAGCGATGATTTTTTATGATTTTAAAAGTTCTCTTTCTCCGCAAGACTGTGCCGCTCGTCTTCAAAATGCTTTTGGGAGAGAAGCACCGCGTTTGAGAACCGTGAGGCGATGGTTTGCTGAATTTGAGAGGTCGAGTTTCTTTACATGACGAATTTCGTGAAGGGCGGCCTTCAACTGCCGTCAACGAAAATAATGTGGATACTGTTAAGCGGTTAATTGAAGAAAACCCCCGGAATGCTTATGAAACAATTCGAGGACTATTGGGGATTGGTATGAGCCAAATTCAGAAAATTTTACACGAAGAATTGAAAGTTCGGAAACTTTATTTTCGTTGGATCCCTCATAGACTGACAGCGGAGCAGAAGCGGGCTCGCGTCGAATGGTGCTCACAAATGCTACTGAAGGACATTTTAATGCTGTTTATGACATTGTCACACGAGTCGAAACGTGGATTTATTGTTTTGAACCCGAAAAAAAACAGCAATCTTGTGAATGGGTGTTTTAAAACGAGAACAGACCAACAAAAGTAAGACAGGCGAGAAACGTTGGTAAAAAAATGGATCGCGTTTTTTTTCTCAGCTACGGGTCCCATCTGTACAATTCCACTTGAAGATCAAAAGAGTGTTAATTCCGAATGGTATTCTACCATTTGTTTACGCAGGGTGTTAGAAAAAGTTCGTGAAAGACGACCCAAAATCCGCATTGATAACGCAAACACCATGATAACGCTTCTTCACACACGGCCAACAAAACAAAGTCATTTACAGCTTATGAAAAAGTACATCTCATCACTCATCCTTCGCATAGCCCCGACCTAGCACCCTGTGATTTCTGTATTTTCCCCAAAATAAAAGATTTGATGAGAGGTTTTACTTTTACCAACTCCGAAGGGGCAGTGATAGCGTTTAATCAGCACGTAGAAAACCTGCCTTCAGATCTGTGGTCCGCCTGTTTTAAAAAATAGTTCGATCGCATGAAAAAATGTTTAAAATGTAAAGGATGTTTTAAGTTACGCAAAACTTATAGTATGACCTACATATAGACAAGGCAGCCGGTAAACTTTGCATGTGGAATTCTAACCCCGTCAATTCATTCAATATCAATGCATCATGAATATCAGTCAAAACTGTACATTGAATATTTTTTAAAAGAATAATTGGGGCGTGATCTATAATCGATATCGAAGCCAAAAATATAGTTTTTAGAATTTTTGTCTGTTTGTATGTATGTCCGGGGTAAACTCAAAAAGTACTGCATGGATTTACTTCAAATTTTGCATGAATATTACTAACAGGTCGGGTCATATAGGCTACATATACTACATATAGGCTTCATATTATCACGCTATCACCTACGGGGGAGGAGCTGTGCGGAGTAAACGGAGTCCGCGCTGACGAAGTCACGGGCAACAGCTAGTATTTCTCATAAAACAATGCAATAAAAATAGGCCAATGTCATTATATTCCATCAAGAGAACCACCTGATATAAAAAAATACTAACTACTTATGTTTACAACATAAAAGGAGAACATACTTAATACAACCATTTTCCATGTACTTACATTTGCAATTATTATTAATTAGAATGTTCTTAACATTATTTCGGAGTTGCAAAAGAACATAGAATTATTTCCTTAATAATTTCTTTTCTTGGCGTTGAACCGTAACGAGGGTTAATTATAATATGAAGGCACAAAGAAAATGAAACATTCTTTTAATAATTAAAATTTATAATTTATAGAGCCATGAGTAAGGTAAGCGAAATCTAGTACGTATAGCTTCAAGGTAAAGATCATTCTAATCACAAACGGAAAAGGTGCTATTTTTATGCCATTATAGCAATTAAGCAGATAGATGTCTGTCCTGTTAAAAAATTTTTTTATATCATAAGATAGCAACCTATATACACCAAAGATATTAATCTTGAGGCAAGGTCTAATGCCACATGTATAAGTTTACCGGCTACCTTACCCTCCAAACCGGAACACGACAGTGACAAGCACTGACGCCATTGCGGCAGAAATGGGTAAGGCGGTGGTACCAGACCCAGGCGAGAGAATGCAGAACTTTACGACCTATTAGCCACGATGGTAGTGACTCGTATAGCCAATTGGTCGCCTTTTACGACCTAGCTGGCAGAACGGTAGTTAGCCTACTAAAAAAGATAACCATCGTTTATAGACACAAACGTTATTAGTAGTGTGTTCTTATTCATGTGGCGGAATGGTGATGCCAAATGCTTAGTTACGTCGGCTATCTTTCCCTCCAAACCGGAATAAGATAGCGTTAAGCATTGACGATATAGCAGCAGAAATCTAACTTAATCATCCTAAATTCTGTCATCGAGAAAAAAATTGAAATTGTTTAAATGTGCTATTCTCCGCCAACTGTTTTATGTGACCTCAACGAAGCCACTGACAAGAACGACGCTGGTATCATAAATGGATAAAACTCACCGAGAGTCCGGATACAGAAGAAGACCACAGCGGCACAATTATTTACCCATATCCAGCACACTTTCACCGACGTCAGAAGCAAGCACAAAATCAAACGATTTAGGCACTCAACGCACGATTTATTTCGAAACCGAAGCATCTACACACACAACGTTGAGTATGCAACGTGAGTGTAAGTAAAACTCACGACGAGTGTCCTCTCTTCGAAGTTTACCAGATAGCCTCTAGGTGGGAAATCTGGATTGGTGACATATACTGACCATTGGGCGGTAGAAATATTATATACTAGATGAAAACCTGGCTTTGTTCGAAAGTCTCATAATACGCAAACTTATATTATACTAACTCAAATAGTAGTTATTAAAAAGTAGCAACACTGTAGTGACGTCTGCTTTCAACTATTGCGTTGGTTTAATAAAGACAACACTCTATTGTTGCTATTTTTTAATTTCTACTCTTTTATGAACGAAGAGAAATAAGTTTTACGTTAATCTACGCTCCGTTCTACGACACTTTAATAATTGCTAACGCCATCTACACCACATATTTGTAACCTTTAAAGAAATATGGCCGATTTGTCTATCAGCACGATTAGAATTTTTAACAAAATACTCGACAATCCAAATTTTGCGGATATATGTTGTCGACTCAAACTTATTATTTTTTACGATTTATAATTTAGGTAAGGTTTCGATTGAGTCTACCGTAACCCTTGGCGAAATTATTAATATAGACAAGTACTCGACAAATAAGTGCTTTTTTCTCACCTATGTCTAACAATCTTTTCTATTGGATAGCAATTAAGCTGATAGCTCTCTGATTAGAAAGATATTCAAATAATTTTTACAAACACTTTTTGTAATTAATAAATTAATTGTCAATATGACAATGTAAAGATGTTGTTATTGCGTTATGAATAATATGATCCATATAATGCCACATACTTATATGAATTTACTGGCTACTTTACCTTTAAACCGGAACACGATATAGCACTAACGGTATTGTGTCAAGAAAAAATTAAGGTAATGGTACCAAATCTGGGCCAGACATTGCAGAACTCACTCGCGGCCATTTTTTTATATCGGTAAACAAATAATTATTTTGTAATGATAAATGTGCCTAGTAATTGTCTGATTTATGTAATCAATGCAGTAACTAATATTGTTTCGAATAGTGTATACTAAAAGTGATAAATGAACATCAGTTCAGTGCAGTTTGTAAAAAAAGTGCAAAAAATGGCCACAAAAAAGGCGAAAAAGTGCAAACACGTAAAAAATTAATTATTTCTGGAAACATCAGGTAATTATTTCAGCATAACATTATATTAGTCACTAGACTAGAGTTTCAGCCTCCCAATAATATTTTTTATAGGGCATTTAATTATTCTGGACTTTGACAAATATTTTTTTTAACCTAGATCAAAAAAATAACCTTGAAATGTGGTGGACATTTCGTGCACTTGCGTTTCTAGAGTCGTGGACACGTGAGGGATTAAATTATGGGATTAGCAAAGTATGATGGTAAGTAGGTACTTATCATATACTCCATATATTTGCTAGCAAAATATGTATTATTTTGTGTGACGAAACTCATCTTAAGAATTCTAAAAACGTTTAAAAAGAGTATAGAATTCAAACATTTATAAAATAAAGATTTATTGCACAAAGACGATCTTTATATGATTTAAAATCAAAAAGCGCACACCTTTCTTATCCAGGATGTATAAAATAGATAAAGCATACAAAATCAAAACTAAAACAATCCATACTAACATTGTAAATGCGAAAGTCTGTCTGACTGTAACACAGTCACGGCTAAACCGCTGAATCAATTTTTAGAAAATTTGGCATGGATGGATGAAGATCCGAGATTAAACATAGTCTAACATTTTCTTCAAAAATTGACCCATAAGGGATATTTTTGCATATTTGGTATAAGTATGTATAAAACTTTATCGATGATATGTTAATCTACTTGCAGGCGAAGCTCTCAGTATTGTTTTATCTATATTATTATTAAAGTGGTAGACAAAAATGTTGGCCAACCAATCATATTAGTTATTTGATCTTATAACATTTTCTAATATAATATAAAATATTTTATGTAGAAAGAATTATCTGAACCTGTAATAATCCAGGATCGTGGGCCAAAGCGACATGTAGTTTAAGGAGACTTCCATAAAATAGCCTAATCATTTTACTTTTGCTTGCATAAAATTACGTATTTTAGGTTAAACAACATTTGTCCTCAACATTTTTTGGGCCGGAAAAACAGAAATACAAAAATTCTAATAATGGAATAACTCTGAAACAATACATCCAATTTTTATCGTATATAAAAATAACTTGCAAAATAAATATCCCTTTTGAAATTAATACTACTTCAGCTGCATTATACAATTTTAGGTACTTTAAAAAAAACTTACATGCGCAACATATTTGTGACTCTGTAGAAACTTTTAATTTGACAGGTGAATTCGAATTTCTAGATCCATTCTCTATACCCAATTCGATGGTTGAAGCTCGAATTCTACTTACAGAATACCAAAAATATAAGCATTTAGTGTCAAATTGTCACAAGCACTAGTACACCTCGCTGCCATGCTCGACAGTGCAGTACTGCCGCCACATTCCATTCCTCTTCACGCTCACCACAGATTCAGTTATCGAATTATCAAAAATGCTGAATAGCCTAGCATAACACCCAATTCGATGATCGAAGCTCGAATCCCACTTACAAAATACCAAATATTATTTAAGCATTTATTTTCAAATTGTCACACACACTAGTACATCTCGTTGCCACGCTCGATAGTGCGGCTCTTTCGTCGCTTTTCATTCTAATAGAATGCGAATTGAAATCTCACCGCGGATTCAGCTTTCGAAATATCAAACATATCCTTACAGAATAGCCTAGCTGATCAGTTAAAATAATTTAAATATAATTGTCAGATCAGTTCTGAAGATGTGACTTTAAACCTCAATTTCACGGAAATATAATCAACCGCTTAGTAGTTTATCTATTCGCGTAAATCTCATTGCTGGAAGATTATTTTACCTCAGCACGTGGCAGATTACTTTACAGCAGCACGTATCAGCTGAGGACCAAAATGTTGAAAATAGAATTTGTAATGTTAAAAAAAGATTTCTTGAATAATTTAAATCATAGCTTGGAAAGATTTTACTAAAATTGAACGTTCAATCCTTTTTATTACTACAAATCCAGATTTTGGGGATATATTTCATATTTCTTGCGCATATGATTTGGCCCAGATAGCAAACAAATAGATAGTTTTTCTGATAGAAAGAAGTAACTATCGTAACATTTGGTCGTTAAATTCTTCCTCTTTTTTGATTTTTTTCTTCCCGCTACGTGTGTAGATAAGGAACTTTCTAATTTTGTCTCGTTTTTCGAAAATCGACTTTTATTTATAGTATTTTTAACCAGATCTGCGCGCTTTGAGCTCCTTTTCTGAGCCAGTATGTCTGTATGTGCATATGTGTGTATGTAAACACCTTATGAACGGGTTGACGATCGAAACGTGGTTGATAACATTCAACTGAGTTTCGCCAAACTTAGACTTCCTCAAATATTGATCCGGAAATTTTATTTTGAAAAAACCTTAAATATTTTTTCGGATAACAGTTTTCTTATGTTACTTCCAAACTAATGCACCAGTTGAATACAAAATGAATCAGCTCTATATTTTTTTAAATATTTGCGTTTAATGTCGCGAAGTGTATCAAAATCGGTTTATCCGTTTGGGAGTATTCGTTGACGAAAATTTAAAAAAAAATGTTTTTTTTTTATATTTCTTCGAGATTTTTTAACCTTTTTTATTTTTTTTACTTTTTACAATATTTTAGAACTTGAAAAACTGCATCTGATTAGACGGCATTCCGTTTCAAAAATCAAAATCGAATCAAGTTTCTAAAATTCACAGCTTTTCAAATATCAAAATTGTTGTTTACAAAAAACTTAGTCAATGTTTTAAAATAACTTTGAGACTAATATAGGGATTGATTTAAAAAAAAATAATCATATTTTTTTTCTTTAATAATTGGAACAAAATCAGTTGATTTGTTCAGGATTTATCTATGGCGAAAATTTTAGAAAAAATGTTTTTTTGTCGTTTCTTCGACATTTTTTCAACCTATCGATTTTGTGGCTAATGAAAAAATTAAGATCTCAAAAATGGCTTTGAATGCCGTTCGAAATTGATCTTCATTTTCAAAATGTACACTTTTTTGAAAAATTAAAATATTTGCAATCATTTTTACAAACTTTAGATTTTTGAATTCTTTGAGCTCAAAAATATGTTTAAGTATAGTTTTTACTCAGTTGAGCTCAAAATACCTCAATTTAGCGGAAAGTTCAAGGGACGGCCTACAGGGTCAACAAGTTAGCACATTTTTTCAGTAGCTTTAAGGTCTTATTACACTTTTAGCGCCGTTTGAATGACAACAAAAAGATCACACTAGTTAGATTAATCGACATGTATAGTTTAATAATGACTCCGTAAATTATAACATAAAAGTAATTAAGGTAGTAATTTTCATATAATGCAGTATTAACTACGCTTCGCGGTCTCTAACAACAAAATAATAAGAATTGTTTGCGTGCGTGGCACTAATTCACGCCTCTTGGAATTTGTAATTATTTTCGTTTGTAATTTTACGACTTTCATATCTACAAATAGAACTATAGATATCGCTATTAGTTACTTATTTAACAATTCATTGAATAAGTAATAAAAGGCAAGTTTTTATAATATCAGAAAATAAACAAGCAGATGACTTTTATCTAGGAAAGAGACAACTATAGCTTAAATGTAGGTTCCACAGATATTAACGGTGCATAGCAATTCTTGAGGCGGGATTTTAAAACCACATACACAAACACAAACTTATGCATGCAACTTTTCTAGTTTTTAGCCCTCTTACAAGAAAACACTATGTGGCATTCTGCCAGTCATTACGTAAAAGGCGAACGATTAGCCAATCAATTTTAAAAAGCAATTAATCTGTGTTTAACAAAATTATTGCAGGCAAAAAGACCACCCCGTTGATTGAGTGGTTAGCGACCCTGACTACGTAATTAACGGGGCTCGGGTTCGATTCCCGACGGTGACAAGCATTTGTGTGTTGTGCATAAATGTTTGTGTTTCCATATTTGGGCGTTTATTAAATATATTCCAGTATTTATATATGTATTTCTATGTATTAGTTTTGTTGACTAACACCCATAACACAAGCAAATAATTTGCTTACTTTGGGTTTAGCTCGGTGTGTAAAAAATTTTATTGTGTTTCGGAAACCGGCCGTAATAATCGCATAGGGTGTAGATATACCTGCAATGGTAGTAGTAGTGGTAAAATGTAAATAAATAATTAAATATAGCCTAAAGAAATCTAGCAATTTTGAGTTTATAAATTACTAACAGTAATACAATCTCTAAATTGCAAAATTTCTTCTAATTCGAATTTCTTTCAAGGAAAAATATTCAATCAGTTTGACTAGCTCTCCCAAAGTTCAAAGTCCACCTTAAAGAATTAATTAATTTTAGTTCACAAATTTTTTTATCAAAGGAATTAATAATCCTATAGAATGACGGAAATGCATAGGAATGGTTTTTACATTAATTCATAATATATATTAATATACATAAATTACGTGTCATGTTGTTTGTCCGCAATGGACTTTGAAACTACTGAACCGTTTTCAATGAAAATTTGTAGATATCTACTGTTTGGGCCAACTTAAAACATAGTATCAGTTTTTATTTCAATTAACCTTCCCCCTCTCAAATACCCCACCAAAATATTCAATACAAGTATAATAATAATAATAATAAATTTATTTATTTGCGTTAACCATAACTATTAAAGTATGTTTATGGAAAAACAACGTTTGCCGTATCAGCTAGTCTAATATACAAAAATTACGTGTCACGTTGTTCGTCCGCTATAGATTCCTAATTTACTGAACCGATTTTGTAAATATCTAATGTTTGGGCCAACTTACAACATAGGATCAGTTTCTATCTCAAATACCACCCCCACCCTCCTCTTCTCAAGTACCCCACCAAAATATTCAATACAAGTATTTTTATGGCAAAATAACGTTTGCCGGATCAGCTTATCTTAATATAATCTACCTATATTAATATTATAAATGCGAAAGCTTTGATATCCAAATCCGAACATCCGGTTTGGATGGATGGATGTTTCTCAATCACGCAAAAGCTACTGAACGTAACGTAACGTAACTAAAAAATTTCATTCAAATCGAATGAAATTTGGCACATAGGCCTTGAATAGCACACAGACTACTGTTTATCCCCGAAAAAAAATATGTAATCTCGCGGCATTCATCAAACATTTTTATAATGCAGCGGGCTGCACGATGCAGCTAGTATATTATAAATTATGTATCACGATGTTTTTCCTCTATGTATTACTAAACTACTGAAACGATTTTAATGAAATTTTGTAAAAATCTACTGTTTGGTCCAACTTAAAAGATAGAATAGTCTTTATCTTAATTAACTTCTACACACTCTTAAGGCAAAACATCGCGACAAACGGGAAAAAACTAGTTTGTTAAATCAAGTTTTTTTGTATTGATTGTTAAATAACAATTTTACAAAAATTACAGGATATACCTGAAGATATTATCTAAAGAATGTGCTAACTTATTACATGATAGGATGTACTTTACTTGATCATATTAAATTCCAAAAACAGGCTAAAAAATCTCTAAAACAAATAATTTGTTAATAATATTTCTAATCTTCTACATGATTTTTATATGGGGAAATTTAGTTGTAAATACAAAAAACAATGTGCTAAAATTTAGTTTTCAGCTGATGTCCTATTTTTATTTATCCAAAAATTAACACGTTTCTCCGCGATTTCAGAACGTACTGCGCCATCAATTTTCTATACAATTGACGCGCGTCAAATACCTCGCCTTAAGTACCCCACCAAAATATTCAATACAAGTAATTATTTGTGTGGCAAAACAACGTTTGCTGGGTTAGATAGTACAATTATATTTATATTTTTAGGGTTCCGTACCTATAAGGTAAAACGGAACCCTATTACTAAGCCTCTGCTGTCTGTCTGTCCGTCCGTCTGTCTGTTACCAGGCTACATCTCATAAAGATAACTAGAAAGCTAACAATTTCACAAATTCTTTATTTCTGTTGACGCTATAACATATAAATATTAAGAGGTCCCCATAGAATAAACGTGTTTTATTCGTATTTTTTTGCTATGATGGCACAGAACCCTTCGTACGCGAGTCCGACTCACACTTGGCCGGTTTTTGTTTTCGGTATAAAAAGCAACAATTTCATATGTAAAGTCGATCCTAATATTACTTCAAAACTGCAATGATCATCATAGCAGCGAAAGGTAACGTATAGACAACGTATCTATTTCAAAATGAAAGCCAATTGAAAACGATTGAAATTTCCCATTTCCATGGAAACTTGGGAATAAAAAAGAAAACATTTTTCAATTAAAAGCTATGTTGCTTTAAAAATTCAAGTCAATTCATCCACTACTTTCGGAGTTTTACGGCCATAAATTATTCATACTTCATAATAATCTATATTATTTAATATTATAAATGCGAAAGTTTGGATGTTTGGATGTATGTTTGGATGGATGTTTGTTACTCAAACACGCAAAAACTACTGAACGGATTTGAATGAAATTTGGTACACGGGTAGATAATAACCTGGAATAGCACATAGGATACTTTTATCCCGGAAAAAATTGGTGATCCCGCGGGATTCACAAAAAACTGTTATAGTGCAGCGGGCTGCACGCTGCAGCTAGTATTATTATAAATGCGAAAGTCTGTCTGTCTATCTGTAACATTTTCACGGCTTAACCGTTAAACCGATTTAGATTAAATTTAGCATGGAGATATTTAAAGAGCGGGGCTCAAATATGAATTACTATTATTTTCAAAAGTTAGCTCCCAAAAGAGTGAAATAGGGGAAATAATCTTATTTAAAAAACTACGTTTTTGACATTTCAATCTGCTCGTGGACGAATTTGCACGTATCAGCTATTTATACTAACAATGTAAACTAAAGAAATAGTGAAAATTATTATTTTTAGGACACGATATTTTATGGTCATATTATGTAACCAATAAAAATATATAAAAAACCTCGACTAAATTAGGGTAGTAATTTTCAAAAAATATGGTCACCATGCGGTCGACAGGCGTGCAGTTTGAATTACACATGTAGCAGCAGTAAATTACTGTTTATAAACGATGAACTTCGGTATAATATATGCAAAGCAGCTCGCACCACTTTTTTATTGGCTAATTACACGGAAATTAATGAATACGCCTTTCAATACACTTTCTTAGTTTGTCAGTGGAGCTTGCATTTACAAACATAAATACAGAGTTATATTACGATGAAATAAAAGGAATTCAAGGATAATTTTTAAACCTTGTCATCTCATTCGCTATGACAAAACCGTACAAAATGTTTTTTTTTCTAAATTTTTCACTATATAGATAATTTATCTACAAAAGTGAAATTTTTGACAGTGGAAAGCGTTTACTCATCTGCGCGGCGAAACGTTTCCTTCCCAATGGCGTGTCTTGTGGTCTGTGGATATTTAGGTTTATGTATTTATATTCTATTTTATTACATATTTGGTATCAGAATCAAGTATTAAACACCCTTCTTCAGTATGTACAATCTTTTATCAGTCAACCCGTATAATATAAAGATTGCAGCCGAGTGTCACTCGAATTTATTTCCGTTATTTTTATGAACTCGTTTTGAATACAAACAATTGGATGACGTGAATTGCACGTTTTAAAAATAGTGCGATATTGTTGACACCGATCCAATAATTGCTTGTCATATTTTTTTCAATTCCATAGATACCTAACGCGTTACTATAGTTGTGAAATAGTTACAAAAGGGAATAGCGTAAAATAAACACTGAGCATTATTTTTAGCGTTTTAAATTTTAACTTTAGTATTTACTGCATTGGATGACGTGAATTGCACGTTTTAAAAATAGTGCGATATTGTTGACAACGATCCAATAATTGCTTATGATATTTTTTTCAATTCCATAGATACCTAACGCGTTACTATAGTTGTGAAATAGTTACAAAAGGGAATAGCGAAAAATAAACACTGAGCGTTATTTTTAGCGTTTTAAATTTTAACTATAATATTTACTGCCTTCTTGTTCTAGTATCCAGCTCAGACAATATAAGCTCTTAGCTGTAGTTTTTAAGTCAAGTAGTGTGTGAGTCAAGTGACACCTGTCACTAGATTTTTTCTATATAAAAAATTTTTTAGTTGCTATCTTTGAAGTCGGCTGGTGCTGCATTAATACCCTTGTACTTAAAAAGTTTTTGATTATTGAAAATAAAAAGTAATATGTATAATACAGGTCGACTGGCAAAAGATAGTGTAAACTGAAGGAAGCTATAATGTACTCATTCTTATACTTACCAAATATGTAAAAAATAGGTATTTAAATTTTTACCAATTTATCCAGTAAAAGTGTTTAGTACGAAACCCCGAACATTGATATGTACTAACATCGTGGCTACTAGGTGGTAGAGTTCTGCATTGTCTCACCCGGGTCTGGTACTACCGCCTTACCTATTCCTGTCGCAATAGCGTCAGTGCTAGTCACTGTCGTGTTCCGGTTTGGAGGATAAGGTAGCCGATAAACTTATACATGTGGCATTAGACCTCGCCACAAGATAGCAAGGCACCAATAATATCTTTGGTGTCTATAAGTGATGGTTGACTCTTTCCATCAGGAGACCCATCTGCTTGTTTGCTATCTTATGAAATAAAAAAAAATCACAATGGCAACAAAAAATGTGAGCCAAAATGTCGGCAGACACAGAAACCCTTACAATATAAATGAAACTATGGCCACTGTTTTGATGTGTTTTTTTTTAGTTTACAATATTCACAAAATATAGTAAGCTGAATAACACTACAAAATATTTGTATTCGCCCTCAGTCTTTCGCCCACTTAGTGTTTCAGTATGCTATTATTAGTACGTTGTATTATATCCTTTATTTAGATTAATATTCGAACGTTTAAATACTACCCAATAATAATAATAATAAATTAATCATAGGTGGTAGAGTTCTGCAATGACTTCACTGTGTTAAGTATACAGCGCCTTATTTATTTTTGCTACTAAAGTGTTAGGATACACCATTGCCATGCTCTAATCTTCAGGAAAAACTAACCGATATCGTTTTAACTTATTACATTTTGGAATAACTTTCGTTAACGCTCACAAACAGATAATTTATCATTTGTCACTGTCGTGTTCCAGTTCGGAAGGTAAGGTAGCCTATTTTATACATGTGGCATTATCATCCCGTTACACGGAGAGTAATATACATTAACATATTTGGTGTGTAGGGATGGGCGTCGCCAGGATTACTTTCAGGGCGGTGCATAGCATCAACACATCATACCATTCACTAAAAAATAAAAAATAATACATAATATTGTTATTATTTTATACGTATTTTGTTTCCTGCCAGGAGGGGTGCAAGCGCACCCCCTTGCACCCTGCTGCCGGCGCCCATGTTTGTAGGCGATAGTTGCTTCATTTCATCAACAGAGACATACGCATTTTTACTATTTTATGATAAAAAACTGCACAAACGCACACAAATTTGCTATTATCCGCATAATTTATATTTTAATCTTCCAATGTAATGTAATTCAAAACTGTCAACTTGTGATGCTGCTTTTATAAATACATTATTCAGAGTTGAATCACTAATTTTTCTTACAGACGGTTATCTTAGCATAATATAGGTATAAGAGGCTTCCTATTTCGTGATAAATTACAGTTGCTCTCTTTACGTCAGTAACAACCGTCGAGTAGAAACTAAGGATGTTAATGGCGTATTGCCGTCTAAATGGCGAAGATGTTACGTCATATCCACATGTTCCGATTACCTTGCTTTTTAAACTGGAAAAAACACACGAGTAATGCTCGTGTGTTTTTTCTAGTTTAAAAGGCTTCCCAAGAACACACAATTTCTTCAACAAGGAGGTTATGGCTATTGGACGATAGTTTAATGGATTAGAGTAATCTCCTAAGTATAGGAATGGGATGCACTGTCTTCTATGAATATATATTTTTATTCCTATAGAATATATATATCTTTTTCCTGTACCTGGTTGACCGAGCTTCGCTCGGTTTTTCACATACCCATATCTTGGGAACCGAGCTTTTCTTGGACCTGGAACCTTGATAAATCGATTCCTTGACCCGAAAAACCCCTAATTTGTGACTTTCATGAAAATCGTTAGAGCCGATTCCGAGATTCCAATTATATATATATATATATACATATATATATATATATATATATATATATATATATATATATATATATATATATATATATATATATATATATATATATATATATATATATATATATATATTGCAAGAATTGCTCGTTTAAAGGTATTAGATATATATAAGTAAATACGAAAGTAAGAAAGTAAGTTTTTAAAGTTAATTTTTGCAGTTTTACTGAGTTCTATTAGTATTTGAATACATAGTGATACTTTTATTTTTATTGGAATCCATTGTTTTTGAAGGAAATATATGTATACGAATATGTAATTCATCAGATATTTCTTAGGAAGCATTAAAATTAACTCTCAGCGCACGTATTAGCAAGCAGGCAAACATAAATAACAAGCGAAACAATTTACCTACAAGCAGGGTGAGATATTCTTACAGCGGTTTAGTTTGTTCCATACACCAGCCGTTGGTACGTGCCGCGAATCACTTGTCGACTAAAGCCGGCTTTCTTTATGACACAATTATTATTATGTATTTCTGAGTTTTGCTAAAATTTTAACATCATATTTAGACAAAATTATTAATACTAACGGTCGCCTGCTAATCGAAATTCGTAAGATTGATCATAAGATCTATGAAAATCCCTATTGAATTTGATAATAGGCTTTAGCAAAAATTACATCGAAGAACGGTTTTAGCCATAAAGAAATAAAGCGTATAAATTATGTGTCACGTTGTTTGTCAATTATGGATTCCTAAACTACTGAACAGTAGGGCTACTCTTGAAAATTGATTTCAATTTTCAATGAATATTTAATGAATTTTGAAGTATTTCGTACTCTGGAAAACCATATTCAATTATTGGATTTGGCGACATTGCCACACAGATTTCGAAATTTTTTGGAACTACTCATTATTGCTTTTATTCGTTATTTTGTTTAAAATGGTACTTAAAATTTCCACTTGTAACACTAGCTTGACGAGTAACGATGACATCTATTTCCAATAATTAGGTCGTTACTATACTGAATCAATGTGGGCAATATTGGTTTCAAGAGTACCGTTTTTTGACAATATTCGAAACTTATTGTTGTTATCAATATTGGTTTAAGATTTATATTGTTTTCAAGAGTAGGCCTGCTGATTTGAATAAAATTATTTAGATATATACTGTTTCGTCCAACTTAAAATAAACGACAGATTTTATCTCTTTTAACCCTCTCCTTTAAGTATTTTTTTTTATATCATAAGATAACAAACAAGCAGATGGGTCTCCTGATGGAAAGAGTCAACCATCGCCTATAAACACCAACGATGTTAACGGTGCGTTGCTATCTTGTGGCGAGGTCTAATGCCCCATGCATAAGTTTACCGGCTACCTTACCCTCCAAACTGGAACACGACAGCAACAAGCACTGACACTATTGCGGCAGGAATAGGTAAGGCGGTGGTACCAGACCCGGGCGAGACAATGCAGAACTCTACCACCTTGTAGCCACGATGGTAGTAACTCGATAGCCAATCGGTCGCCTTTTACGACCTGCCTGGCAGAACGGCAGTTGGCCTATTCTTCAAAGGAGGTCGGGACCTACGCCGCGTCATATCATCCCACCAACGTTTCAACCTGTGAGATTTTCGGGATAAAACTATGCTGTGCCTTTTTCGGGTCTCAAACTATCTTTGTACCAAATTTCGTCCTAATCGGTTCAGCGGTTTAAGCATGAAGAAGAGACAGACAGACAGACAGACAGACAGACAGACAGACAGACAGAATTTATATCTGTTACATAATTATAAATTTAATAAAATATAACGTGTATCTAGTAATAAAGGAAAACAACGATTAATTTTTCAGGATATAGCCTATACCTTAATACATATAAAATAGGTTAAATAAACGATAATAAACCAATTTCTTTGAAAATCCCTAAAGTATGTGATAATGTTCCAAAATCGTTTTCTAAATTTACACATATTGTGTTCGTAGTCGAATCGCCAATCCAACACGCCAGGAATACGCAATGTGTTTGAAATATAATACACTTTCATGACTCCAAAAGACAAATAAATCCGTTTTGTTTCATACCAACATAAATTCTTTATAACTTGAAAATTACGCGTAAATAAATTAATTTCATTTCAAACAAAGATTTAAGCTATGTGGAAAAACTCCTTTTAAAAGGCTTTTAGATAGCTTAATAATTTTGTTCAGATAGAACATTTGGAGTGTAGAACATGGAGCAAATTTATTATTTCGACGGCAGGCCGCGGACAAAGGATTTAGGTTTGCTGAATTATGCAGATAAATTCACCATTCTGTAACATTTGTTGGGAATGTCTTTATTTCGGTAAATTTCTTTAAAGGCTCTAAAGACTAATCCCGTTTTTGAACGCTCCCTAGACTGAATATTTATGTATGAAGCCTCTCAGGATCACTCGAATTTATCTCAAAAGAAAAATAAGTAATAGTACTGTAATTGAACACTTATACTTTTATATTTTGTAAGAAGAAAGAAGAGGTCCTTCTATTGTATCTTTCAATTAAGTAAATTGATTTAAAACACTTACGTCTACATTTAAATATAATCATGTTGTGTGAATTCTAAAGTGACAAAAAGCCATTTAATTATCTTATTTAGACATTTTTGTTTATCATTGCTAAAGTTTTTTATTATGGAATAGCAAACAAAGTTATGGCTTTCCTCATGGAGATAAATGATCACATACTATAGACGCTAAACATCTCAATTATTCGTTATCTCCCATGTGACTGAAATGATATAACCATATTCATAATTTTACCTCCTAGTTAGCTGATAAAATTATGTATGATTTTTACATTTACTCGAGCGTGTCAGATTAACATAGAGGGTACCTTGCATACTGTTGAGACTCTTCACCAAATATAAGCCCTATAGAGGTGGGTAACTAAGGCAGATAAAAAGCAAAATTCCGAAAATTTCCGGCTGTGGAAATTATTAGAATTATCTGACATCATTCCCTACATAGAAAAATAAAATTCAGACGCGCTCAAGAATATCAAAACAAAGTTTTCAATTAGGTACTCCCCCGTTGGTCGAGTGTTTAGTGACCCTGACTACGCAATCGACGGGGCTCGGGTTCGATCCCCGACGGGGACAAGCATTTGTGTGATGAGCATAAATGTTTGAATTTCCGGGTTTGGGTGTTTATTAAATATATTCTAGTATTTATATGTGTATTTCTAAGTATTAGTATCGTTGACTAACACCCATAACACAAGCAAATAATTTGCTTACTTTGGGGCTAGATCAATAAGTTTTATTTGTCCCGTGAATATTTATTTATTTATTTGCAACTTTGTGACTCTCATTTTCTAAATTTTAGCTGGTAATTATTCCATCATAATTTAATCTAACGCGATTTAGCGTTCCTATGTCACAGTTTTCTTTTCATTTTTTTATCTGTAGAATTTTTCCCTACCATTGAAATGAAAAACATTATATTACTAGCAAAAAGCAGAGCTTTGTAAGGGCTCGCAAAGTTATACTACCTAGTAATATTGTTAGGAAAGTATTTTTATGAGCATTACTCTTTTAATGTATGGACTTCATTTATAATTATCTAACCTAAAAAAAAAGTCAGCGTATTTTTACCCAAATATCCCATCAAAGGCGTCGCTAGGCTTTTGAAAATAAAACCAAAATAAAAAAAACATGTTTGTAAGACTACATTTTGTTAGTACTTACAAGAAAAAATCTTTAAAATTTTCTTTTTTTATTAAAAACACGATTTTTATTACTAGCAATGTTATCTACACAGAACAAATATAAAGGTTATCTACTAAAATTTTACACCATATTTTCACGTCTACCTATAATACGTACGACCTATAGTACGGTCTACCCATGGACTACCTATAATATGTAGCAACTCAAGATCCATCTCGCGCCTCAAAAGCCTTGTATTGATAGAAATCAATTTATATTCTTAGGTATAGGTAGGTATCAGGTAGCTTTCTTGCAAAAGAGTTTTCAAGGAAAAATGGGTATTAAAACACATTTTTAACATTTTGCCACAGCAAACAGCTTTTTTTCTAAAATCGGGAAGTTCCTGCTCTCACATCGATTTTCGAAAAAAAAAATGTTTTATAATTAACCTTCAAATTTTTTAGGATTAATATTGGACTTACCGCAGGCACGAAAAATTAGCAGTAGAATCTCAGAAATAGAAAGAATAGAAACAGAATAGAAACTCAGAAAAAGAAATAAAAAGTAGAAATAGTTCGAACTTATGTCGAAAAAAGACTTTTTTAAAAATATTCGTGAACAATTACTTCCAAACAGATAAACCGATTTGATGCAATTTATGCATTAGACTTAATTTTTTTTTAAGAATATAGCTAATAAGTTTTTGTGCTTAATCAGTACATTAATCTGGAAGTTATATTAAAAAAAATCTGTCTTGCCAAAGTTTTTTTTTTGGGATTTTCAAAATTTTATCAAAATTCCTTGGGTCCATTTAGTTCAAATTTTCAGGAAGTCTAAGTTGAGTGGATTTCAATCGAATGCCATCAACCGCGTTTCGATTTGTCTAGCCGTTCAAAAGTTATGAGATGTTTACATACAGACATACACACACACACACGCAAACACACACATACACACACACACATACAGACACACTGACGTCATCGCGAAAGTAGTCGAAAAAGGTTCCTAGGACCTTAAAACGCGGACATCTGGTGAAAATTCGATTTTTGAAAATCAGTAACTTTCTTCTCTACATACGTAGCGGGAAGTTAAAAAGTACAAGACGTGTACTAATAGATTAATATTGTATTAAAATGGAGTGAATGAAAATGAATTAAATGCATTAAATATACCACGCCAAACTAGCATTTTAACTCGTTAGCATTTTAACATTTGAACTCGTTTAACTTTAGCATTTTAAATCGTTAGCATTGTAACTCGTTAGTTTTATGTTAGATGGCGTTAGTAGTAATAAAATTCTACATTATAACACAATATGTATCTTCTATTTTTTTCTTTAAAAAAGTATCTTCACGCCCGTATCCCCGAAGACGTGGGCAGAGGTACAACACGTGCACCCACGATTAGCCGAAGATACTTGGTCCCACAATGTGATAGGTGGCAAGCCTATCACCAACCGGGCACTTTCCAATCCCGGCCAACGTTGTTTTTATCAGAAAACTGAAAAACACATTTTTGAATTGCCCGACCCAGGAATCGAATTTCTTAATGTTTGTAAAATGGTATTTTAATGGTAGATCATATCTAGACATGAATTTAAAACTACAAAAATCTTATTAAATTACTCATGTATCTTACGAGCGTAAGATAATATAATGGATTGCGTTTTAACTAGACACATGATAACGAATTTTATCTATGATGAAGTAAATACTCAAGTAAGCTCACACCAAGGCACAAAGGCAATTCAATACAATGCTGCTTTGGGAAACCATCTAAAGATGGTTCTGTTGTTAGTACAGAGAACAAGGAGTGTAAATCGCTATCAGGCGTCTCGTGGATAGCTATGTAAACATTGTGGAACCAAATCAATAACTAAGTCTTCCTGAGTATCTCGTTACAAATGAATACCTAGAAATGTTTGAATGGAATAATTTCTTTGAAATTTAACAAAACTGTAGAAAAAAAAACTGTTTCATCTAGTTGATCAGATTCTAATATCAATTATTAGGCTATCCTGCGAAAAAAACATTTTTTTTTACTATCGATAAGGAAGCGCTTGACCACAATCTCGCATGATGGTAAGCTAAGATGCGGCCTAAGATGGAACGCGCTTACCTGAAAGGTCCCTGTTCACTCTTCTGTTGAAGATTCCTAGATTGTACTCGTCGAGAAACACAGACTCAGGAAGCATATTCCAGTTCCTTGTGGTTCGAATAAAAAATATAGATTCGAACGTCTTTGTCCGGGTACGTGGAACTTCCACCATATGGCAATGCCAAGAATCTGTGCGCCTTGAAAATCGATAGAAAAATGGCGATGGTGGAATCAAGTCGTGCAATTCCGCAGCGCACTCCCCAAAGTGTATCCGATAAAAAATCGATAAACTAGCCACTCTGCGGCGATGAGCGAGGCTTATTAAAAAAAAAAATATTTATGCTTACTTTACTGTCATTGCTTACGTCATTTATAACACTCAAATTTATTTTCCTACGAAAATATGGTACTACTTTATTATGAATTACAAGTTTATTCATAGTAGAAACCATCACCACTAGACCAGTTCTGGTGTTATAAGTGCTCAAGTTATTGGTGTCTGTGTTTATCCGGATATTCTTTGAAGAATAGACCTTCTACCATTCTGCTAAGCAGTTCGTAAAAAGCGAACAATTGGTTATACGAGTCACTACCATTCTGACTAACGGGTGGTTTAGTTCCCGCTGTATTTCCCTGATATTTGGTATTACCACCTTATCTATTCCTACCGCAATAGCGTCAATGTTTATAATTATCGTGTTCCTGATAGCTAATAGGCCGGCGTCTTAGCAAATTTGAAGATCAGATGCTAGCCATCCACTAGTTACGTGTAGCTTGCGATGACCATCCACGTAGCTACGCGTGCCTATATAGGTTCCATAGCGGGAATACTGAAATTAGCCGGTTCGTGGATCTCCTGCTGATCTCTCATCCGGACCATTATCAGGTATTGGTAGACATTCCACTTGATATGTCAGACCACTGCCTGGTACGGAGCAAACTGCCAGTCACACGCCTATTTGTCTCTCCGTTTGTAGGCTGTCGTCGCGTTATAGTTCAGCAGACTAGGACGCAATGCAGTCTTTGCATCCTACCCATGAGAGCGCATGCGCTTCTCGCTGGATGATCTGAATGTTGCCGGTGATTCTGTTGCTGATGTGGTGCTTCAGAGCATGGAAATTTTCTGGTATTTATAGGTGATGATAATTTCTCTTACGATCAGCACAGCCATCTGCTCGTTTGCTATCTCGTGACATAAAAAAAGAAAAGGTGCTTAAATTTTGATAACATCTCGTCAGGTGAGCCACCTGTTCATATGCTCCTATTTTATACAAAAACTGAAACAAGTGGATAGCTTTCCTGAATAATAAAGAGAAACATCGCGGTAGACACCAAGCATGTTAAATGTGCGATGCCGTCTGTGTGGCGAAAGCAGATGCCACGTGCATAATTTTATCGGCTACCTTACCCTTCAAACAGAAAACTAAAGTAAAAAGCTATTGTGACAAGAATAGAAAAGTGTACAGAAATAGAAAAGGTGGTACCAAAAACGGCAAGACTATGAATTTAAAAATTCAGTAGTTATGAGCAACTACTATGTTTACTAAGTATGACCGCCGAGCTTGCCTTCCTATCTCGTATGAAAAGTATCAATTACAATCAAATAAAATTTCAATAGTCATTTAGCTGTAGAATATATTACTTCAGCAACACTATTTTCTCTCATAAAGCATACTAAACTGCCAGCCACGGTCATTGCTATCACAAAACGATAGCAAAAAATATTAGCAAATGCAGCGAGGATCAGTAACCACCACTGAAATGCGACGAGTCTCTTAATATTTGATTACTTTTAAACATTGAAGTAAATCGGTGCAAAAATGTTATAATTAATTGTTATAGCGATTGGCTTGGGGTCGAAATTCGACCACAGACTCATTGATATAAAACAACCATAAATACACAATCAGTGTCTCAAAAACGTCCTCCAAAAATAAGCCCACAATTCTAAATTGTGCGCTCATTTCTAACAGAATCGCGTGATTCACGACACTGTTAATTTTATTTGTTTTTGTACACTGCTTTGTAAAAACTACTATAAGTCTTGTGCTTAAGGTTGGATATGCAAAGTCATATGTTTTTGCCATATCTATAACTACTTATATGAAATTAGGGACACTTTAAAGTGTCAGTTTTGTTCGCGACTGTGCATCTTGGGTTCTTTATACCAATGCACAAACTAAACAATAAAATCTCTTCTTAGTTTGACAACAGACTTTAGTCGTCAATAAAATAGTATACATGTGTGTATATTATCATATAATATATGTAATAAACATTACATACACTACATTTATATGACATATTATGTCACATAAATGTAGTGTATGTAATATTGTTTATTTTGTTATTATAATGCATTTATTATAGTATAGTTATTATAATGTATATTCTAATGCATTTTATTTTAAAAAAATAGAGGATAATGATCAGGCTCCATACAAATTTGGCCTAAAACGAAACACATGATAATAGCTGCTTACCGTATTTTAATACATTAATCATTTCTTCTGAAATGTAAATTGTATCACGGATACTTTTTATAATACTAAAATTCAGAAAACTCCTTCAAAAATTTATATTGCTTGCTTGAATTTACAATTGTTACATTCCATTTTAAGTCACTCATAACGCAATCTATCGTCAACATAAATATAATTAATTTTTGTATCACTACTCATAAGTTATTTGATTTTAATCACTTAAAAGTTAAAAAACGAAAAAAGCTTTTGTTTACATTATAATATTTGTTACTCGTTCATAGTGTAAATAGATGATACTTGTTTTTTTGTTTCTGTAGGATGATACTAAGAGTACTTATTTATACAGCCTTGTATGTTGTAAGTTTCAACTATAGTAACTAGCAAAAAGCAGAGCTTTATAAGGGCTCGCAAAGTTATACTACCTAGTAATATTGCTAAGAAAGTATTTTTTATGAGAATTACATCTTTTATGTATGGACTTCATTTATAATTATCTAACCTAAAAAAAGCCAGCGTATTTTTACCCAAACATTATATTCCCATCAAAGGCGTCGCCAGGCTTTGATCTAGAAGGCGCAGGAAAATAATACCAAAATAAAAAAACATGTTTCTAAGACAAATTTTTTTAGAACTTACAAGAAAAGTTCTTTAAAATTTTGCTATGATAAGATAGATTTTCGAAATATTTTTTTATTTTATTTAATTAACATTCAAAATTTTTAGGATTAATATTGGACTTACCGCAGGTACGAAGAATTGGCGGTAGAAACTCAGCGAATATTTTTTTCGAATTTTTCTTTCAGGGAAACCCTCGGGGTTCGATTCCCGAGTCAGACAAATCAAAAATGTGTTTTTTTTTTTCAATTTTCTAATAAAAACAACGATGCCAGGGATTGGAAAAATGCCCGGTTGGTGATAAGCTGGTCACCTATCACGTTGTGGAACTAAGACGTATCTTCGGCTAATCGTGGATGCACACGTTGTACCTCTGCCTACCTCTTCGGGGATACGGTCAGGACCATACGTTTTTGTAGCTTTTTACCCTCAGGCTAAGATTGAAAATTATTCTCAATACAATATTAATCAATTAATACACTAGTACTGTTTCACAATAATCATATTGTCAAAAACTGTAATCGGTTGACCTTGCAGGCCATCCCTGAAACTTCAAGCTAAATTAAGGTATTTTAAACTCAAAAGAGTAAAAACTATAAGCATAGATTTTTTTTCAGTTCTAAGTAATATTGAAATATCTCAATTGCTAAGTCACAAAAAATAGCAAGAAAATACGAATGAACCAACGAAACAATCATATATGCAGTTTATTTTGATAAAAATGTCAGTACATTGATTTTAGAAAAACTGTATATTTTGGAAACGTTGATCAAATTGATCAAATTTCAAATGGCATTCAACTCAATTTAACTATTGCTTTAGCAAAATAATCGGTAGGTTCAAAAATTTCGAAGCAATTTCAAAAAACATTTTTTCAAAAATTTTCGTCTTTGATAGATACCAAACAAAGTTACTGATTTTTATCCAGGTAACGGTACTTTACGTAGTTTTTAAAGGAGAAAAACTGATAAGATTTTGAGGTCAATCGGTACATTAGCCTGAAAGTTATTTCAAAAACATTAAGTAAGTTTGCTAAACACAACGTAATTTTAATATTTGAAAAGCTGTAACTTTTGAAAACTAAGTTGAGTGGAATCCAATCGAATGCCATCAACCGCATTTCGATCGGTCCAGCCGTTCAAAAGTTATGAGATGTTTACATACAGACATACATACACACACACGAACACACACACACACGCACACACACACACATACATACACATACATACAGACATACTGACGTCATCGCGAAAAAAGTCGAAAAAGGTTCCTAGGACCTCAAAACGCGGACATCTGGTGAAAATTCGATTTTTAAAAATCGGAGCAAAATCAGTAACTTCCTTATCCACATACGTAGTAGGAAGTTAAAAAGTACAAGTGTATTAATAGATTAATATTGTATTAAAATGGAGTGAATGAAAATGAATTAAATCTACCACGCCAAAGTAACATTTTAACTCGTTAGCGTTTTAACTCGTTAATTTCATAATAGATGGCGTTAGTAGTAATAAAATTCTAATACATGTATTTTTTATTTTTTTCTTAATGTTTATAAAATGGTACTTTAATAGTAGATAACATATCTAGACATGAATTATAAACTACCACGTCAAAGCTCAAACCTCGAAGTGCGATATTTTTTCAATAACCGATAGCACAAAAGTGCATACAAAGTGGCCTAGTGTAGGGCTCGCTTCGCTCGCCCTGATAAATATTTTCATTTTTGTTGTATTTTTTATACAATAGTTTGTTTAAAATTTTGCGTCCAGCATTTTTATGATTTGTTTAATTGGTCAGAAGTAAAAGAAAGTGTTAGCTTGATTGCAGAAAAGAAAAATTTTTGCTTGATTTAGAAATAAAAAAAGCGTACAAATTTGTTTTTTTTCATAACTTTCCAACTAAATCCTTTTAAAATTAACTTTCTATTAAAAAGTGTCCGTTGAATTCAATATTGACTTATGTAAATTAAATTAATTTAATAATTTCGGCTGACGCTATACTCTTGTAGCCCTTTTAGGCCGATCTTATCAATCTCCTTTCTGCAGTCCTTCGCAACGTAAACTTTAACTGTGCCATTTATACCACACCGTTCGCGTAATTGTCTTAAAGCGGGGTAGAAAGTTTTTGCTTCACTTATTAATAAAAATGTATAAATGGACGAATTGCAAAAAAATCTATGATTAATTCTAATCTTAATTGCATTAATTTTAGAAAATTGTTTTACTCCTAAGTGTGTTAAAAATAACACAATTGGTAGACATTTTATGAGGTGTATTTGGTATAATTTCGTTAAACAAACGCTGAGTTACAAACTCTGACATAAAAAATAAATGTTCATAAAAGATCCCTTTTTTGTGATTCAAATAAGCTTGTTTCTAATTAATTAAGGCGTAAAAAGTAGTCTGTTTAAAAAATTCACAGACATGCCCTAGGATAGCTGTAGTGGAATAACGTAATGAAGGTTCCTTGTTCGGCTTAAAAATGTGTCATTTTATACCTTCTAAGATTTTATTATATAAGACACTGTCTTGCTACCGCATCTTCTTTTAGAGCACGAAACAATATTAGCAAGTTAAGGATGTCAAAAACTATAAAAAGATTTGATAAGTGGTTATAGAATTTAGTTATTTAGTATTGATATAAAAATCCAAGATGCACAGTCCCGAACAAAAATTTGCGATATTCAACTGTCACAACTGTCGCTAATTCCACACAAGTAGTTTTAGATATGGCAAATATATATATATATATATATATATATATATATATATATATATATATATATATATATATAATAACGGATCGCCCTGTTGGTTGAGTGGTTAGCGACCCTGACTACGCAATCGACGGGGCTCGGGTTCAATCCCCGACGGATACAAGCATTTATGTGATGAGCACATATGTTTGTATTTCCGGGTTTGGGTGTTTATTAAATATATTCTAGTATACGTCTATATATATTACGTCTTTCTTTCTATATATTAGTATCGTTGACTAATAAATTGCTTACTTTGGGGTTAGATCAGTAAATGCCGATTTACTGAAAAACAACGTTTTAATAATATTATTTTCATCAATTAAAAATTAGTAAAAAGCATCAGTCTAGCTGTTCATCTATTAATTATATAAAGATGTCATGTCATTTACACCACTTACAAGTCAAAAACGACGGGGCCAATTTTGTTGCTATTTTTGTAGGTTTGGGTTGTCTTTGTCCAAAATAGGCTAAAAAGTATTAAAATATTATATTCATCAATAAAATACAGTAAAATATATCAGTCTAGCCGTTCATCCAAAATATATGAAGTTTTTGCAAAATATGTCGTCCTTACAGTCCTATTCTTATTTGGAACGCATTGTACTGTGACACCGCGAATCATTATTTCATCAAATGTTATATGTACACACATGTTAAGTAGCAAAAATCAAAACCAAAACGCTTTTAACATTCCTTTTTAACATTCGCAATCACTAATGTAAATAAAATAAGAGTATTGAAATTTCTTTGCCCACGGATCCTACGTAATTCAATAAAAACGTTGCATTGTTTATTGCATTTTCCCCCAACGATAGGTCTTCGATCAATACCTAAGGTTGGGGAAATCCATAAGTATATTTTAAGCAAAACAAGTTCGATTCTATTGAATTTTGATAAACTATTGACAATAGTGAAGTTAACATATTATGTTAATCTATACAAATAGTCTGTACATTTATTTTGTGCATTAAATTTTCATTTTCCTGCATGTGGTCTGGGTGACGAAAAGATATATATATTTACAAATAAATTTACAAATATATATATATATATATATATATATATATATATATATATATATATATATATATATATATATATATATATATATATATATATATATATATATATATATATATATATATATATTTGTAATTTCGCCTGTCATTTGTAATTACGCCTTTATTCGTAGGATACAACGATTTGTATACGAACGAATTATAGAATTTGTCTGTGACAGATATAACATTATGACAATTAAATAAAATTTTTATGATGAGTAGAAAAAATAGGTACTACAGTCTGCAAATTTAAAAGAATTAAATTAACAGAAGGCAAAAATACGTTTTAGTGAATTGCCAATGATAAAAAGATAAGATTATTTTTACAAAAGCCGAAGAATTCCATTTACATAAATTTCCACGCCGCAATTTATAGTCAAAACCTGTATAATTAGGAGACTTAAATTCCTAAAAATTGAACATTTTATTGGTTAAATCTGGGACTAATTACGTAAAATACATTTGCATTAAGTGTTAATAAATTAATTTATTCTTTTTTTGCATAGATCGAATTTTTTAGAACATAGAATAACATACAAGCAGACGGCTCTCCTGATCAAATAAAATAATCACTAAAAATGTTATTCTACATTGCTCTTCTGATAGGAGAGATAAAATGCCACAGATAAATGTTATTTTGAACATATCAAAACAATCGTATGGTCCATTTAATTAAAAAAAGATAAACATCATCTATAGACATCAAAGATGTTATTGGTGAGTTGCTATCTATTTTGTGGGATTAAAATACCACACGAATAAATCTACCGGCTACTTTAGCCTCTAAACCAAAACACAGTAGTAAGAACGTCACTTTATAGCAGTTGAGCTATTGCAATAAAAAGAAAATGTAAGATTTTGTGTCACGACATTTTAATTTTATGTACAGAATAAGCAATTTTATTAATAAAATAAGATTATATACATTACACAATTATACAAAGTTTTATAGATTAAAAATGAAATAAAAGATTAAAGTGGGTTTTGACTCGATGTGTTCCAATTGTAGAAAAAATATATAAGAACCTCACTGACAAAGCTCGTGTTACTCGCCAGGCTACGGTGAAGCCGAAGTGATAAGAAACAACCTCGAATATTTTTTTCTACGTTTCATATTTCATTTACATCTCAATAACGTAGCTTATCTAATAATGTTTTTTTAATATTAATAGGTTTATTGTGGGTAAGTAATCAATATTAGTCTTTTTTTACGTGCCAAGGTTTAACAGTGCAACTTCATCTCGTTGCTTTGGGCTCTCATAATACTGCTAAATAATAATAAAAAACAAAATAAATATCGTAAAATTGCGCCAACTTGCCACTTCTTTAATGTTGCGATTAAACATTTGCATCGATTACGATAAGTTAAGACATACGATAGGCTTTATCCTTTATTAATTATAACGTTTATATTTTTAATTGCAAATTATATGTTTTATAGTACAAAAAGTTATAACTTTTGTGTGTTAAATAAGTTACTAACAAATGGCGTGTCTGTCAGTCTATCGCCACAATGCTTCAAAGATATCGATTAGTTTAGAATTAGATTAGAAGAACTCATACTTATAGATCTAAAATGTAGTATAATATATTAATAACATAATCTGAAACTGACGAGTAAGTTATGTGTAGTCATACATTAAAATCAGTAAGTGAACAATTAATTATTATCCTCTGTTCGTACACTTTTAGGTGTTTTTTTTTCCAAAAATTATATGAGACAACCCTCGGAGTATATTATATCCAATAAAAATAGAATTATAAAAAATTTTGAGAGCTGAATCACCTTCACCGTATGAGAACACCCGGAATTCTGTATTCTAACACGTGGCCCCTGGGTGGTGCTAATCAGGTGATATGGTGGGAGACATATGTCGTGGCTATAAGGACCACCCATCAGCTGAAGTCGTTTCGCCAAGCGTCCATTTTCCGTCACGTTAACGCTGATGTAGCCTCAGTGAGTACGGGTCGAATCAGTTGCGCCTATGCAATCTGGATGATCTGATACAAGCTGACGTAGATGTATCTGGATACTAGTCATGGATGGCAGCGGGATCCGAGCCACGGTGCACCGCTGGCCGACCACTAGTCAGTAGGGGGCCAACCAACCACAGCCAACTAGCTAAAAATCCCAAGATGCGCCATAGTGCAGATCGGCGAACAAATGAGAGCCTTATGGAGATTTTTGGGGGGGCTCGGGCCTCTCCGCAGTCTACAGACTAGTCCCCAACAGTGTAACTTCCAAAAGTGTGTCTCAGTATAGCGCCTCAATTCACTGCCGTCTTCGCACCTACTTCACTCACGCTCTTAATGAAAAAGACAAGGTACAAGATAAACGTAGTACAGCGGCAACACTCCCTCTCGATGAAAGTAGACCTCACTAACATGGTTTATATTCTAATTTCGCTGCAGTCCATTTCCACCTGGAGATTTATAAACCTTGTATCTTGTTCCTCACGGAGACACAAATAAGATGTCCGTCTGATCTGGCGTACTTAACCTATCCCGGATACACCCTGGGCATAATTTTAAAGGTTGGTCAGGAGTGTTCGCGTACGTCCGTGACGACATCTGCTGTCGGCGTCTCCAGTTTCTAGAAGACCCCCGCTTCTCCGTACTATGGACACTGGTTGACACATATCTAGAGAAGCTTCTCTATGTCTGTGTCTACCGTGCGCAGAGCGGAGATCAGGAGATCAGACTCACAGAGTACCTAAGTGAGGCGGCGGATGCTGCTCAACACAAATACCCTTCCGCTCAACTAGTGCTTCTGGGGGATTTCAATGTCCACCACCAGGAGTGATTGCTAATCTGATCAAGTTTAATGCAACTAAGACTCAGGCGTGTCTATTCTCCGCTAAACGGAGTCCGTTCCATTTATCGCGCTCCCTGGTATCACCTTAACGCCTACTCTCAACTTTGGTTCGTACATCGAATCTAAAGCCCAATTTCCCTCAAAAGAGCTTGGTATTCCGGCGAAGGTGAGACAGTATTTCAGCTCGGGACAGTTGCTCAACCTTTAAACGCACAAGTCTGTTCGTGCATGAATACTACTCTCATCTCTGGGATGAATCCGCAAAGTACAAGATGGAGACACTTGAGGCGATAGAGAGGCGTGCCAAGAGGCGTGCCAGGAGGCTCATAAACGACGATGATCTGGAAGACAAAAAATTCCAGAGCCTCGCTCATCGACGCAGAGTGGCTAGTTTATCGGTTTTATATCGGATACACTTTGGACATGGCGCTGCGGAATTGCACAACTTAATTCCGCCTTCCACGTTTTTCTATCGATCGACGAGGCGCACAGAGTCTAGGAATCGCTATATGGTGGACATTCCACGTACCCGGACAAAGCGGTTCGACTCAATATTCTTCATTCGGACCACAAAGGACTGGAACATGCTTCCTGAGTCTGTATTCCCCGACAAGTACAATCTTCAATCTTAAAGATATCGACAAGTACAATCTTCGATATTAAAAAGAAGAGTGGACAGGCACCTTCAGGGAAGCGCGTTCCATCTTAGGCCTTATCTTAGCTTACCATCAGGCGAGATCGAGGTCAAGCGCTTGCCTATCGATAACAAAAAAAAATCGGGTTACTCTTTAGAAAATCGGAATCACTGAGTAAACAATTATCCCTTGTTTACCTATATCACACTTGGAATATATCAATTGCAACAAAATAAAAATTATCAAAATCGGACTACTCATTAAAAGTTATGTGTCATCTAACATAAAAAAATATACGAGTTGAATTGAGAACTTTCTCCCTTTTTTTGACGGTTAAAAATAATATTATTTCGTTTAATTTAGTATCGGGTTTAGATAATTTTGTTACAAGCTGCGTATTTTGCTAAAGTTTTTATAAAAATTGTTTTATTTCTAGGAATTAAAATTGAAGTATTTATCTTCGTGCTGATCCAAAGGCAGGCGATTTATTCTTCAACATGTGGTTGTTTATTCGGCGATATATTCTTCAACACGGGACTGTTGAAGAATAAATCGTCTGCGTTTCTACCAAACAGTTTGTACTAAGTTAACGATTTTCCAAATGTGTTACTAATATTATGATTACAATTGGCAGAGTTTTATAATATCTCGTCCAGGTTGGTGGTATCAATCCAGACTTACATTTCATGCAAAAATAGCGTTAGTGCTTTTAATTGTATTATTCTAGCTCGGAAGGTAAGGTAGCTGTAAATTAACTAAATATAAATTAAGTAAAATACGCATGGCATTACATTAACGTCACTAGTACCTTTTTCAACGTCTTTACTGACAGCGATTTTAGTCAGAAGGGCTATTAACTTTTGATTTAAAATAATAGATTATAAGATAAATTTTTATTAAATTTAATTAAAATCCGTCCACTCGTTTTAGCATAAAATTGAGCGATTCAATCACAGACACGCACACACACACATACACGAAAAACTTAATCTTTATAAAAGTGATTTATTTAATAGCTACTAATTCAATTATTACGAATTCAAAGATTTTTACTGGAGAAACACGAAATGCCATTATAGACGTAAGATTGCTATAAAACTAAAAGTAAAAAGTATTCGTAACATAGAATATTCGTTTCCAATCCGCCTGGCGCGTTCGATTTCAATTTCTGGATAATCGAGATCTTGCTCAATTGAACACTCGATTACTCGTTTACGAGGATAGCCTCAGTGTTTGAGTTTACCAAGTTTGATTGCGTTTGCATTGCGCGAGGATATTATCGCAGAATATTAATGCTTGTTGAATTAGAAGGTTTCCCGTAAACTGCTCCGACGACGTGTTAAGTGCTTAATTTAAAATCATAAGAGTGTAATATGAATAATTAAATATAACTAGCAAAACCTTTGGGGAGTTATTGAATTTCTAGTTAATTTGAGTTCTATATAAAGAATATCCAATCAATTGCATTTCTAACATTAGTGCGAGCACTAAAATGATCCACCAAGCAAATATCTTGTCCTACATGTAGAGTATTTGGTAAATTTACAGAAGAAGTCAAATATCCCAGTCAGTTACGTACACATGGACTACCTGCTACGTACGTACGTACGTGCTACCGCTTTTTATTAATTAAATTCATTGATTTTGTTACTGAGCGACCACATCCTCCAAGGAGGCACATTTTTCACTGAACACACAAATTTGTCTTTTTCGTGCTGCTAGGGACAAATTAACATATTTTTTTAACAAAAATGTTGGCTGGATTTGCACAAATGGTTCTCGTCCTGTTTTTTATATCATAAGATATTAAACAAGCATAATATGGCTATTTTGATGAAAAGAAACGAGCATCGGCTAAAGACACAAAAATATTAATGGTGCGTTACTATGCATGTGTTACCTTATCTTCCAAACCGGAACACGACAGTGACAAGCACTGAAATAAGTAAAGCGGTGGTACCAAAACTCGGGACAAACGTTGCAGAGCTCTGCCACCTAGACAATAATCTCACCGGTTTCCTTTAGTGCCCATTACGTTATTATGACGCTTTCTGGTTTAACCTACGTATAAGTTAAATAAGTTTAACTGAATATAAATTTATTATAACTACTGTATAATCATATTTCTATTTCTAGCAATAACTGGAACCAAAGGCTTTACGTATTCATCCAAGGCACGGGAATAGTAACCCACCAGCCGCCAGATTCCAGGCTGCTACTGAAATTTTGGATTTTCACGAAAAATCTTTTTAGCACTTTCGCTCGACTCGGGGATGGAACCTGGCACCTCATAGAAGAATAAGCTATCCCCTAGACTACCTTATGAGGCAGTATGTAACAAAACCCTGTACGATCGTTAAATGTATTGTTTGATAGCTTAATACATTAAAATATGTGTTATTATTTTGTAGATTTAGATACTAAAATAATTAATCTTAAACAATATTTTAAAACTAGCTGTTGCCTGCGACTTCGTTCGCGCGGACTTCGTTTACTCCGCACAGCACCTCCCCCGTAGGTGATAGTATGATAATATGTAGCCTATATGTTGACCCGATCTGTTAGTAATATTCATTCAAAATTTGAAGTAAATCCATGCAGTACTTTTTGAGTTTACCCTGGACATACATTGACTTTCCTACGATTTTATTATATGTATGTACGACTGATGACTGGACGTGATGTTGTTTTGTTTAATATATTTCCTAAATTTTATGGAAATTCAGGAGTAAATACTAGCACTTCAAAATTTATTTTTTTAATTTTTTAGAAATAGAATGATTTCATTACTTTGTTTGACAATGTAATCGGCACTTTTCAGCAGCCCCGGATCTAGGGGGAGGGGGGGGGGGAGACGACAAGCCGGGGTCTGTGTCCCGGGCGGCAAGTTAAGGGGGCGGCAAATTCAATCTTTGCAGAACCGCACATATATGAACTCAACATTTAATTAACTTTGACCATTGAGACGCACAGTTAGTACCCACCTGCTCTAGGCTACTTTTATTTTAGAAATAGCTGTACCCGGGACTTCGGACGCGATTGCCGTCATTGCACACTAATTATTGGTATTTGACTACAGTATTTCTCATATTTGTGAGCTGCGGTGAAGCACTTTTATCAAGCAAGGAATTTATTAGTGTGGATTTGAAAATGCATTGACTTTAACGTGTACTCTTATGCCATGAAGGACTTCAGGCAATGTTAAACCGACGTCGCCACAAAACACATTTCGAACGCCTAAAATAGGCCTGTCCAAACGCCTTATATTTTCTACAGTCAAACTTACAGTGTTCTGCACACGTACGCTGATTGTACGCTGATTCTATACAGTCAAAAAACTTTTTTGCAAAACCTATATTTTACTGTGAGAAAGATGGCGATGCAATTTTTAATTTATTGTCATGTTAAACATGGCTGGGGCTATCCTCCCATTGGATAGAAATGTAGCAGCTAAACGCAGTCACTGTCAGGACAGTTATAATCAGCCAAGGGGCTATGAATTTGATAATGTTTTGTTATACTATACATGAGCAATGTTTGTCACGTCATAACCGGTTTCTGAGCAACAGAGCTGGTCACTATTCATTCAGGAGTACCGTGTACCATGAAAACATTGTTTTTCAACATAACTTCAATATTTTTCAACAACAATTGATTTTGTCTGAAGGCAACGTTTTAAGACCTTGCTAAAACTGCTTTTACAGTGGGTTGAAATGTTGAACAGACATAGCTCAAAACAATAATTATTGGTTTCAAAAACTTTAGATAATATTATTATGATAACAGATTACAGATTTTTTGAGGAAAAAAGATTAAATGTGAAAGTATCGGCTTGTATTTGTACACGGAGTTTTTAATGGGCAACGATGACTATTTAAGCTATTTTTAAAATTCATGCTGTATTTTTGATAATTAAACAATATCTAACTACTTTGCTGTAGTCTAGTTTGACAACAGGCCTTATAAGTCAGGGAGAAATAGTATTTGCTTCTAGTAAATGTTATAACTGCAATTTTATTGGCTTAAGAATTATTCAAACATATTGTGTACATCATAATCATAAGCCTACCTAATATGTTGACATTGAACCTACCTATATGTAGAAGGTCGGGAACCATTTTATTTATAACAAACAAAAATATAACGGGTTTTTTGCTCTTTTAGTTAATATTCGGAAAATATGCGTGTAATCGTTATAACTATACCACATATTAATAAATTTCATCTAGTGAATCTAATGATAGGCTAATGGAAAACTTTGTAATTTTGTTTCTGTCCCAAATTGGCCTCAAACTTAAAAAGGTAAAATTTTCAAAATTATATAAATCTTCAAATTTTCTAATAAAATATCGACATGAGACAAAAAGTAATCAAAAAGTAATTATATTTCCTTTATTTAAGAAGGAACAAACATTTTTAAATTAACATATGGCTTTTTAGTTTATTATTAATTAGCTGTTGCCAGCGACTTCGTCCACGCGGACTTCGTTTACTCCGCACTGCTCCTCCCCCGTAGGTGATAGCGTGATAATATGTAGCCTACATGTTGACCCGACCTATTAGTAATATTCATGCAAAATTTGAAGTAAATCCATGCAGAACTTTTTGAGTTTACCCCGGACATACATACAGACAAACAGACAAACAGACAAAAATTCCAAAAACTATATTTTTAGCTTCGATATCGATTGTAGATCACGCCCCAAGTATTCTTTTAAAAAATATTCAATGTACAGTTTTGACTTTCCTACGATTTTATTACATGTATAGATGAAACCTGAATAACTACTAAAGAATACCTGATGCAGGATTCCGGAGTTATAGGAAATGGGAAATTGGTTTCTGCAGTTTTACTGCGTTAAAAAGTTATTAAGTTTTTATATATAAAAATGTTATGTTTTTTGCAATATATAAACAAAATTGTGAATTTTCATAATGGCCTATTATGAAAATTATTAAGAAATTTTATAAAGAATATATTCTATTAATATATTCAATGTCGATTAGACGCATATTTTCTGAGATACTGGCAAAAAATTATCCATTTCATATTCTTATAAATAAAATGTTCCCGGCCTCAAAAGTTCTCAAAAGCCTCAAAGTTCACAATTATAGGAGTACGTTGTACACGTATTACTAATAAAATAGGTGGTAGAGTTCTGCATTGTCTCGCCCGGGTCTGGTACCACCGCCTTACCTATTCCTGCCGCAATAGCGTCAGTGCTTGTCGCTGTCGTGTTCCGGTTTGGAGGGTAAGGTAGCCGGTAAACTCATGCATGTGGCATTAGACCTCGCCACAAGATAGCAACCCACCATTAACATCTTTGGTGTCTATAGGCGATGGTTGACTCTTTCCATCAGGAGACCCATCTGCTTGTTTGCTATCTTATGATATAAAAAATTAGTGAAATTGAAGTTATAAAATTATACTAAAAACGGTACATTCTAGAACTAACATTTCCGAGGTATTTCCGTTATAGTGCGCGCGGAACTAGTTGGCCGCGCCATACGTAATACGTAATACGTATGGCGCGGCCAACTAGTTCCGCGCGCACTATAAGCAAATATTTTGAAGTGCACATCTAACTCATAAAGAGCCGAGAAAATCTTTATTGTATCCCCTTTCTAACAAAAAAATATTAAAGGATTTCGGACTACTGGTTAATGAATTACAAAAAGTATACATTTTGACTTCCATCCCCCTATCTCACGGGAATTTTGGAATAAAAAGTATCCTATAACTTTGATACAGACACACAGATAAACAAAAATGAAAAAGTTAAAGTTTTTGCTTCTGTGTCGATTAAAGAGTGCATTTCAAAAATTTTTGGATTACAGAACAGTTTTATTATATATTTTGAAGTGCTTAAAGTTTTATATATTTTGAATATATATATATATATATATATATATATATATATATATATATATATATATATATATATATATATATATATATATATAGATTTTTTCACGCGGACGAAGTCGCGGGTACAGCTAGTAAAATATATATCCTACACGTTTTTTAGTAACTGTTAGTGATTACTAATTACATAAACGTTATAATTGAATGTCAAGTTTGAAAATTCTTCCCCGTATTGGTTCCGGGCTCGTTTGTAGAATAGGTCAACTGTGAACTGCCGTTCTGCGAGAAAGGTCGTATAAGGCGACTGATTGGTTATGCGAGTCACTACTATTGTGACTACTAGATGGTAGAGTTCTGCATAGTCTCGCACAGGTCTGGTACCACCGCCTTATTTGTTCCTGCCGCAACAGCGTCAGTGCTTGGCACTGTCGTGTTCTGGTTTGGAGGGTAAAGTAGCCGGTAAACTTATGCACGTGGGATTAGACCTCGCCACAAGATAGCAACGCACCATTAACATATTTGGTGTCTATAGGCGATGGTTGACTCTTTCCATCAGGAAACCCATGTGCTTGTTTGTTATTTTATTATATAATCAAAAAAGTCTTATCCATAAATAAGTGAAGAAAATTTTTTTACCTCGTTTTACGACGATTACGAAGCGAAGGAGTATGAAATTTGGCAGAGTTAAAGATTACATAGTGTATGAGTACCTACAGAAAGCTAATATTTTTATATAATACTAGCTGTTGCCAGCGACTTCGTCCGCGCGGACTTCGTTTACTCCGCACAGCTTCTCCCCGGTAGGTGATGGCGTGATAATATGTAGCATATATGTTGACTCGACCTGGTAGTAATATTCATACAAAATTTGAAGTAAATCCATGCAGTACTTTTTGAGTTTACCTCGGACATACATACAGACAAACAGACAAACAGACGTACAGACAAACAGACAAAAATTCTAAAAACTATAGTTTTGGCTTTGATATCGATTGTAGATCACGCTCCAAGTATTCTTTTAAAAAAATATTCAATGTACAGTTTTTTTGACTTTCCTACGATTTTATTATATGTATAAATGCAATGCATACATTAAATTAATAAAAAACATTACGCACACTACCATTCATTTGAAGCACATCATAATATATACACACATGCATACTATTTTGTTTATGGCCAGTTGTTAAACTTAGGAGAGGTTTAATTGAGACTTTAGATTATAGTCGAACTAGCTGACCCGCGCAGCTTCGCCCGCGAGTAGATTAACATGTCGTCTAGATAGCTTTTCATACAAATTTCGGGTATTTTAGCCCTCCAGGGACTGGTTTTCGAAAAAAATAGCCTATGTTTGATCCCGAATCTTCAACTATATCCATGCCAAATTTCATGAAAATCGGTCCAGCGGTTTAGCCATGAAAACGTAATAGACAGACAGAAAGACTTTCGCATTTATAATATTAGTATGGATTGCGACCGGAGGGCGATTGCTAGACAGCATAAATTAAAGAATATTGAAATTAAATTAATAATAATGTCTATACTTTTGTGACAATAATAACAATAAACAAAAATAATATTAAAATACTAATAAATATCAATATATACTTTATTTCTGGCATTGCTAATTAAAATAAATGTGGTCATGCCAAATCTGGAACTTTACAAGTTTCTTCACTGACAAGATATTTGTCACGAATATGCTGAGTTTGACAACTGTTTTTTTTATTTATTTCCTTTAAAATTCAAGGTGTTTTCGAGATATAAAAATGTCCATGCACCATCACTTTCTAGAACCAGATTTCTAACTGATTATTTTTCAATAAAAGTACGATAACATTTTTGCCCTACACGTAAATCGAAATACAGACCTCATGGTTTATGAACCTCCAAACTGTTAATTTGTAGAACAATAGAATAAGTATTCCTAATTAATAAATAAAAAAACATGTACATATATATTATCGACTGCTCATTAAAACGCATTAGATGAGCTCATCATTCTGATACAGCATAAAATAGTACTTTGGTAGCAAGTAACAACCCTATATTACGCTTGCTGTCATTTCACAGGGCACTAGAATGTTCGAGTATCCATTGCGGGATGGAAGTTGTCTAATTAACAAACCGCTGAGCATCCCGAATCACGTTGTTTTTAAAGCTCATGTTTGACCTGTTTTTTGAAACTACGAGTATATTCGTACTTTTAAATTGCAAACGATGTAGTGATGCTATGTGTATCATACAAGATAGTTTGCGAACGACTTTTAAAAACCACGACTTCCAAATAGATTATGTAATGCGTTTATATTTTTGTTTTTTCTCGTCTTTCAGATTTTAATCAAATATGGCCCAAATTCCATGCTTAACCTAACGTAGAATAGGACCATATTCATTATACATGTACGTCAACCGTCTACTTTCGTAATCACTGTTGGCACCAAATGTGAAAGGACAATACTAAGGTTTTGTTAAGGTGAAAAATAAACAATTTTTAAATGTGCTAAGATATTAAAGCAGTGCAGTGGTTCTTAATCGGCGATCCACGGTAATACCCAAAGTGATCCGATGGTGGTGTGTTATTAACTGCACTAGTAATCCTTGTATTCACTTGCTACATATTATTACACCAAAACAGTTGATGGATCATAGCAAAACAGATATTTTCTTAAATGGTCCACCATTACCAAAAGATTAAGTACCACTGAATTAAAGGTAGGTACAAAAGGCATCTTACCTTACTGCAAAGTTCATTTTTCAATTCCACTAATCTATTTCATAGTATTTATTCCATAGTTTGCTAAGCATTCTTTCAATTAGTTTGTTTTTATGACTTTCTACATTGTACTTGTGGGGCTACCTAGACAGTTCTTAAATATATAAGCCTAGTATGCAGTGCTGTTTTTGGAACTCATAATAAGGCAGGTAGAACGTTTAATAATAGATCAGTAGTTTAAAGTTTTGGAAAATACTAGCGAATTTGCGATATAAGTTGGCTACATAGGTCACTATAAGTTTTGCGTAACTTAAAAAAAGAACACGTTATAACCAAAATATTATCTTTATTGCTTTTCAAAATAAACTTCTTTATATTTTAAACATTTTTTCATGCGACCGAACCGTTTTTTAAAACAGGAGGACCATAGATCTGAAGGCATGTTTTCTACTGAAGCTGATTGAACGCTATCACTGCCTCTGCGGAGTTGGTAAAAGTAAAACCTCTCATCAAATCTTTGGTTTTGGGGAAAATGCAGAAATCGCAGGGTGCTAGGTCGGGGCTATGCGCAGGATGAGTGACGAGATGTACTTTTTCGTAAGCTAAAAATGACTTTTTTTTGTTGGCCGTGTGTGAAGAAGCGTTATCATGGTGTAGGAGAATGCGGCTTTTGGGTCGTCTTTCGTGAACTTCTTTAAAACCCTGGGTAAACAAATGGTAGAATATCACTCGGCATTGACACTCTTTTGATCTTCAAGTGGAATTGTACAGATGGGACTCGTAGCTGAGAAAAAAAAACGCGATCATTTTATTACCAACGTTTCCGCCTGACTCACTTTTGTTGGCCTGTTCTCATTTTCAAACACCCATTCACAAGATTGCTGGTTTTTTTCGGGTTTAAAATAATAAATCTACGTTTCGTCACCTGTGACAATGTCATAAACAGCATTAGAATACCCGTGGTCGTATTTCAGTAGCATCTGTGAGCACTATTCCACGCGAGCCCGCTTCTTCTCCGCTGTCAGTTCATGAGGGATCCAACGACAACAAAGTTTCCGAACTTTCAATTCTTCGTGTAAAATTTTCTGAATTTGGCTCATATCAATCCCCTATAGTCCTCAAATTGTCTCATAGGTAATCCGGGGGTTTTGTTCAATTAACCACTTAATAGTAGCCACATTATTTTCGTTGACGGCAGTTGAAGGCCGCCCTTCACGAAATTCGTTATGTAAAGAAACTCGACCTCTCTCAAATTCAGCAAACCATCGCCTCGCGGTGCTCAAATAAGGTGCTTCTTTCCCAAAAGCATTTTGAAGACGAGCGGCGCAGTCTTGCGGAGAAAGAGAAGAACTTTGATGTGTAATAAAAAAACAATTGACAAATCATTTCCCGCCAATTGTGTTTTTTTATTAATAAGAAGGTTGCAAAGTTTTAAAAATATAATATTCGAAATTCATATAGTTCCGATTAGGTAGAAGTGCAAAACTTTTAGTGTTCCCCGTGTCACTAAAATGAGACAGTTATTTTTTAAAATATTTATTTATCTTTAAATGTAGTAAGTAATACTGAAGGTCAGTGAAAGAAAGCAGGAATCAAAATGATAATGTTTTATTTCTTTATATTACATCATACATACATATGTATACATACATACATATACACATCATAATGGTAAGCAAAATGGGGGACTGCTATTTTATACAGAGAAAATTTCATTATCTATAGACACAAAACGGCACCATCTACATGACATTAACCTGATTTTTTCATTTTTCACTTTCAAACGCTTAACATAAAAACGTGTTCTATAGAAGAGACATAGATGCATTGTTTAACTTAAAACATACATTATGCATTATTAAATAAAATATTATGTAACTCTCTTTCGAAGTTTCAATTGATCAATGTATAGCTCGTTAACAACAGCATAAACATGCCTTTTTAATGTTAGTTAGCTACATGCGTCTAAATAATTTTAGTTAGAAGAGGTAGCAAACGAGTAGGTGACTATTTACCATCAGGTGCGTCTGCACCTGATTGTACCTGCACCAGAGTATGATGGTCACCACTGCCCAAGATCGTCCGCAATACAAGAGGTCTTGTGGTTGCATTGCCGGACTTTTGAGAATTAGTTAGCTCTTTTCTTGAAGGTCTCCAAGTCGCATCCGTTTGGAACCATGCCCGCCGGTGATTGATTCAACAAACGAGTAGTGCAATGCGGAAATTGTCGAAAAACACACGTTTGTGAATTGATCTTTTAAGCATATTTATTAAAAAAAAATTTTAAAGCATATGATAGCAAACAAGCAGATAGCTCTCCTAATGGAAAGAGAAATCACCACATTTGGACAACAAGGATGTTAATGATGCGTTGCTATCCATGTGGTAGGATGCAATATTATATGCATAAGTCTACCGGCTACCTTGCATCCCCAAACCGAAATATGACCAAGACAAGCATTCGCGTTATTGCGGTGGGAATAGGTAAGGCGGTGATCCCAAATACCCGAGCGAGATGTTGCAGAACTCTACCACCTAGTAGTCACGATAATACGGACATGAATAGTCAATTGGTCGCCTTTTACGATCTGCCTGGCAGAACGGCAGTTAGTCTATTCTCCAAAGGAGCCCGGATCGACACGAGAGAACGCTGAAGTGTTAGAAAACTCATATTTTAGCAACAGTGAGAGTTTGCGTCTGCCTAGCCAAATATTCAACATGTATGAAAATGCATATTGTATGTGACAAACCATTAAATAAATTCCGTTAATACCTATTTGAGTTACTATTACTAATGAATTGTTTTCCCAATAAATATTTTATCGTATAATTTAAATGAAAAAATAAATGTATAAATGATGACTATCATAAATAAATGACAATCGAAAGACTTCGTCTGTGTAAATACTTTGCTTATTTGGATTCTTAACATTTTTGGTTTAAATCAGGATTATACAGTTGTTTTAAGTTTCTGTTTAAAAAAAAAATCCCATGTAAAAAAATAGTTACGAAAACTATTTTTTGGAGGCGTGTACTTTCCAAACTTTAGCCTAACGCGAAACAACGCAGATTTTGACCCAGTCGCAATTACATCATCCTAGAGGATTTTAAACGTCCATATTTTTAAAATTTCCCAAAAAATTGAACTAAACTTCTTGTATAACTAACATAGACCATACGTCACCAAAAAAAAGTAAATAATTATCTCCCAGGCCTCCCCATTTAAGCATTTTGAGTTATTAATATTTAAGTGCTTAAAATATTCAAAAACCTAAGGGTCCACTAATATTTAAGGATCTGAGGTAAAAAAATGTCAAAATTGAGATTGAAAATATAAAATTTTGGGTTTTAACTTAGACCACCTTATGATTCCTTAGTAATATTTCATAAAAAATCATAATTTTAATGTTTATTATTAATTTTTAAAGAAAAAATACAAAGACGAACTTGATTAAAGATAACAGAAAAGAATCTAGGATGATTTTCAATTTGCTTATATAAACAGCATTTGCTTAAGCAAACCTTACTTAGTATTTCTCAATTCATTATGTTTTCATTGCCAAGACCATTTTTTTCTACAAATCAGCATTCTATTAATACGCACAGTGAATGTGAAACATAAATTTTTAGAGAATGACAAATATAGGACTAGAAGAATCCTACTAGAAGAATTCTAGAAGAAGCATTAATTCTTCTTACTAAAATTCTTGAAAGATTAGTGGATCATATATACAATTTTATAGTATGATATTATGTGACATTACTTTTATATTTTGTTCCATTTTATTCATAGTAAAAGTTTGGATATCAGATAGTAAATTATCAGCGCCTCACAAAAATATATTCGGCTACGGCAGTCATATAAACTGTACTACGTTAATTTTGACTTTTTTAATATCTGGATTCAAAATAATAGTAAAATATACTGCTTCAAAATGTCATATACATCTGCAGTAGCAATATAATTATTAAATAAATCCTGAGTATCAACTAGAACCTCTTAAAACATCGAATACAAAAATTAAGCCATTGATATTAAATTATAAATAAGATTTCTATTTTTTAATTTAAGCAACATTTACTAAAGTACTTTTCCTGGTTCGGATTAAAGTCTGCTGAATTGTTAATTGCATAGTTCAAAGTTTCCATTTAGCGCCTTCCAAGAAGCTTATCTAAGGTTGCGCAGATTTATGCCTGTAGATTTTGACTAGCTAGTTACTTGGTCTTGAATAGTTGGATAACTTAAAATGCCACTCAAGGTGACATTTATTCAAGAGGTAATGCAAGTCAGTTTTAATAATTTAGCTAGTTGGGAATTCTGTGTAAACTATAAACGTTCTTCTAATATTAGCATTTTACGTAACGAGTTCAGGAGCGAAGTAATAATTATTTAATGAAACTTCTTTTAAGAGATATTTTCAATGCCTTTCAAATATATAAATAGATGGCTAGATATTAAATTTATTTATACATATATATATATATATATATATATATATATATATATATATATATATATATATATATATATATATATATATATATATATATATATGTAGGTATTTATGTAGGTATATGTATAATGTATTATATATGTAATATATTACTTGTATCTAAGTATATTGTAATATCGTATTATCTTATTGTTTTCTTTAATTTTAATTTATCTTAATTATAATCAAGAAGGTATGTCAGTAGCAAACGATTGTAATAAGTTTCTCTGTGCACCCCATCGTAAACACTGTTTATATTTGTTTAAGGTTGACTGGTAGAGAATGTCATGTAGCATTAAGTCCACCTCTGTACATGTTGTGCATAAATTTTAAATAAATAAATAAAATAAATAAATTAGGCATTTGCTTTATTGCAAAGATTAGATTGTCGGTGGTATACAAGTTCACTGGTAAAAGATTGTACATATTGAAAGAGGGTGTTCAATACTCGATTCTGATAACAAATATATAAAAAAATTGGTTCTTAAATTTTGATATAATCATGCAATAAAAATATTAAGTGTGGGCACCCGTGCATAGATATCGAAGTTTATTATTTATAAATAGTGTTTTGCCTCTTCAGCACGTCTAAATCAAGACACGCGCCGGTTTTATATTATTTTCTGAACAATATTTTGTTGAGCTTTATTATAAAGTTAATCAATATGCTTTTTATACTAATCATATTTTTATTGATTACATATTCTCATCATTAACTATCGTGTCCTACAATATGTACAGTACCAGTCAACTTGTAGAATGTATAAAAAGTTATTATATATTTTAAAAAAATTCAACGCATTTTTCTTTAAAATTCAATAATTTATTAAATACTATTTGTAAAAATTTCACCATGCAGTTTTTATAAAAAAAATAGCTTTCTGTATTTTCTTATCTCAGCGATCGTCTGTGGTTGAAATTCGACCATAGACTAAACAATAAAATCTCTTTTAATCATAAACGTATAAATATATTTGTCTGCTTGATATTCATATTTCTATCATATTTCTAATATTTTGACAACTGACTATAGCCGTAAAGAAAATAGCATAGTATACATGTGTGTATAATATCATACATGACACATGAAGGCAGTGTGTTTAATGTTTATTTTTATTAATTTAATTAATTTAATGTATTTATACCCTACGATATATTATATACATTTATACCATGCAAACATTTCAAAAACCTAATCATCTTCCTAACAAGAGAGAAAACAATAATAACATGACGGTCGATTTAAAAAATTCAAATATTTTCTATTTTATTGAAAACTGGCTGTTGCCCACCCACGACTTCGTCCGCGCGGACTTCGTTTACTCCGCACAACTTCTCCCCCTTAGGTGATAGCGTGATAATAGCACCTATTGAATGTAATTTGTACATGTGATGTTCTTGACAGTACTTTCACTTAAATAAATTACTGATCACGAATTGGAATCATGAAAAGTCGGAATCTCTACTCTACTCACTAATATTATACACATGACTCCAGGACAATTTTTAAAAATCTTAAAAATTAGACAAAATATATGATTCTATAATAATTTTCTTATACTCGTTTATTATTTATTTAAAATTTATGCACAAACAAGTACAGATGTGGACTTAATGCTACATGACCTTTCCTACCAATCAGCCTCAATAGTAGGGGAGCTCAAGTAGGGATTTTGGTATTTACTCCAACGCGTCAGATTTACATAGGTACCTCGCATACTGTTAAAGATCCCCATCAAATATAAGCCCATTCTATAGAGGGAGGTAACTATGGCAGAAAAAAAAACAAAATTAAGATAACTTCGGCTTGTGGAAATTGTCAGATTATACCTTTTTCGTAATTTTTACATCATTTCCTCCATAATAAAAGAAAATTCAGACGCGCTCAAGACAACATTTTCTTTGCAAATTAGTGACCTTCCCTCTCCCTTACGCTACACTTGAATCGGCAGATTTTCTAAATTGTAGCTGGCAATTAACCCACCATATCCTAATCTAACGCGCTTTGGTGTTTCCATGTCACTGATTTTTTTTAAACATTTTTTTTATCTGTAGATTTTTCCCCACCATTGAAATGAAAACTATCATATAACGTTTTATTTTTCCTATAATTTAGTCTACAAAATCCAATAGGTCCCCACAACGCTCGAGTAACTACCCATTTAGCATCTTGTGCTCCCCTACTATAATCAAATCTGAACAGTACCATGGAGCGCATAGAAAATGTTATTACAATCATAAAACATACCTTCTAAATTAATATTAGAATTAAACAAAACATTAACATAATGCGATACAACGTAATACATTTTGCATAGACTAGTAGTACCTAATCTTATCTGCATTATTACCTATTTGACCTTCGAAGGTAAACAGATTTTACCCATAAAATAATTACAAGCAAACAATACAAGTATATTGATATTTTTTTATTCAAAAAGTTATTACACAAGTTATTACATTTATTACACGTTTACAATTACTAGCGATCTTGTCGAAATTCGACTATAGGTTAAACATTAAAACTCTTTTAAGATTGTCTACAAACCAACAACTTCAGCCATAAGCAAAATAATATACATATGTATATTATGTTGTATGTGAAAAGAATGGTAGAGTATATATTTTTTATTAATTAATTTTATTAACAAATTAGAAAAACACAATTTTAATAAAAAAGTTTATTTTTGTGCTGTTTCTAAATCATTATTTAAAAATATTAGCTTTCTGCATTCCTTCATCATATAAACTTTAACTGTGCAAATTTTCGTCATCTCCGTTCGGGTGATCGTCGTGAAAAGGGGTACAATTTTTTTATTTTGTTATTGACTACCTAGATCAGTCTGTTTTAAATTTGACTTTGTATTTATTCGTTCTAGGTACCATCTCTGTAACTCCCGTAAAATAGCTTTTTAGGGGTGTAATTACCCTCAGGTTCAGTACCTAACAATTACGAAGCCTATTATTCGCATAAACTTTACAGTTTAGAGAAAATATAAATTGTTTCGTCGGTCGATTACTTTACATTTTCTCTAAATTATTTATTTAAAAGCTGTTACATTAATCACCAATTTCGCCGCCTTGTTAAATATAGTATGCAAATTATTCTGGATGAACATTATTCGTCGTGTCAATGAGATTAGAGTGATCAACAGTTGCCCGTGTCTCCGTCATTAGTTTTGGAGCTTATCCGCTGAAACATTTAATAGTTTAAGCGCTCATATAAGACTTACTGTTGACGAAGCTTTACTTGTATGGATATTGGGACTAAAATAAGGCTATACGACATGTTAAAACGTTTAATGAGTGTATATGAAAGGGTGTTTAAATATGGATAATTAATGTGATATCGTTAATATTATACGTGTATTGACACGGAAATAAAAAATCATATACGTTCAAAGGTATACATTTAAATTAAAAAATTGATACCCGTGAAACAATTCCTTTGTTATTAGACCACCTTCCTGCTTTATGTGCAGGGCGAAATATGACATAAATAAACATGCTATAACAAAACATTGGAATTATTATTTTGAATATTTAATGAAATTCTGTCGCTAGTTCGATATTGAGACACATATTTACACAAGTAGTTGGTCATCATGAGACCATCACTTAAGAAGTGAAAAAAATGCTCCTAAAACTAGAAATATAATCAATATATAGAATTATGAGGCAGAACGCGGTCACTTGGCTAGAAATTTGTTCAAATCAGAGTAAGGTCAACCTTTTCAGTTTTTTTTAATATCAAAGGATACCAAACAAGCAGGTGACTTTCCTGAGGGAAAAAGACATATATGGCCTACAGATACCAAAGATTTTAATAGTGCGTTGCGATCTGTGCGGCGGGGTCTTTATACTAGATACATACATGTATAGACATATAATAAAATCGTAGGAAAGTCAAAACTGTACATTGAATATTTTTTTAAAAGAATACTTAGGGCGTGATCTACAATCGATATCGAAGCCAAAAATATAGTTTTTAGAATTTTTGTCTGTTTGTCTGTTTATCTGTTTGTCTGTTTGTCTGTTTGTCTGTTTGTCTGTTTGTCTGTTTGTCTGTTTGTCTGTTTGTCTGTTTGTCTGTTTGTCTGTTTGTCTGTTTGTCTGTTTGTCTGTTTGTCTGTTTGTCTGTTTGTCTGTTTGTCTGTTTGTCTGTTTGTCTGTTTGTCTGTTTGTCTGTTTGTCTGTTTGTCTGTTTGTCTGTTTGTCTGTTTGTCTGTTTGTCTGTTTGTCTGTTTGTCTGTTTGTCTGTTTGTCTGTTTGTCTGTTTGTCTGTTTGTCTGTTTGTCTGTTTGTCTGTTTGTCTGTTTGTCTGTTTGTCTGTTTGTCTGTTTGTCTGTTTGTCTGTTTGTCTGTTTGTCTGTTTGTCTGTTTGTCTGTTTGTCTGTTTGTCTGTTTGTCTGTTTGTCTGTTTGTCTGTTTGTCTGTTTGTCTGTTTGTCTGTTTGTCTGTTTGTCTGTCTGTCTGTCTGTCTGTCTGTCTGTCTGTCTGTCTGTCTGTCTGTCTGTCTGTCTGTCTGTCTGTCTGTCTGTCTGTCTGTCTGTCTGTCTGTCTGTCTGTCTGTCTGTCTGTCTGTCTGTCTGTCTGTCTGTCTGTCTGTCTGTCTGTCTGTCTGTCTGTCTGTCTGTCTGTCTGTCTGTCTGTCTGTCTGTCTGTCTGTCTGTCTGTCTGTCTGTCTGTCTGTCTGTCTGTCTGTCTGTCTGTCTGTCTGTCTGTCTGTCTGTCTGTCTGTCTGTCTGTCTGTCTGTCTGTCTGTCTGTCTGTCTGTCTGTCTGTCTGTCTGTCTGTCTGTCTGTCTGTCTGTCTGTCTGTCTGTCTGTCTGTCTGTCTGTCTGTCTGTCTGTCTGTCTGTCTGTCTGTCTGTCTGTCTGTCTGTCTGTCTGTCTGTCTGTCTGTCTGTCTGTCTGTCTGTCTGTCTGTCTGTCTGTCTGTCTGTCTGTCTGTCTGTCTGTCTGTCTGTCTGTCTGTCTGTCTGTCTGTCTGTCTGTCTGTCTGTCTGTCTGTCTGTCTGTCTGTCTGTCTGTCTGTCTGTCTGTCTGTCTGTCTGTCTGTCTGTCTGTCTGTCTGTCTGTCTGTCTGTCTGTCTGTCTGTCTGTCTGTCTGTCTGTCTGTCTGTCTGTCTGTCTGTCTGTCTGTCTGTCTGTCTGTCTGTCTGTCTGTCTGTCTGTCTGTCTGTCTGTCTGTCTGTCTGTCTGTCTGTCTGTCTGTCTGTCTGTCTGTCTGTCTGTCTGTCTGTCTGTCTGTCTGTCTGTCTGTCTGTCTGTCTGTCTGTCTGTCTGTCTGTCTGTCTGTCTGTCTGTCTGTCTGTCTGTCTGTCTGTCTGTCTGTCTGTCTGTCTGTCTGTCTGTCTGTCTGTCTGTCTGTCTGTCTGTCTGTCTGTCTGTCTGTCTGTCTGTCTGTCTGTCTGTCTGTCTGTCTGTCTGTCTGTCTGTCTGTCTGTCTGTCTGTCTGTCTGTCTGTCTGTCTGTCTGTCTGTCTGTCTGTCTGTCTGTCTGTCTGTCTGTCTGTCTGTCTGTCTGTCTGTCTGTCTGTCTGTCTGTCTGTCTGTCTGTCTGTCTGTCTGTCTGTCTGTCTGTCTGTCTGTCTGTCTGTCTGTCTGTCTGTCTGTCTGTCTGTCTGTCTGTCTGTCTGTCTGTCTGTCTGTCTGTCTGTCTGTCTGTCTGTCTGTCTGTCTGTCTGTCTGTCTGTCTGTCTGTCTGTCTGTCTGTCTGTCTGTCTGTCTGTCTGTCTGTCTGTCTGTCTGTCTGTCTGTCTGTCTGTCTGTCTGTCTGTCTGTCTGTCTGTCTGTCTGTCTGTCTGTCTGTCTGTCTGTCTGTCTGTCTGTCTGTCTGTCTGTCTGTCTGTCTGTCTGTCTGTCTGTCTGTCTGTCTGTCTGTCTGTCTGTCTGTCTGTCTGTCTGTCTGTCTGTCTGTCTGTCTGTCTGTCTGTCTGTCTGTCTGTCTGTCTGTCTGTCTGTCTGTCTGTCTGTCTGTCTGTCTGTCTGTCTGTCTGTCTGTCTGTCTGTCTGTCTGTCTGTCTGTCTGTCTGTCTGTCTGTCTGTCTGTCTGTCTGTCTGTCTGTCTGTCTGTCTGTCTGTCTGTCTGTCTGTCTGTCTGTCTGTCTGTCTGTCTGTCTGTCTGTCTGTCTGTCTGTCTGTCTGTCTGTCTGTCTGTCTGTCTGTCTGTCTGTCTGTCTGTCTGTCTGTCTGTCTGTCTGTCTGTCTGTCTGTCTGTCTGTCTGTCTGTCTGTCTGTCTGTCTGTCTGTCTGTCTGTCTGTCTGTCTGTCTGTCTGTCTGTCTGTCTGTCTGTCTGTCTGTCTGTCTGTCTGTCTGTCTGTCTGTCTGTCTGTCTGTCTGTCTGTCTGTCTGTCTGTCTGTCTGTCTGTCTGTCTGTCTGTCTGTCTGTCTGTCTGTCTGTCTGTCTGTCTGTCTGTCTGTCTGTCTGTCTGTCTGTCTGTCTGTCTGTCTGTCTGTCTGTCTGTCTGTCTGTCTGTCTGTCTGTCTGTCTGTCTGTCTGTCTGTCTGTCTGTCTGTCTGTCTGTCTGTCTGTCTGTCTGTCTGTCTGTCTGTCTGTCTGTCTGTCTGTCTGTCTGTCTGTCTGTCTGTCTGTCTGTCTGTCTGTCTGTCTGTCTGTCTGTCTGTCTGTCTGTCTGTCTGTCTGTCTGTCTGTCTGTCTGTCTGTCTGTCTGTCTGTCTGTCTGTCTGTCTGTCTGTCTGTCTGTCTGTCTGTCTGTCTGTCTGTCTGTCTGTCTGTCTGTCTGTCTGTCTGTCTGTCTGTCTGTCTGTCTGTCTGTCTGTCTGTCTGTCTGTCTGTCTGTCTGTCTGTCTGTCTGTCTGTCTGTCTGTCTGTCTGTCTGTCTGTCTGTCTGTCTGTCTGTCTGTCTGTCTGTCTGTCTGTCTGTCTGTCTGTCTGTCTGTCTGTCTGTCTGTCTGTCTGTCTGTCTGTCTGTCTGTCTGTCTGTCTGTCTGTCTGTCTGTCTGTCTGTCTGTCTGTCTGTCTGTCTGTCTGTCTGTCTGTCTGTCTGTCTGTCTGTCTGTCTGTCTGTCTGTCTGTCTGTCTGTCTGTCTGTCTGTCTGTCTGTCTGTCTGTCTGTCTGTCTGTCTGTCTGTCTGTCTGTCTGTCTGTCTGTCTGTCTGTCTGTCTGTCTGTCTGTCTGTCTGTCTGTCTGTCTGTCTGTCTGTCTGTCTGTCTGTCTGTCTGTCTGTCTGTCTGTCTGTCTGTCTGTCTGTCTGTCTGTCTGTCTGTCTGTCTGTCTGTCTGTCTGTCTGTCTGTCTGTCTGTCTGTCTGTCTGTCTGTCTGTCTGTCTGTCTGTCTGTCTGTCTGTCTGTCTGTCTGTCTGTCTGTCTGTCTGTCTGTCTGTCTGTCTGTCTGTCTGTCTGTCTGTCTGTCTGTCTGTCTGTCTGTCTGTCTGTCTGTCTGTCTGTCTGTCTGTCTGTCTGTCTGTCTGTCTGTCTGTCTGTCTGTCTGTCTGTCTGTCTGTCTGTCTGTCTGTCTGTCTGTCTGTCTGTCTGTCTGTCTGTCTGTCTGTCTGTCTGTCTGTCTGTCTGTCTGTCTGTCTGTCTGTCTGTCTGTCTGTCTGTCTGTCTGTCTGTCTGTCTGTCTGTCTGTCTGTCTGTCTGTCTGTCTGTCTGTCTGTCTGTCTGTCTGTCTGTCTGTCTGTCTGTCTGTCTGTCTGTCTGTCTGTCTGTCTGTCTGTCTGTCTGTCTGTCTGTCTGTCTGTCTGTCTGTCTGTCTGTCTGTCTGTCTGTTTGTCTGTTTGTCTGTTTGTCTGTTTGTCTGTTTGTCTGTTTGTCTGTTTGTCTGTTTGTCTGTTTGTCTGTTTGTCTGTTTGTCTGTTTGTCTGTTTGTCTGTTTGTCTGTTTGTCTGTTTGTCTGTTTGTCTGTTTGTCTGTTTGTCTGTTTGTCTGTTTGTCTGTTTGTCTGTTTGTCTGTTTGTCTGTTTGTCTGTTTGTCTGTTTGTCTGTTTGTCTGTTTGTCTGTTTGTTCCGTCCGTCCATCCGTCCGTCCGTCCGTCCGTCCGTCCGTCCGTCCGTCTGTCTGTCTGTCTGTCTTTTTGTCTGTCCAGGGTAAACTCAAAAAGTACTGCATGGATTTACTTTAAATTTTGCATGAATATTACTAAGAGGCCGGGTCAACATATAGGCTACATATTATCACGCTAACACTTACGGGGGAGGAGCAGTGCGGAGTAAACGAAGTCCGCGCGGACGAAGTCGCTGGCAACAGCTACTAAGTCTATAAAAAATAAAAAAAACCGGGTGTTCTGTAATGTTTGCCTGTATTTCGAAAAATATGCATGTTATCGACATTTATATTAATAAACATTACTTATAAAATTTTACTCAGTGGTAGGCATTGTGTAATTTTGATTTTTTTTGTCGCAAAATTAGTCTTCAACGTAAAAAGGTGAACTAGTCAAAATTATATCAATCTTCAAATTATCTAATTTTCTAATCACGTATCGACATGGGACAAAAAGTAATCAAAGAGTAATAATAATAATACCTTTATTTTTTATGTGAAAATAAAAAAACATGGCTTTGTAGTTAGTTTGTTATTAATAAGAAAAAAAATGGCCTTTGACTAAAAAGCTTATCTTGTTACTTGAAAAAAATTTGCAATAAAAGATATCCTGTTGCACTTTCCTAAAAATATGTATTATTATTTTTAACCTCTAAAAGATGGTTTTAAACATTAAAAATAATAGTAAATCTGTATCATTTTCAATAAGCACGATAAGCAATCAAGGGCTTTTTGTTTTAATTACTAACAGATAATTTAATTTTAAAAAAATTTATTCTCACAAATGTTATTTTTTTCTAATGTTCTTCTGTGATATGTTGATCTTCTCCTGGACTGAAGTTTTTCACGTTTCTATTACATACCTAACATTTTTCAAAATGTCACCATATTGTTTTTTAGAGTCTGACTTTAGTAAATAGGTATACTAAGTAGTGTAGGCACTCCGACATCTACACTTTGCAGTACCATCATTCGTTTTAAAAAAAAATCCGATTGATTGAACTAATTTTCAAAGGAGATTGATGAGGCCCCATACAAATTTGGCCTAAAACTCAACGCATGATGATGGCTGCTTACCGTATTGTAATACATTATTTATTAATTTCTTCTGAAATGTAAATTGTATCACGGACACTTTTTATAACACTAAATTTCACAAAACTCCTTCAAAGATTGTTGATGTTTTTTTATTGTTGAAGATTGATGTTACTTGAATTTACAATTATTACATTTCATTTCAGGCCACTCACATCGCAATATTATCGTCAACACAAATATAATTCATTTTTGTATTACTTATCGTGAAGATTATTTATTTTAACCACTTAAAAGTTAAAAAACGATATAACTTTTGTTTACATTAAAATATTTATCACTTGTTCTCAGTGTAAATAGATGACACTTGTTTTTTTTTGTTTGTTTCGGATGACACTAAGAGTACTTGATTATACAGCCTTGTTTCGACTATAATAATAAATATTTTAATTTTTGTTGCATTTTATGTAATAGTTTGTTTAATATTTACGTCTTACCTATCCAACATATTTATAATTTGTTTTGGTTGGTCAGAAATAAAAGAAAGTGTCAATTTTAAGGCAGAAAAGAAAAATCTTTGCTTGATTTAGAAATAATAAATAGCCTACAAGTTTGATTAGTTCCATGACTTTCCAACTAAAATCCTTTTAAAATTAACTTCCTATTAAAAAGTGTCCGTTGAATTCTAATATTGACTTATTGTAAATTAAATTAATTTAATAATTTTGGGTGACGCCATATTCTTGTAGCCCTTTTAGGCCGATCTCATCACTCTCCTTTTGTGCCCTTTTTTACGTTACAGGCAAATTTTGCAATATATAAACAAAATTGTTAATTTCAGCAGTAGTATTATATAATTTTACGCAACCTATCCTTACATTTTTTTTATATCATAAGATAGCAGATGGGTCTCTGGTAAGAGTCAACCATTGTCTATAGACACCAAAGATGTTAATGGTGCGTTGCTATCTTGAGGCGAGGTCTAATGCCTCATGCATAAGTTTACCGGCTACCTTACCCTCCAAACCGGAACACGACAGTGACGAGCACTGACGTTATTGCGGCAGGAATAGGTAAGGCGGTGGTACCAGACCCGGGCGAGAAAATGCAGAACTCTACCACCTAGTAGTCATGATGGTAGTGACTTGCAGAGCCAACCAGTCGCCTTTTACGACCTGCCTGGCAGAACGGCAGTTGGTCTATTCTTCAAAGGAGCCCAGGACCAACACGGGGAATTTTATGAATAAAAAATTTATTACATACATACATACATATCTTCGCGCCAGATCGCATACGAGATAGGCAGAGAGAACCGAGTGTCATACATAAATCTAAAAAAAATAAATCTGAAATCTGATATCATCACTCTCAAAATTTTATTAGTATACTTAATGTCGATTAGGCGCATATTTTTTGAGATCTTGGTAAAAAAACAGACCAAATGCGGGTCAGGCTCGCGAACGAAGGTTTCGTACCATTATCTATAAAAAACCGCAAAAAAGTCACGATTGTTATGTGGAAGCCCCTCTTAACTATTTGTTTATTATTAACCATCTATTTTTAAAATAAATATATAACTAAATATTCTATGTATATTTCAAGCTCGTAACAGTTGTCGTTATTAAAATCGAGAAGAAAAAATTGCAAAAAAATCACGTTTGCTGTATGGGAGCCCCACTTAAATATTTATTTTATTCTGTTTTCAGTATTTGTTGTTATAGCGGCAACAGAATACATTATCAGTGAAAATCTCAACTATTACTGTTCATGAGATACAGCTTGGTGACGGACACGACGGACGGACGGATAGACAGACAGACAAACGGACGGACAGTGAAGTCTTAGTAATAGGGTCTCGTTTTACCCATTGGGAACGAAACACTAAAAACTAAAAATTGACTTTTTTTTTTACATATAAAATGTTCTCGTCCTCCTAAGAGTTGTACTTAGTCCTTAGTCCTTCTACACATATTACCTATATAAGTCCTTGGGTTGTACACTTATTACTATTTTTAAGCTAGAAAAATTCCATTCATAACCTTTACTAAAAACGGGTTTAATCTAGAACTGTTTCTTACGAATATATTTATTAAACAAACACTATGAAATGAATATGCTAACCTGTACGTTGAAAGCTTTCTATACATTCCGGGTGTCATGTTTAACTGGATTTGCCACCCGGAAACCTTTAAAACTTGTATTGTCTGTAACTTTTGAATTACAAAATTGATGACCTTGAAATTTTTAAGGGACAATCTTTATAGTACCACCTTCTTTTGAACAAAAAATAATAAGAGTTTCAAGCCAAAGAAATAAGAGAGAGCCAAATATACGTTTTGACTTTCACGCCTATCCCACGGAAACCGCACTGAATTTTGAGATAAATAGTATCTTATAACCTTCTTCGGAGTATGAACTCTAATCATGCTAAATAGCATTTGAATCTGTTCAGTAGATTCGGTCTGATGCGCGGCCTTGATACAGACAGACAGACAGACCAGAATTTAAAAAATACAGTTTTCGCTTCAGTTTAGATTAAATATTGCCTTCCAAAAAAATAATTTCAAAATATCTTCAATGTACAGAATTCGACATCTTACAGTTTTATTACATGTAGATGTTAAATAACTACTTATGTTGAAATCAAAATACGACCTTACAATGTAATTTTTTATTTTAGCAGAGCAATATTTGTTACTTTTAGCGCCAAATTTACGATATTACGCAATCACACTCAGAGAAGATGCCAGCCGGCGATTAAAGCAACAGTAGCTTGGTTCCTTCATCCCCCCGTTTCGTCTTGTGCCGCCAGCTCGTTTTGAATCACGCATCGTTTGCGCGATACCTACTACAAGTGGTGCACAACTCACTCAACAAACCCCGCTTTACCTACCTTAAATATTTACTGAGATACCCACACTAGTGCCAAAAGCTGCCACAAAACTTATGTTTATACTACAAGTATGTTGTTACAAAACCTATGTAGTTTATACTACGAGTATGTTGTAACAAAACCTATTTCGACATATAAAACTTTTAATTACAGATTAGAAATGCAACTCAATTGGATCAGCTTTTATGAGTACGATACCACCGACATATAGACACACACACAGACAGAGAGAAAGAGAGGGAGTAAGAGAGATAGACAAATGTAACACTTATTTCACTCCTCGGTTTTGCGTCGGGAGTCAAAAATCGAGACAAGGTTCTATAATGAATTTTACTACTAAATTTCTCACTATATATTTTTCGCATATTTCATCAAAGTAATATGAAATAATTTGCGTATATTCTAAACAGTATCACACAGCAGTATTTTACACATTATACATGGGAGCACACTAAAAGTTTTGCACTTCTAGCTAATCGGAACTATTTGAATTTCAAATGTTATATTTTTAAAACGTTGCAACCTTCTTAGTAATAAAAAAAAAACAATTTGCGGGAAATGAATTGTCAATTGTTTTTTATCACACACCACAGTTTTACGTACGGAACCAAAATGGAATTAAGTCGAAAAGATTTTAGAGCGATGATTTTTTATGATTTTAAAAGTTCTCTTTCTCCGCAATACTATGCCTCTCGTCTTTAAAATGCTTTTAAAAGAGAAGCACCTTGTTTGAGCACCGTGAGGCGATGGTTTGCTGAATTTGAGAGAGGCCGAGTTTCTTTACATGACGAATTTCGTGAAGGGCAGCCTTCAACTGCCGTAAACGAAAATAAAATAATCTGACTACTGTTAAGCAGTCAATTGAAGAAAACCCCAGATTACCTATGAGACAATTCGAGGACTATTGGGGATTGGTATGAGCCAAATTCAGAAAATTTTACACGAAAAATTGAAAGTTGGGAAACTTTGTTGTCGTTGGATCCCTCATGAACTGACAGCGGAGCAGAGCGGGCTCGCGTGGATTGGTGCTCACAGATGCTACTGAAGTACGACCACGGACATTCTAATGCTGTTTATGACATTATCACAGGGGACGAAACGTGAATTTATTATTTTGAACCCGAAAAAAAAAACAGCAATTTGTGAATGGGTGTTTGAAAATGAGAACAGGCCAACAAAAGTGAGACAGGCGAGAAACGTTGGTAAAAAAATGATCGCGGTTTTTTTCTCAGCTACGGGTCCCATCTGTACAATTCCACTTGAAGATCAAAAGAGTGTTAATGCCGTGTGGTATTCTACCATTTGTTTATCCAGGGTGTTAGAAAAAGTTCGAGAAAGACGACCCAAAAGCCGCATTTTCCTACACCATGATCACGCTTCTTTACACATGGCCAACAAACAAAGTCATTTTTAGCTTTCGAAAAAGTACATCTCGTCACTCATCCTACGCATAGCCCGACCTAGCACCCTGTGATTTCTGTATTTTCCCCAAAATCAAAGATTTGATGAGAGGTTTTACTTTTACCAACTCCGAAGAGGCAGTGATAGCGTTCAATCAGCACGTAGAAAACATGCCTTCAGATCTGTGGTCCTCCTGTTTTAAAAAATGGATCGATCGCATGAAAAAATGTTTAAATTGTAAAGGAGATTATTTTGAAAAGCAATTAACATAATATTGTGGTTGTTATAACCAATAATATGTTGTTTTTTAAGTTACGCAAAACTTGTAGTGTGACCTACGTATACAGTATTAGAAAGCGTATTTAAGTACGGGTAAATAAGATATTGTTAATATTATACGTCTGTTTACTCGGATATAAAGGGTCAAATAAACTCAATGTTATAATGTAGATAAGGTTTAACTTTTGCATTTCTTAATAGGTAATATTTTGCGTAGTTATATGTGTTCTAATCTTACCACACAATAGTTTTTCACAAGATAATATTATGCAATAGTCAAAAGCGTGCTTGAGTGTATAAATTTGGAGATGAATACTCAAATATTCTTAAATTTATAGTCAAGATAAGCTTCATTAAAGTTTATTATTGTTATATTCCTCACTAGGAAATATTTTGTATATATTCCAAATAGTACCACACAACCATATTTCATACAATAATATACAGTTGTACCATACTAATGTTATAATGTATGTACTGTATAAACCATACAAAATATCCATACTGCCATACTAATATTAATGCGAAAGTCTGTATGTCTGTCTGTTGCGCTGGCATGGCTAAACCGCTAAAACTAAGTAAAACTGCAAAAATCAACTTTAAAAACTTACTTTCTTACTTTCGTATTTACTTCTATATATCTAATACTTTTAAACGAGCAATATATATATATATATATATATATATATATATATATATATATATATATATATATATATATATATATATATATATATATATATATATATATATATATATAAATGCAAATATTTCATAAGATATACTTACTACGTAATAAATATTACAAAATATTATCTAGATACTATTACAATGTATAATATTATATACTAATATAATATTATAATATATAAATAATAGCATACAGTATCTATCTCACCCGCCATCAAACTCGTGAATTACGATGGACCAAACCATCTTCAATCTCCCTGCACCGTATGATTTCGCAGCGTGATATTTTTCTTGATATCTTTATTGATATTCAATCGCAAGTTTTTCAATAAATATTCCAACAGCATCACACAGGGCGTTTCGCTTCTAGCTACTTTTATTTTGGTAAGGAACATTACGTTTAATCTTACTTACCCCACGTATTCCCCATAGAGATGTTGGTCATCCCCTAAATTTTCTCTACATTCAATTTTCAAGAAAACAGCAGCAATAACTACATTGTTTTGACCATAAATCTTTGGGAGTATCCTAACAAATCTCCCCACGTCAATTTTGTGTAAGGGATTGGGTTATTTAAATAATGCACGACGTTGTGTTTTTTACTGTAATCTATATACATATAATAAAATCGTAGGAAAGTCAAAACTGTACATTGAATATTTTTTAAAAGAATACATGGGGCGTGATCTACAATCGATATCGAAGCCAAAAATATAGTTGCTATATAAATATAATTGTCGTTTTTCTGTATGTATGTCCGGAGTAAACTCAAATAATACTGCATGGATTTACTTTAAATTTTGCATGAATATTACTAACAGGTCGGGTCAACATATAGGGTACATATTATCACGCTATTATCTACGGGGTAGGAGCTGTGCGGAGTAAACTGAAGTCCGCGCGGACGAAGTCGCGGGCAACAGCTACACGTTACAAGTTACAAGTTAGATTGAGAAGATCGGGGTTTAGTATTTTTTTACCATATAACTTTTTAAATTTAAATAATAACATAGCAAGCAAGCATATGTAGTAATGTAAGCAAGTGGTGGTAATAACACATATAGTTGATCGTTTGCCCTCAGCGACTTGCCTGGCAGAATTGCAGATGCTATATTCTACACAGAGGGCAGACCAACGAAGAAATAAATACAATTGAACGAAAATGTTGGTATAAAAATGAGAAAGCGCAAGCTGTATAGAAAGCTATAAATCATAAGCTATGTCCACACCATGAATTATATTTGATTAATACGAGTGCTAGCTCCACCTATACCTAAGTATAGGTGTAGCACTCATATTAATCAATTGAAACAAATATTTACATTATATTTCTGTCTATGAGGTCTCGCCATCTCCTTTTATACAGTTGTGTTAGAAAGAGGGTAAAACCTCAAAAGATGACAGCAGCATTCAAAATTTGGTTTCAAGTAGGTATTAGGAGTGTTGCTTCCAGATATAATACAGCTTCATGGTCCACACTATGCAATTTTTATTCATCAAAGGCATGCGTCACAGCGCAGTCAACAAAGCATGTGAGGCATCCCCTTGACGCATGCGCTATGATAGTTGAAAGCGTAGCACGAGCAGTGATACTCGTTTTTCCGCGGGTGACTTTCTGTGCCATAAAGAGTTCAACAACAATATTGCGGACGAAGCATAAGAAATAACGTTGAATTCTATTGAAGATTACAGAAGTTTTCCACAACTTTGTATACCAAATAATAAACTTTACACAAATAAAATAAAAAGAAACGATGGTTTGCAAGTTTATTATAATAACGTCGTATCCAAAACTTTCGCTTGGTTCTATTTTTCTGGAACTTGTTATGACCAAGTAAGCCGCACATATTCCACCAAATACAATGTTCCCATCACATGTGTTTCAACAAACTGACGGAAACTCAAACGACTACATTGGCGTCGCGTTCTTTGACGCATTCAATTATTGATTGCGTTAAACGAAAGTTTAATAGCTTGATGACGATGAAAGTTGAAGATGAAATGGCACAGTGTGGACATAGCTAGAGAGATTAATGTGCTATTAATGTACTAGCGTGCTCTACTCTCTACATATCTAGATAAAGCGTTTTTCTAGAGTAAGCTGTATCTATTGCATTCATATTTCACTGATATAATAATATAAATAGACAAATATAAAATATAAACCTTTTATAAACACAATAATACTTTTAAAAAAATATTTGTCAAGTATAACAAATAAAATTGATTTAAAAATAATGTCATGGATATCCGGATGTCTGTATGTACAAATACGCTCAAACTACTTAACGTACTTCACATTTTTAACAGCTTCACTAAGCCACAGGATTGTTTCCTATGGAAATTGCCCCTTTATTCAGTATCGTTTAGTTATTTTTTAAATTAAATGAGCGTTATGAGGCGAGGCGTAACTTTTTTCAATTTTAAGAGACCCAATAAGTATTTTCAATAAGGTAAGGTGTCATCACTTGCGAGGAAGGCAGAACTGAACATGAATAGATGCTTCGATTTGTCGGTTGTCGGTTCACCGGTTTGTCAGTTAGTGGAATGGGTAATCACCATCGTTGCATGTTTCGAGTACCGCGTATTTCTTATGATAACCGGGACCAACTGTCTACCATACTTATCCTAGGCACGAAGGTTAATACTTCGAGCCTCTACTGAGATTTCTATCTTTAAAAATCTTTGGTGTCACCTATAAGATCGAACTTGAGACGTCAAGATTTTAGCCCAATAGACTAACGTTTAAACCACGAGGTAGTCGCTAACCTTTAGGCGATGAGGCTCTATATTACAATGAACTTGTACGAAATATGTACAAAATTCCCTTTCACAAAACATTTTAATTAAATTGAAAATCTAGAATAATTTACATGTAACTTTGATGATCGATTCTAACATATTTAGTTCGATGTTAACATATATAGTAAAAAATGTTCATTGGAATGTTTTGAAAATACAAAGTTTGATATTATTGTACAAAATTAAAATGTGTCTGTGATATTGCATTAAATTAAAGTATTTAGAAAAACTATATTTTTCGAATATTTAATTTTCTAGTAAATATTTTAAATGGTATATATGTATCAAAAACCTACAAAAACAGTTACTAATTGGAAACTCTAATAATAGTTGTAAATTATTTAATTTTATTTTATTAATCGTCTAGTATCTTTTAGAGAAAAATCACTTATAATTTACTGGCAACCAAGGTGTACATACTACTTTGGCAAGTAAGTACTGGGAAACGATCAATAATATACAAAATGTTAGTTATTCATCCAAATTTATTTTATCGCCTTCAAACTGAGTATGCTCCTTCAAAAACGATACACTAACGCCAACGAATAATCGAATCGTCAAAACAATTTTAACCTTTTTTTTCAGAATGGAGTTCAGTTCTCGCCGTCAATATTTTTTATATCGTTTACTAAATAAAAACGGGTGCCAATAAGTGGCACTAGAATTTAGAAAAACGAATGAAGTAAACTGGAGCAAAATATGGTGGTTACTCAACGATAATTGTTGAGTTTTTGGCCAAAAATTCGTTCACAATGATGGCTTTATGCTAAAGCGCTATATCGAAGTGCAAAATCCAAAAAAATTCTTTACACAAAAATTTCGCATTTGTTCTCTTAAACGCCTCGTAATGCTCAAATAATATTATTTATTTGCGGTTTGACCTTCCAGCAGGAATGAATTTCGAGTGCCCAATACCAAGAAAGTTAAAAAAATATTAAACATGACTTAGACTTTTGTTCGACTGGAAGGTCTGGTTCAGTTGGAAGGCGCTACTCCGAAGATTGTTGATTAGTTTGTATGTCAGACTCGTAAGCCCACGTCTTGTCACTAATAACAAACGTTTTATGAATGTTGGGTCGGAATTGACTGATTCTAGCATATTCTTGGCCACTTTTATGCAATTGAGTTTTTGGAGAAAAGTCAAGTCTTTCAGGAATTTTCCAATGGCAACATGTTGCATTCTCAAATGATTATTCTAAATAGTACGGATCAACTGATCGGAGACAGAAAGTAAACGGCTATCTCTCTTAAACTTGAGGATTGTTTGCCACTGTTTCCTTCACTTTTGCGATGTTAGCTTCAGTTGAAAACGTTGATGACCTGCTAGAGCGGAGCAAATCTTCCGTTACATCTCGATCATTTTTGAACGCTTGTACCAGTCATTTTATTAGAGTCGAATCACAGAAAGCCTAATGTAACATTTTCAGTTACTTCAAACACAAAATTCCATTAGCGATGCAAAATTTAAGACTAACTCTTAGTCCATTATGAAATTAGCAAGACACTAGATATGATCTATGATTGTCAAAAACACTGTCGGATCCCGTTTTACAGGGATTGACAAACCCGCATTGCCACGCATGTGACCACTTTACCGTATGGTTATATTACCGTCACTTAACCTTCGTATTTGTCGCTGTAGGAAGTGATGAAATTATAGAGTTTATTTAATAAGCGCATATTCTATATTGCGTCACACACATAAATTATAAGTTACATAGGCTGGTATATCGATTGAGGGTGCACGAACACCTAGCGTCTCACAATACACACTTTTAAAGTCTGTGTCAGCGCATTCTAAACCCGTTTCCCTACAAGGGTACGATAGCCACTAAATTTACACTTCTGGCATAACATCATCCCTTCTATAGGGACAAAAAAAAAATTAGTTTCTCTAATCGACGGCCCCGTTATTCAACTAATAAGCGAACCTGACAACGCATCAATGGGGCTCGGGTTCGATTTCCGACAGAAACAAACATTTCCTTGATGTGCATAGATGTTTGTATTTCTAACAGGGTCACTAACGTGTAAATGTAATAAATGTAAAAGTAGTAAACAACTTGGGTAAATATATTTTATACTTTTTGTCGTTGGCACTTAGTAAAACTCCTTTAATTTTAATATTAACTGGCCCAAAAATAAAATTAAAAAAACAATAATAAAGTATCTTCACGCCCATATCCCCGAAGGGGTAGGCAGAGGTACAACAAGTGCACCCACGATTAGCTGAAGGTACTTGGTCCCACAAATGTGATAGGTGGCGAGCCTGTCGCCAACCGGGCACTTTCCAATCCAGGGCAACTTTGTGTTTCTCAGAAAACTGAAAAAACACTTTTTTTTTAATGTGCCCGACCCGGGAATCGAACCCGGGACCTCATGTGGTCAACGCCAACGCTGGACCACTAGACCACAGAGGCGAAAAAAAAAACACTAATACTGATAATATAAGGTGAAACAGTGAATTTTAACATAACTCGTGTAAAGAATTTTACTTGAATACTAAATATTCTTAATTATATTTCCCCGTGTTGGTTCCGGGCTCGTTTGAAGCACAGACTAACTGCCGTTCTGCCAGGCAAGTCGTAAAAAGCAACCGATTGGCTATACGAGTCACTACCATCGTGACTACTATGCGGATGCTAGAGTTCTGCATTGTCACGCCCACGTCTGGTACCACCGCTTTACCTATTCCTGCCGCAATAGCGTCAGTGCTAGTCACTGTCACGTTCCGGTTTGGAGGGTAAAGTCGCTGGTAAACTTATGCATGTGACATTATACCTCGCCACAAGATAGCAACGCACCATTAACATCTTTGGTGTCTATAGGCGATGGTTTACTTTCCATAAGGAGACCCATCTGCTTGTTTACTATCTTATGAGATAAAAAAAACTTGCCTTTTTATAGCGCAGTATGTAAAAGGTATACGTTTACCATCATGACAAGTCGCTATAGCTAGCTATGAAGCATCGTTTCGCCCTGGTTTAGCGCCACCGCCTTGACTATTATTCTACTACTACCGCATTGACATAAAAAAAAAACAATGTACTACTCCAACTATAGAGTCAGCGCTTGTCAATGTCATGTTTTAGTTGAGAGTAATGTGAGGTAAATGTAGGTATGGTAGAGTTCTGCATTGTCTCGCCCGGGTCTGGTACCACCGCCTTATCTATTCCTGCCGCAATAGCGTCAGTGCTTGTCACTGTCGTGTTCCGGTTTGGAGGGTAAGGTAGCGGTAAATTTATGCATGTAGCATTAGACCTCGCCACAAGAAAGCAACGCGTCATTAACATCTTTTGTGTCTATATTCGATGGTTCCATCTGCTTGTTTGTCATCCTATGATACAAAAAAATATGTAAATAAACAGGAAGTATAAATAATATTTTACCATAAAGCAAAAAACCTAAGTATGTGTAATAAAAGCTTATCAATTTGGCAAAGTAAATAAGTATAATGATGATACTCCAATGATTCATCTTTTGGACGTCTTTGATCCTATAATCCTTCTTTATTATTGATATTACATTTTAACAACTCAACAAATTCAGTAGTACGAACATCGACCGACAGAGGTTTATATTACAGAGAGAAAAACACACACGCACACGTACACGCACACAGAGTTTAAATATTGTAGTAAGAACGCCCGCACTAAATGATATCTACTCGGCTTAATAAGCCGTTTGGAGTAATCATGGTGGAAGGCATCGCGATAATGCTCTCGGCGTTAGGCGTGGGTCGAATAAGAGAAAGACAAGAGCTTCGTGCCATATAGTTATATAGGTTTAATACTCAAAGGCTATATATGTTTTTGTGTCGGAATTGGTATTGAGATAATCGGAATTCGACATTATTAAGGATTTTCAAAATTGAAAATTGTCAAATATAATTTATCGCCTCTGTGGCCTCGTAGGTTGTCCGGTGTCAGTGTTGACTATATGAGGTCCTGGTTTCGGTTCCATGTCGAGGCAATTCAGATATGTTCTTTTTAGTTTCCTAATAAAAACAACGTTGCACGGGATAAGTGTCCGATTGACGATATGTCGATTAATGTTTTTGTTCCGTAAACTTTTTGTGTTTATTTTTTATTTTTATAACAAGCTGGAGTAGGATACTAGTGCCGGTTTTTGTGCTTAAGTCAAAGTGACAACCCTAGCACTACCGCCGAGTTTAGGTTGAAAGTGAAGTAGGTACATACATGAGTTTGTCTCATGTCACCCTGCAAATATAAGCCCTTTGTATAAAAACCGGCATCTAGGACAACCTGATGGGCTGATTTGTAAAAAAAAAACAATAACTGGTTTTCGGAAAAAATCGCAACGTACATTTCTTTATTTTTCCGTCAAATAACATTTTCTTCAAAATAAAAGAAATTACAATCGGGATCTCTTGAGTATGAAGCTGTATTATATCTGAAAGCAACACTTCTAATACCTACTTGAAACACAACTTTAAATACTGCTGTCATCTTCTGAGGATCTCTCTTTCTAACACAGCTGTATATAATAAGAGATGGGGAGACTTCAGAGCACCGACCACACAGCCCATAGACACCTAATAATAGGCAAATGACTTGTGTCAACACATCTGACTTATAGTCCCGATGTAAATGTCCACGCGCCAATGAGTAGTGATTGGGTAATGAGTGTTGACCAATCAGATGCTCTGTACATTACTATCTGTCACTGTGACCTTGAGTTAGCCAATTACGGCGTTGCAACCCCGCTTCGTCTTACCTCAGCTAGTTGCCAGAATGCATTCAATACGGAAAATCAAACATTAGCCGTCTATAGGCTGTGTGGTCGGTGCCTCAGAGTGTTAGATATGACGTAGGTATTTGTTTCAAGTGATTAATACGAGAGCTAGCTCCACCTTTACCTATTATACTTCATTCTTTTGAGTAATTGTGACATTCTTATGTCAAAAGGTTTTTTTGGAGCTTTGTAACCCTCTCACTCTCTAGCCTTACACTCAAATCAGCCGATTTTCTTAATTTGCTTACACATTTTAGCTCGCAATTAATCAACATTACCTTAATCTGATGTGTGGCATGTTACTGATTTTTTTAACTTTATGAAAATTAGACGCTTTTCTCACTGTGGAAATGAAAAACTTTATATAACCTTTAATTTTTCCTATAACTTAATCCACAAATCCATTCGGTTCTCACGGCGGTTGAGTAAAATGAGTAAATCCAATTTTAGCACATTTTAGCACAATAAGTGTGTATAAATACTAAAACTCTAGTAAAATTTATTTTCTGGTGTTCCACGTTGTACATAAGTCATATAGAACATTATATATACATATAATAAAATCGTAGGAAAGTCAAAACTGTACATTGAATTTTTTTTAAAAGAATACTTGGGGCGTGATCTATAATGGATATCGAAGCCAAAAATATAGTTTTTAGAATTTTTGTCTGTTTGTCTGTATGTACGTTCGTGGTAAACTCAAAAAGCACTGCATGGATTTACTTCAAATTTTGAATCAATATTACTAACGGGTCGGGTCAACATATAGGCTACATATTATCACTCTATCACCTACGGGGGAGGTGCTGTGCGGAGTAAACGAACGGAAACAGATACGAAGTCGCGGGCAACAGCTAGTATAGAATAAACCGTAAGTGCTTCATAGCATATAGCATTTTTTTTACAGAAGGCTTTTACAGAAGGAATCGATTCTTAATTAAAATTTTACAGGGAAAAATCAGCTCATGTCGTTAGACGATACCGTGAAACGAAGTCGCAGAACTATTAGAAAGTTCTTGGAATGGCACTCACGGTGCCGAGTCGGCGGGAGGCGTGACTGCAGCCCACAGCAAGTATTTCTACCCCACCATTAAATAACGTCAATAAAATTACACTGAGGTACTTACAATATTTCTTGTATTTTTATTTCAGATGTATATTAACGATAACTTTCAAGAACAGAAGCTTGGCTTAAAGCTTTTTTTTTTTATATCATAAGATAGCAAACAAGCAGATGGGTCTCCTGATGGAAAGAGTCAACCATCGTCTATAGACACCAAAGATGTTAATGGTGCGTTGCTATCTTGTGGCGAGGTCTAATGCCACATGCATAAGTTTACCGGCTACCTTACCCTCCAAACCGGAACACGACAGCGACAAGCACTGACGCTATTGCGGCAGGAATAGGTAAGGCGGTGGTACCAAACCCGGGCGAGACAATGCAGAACTCTACCACCTAGTAGCCACGATTGCAGTGACTCGAAAGCCAATCGGTCGCCTTTTACGACCTGCCTGGCAGAACGGCAGTTGGCCTATTCTACAAAGGAGGCCGGGACCAACACGGCGAACAAAGGAGGCTATATGACGTGTTGCATATTCGTCATTATGACTTAAGCAGTTATCGCGATGTAGTTTCTGAAATTGTGCTAGCGTGATACTTTACCATAGGCCGATATATGTATGTCGGTCTAAGTCTGCGTACATATTTTAAAAAGGCAAAATTATAACTTAATTTTTCAATTAACCAAATTTCACAATACTGTTTGGTTGGTATCCGATTTATCGTCCACTAGCTGTTGCTCACGACTTCGTCCGCGCGGGCTCCGTTTACTCCACACAGCTCCTCCCCCGTAGGTGATAGCGTGATAATATGTAGCCTATATGTTGACCTGACCTGTTAGTAATATTCATGCAAAATTTAAAGTAAATCCGTGCAGTACTTTTTGAGTTTAGCCCGGACATACATACAGACAAACAGACAAAAATTCTAAAAACTATATTTTTGGCTTCGATATCGATTGTAGATCACGCCACAAGTATTCTTTAAAAAAAGTATACAATGTATAGTTTTGACTTTCCTACGATTTTATTATATGTATAGATATAGGTTATAAGAAATATGCACATGCATATGAAATAGATACGAGGAAGTAGAAAACATAAGCAATTTCAATTCTTTGATGTACCTATATGTAATGTTAGTTAGAAATAGACACTCACTATGAGAAAGTAGCGTCTGCAGTCAGTCTGGCACCATCAGTTAATTTCTAAGAAATTCGTTTATGTGAAATTGTATATTAATTTTAATCATAAAATACACAGAAATGGTTACATTTGTATTTTTTGTCGTAGCCGTTGTTCAGCATACTCACATCATATTTTGGTTATAGTATAGGATACAAAATAAACAATGTCTCTATGAAAAGAGAAAATCATCGTCTATGGGTTCCTCCATGTTAGTCTGGGCTCCTTTGAAGAATAGACCATCTGCCATTCTGCTAGGCAGTTCGTAAAAGGCAAAGATTGGCTAAGTGAGTCACTACCATCGTGGCTACCAGGTGGTAGAGTTCTGCATTGTCTCGGTCGGGTCTAGTACCACCGCCTTATCTATTCCTGTCCCAATAGCGTCAGTGCTTGTCAGTCTCGTGTTGCGGTTTGGAGGGTAAGGTAGCCAGTAAACTTATGCAAGTTGCCTTGGCACCTTGCCATACAGATAGTAACGCACCATTAAAACCTTTGGTGTCTATCAACCAAGCAATGGTTGTCTTCATAAGGAGAGCTATTTGCTTGTTTGCTGTTTTATAATAAATATAAGCTGCACTTCACAATCCGCTCTTACGGCCTCGCTACAGCTACTTGCGATGCGGCGAGCGATGAGCAACGAAAACAAATGTAGGAAACTATATGGATAAAGTATGTCACAGCTACGGGCGACGGGAATGTGATTTTTTAGAAATAAAAAGTAACCTTTTATCTAAACGTTAACATGGATCACTCATATAGGTACCAATTTTCATTGAACTCCAAACTTCAGACTTATTTGTTTAAAACAAATTGATAGAGATTCTATACTTATACTGTTCTGTTACTGTTCTAGTTTATATATATATATATATATATATATATATATATATATATATATATATATATATATATATATATATAATAAATATTCACGGGACAAATTACACTTACTGTTCTAACCCCAAAGTAAGCAAATTATTTGCTTGTGTTATGGGTGTCAGTCAGCGATACTAATACATAGAAATACATATATAAATACTTTTAGATACATAATAAACACCCAAACCCGGAAATACAAACATTTATGCTCGTCACACAAATGCTTGTCCCCGTCGGGGATCGAACCCGAGCCCCTTTGATTGCGTAGTCAGGGTCTCTAACCACTCGACCAACGGGGCGGTCATATATATATATATATATATATATATATATATATATATATATATATATATATATATATATATATATATATATATATATATTAGGCTGATTCAAATTTTCAAAAAAATCGACTATTTTTTTTTCGATACTGAAACTCAAAAACCTTCGGAAAGGTGTAAAAAAACGCCTGTAAAAATCTGAGCTCTTAATATTAATATTTAAGGGTCGCGCACTGCGAATTTCTATTTCCTATCTAAATAACACAGGCAAAATTTTTTACAAACTTTAGAATTTTATCACTTCCGAGTGGCTTGCTGGACGGCTAAGATTATAGCTGATTCTTGTAGAGAATTTGACGCTCTATAAAAAAGGTCTCTTGTAAATTTTCGATTATTCGACTCTTTTAAAAGATATTCAAAGTCAAAAATAAACCTAGAAAAAATTAAAGGTTTTTTTCTACTTTTTGGTTGATCTACCAGACTTTTTATAAAATTTTGTTTTTAGCGATATTTTCTGAAGCATTTTTGTAATTTTGAGAGTGTCTTTAGTCCATTTTATTAGTAGTTTTGTTTCAAAATCTTTGATTAAGACAGTTTTTTCCTATATAAAAATTTTGTACATAGATTAACATACTAATTTAAAAACCTCAATTAAAAAAAAATGCTTCGAATTGTGATTCCCTGTCAAAAAAGTTTTTAAACATATTTTCAAATGACTCAGCTTATCAGTTGGAAGTTCTACATGGTAATATGGATATTTTATTACAGTGGCATTATTTTTTTGTGATTATACAAGAGTCACCGAACAATATATATATATATATATATATATATATATATATATATATATATATATATATATATATGTATATATATATATATATATATATATATATATATATATATATATATATATATATATATATATATATATATATATATATATATATATATGTTGACGTTAAATCCATGCAATACTCTTTGAGTTTACCCCGGACATACATACAGAAGACAAACAGACAAAAATTCTAAAACTATAGTCTTGGCTTCGATATCGATTATAGATCACGCCCCAAGTATTCTTTTAAAAAAATATTCAGTGTACAGTTTTGACTTTCCTACGATTTTATTATATGTATAGATAAACTAGAACAGTAATTTCTGTACGTACAAGTTTTTTGAAAAATAGTATTTGGATCGGTTGAAAGATTTAAAGAAGAGACTATTGTATATATAGACTTAAAAGAAGCGAAAGAACTAATTATCATAATTTTTGTTGTCTGTTTTCTGTTCATATATCCGTCAGTCACAAAAAAACTACGGGACAGGAATTAATAAAATTTGACATGGCTGAGAGAGATAATAAAAAGTACCATATGTTCAAACGTTGATATCGATTCCATTTCATGTTTTCGTTAGCATGAAAAAGTATAGATCAACCATTGATATAAAAAACCCAAGATACACAGTCCCGAACAAAACTGACGCTCAAAAGTGTCCATAAATATGGCAAAAACATATGTCTTTGCATATCCTACCTTAAGCACAAGATTTATAGTTGTTTTTACAAAGCAATCTACGAAAAGAAATAAAATTGACAGTGTCGCGACCGACGCGATTCTATTTAAAATGAGCGCACAATTTAAAATTAGGCGCTCATTTTTGGAGGACGTTTTTGAAACACTGATTGTGTATCTAGGGTTATTTATATCAATGAGATCAACTACTAAACGTCTCGTAATAAACAAGAAAAGAATACTACGTGGCACTCACATTATGACTACTAACTAACTGTTAGAGTTTTGCAATGTCCCGCTAAAAAGGCAGCCAGCAAACTTATGTGAGTTGCATTCTATCATCGCACATGAATTACAACGCATTATTAACATGTTTATTCATATAGGCCATTGATATAAAAAACCCAAGCTGCACAGTCCCGAACAAAACTGACACTCAAAAGTGTCCCTAATTTCATAGATGTAGCAAAAACATATATCTTAGCATGTTCAACGTTAAGCGCAAGATTTATAGTTATTTTTACAAAGCAATGTACGAAAAGTAATAAAATTGACAGTGTTGTGACCGACGCGATTCTATTTGAAATGAGCGCACAATTTAAAATTGTGCGCTCTTTTTTTTGTGGACGTTTTTGAGATACTGATTGTGTATCTTGGGTTTTTTTATATCAATGATATAGGCGATGTAGTTTATGCACAAATATATACAGAGGTGGACAGAATGCAGGCAACCTAAATCAAATGAAAACAGTATTACTCTCCCCATCATGAGAATCATTTGTTAGTTTCCTAGGATATAAATAAAAGTAATTAAAAAAAATATAAACAGACTTCAAATATCAATTATGCTACTACTACTGTTGTAATTACTGTGAAACTACTAAACTGACTTAAATGAAACTTGGACTATTCTCTAAGCTGGGATGTCCCTGATTTCAATCAAAAATATCCGTGGACAGACGTACAAAATTACAAACGTACATACGTATAAACGTACACACGTACAAACCTACAAACATTCAAACATAACAAATATACTCACAAAAAATAGTACACGTACTTGGAAGCCTAAATATTTCATCATACTCAAATATTATCCAATTCCAACGATATTGCATTGATACATGTCAAACTGATAACTTCCTCGGTTAAAACATGCACGCATACTCAAGACTACACATTTTAAATGTATAATATTAAAGAGATAGTGTGATAAAAGTATTAAATTTTAAATATTTATAATTAAACTTAAATTTAGATGAGCATGTCATCAAAATTCAAAGATCAATTAGTGAAGCTGAAAAGTGGCTTTGATCTTTAGAAAAGAGGCTTCTTTAATTTCGCCGGACACCCAACAGATTATCCAGTTTTCTTTGTCGGCTTTAGCATATCTAACGAGGAGATTCGAAACGTTTTAATATTCAGGTAACGGTAACGTGATTACTTTAATCGCACTTCTACCCTTTGCATTTCAATTTTATGCATAAAGTTAAGTCAAAGTTTTTAAAAGAGAAATGAGAATTAAAAACAAGATAATTATATAAGAAAAATAACCGTTGTTTATCGACAGCTAGTTGCTGTCGATAAACAACGGTTATTTTGTGTATGGTAACGGTTATTGTATGTGTGTATTGGTTGATGACAACGCATCATTATCATATCATGGTGCGTTTACATTTTTCATTAACATATCATGTAAATGGTGTGGCCAATGTATTTTCATACTCCTATATTTATTTATTTATTAAAAACTTTATTATACAGACAAAATAATCCAAAAAAGTGAATATAAACGTAAAATAAGTACAGTAAGGAACCGAGATTTCTTGCAGTCAACCAAGGTGAATAAAATATGATAAAAAATAAATGATTAGACTTAGTGTACAAAAATATATTGTAATATTATTATTACATAACTAAACCTAACGATAATGCATTTAAAAAATAGTAGAAAAACATACAATGTAAAGAATTTTTTTTACAAATTACACTTACTGATCTAACCCCAAAGTAAGCAAATTATTAGCTTGTGTTGTGTGTTAGTCAACGATAGTAACACATAAAAATACATATATAAATACTGGTATATATTAAATAAACACATAAACCCAGAAATACAAACATTTATGCTCATCACACAAATGCTTGTCCCCGGGGATCGATCCCGAGTCCTGTCGATTGCGTAGTCAGGGTCGCTGATCACTCGACCAACGGGGCGGTCTTTGTAAAAATCAATAATTAAAAGGTGAAATTCATTAAATTTACTATTTTCCCGGAACTGTCTTTTATCAACTCCGCGATGTCACTGTGAAAAAAGACAGTGGTTTAATAAATTGATAAAATTCACCGAAGTTCCGGACTATTGAAAATACCCCAGCGACATAACTATCTATCCACACCCACCACTCAATTACCCACGTCTGAAAAAAACACAAAAGCTCACAATTTACGCACTAAACGCACGTTTCTCGCCGAAACCGAAGCATCTTTAGGAGAAACGAACACTAATCTCACGTGCGTAAACTGTGTGAAATAAAAATAAATTGTATTTTTTTGTTGTCTGGACAGTCGGTGACTTTTATCCATTTATTAAACCGCCGTCTTTCTTTTCGTAGAGATCACAAAAAACATTTAGCAGAAAATAACGATTAATTTCACTTACACTTAATACTTGGCTACTTAATACTCATCTGCTAAACCAGAAAAATACAATAACAAGCATTGGTGCTAAAGCAACTAGAAAAAGTAAGCGAAAAACAAACAAATTATAATTTACAAAAAAAAAATTTTTGTTAGTTAAAATATTTTCATGTTTTGGTTAATTTAATCAAATTTCAAACTTTTACAAATTTCAGAAACAATTTCAAAGATTAGATTCATGAGGATATGTAAAAATTATAGTATTTTACCAAAAAAATATGCATACATCATATTTTATCTTACGTCTGTTTTGTTAGTTATATTCATTTACGAGTATTATAAAAGTACATGTAATACATGATTTTGAGGCATAAAGAAGCTGTTAATAGAAATCGGTTAATATTGAGGACATAAATTTTAAGAGCTGTAATAAAATTTTTATGCTAAATAATTAAAAACGACTACTCTCACGTTTACACTACAATACATTATTAGTCATCAATTTTTCAATCTACCAATAAGTTAAAAAAATCAATAAAAAACATATTGTGTAAATAAGCGGTTTTCCATAAAAATGGTGTTGTTTCCACAATATTCATAAAAATACGTTGGTGACCTAATGGGCTGCGGACGCAAATAGTGCAGAAATATATTTAGCCTGGATCGACCATATCTCGCTTAGTATTGTAGGCAGAATATTCCTAAATTAAATAAACGTATCGTCTATCTGGTCGGCCTAAAAAGAGATATTTTATATATTTCCGTACTTAAATGAACGAACGGATATTTGTACATGCATAAACTGTTAAAATATAATATTTGTTTGTACTTATCCTTGTTTTTTCATATGTAGTTTGGCGGTAGCCAGCACTACCGTCAGCTACCACCATCAAATGTCTAACCACAACGGTTATCTCTTACTAACCGCGTGGGTTATCTCTTAAAGACCACGTCGGTCGTCCTAAATGTCCAACCGCGACGGTTATCTCTTACCAACCGCGTGGGTTATCTCTTTATGACCATGTCGGTCGTCCTAAGTGTCTAACCACAATGGTTATCTCTTTTATCCACTAAAATAGGGATTTAGTGGATAAAAGGTTAGGGAACCTTCCTTCCATATGTTTCAACCATAACGGTTACTACATTCAATAGCTTCTAACCATGATGGTTAATAATACATAAAATTTCACACTTATATTTCAAGCATAATGGTTATTTTTAATAATATTTAACCATGATGGTTAACAATATATTTTTGGTATACTTACGATACTTACGATTTTCCTGAGTGCTAAGTGTGAGTTTTTCTTTTCGCATTCGATCGTGAGCGCGTTTGGAGTTTACTAGGAATTTGTATGTGATTTGTACAGCGCCACCTAGTGGTAAACGTGAAAAACCAGTTTACCACTAGGTGGCGCTGTACAAATCACATACAAATTCCTAGTAAACTCCAAACGCGCTCACGATCGAATGCGAAAAGAAAAACTCACACTTAGCGCTCTGGTACCTTACCACCTTGCACAACCTAAAATACCTTTATTTACCTTTAACCTCACAACCTTTTATTACCGACAAGAAGAGACAAACACAACAAAGGAAGACTAACTACGGGGAAGATTTGGAATCAAACACCAACAACACTCACTTTAATTCATCACTTAAACAAAGAAACGGTGGCGGCGGACACCGTTTCACTTTAATTAGCACTACACTTTATTCACTGAAGAGGCGCAGCCGTTCCAGCCCACTGATGCATTGGCCGGGACCAGGAGAAGCCACGACAGGACGAATGACAAGACGCTGCTGCAGCCAACTCGTTGGACTAAACCCGGGCAATCTGTACGCTGACAAGTGATCACTGATTCTGTGCAGCCCTGAAAAGGATTATCGATGACGAAGACCCGATCACCATGCCGTTCCTAAAAGAACGCAACACGGCAACCGTTGACACCATGCGAACGATCTGGAAGGAGCGTTCGATCGCAACGAAACAGGTCCGCGCCCAACGCCGCCGCCACGTGAGCGCAGACTGACGGAGCCGCGCCGCCGCGGTGCGGAGAGCGGGCTTGACCGGGCGCTGGGCGGAGCACACCCCCGCGCGCGCACCGCTCGATTGAACACCGGCCGTACCGTTTTTTTTTTTCGGAATGTCTCAATTGCTGTTAGCCTTATGGGCTGTTACAGCTTCACCGGTCGCGGGGGCGAGCAGAGTGCTCAGCCAGAATTTAAAGGTGTAGGGCTGTACGCCCTCTGCCATAAGGGTGTCTCCTGTGAGACTGAACCTCGGCTTAGGGTGGGGTCGTGATTTGCGATGAGAGGGCTAGTGGCATTGTTTTGTCCGTCCGCCGAACCTTACCCTTGGGCTCGGTTCGCCGAAGGGCGAAACAGGGGTCCTCGTCGCCGCCGGCGGCGACGGTGTCGCGAATGTAGGTGTGTAGTGTTATCGTGTAAACCGATGGCCAGAGTTATCGGGTCATCGGGATCGGTAAGAACGTGGCGGGGCCTACGTAGTTTGGGATCGGGATTAGGGTCTGGGATGTAGTCAGCCGCGGCTACCACCAGTGGGTTCGGATGCGAGATGGCACGATCGAAGTATCTTTCGGAGATGTCTTTGAAATGCTTTGCTAAGCTCGGCAATTCAAGATCGTTATGGAGGTCTACGTTGCGCATATACCACGGTGCTCCCGTGGCAATACGCAGGAATTTATTTTGTACCACTTGCAACGGATGCAAGTCCGTACGGGGGAGATGGACAAACGCTACGCAAGCGTATGAAAGGATGGGGCGTACGCATGACTTGTAAAGTGTCACCTTGTGTCTAAGTGACATTTTACTGCGTTTATTGATAAGATGATATAACCAACCTACAACGAACTTAGCCTTAACTTTCATTCTTTGTATGTGCGGTTTGAATGACATTTTGCTGTCCAACGTTACCCCGAGGTACTTTACTTTCTTTTCCCACGGGATGACGTTTCCGAACAGGGTAATGTTGCCTAGTTTACACAGACCGCGCCTTTGTTGTCGCGGGTGTTTACCGCGGCGAAAGTACACGGCTGCACTTTTTGAGGAATTTATTTCGATACGCCATTTTCTGAACCAATCACCGAGCCGGCCGGCCGTACCGCGGAAGAAGCATCGACCTTTTTAGCAACAGGCAAGCCGTTCAAAAACAAAATTTGGTTCTAGCAACAATTATATTTAACTTGTAATTTTGTAAACTCTAAGGCTTTCTCTTTTCAATTTATCCGTTGTGCAATTTAAATTTTGTATAAATATAGGACGATCAGACAAATAAAGTCACTTAATATTTTCTACTGTAAATAAGAACTCTGCGTTTCATTTAACCACAAAGTACACCCGTGCCAGCTGCCGTGGAACCTTCGCCGAGCCTCCAGCCACTCCGCATCGCCTGCAAACTGGTGAGACCTTCTGAAAACTGCTTACAGGAGTCTATTGCTAGCGACCGTGCCGTCCTGCCATTATGAGCGCCTAGTGGCACCTTCCGGCCATCACCGCTACGACCGCTACAGTGGTGACCCGCGACTGAACAGGAAACGCATGCAAGAATCACTGCAAAGCCGCCAGACGAATAATCAAGCGCAGAAATAACGACGAACTTTGTCACAAGACGTGGAAACTCTTCTGCACGAAATAAAGAGGCTGTCCGCAGCAGTCGCCGAACTAAAGGCACAAAAAGCTCGTTCGGCACTTCTCCATACACCTCAGCAATGTCACAGCGCATACAGATCGCCATACCACAAAAGCGCAGAGAGCTCACCGTATTACTCCAGATCCCGCTACGGCAACTACCACGGCAGCTATCGATCCCGCTGCAGCAACCACAGCACATACAACAGGCACAAAACGAGCACGAATACGCCATAAACACAGCCATGCCGCTTCCACCGTCGCTTTGGTGCAGCAACATACAGATGCACTGAACCATGCACGTACAGCAGCCCACGGCAAGTACAAAACCAGCTGGACGCAGCAAGATTAAGAACAGAAGGTCAGTCACACCGCTTATTCGTTAAGGACAGAAAGACCGCACTACAATTCCTAGCTAGTCGATACAGGTGCGAACATATCAGTTTTACCACCACCAAAAGGGACAAAACTGGAACCTACAAAATTCAATTTATACGCAGCAAACAACACCGTAATTCCCACATACGGCGAACGAACAGTGACTCTGGATCTGAATCTGCGAAGACCGTACACCTGGAAGTTCATCGTTGCAAAACCTATAATCGGAGCAGATTTCCTCAACCACCACAATCTCATAGTCGACATAAAAAACAAGAAGCTTATCGATCAAACAACGAAACTCGCAACAAGTTCTTACGTCGCACAATCAAATTTACCTACAATTTCGAATATTAACAACGACAATGATTGTCACAAAATATTAGCAGAATTTGCCGTCATCACCAGACTGACAGCAATGAAACTATCGCCGAACACAAACGTCGAGCACTACATTGAGACATCAGGTCCACCACTGCACTGCCGTGCAAGACCTATTCCACCTCACCTATACAAAGAAGTCAAAGCTGAACTCGAGAACATGATGGATCAAGGCCTATGCCGACCAATCAAGAGCCCATTGTCATCAGCGTTACACATAGTAAAAAAGAAGACAGGAGGAATAAGACTAGTCGGTGACTACCGTAGACTCAATGCCATCACAACACCTGACCGTTACCAATCCCTAGGCTGAAAGACTTCACCAACCAGCTTCACGGCAAGACCATATTCACCACTTTAGACCTAAATAGAGCTTACCAACAGGTCATCGTGCGCAAAAGCGATATACAGAAGACGGCGATCATCACACCCATAGGATTATACGAATTTCCACGAATATGCCCTGGCCTGAAGAATGGGGGCATGACTTTTCAAAGATTTATGCACCAGGTGTTCCAGGGGCTGCCCTTCACCTTCTGTTTCATTGATGATGTTTTAATAGCAAGCGCAGATGAAGACCAGCACCGTCAACATCTCCGCACCCTACTAAAAAGATTTGAAGAAAATGGCATAACTATAAATCCATCAAAATGTGTATTTGGTCAAGAAAAAGTTAAGACGCCAAGAGAAGGCCATATAGTAAGCAAAGACGGAATCCTACCCTTACCAGAAAAGGTCATCGCTCGGCATGATTAATTTCTATCGAGATCACATACCGAATGCAGCAATAATTCAAGCACCTCTGCACGCATTTCTACACAACTGCAAGAAGAAAGACAAAACAAAGATCACTTGGAACGAAGAGGCAAGCAACGCTTTCGAAGAAAGCAAAAAAGCTATTCAAAACGCCGCACTACTAGCTCACCCATCGCACGAAGCACCGTTAGCTATTTTTACAGACGCTTCCGACCTAGCAGCAGGATCCGTACTGCAACAAAAAACAAAGCAAGGATGGTAAACGCTAGCTTATTTTTCAAAAAAATTTTCCCCAACGCAACGCAGATACAGCACATTCGACAGAGAATTGCTAGCTATCTACATGTCTATCAAGCACTTCCGCAAGTTATTAATAAGGTAAACACGTAACAATTTATCCGCATAAGGTAAACACGTAACAATTTATACGGACCACAAACCACTTACATACGCACTGATGAAGAAATCATCACCGTCGGAAACGCCAAGACGCGCAAGACAGCTAATGTTCATAAGCGAATTCACAACAGATATCCGACACATCAACGAAACCCTAAATGTTGTCGCAGACTCGCTCAGCCGATCCCCAATCGACAAAATAAACACTATACCTACGATCGATTACGAGAAAATCGCAGACGAACAAAATAACGAATTAACCACAATTCAACAATTAGCAGCACAAGAAAACCTAAAAATAAAAAAACTGAACATTCCCAACACGCAAAGACAGCTATTTTGTGAGATGTCTACGTCAAACATACGACCTTACATCCCGCAACGATTCAGGAAAGAAATATTTCTTCAAGTACACAACTTAAGACATCCGGGTATAAGAACAACAAGAAAACTAATAACACAACGCTATTTCTGGCCTAGTATGAATACTGACATCAACCTATGAGCAAAGCAGTGTATTAAGTGCCAACAATGCAAAGTACAACGGCATACACGTTCTCCTACTGGTACCTTCCCACCGACAGACAGATTTCAGCACTTACATGTAGACGTCGGTCCTCTGCCTACCACACAAGAAGGATACAGATACCTCGTTACGATGATAGACCGTGTGACCAGATGGACTGAAGCCATACCTACGGACAACATCACAGCCGAGACGGTAGCAAAAATAGTTTACGAAAACTGGATATGCAGATTCGGATGCACCTCCACCATCACGACAGACCAAGGCAGGCAGTTTGAAGCACAGCTATTCAACAAATTATTACAAACAATGGGAATAAAACGAATTCACACAACACCAAGACACCCACAGAGTAACGGCATCCTAGAATGATGGCACCGAACACTAAAAAACGAAAGCACGCCTATCACAATCTACAACGTGGATAGATCAATTATCTACAGTTATGTTCGGCTTACGCGCAGCACCACGCACTGACACAGGTGTAAGTGCTGCCGAATTAACTTACGGTATGAACCTACGGCTACCCAGCGATTTGAAATAATAGCCTTAGGTTCATATAAAACCTAAGACGGGACTAGAAACGGATATCGACTACGTAAACAGACTACGCGAAATAATTAATGCAGTCAAACCACAAGAAGCAAGTTCGCACTCAAACTGTCTCTCAACCTTCATTCACAAAGAATTGCGCGCGCGTAGTTTTCTCTCGCCCCCGTATAAGGGCGGGGAGACGGTTTCGGGGCTTTGCCCCCTGACCGTGATTTCATTCGCTACCTGTAACCACAGGTAGGTCATTGGGTTGGAATCGGATGAGTCCTTTCTTCCTATGGTAATCTTGTTTATCTTGAGGGTTGATCAGATTGTCTGGTGAGGAGGTAATTGGTTTGCATAGTGGGTGGAGTGGAGTGGGTTGAGAGGGGATAAGGAGTTCCTAGGTTAGGTACCCCCTTTATAACGCGCTTCTGCGTGCAATCCGCCCCGCAGGTCGAGTCCCCGCGGGGGATTAAACACGCAGTGGCAATTGAACTGAGGGGTGGGGGGGGGAGTGTGCAATGGGGAAAGAAGGGAATTAATAGGATGGGTTAGTTGAGGATATCTCTTGGGAATGGTCTCGCGTCAGGAGGGCGCGAGTGCCATGGCGCGATGTTTTGAATTTCAGGGTGTTCAGATGAGATGGCCCTGTCATACATATTCCTTGCCATTCTCTTTATAAAATCTTCCACGCTTTCTATATTAAGGTCTCTGGCGATGACATCATTCCTCACGAATCTTGGCGCTTGTGTAATCCTACGCAGCGCCACGTTCTGTTTCTGTTGTAAGGTGTTACGAAGGTTTTGGGCTAGGAACTGGTACCATGTGGCTGCTGCGTAGGTGAGCCTTGGTCTTATGTAGGTTTTATAGAGAGCTAATTTGGTTCGTAAGGGGAGTCTTGTCTGAAGCAATGGACGAAGTGCAGTCATTGCGCCCTGTGCGTTCCTTGTGATATCCCTTACGTGGCTTCGCATTGTGAGGGAGTTATCTATTCGGACACTTAGATATTTGACACTGTTGGTCCACTGGATTTCTTGCCCTTGAAGTTTTAGCTTGGCGAAGGTCTTGCTAGTCTTTGTTCTTAGTGGCAAGAGGGCTTGTGTCTTATTAACGTTGACTGATAGCCTCCATCTGTTCAGCCACTCGGGAATCAGGTCTAGCGTTCTCTGCAGTTTCTTTACGGCTAGTAGTGGTGATATGGATGACGTGAGGTAGGCAGCGTCGTCAGCAAAGAGTGCTAAAGAGCAGCCATCTCCCACGGGGATGTCATTTGTGTAGACGGAATATAATTTTGGGGAGAGACAGCTGCCCTGGGGCACTCCTGCTCTTATCGGCCTTGTACTTGAGAGCTGATCTTCGACAGCTACATGAAATGTTCTTCCTTCTAAGAAGGATTGTATGACTTTTATAGCTCTTCGCGGCGCTGAGGTGTGAGCCAATTTATAGAGAAGACCTTTGTGCCAGACTTTATCAAAGGCCTTCTCCTTCGAGGAGCACCGCTATTGCTTGCTCCTTCTTATTTCGCGCTGCTAATAATATATGCAGCACTCTTGCCAGCTGTAAGGTCGTGCTGTGTCCAGCCCTAAATCCAAATTGCTCAGCACGTGGTGTCAAATGTGGTTCTATCTTTTGTAAGAGGAGCCTCTCAAAAATTTTTGATATCGCCGATAATAGGGTTATTGGACGATAGCTCTTCGGATCCATTATGTCCTTGCCTTGTTTTGGAAGCATTATTATTTTTCCTATGTTCCAGGCTTAAGGGAATTCTCCAGTGCGCAGGATTCCATTAAAAAGTCTGGTGATGGTGATGATAGTTTTGAAGGGTAGGTGACGCAGAACTTTATTTGTTATTTTGTCTACGCCCGGAGCTTTCGATGGTTTTGCCTGAGAGATTTGGCGTTTTATCATCTGCGGGGAAAAGAAGATTGGATCTTCTTCCGGTTTTGGTGCTATCCGTAGGTAGTTTTTGAGATACTCCTCTATCTCTTGTTCGTGGACTGGGTCGTGGCATAGATTAGGGCTGAATTGTCTTTCTAAACAGCTGGCAAATATTTCTGCACGATCCACGGCCCGATATCTAGGGCTACCGTCCTCGTGGCGCAAGGGTCGTACTGGTGTTGGGGCTTTTGTAAGTTGGCGACAGAGTCAGTGAAGGGATGCCCAGTCTTCGCCTGCTTCGTCGATGCATTTCTCCCAGTTCTCGGTGTTGAGTTTGTCGAGATCTAACTTAATTTCTTCCGAGAGTCTGTTCAGAGCTGTTTTGGTTGTGGGGCAGCGTTTGGTTTGCCATTGTTTAAGGAGTCTTCTCTTCTTGGCTATTTTTTCCCGAAGAGGAGTGGGTAGTTTAGGAAGCAGATGGGTGTTGTTTGTGTCTTTGGAAGCTCTTTGCATGGCTTCTTGTATTTGGTGGGACAGACTCTCGGCTAGGTGGTTCACTTCCTCCGCGGTGGAGACTGGGTGAGATGGAGTGTTTTCTTCCATTATCTTTTGGAATTTTGCCCAATCGATGACCTTCTTAGGTACTGGGGGGATGACTCTTGTGAAATGAAATGAAATGAAAATGAAAAATATTTATTTGCAAGAATATGGGTGTCACAAGTTATTAAAATAAATTAAATTACCATCATATTCTACCATAATATGGCGTGCAAACATTTTAATTTAGGTCGATTTCTTTATAATTACTACCGGATCGGAACGCGGCCACACACTGAGAAGATCCGGCGGAAGAAACTCAGCGGGCTTCTTTTTTTCTATTTTACGTATTACAATTGTATGTATTACAATTTACTAGAATTATTTCACATCAAAAGTTATTTTTACAATTTACAAAAAATTTACCATTTTACAAAATTTGCCTTCAGTTTTTATTACATTTAAATTTCAAGGTAAATTGTACAAGCTTATATTTCTGTTTATTAACATTTAATCTTATCTGCTAAAAATTCTCTAATATCATAGTATGTTTTATTTAACAGTAAATCAAACAATTTTTTGCGAAATTTATTTATACGTAATAATTTTAGACTATCAGGAATATGATTGTATATATTAATTGCCATACAATATGCATTTTTTTTTTATAAATATTTAGTCTTTGGCTTGGCACATGTAGCTTCTCACTGTTTCTAAAATATGAGTTCCCTAATACTTGAGCATTGTTGCGGCGGCTGAGACTGGATCCAAACCCTCTCTGAGTGCCCCCAGCACATCTTGGAAAATTTGCAGTGCTTTTTCAAGCACCGCAAGTTTCCCTTCGTCCGGGGACACGGAGGGTTCTGTACGTATTGTGAAGTTATCCCTTCTAGGGGGGGCTTGCAATTCCACTCTTTTGGATATCTGTTTGGGAAGCTGGTCCTCTGTCTCCGCCCCACTTTCTGCGGGGATGGGTCTCTTTTTGGTCAGCTTCTTCCTTTTCTGTTTTTTGCCTCCTCTCGTTCGGGGGCGGTAGTCATTGGCTGGAGGTGCGAGGGTTGTGACCGCTACCGATTTAGTTGTTTCGCCCTCTCTAGATGTGGTTGCCTCTGCTTCCTGGGCCAGGGTGGGTGGCGCTGGGGTTATTTGTGTGGTTAATGTCAGTGCCACCGTGCCTGCCTTCTTATTCCTCGCCTCTCTGCGGAATATGGGGCAGGTGGTGCTGTTTGCGGTATGTGCGCCGTTACAGTTTGCGCATGTTGGAGGATCTTCTCGAGGTCTCTGGCAGTCTTTGGCACAGTGTTCGCCGCCACAGCGTACACACTTCTGTGGCCGGTGGCAGTTGTGCGACGAGTGGCGGAACTGTTGGCATCGGTGGCACTGAGCAGGGCATAAAAAGTAGTTCATCTATTGAATAGATGTCTGGTAGGGTATTCTCCTTCCTTTTGATCACGGCCAGGAATATGCATCCTGGGTGGCTAGCTCTCGCCCTAATGGGTCTAGCATATTCCACGTCGTGTCCATAGTTGGCTAGTTCCTTTTTGATGTCTTCTGGGTCTGTGTCGGCCGGAAGTCCCCTAATCGCCACCTTGACACTGCGCTCGCTTGGCAGCGAGTAGCAGAACCAAGAGAGGCGCTCTTTTCGTTCCAGCTCGACTAGGTATTTTTGGATAGTCCTGTATTCCGATTCATCCTTTGGGGTAAAGCGTACACCTCTGCCGAAGGGTCTGGCGTTCGGTGTGTGTCTAAGGAGTCCTCTCAGGGTGCGGAAGTGTTGCACCCAATTGGGCATGGATTCCACCACCAACGGTGTGTATCTTCCTTTGGGCACGGTTTGGCTACTATCCGTCCCTTGGCTTGCGACTAGCGTCTGAGTCTTCGTTGCTGGAGGGGATCGCGATGCAGCTGCCGAGGCAAATGATAGTGGGAGGAGGGTTCCGCAGGCACACACTGCCGTTTGGGTTCTAGCCCTTTCCCATTTCCTTCATCTTTGTCTCTTTTCCTGCGGGATGGAGTCGGTGGTGGTGGGAGGACGATGGACGCAGTCTCGACGACCTCCATAGCAGCCTCGTCTTCCGCTGTGATAGGTTGGTCTTGACCCTTGGCTTCAAGTATTGCACTTCGATCGTTTAAGTGCTTAGCCATTGCCTGCAACAGCTCTTTGTCAAGCATTGGTTTGAGCAAGGCGAGCCATCATAATGTAATTCTGCTCTAATATACTCTTGGGGGATCGTTTATCTGGTAATTCTGTAGGCTGTGTCGTTCCAGGGAGAGCTGATGGTACATCCGGGTTGGAGTCGTCGTGGTCACTATGCGCTACGCTTGCGCAATCGCGCTCGCGACGCGAGTCGGTCGCGCTAACGCGGCGCGGGGCGGTCGCGCTGTCACGGCGCGGCTCGGTCGCGCTTTCGCGGTGCGGGTCGGTCGCGCTAACGCGGCGCGGGGTGGTCGCGCTGTCGCGGCGCGGATCGGTCGCGCTTTCGCGGCGCGAGTCGGTCGCGCTGTCGCAGCGCGGGTCGTTCGCGCTCGTGCGGCGCGGGTCGGTCGCGCAGGCGCGGCGCATTTCGATCGCGCTGTCTCGGCGTGGCTCGTTCGCGCTATCGCGGCGCGGGCGCGGGTCGGTATCGGGGCGCGGGGCGGTCGCGTCTTCACGGCGCGGGGCGGTCGCGTCTTCGCGGCGCGGGGCGGTCGAGTCGACGCGGCGCGGGGCGGTCGCGCTATCGAGATGCGCGGCGGGTGCGCGCTCGCGGCGCGTGAATGTCTCGACGCGAGCAGCGGAAGTGTCGCTCTGCGCGGATGTATCGCGGCGCGTGTCGCTGCTCGCGGAGGATTCTCTGCGCGATGAGGATTCGCGCGAGGTTGATGGACGCGGGACATACTCTCGCGCGCGTCGCTCGAAAGGTCTGCGGTGAGTTCTCGGGTCTTTGGGTGGGCTACAAACTAATTCCGCCGTTGGTACGGGCGCACCTGCTTGTGCCGCCTTTGGTGGTAATGGCTGAACTAGTGCCGCCTTCGTTGATGGCCCATGTTGGGCCGCCTCTCGGGATGTCATCTTTGTTGCCGCCTTCGGTGAACGGCGGCCGGCAGTTGCCGCCTTTGATGGTGAGGCAGGCGGGCTTTTTAGGTAGAATTCCCGTGGTACGGGAGTACGCGGTTTGCGCGGCGTGACCTTTTCCCAACCGGACATTCCATCAATGTCCGATTCGGAGTCGTCACTGACGCGCGCAGCAGGCGAGGCAGGGCCCTTGGGCGAGCCCTGTCCCGGAGAATTCATTCTTGAGCGGCTATCGGGTTTTTGGGTACCCGACATCTCAATAGTATTTTTATTTTTGGGTGAGGGTACACCCAAAATAAAAATTAGTAGTACCGGAGTGCTCGCGACCGTAATCGGAGGCTGAGGAACAGCCGCCCAGACAATTTCGGGCTAGTAGAACTCCCCTCGATGGTCGTTTCCCAGCTACTTTCAAAAGAAAGCAGGGGGAAAACAAAATGTTGATTTTTGGTCCGAGCGATTACTGCATACAAAGAACACTTCATTCGCAGTTGCAATCCGGGCTGTCCAAAGAATTGCAATCAAGCGATTATGTATTTATCCGAAATGACGGTGTCAAGAAACCCCTACTACCGTCATACGAAGGGCCGTACAAGGTATTAGAGCGAGACGACAAATGTTACAGAATATTATTGCCAGAAAGGCGCTCGCAATGCATTTCGATTGATCGTTTAAAACCAGCCTTCGTATTGAACGAAGCAACCGATAGCCTGCAAACGACTAGCACAAACAATAACACTCCGATGACTTCGAGTGAACCACCATCACCACCAGCTCTGGTACCACCTGAGAAGCGGACCAGGTCTGGAAGATTGGTCAAGCCACCAGTACGCTTCACTGGGCCGGCAGTACTTTGGAGGTAGCCAGCACTACCGTCAGCTACCACCATCAAATGTCTAACCACGACGGTTATCTCTTACTAACCGCGTGGGTTATCTCTTAAAGACCATGTCGGTCGTCTTAAATTGTCAACCGCGACGGTTATCTCTTACCAACCGCGTGGGTTATCTCTTTATGACCATGTCGGTCGTCCTAAGTGTCTAACCACGATGGTTATCTCTTTTATCCACTAAAATCCCTAACCTTCCTTCCATATGTTTCAACCATAACGGTTACTACATTCAATAGCTTCTAACTATGATGGTTAATAACACATAAAATTTCACACTTATATTTCAACCATAATGGTTATTTTTAATAATCTTTAACCATGATGGTTAACAATATATTTTTGGTATACTTACGATACTTACGATTTTCCTGGTACTGTAACACCTTTATGGTGTTACGTAAGAACTGGCAGCTTTGTCTGTTTTCGAAAGTAGAATGGAATTGTTTAGAAAAAGTTATACAATAGAATGTAAGTCTAGTTTGTAATGTGACAAGGGACAGACGTCCCACGAAAATAAAAGAAGATACATTACGAAAGTCTATTTATTAGAGAATCCTGGAAAATCCTGCTTCTCATTAGTACCTCAAGCTGCCAAGCGAGTGTAAAGAAGGATTCCCTGAATAAAAAAGGGATATCGTCCCCTAAGTAACACGTCCGGCTGAAAGGTCGTCGGGCGCCGTTACAAGTTGGCGGAGGCGCCGTGCAGTCGCGGTGTGCAGTTGCTGTGTGCAGTTGCTGTGTGAAGTCGCTGCGGGAAGTCGCTGCGGCAAGTCGCTGTGTGAAGTGGCTACGGAAGTCCCCACGTTCAGGCGCTACGCGCAATCACCACGCTAGAAAAACCAGGAGGGCTAAGTATTGGTGTCAGAGGGTAAGAGTTGTGATGGAGGCCATCAAGCGCTTCAACGGAACGCAAAACTTGGCGTTCGCTGAGTTTATTAAAGATTTCAGAACGGTCGCGGCGATAAACAAATGGGATATGAAGAGCCTACCGTTACTGCTGGGACTATATCTCGACGGTCCGGCATTAGCATTTTATAAAATGATATATACCGACACGGCCAATTTCGATGAATTATGTAGAAAAATTGAAAATGAATTCCCCGTTTCAATAAACTATGTGGAACGATTTTATGTATCTAAGCAAGGCCGTGATGAGGAACTATTAACCTATTTTTACAGGCTCAGCGACACCGCAACCAAAGCTGAAATTTCAGAAGTAATTTTCGTAAAACAATTCCTTAAAACGATATTGCCCTCGTTCAAGGAAAAATTGGGATTGCAATTATATAAGTCACGAGAGGAGCTACGTGACACGATAAGGCAGTATAACGAGTTATTTGGAGGAGAACCGCATTCCACGGTTGACCTTCCATTGCAGCCACCAGTTGGGTTGCCACAGAAATATTTGTATGGGAAGGAAACAAACGTCCTTCCTAGTGCGCCCGTGTGTTCACAACAAGATCACCAAAAACCGACGGAAGTTTTTCGTACGCCTCAATATAAAAAGACAGCCTTATGTACACAAAGTTCTTTCAGAAGCGGTCCGAAGTCACGACAACACACGGATGGCGTGGGCCATCGCGTCAATATGTGCGAAGCAGTTACGCCCGCACCACTTCAAGCCAAACAAGAGGAAAAAATATCAGGTGTAAAAAATCCATGTATTCGTTTATGTGTTAGGGGACAGGAATGTCTCGCTTTAATAGACACGGGGGCAAGTGTCTCATGTATATCCGCGAGTTTAGCGAAAAAATTAAATCTGCCGTATGGAGCCAATGTTCCATATAGCAGAGATAAAATTCAATCTGTTACAGGGTCCGCACTAAAAGTCGTTGGTGAGGCGAGAGTAAATCTCCTCATTAATGCAAGGGTCTTCCCCAACGACATGGTGATTGTAAATAATATTGGATACGAAATGATCCTGGGGCAGGATTTCCTTAATAAATATGATGTAGTTATTTACTGTAAAAAGGGTTATTTGTGTATAGATAAAAAGTTTTTTGTAAATTTTAATTTAAATAGCTTTAGACAGTTTGCAAATTATAGAGATAGTTGCCATAACGACATGCGCAATATATGTAATATTATAAAACGAGCTGACATAAAGTCTTCGTATTCATTGACAGCGATGTCAAAAATGAATACGAAGAAAAATATAGAAACTAATGTATTTAATTTCAGGGAAAATAAGAGTGATCGCAATAATTCATACAAATTACGTAGAGGTAAAAATGATATGAAAAAGGGGTGCGCGGACACGCGAAAGAGTGAAAATGTTGTTGTAAAATGTGATGAAGGGTGTAGATTTGTGCCATTAGTTTGTCATTCATATAACACTAGCAGACAATCAACCACTAAAGTTTCACCATATATGATGATGTACGCTAGGGAACCGATATTCCAAAGCGACATGGGGGTAAATAGGGATAGTCAAAGCCGAGAAGTAAATTATGCCAAGAGACATAATTTACAAAGTACGTTAGTCCGGAAGGCAATACAAAATATTAGAAGGGCACAGGTTAGGCAAAAGAGATATTTTGACAAAAGGGCTAAAGTAAAGGACTTTTCACCGGGACAATTAGTATTAGTTTATACACCAAGACGGGTGGACAATAGGAGTTTGAAATTATGTAGGTTATATAAAGGGCCGTTCAGAATAGTGGAAAGAATATCTAATGTAAATTATGTAATTACGAAATTAAGCAATAGGAGATATAGAGATATTGTACATATAAATAGGTTGAAAGCATTTCATGTACGTATGTAAAAAAATATATATAGTGTACTTATAGTCATTCATTGTAATAAAAATTGTTACATGTTAGACCATTACTTTTGTTTGGGCTTATATATGAGAATACTAATGCTTGTATTTGTTTCATGTAATATGATGGGGCTCGACCAATGCTGTGATGATGGACCGAGGCTAAAAAGAAAAAAGATGACCAAAAGAATATTAAATGAAGAAATGTCCTATTTCCAATAGCAATGTATTCCTCTCAAGTTCTTCCGTTCAATAATAAAGTCTTATGGGGTATAATGTATATTAGGGACTGAGCCGCCTTAGTATGAGGTCGAAAGAGTCAGTATAGGTTAAGGAGTTGAAAGTCTTTTGAAGGGGAGTTCAACTTTGTAGTACGACATAGTCGACACAAAGGATATCTGTATAGGATATACATGAACTCAGATAGTCATGGGAGACAATATAATGATGGTATTAATATGGTTCAGAGTAAGGAATATTTATGATCGTGGTCTATATATTGGGGCGAGCTCGATGTTGAGAGGAAGTAATACTTCAATCTTTTTTCTTTTGGTCCACCAAAGAAAAGAAGTTTGAATTGTTATGCCTTTCCATCTCTTATTATCTCTTATACAGCTAGAGCCCTTCAGGCTAAAATGTAATAAAATAAAAAAATGTTTGCGGTAGGATAGGTTAGGTGAGGGGACTGTGGTCTGTCTTTTACAGGGGTTTTGGGAGACCAAAGTTTGTGCCATGGTGTGGTGATGATGAACAGAACCACACATGGGGCAAACTATCTTTTAGGAAAAGACAGTCCCACCAAAATGTACCTTCCCCTCGTAGGTAGGGCAATCAGGTTAGGGATAGGTAGGCCATATGAAGGGAGACAAATGCCCCACCAGTTCCAGCTGCTCCCACCTTGGGGGGTAGCTGATGTAACACCTTTATGGTGTTACGTAAGAACTGGCAGCTTTGTCTGTTTTCGAAAGTAGAATGGAATTGTTTAGAAAAAGTTATACAATAGAATGTAAGTCTAGTTTGTAATGTGACAAGGGACAGACGTCCCACGAAAATAAAAGAAGATACATTACGAAAGTCTATTTATTAGAGAATCCTGGAAAATCCTGCTTCTCATTAGTACCTCAAGCTGCCAAGCGAGTGTAAAGAAGGATTCCCTGAATAAAAAAGGGATATCGTCCCCTAAGTAACACGTCCGGCTGAATAGTCGTCGGGCGCCGTTACAGTACCTTACCGCCTTGCACAACCTAAAATACTGTTACGTACTCGGGTTCGCAATTGTAGAAAAACACCACTTATATTAAATCCGTGTATTTACACAACACAACACAACGAAATACTAAAATACCCTTTACACAATAGTCACTTGCTGTACTATCACTGAACTTATAACACTACACAATAGAACACTTCTCACTTCGCACTGTTCACTTGATATATCGTTCTCGATCGCTTGATAAAAACTGACTCGTGTTTGTCAACATCTCTGTATTTATAGGCAGGGGAAAGCCCTAGCTGGATCCAGAAAAGTCTAAATGTATCGGGAAACAATGAATCACTTCTTATCGTAAACATGTTATGAGTCATACCCCATTTCAACCTTGTGCCCCACTCCCACAAAGTCCATTATGGCATAGCCCCGGTCAACTATTTGTTTGTCAACAGGAGTTTTCTAGATAAATAGCGCGCGCGCGCTCCAATTCTACACGCTTCTAGATTATTCGTAACACTACCCCCCTCTTAGTTATGTTCGTCCCGAACATCATTACTTCCATTATAGATAGCTAATCGATCAACATGAACAATCTTCATGGTCCCTCTTGGTTGCTTCTGCACTCGGTAGGTTACGTCATTGATCCGTGTGATTACTTTGTATGGCCCATCCCAACGTCGCTGTAACTTAGGTGATTTTCCTTTTCGTCGAACCGGATTATGTAGCCAAACAAGAGATCCTTCCTGAAAACCTCGATGATTGGCGTTTCGGTCGTATCTGGTCTTCATCCGCTGACTTGATTCTAATGCATTTTCACTTATTAATGAGTGTATATCGCGTAACCTCTCACGAATGTCTTCAACATGTTCCGGTATACTTAATTGGGTCTCTGCATTCGGTGGCGAGCCTCCAGTCATTAAGTCTGCTGGTATACGTAACTGTCTGCCGAAGTTGGCATAGGCTGGCGTCAATTTTATGCTTTCGTGTTCCGCTGTTCGGTAAGCCAGTAAGAACAGAGGTATGTATTTATCCCAGTCCTTTTGGTGATCTTCTACCAGCTTGGCTAAGTGTCTTTCCAAAGTTTGGTTAAATCGTTCGACCATTCCATCAGATTGCGGGTGATAAGGCGTAGTTCTTGTTTTGTACACTCCTAATAATTTACACATTTCCTGGAATACATTAGATTCAAAGTTTCTGCCTTGGTCTGAATGAATCTCCAGCGGAACGCCAAATCTGCATATCACCTCATTGACTAATTTCTCAGCAACCGTCGTGGCTTCCTGATTAGGGATTGCGAACACCTCCGGCCATTTCGTGAAGTAATCCATCACGACCATAAAATACTTGTTTCCGTTATCTGTCTTAGGAAATGGCCCAGCCACGTCAATCGCTATCCTTTCCCAGGGGGCTCCCACGTTGTATAGTCTAAGGTTGCCTCGGCTTCTGACCTGCGGACCTTTCACTGCTGAGCATGACGTACATTTTCGGCACCAATTCTCGACATCTTCTCGGCAATTCAACCAGTAAAAACGCTCTCGTACCTTTACCAATGTTCGTCGTACTCCAAGATGTCCTCCAGAAACCCCATCATGCAACTCACGTAGTACGTCCTTGATGAGTTTTCTTGGCACGACCAACTGTAGATGATGTTCTCTTCCTGAAGGTTTTTCCCATTTGCGGTACAGTAAGCCGTTTTGCAACACAAGGCTTTCCCACTGCGCCCAATAACTTTTCGTAATGGCGCTGAAGGGAGCCAGCTCCTGCCATTCGGGCTTTTCCGTGTCTTGCTTCTTCCAATCTATTAGAGGCCGCAAATCTCTATCTTCGTACTGGGCCTCACGCATCTCATCAGTTTCCCACCTGTCATCCGTAGGCTTAGCTCGCAGTACTTGAACCCTTTCCTTCATCTCCATCCTTACACAATGTTTACAATCTTCCGCACAAGGTCGTCGTGATAACGCATCCGCATTCGAGTGAGACCTTCCACTGCGGTGTTCTATGTTAAAGTCAAACTCTTGCAATTGCTCAATCCAGCGAGCCACTTGGCCTTCCGGGTCCTTGAATTGTAACAACCACTTCAAAGCAGCATGGTCGGTACGCAGCTTGAAGGGTCGCCCAATCAGATACTTCTTGAAGTGTCGAAGAGTCTTCACTACTGCCAATAGTTCTCTTCTTGTAACACAATAGTTTCGTTCCGGCCGCGATAATGATTTGCTGAAGTAAGCTATCACAACTTCTTGATCGCCTTGCTTCTGTGATAAGATACCACCAATGGCAGTGTTACTTGCATCTGTGTCTACGATGAACTGCCCTTTCCGATCAGGATAGCCCAAAATTGGTGACTCACACAACCGCTTCTTAAGTTCATCGAAAGCTTGTTGACACATGTCATTCCAATCGAAACTCTTCTTTTCTTCAGTGAGTCTATGCAGCGGTTTTGCTATTTCAGCAAATCCTTTCACAAAACGTCTGTAGTAAGAGCATAGTCCTAGAAATGCGCGAACTTCGGTCTTGTCTCTGGGTGTTGGCCACTTCTGTACTGCACTAACCTTTTCAGGATCTGTCTGTACGCCGTTTTGTGATATCACGTGACCCAGATAGTTGACTTCCTTTCGAAATAAGTGACACTTCTTTGGGTTCAACTTTAGCCCTGCAGCTTGTATTTTATTAAAAATCTTTTCCAGTTGGTACAGATGATGCTGAAAATCTTTTCCTATGACTATTACGTCATCTAAATACACTAAGCAGGCATCGCCTACAAGTCCTGCTAGAACACATTCCATTAATCTTTCAAAAGTCGCCGGCGCATTGCATAATCCAAACGGCATTACTTTAAATTGCCATAATCCTTGTCCTGTGGAGAATGCTGTCTTCTCTTTATCATTAGGGCTAAGTTCAACCTGCCAGTACCCAGATTTTAAATCTAAAGTTGAGAACCAAGACATGCCTGCCAGAGTGTCCAAAGTGTCATCTATCCGAGGTAGTGGGTAACTGTCCTTTTTGGTGACTTCATTGAGCCGACGATAGTCGATGCAGAAACGTGTAGACCCATCTTTCTTCTTAACCAACACTACAGGAGAGCACCATGGACTAGAAGATTGCTCTATAACTCCGCTTCTTCTCATTTCATCTATCATCTCCTGTACCTCCCTCTCTTTGGCTATAGGGACACGTCTAGCTTTCTGCTTTATATGCTGCGCATTTCCAGTGTCAATCTTATGTTTGACTACAGATGTTCTGCCTATATCTCTATCAGTCTTAGAAAAAATGTTGGCATAACGTGAAAGTAGATCCTTAGCCTGCTGCCGTTGTGACGTGGTAAGGTAGCTGCACTTGTTCACCAAATCCTTGAGTTCCTGTGGTACGTCTCTTGATGCTGTACTTCCTGTCAATGTCAGTTTCCTTAACGTCATAACTTCATCACTCTGTCCTACAACATCGCCTGCTTTGAGCACTACATCACTGTCACTCAGGTTGACTATCTGCACCGCTGCCAAGCCCTTGTCACATACTAAACTTCGGCCCGTAATACAGTGTGGAATTGCTCCATTGTCCTCAATTAACACACTCCTATTACCCCGGCCTTTGTAACTGGCTGGTAACTTCACGCGTACCAATGTCTTCGATCTTGAAGGTAAGATGGTTCTTCTACCCACTGTTACCTTTCCTTTTGATCCCCCATCCATGAAAATTTCTACTAGCCCACATATGAAAACTCCTGTCTTGCAATCAATCTTGCAGGCATTCTTCTTCATGAAGTCTAAACCAAGTACACAGTCATCCATAATATCGGCCACTACGACGTTGTGAGTGTAATACTCGTCGCCTATTTGCATCACTACAGATGCTTCACCGAAGACGGGTATTGGCTGACCTGTGACAGACAGAAGCTTGCTTTTCCCAAAATTCCTCAATCTCAGGTTGCCATTGTTAGCTACTTCTGGTCGCACCACAGTTCGTGTAGCTCCAGTGTCCAGCGTTAAGCTGCAGTTCTTGCCATTAATCAGTCCCTTAATGGATAAACTGTTGCCGTCGCACACCTGGGATATGACAACTTTTGGGGCTGTTTTTCGATCAGCCAGCACCCGCCCCTTGATCCTGGCTGTTACTCGTTTCCCTGGGCTGGATGAACAGGCTGGTTGACCTGCCTGCTCTCTTCAGCTGCTGAGCTTCCGGCCGCTTGCTGTCGCCAATTAACTGCACCCGTTGGTTTGGTGGGGCAGTTGACTCTAATGTGCCCACGTTTCCCGCAGGCATAACACATGGGGCCCAGTCTTCTAGGTTCCACTTCCTTTGTTTGAGCCACAACTTCTGTAACCTCACGTACTTTATGTGCTCGAGGTTCGTGGCGAACAGCTTCTACCTCCAACGCATGAGCCAAAGCCTCCTTCATCGTCACGTGGTGCTGAAGGCGAACAGCAGCACGCACTTCCAGGTCTCTAATTCCATCAATAAACGCCTGGACGATGGTGTTATTAACTGTGTTAGCGTCGGCTGAAGGATACGCCTTCCTTACAAGCTTCTCAATTTCCACGGCCCATTGTTGAAGTCCCTCGCCGCTCCTCTGTACACGGTCCTTTAATTGGGCACGGAACACATGCTCCAAGTGACGCTCACCGTAGCGAGCTTCCAATGCCTCCATCAAATCAGCGAACTGATATTCTTTAGGCATTGCATCCAACACAGAGAGCGCCTGTCCCCGCAACGCCGTACTTAGAGCTGTTAAGCAATGTTCATCTGTCCAACCACTGGCCTTCGCTGCTATTTCAAACTGAGTGCGGTACGCACTCCATGACGTAAGACCGTCATAAGTGGGTACCTTTACCCGAGGACCCACCTGGTGAGAGCAGCTTGTAACGGCAGCACCCGACTTAACTCCCGTGATCTTCATTTTCATGACCTCCCTTTCCAGTTGGTCCACGTTTTCACTTATTTTGTCGCAGCTGGCCTCCAAGTGGTCAACCCTCTTCTCAACACTCTTCATGTCGCGCTTGACGAGGCCCACATCGCTTTTTAACTGGTCTTGCTGCGCCAGGATAACTGACAATTTATCATCAAAACCAGATAAATGTTCCTTGATCTGTTCCCGTAGCGTTTGTTGCTGCTGTTCCTGTAGCTTTAGTTGTTTCTGTTCCTGAAGCTGTTGATGCTGCTGAAGTTGTTGAAGCTGTTGTTGTTGCTGTTCCTGTAGCTGCTGTTGTAGCTGAAGTTGTTGTTGTTGCATAGCTGCCAGTATGACAGAAAGGTCAGTAGGCGTTGCGCTCGAAGATAGTGACGTGCTGGCAACACTTGCAGGTTCATCACCAGCACGCATCTCAATATCTTCTGACACCCTCTGTGTCTCAGCTTGAGACCTGGTGGTAACACCTTCCTTCGGAATAAGTGGCATTTCACAATCTCACTTCCGACACCAGTTGTTACGTACTCGGGTTCGCAATTGTAGAAAAACACCACTTATATTAAATCCGTGTATTTACACAACACAACACAACGAAATACTAAAATACCCTTTACACAATAGTCACTTGCTGTACTATCACTGAACTTATAACACTACACAATAGAACACTTCTCACTTCGCACTGTTCACTTGATATATCGTTCTCGATCGCTTGATAAAAACTGACTCGTGTTTGTCAACATCTCTGTATTTATAGGCAGGGGAAAGCCCTAGCTGGATCCAGAAAAGTCTAAATGTATCGGGAAACAATGAATCACTTCTTATCGTAAACATGTTATGAGTCATACCCCATTTCAACCTTGTGCCCCACTCCCACAAAGTCCATTATGGCATAGCCCCGGTCAACTATTTGTTTGTCAACAGGAGTTTTCTAGATAAATAGCGCGCGCGCGCTCCAATTCTACACGCTTCTAGATTATTCGTAACAATACATTTATTTACCTTTAACCTCACAACCTTTTATTACCAACAAAAAGAGACAAACACAACAAAGGAAGACTAACTACGGGGAAGATTTGGAATCAAACACCAACAACACTCACTTTAATTCATCACTTAAACAAAGAAACGGTGGCGGCGGACACCGTTTCACTTTAATTAGCACTACACTTTATTCACTGAAGAGGCGCAGCCGTTCCAGCCCACTGATGCATTGGCCGGGACCAGGAAAAGCCACGGCAGGACGAATGACAAGACGCCCAACTGCAGCCAACTCATTGGACCAAACCCGGGCAATCTGTACGCTGACAAGTGATCACTGATTCTGTGCAGCCCTGAAAAGGACTATCGATGACGAAGACCCGATCACCATGCCGTTCCTAAAAGAACGCAACACGGCAACCGTTGACACCAGGCGAACGATCTGGAAGGAGCGTTCGATCGCAACGAAACAGGTCCGCGCCCAACCCGCCGCCGCGTGAGCGCAGACTGACGGAGCCGCGCCGCCGCGGTGCGAAGAGCGGGCTCGACCGGGCGCTGGGCGGAGCACACCCCCGCGCGCGCACCGCTCGATTGAACACCGGCCGTACCGCGGAAGAAGCATCGACCTTTTTAGCAACAGGCAAGCCGTTCAAAAACAAAATTTGCTTCTAGCAACAATTATATTTAACTTGTAATTTTGTAAACTCTAAGGCTTTCTCTTTTCAATTTATCCGTTGTGCAATTTAAATTTTGTATAAATATAGGACGATCAGACAAATAAAGTCACTTAATATTTTCTACTGTAAATAAGAACTCTGCGTTTCATTTAACCACAAAGTACACCCGTGCCAGCTGCCGTGGAACCTTCGCCGAGCCTCCAGCCACTCCGCATCGCCTGCAAACTGGTGAGACCTTCTGAAAACTGCTTACAGGAGTCTATTGCTAGCGACCGTGCCGTCCTGCCGCTATGAGCGCCTAGTGGTACCGACGGCACCTCCACCGCTACAGTAGTATTCATGGCTACATATTTAAAAACAAGGCTAAGAACTTAAAATAACCATATGTTAACATGAATAAACTTATCAACAGATGATGATAAAGTTATAGAATATGACGCTCACGGCCGTTGACATAAGCCAAACTAAGATCTGCTCATCGACAGGAAACGGTAATCAAAACTGTCAGAAATAGAGATAGCTCAAATTTTCAGAAAAAGAAACCATGGTAAATCGATTTCTGGAACTAAATAGTCCTGTTCATATAATTTCCACCGTAATTATTAAAATTGTATAAATAGTCCAAGTGGGGACCGTCAAAAGGATGGTGATGCAGATTTGTTTTTAATTTTTATTCCTTTTTTATATCATTATATAGTAAACAAGCAATTGACTCTCCTGGTGGAATGATAATCTACATCTAAAGACACTAAAGATGTTAATAGTGCAATGCTATCTGTGCGGCGGAACTCTATTACCTAGTAGTCACGATGGTAGTGACACGTACAGCCAATCAGTCGCCTTTCATGACCTGCCTAGCAGAACGGCAGGTTGTTTATTCTTCAAAGGATCCCGATCCAACACGGGGAAAAATGGACTTTGTTCATTGTCTGGGTCACCTGGATTAGTTTTTGAACATTAAGCAAATAATAATCCATCAGTCTGGCCATATGAAAATTTTTCAACTTTTAGTTACAAATATTTTTTCCATTTTTTGTAAAATTAATGTAAAAAAAATGAGAATAATATAGTAATAAAAGTTTAGGTAAAACTGGCACTTCTATTTTTGACCAACTGATACTAGACCACTCTAAAAATATTTGTTACAACATATTTTTTTATATCACTATGCAATATAGCAATATGTTGGTAGCTTAATTAATTTTTAATAACTTGTAATACCCATATTTTTGCTACTAAATATTTTCTTTCTTTCAAAATTTTTTTGTATTCAAGACGTCCGTCAATGACGTCTACCCGCGCATGCGTGCCGGATTGGCTTGGCACCGACTTCAAACCTATTAGTAAATAGCACATATAAATAATAAGTAGTATTTAGTTAATATTAAATCTTTATTTTTTTTTATTTTATTTTTTTATTTTTGGAGTCGGTTTTTTTAATGTAGTTATTTTTATGACGGTTCCCGCTTGGACTAAAAGTAAAACTTTATTCGGAAATATATATATATATATATATATATATATATTTTTTCATATTATCAAGATAAAACGTCAGTGTTTTTATCGTTGTGAATTGGAAAGAAACCTAAATAAATAAAATAAATTCGTCTATTCACTAAACCCCATTAAACGTAACGTAGCTTGGCAAGTTGGCATATAATATACAATCTTTCTCAATTTACGTTTAAAAAACTAACTGAAAATGAATTGGATATTTTCAATGGTTGGCAATTAGTGAAATTAGCAATTAGTTATGGATCCAAAATGGCTGAACATTTTTTTATGATGTTTGTGTTTTTGGATTTGTCCTAATCGGGATAAGAATAAAAAAAAATTAAATGTAATATTCATCAATAACATTCCACATATGCTCATTGATTAGGCGGAACGCAAGTCGCCGAATCTGCCAGTTATATAAGTTATTAATTGTACTTCTATTCACTGTTTCATATTATTTTACATTCAACCGGTTTCGCTCATTACAGCACCATCATGGATGTTTTGCACAGTTTTATAGCTTTTATAATTTTTTAAACTTTTTAACTTAATTAATTTAACCTGTAATTGGTTGGGTGTTACCTGCAAACCCAATTAACTAAAAGTACAAGTGACATTGAGAATGAATTGACCACCCGTAATTCCAACAGAGTCTTAAATATTATTTCCTAAGCAGGTAGCGCTTCACGAATGAGACGTTCCAAGAATCTAAGAATATTATGATTTTTACTAAATTAATTTTTAAACATTAAGGAACCTCTGGAAAAAATAAATGATTTTTTGAACATTAAGACAAAACACTATTATCTTCATCAGATTAAAATCGTTCAGGACTAACTCAGCATGGAAGTCAGTGTGATATAACAGTTAAGTATGAGACCGGCACGTCATCCGTGCTTTGTATGAAATTAGAATTTCGCGACGAATTTCGCAAGTTGGCACAGCGTGAAATTGTATCTGGCTTGCAGCGAGCGTCAGGCTGATGCAGATATACTTCACTTGGACAGCCGTCATAGGTTTCGAATACACGGTATAAGCATGTACACGCTATAATTTCTATGTTGCATTTATCTGGAGGCGTAGATTTGTATTGCTAGATTCTACTTAAATTATTGTCATATTAAATGATATTATATTGGGACAAACATCAACATATTAATAGGTAAAGCAAAAACTTTGGCCCTTTTTAGGATAATTATTTTTAATATATATGCTTGGCTATCTAATGATAATACAAAGAAAAGTGTACATGTGTATATGTGTTATTTGGCAAAGTTAAAATTAACATTGTGAGGAGCAGCAGAAACCTAATATTTTTAATCAATATACAATATTTTAAACAAACAATAAAATACATTAAAATAATATCTAAAACAAATACACATATCACAAATTTTACATTATACATATATATATATATATATATATATATATATATATATATATATATATATATATATATATATATATATATATATATATATATATATATATATATATATATATATATATATATATATATATATATACACATATTATATATAAATATACGATATGTATGTAGGTATGTGTGTGTGTCAACTTTAAGACTGCTTCGTGGTTTAGGGGTTAGCTTATATAGCTCAGATCATGAGGTCCCAGGTTCAATCCTGGGTCGAGCAATACTGTTAAGGTTTTTTCGAGGTTTTTCTTGAAAGTTAAAACTCTCAGTAGTAGCTTAAAATCTGGCGTCTGGTGTGCTACCACTTCTTTACTTGGGACGAGCACGTAAAGCCGTTGGTCCCGACTATCGTTGGAAAAAGTCGATAGTCGGTATCAGGTCGATAAGACGTGGGGATCACCACTCATCTCGCTAATAGACAAACCGGTGAATCGTGCTGAACCAGAAAGTCTATAGGCGTTCGTTTTACTCCGCCTGCCTCGCAAGGGAACCGGGCGTAATGAAATCTTTATAATTTTTTATTATTAGTTGAAAGACGCTACTAATACAAAATTCGGAAACAAAATATATATCTATGTATAATGAGAACTGTAAACATAATGTATTTTTATACTGAAAAACGATACAGTCGTCATCTTTAAAAATCAAGAACCATAAAAATGTAGCTCATGTAAGTTTTACTTGAAACTGTATATTTTATAGATTCAAATTGTATTTTAAATATAATGCATTTTTATACTATTATACTATAGTCGCCTCTGTGGTCTAGTGGTCCAGTGTTGGAGTTGACCACACGAGGTCCCGGGTCCCGGGTTCGGGTGTCGGGCACATTAAAAAAAAAAGTGTTTTTTCAGTTTTCTGAGAAACACAATGTTGCCCGGGATTGGAAAGTGCTCGGTTGGCGTTTTGTGGAACCAAGTACCTTCGGCTAATCGTGGGTGCACTTGTACCTCTGCCTACCCCTTCGGAGACACGGGCGTGAAGATACTTTTACTTTATACTATAAAAATTAGTAAAGTGCGTATTAGGCCACGCGAAATATAGGGTTCCGAAATTGCCCATCAAAATAATGTGTACTAAAAAGAGGGCTTTCATAGTTTCAAACTATGAACATTTAAGCAATTCAACGTCAACAACAAATATATATCCGTACCACAGGTTAACCGCCCATAAAAACTTCTCTAAGTTCATTTTATAAATTGGTCGACTAATATTTAAAAACTTGTAAATCCTTCTAAGCCTTGATAGTTTTTTTTAACTTCAATGTATTTACTACTACCATGATTTTTTTCACACCCCTGAAACCAACCTTTTAGCCTGCAGAGGGGAGGACAATTGACTCTAACAAAAATTAGCATTTAAAAGCTTAATATTTTACAAACGAGTCCCTTAATAGTAAACTTGTTGTCATAAACCTACACTATTTTTTAAAAACCTTTCAATTGTACTTCACACAGTGGGGTCGGAATCCTAATATAAACGATACAGGCGTCATGTATAAAAATCAAGAACAACGAAAAAGTAGCTCATTTTTTTATAGATTCAAGTTTTATTTTAAACATAATGAATTTTTTATACTAAAAAACGATACAGCCGTCATCTACAAACATCAGAAACAATAAAAATGTAGTTCACATTATTTTACATCAATCTGTATATATTTTTATAGATTCAAGTTTATTTGCAGAAAATTAATGTTTTTTCATTTATAACTTTTCGCGAAATCCTATGTGTAATTTTTGTAGTGCTATATTATAAAGAGTTAATAAAGGTTTCCAGAATTTGTTGTTTTTACTAGCATCGCAAAACTCACATATAAAATTTCGCGGAAAATTGCTAATTAAATTAAATCAATTTTCCTGTATAATGTGATGTATTGATTCACCGGCTACGTTATTTATAGAACTAAAAATTAACCAGATTTGGAAATAAATAAAAACCAGAAAAGTCAGTACTTAAAATAATGACACAAACTGAACTTAAATATTTAAAATGAGTCTGCAGCTCGAATTTTATAAAGAAGCTACATTGCTTTTAAATTTACAAAATAATTAAATTGTCTGAGATCAGGGTATAAAATAAAATATTACAAACACAATTAGTGACTGCGCTTAAATAAAGGATCGTGTGAGATATATTACAAAATAAAACAAAATATACCTATTTAAAAATTAGGAGCCTGGCGGCAAAGACCTACAATAGATATATATTTTTTGTAGGTCTTTGCCTGGCGGGTTGTGTGTTACATCATTCGAGCATACTTCATGCCTCAAATGAGCACATAAGGTTGTCGATCTCGGTTATCGTTAGAAATAAACGATTTCTTTATCAGGTCGGTAAAATGTGAAAATCATCACTCGTATTGCCAACCGACAAATTGGTGAATCGTGGTAAACTTGAAAGCCTTGTCTTGTCGTCTCACGGAGACTTTAGATTTATTTTGCCTACTACGCAAGAAAACCAGCGTCGTAATATTTTCACTTAAAAAATTAATACAAAGAAAATTTATATCAAGGTAAATCTACGAACATTAATCTTATTTGCTGCTCTAATTGTACAATGTAGATAACAGATAGTTCCCATTACGAGTATCGGTTTAATTGAACTTCAATGGAGTAGACGCGACATATTTTTAAAAATGTCTGCAACGGAGCTGTTATTTTAAAATATTCTAGTGATCGCCCTCAGGTCGAAATTCCACCATAACTCAGAGTCAAACAGAGACATATCTAATTGATTATAAACTTAACAATAACATCCATTCTAAGTTTGACCACAAACTTTAACCGTAAACAAAATAATATATAACAGTATATAATATTATGATGTGTATCAAATGATGTCCTTCACCATATAAACTTTAACAGTGTCGTATTTAATACTCTTCCGATTTTTGTCATAAAAATTGGCAAAAAGAGTCTTCGTGTATTCCCAGCTCATTGCAAAGATCCAACACCTTAAAGGGATGCTCAAACAGCTCCCTATATATGCCGCCTCCTGTGAAAAACTGGGCCCTTAGGTACCTCAATTCCTCGCACTTAAACAATACGTGATGTGGAGTTTATTCATGGTTTAGGCACGCCCGACATAAGGGACTATCAGTTAACACCATGGTTTGCACGTGTTTATTCATTGGGCAATGCCTCGTTATCAGATCAAATATTTTTTTTAATTCTACTCTTGGCAGTTTAAAAAGTTTTCTAGTCAGTTTAGGATTCAGTTCAGGAAATGCTTGTTTAGTTTGTCTACAACTAGTAAGCATTTCCCAGCATTTTTATGTAACTATGTATAAATACTAAAATTTAATAAATTCTTTTTCTATAACACACATCAAAGACATCAACATTATTCCAACCTGTAATTATTCAAACAAGTACGTAATCAACCGTTTCATAACGATTTTATTCTTCAAAAAGGGATTGCATTAACCCGGAGGAATTCACTTAAAGTTCGTTTACGGTAAATCATACGCTGTCTTAGTTTATGACTATAATAAATTCACAATGTGAATGCAGAAGGAAAGAAACCGGCGTGAATGTATGAAAAGAATTAGGACTGTAAAGAAAGCAAAACAAGTTGGAAAGCAAATCATCAAGTGTGAGTTTTCCCCCGTGTTGGTCCCGGGCTCCTTTGAAGAATAGGCCAACTGCCGTTCTGCCTGGCAAGTCGTAAAAGGCGACCAATTGGCTATACTAGTCACTACCAACGTGGCTACTAGGTGGTAGAGTTCTGCATTCTCTCGCCCGAGTCTGGTACCACCGCCCTACCTATTCCTGCCGCAATAGCGTCAATGCTTGTCACTGTCGTGTTCCGGTTTGAAGGGTAAGGTAACCGGTAAACTTGTTCATGTGGCATTAGACCTCGCCACAAGATAGCAACGCACCATTAACACCTTCGATGTCTATTGGCGATGGTTGACTCTTTCCATTAGGAGACCCATCTGCCTGATGTTATCTTATGATATTTAAAAAAAAGAGTTATAGTTCCCATGTTGGACCCGGGCTCCTTTGAAGAATAGGTCAACTGCCGTTCTACCAGGCAGGTTGTAAAAGGCGACCGAGTGGCTATGCGCGTCACTACCATCGTGACTACTAGGTGGTAGAGTTATGCAACGGCTCGACCGGGTCTGGTACCACCGCCTTACCTATTCCTGCCGCAAAAGCGTCAGTACTAGTCACTGTCGTGTTCCGGTTTGGAGGGTAGGGTAGCCGGTAAACTTATGCATGTGGCATTAGACCTCGCCACAAGATAGCAATGTACCATTAACATCTTTAATGTCTATAGGCGATGGTTGACTCTTTCCATCAGGAGACCCATCTGCTTGTTTACTATCTTATGATATAAAAAAAGTTCACTTTGCCAACCTCGTATTTTTTTTTTGGAGTATTTGGAGTAAAAATATGTATGAATCAACGTCGATAAGACAATTTGCGTAGGACTTACAAATAACTTTGATTATGTAGCTAGTTGCTATTATTAAACCATAATTAAATGGTATACATGAAACCACTAGATACTGAACAGATTATGATACGAGCATATAACTTACAGTTTTTTAGCTTACTTAAATCAAAATAAAATCATGTAGCAATTTGCTTAGAAACACTACCTAAACTAAAAACTAAACACCTTTGAATTAAAGAATTATGTAGTAGGCATTTGTTAATAAACGACACTTGAAATAATCAACTGAGGGACTAAGGTATCTAATTGGTGAAATTTAACAAAAAATGTCAAAAAATAAATTGTTTGTTTCAGACATTTTCGTTTTTTTTAAATATCAGATTATTTTGTGCATCTAGAGTTGCGGACTTGACAATCTGACTAATCAAAAGGCAATATATTTTTTCTTTCATCTTAGAAATTCAGATTCCCCTGTTTTTCTGTGCCCATTTTAAAGAAATATACACCTTCCTTCTAGATAGTTCGTAAGAGCAAATATTGGCCAGTAGTGACAACATAGAATTTAACACCGTTGGTTTATTGTGGATACAATAGTAGCATTTATGCTTACCTATTCTGGGATATAGACGTGACGATAAATAAATATTCACATGAACTGATCTAACCCCAAAATAAGAAAAATAAATGGTGGTGATATGGGTGATAGTTAATGATATATTACAACTCAAATATATTTAATTAATGTCTAAACCAGGAAAAACAATCATCTATGTTCATCCCCCAAGTGTTTGTCCCTGTCGGGAATCAAACCCCAGCTCCATCGATCGCGTGGTCAGGTTTAGTTACCACTCGACCAACGGGGCAGTCAACGATATTTATTATATCACTGCAGACGTAGAGTGTAATAAATAAGTTACAAGAGTGGTTAACGGGTAGCATTTAGGAGTTAAGTAATTAAATTCTTGATGATTAAAAATGAAGCATCTTATCTTCAAATTTAATTAAGTTTGATTAAATTGAAAGAACTATGGGAAGAAACGTCCCTACCTTCCAACAAATTTGAAACAATTACCATCGGAAGCAGCTGGGAAGATAGGTCATGTCTTATTATGACGATATTATAGTTTAAATATGTGGGGCTTAAGAAATATTATATAATATGTTTTAATTGATTTCTTAATATTTTTATACATATTTACATAGCGTAAAATAAAAAATAAATAAAATTAGTGACATCAATGTCTTTATATAAAAATAACCATGATTTATCCGGGGACAATAAAAAATGTAATATTTTATCACTTATACACTTGTACTGTTTCACAATAAATTTATTGTGAAACAGTACAAGTGTATAAGTGATAAAATATTACATAAAAATGGAGTTTCACCAAGTACCGACGATGAAAAGTGTAGAATATATAAAAAAAATGTATTTTATGTTATCTATATATATAAAAAGCTGTTCGTTAGTCTCGCTAAAACTCGAAAACTGAACCAATTTGGCTAATTTTGGTTTTAATTAATTGTTAAAGTCCAAGGAAGGTTTAAAGGGTGAGAAAATATCGACTAGACAGTCGACTCTCGAAGTGGCAAATATTAGATATTGTAACAACACCTTTATGGTGTTACATGTAAACTGGCAGCTTTGTCTGCTTTCAAATGTAGAATTCTTTTGTTTAGAAAAAGAAATGTAATAGAATAAGAGTGTTCTTTCTGATTTGGTGGGGAATAGTCACATCCCCGAGAAATAAACGAAAATATATTATGAAAGTTTATTATTAAAGAATCCTGAAAAATCCTGCCGATCTTCGGATCCTCGAGCAGCCAAGCGAGTTAAAAGAAAATTCCCTAGTAAAAGGGGATACGATTGGTGGAGTAACACGTCCGGCTGATAGATCGCCGGGCGGGTGTTACAAGTTGGCGGAGGCGCCGTGCAGTCGCTGCGTGAAGTCGCTACGTGAAGTCGCTACGCGCAGTCGCTACGTGAAGTCACTACGTTCAGTCGCTACGTGAAATCGCTACGCTGGACGAAAAAACCAGGAGAGCTAAGTATTGTGGTCAGAGGGTAAGAGTCAAGATGGGGGCCGTCAAGCGCTTCAATGGAACGCAAAATTTGGCGTTCGCAGAATTTATTAAAGACTTTAAAACGGTCGCAGCAATAAATAAATGGGATATAGAGAGCTTACCTTTACTTCTGGGATTGTATCTTGATGGCCCTGCGTTAGCGTTTTATAAAATGATATATACCGACACGGCCAATTTCAATGAATTATGTATAAAAATTGAAAACGAATTCCCAATCTCGATAAATTATATGGAGCGATTTTATGTATCCAAACAGGGCCGCGATGAGGAACTACTAACATATTTTTACAGACTCAGCGACATTGCAGCCAAAGCTGAGATATCAGACGAAATTTTCATAAAACAATTCATCAAAACGATGTTACCCTCGCTAAAAGAAAAGCTAGGAATGAGAGTGTATTCGTCGCGAGAAGAATTACGAAACACAATCATTCAATACAACGAAGTCTTTGGGGGTCAAATAAGAGCAAGTAACATTACTTTACAACCACCAATGGGGGTGCAACAGAAGGTAAAATTCAGGGAGGAACCAGACATCCTGCCCGGTACGCCCATACGCTCGCAGGCAGAACGTCCACAGCCGTCGGAAGTTTTTCACACGCCCCGGTATAATCTAAGGCCGAGACGTTATGAAAGAACGGCCTCAAACACACGTAATGATTTCAGACGCAGTCCGATGACACCACAACACCCAAACGTACAGGGACGCCGCCAATGAATGAAGCGCGGGAGATGAGAGCTGCGTTCCAAACAGATGAAGATCTCCCGACAGAAAGCAAAGGTTTGTCCAGTCCATTTATACAGGTCATGATTAAGGGTCATTCGTGTTCGGCGTTAATCGATACGGGAGCAGATATATCGTGCATGTCGGATGATCTTGCGGAACATCTAAAAGTAACATTCAAAGATGATGCACCCAATAGGCATTTTGTAAAATCGCTAGGAGGATGGTTACTAAATGTGATAGGAAAAACGTGTGTAAATTTAATGATAAATAACAGTATTTTTGCGAATGAAATATTAATAATAGAGAATATTAAAACTAAACTTATATTAGGTCGAGATTTTCTAAAAAAGTATGATGCTGTAATAGACTTTTTAAAGAATTGTATATGTCTTAAACAGCGTTGCTATGTAGATTTCATTAATCCTTCGTCGCTACGAAATAATAACGATCTTTCCATTATGGACGGCTACCATAGAAACGTTGTAAATAGTAATGTCACTAATGTAGATAAATCATGTAATTTGTTAAAATCGGATTACATATATTACGTGAATTATATAGAGAAAAATGAGGATAAATTATATCCGCACGTAAATTCCAGAAATGAATGCGAAATGGATGAGATTAATGTTAACCCGGACTTATGTAAAAATCAAAAGAATATGTTACGAAATCTATTTAGTAAGTATAGGAAATGTTTCGCATTTAGGCCCACAGAATTAGGTAGGTGTAAACTAACAGAAATAGAAATAAAAACGGTAGACCAGTAGCAGTACACCACCCGCCATATCGTGTATCACCTAAACAACTAGAAATAATCAATACACAAGTTAGGGAAATGTTAGACAACGGTGTTATTCGCGAATCTAAAAGCTCTTATGCTTCCCCAGTAGTGTTAGTGCGAAAGAATGATAACACATGGAGATTCTGTGTGGACTACCGTAAGTTGAATAAAAAGGTGGTAACAGATAGCTATCCATTGCCTATTATTGAAGACATTTTAATATATCTTTCGGGTGCCCACTATTTCGCTGATTTAGATTTAAATTCTGGCTATTGGCAACTTATGATTTCGGAAAGTGATAGGCACAAAACGGCATTTATCACACCGTCAGGATTGTATGAGTTTAACGTGTTACCTTTTGGCTTAAAAACAAGTCAAGCAGTGTTTCAGCGTACAATGGATAAGGTGTTAGGGGATATCAAATACAAGAATGCCATCTGTTATGTTGATAATATATTAATATTGGGGAAAACTTCCACAGAATTTAAGGAAGCATTAGAAAAGGTGTTAATGCGCCTTAAGGAAGCGAACCTTACGCTTAAACCAAATAAATGTAGTTTTGGGTATGGAAAGATAAGTGTGTTAGGGCATGAGATTTCGGGGGATGGTATTCGACCAGATAGCAGGAAATTAAAGGCGATAAAAGAAATGCCTGCACCAACAAATGCAAAACAGGTAAAATCGGTACTTGGAGTATTCTCCTATTACCGTAAGTTTATTAATAATTTTGCCAAAATTGCTCTACCCTTGACAAAATTATTAAAGAAGGGGTCAAAGTTTTGTTGGTCCTCGGAACACCAAAACGCGTTTTCCATTATCATAGATCGAATGTGTAGCCCGCCTATTTTAAGTCATTACTCTAGTGATAAGAATGTTTTAACTAGGTTGTATATAGATGCTAGTGGAGAAGCTCTGGGATGTTGTCTAATGCAAGGAAAAATAAAGATGCATCCGATATCGTATGCATCGAGGAAATTGAGTGAGGCAGAAAAGAAATATTCCACTACTGAGAAAGAATGTTTAGGTCTAGTATGGGCGTTAAATTATTTTAGGCATTTTTTATGGGGATTGAAGTTCCAAGTCGTAACCGATCACAAGGCGTTATGTTGGCTTAGAGATAGGAAGGATATGAATGGAAGGTTGGCGAGATGGTCGCTGAGCATACAAGCATATGATTTCGATATTGTGCATTGTGCAGGCAGAGAGAATGTAGTTGCCGATTTTTTAAGTAGAAACCCGTTGAATGTGGAGAGTACAGTCGAGGACGTTCAGAAAGAACAAGAGGATGGTTTGGAAGTGTATAGATTAGAGGTAGTTAAGGTCCAAGAAGAGCAAGGGATAGATGTGTCATGTAGGCGTTGGTTATCTCGAGTAAGGATGAGCGACACCGGAATATATAAGGGGTATAAATTGAATGAGGGAATATTGTGTAAGAGAGTAAAGCGTGGGAATATTATGAAAGATCTTGTAGTTATACCAAAAGGTTTGTTATGTGAGATCTTACAGGAACTGCATGACGACCCATAGTCAGGGGGTCACTTGGGTTTGGCAAAAACGTTATGTAAATTCAGAGATAATTATTATTGCGAGAATGCTGAGAAGGAGATCGAGAAGTATGTAAAAACGTGTAGGTTGTGTCAAGAGAGAAAAAAAGGTCAAACAAGTAGCTGAACTACAGCCTATAACTGTGACCCATATGATGCAAAAGGTAGGAATCGATATCTTAGGGCCTTTTAAAAAATCTTCAAACAGGAATAAATATATTATAGTATGTGTTGAACATGTGTCGAAATATGCGATATGTAAACCGGTACAAAGGGTTACGGCAGAGAAAGTGAGTGAATTTCTGATTGAGGAGGTGTTTTGTAGATACGGAGGTGTTAAGGAGGTAATTTCTGATAGGGGAGCAGTATTCACGTCACACCTAGTGAAAGAAACTGTGAATCGATTTGGGGCAAAGTCGCGATTTAGTACGGCGTTTAGGCCAGAAACGAATGGGTTAGTAGAGCGGTTCAATAAAACGCTGGTTCAAATGTTATCGATGTATGTTGCCAGGGACCAACGAGACTGGTGTAGATTTGTGCCATTAGTATGTCATGCATATAACACTAGCAAACAATCAACCACTAAAGTTTCACCATATATGATGATGTACGCTAGGGAACCGATATTCCAAAGCGACATGGGGGTAAATAGGGATAGTCAAAGCCGAGAAGTAAATTATGCCGAGAGACATAATTTACAAGGTGCGTTAGTTCGGAAGGCAGTACAAAACATTAGGAGGGCACAAGTTAGGCAAAAGAGATATTTTGACAAAAGGGCTAAAGTAAAGGACTTTTCACCGGGACAATTAGTATTAGTATATACACCAAGACGGGTGGACAATAGGAGTTTGAAATTATGTAAGTTATATAAAGGGCCATTCAGAATAGTGGAAAGAATATCTAATGTAAATTATGTAATTACGAAGTTAAGCAATAGGAGATATAGAGATATTGTACATATAAATAGGTTGAAAGCATTTCATGTACGTATGTAAAAAAAAAATATTAGTGTACTTATAGTCATTCATTGTAATAAACAATTGTTACATGTTAGACCATTACTTTTGTTTGGGCTTGTATATAAGAATACTAATATTGGTATTTGTTTCATGTAATATGACGGGGCTCAACCAATGCTGTGATGATGGACCGAAGCAAAAAGAAAAAAGATGACCAAAAGAATATTAAATGAAGAAATGTTATGTTTTCAATAGAAATGTATTCCTCTCAAGTTCTTCTGTTCAATAATAAAGTCTTATGGGATATAATGTATACTAGGGACAGAGCCGCCTTAGTATGAAGTCGAAAGAGTCAGTATAGGTTAAGGGTTGAAAGTCTTATGAAGGGGAGTTCAACTTTGTAGTACGACATAGTCGACACAAAGGATATCTGTGTAGGATATACATGAACTCGGATGGTTATGGGAGACATTGCAATGATGGTTTAGTATGGTTCAGAGTAAGGAATATTTATGATCGTGATATATATATATTGGGGCGAGCTCGATGTTGAGAGGAAGTAATACTTCAATCTTTTTTCTTTTGGTCCACCAGAGAAAAAAAGTTTGAATTGTTATGCCTTTCCATCTCTTATTATCTCGTATACAGCAAGAGCCCCTCAGGCTAAAGTTTAATAAAATAACAAATGTTTGCGGTAGGATAGGTTAGGTGAGGGGGCTGTGGTCTGTCTTTTAGAAGGGTTTTGGGAGACCAAAGTTTGTGACATGGTGTGGTGGTAATGGTCAGACCACACATGGGGCAAACTATCTTTTAGAAAAAGACAGTCCCACAAAAGTGTACCTTCCCCTCGTAGGTAGGGCAATCGGGATAGAAATAGGTAGGCCATATGAAGGGAGACAAATGTCCCTCCAGTTTCAGCTGCTCCTACCTTGGGGGGTAGCTGATGTAACACCTTTATGGTGTTACATGTAAACTGGCAGCTTTGTCTGCTTTCAAATGTAGAATTCTTTTGTTTAGAAAAAGAAATGTAATAGAATAAGAGTGTTCTTTCTGATTTGGTGGGGAATAGTCACATCCCCGAGAAATAAACGAAAATATATTATGAAAGTTTATTATTAAAGAATCCTGAAAAATCCTGCCGATCTTCGGATCCTCGAGCAGGCAAGCGAGTTAAAAGAAAATTCCCTAGTAAAAGGGGATACGATTGGTGGAGTAACACGTCCGGCTGATAGATCGCCGGGCGGGTGTTACAATATTATGTATGTATGACAATTCCGTGTACTGTCGCTCTTAACGCAAAATTTTACCTCGCTTGCATTTGAATTTAAACTTTAATTTTCTAATTATAAAGACTAATGTTGTATGAAAAAGTCTTTGACGTTTATTCTATGATAAAATATCTGTCATGTCAAATTCATAGACTGCGTGTGTTTTCGGTTTTTTAGTGGTATAAAATTAAATTTTGTGTTGTTTTACAGTGCATTTCTCTCATATAAGCACTGTTTTTATTAGAAAAGCCGTTTAATTGTTTGTTGTGTGTGGATAATAAAAAACATATCGTGATATAATGAAAGCCAAAAATAAAGCCATTTAGAAATTCATTATTTTTCAAGTGATTTTTGTAACATTTGTTTGTAAATACATAATAAAATACATAATAAAAACTACTTTGCCGATTACTTTATTTTGATCTCTAATAGACAAAAAATACATCAATTGATACACAGTCGTTTACAGAATGATAAAATATGGCTTAATTGTATATAAAAAAGTTTTTTTTTCCTACGAGTCGCCTGAGTCGCCATTTTCGCCAAAATGCGAGTGAAGAGTCACAGCGCTTAAACTCGTTCTTGCGTGTCAAAGTTGTTTCAAAATGAAAAAAATATTGTTAAAAAATAAACATATTATAACACACGAAAAGTTTTTTTATTAAAAAAAACAATTGCTTATGCAACTAAAACATGTGTATTTTATTTTTTGGATCCTAACATACAAAATTAAATATATCCTGTGACTGTTGGAGGGTGGAGACAAAGTCCATACAAAATCCCTCGTGGTCCTTTGTAAATCTGTTTATTACAACACTTAGGAATAATAATCCTTCCAACTTAATACGATTTCAATTATTTTTTATAAATGCTTATAACCACTAGAATCATGTAGTTGGGATGTAACAACTATTGATCGATCCATCTATAATATGTGAATCATATTTAAATATTGTATTATCAATAATTCCCATTGCCTTTAGAAGAAATTATGTTATTGCTTATAAGCATGGTCCAAAAAATAAATAATTACAGATATACCACTAAGAGGGATCATAGACAACATAATTCGATTCAAGTTAGTGATAAAAATAAGGAATGAACATTGTTAAAAATATTATTATAACGAGTTGTTCGTTGGAAATTATCAATTGTTAAATAATAAGCAAAAACGAAAGAAAGCTAAACCGGTGAACTCAGAGTGATTTTGTAAGTGGAATCGAAATCCTGCAGCAGTATAATGTGGACATCGCGTGACACAATGTAGCGTGATGAAGGGTGTTGTAGCAAGGAACACTGTAATAGAATTCGTACTACAAGACAGTATGCACTTTAAATCTCAAAAGTCAATGCAGTTACATTTTTTATCTAATCAAAAATATATTCTACATTACTTATTAACTTTTATCTACCGAGTCCAAAGACTAACGGTCATACAATCAATTTACAAGTTTATTCGTGTGTGTAACAATCTTATTAATTAACAAATTTGATCGTGTGCGTAAGGGTCAGCTTACATTGACGCAGAGATGAAGCGAATACACTCGTCTTTATTCCTATTAGGTAACATACAATTTTTTTTGCAATTCGCTCTACTCTAACAAAGCCTTGACGAGCGAATTTACTCTTTGACGCGCGAATTCACTCGATTATAAACGGCTAAGAGCGATTTTGTTATTTTATTTTATTTATAAAACAAATTTTGTACGTAACTTATTGAAAATCGAGATGAATATACTTTAAAGCTAACACTACATGTCACTTCGCTTCGACTCTGCGTTAATATGAGCTGACTCTAAATATGTACTCATTCTATCTCGTTCATTATCTTATCAAGTATTGGTAACTAGCTGTTACCCGTGACTTCGTTCGCGCGGATTTCGCCTACTCCGCACAGCTCCTCCCCCGTAGGTGATAGCGTGATAACATGTCCCCTATATGTTGACCCGACCTGTTAATAATATTCAAGCAAAATTTGAAGTAAATCCATGCAGTACTTTTTGTTTATCCCGGACATACATTGACTTTTCTACGATTTTATTATATGTATAGAAGATAGTTTTATCGCTGGAACATAATAAAGGGTTTATCTTATTTCACTTGCATTGAAGAAAAAAACATCTATTTATATACACGAAGGTAAAACTTTGTGCCACGTTTTAAGTTTTAAGACAATTACGTGAACGTTAGATTTGTTTAACAAAACGTTAGATTTGTGTTGTTATAAACAAAATTGTTACACTTAAAGTTTATATTGCGAAAGACTGCGAAAACCTTATATTTAAAAAATATACATTAAAATACATTAAATTAAAAAGATAAACATTACACACACTACATTCATGTGACATACATGATATAAACATGTATATTATTTTCATAATAATGGCTAGTCAGTTTTCAAACTTAAAGGAAATTTCAATGTTCAGTCTATGATCAAATTTAGGCCAGAGGCGATCGCTAGTTTATTAATAACAAGTGAAGCGAAAACTTTGTACCTCTTGTTACGACAGTTAAGCTAATGGAGAAGTATGAATGACATTCGGCACAGTTAAAGTTCACATGGTGAAGGAGTCAAGAAAGATATTATTTTTATGTAATATGCATTAGAGTTATATTAAAGTATTAAAAATTAATACACTACCACTCATTTGATATACTTATATCATAATGTACACATAAATGTTTTTTATTTTGTTTAAAGATCAAATCTGCTGTCAAACTTGGGAGAGATTTTACCGTTTAGTTTACGATCAGAGTCATAATCGTCGAATTTCAACCATGGCATGGTGATGTTTGAAATCCGATCATTCGTTATTCGACCATCTGGCGATCGCTATTTTGCGTAAATGTTGTTACATCGTAACATTCGAAATTCAACAGTAGTTTACATAGGGCGGCTCTCTTATTGGACTGATGAACACGCGCGGAGAAACATCTGAGCTCCCACTTCTTTGCGGCCAAGGCTATAAAAGCCACCCGCGTCTCCCCATGTGTCCTTTTTACCGTCTTCAACTTCGGACAAGAGCGGCACGAAGCAATAGCTGATTGAAGCTTAGGATTGAGATAGCTGGGGGTGTTTCTCCTGTGTTCTACGTGAGTGAAAGAATTCACGGGAAGAGTGCCGGGCGCTTAAAGAGCTGCAGCTACAACTACCTTAGTTTGCGCAATTTCTTAAAATAGGAGACATAGATTTAGCTTCATATATGAATATATATAAAATATTAATATATAAATAAAATATCATGACGCCGGATCATGTTCTGGGTAGAGAGTGTGACCTGAAAACCATTAGACGCATCAGTCCTCTATGATTCAATCATACTTACCCCACATTCATTGGTACGGGTTCCCTTTGAAGAATAAAGCCTGCCGTTCAGCCAGGTGGTTCATAAGAGGCGAACGATTGGCTATGCGAGTCACAATCATCGTGGCTATTAGATGGGGAGAGCTCTGCAATGTCCTGTCCGGGTCTGGTACTATAGCCTTATCGATTCCTGCCATAATCGTGTCAGTACTTATCACTGTCGTATACCGGTGTGGAGGGTAATGTAGCCGCTAAATTTATAATCTTGCCAACTCGCCAAAGATCTCGCCGCAAGAATAGCAACGCACCATTAGCATCATTAGTGTCTATAGGCGATGTTTTTCTCTGACCATCAGGAGAGCCATCTACTCGTTTGCTATCTTAAAATATATAAAAAAATACTATTATACTGGTTGGCAGAGATCGGTGGTCCTGCCCATATCTACTATTGACAAACCTATAAAACCTACCGCTTTTTTCAATTACAGGGACTGACAGCTTTACGTGCTGCTGCGACATACGAGGTGTTAACACGCAACCTGCTCCAAACTGCAACCGAGATAAATGCTCAAGATGACTCTTAAAAACATTTTTTTCAAACCCAAAGATCGAATTTAAGTCATAATAATTAGTTCTAAAGGGGCTCATTACTAGATTATTAAGCAGTTACTTTTAATCACCTTCGTCCGTGGGAGAACACCCGGAATTCTGTATCCCTACACGTGGCCCCTGGATGGTGCTAAACAAGTGATATGGTGGGAGACATATGTCGCGGCTATAAGGACCACCCATTAGCTGAAGTCGTGGCGACAAGCGTCCGTTTTCCGTCACGTTAACGATGATGTAGCTTTAGTGAAGACGGGTTGAATCAGTTGCGCCTATACAATCTAGACGATCTGATACACACTGACGTTGATGCATCCGGAGACTAGTCATGGAGGGTAGCGGGATCCAAGGCACGGTGCACTGCTGGCCGACCGCTAGTCAGTAGGGGGCCCAAGTAACGTGCTAGCCACATGTGAAAGGCTGCTCCGCCAACTAGCGAAAAATCCCAAAATGCGCCATAGTGCCGGTTGGCGACCGGATAAGAGGGCCCTATGGACATTCTTGGGGGGGCTCGGGCGCCCCCGCAGTCTCCAAACTAGTCCCCAATAGTGTAACTTCGAGGTGTGTGTCTCAGGTCCGGAAGTATAGCACCTCGATTCACTGCCGTCTTCACACCTACTTCACTCACTCTATTAAATGAAAAGGACAAGGTACAGGAATAACTTTGTACAGCGGCAGCACTCCCTCTCGATGAAAGTAGAACTCACCAACATCAGAGGTTTACATTCTAATCTCGCTGCAGTCCATTTCCACCTGGAGACTTATAAACCATGTATCTTGTTCCTCACGGAGACGCAGATAAGGTGCCCGTCTGATTTGGCGTACTTAACCTATCCTATTAGGTGTGTGCGCGTACGTCCGTGACGACATCTGCTTTCGGCGTCTCCAGTATCTAGAAGACCCCCGCTACTCCGTACTATGGACACTGGTGGACACAGGCCTAGAGAAGCTTCTCTATGCCTGTGTCTACCGAGCGCACAGCGGAGACCAGGAGACGATCGGTCTTACAGAGTACCTAAGTGAGGCGGCGGATGCTGCTCAACACAAATACCCTTCCGCTCAGCTAATGCTTCTGGGGGATTTCAATGCCCACCATCAGGAGTGGCTATACCCATACCAGAGCACTGACCTCGCTGGGAGAGAGATGCGTAAACTCGCTGTAGCAAATCTCATCCAGCTGGTTCAAGGAGCGACACGGGTTCCTGACGTTGAGAGCCATACAGCCAATTGCTTGGATCTTCTGCTGACTACGGATCCAGACCGTTACTCGGTGGCAATTTCCTCACCCCTTGGCAGCTCCGATCACTGTCTGGTGAAATCTGTATCCGTCTACTCGCCGCCCGATCCCAGTCCCAGGGGCTCTCGGCACGTGTGGCGATACAAGTCAGCAGACTGGGACGAGATGCGTTCTTTCTTTGCGTCTTATCCCTGGCGGCCTGTCTGCTTTTCTTCTGAAGACTCCTCGGACTGCGCGGATGCTGTGTCAGATGTGCTGCGGCAAGGAATGGAGTATTTTATTTCTTTCTCCGACGTAGCCATGACCAGTAAAGCTCATCCCTGGTTTAGAGCCAATTGTACATGCGCTAAGGCGCTAAAGCAAGAGGCATATCTGGCTTGGGTAGATGCTCGACACCGCAAGGCCAAGGACGTGTCGGAGAAGAAGAAAGCCTTCAACCGGGCCGCCAAATCCTGCAAAAAGGCTCTACTGAAAGCTCGATTTGACCACGTCAGCCGTATTGGGAACAAACTGGCTTCATACCCCGCAGGTAGTAAAGCCTTTTGGTCCCTGGCAAAGTCGGTTGAGTCTAATTTCTGCCGGCCCTCACTCCCTCCACTGCTGAAACCGGATGGGACGCTGGCTCACACCGCCGTAGAGAAAGCGAACCTGTTTGCTTCTCTATTCGCGGAAAACTCACGTCTGGATCCCGCCAACGCGAAACCACCTAGTCTACATGGATGCGAGGTGAACATGCCGGAAATTCGCATCCGTCAGACTGAGGTTCTTAAAACGCTGCGGAATCTGGACGTGAACAAAGCCAGTGGCCCTGATGGGATTCCAGCCATAGTACTGAAAACCTGTGCGCCTGAACTCGCTCCTGTTTTGACACGCCTCTTTCGCCTTTCGATGGCTACTGGAAAAGTGCCTAAATCATGGAAGCTTGCCAACGTGCAGCCTGTGCCCAAAAAAGGCAGTCGTGCTGACCTCTCCAACTACAGGCCAATTTCAGTCACGTCCATACTCTGCAACACTATGGAGCGTGTACTGAACAGCAGGCTAATGGCGCACCTAGAAGCGTACGAACTACTGAGTGACCGCCAATACGGGTTTCGCCGAAATCGGTCTACTGGGGATCTTCTAGCGTATGCCACTTACATTTTGAGCTCGGCCATAGAGAAGCATGGTGAGGCACTAGCTGTCTCCCTTGATATCTCGAAGGCCTTTGACAGGGTCTGGCATGATAGTCTTATTGGTAAGCTTCCATCGTATGGTCTGCCTACTAGTCTCTGCGCCTGGATCTCAGATTTTCTGAGTGGCCGGTCGATCAGAGTAGTCGTCGACGGCTGCTCATCCGACCAAATGGCTATAAATGCCGGAGTCCCTCAGGGATCAGTTCTCTCCGCAACTCTATTCCTGCTACACATTAACAATCTGCTGAAGCCCGGTAACTATGGATACGCAGATGATAGCACTGTTGTGGAGAGTTACGTATCCAATGCGCGGGCCAGTATGGCACAGATCCGGTCTCTCAGAGAGGCAATGGTCGATCGTATGAACCTGTCCTTACAGGCAGTCTCCGATTGGGGCGATGCTAATCTGGTCAGGTTTAATGCAACTAGTGCCGATAAATGACCACCTCGAGATCCTTGGTATCACGTTAACGCCTACTCTCAACTTTGGTTCGTACATCGAATCTAAAGCCCAAGTTGCCTCAAAAAAGCTTGGTATTCTGGCGAAGGTGAGACAGTATTTCAGTCCGGGACAGTTGCTTAAACTTTATAAAGCACAAGTCCGTTCGTGCATGGAATACTGCTCTCACCTCTGGGATGGATCCGCTAAATACCAGCTGGAGACACCTGAGGCCATCGAGAGGCGTGCCAAGAGGCTCATAAACGACGATGATCTGGTAGGCAAAAAACTCCAGAGCCTCGCTCATCGCCGCAGAGTGGCTAGTTTATCGGTTTTTTATCGAATACACTTTGGAGAGTGCGCTGCGGAATTGCACGACTTAATTCCGCCATCCCCGTTTTTCTATCCTTCGTCGAGGTGCACAGAATACCTATCGATAATTAAAAAAAAATTGACAATGTGGTTATTAAATATGGTAATGTTTATTAGTCAATTTATTGACATGCAAATTATTTAGACCATGTAATCAAATTAACAATTATTAACATAATCGCATTATACCCATGAAATATCCTTCGTGTTCAATGCCTCATGTGTTTTGAAATCTAGTTTTATGGGTCGATTAGAAAGATTAAAGTACCGGAATATCCCCTTACTTCTTTTATCTTTCGCAATATTTTCACTTTTCAGGGATTGGTAATGGTAAGGTAAGGGAAAATCTTATGTAAGTGGGATTATATTCGCGCTACGCGGCAGTAACGCGGCGGGCGAGGCGGCAATTCGCGCAGCGCAATTTGCAGGCCACGGGCAGTTGCCTCGTCGCGTCGCCGTGATCAGTCAGGCTGAGAGGGAAATATATTTATCTGCTTTATCTTGATATTGCTTAGGATAGTAGTTTTGTAATTCAAGACTTACTATTGGGAAGAGAATGTGGGGTACTTGATTTAAATAAGAATTAGAGGAATTTCTTTTTTTTTATGTAAGAGGGGGGCAAACGAGCAGGAAGTGCACCTGATGTTTAATGATCACCGCCGCCCATGGACATCCGCAATACGAGAGGTTCCAAGGTTTCAAGATACAATCCAAAAGGAGGTGAAGTTGCGTTGCTGACTTTTTGAAAATAAGTAAGCTCTTTTTTGAAGGTCCCCATGTCGTATCCATTCGGAAAAACGATATTCGATATGTCGACTTCCAGGATTCCGACACTGGTTGAGGCTGGCAGGAGAGTATGCTCAAATCGAGGTGATAAAATAAAAGGTGTCTTTTTTGCGGTGAAAGCGCATAAGTGTCTTCTTGGGGTTAAATGTGACCAAGTTTTGACGACCCCCATTCCGAGACATCAGTAAGTCGATTCTCGACTTCAGACACAAGCTTATTTCGGTTCTCTTCGACGTATTCCCGAGAAATACCGCTACGGCCGGAGTAAGTAGCATCACCAGTACTATCATCTGCATAGCAATGTGTGTTACTAATTCGCAACATATTAGCACAAGAAGTACGAGAAATACAGACTCTATCCAGACATTTTTTTCAAATATACCCGAATAAGTGTCGAAACCTTTGATTACATTCTTATAAATATTCAATATTGTGGTAAGAAATAAAAATTTTATTTCCATTTCTTTCCTCAATCTCTGGACTGTATATTTATACTTATGATGTGGATGACATCCAAATTGCTGGCCTAGCCAGTATTTCGGCGATTAAAGTTTGTGTTCTTTGTGTATATCGTGGCGTTTACATAGCGTGGCGTAAACTATTTTGATTCCTCGACTATTAATCATGACTGCCGCTTGACTCCATAGCAAGTGCCGTACTAATAGACTAATATGATATTATATGAAAATCGTATTGATTTATATGTTGGTTTAGATCGCCAGCCACATCGCTCGCCACTCGAGCGATCCGCTTAGCAAAATTCACCTTTTTTCCCACACGGACCCGTCGCTGCTGCAATTGGCATGCTTAGTATATTCCTATACATTTTTTTAGTCGCTAGTCGCTAGACGCTTCGCCGTTCGCATCACGCAAAAATTCAAGCGGACACATCAGGCATATTTATTAATAATAGTGATAGTGATTGCCCGCTGCTCAAAATTCAACTGTAACTCTCTGATACTACATACAGTATGTAAAGGTGTTAATGGTGCGTTCCTATCTTCTGTCGAGGTCTTATGCCACATGAATAAGTATATCGGCTACCTTGCCCTCCAAAGCGGAACATGACATTGACAAGCTCTGACGCTATTGCGGCAGGAATAGGTCAGGCGGTGGTACCAGACCCGGGCGAGACAATGCACAACTATACCACCTAGTACCCACGATGTTAGTGACTCGTAAAGCCAATCGGTCGCCTTTTACGACCTGCCTGGAAGAACGGCAATTGGCCTATTCTTTAAACACGGGGAATAGTGGCAGAACTAGAGCTTTACGCCAGAGAGCGGGAAATTCACCAGTGGCTGGGGAATAATTAATTAAATTTGTTATGAGGAGCACAACAAATTCTTTGATTCGAAGAATCATATCCCTACTCACCTGATTACATACCGACAGCTTTTGGCTTAATAGTATTTACTGGTAGTCTTCTCTTATAATAATCTAAAAGCATATACATTGACCCATAAAAGAGTTACTTGTTTTGTGGAGACCTGATTGATTTGTTTCTTGTATTTAGTGAATGCACATCACCATTTTTTTAAACAAGCCAATATTTTTACGAACTTACATCAAGTACTCGAATATATATTGGGATTTTACAGAAAGAATATTGATTTCTTTGAATTATTCTCTCCGGGAAACCCTCGGGCCAAGTAATTGAAAATATATAAGGGCTCTGAAAATATAGTATTTCCAAATTACGTTAACATTGTAATGCCGTTTCCAAATATTATGTAGAAAGAGGTCTTAGGTTCAAAACTGTCGACAAAATAGCATTTTAAATATGCAATTAATTTCATTGGGCAAAAAAAAAGAAATATTTTTAATTAACCAATTAAATTAACTTATGACTAGCTTGCAGTCCAGTGAGCCAAATTAAACAAATTAAAAACAAAAATTATATATAAAAAATAAAAACACAATCTTTGAGCCATATATATGAATGAATTCAAACTCATTACCTTTGATATTGTGTTCATAGAAACATGTACACTAGCCATGCTTGAACGAATCAAGGTTTTCTCGGTTTTCATACTATGAAAAATTAATTTCGTCACAAAAACAAAAGATTCACCCCAAAGCATAGAACAAAATAAACTGACGCAACGCAAGTAAAAAATTCTGCTTAGGCCTGTAATTCAAGGTTCAGTGTAGAACTGTTTTTCATTTAAGCTATTATGCTAAAGATAAAAAGAAACAAATTTTCTCAGATCCAATTTTTTCGCCATTATTTTGAAAATTTCAGCGAAATCGTTAAAACCGTTTTCAAAAAATTAATATACGTATATGCAAATATTGCTCGTTTTATAGTATATTTGAATGGCTCAGGGATTTAAAACGCATGCCATGTAATTAACTTTTTAATCAGTCATTCTGCATGATTGTCTTCTATAGATATATGGCACTAATTACACGCCCTAATCGGTCTGTGTGTTCATCTGTAACTGCGGCTCCATGAAACGTTCTAGTTAATTAGTGGCTTAACCAATACCGATGTGATAGTTAAATCACAATTCGAAAATAAACTTTTACTAAATCGCAATGTTCATATTGATTATATAATATAAGCACTTGTACTGTTTCACAAAAATTTAAATTTTATTTATTACACAATCACCTTATGTACTCGCATTTTAGTTATTAAAGTCTTTGTGTATGTTTATTAGTTAAGTTTTACAATAGTATAATGAAAAATGTTAATGTGAAAGCCCTGATGATGCTTTAATAGGCGAAACCGGTTGGCTGTCAGTTTAAAAGTGATTGTGTAATAAATAAAATTTAAATTTTTGTGAAACAGTACAAGTGCTTATATTATATAATCAATATGATGCAGTTTCACCAAGTGCCGACGATGGAAAGTATAAATTATACGCAATGTTCATTGTTCTTTTAATACTCTGCATAATACAGATACTTCAATTTGAAATAACTGTTTCTTATTATCAAAAATGCATTTCGTACTTTATGTAAATTCATAACTTACTTTAAAAATATTTTGATAAAAAAGTCTTACAATGTGTTTAGCTTGACTAGATCGTCGGATTCCGAGTTCGATTCCCAGGCAATCTATTCTCTATTAATATTATAAATGCGAGAGTTTGGATGGATGGATTAATGTTTGTTACGAATTCACGTAAAAACTACTGAACGAATTAGAATAAAATATGATACGCAGGTAGATGATGACCTGGAATAGCACTTAGGCCACTTTTTAATTGGGGAAAAACTAGGTGATCCCGCGGGATTCACCAAAAACTTTTGTAATCCAACGAACTGCAGCTGCGGCTAGTACTTATCTATATCTAATACCGTTAAACGAGCAATTCTTGTATATACATAGGTATATATAATTGGAATCTCGGAATCGGCTCCAACGATTTTCATGAAAGTCACAAAATAGGGGTTTTTCGGGTCAAGGAATCGATTTATCAAGGTTCCAGGTTCAAGAAAAGCACGATTCCCAAGATATGGGTATGTGAAAAACCGAGCAAAGCTCGGTGAACCAGGTACAGAAAAAAAATTATATATTCTATAGGAATCGATTTATCAAGTTTCAAGGTCCAAGAAAAGATCGGTTTCAAAAATATGTAAAAAATCGAGCAAAGCTTGGTCAACCAGATATTAAATATTGTAAAAGCAAAATATTGGATGTTTGGATTGATGGATGTTTATTGATGGATGGATATTACCTCAATCACGCGAAAAAAGTTAAATCGATTTAGATGAAATTTAGCACAGGTAGATGATAACCATACTATAATAAAAAAATAAGCAAATTATTTGCTTGTGTCATGGGTGTTAGCCAACGATACCTATACATAGAAATACATTTATAAATACTAGAATATATTTATATACATAGGCTTCTTTTTTTTCAGAAAAATTAGTTGTTTCCGTGGGATTAACCAAAAATTTTATTAAAAACTTTTTTTAAATTAGAAAAGTTTTTATATAAAGAAAAGTCTTAGTAGCAGCCCGGTGTTTGACGATGATGCGATATCATTCTTGTGCTAAATATTTTACACTTTTCGTCATCAACAGTTAGTAAAATTCTATTATATATTTATTAACACACGAGGCGAAAACTTTGTACCCTTTTTCGATAATTACGCGAACGGATTATGAAATTAGGGGTATGAATTTTTACACAGTTAAAGTTTACATTGCGGAAGAATGCAGAAATCTAATATTTTTTAATATAAGGTTTTTACACTCTTATACATATTCATTAAATTACATAAAAAATATTAAAACTACATTAATTTAACTGAACGATATATAATATAGATGACAAAAATATTTGGCGTAAACACGGAATTTCATATTATACTAGCTGTTGCCCACGACTTCGTCCGCGCGGACTTCGTTTACTCCGCGTAGCAGCACCTCCCCGTATGTGATAGCGTGATAATATGTAGCCTATATGTTGACCCGACCTATTAGTAATATTCATGCAAAATTTAAAGTAAATCCATGCAGTACTTTTTGAGTTTACCCCGGACATACTTACAGACAAACAGACAAACAGACAAACAGACAAACTGATAAACAGATAAACAGACAAACAGACAAACAGACAAACTGACAAACAGACAAACAGGACAAAAATTCTAAAAACTATATTTTTGGCTTCGATATCGATTGTAGATCACGCCCCACGCATTCTTTTAAAAAAATATTCAATGTAGAGTTTTGACTTTCCTACGATTTTAATACGTATAGATTCTTCTGTGGGCTTATATAATGACTACTTACTATTGACATTCACGTTTTGGTATATTTTTGACGACATGATTTTAATGATTGATTGAACGTTTGGCGTAATAACTATTATTGAGATTCACATTTTGATACATTTTTGATGACACAATTTTAATGATTGATTGTGGTATATTAGTTTTTTTTTATATCATCTATATACATATAATAAAATCGTAGGAAAGTCGATGTATGTTCGGGGTAAGCTCAAAAAGTACTGCATGGATTTACTTCAAATTTTGCATGAATATTATTAACAGGTCGGGTCAGCATATAGGCTACATAATATCACGCTATCCCCTACGGGGAAGGAGCCGTGCGAAGTAAACGAAGTTCGCGCGAACGAAGTCGCGGGCAACAGCTAGTTGATAATAACTTGTATTATTTTATCTAAAACTAGCTGATCTGGCAAACGTTATTCTGCCTTTTTAACTACTCTTATTTTTTTTATATTTTCTCACCTTTCAAACCTGGACTTCAACAATTAATTCAAAACCAAAATTAGCCAAATCGGTTCAGCCGATCTCGAGTTTTAGCGAGACTAAAGAACAGCAATTGATTTTTATATATATAGGTTTACTTTATATAAGTCGTTATATTAATTACATACTGTGCAGCACAGACATGTTTTATTGTAAATATTAATGTAAATAGATAGTAAGGCAGGATAGAATGTAAGTTTCGTTTAGTTCGTGTTTAGTTCATAAGTTTTCTATAATAAATAATGTTCCTTTTCTTCTTTTATTCGCCCTAAGACCTACATACAGCTTTGTTGTATAGAAATAATAAAGCTTTATGTAGCTATGATCGTTGCCTATTAGGCATATTACGAATAAAGCGAGTTCCACGCAGTTGACGACATTACGAGTCGACTCTTGCGAGATAATATTTATATGCGGGAACTCGCAATTACGAAAATCCGAAAAGTGCAAAATTCTTTGTTAAAACAAATGTTTTACGATTGTAAATAGTATGTATAATGTAAGTATAAGCCTTAGGCATATGTTTAGACACTTTTCGGTAATATAAAGATAGATAACAGGATAGTATGACCTGAAAAGGCGTACAACTCTGTAATTGTAAGAGTTTCCGAGGTCCTGTAAGAACGAATAATGTATATAACACTCTTGTTTGTTATTGTATAAGTTTATTTGTGTTAGATCCTTGTATATAAATAAGAAATAACACATTGTAATTAGTTATCGGTAGGTCTTAGGGCATTACGTACTTTGTTTTGCATATATTTGTAAAAAGGTAGTACCGTTGCACTCGCTAGAGGGCCACACTAGGTAATTAGAGGTAGGAGAAGCTACCTAAGATAAAATTATTAAGATTAGATTATGAAAAGTAGGATTTTAACAAATCCCAGACATTGTGGCGCCACACCCGGCGCCATTTGTCTTTGTAGATTTCCGCCGCCCGTCTGGCCGCGCGCTATAAATATCGGAGAGCGCGGCCATACAATCAGTTCCGTTCCGATCAAGTTACAGTTTCGTTACGACTCAATAAGTTTCCCAGACAAGTTCCTGGGCTTTAGTATATATCTATAGGGTACCGGCTTTAGAGTAGGGCAGTGTTAGGGCAAGTACTGGCTCTCCCATAGAATAGCTGAATATTTGCAACGGTGCTAGCTTTATTGCTATTTATTTCGTTACAATAAAGCACCTTTGCAACGAACAGTTGTGGTCTCGATTATTTCTCCGGCACATCCGACTCAACCAAAAAGCACTACGGCTGGTGGGACGTCGAAGAAGAAGAACCAGATTTACAGTCCGCTGGCTCCCCCGGCTGTAGTGCACACATACTCTTTGCAATAGCCATTAGACCTCGCCACAAGATAGCAACGCACCATTAACACCTTTGGTGTCTATAGGCGCAACCATCGCCTCTTTCCATCAGGAGACCTACCTGCTTGTTTGCTATCTTATGATATAAAAAAATATCTATAGGCGATGGTTATCTGTTGTCAACTCAAAAAGTAATGTATGGATTTACTTCAAATTTTGCATGAATATTACTAACAGCTCGGGTCAAAATATAGGCTACATATTGTGACGCTATCACCTACGGGGAGGAGCTGTGCGGAGTAAAAGTCCGTGCGGACGAAGTCGCAGGCCACAGCTAGTATTTAATATATTAATATTAATATCACCTACGTACGTATGTAGATAAGAAAGTTACGCATTGCCCCGATTTTCGAAAATCGAGTTTTTACCAGATTTCCACGTATAGAGGTCCTGGGAACCTTTCATTGCAGACTATTTTCACGATGACGTCAGTATGTCTGTATGTATGAATGTTGTGTGTGTGTATGTATGTAAACATCCCATAACTTTTGAACGGCTTGACCGATCGAAACGCTATTAAGGATGGCATTGGATTGGATTCCGCTCAACTTTTTGAAAATTTTAACTAATTCGGTCTAGATTTTAAGAAATCCAAACTTATAAATGCGAAAGTAACTGTCTGTCTGCCCCTTTTTCACGTTCTCTTTTTAAACTGATAACCTCCGTTTTTTCGTACGTTTAAAGTGATAAAGGTGCCATTACCGTTAATTATGTTATGGCCAACTAATTTAAATGGTGTACTTTTAAACGAGACATCATAAAAGTTAACACAACCGCACCCTTCATGAATCTGGCGTCGTTGTGCTTATTTTCCTGGCCGTCGTTGCCATGCTAATTAGCTTTTTGGCACTAAAATACCAAATTATATGTGAAACAATGTAAAACAAGCAAACCTTTACGACCCAATTAGTTAGTTCGTGCGAACTCAATAAGCACTTAATTACCATTGTAAGCTTTTACTATAATAAGCCTTTTATTTTACACAGTTCTATCTACGATTGATAATAACTAATTATTGCCAGAGGAGAAATATCTTCATTTCAAAGTTCTAAAACTAATAAACTAATTTAAAAAAAAACTATAGAAGCATATGTTTTATTTTATGCGAACGTCATTTGTTTGATTACGTTTATTGTATCTATAGGTATACGACACGGATTAAATAGATACGTCTTTCAAAACAATTTCTTAGTTTGTCAGCGTAGCTTGCCTTTACACACAAAAGTACAGAGTTACAATACTTGCCGATGAAATAAAATCATTTCAAGGGTAATGTTGTCATCTCATTCGGTACGATAAAACAGTACAACGTGGTTTATTTATATTTTTTCAGAATCTATATGTATAATAAAAGCGTAGGAAAGTCAAAACTGTACATTGAATATTTTTTTTAAAGAATTCTTGGGGCGTGATCTTCAATCGATATCGAAGCCAAAAATATAGTTTTTAGAATTTTTGTCTGTTTGTCATTTTGTCCGTGTGTCCGTGTGTCCGTGTGTCCGTTTGTACGTTTGTCCGTTTGTCCGTTCGTCCGTTTGTCCGTTCGTCCGTTTGTCCGTTTGTCCGTTTGTCCGTTTGTCCGTTTGTCCGTTTGTCCGTTTGTCCGTTTGTCCGTTTGTCCGTTTGTCCGTTTGTCCGTTTGTCCGTTTGTCCGTTTGTCCGTTTGTCCGTTTGTCCGTTTGTCCGTTTGTCCGTTTGTCCGTTTGTCCGTTTGTCCGTTTGTCCGTTTGTCCGTTTGTCCGTTTGTCCGTTTGTCCGTTTGTCCGTTTGTCCGTTTGTCCGTTTGTCCGTTTGTCCGTTTGTCCGTTTGTCCGTTTGTCCGTTTGTCCGTTTGTCCGTTTGTCCGTTTGTCCGTTTGTCCGTTTGTCCGTTTGTCCGTTTGTCCGTTTGTCCGTTTGTCCGTTTGTCCGTTTGTCCGTTTGTCCGTTTGTCCGTTTGTCCGTTTGTCCGTTTGTCCGTTTGTCCGTTAGTCCGTTTGTCCGTTTGTCCGTTTGTCCGTTTGTCCGTTTGTCCGTTTGTCCGTTTGTCCGTTTGTCCGTTTGTCCGTTTGTCCGTTTGTCCGTTTGTCCGTTTGTCCGTTTGTCCGTTTGTCCGTTTGTCCGTTTGTCTGTTTGTCTGTATGTATGTCCGGGGTAAACTCAAAAAGTACTGCATGGATTTACCTCAAATTTTGCATGAATATTACTAACAGGTCGGGTCAACATATAGGCTAAATATTATCAAGCTATCACCTAGCGGCCAGGTGCTGTGCGGAGTAAACGAAGTCCGCGCGGACGAAGTCGCTGGCAACAGCTAGTATAATATAACCTACAAATGTATGACATTTTTCACAGTAATAGGATATCTACTAGATGGAAATTTTTTGCAACGTCTTGCCACAGTTTGGTATTCGGGTAAGACTGCAAAACTTTTCCATCGCCAACTTACTTTTCCTTCTTTTTTGTATGATAAGTAAGCAAAAACATCTTCTGTGTTGGTCCCTTTCGTCGGTCGGTCGGTCCCTTTGAAAAATAGACAATTTTGTCATTCTGTCAGGCAATTCGTAAAAGGCGTACGATTGGCTAAACGTGTCACAACCATCGTCGCTACTAGGTGATACAGTTCTGCAACGGCTCAGGCGGATATTAGTATCACTTTTGTATTTTTGTACATTTTTAATGAATATGCTCAAAAACGATTTTAAACAACCCAAATTATAACAAAAGTAAGTATTGATTTTGGATCATACGGCCAAAGTCACGAATAACAACTAATAGATATACTGAAAGTAATATAATTCTATTCCTAGCTAAAATTAATGAGGTAATAATTTAATATTAGTAACTAGAAGTAACGTTAATTCAACCCTCAATAGAAAATGGAAAACGGAATGGAATTGACCTTTTAGTATAAATTCAAATGAAGTTACATTTAAACATTACGAGTAAATCATAAATCCGTTTAATGCTCCATACGAAACATTCAATTTCCGTTATTTGGTTGTTCGTGTTCACTATTGAATCCTGATTATGACTTATTGTCTGTAATGGGGATACAGATATTAAGTATTTCGAATTTCAATAGTTGTATTGTTTTCAATGGAGTTTGGGTTGTATTGGGATTATAAATGACAATGTTAAAGGACTTTATGGGTATAAACTGGCAATCCAATTCATTTCAAAATATTTTTATTTCCAATAAATTACAACGTGTAAAGATAATAGCTTAACATAAAATGTAAAGCAAATATATTACCAGACAGAATTGCGTTCCTTCCTTCACATTTCGACGCGTCCTAAGAACAAAATCGTATCTACATGTATCTTCGCGCCCGTATCCCCGAAGGGGTAGGCAGAGGTACAACAATGGCACCCACGATTAGCCGTAGATACTTGGTCCCACAAATGTGATAGGTGGCAAGCCTATCGCCAACCGGGCACGTTCCAATCCCGGGAAACTTTTTGTTTATCAGAAAACTGAAAAACACTTTTTTTTTTAAGTGCCCGACCCGGAAATCGAACCCGGGACCTCATGTGGTCGACGCCAACGCTGGACCACTCGACCACAGAAGCGATATCGTATCTACAAAACCACCAAATTACAATATGTTCATTTGTGGGAGTACATTATAGATAAGATGATGTTCACTTGAGTATTTAAAAACAAAAGACCAATAAATATAAAAAATATATTGTCTTGTAGCTTTATGCGTGTTTAATGCGAATTTTATTATAAAACCAATTTCGTCTGATCTCTCCATACGATTTTGTTCTTGGGACGCGTTGATTTGTTCGACCGCCTCGTTGGTCGAGTTGTTTAGCGACCTTAACTACGCAATCAATTGGGCTCAGTTTCGATTTTCGAGAGGGATAAGACTTTTGTGTGATAATTGATAAGCATAAATGTTTGTATTTGTGGGCTTGTGTACTTATAAAATATATATCAGTATTTATGTGTGTGTGTATTTCTATGTATTAGTTTAGTGAACTTAATACCCATAACAAAAATACTTATTTTATTTTCTTTGGGGTTAGATCAATTCGTATTTTGTTTAGTAAGTATTCATTACTATTGCCATCTCCTTCATATAAACACGTCAGTTTTGTAATTTAATGCCACCCATAGATGTCTGAATTAAATTTGGCGTAAAGGGATAGGAATATAATAATTTGTATTTTAGAATACAAAAAGAAGTTGTCATCAAAGATTAATACATGTTGGCATTACCAATTCGATGGTAGATATATATGACTTTCACTAGTCAATAAAAATACTTAGTAAAATTATAAATAACTGCTTTCACTAAAAGTGAAAAAATCCAAACAGACTAAATAGAATATAACAACCATTTAGTTTGATTTTTTCTTTTTTATATGAGACTTTGTTGATTGATTTTATGTGCAGTGACATTGCTCGCGACCCGAAATCATTTTTTCAACTGGCGTAACACTAGATTTTAGATAATGAACTACAATTTCATTGCATGAGGCGGCGTAGTACTCTATAGTACGGCACGCCTCATGCAATGAAATTGTGTGTACCATCTATATGGTAAGGGAATGAATTACAACGGAATGGCCGCACGTATTCCACGCATACGGCATGCGCTAAAATTATGATTAAAAAAACGTGTGTGTTAACAGATGAACATTTTATTGTGTGTATCAGTTATGAATTTTCGGCACGCTGTGTATAAATTTCAATATATTTAATACTAGCTGTTGCCCACAACTTCGTCCGCGTGGACTTCGTTTGCTCCGCACAGCACCTCTCCCGTTGGATATAGCATGAAAATATGTAGCCTATATGTTGACTCGACTTGTTAGTAATATTCATGCAAAATTTGGAGTAAATCCAGGCAGTACTTTTTGAGTTTGCTCCGGAATATAAACAGATAAAAATTCTAAAAACTATATTTTTGGCTTCGGTATCAATTGTAGATCACGCCCCAAGAATTCTTTTAAAAAATATTCAATGTACAGTTTTGACTTTCCTACGATTTTATTATATGTAATATAGGTATGTAATATAATATAAATTAAAAAGTACAAATTTAAATATTACTCATCATTAAGGATGGCTCTTCTATTGGCAAAGATACAACTATTACAGAAATTGAACAGAGAATGACATAGAATTACGCGTTATACGAGGTGATTCAAAAAGTTCTTAGAAATGAATATGTGCACAATTTCTTTAGTGTTCTTTTGACAATTATTTGAAATAGTGTCAATCTTGTAATATTTATGCAGACTTACTCAATAAGTAACAACAATTTGTACAAACAATGTACAACAACAACTTTTCATTATGTCAACAAAAAAAAAATAATTAATTTGTACGTTAAGTCGTGAATAGTACTAGGATATGGAGAAAAATGAGTTGCGTGTTGTGATAAAGTAATTTTGCCTGAAAAAAATTACTACAAAGGATAATTTTATGGACATTGAGCAGACGTTAGGAGATGGCGCTTTACCCTATTCTACAGTTGCTCACTGGATTACTGAATTTAAAAGAATCCGTTACAGAAGAAAATATGGAAAAGTTGAGATTTTAGTTTTGCAAGACAAAAGAAGGACCATAAAACATTTAGCAAAGACGTTAAAGATCTCTTTTGGTAGCATTCAATTCACTTTATTGGTTTCATTGAATTTTAAACAAGTATCGGCAAGATGGGTACCACGAATGTTAACAGGTGGAATCAAAGAATGACTTTTGGAAATTTCGACACGCAATCTTGCTTTGCTACAGCGTGATCCTGATAAATTTTGTTGCCGTATTGTCACTATGGACAAATCTAGGTCCACCATTTTGTCCCCGAATCTAAAAAACGAAGCATTTCTTGGAAACGACTATCATCTTCGCCCATGAAGGAATTTTGTGTTACCCTTTCCGCTGGCAAAGTTATGGCCTCAGTATTTTAGGACATTCAAAGAGTAATTTTATTGATTAATTGCAAAAAGGGCACCCTATTATGTAAGATTGATTCCTAAAGGACGTGAAACAATTCACCCTTTAAGAATCATTCGACACCCCCCCGTTGGTCGAGTGGTTAGCGACCCTGACTATGCAATCGACGGGGCTCGGGTTCATTCCCCGACGGAAACAAGCATTTGCGCGATGAGCATGAATGTTTGTATTTCTGCGTTTGAGTGTTTATTAGATTTATTTCAGCATTTATATATGTACTTCTATGTATTAATATCGTTGACTAACACCTATAACACAAGCAAATAATTTGCTCACTTTTGGGGTTAGATTATATTATAGACACTGTGATTTGTCCGTGCGTATCACTACATAGTATAAAACAAAGTAGCTTTCTCTGTCTGTCCCTATGTCCCTATGTATGCTTAAATCTTTAAAACTACGCAACGGATTTTGATGCGTTTTTTTAATAGATAGATTGATTCTTGAGGAAGGTTTTAGTATATAAACCTTTCTGATATTCTTACGGGAACAAAAGCTACGCGGGTGAAACCGCGGGCAGGTCGCTAGTTTATTTATAATTCGAAAAAAATCAAAGAAAATTATCGTGGAAAATTGTAATCAAGTGTGTTATTTCATCACGATATAGACGTATGTAACACTGCGCTGCGTCGTGCAATTGCGCTAACTCAATTCACTTAGCGGGTGTGTCAACTCACTTAATCAAAATGTGTTAGCGCACGGCGCAGCATAGTTATACCACAGACTACTTAGAGATTATACGCAGTAAACTCTCATTCATGTGCACAATTATCATGAGTCATGACTCTCGTGTGTCATGACTCACTCGTTGAGTTACCAGACCAACGCAATTCATGCGCTGTGCGCTGTTTGTTTTAAGACTCTGTAGCGTGGCGCATGGCGCACGTTTCGTTCGCTGCTCACTTCCCGCACCCGAGGGCCGCGTCATATTTATTGCGCCATGGCGCAATTTTGAGTTAGCGCAAAGAGCCGGCGCAGTACACTGCGCTTGAGTTACGGAGTTAACGCAAGGAATTTCGCTGAGTTACCCATGTCTATCACGATAACGTTCATGCACTGGCTTCGAAATCCTTAGTACATTCTTGGAACTAAATTAGACAATGATGACGCAGTTACTGCAACCATAATGGAGTATTTTGGGAGTCGTGAAAATATTTTCTTTTGGAACGAATAATAAAAGTTAGAGAAGCGTTGTACCTACTAAATGTATTGAATTAGAAAGATTATGTAGAGAAATAAAACATTTTTGTTTTATATTTCTATTTTCTTTATACCGATTCCAAGAATTTCTTGATTCACCCTCGTAGATTTTACCATTTCGAGATGAGCTTTTTATATTATAAGATAGCAAACAAGTAAAAGGCACTCTTGATGAAAGGATCGATGGAAGGATGAAAACAATCATCGTTCATAGACAATAGAGATGATAATGGTGCTTTGCTATCCTTGTTGCGGGATAATAACACATAAGTTTACCGACTACCTTATCTTCCAAATCAGAACACGATAGTGATAAGGACAACGCTATTTTAGCAGGAATAGGCAAAGCGGTGGTATAAGAACCCGGACGAGAAGTTGCAGAAATCAGACATATAATAATCAATATAATATTAACATGTTTGGAAAGTCGTTCGCCTTTTACGAACTGTTTGGCAGAGTGGCAGATGGTTTATTTTTCAAAGGGGATGGTCCGCTTCCTAGGAGAAAAACTAGGAGAAAAAATTCAGAGAATCTCATTTTCTCGTACACCTCTAACTTATACACACGAATACGATTGTCTAACTTTCATTTGTTTTTACAAAGTGCCTAAAGAAAACAGCTAGACTATTCGGCACGAATTTCGTAAACCAATAGACAAAAGTCTAATATATATATATATATATATATATATATATATATATATATATATATATATATATATATATATATATATATATATATATATATATATATATATATATATATATATATATATATATATATATATATATATACATATATATATATATATATATATATATATATATATATATATATTTATATATTAAAAAACATGTAATCAAATTAACTTAGTCACAGTTCTTATAATAAGCCTCATATACCTTTGGAAGTAACACCTTTGACGGTTTAATTGTATTGTAATAAAGTTGTACCTATTTAAGTAGAATTAATACCTTAACACCGTCGTGACGAAGGTGGGAGATGGTCCGAAGGTCAATACATGAAATATCCTTTAATTCTTCGTACAACATAGAATAAACAAAAGAGACTTTTTCTTTTCATTAATTTATACACTTATGATTCGTCAAATTTTATGGGAAAAGGTTTGTGAAAGAAAATATGTTTAAATAGTAAATTCGTTTCCTATAATTTTATTATTATATTATTATTACTATTATATTTGACCGCCCCGTTGATCGAGTTGTTAGCAACCCTGACTACGCAAACGACAGGGCTCGGGTTTGATCCCCGACGAGGACAAACATTTGTGTGATGAGCAAAAATGTTTGTATTTCCGGGTTTGGGCGTTTATTTTTATTTCATTTATTTTTTATATCATAAGATAGCAAACAAGCAGATGGGTCTCCTGATGAAAAGAGTCAACCATCGCCTATAGACACCAAAGGTGTTAATGATGCGTTGCTATCTTGTGATGAGGTCTAATATCACATGCATAAGTTTACCGGCTACATTATCCTCCAAATGCGAACACGACGGTGACAAATACTACGGTGACGCTATTGTGGCAGGAATAGGTAAGGCGGTGGTACCAGACCCGGGCGAGACAATGCAGAATTCTACCACCTAGTAGCCACGATAGTAGTGACTCTTAAAAAGCCGTAAAAGGCGACCGATTGGTTATACGTGTCACTACCATCGTGACTACTAGGTGTTAAGAGTTCCACAACGTTAAGCCCAGATATTTGGTACAACCGTCTTACCTAATCCTGCCGCAATAGCATCAATGCTTGTCATTATCGTGTTCCGGTTTGGAGGGTAAGGTAGCCCGTAAACTTATGCACGTGGCACTAGATCTTGCCACAAGATAGCAATTAATCATTATTATTTTTGGTGTCTATAGGCGATGGTTATTCTTTCCGTCAGAAGAGCTATCAGCTTGTTTGCTTTTTTGCTTGTTTGTTTTTTTTTTGCTTATTTTGACATAACAAAAGAAAACCCCTTCTGGGCTTATATACAAATATGCAGCAGCTTTGATAGATTTCTTTACACTGCAGTGACACTTTACGATGGTTTACACGGATATGTTTATTTGCCGTAAGCACCCTGCATATGCTTTGTAGTTCTTTAGCGATAGAGTATCAGCAGCATAACTTAATTTCCTTTCTTTTCTATAAAATTCTGTACATTTTTAAAAAAGTTTATTTACGCCCGTATCCCCGAAGAGCTAGACATATGTATATACAAGCGCACCCACGATTAGCCGAAGTTTCCCTCAAATGTGATACGTGGCAAGCCTATTAATTTGTTTTAAAAGTACATAAATATGAAAACAACAGAGAAAAATTATTGAGTGTAATCACTACATAGTATAAAACAAAGTAGCTTTCTCTGTCTGTCCCTATCTCACTATGTCACTATATATGCTTAAATCTTTAAAACTACACCATGGATTATTATGACCTTTTTTTAATAGATATAGTGATTAAAGATGAAGGTTTATATGAATAATAACATTCAATATACAGTAGAGAAATACTGTAATTTTTGAGTTTACTGATGTCATGTCGTCAATAATTTTTTTTTTTTTCCGCTTACATTGCAAACGCAGGCTGAACCCTACGAGATTTATCAAAATAATGTACTAAGTATTTGTACATCTTGAAAATGTCTACAGAAAACTTCACGATGGTGTGTGTCTATCTCTTATGGATAACCCTCAATAGCATTTTTTGTCATTTACTTTTTACGAGAAATAATGGTTTATTTTCGAAGAAATGTTAAGCTATATAGCACTAATCCTTGTCAAATTAAATAACTTAAATATATTGTTGATTTAATATAGATCTATATGGCCGTTTACAGCATGTAATTTAAATGAATATTTTCGAAAATATTACAGATTTATAATGTAGGGGCATAGCGAGTGCGGGGTACGGCGCGCACGGTACTTTCTGAAACCGCTGGGAAACGTGTTAATTTTCGGATAAATAAATATAGGACTTCAGCTGAAAACAGAAATTTATTACATTCTTTTTTTAACTAAATATCACCATATAAAAATCATTTGGAAGATTGGAAATAGTGTTAACAAATTATTTGTTTTAGAGATTTTTTTAACCTGTTGTCGGAATTTTATATGATCAAGTAAAGTACATTCTATCATGCAATAAATTAGCACATTCCTTAGGTAATATCTTCAGGTATATCGTGTAATTTTTGTGAAATTGTTATTAAACAATCAATGTAGAAAGCGTGATTTACGTGATTTACCAAACCGGTTTTTTCCCGTTTGTCCCGATGCCTCGCCTTAATAAATCGCAGGGTCAAACCTTCAACGTTGCAGGCTTAGATTTGAGCGTTGACTGTTTTTCACATGGCCAACTATATGTCGCTCTTCCAAGAGTAAAGAAAACATGTTTGTATTGTGTAATGACAAGAAAGCTATGAACGTTGTATATACATTCTGTAATATATTAATTGTAAAAATAAAAGAAATACGTAAAAATGTAATATCTAAAGATTGAGTACCCATATGAATTTAGATATTCCAAAGACAGCAGAAAATCTTCATGGTACAAGGAAAGAGGAATTGTTTACTTCAAATTTAATGCGTGCGGGCCACCGGACAGTACCTAATGAATAAATCAAAACTACTGGATCGATTTTAATCATTTTTTTTTCACTGAGTGACATAGGCTATATATTTTATACCCATGCGAAGCCGGGGCGGGCCGCTAGTAAATTTATAAAAAAAGTATTTTTCCACTTTTTATTGTTATCGAATGATATCTCTTGTGTTTCACTTAAACCACCTTGAAATAAAGTAAATAATTATATTTACGGGATAATCCCCGAAGTACTTGGCGGCGGTAAAACCAGTGCAACCACGATTAGCCGAATATGTCCCACAATGTCATAGGTGGCAAGCCTATCGCCAACCGGGCACTTGTTCAATCCCGGGCAACGCTGCTTTTATCAGAAAACTGAAAAAACTCATTTTGAATTGCCCGACCCGGGAATCGAAGGTGGGACCTCATATGACCGAAGATAATCGAAGGCCGGACATCGGACGACTAGACCACAGAGGCGATACCTTCAAATAATATTAATTAAATTTGTCTGTTAGAGTATATTTTTCACAAAAAAAATTATACTTTTGATCTAATGCGAGGTTGCTTTGATAACAAGCTTTTTATTTTGAACTAGCTATTACTCGAGACTTCGTTCGCGTGATCCAAAATCATTATTTTCTTTTGCTCATTAGAGTAAAAAGTAATCTGTCCTATAAACTTCTCTATCTTTCAGTGAAAGTTTCATCAAAATCAGTCTAACCTTTCCAGAGATTACCTCAGAATGACAGACACACAAACAAAAATTTTTAAAAATGGTTGTTTAGTTATTAGTGTTGTAAAAAAACAAATTGCACTTGAAAAAACCTACTCTTCTAAAAATGAAACAGACGGACAATTCAATTGTGTTTATATGTATAGTATTGTAGGTGACTTAGTACATTCCAGTATTAACAGATTTACAAAGCAATCGTTGCATAATTTAAAACTAATTAGCGAAGGAAAACGCTAGCCAATGCTTACGTTCAAAGAAAATGAACTTAACAAACATTCGCCGGAATAAAGTGACTTTGAGCGTTTATCTTCTGTATCCAATTAAATAGAAAGCTTTTGATACACATAAATGACAAAATAAACAATGGCCCTTATAAATTCTAACAATTTCATTCTGGTTATGCTCAGTTTTGTATTTATAAACGTAGCAAATATTATGAAACAATTTTATTTACTATGTCAAATAATTTATGTTTATGAGCACTTGATTCTTTTTTTAAAGTAAAAAGTAAAGGTCATTGCACATTATACCAGCACAACCATTGTATATCAGCAGCACAGAATTGCGTCACATTCAGGCTATTGTTAACTACCATACGCCGACTATGCGATACAAATTCATAAATCAAAGTTAATATATATTTTTTTATATCATAAGATAGCAAACAGGCAGATGGGTCTCCTGATGGAAAGAGTCAACCATCGCCTATAGATAATAAAGATGTTAATGATGCGTTGCTATCTTGTGTAAGATAACCTAATGGTTACGTTGGATCATCGATCAATATAACGAATGTGTGTAATAATAAAGATGAAGATTTGTTTTGATTGATTAGTCTATCAAGGTTCAGTAGTTCAATTTAAAGATGTAATTTTGCATACTATACCCTGTTTATTTAATACAGTTACGGGCTAGCTATACGTTATGATTCTTAGAAGACAACCAAATACAGGGGAAACCACGAAGGACAGCTGTGGGGCAACAATTATCGATAGTTCACTAACTACTCCCAACGGGTAAGTCAGCTAGTTATACTGTAGTTACGTCTTATAAAATTTGGGAATATTATTAGCATTTTTCCCCATGTTAATTCCGGGCTTTTTTGAAGAATAGAACAACTGCGGTTCTGCCAGGCAGGTCGTAAAAGGCGACCGATTGGCATTGCGAGTCACAACCATCGTGACCACTAGGTAGAATTCTGCATTGTCTGCCCGGAACTGATACCACTGCCTTACCTTTTCCTGCCACAATAGCGTCAGTGCTTGCCACTGTCGTGCTTCGGTTTGGAGAGTAAGGTAGCCAGTAAACTTATGCATGTGGCATTAGACCTCGCCACAAGGTAGCAACGCATCATAAGCATCTTTGTTATCTATAGGCGATGGTTGACTCTTTCCATCAGGAGATCCATCTGCTTGTTTGCTATCTTATGAAATAAAAAAAATAGCAAGAACTCATATATAATTGAAATACATATAGGTGAAGTTTAATTGCAAAAGGTATCAATTTCTACATCTAAAAAGTATAACAAGTAAGTTCCCTGTATTGGTCTGGGCTCTTTTGAAGAATAGGCTAACTGCCGTTCTTCCGGGCGGGTCATAAAAGGCGACCGATAGGCTATGCGAGTCACTATCATCGTTGCTACTAGGTGTTTTGTCTGTTCCTGCCGCAATAGCGTCAGTGCTTGTCACGGTCGTATTCTGGTTTAGAAGGTAAGGTAGCCGGTAAACTTATATAAGTATGTGACATTGAACCTTGCCACAAGATAGCAACGCACCATTAACGAATTAGGCGATAATTGACACTTTCCATCAGGAGACCCATTTGCTTGTTTGTTATGTTATGATATAAAAAAAAAAACAATTTTATAATAATGTAAAAAACTTACACTTTTTTCATTTCTAAGAATGTATAGAATTAATTTAATTAACTCTATACATTCTTAGAACTGAAAAAATAATCGGTAAAAGGAAAATAAAATAAACGGTTGAAACACATGTTGTTTTGGGCCTCTTTAGAAGAATTGACTATCTGCCATTCTGCCAGGCAGTTTGTAAAAGGCAGACTGCCATCGTAACTACTAGGCGGTAGAGTTCCGTAATTTCTAGCCCGGATGTTTGGTACCACTGCCTTACCTATTTCTACCAATAGCGTCGATGTTTGTCATTGTCTTGTTGCTGTTTGGAGGGTAAGATAGCCGATAAGCGTATGCGAGTGACATTGATTTCCAACCCCATGGATAACTTTTATGACTATAGTGATAGGCGATAGTTGAATGGAAGAGAGCCATCTACTTGTTTACTATCTAGTAAAATAAATAAAAGATAAAGTTAAGCTTGAGGTGATTGTGTCGCTCAAAAATGATTAGATATATTATTTAAAATTACGATTAGGAAACGAACCCATACTATGTGATCCTATTTTTTACAATTGTACATAATTTGCCCCCTTCTCGTTTAGTATTCACGCCATATGAATAGCAACACACACGTAACATCTTTTTGTCTATACGCTATGGTTATCTCTTTTCGTCAGGAAAGCCATCTACTTGTTTGCCATCTTATCATATATATATTTTTTATATATCATAAGATAGCAAACAAGCAGATGGGTCTCCTGATGCAAAGAGTCAACCATCGCCTATGGACACCAAAGATTGCGTGTGTTAATGGTGCGTTGCTATCTTGTGGCGAGGTCTAATGCCACATGCATAAGTTTACCGGCTACTTTACCCTCCAAACCGGAACACGACAGCGACAATCACTGACCCTATTGCGGCAGGAATAGGTAAGGCGGTGGTATCAGACCCGGGCGAGACAATGCAGAACTCTACCACCTAGTAGCCATGATGGTAGTGACTCGATAGCCAATCGGTAGCCTTTTACGACCTGCCTGACAGAACGGCAGTTGGCCTATTCTTAATATTAAACCTAGTGTTTTTTTAATTATACGTGATACAATTCTAAGAGATTACGCCGTCAGCTTTCACTTGGAGAAAGTATACTCAAAGGCCCCGTAAACTTACGTGTCTATTGATTTACACAATACTTATTTTATTATTTATTTTATTTTTTTATTATTTATTTAATTTTATTTTTCGGTTCAGATCAGAAGGCATTGGATTTGATCTCTGGAATTTCTCAAAGTGTTATTGAGATTTTTCTTATCCTGGGGTCACACTAATGGGAACGATCTTTGCGATTAATATGGCGTTAATTATGAACACGTTTGAGTGGCCACACTTGAACGGTCAACATCAATTCCCACTCTTGGCAATAAAGATGGCGCTAACGTTTTTAAAAATTCAAGCAAGATGAAAGTTGATGGTGCAAATCTGTATTTGATGAGTGTACATTTTTACGATACGAATATATTTTATCGTTAGTAAACGAAAAAAAATAACTTGAAACTTTTGACCTTTGATCCCACAAACAAGGTTGTACTTGTGGGAAGCATATAAGCTATTTGCAGAATGTTAAGCAACGCAATTACTTTTTCGTTACACGACTCGTAGCCATAGTACACATTTAAGGAAGCATAATAACGTACTCTGGTGCACTACGGCAAGTCGTAGTGAGGCCGCTTCATTCTTCAGTGCATCATTTGTCGCAATAATCTCTTTTATATACCGCCACTTGAGCTATCGCCTAACGTTAAACGGCAATGTGAATGCTGTTGTCAAATTATCGCGTTAAGTCGTGGCTACACCTATTTTGAATGTCTATCATCTCGATAGTAAACAGCATTTCCCGTAATTATGGCCCCAGCATTAAAAACACAAGTCTCATTAACAATTCAGAATGTGATAATTGTTAAATGGTCGGTAAAATACGGCGATGGGGATCACCAAACTTTTAGCCAACTGACTTGTGTGAATTTGTGTGGCAAAAATGTACACTGATAAACTTTAAACTTATTTTTTTTTAAATTAATTTATTTATTTATTTATTTATTTCATCACAAAAGCGGTACATCTTTTAGATTAAATTAATTAATATCTTGGTAAATTTATTTTGCCATTTTTGTGAGAAACATGGTGCCTGAAGTAGGTTCAATAAGTACCTGTGACACAAGTCACCAATGCCCTCACATAGTGGATACAAAATAAAAAATTGAAATTTAACAAAAAAACTTAAATTTGTATGTATAGAGTAAGACAAAGTAAACGTATAACTTAGATACTACTAGCAGTTTGTTGTATGAACGATTGTGTGTGATGTAAAGTGTAGTTTGTGGTGAGTGTGTAAACTGTAATAAGTATGTAATATGTAGTTGATTTAATTATAGAAGTGTCATGGCGGCTTATTTTATAATGTATAATAGTTTTTCTGTATCATCATAAGATAAAGTTTTGAGCCATTGAGCAGTTCTCTCCTTACATTGATATTTGCACAAAGGATATATTTTTAGTTCTTTATTTACTTTACTATAAATATATGGGCCTAGAAAACAAAGGAACTTTTGCGCTAGCCTAGTATGTAGCGGTAAAATATGGCAAATTATTGATTTTTTTCTTTTATTTAAAACTTGTGTTGGGTTGTATTCTAATTGTGAGTGTTGTTTAATTATAATTTTTAAAATAAATGTTTGTCTAATAGTAAGGATATCCTAGGACTTATGCGTTAACAGAATGCATAAATTTACCAGTTCAGCTAACCGGTTTAAACAAACTGGTCTAATTATCGAAACAAAAATAATAATACTTTTAAAAATATTGATGCTAGTGCAGCAAATGTTAATATATATTCACTGTGCTAGTATTACGGCAGGAAAATTTAAGGCACCTACGACAAATTGTTGCAGCACTCTGCCATCTAGTATATTTATTTGCTTAAATGTTAATGTAGGTAGTTAGATTAGTTTACACCGATCACGATTGGCATTTGTTTCTTTCTTAAATATGTTAAAATATGCACGACCGTGTTGTTGCGAGTGACAGATTAAAACAAACACAAAATGGCGCTGGGCCATTGAATGTTCCCACCTCGAAAAAATATATTTGAACGTTTTTGTTATGTTTATATGCATTGTCTCGTCCGGGTCTGGTACCACTGCCTTACCTATTCCTGTCGCAATAGCGTCAGTTTTAATCACTGTCGTGTTCCGGTTTGGAGGGTAAGGTAGCCGGTAAACTTATGCATGTGGCATAAGACCTGGCCACAAGATAGCAACGCACCATTAACACCTTTGCGTCTATAGGCGATGTTTGACTCTTTCCATCAGGAGACCCATCTGCTTGTTTGCTATCTTATACTATAACAAAAACCTATCAAGCCGTATTAATGAAAAATATACATTCACTAAATTAGGTGATGTAATAAGCTCTTTTCCTTCTTAGTTCGTCATCTAATGCAGTAGGTAGTGTTGTGATTTGTTAAAATATATTTACTGATTAATATAATTAGGGACAGTAACACGTAGTTAATTGGTTTAAATATGAAGTATTTTAAAAATATAATATGCAATTACGTATTAGAAAATAAGGATAATAAATATTTCATGACGATCGACTCAAAACATTATATTCATCTGAAAATAAGAATGATAACTGCTATAAATATAAGCAAATCGTAATATAAATTCTATGAACAATTTACGTGTTGGACGTATATACCTCGTACTTCAACCCAACGATTTTAGCGTGACTAAAATACGTATATCTAATAATAAACTGTTATGTGTAGGATCTTTTGTTGCTTTATAGGAGGTTCGAGTGTTAATGAAATCAATCAATAACTCAATGGTAAAATTGGAATAATCTACAAAGTGGACTTGATTCAATTTAATTGTATTTAATCTACTCTTATTACAATACTTAGTAATATTTAACTCACTGATTTTATTAAAAACTAGCTGTGCCCGCAACTTCGTCCGCTTGAAAACATTTCTAAAATAAAAGTCCCGGTGTTTTACCCGCATAGCACGCATTGCCGCGGGATTTCCGGGATTAAAACTATACTATGCCCTTTGTCTTTTCTCAAACTATCGTTGTACCAAATTTCATCCAAATCGGTTCGGTGATTGTGTGAGGCGTGAAGAAGAGACAGACAGACAGAGTTACTTTCGCATTTATAATATATGGAAGTATGGATTGTACAGTTTAAATTAAAAAAAAAAACAATTGGCTTGATATATTATACAGCGAGTAAGAGACGGTGTACCGAAAAATTAAGAAAATGTAACATTTTAACGTCCTAGTCATTATGGCAGTTCCTTTTTTTTTTAATGGGAAATGCAATATTTGAGTTTATTGATGTTTTCTTATTTTCGCGCCCCGCAAATAAATCTTAGGTACATTACTCCGACTCATCACGTCCGCAAAACTTTCGATCTAGCTGCTTATTTTGTGCGATACATGGCACACAATATATTACTTAATGTGTGAATTTACTTGTGTTACTCTATAAGAGTATTTTAATACTCTACAGTGGTATTTTAAAAAATAAACTATTTTTAGAATAAGCACTGTGTAATATGTATAAAATAAGCACTACATTTATGAAAATAAATCAAATTTTAAAATTTTAAGAAAAAATAAATAAACAATCAAAAAATGCCAAAACAAATTTCCAACGGTTTTCATTTCAGAATCATGGTTCAACACCATGGTTTCGATTTTCGGTAGACCGTCCCTTACACCCGGTATAAAATTTGAAACTGTTTGAAATATTACTTTACTAACCCTAAGTGCAGCAATGATACTCACGATGCAATGTCTTGAGCTTATAATATTATCATTGAGTAACTCGGCGTCGTATTGGAAATGAAATGAAACAAAACGAAACGATGTGAAATGAAAATATTTATTTATATGCATGTGGGTGTTATAAGATGTTAAAAATTAATTAAGTTACCAACATATTCTAACATGATATGGTATGCAAATATTAACAAATTATCATTATATAATATTATATTATTACATTTAAAACTTTGTATCTTTTTTTAGAATTACTACCGGATCGGAACGTGGCCACATACCGAGTAGATCCGGTGGAAGGAACACAGCTGGCTTGTCTTTTTTTGACTTTCCGCAACCTAGGTATGTAGTTAAGGAAGTTACTGATTGTGCTCCGATTTTTGAAAATCGAGTTTTCACCAGATCTCCACGTTTTGAGGTCCTAGGAACTTTTTCCGACTATTTTTACGATGACGTCAGTATGTCTGTACGTACGTATGTATGTATGTGTGTGTGTATGTGTTTATGTGTGTATCTACTCAACTTAGACTTTCTGAAAATTTGAACCAAGTTGGCCTGGGAGATTATGAGGAATTTTGAAAAAGCCCCAAAAAATTTTCAATCTATCGATTATTTAGCTAAAGCAATATTTTATATCTCAAAAATTGAGTTGAATTCCATTCGAAAGATCAAAATCGATCATTGTTTTAAAAATGTACAGCTTTTAAAAAATCAGTATACTGCCATTTTTCACAAATTCGATGTTTAAACTAAAAAAAATAAGATTATAGTTTTTACTACATTGACCTTAAACTATCTTAACTTAGCGGGAAGTTTCAGGGACGGACTGCAAGGTCAACCATTTACAGATTTTTTCTATTATATTTACTTACTAGCGAACCCGGCAAACGTTGTTCTGCCTTTCTAACTACTCTTATTTTTTTTCTATATTTTCTCAACTTTTAAACCTTCCCTGGACTTCAACAATTAATTCAAAACCAAAATTAGCCAAATCGGTTCAGCTGTTCTCGAGTTTTAGCGAGACTAACCAACATCAACTGATTAAATAACTATATATATATATATAAATATATATATATATATATATAAATATATATATATATATATATATATATATATATATATATATATATATATATATATATATATATATATATATATATATATATATATATATATATATATATATATATATATATATTTATATATATATATATAAAAATTGATAGATAAAACTTACCAAAGTTCCGAATAACAAAGACATATGAAACAACTATCCACCCATAGCGACAGCCCTATCAGGCTAGCATGGTGAAATCAGCAAAATTGCAAAAAAAAAATACATCAATTTGTAGCTAATTAGTTGCTAATTAGTTGCCAAAACGACGATTTTGTTGCTCGTGCCAATCCCTAGAAATCGTGAATTATGCTATCGTGATATCAAGGTAGCAAGGTAACTTAATGAATTATATTCTTTTCCGTTCATCTTTATAGAAGATTTAGTTACTATTTTGTTGCTATATCTTAGATATCGCAAAAATTTTTTTAATAATTGTTTTTTTTATTTTTTCTGTTCTTGCTATCTTGAAACTGGTTTTTCCTGGCATTAAAGAGTCTTTGAATTTTGTTGCTCATCAGGAGGCTACTCAAATACACTCAAACGACTAGCAACAAAATAGTTGAAACCGGTCAGCCGATTTTTGAATTTTTTTTTCATCTTCCTCATTCTTGCTATCTTGAAACTGATTTTTGTCGGCATAGAAAGTGTATTACATTAGTTGCTCATCAGGAAAATACTCAAATACACTCCAAGTATCAGCAACAAAATAGTTGAAACCGGTCGGCCGATTTTTGAATTTTTTTTTCATCTTCCTCATTCTTGCTATCTTGAAAGTGGGTTTTCCTGGTAATAAAGAGTCTTTGAAATTTGTTGCTCATCAGGAGGCTACTCAAATACACTCAAACAACTAGCAACAAAATAGTTGAAACCGGTCAGCCGATTTTTGAATTTTTTTTCCATCCTCCTCATTCTTGCTATCTTGAAACTGATTTCTTTCGGCATAGAAAGTGTATTAAATTTGTTGCTCATCAGGAGACTACTTAAATACACTCTAAGAACCAGCAACAAAATAGTTGAAACCGGTCGGCCGATTTTTGAATTTTTTTTTTCATCTTCCTCATTCTTGCTATCTTGAAAGTGGGTTTTCCTGGTAATAAAGAGTCTTTGAAATTTGTTGCTCATCAGGAGGCTACTCAAATACACTCAAACAACTAGCAACAAAATAGTTGAAACCGGTCAGCCGATTTTTGAATATTTTTTTTGCATCTTCCTCATTCTTGCTATCTTGAAACTGAATTCTTTCGGCATAGAAAGTGTATTAAATTTGTTGCTCATCAGGAGACTACTTAAATACACTCTAAGAACCAGCAACAAAATAGTTGAAACCGGTCGGCCGATTTTTGAATTTTTTTTCATCTTCCTCATTCTTGCTATCTTGAAAGTGGGTTTTCCTGGTAATAAAGAGTCTTTGAAATTTGTTGCTCATCAGGAGGCTACTTAAATACACTCAAACAACTAGCAACAAAATAGTTGAAACCGGTCAGCCGATTTTTGAATTTTTTTTCCATCCTCCTAATTCTTGCTATCTTGAAACTGATTTCTTTCGGCATAGAAAGTGTATTAAATTTGTTGCTCATCAGGAGACTACTTAAATACACTCTAAGAACCAGCAACAAAATAGTTGAAACCGGTCCGCCGATTTTTGAATTTTTTTTTCATCTTCCTCATTCTTGCTATCTTGAAAGTGGGTTTTCCTGGTAATAAAGAGTCTTTGAAATTTGTTGCTCATCAGGAGGCTATTCAAATACACTCAAACAACTAGCAACAAAATAGTTGAAACCGGTCAGCCGATTTTTGAATTTTTTTTTTGCATCTTCCTCATTCTTGCTATCTTGAAACTTGTTTTCCCTGATAATGAAGAGTCTTTGAAATTTATTGCTCATCAGGAGGCTACTCAAATACACTCAAACAACTGGCAACAAAAAACAAGTTTCAAGACAGCAAGAATGAGGAAGATAGAAAAAAAATTCAAAAATCGGCTGACCGGTTTCAACTATTTCGTTGCTAGTTGTTTGAGTGTATTTAAGTAGCCTCCTGATGAGCAACAAATTTCAAAGACTCTTTTTTACCAGGAAAAACCAGTTTCAAGATAGCAAGAATGAGGAAGATGAAAAAAAATTCAAAAATCGGCTGACCGGTTTCAACTATTTTGTTGCTAGTTGTTTGAGTGTATTTGAGTAGCCTCCTGATGAGCAACAAATTTCAAAGACTCTTTATTACCAGGAAAACCCACTTTCAAGATAGCAAGAATGAGGAAGATGAAAAAAAAATTCAAAAATCGGCCGACCGTTTTCAACTATTTTGTTGCTGATACTTGGAGTGTATTTGAGTATTTTCCTGATGAGCAACTAATTTAATACACTTTCTATGCCGACAAAAATCAGTTTCAAGATAGCAAGAATGAGGAAGATGAAAAAAAAATTCAAAAATCGGCTGACCGGTTTCAACTATTTTGTTGCTAGTTGTTTGAGTGTATTTGAGTAGCCTCCTGATGAGCAACAAAATTGAAAGATTCTTTAATGCCAGGAAAAACCAGTTTCAAGATAGCAAGAACAGAAAAATTAAAAAAAAACAATTATTAAAAAAAAATTTGCGATATTTAAGATATAGCAACAAAATAGTAACTAAATCTTCTATAAAGATGAACGGAAAAGAATATAATTCATTAAGTTACCTTGCTACCTTGATATCACGATAGCATAATTCACGATTTCTAGGGATTGGCACGAGCAACAAAATCGTCGTTTTGGCAACTAATTAGCAACTATTTAGCTACAAATTGATGTATTTTTTTTTTGCAATTTTGCTGATTTCACCATGCTAGCCTGATAGGGCTCATAGCGACCACAGTTTCACTCATGTCAACAGCAAATACATCAGCACACAGCATACGCACTCAACGCGCAATTCACATTGCAATCAAAGCAAAGAGTTTACTTATATTTATTTACTTTAACCTAAATTAATTAATTAAACATTTAATTAATTCCATCTTTGACATATTATGTTTTTAAGGGCAATGGTCCCACATCTCGTTCCCAGCACTAAATTCTGTAAACCAGAAACAATAGCGGCAAAAGGAAAATAGTTCCAGTTTCCCTACTTTTTTAGCAAGAGACAGCAAAATAGAAAAAAAATGATGTGGTGTCGCGGGACACCAGGTAGGAACGAACTTCCTTCGGCTAACACAATATTTGCTAGCATATAACACTTGTACTGTTTCACAATAAGATAATTATATTTAATTTCCGACCGGTTTCGCTTACACAAGCATCCTCAGGGTATTTAAAATAATTATTCCTTCGGCTAAACGGCACTACTCGCTTGTGTACGCGACTGTCGCGCCTGCGCACGTCTCATTTAACGCTTTTATTCCACGCATTTTTCTTACGGTTTTACTATCACATTTTTTCAGTTCGGTCGCGCAGCAAAATCCCTATCCCCTCCAAGCCTGCCGTAAGGAACTTCGTTCCAAAAATCATACTAATGCAAGGAATCAGGTTAAGCCCAATTGCTATTGCACCACGGAAGTTCAGAAATTGAGGACGTACCGAAATGGCTTACTTAATTCAGCTTCCAGTAGTAGATATAACAAAATCGTTTGAAGGCATGGAAATTTTCACCTGTTCTCACAAGTTTGAAGTAGTAGATCACACCGGATAAACATCGAATACTATCAAGCATTTAATTATTCTATTTATGTTCGTGTGTTTGCTTGTATTGTTAAATGTAATGTTAAAAACGTTGTCTGTCTTATCTATAAGCAAGAATCCTTTCAACAAGACTAGAGAAAATAAATAATCAAATCCTTACTGTTACATATGTATAATGAAATACTGAACCCTGTGGGCAATCTACAGTAAATAATGTTATAATAATGTACAATGATTGATAATTTTTATCACCGCATTTTACTGACCATTTGCCGATTAACACATGTTTCTTGCGAAAGACGGGACCGACAGCTGTATATGATCATTCTAAGCACCGGGGTATTAACACACTATCCCGCAGACTAAGAGCTGCTACTGAGATTTTGTATTTTCGAGAAAAACCTAGAAAACTCTAAATAACACTGACCTCAAACAACCCGAGACCTCGGCCTGAGTATAATATGCTTACCGCTAGACAACGAGGCAGTACATAGACTATAAGGTAAACTAACAATACTAGATTTGTAACGACTAATAATGTAAATTTAAAATTAATGCCAACTTATTCTAAAATGTAATTTATTGTCACTTTTAATAAGGTTATTTCCGTATTATTATTTCAATATCAATTCACCAATATTACAGAATGGATTCAGCTAAATTGAAAGCGTTCCGCTTCTCGGTTTATTAACGCCTTTGAGTGTGGATTGCACAATCCTCCTATATTCTTCAGAATAAATTCGTTATGAATTTCAAGACAGCTGTTCTTGATACGTGGCTAAAAGGGATTTGATTCAAAATCAATTATTTTTATTTATTTGATTTTTCAATTTGGTTCCTACGCGAGCTTTGAAAAATTATGTTTAAATTGTCAATAAAAATCAAATAATTGGCTAACTTTCTGCAAATCTACCTCACATTTTTACATTTATAAGAGTGCACTTCACTTATATATTATATTAAAAAACACTCGTGTGTGTATTTATATATACAGGTAATCAGATGTGCTTAGCTAAATCATAAATCTTCTTTGGCTGTCGGTGTGCGCGTATCTTAATATTAGCCAAATTTATGTCGCTATCTGCCAGTGTGCACCCATCGTAACATAAGCCAACTTCATGTCGCTGGTTGCCGGTGTGCAACTATTATAATATCAGCTAATTGCATGTCGCTAGCTGCTGGTGTGCACTCATCGTAAATCAGCTAACTTCATGTCGTTAGCTGCCGGTGTGCAGTTATCGTAATATCAGCTAACTTTATGTCGCTAGCTGCACTCATCGTAATATCAGCTAACTTCACGTCGCTAGCTGCTGATGTGCTCTCATCGTAATATTATCAGCTAACTTCATGTCGCTGGTTGCCAGTGTGCACCCATCGATATATCAACTAACTTCATGTCATTGGCTGCCGGTTTAAACGCAACTTAATATCATCTAACTTTATCATGTCGTTTTTGGCTGTTGGCTTACAGATGTGTACGCCCATCACAAAATTTTAGTCTTATCATTTTTTCAAAAGAAGTATAACTTTAATAATGTAATAATTCTGAATTGACAAAAATTAAAAATAATAAAACCACATTGAGAGTCTCCTAATTTTGTTGAAGTCAGCTGCAAATAAACCCTACTTTAACGAAGAAATTAATGTGCTACATTTCACACAATCAAATGAGGAGCGACGATAGATACGTACCTATTACTTATCTATGAATTTTTACTTACTATTAATACTTCTCTAGAAATACTATGAATTTAAGTAGTAGTTATGACGTTATACAGGACTTCAGTTACTGCAAATCTAGCTTCGATTTTCAGATTGGATAGTAGTTATACGAGTTTTAATTTTTCGTAATGAAAGACAGTAAAAAGAAATAAGACCCATTTGCTGGATCCCTAATGGAAAAATCTTACCGTGGTCTGTATACACCAAAGATTTTAATGAAGCGTTAATATTCTTGTGGCATGGAAATTTACCGGCTACTTTACTCCCCAAATTGGAACACGACAGCAATAAACACCGACGCTATTGCGGCAAGAATAAATATGGCGGTGGTATCAAAATCTGGGCGAGATGTTACGAATTCAACCACCTAGTTAGTAGACACGATTTTACTAGGAAGCAAGTTGGTATATTCTTCGAAGGGCTCGGATCAAAACAGAGAACAATAAATGTATTCACTGTTCATGTATAAACTGTATTACAAATGAATATATTTGTTTTTCTATATGGCTTTAGTTAATACCTGTATAACTTTCTCGCGTGACGGAAAACTTTTTTTGTTGGCCCCTTTACGGATTCGCATGGCAGCCTTATTACAGTTAGTTCTTCATATTTTGTTTGCTTACATGGTACTATGAGCTCATTAGTAACTGTAGCAATTTTTAATGTTGTTACAATATTACGAGAAAAATAAAAGTACACAATAATAAGAAAGTTATAAACTAGATGAATACAAGTGAATGTTGGTAATAGATAGGAAAAAAAAATAGTTTGGAAAATCCAAAAGGGAACGCCAGAAAAAAATAGATTTAGTTATTATCTGTGGTCTAGCGGTCCAGCGTTAGCGTTGACCACATGAGGTCCCGGGTTCGATTCCCGGGTCGGGCACAAAAAAAAGTGTTTTTTCAGTTTTCTGAGAAATACAAAGTTGCCCGGGATTGCCCGGAAATGCCCGGTTGGCGATAGGCTTGCCACCTATCACATTTGTGGGACCAAGTATCTTAGGCTAATCGTAGGTGCACTTGTTGTACCTCTGCCTACCCCTTCAGGGATATGGGCGTGAAGATACTTTTATTATCTTTATATGTAGTTTACAATTTTTGGCATGAAACGTTAGAAAATTCCCGATATAAAAATATTTTATATAACAAAGAGTAAAAAACAAAAAAAAGAAAAAGAAAAAGAAAAAAAAAATTGTAGTTTTTTATTATTAATAATTGAACAACACCTAATTACCGCCATTTGCAATAGAAAACTGCGTTTTGTTATTTTAAAATTTTTTACACTAAAAACATAATTATCTTTAAAAATGATCATCTTATAAGCTGCCTGCAAGACAAATGAATAGCTTATTCTCCATAAGAGACCTGAAAAATACAGGATGAAATGGGATTATGAGTTAAGAATAATGTCGATTAGTGATATGTCACATTTTATCAAATAACAATACAATTTATGCTATGTACCTATCCAACAAATAACATTTAGATAAACTGTCACCCGCGATTGAGGATTGCACTAGGCTACAGGTTAGTCAGCCTATTGGTAAATCCACCACTGTACTTAACACAGTTATATTTTTTCACAATTATTTTAAATCTATTATTATCCAATAAAATACGCTTACATAAGCATAATCAAGGCATTAACAACTATTGACTTAGTCAGTAGGTTTAGTTATTAGTAGACTTTATTGTGAAACAATGTAAGTATATTTTACATAAAAATATTACATTAAATAAAACAAGCATTATTTAGCGAAGCCTTAAAAACTTTAGCTGCAAGTAAACTAGACGGTGTAGCTACTGGCGGACTCGAAACTAAAAGTTCTTCAATCTGAACAGCTTGTCTATTTACTCTCTATCGAAGAAAGTTTTCATTCAATTAAAAACCAATCAAAGTGGTCCGGCAAATTTTCTGTTTTCAATTTTCTAAATTGAATAATTATTTATACAGTTTATTATGATTTTACTTACTCGTATATTATGTGATCTAGACACAGGACACATAAATACGACTAGATAAATTACATAAACTCATGAGCTTAATAATATAATGTACAGGGGATCTGGACCCCCACTTTAGCGAGTAAACATTTATTCGCGGAAAATATATCCAAAATTGGTATCCGACATGGTATATCTGTGTTTATAATCACATATATACATATAATAAAATCGTAGGAAAGTCAAAACTGTACATTGAATATTTTTTAAAAGAATACTTGGGGCGTTATCTACAATCGATATCGAAGCCAAAAATGTAGTTTTTATAATTTTTGTCTGTTTGTCTGTATGTCTGTATGTATGTCCGGGGTAAACTCAAAAAGTACTACATGGATTTACTTCAAATTTTGCATGAATATTACTAACAGGTCGGGCCAACATATAGGCTACATATTATCACGCTATCACCTATGGGGGAGGAGCAGTGCGGAGTAAACGAAGTCCGCGCGGACGAAGTCGCAGGCAACAGCTAGTATTATATAAACTGCATGAGTTCGAAATTTAATTTTAATTCTATCTAATCATCATAATTATTTTTGTACATTTTAAAATGTACAAAAATTAGGTTCCTTGAAGTAATTAATTATTATTATGGAAAAAGGATAATAAAGAGAAGAAGGAACAATAAGATAAAGGTGTTGTTATGTACTGTTATTTGATAAAATGTGACATATTACTAATCGACATTATTCTTATCTAATGATCCCATTTCATCCTGTATTTTTTGTCTCTTATGGAAAATAGGATATTCATTTGTCTTGCAGGCAGCTTGTAAGATGATCATTTTTAAAGATAATTATTTTTTTAGTGTAAAAAATTTTAGAATAACAAAACACAGCTTTCTATTGCAAATGGCGGTAATTAGGTGCTGTTCAATTGTTAATAATAAAAAAACTACCAATTTTTCTACTTTTTCTTTTTCTTTCTTTTTGTTTTTTACTCTTTGTTATATAAAATATTTTTATATCGGGAATGTTCTACCGTTTCTTGCCAAAAATTGTAAACTACGTATAAAGATAATAACGAAATCTATTTTTTTGTGGCATACCCTTTTGGATTTTCCAAACTATTTTTTAAATAAGTGTGTGTGTATGATTGCTGTGTGTGTGTCTATATATGGTTATTTATGTACGTGGAATTCCTAACGAAGCTATTTTTATGCAAGAAATCATGTTTTATTTCTAGATAAAAGTCTCTTGTGAATTTTAGTTTTATAAACATTTTTTTGATTGTCTGCAAATATTAACTTACCATCAAGAGTAACTTTAAGATTCTTTATCTATGAGACTGATTTAATGGGATTATTATTTAGAGAATAGTCAAAAACAATAGAAGAATTACTTCATAAATTTATTATTATAGCATATTTTGCTATATTTATGTGTATCCTATACTCCAAATCTTGAATGAGTATTTCATTCAAGTTAATAAGATCTTTTTGAAGTCTAACAAATTGTCTTTAAGAGATCTTATCTCAGCGTATACTTTTTGTCATCTGTGTATAATAAAAATCTAAACCTCAAAGCAACGACCATCATAAATACGAGTAAAGGCAGTATAAAAAGACTCAACTAACACAAAAAGATTTTTTTTGTAATTTGAAATATATCGGACTCTGGGTTTCACTCGATAGCTGCAGTTTCACTGCGTTTAAATTATTTTGCATAACATGCCTCTCATTAGATAACACAATAAAATCTGCCAAAGTGCATATCAAGCCAAACGCTATGTAGAGTTCCATACAGGCCTATCATAATGCGGACCAAGAAGAGGGCTTTTTTATTGTTTAAACTATAAACATTTAACCTTTTAACGTTAATGACGAATTATTTTTGTGTTGGCACTCACTCCGTGCTGGGGAAAACTGGAACACAAAATTAATTGGAAATACGAAAGTACTGATCAAAATTATAAATGTGAATTTTTATCTGTAACCATGAACTCATTTAACTAGTTATAAGTATGTATACCTAGCGATCAGTACAATCATCGTAATCGATCATAAAGCAAAGAAGATTTTCGCCACGTCGAACCTGTCGACACTAGCTCAGTGGTAGAACGTCCCGACTTTTGGGAGACGGTAGCAGATTCAATCCCTGCGTGTCGGTATTTTACTTTGTTGTTTTTAAATTTTTTTTACTGACGAATATATTCTTTTAACTTTCCAAGCATATTTTGTAAATTGTTTGATTATTACTCATAAACTTCTAAAACTGTAACAGTTTTCTTTGAAAGTGCGTTATGCATATTGCTACCGTCATTTTTTTACAGGTCCAAAAACAACCTTTGTTTCTCATCAGCGTAGGGATGAGATGCCTTCGACTTTAACAAAAATAGCACTTTAAAAACTAACATTTTCAAATAAATAACTGTAAACCAAAAAAATTGTTTCCATTTTTTTTTCAAGAAATACAAGTATTCGACGGCACCTTATATCACGTATAGAGGAGGTACCCTAAAAACATTTTCCAAGATTTTATTTTACCAGTTTGTCGGCGTAACTAATTCTACGTCTTCTAAGCTGTAACTTCATAAACTTTACACTTAGTTAAAATATGTGATTTAGCCGTTTCTATGCACTAAGTAGCATGTGTTTTTTTAAGTAGCATGTAATGCATTTGTTTAATGTATGCTGTGATAGTACTTAGCCTTAAGTCATAGTGCCTAGAGTAACGAAAGGCCAAGTAACACATTTTAACTAGAGTGTAGAGTTTATGAAGTTAGAGCTTATAGAATTAGGGCATGTAGATTGTAGAGTGAAAGCACGTAGTGTTAGGGCATCTAAAGTTAGTTCATTGTAGAGTATAGGCATGTATAGTTAGATCATGAAGAGTCAGTGCTTGGCGTTATATATGATATGATAACTTCTTTACAGCGCAAGCCGTGTTTACTCCTCCTGGCAACATTTTACACGAAAATGTTTTTGGTGGGATATCATCTCTTTTTGTAAATTGCGTACGACGATTTGTTTTACGTTGTTGATTTCCTCTTTCTCTATCTTGAGTAACATTAGGCCTGGTTGAAAAACTGCCATCCTAGTAACGCCTCATAGCCTCGTAGTGGGTTCCAACGGGGCTGTCAGACTCAAGTCTAGTTTGTCTATGGCGTTCACTAGCGCCCTACCGTGTTTATTGTAAGGGTTGCAGCGCCAGAACGCGTGCCCACTGTTAATGATTGTAAGTCATTTTCTAATATGTGTTTATTACCACTGTCGTAATAAACAGACCGATAGGCCGATGCTAGTATGAAAAGTCGGTGTCCTATCATACGAGCATCGGCTAGTGATGGTAGTTATAAAGGAGTTATTTGTAATTAATGACTGTTCTGCCTAAGCTAGGGGCAGTTCTGTCATTTCTTATCATGGTTTTGTCGCCTACTAGGTTTTAGAAATGTTTCTTGTATTTGGATAACATATATGTTGTGGTTGACGACAAATTTCCTAATTTGATTTATTTGTTTGGCCAGGCAGGGCATAGAGAAATAAAATATCCTCTCGCATCTGATAATCATTGTGAGGAGCGAGGGTGTAACGCCTGATGATAGTCTGCGGGGCTGTATATTTATACAAAATAAATATATGTTGACCGGGTGGGTGGGTGTTTTGTATGTTCGCGTTTAAATGCCGCCAGCTCTTCAAAGTCAATTGCGTGAGCAAACTATAGCGCTAATCTGCGTTACTGCTGTTTAGTGGCAGTGTACCCCGTGTTGGTTCCAGGCTCCTTGAAGAATAGACCAACTGCCGTTCTGCCAGGCAGGTCGTAAAAGGCGACCGATTGGCTATGCAAGTCACTATACCATCGTGACTACTACGTGGTAGAGTTTTGCATTGTCTCGCTCGGGTCAGGTACCACCGCCTTACCTATTCCTGCCGTATATTGCACACTGTTTAATACTAGCTTGTATTTGAGCATTTAACGTGTGTTAGTATATGTGAAAAGTACGTGAGCTAATACTACTTTACACTGTATGCGGCTGCGTATTACAGCTTTTTAGTAAGATGTCATCTCATTCTTTTCTCGATTTACTGAAGATTCACTTCTATTGTGTGTTAATCGCACACACACCTTTTTTTATTAACTTAACGAACTATGTAGTGCCACCAATTTAAATGATCTGGCGAATCTAGTAAGGCGCTTAGTGTTATAAGAATTTTATTTTGGATGAATAGTTCCATGAAATTCACTTAAAAAAACCAGACAACAGAATTACATTTCACATAATGGCAGCTGTAATCCCGATTTTGTCTACTCGACAAATAAGTTGTTGAGACCAAAGAGATTAGAAGTCTTTGGTTGGCACTGTAATTTTGTATAATATGTAAAGTGAAATAAATGTACCATTGCATTATTCATTATATTTTACTCTATTCGAATAATGTACCTTATAAGTGGCACTCTAATCTACGTTATAAATGGCACTACTTTATAAAAATACAGTCTTAATGAGGCAATATTATAACAATAAAAATTTATCATACGGAAAGTATTTGTAGAAGCTAATTAAGGGGTATAGTTGTAGTTACATAATATTTTATTATTCACACGAAATCTATGAAACAAGGAAACTAATTCTTTCTTAAAACTATAATTAATGACAATGCTCGTTACATAGCATTGCAACGAAATTATTAAAAGTAATATACATAATATTTAAGGTCACTCATCCACCAATCAACATGCATAGTGAATTGGTGACTCCAAAGATTACTGTGTATTTTGTAGATTGGTATTGGGAGACCCAAATATGTATGTAGGTACATGTCAGTACATCATACATATGCATATTGTATCTCTCATTTATTAATTAGTAACACAATACTATATCATAATAAGGCAATTATGTTTAATTTCCTATCGGTTTCGCTTATACAAGGATCCTCAGGTTATTTACAGTTACTACTTAGAAACGAAATCCAAATGTCACAAAATAACAATAACTATTTATGCCATCATTATTAATAAATATTGTATTAAAATGGAGTGAAACTCTATTTTGTTTATAAATGCCGACGATAAAAATTTCGAATCAGTTATAAATTATAAAGGTCATAGTTGTAGATAAATTTCATTTATAATCTAAAGATCTATATAAGAATTATATACAATCTAAACACATAAAAAACACATAAATAACGGTCCTCAAAAAAGAAATAATTTTGTAACATCTCAGCTTAGACTCCAAAAAGCGGAAAATCATATTTAGGAAACGGAGTAAGATTTTATCCTAAACTAAATTCCTCAGAAATAATTGCCCTCCCTGATAAGCAATTCAACAAATTAGTAAAATTAAAGCTAATTCAAAGATCATTCTACAAAACAAGTGACTAACTACATCGATGACTAAGATGTTTAGAAATCTTAGGTTTTTTGAGATTGCGACCGAATCATATAGGTACGAGTATTTAACTAATATAAATTTCAATGATTTTGGAAATACATTAATTGTATAACTATTGTCATAGTTACTAACTTTTGACATATTTAAATTTACTATTAATTTACCTTTGACATTTTTGAATAAAAAATATTGACATTGAAATTGAAAATTGAATCTTGATTTATACGATGGACTCATTTATCTAGTATATGTATATCATTTTTTTTATATCATAAGATAGCAAACAAGCAGATGGGTCTCCTGATGGAAAGAGTCAACCATCGCCTACAGACACCAAAGATGTTAATGGTGCGTTGCTATCTTGTGGCGAGGTCTAATGCTACATGCATAAGTTTACCGGCTACCTTACCCTCCAAACCGGAACACGACAGCGACAAGCACTGACGCTATTGCAACAGGAATAGGTAAGGCGGTGGTACCAGACCCGGGCGAGACAATGCAGAACTGTACCACCTAGTAACCACGATGGTAGTGACTCGATAGCCAATCGGTCGCCTTTTTATATTCAGCATGACGCGTAATTTGGTCGGCTATCCTCCCTCAGAATTGAAACATGATTGCCTCTTATACATACAATATCTGGTCTGCACATATTTTTGAAACCGATCTTTTCTTGGACCTTGAAACTTGATAAATCGGTTCCTATAGAATATATAATTTTTTTTCTGTACCTGTTTGACCGACTTACTTTTGATTGCTTTGCTCGGTTTGTTACATACCCATATCTTGGGAAAATCGTTGGAGCCGATTCCGAGATTCCAATTATATATATATATATATATATATATATATATATATATATATATATATATATATATATATATATATATATATATATATATATATATATATATCTGGGTATCCTGATAGAAAGAGTCTTGTTTGCTATCGTAATATATAAAAAAATACTTTTTGACTAATCAAATACTAAGTTTGATGGAAGATTGGATGTACAAGCTATTGAAAGACAACCAGAGTAACTTTTAGTTTCTAATCGAACGCTCGCCATCTTCTAGTTTATTTATCTAATATTAAAGTTATTACAGCGTCGCTTTTTATTGTTAGGTAACTTATAATTTGATTTTGATTTGTATATCTTACTTTGTAAACTTCACATAAATATTGTCGGTTTATTTTGTTTAATAGTAAAAAACATCACTACACACTCCTGCCTTACACTCCGACCGTTTTCATACTACTGAAATGGAAATAAAATTAGGCAGGCATGAAAACAAGCATGCCTCATTAATATAGGAAGAACGGCAGACAAAAGGTTAAAATAAATATAACCCATATTGTTTCATATAATATTAATTTAACTAGTTTTCTTTGTCCTTCCGATTTTATTCCACAATCATCATTATTAAAAAACATTATTTACATAAATTTAGAATTTTTTTTTTTTAATTTTAATAGCAGTATACTAAACAATTTTAGTATTTTAGAAAATCATAAAAAAATTGTTCATACTTTTTTTAACATTTTTCATAATTCTAAGGCACATATTTTACATTCATAATTGCAATAAAATACTACTTATTTCTATATTAAGTCGCATAGGAACTAGCCAGTTTCTGAATGTGGAATATAAAGAGGACCTAACTTACTTCAAATATAGCATTGGGTGGATTACTTTTTTACAGCGAGAAGCATTGCTCCGAGAGCCTCCCTGGCACGTGGACAAGTGGACAAATCAAAACTAACAGTCACGTAAATAAAAAAGAAATATTCTAGTAATAATCATATTAATATTAACTAGCAGGCACCAGGGAATTCCTACATATAAATCAAAATCCTTAAACTATAACTAAAAAAATGTATTGTATGGTACGCCGATTAGTACTCGAATATGTTATACTAGCTGCAGCGTGCATCCCGCTGCATTATAAAAGTTTTTCGTGAATTCCGCGGGAACAACTCATTTTTTCGGAATAAAACGTTTTTTTTTTTTTTTGCTTATATGCTAAATCTCATTCAAATCCGTTTAGTAGTTATGGTATGATTGAGTATAATACATCCATCCATCCATCAAAACTTTCACATTTATAATATTACTAGCTGTTGCCCGCGACTTCGTTTACTCCGCACTGCACCTCCCCCGTAAGTAATAGCGTGATAATATGTAGCCTATATATTGACCCGACCTGTAAGTAACATTCATGCAAAATTCGAAGTAAATCCATGCAGTACTTTTTGAGTTTACCCCGAACATAGGGTAAACAGACAGTCATTGGACAATTAAGTAAATAAAATAGTTTGAAATTTTTTTTTCGTTTGACCATTTAGGTATCTTAGAAACTGTAGAGATATTTTGAAACTAGGTTAAATGATCGATCATAAGAATCACTTAAAAATCTTACCTCTTGTGAATAGTTGAATAATATCATCGTATTAAAAATATGAACAAAAAAACACAGTTATTGGACAAAATTTATAATTATTGGACAGTCGGTTACAATTATTGGACAGTCGGTGAATATAATGAAATAATGGTGAAACAAGTAATAAAACGCCATAAAAACATTTATTTTAATATTATTAGTACACAAACTGCTTTTATAATTTTTTCTACAAACTACAAATTTCAGAATTTTTCTTTTTGGTACATATCAAACAGCATCTTTGCCTCTAAGTCTTCGACGGTATTATTTGCTTCATTGTTAGAATGTTCCTCCAAGCTTATGTCATCCTCGTCATCATTATTGTTCACTTCACTGTAACAAATATGGCACACAAAAAGATCTATTGTTATGTCTTCTGGTACATGTTCTTGGTGTTTGTGAGGAACACATTTAATGTGAAATATCGAAGAACACATATCACAACACAAACGATTGCTCGTTTTCGTTGGTTTTGAACATATTTTACAGGTATTTGTAGTTTCCTTCATTTTCTTTCTACCTGAATTTACATTATTGTCTTTTTCATTTTGTTTTTTTATTTTGTTTTCTTCTCTTACTCTCTTTCTTTCTTCTTTTATCTTCAGTGCTGATTCTTTTTTCTCTTTTTGTTCATTAAACATCGCTCTGTACTTATCTGATGTAATTGCGTACGGAAATCTAACTGAATTTCTTTTACCTTTTCTTTCAGGCGTTTTAGGCATTGTCAAATATGGCGAAAATTGACTGTTCGATATAATTTTGAATGCAGGACTTTTTTCAACTAAACTTACATTATTAGATACATTTTCTTTGCCTCTTTCTTGCAAAAAAGGAATAAAATTTTCTTTAACTGGTGTACTAACCATTGGTATACATGGTTGATCTTGTGAAAATTGTTGTACAGAACATGCAGCATTTGATTCTATGGGAGAAAAATTTAAATCAACTAGATCTGAAATTTGTATTAAATCATCATGTGGTATCCGCACTTGGACCTCTGGATCAATTTCAGGTGCTTGATGAGTAGTATCCGGTGCTAAAATGGATGTTTCAGGTACTGGTGAACGACGTCTTTCAAAACTAGAAAATGATGATGTGAATGCGTTGTAAATACTATGTAAAATTTGGAAATCTTCATTAGTACTCTTTAAGTTTTTGTAAGTTTCCAACTGCGCCAATTTCGTTGATCCAACTATTTGACTAAATTGAGAAAATGTTAAAACACGCTCTTGATTTTGGTGGTTCTTAGTCTGATTATGCTTATTGCTGCCCAAACATTTGTCGTAATCAATCGCATCAGGATTAAAAGGTATCAAACCACAGGCTTTGAATCCGTTGATCAAAGTTTCAGGTTTTATAGATTTTTTAAGAGCTTCATCAAGGATACCAGCAAAATTCATCTTTGTTATTGATTCACCTGGATTATTCATAAGCCAAGTCCTTGCTGTATCTTTCCATGCCGCCTTAACCGGCCGAAAAACAGCTACGTCAGCCGGCTGTAGAATGCGCGTTGCATTGGGGTACAACGCTATAAGCTCAATGCCCAATTCTTTGCATAATTTGCTTACACTATAAGTGAGATGGGTTTTGTGTCCGTCAAGAAAATATATGACTGGCAGTGTAATGCCTTTTTTGAGTAAATATGGGTAAAAAACATTTCCTATGTACTCAAAAAACAGTTCTGAAGTCATCCACCCATTATCACTTCGACCTACACCCCAGTCTTTTGGAATCCCATCAGAAATTTTTTGTGGAATTCTTTGGTAGTTATAGACAACCATGGGTGGACAGGCTTCTCCAGAAGCTGAAAACGTAAACATTACCGTAATGGACTCTTTGGAATTATTGGTGTCTATGCTGTATACGTTTTTAGTTCCTTTGACAGCCAGTACTTTTCCTGTTTTTGGACACAACTGAAATCCACTTTCATCACCATTGAATACTCGAGTAGGGTCATCCAACAAATGTAAAAGACCAATTTCTTCTAAATACTGGTGAATCTCTGTAAACCATTTCCGTATGTCTAGTTCTGAGATATTTGCGCTAGACTGCGTAACTCCCTCACTAGTCCGTTGAACAATATCAGGGTGTCTTTTTAAAAATGCTTTTACCCACCCATCCCCAGGATAATTATCCTTAAAAGGATTTGGCCGAGGATTTTCCTCAAGAAATTTGGATACACTACGTTGCAAATTTTCAATTTTTAAAGGGAAACCCTTCTTCATTAACCTTTTAATCCAAAGTTCTAAGATAGATTCTTCTTCTTTTGTTAAAACTGGTTGCGGTCCGAAGGAAGTCCTATGATCAGGGTTTTTTAATTTAAAATGGAGAGTGGACTTTGGAACGTCATATTTTCGGGCAATTTCTCTTATCTTAGGGTTTTCCGCTTCCCGTAATTCCCTAAGTGCTAAATTCATATTATTTGGGTCATAATTTATCTTTTTTCCCTTAGGCATTTTTGAGACCTGCAAGCAAACAATTATTGGACACAATAAATGACAGTTATTGGACAGCGTCCAATAACTGACAGAAAATTCCGTGATATTTGAAATTGAAAGTATTACTATAAGGAATTTAAATGATATTAAGTTAAAGTAAAAAAATCGTTGAAACTTAAATCGCTGAAAAAATATAGTCATTGGACACTGTCCAATAACAGTTTTTTTAAGAATGTGTCATACAATCACTGGACAGATTAAAATAACCTCAAAATATAACATTTATGAGTTAAAAGTCATTTAATTATGTAAGTTGTATGATATCTTACCAATCTGCAAACAGCCGAAACAATAATATTTACCACTATGCTAATATCGTAACAAAACACTTGACTCAATCTTATAAAAAAAATTATTTTTCAAGGCGATTGTCCGTTTTCGTGATAGCCGCCGGGAAATAATTATTTTGACATTTTGTTACTGTGATATGTTATAAAATCTATGAACTAAAACAATGCTAAGTACTGATAGATTTTATCAATAACTATAGATGTCGCTATTTGTTTGTTGTTATCTTATTTTTTGAAAATCATTAGCGACTGTCCAATATAACTATTCAGTGTCCAATGACTGTCTGTTTACCCTACATTGATTTTCCTACATAAATGTAGGAAAAATGGTGGACAAATTAGATGAATTGATCTAAACCCAGAGTTAAAAAATTATTTGCTTATGTGTGGGAGTTATCCAAAGATATTAATTAATAGAAATACATGTATAAATACTGCAAAATAATAACTATTAAACACCCAAAGCCAATATACAAACATATATGATCATCACATAAATATTTGTCTCTGTCGGGACTCGAACTCGAGCTCCATCGATCCGTTAATCATTTGTCCCCACCAGCTCGCTAATCGCTAATAATAATATAATAATATAAAAAGCCTATTCAGAATCCCAGCAACCTATTATCGAACCTATAACGCTATTGCCGAAGGAGTAGGTAGGCGGTGGAACTAGACCCGTGCGAGACAATGCAGAACTCTACAACCTATTAACGGTTCATACGGTTGTAACTTTTATTGCGGTTGATTGTAGCACTTCAATCCAAACAAACCATTCTAAAATTCTTAAGATTCCTGGACTTATGTTGTGAATTCATTAATATTATTTGTTCTATTTTGAATTGAATAATTAAATAAGCTTAACTCTATTGTATTTTTAATAATATGTGTATTAAAAAAAACCCTTTCCTGTTTTTCGGGGAAAATATGGCATCAAATATGGCATTATTTCTTCAAAATTGTGGCCATTGTGGTGCTGAAAGAAAAATACGTAATTAATATAACTATAGTAAACAAAACTATTCGCATTTAACCCAGGGGTTTTTTAACAAGTGTTTTACCTTACGGATTGTATACTGAATTCACGTGGGACACATCGTTCACTTAACCATATTACAGTGGGAAATGTTGGCATAACTTTAGACCCAATGAGATAACAGCGAAACAATTGTGGCGCACTGGGAGCTAACTTTCAAACAAGTGTGATAGAGTAACAGAATATAACAGTCTTTAAATTAGTGCGCATATTGTTTTCAGAAATATTATTCAACTTGTACTCAACTAATTATTATTAAAGAAGAAGATAAACAGAATGTCAAAATGTAAGGATTTATTTAAAAACAAAGATAAATCTTATCAATTATGAGGCAAATGATACAGTGCTGGCTAGCGTCAGAGAACCGTAAAGCATATGCATGTTACTTACAGTAAATAAGCATAATCATTTATAGTACCGTAAATAAGTAACTGTCAAGTATTATTGCAGAGGCATAGTTTCGAGCAAAATCCTTGTTGACAGATCGGACGACGGCTCCTTTTTCTAGGAATGGGACCTAAAGGTTACATAACGAACCCCTTCATATTTATGGTATGATGGTTTCACAATTCATTAGGACAGCCATCTACATACATACACATCTTCACTCCTGATCCTTTATAAGGTAGACAGAGAGAACTGAGTGCCATATATCAGGTCTAGACAGACTTTGCCTTTCTTCTTTCACATTCATAACTAACTCTCTTCATAAAAACACGCCAGTTTCGGAGACTCTTGACACCACCTTCGGACAGCACCCGACCTAATTGATTATGATACCTCATTCTTGGTTCCCTTTTTCCTTTACCTCCATCCATCCACACTCGCATTATAAATCTATTTAGTTAATTTTCATCATCAACAGAAAGTTCATCTATCATTCAACATGTCCGAAACAACAGAGCATACCCTTTTCTCATTTTTGTACCAACACTGTCTTACGACCCCAATCTCTTTCTCACCTTGATATTACGAAAACGTGGAACGCGTGAATGTTACATCAAAGATTTTTCGTAAAGCTCTCATTTTGACCGCGTTAATTCTATTTTCACGCCCTTTCTGACATACTCAGCTGTCACTTTCATACAATAGCGTTGGGATAAGCACAGAATTATGCAGGGTAAGACGGGCAATCCGGCTTCGGATAGCGCTTTGAAGTAAAAAGCTCCATTCATTCTGTTCCCCGCACCCTCCCAGCTAAAAACACATTGTTGTAATACAAACTCGTCACTTGTTCTAACACTACACCATTAATTACAACTCTTACATATATCTGGTTACTACCGTTTCAATTACCAGGAGCTTAGTTTTCTTCACATTCAATTGTAGGCCCATGCGTATTCAATCATCTTTCATGACCGTCATCAGTGTTTGGAGTTCAGATAGAGGTGAACCCAAAACTGTAGCATTATCTACGCAAAACAGGCAGTTTACCACTAGATTACTCTTCTGTATTCCCACATTTATTATTCTTATCCTTTACAGACACTTATCCACATACAGGATAAACAGACGAGCTGACAATACACAACCCTACTTAAAGCCAACATTGACATCAAACCAGAGAGATACGTTGCTATCTACCCGTACACATTCCATACAGTGCCATTTGCTTGTTTGGTATTTTATGATATTAAAAAAAAATCATATTATTCCTTGTCGCCAATTCCTCTTAGTTGTTTCAATCACGCTTCTGAACACTTCAAGTCAGTCACTGGCTTTATACCAATATATTACATATTATTAATTACCCATACTCTTCAAAAGACTTTAATTTACGATTATTTAATTTAGTATATTACATTCTTTGGCTTAATCGGCTTTTAAGAGTGGCTTCTTTATACATATTACATTAAAATTTAAATAAGGTTTTCCTCACTTAAATATTAATTTATACTAAACAACCTTAGCACACAATATCGGGGCCTCCATAATTTAATTTTCCGATACAAATTAATTAATTTTCATTCTCAATTTTCATTCTCTCCTTCTAATATCCTAAAATTGATAATATTTTCATTTCAAAGCGTACAAAAGTACATGTATAATAGTCCGAGCGGGGAACATCATAAAAGGTCCAGACTAAAAATAAAACCAGACTTTATTGCTTTTTGAACACTAGACAAATAATAACCAACACTCTAGCGATTTTTACCTGTTGTTTTTAACAATGGAAGAAATTACTAAACCGATTTCAATGAAATTTTGTAAATATCTTCTGTTTCATCCATCTTAAAAATAGAATAGTTTTATCTCAATTAAACCTCCCTCTCAAGTACACCACAAAAATATTCAAAACAAGTAATTTGTATGGCCTTTTGCCGGGTCAGCTAGTATTATATAAATTTAAGTTTGGCAACGCTACCTATCCTACCTACATATCTTTTAGAAAAACTATTGTAAGTTTTTATTTAGCAGTACGGTCACATTAGCCATGGATACAACTGCTGGCATGATCACAGGCTGCCCTTACGGAGATTTGGTGTAATTGTGGAAAGTCTACCTTCCCATTCGTTAAAGTGCTTAGGTGTTTAAACCTTCGGATATATGCAATACAAATTAATCTTAGTAATGCTCCTATTACTGTTGTAGCGTATATATGCCAACTGATTGACTGTCGTAAGAATTAAGTGGAGCTTACTGACTGAATGTTCATATTGGGTGATTTTAACGCCCATCCAAATGGGCTATTTTATAGTGAGTTGCAAAGATTTTGTTTAGATCAGTCATGGGTTTGCGCTAGTGTGAATAAACTTAATGTTCTTTCGCAGTGTTTCACATATATCAGTGATGTTCATGGTAGCGGGAGATGGTTAGACCATTGTATAGTCACTAAAGTAGCTTGCAGGTGTGTTAAGAGTACGGCAGTGAAATATGACGTCTAGTCCGATCACCTCCTTTTAATCTTTAGTTGTAGTTATTTTAATTTTATCGCAATATAATATAATCTACAAATGTATGAAAATTTTGACAGTTATAGGAGCGTTTGCTCATATGCGTGGCGCACACTTCCTTTCCAATGGCATGTCTATTATTATTCATGTGGTTCGGTCAGTGGGAAATACCCTGTTGATACTTGTGTAAGCTAAACCGATTGGAAATAAATTATAATTGCTTTAGTGTGCAGGAAGAGTGAGTAAGTGATAAATTATTGCATTAAAATGGAGTTTCACCAATACTACGGGAGCCCACGACACTAAAGCTAGTCCCATAAGACTACCGGATGTATATACATAGTTAGATTCGTCGTTAATTAGAGAATACGAAATGGCTATGCTGCAATGCGAAAAACCGGGTGGCGCTATTAAAAAAAGAATGAAAAAAATCGATTTCTAGTACGATAAGACTACCGAATTTCGTTTGTTCCTCGATATAGGAGAGGGAGAGGGAAGACTATACGAAAATGCGGTGCTGCATGTCCCCATGACTGGCCTTATCGGTAGCAGCAGTATTATAAGTGACACCTTGTACCTAGGTATCTAGTACCATCGGACTACCGAACGAACCAAAGCTCATCTGAAAGATCATCAATTTCTGTGTAACAAAAACCACTGCTGCAACTTCGAAATAGAAGAAGGTGGTTGCTGCAGTGCTTGAAGGTCGCCCACCGCACAGCTGAAATCGGCGTTTCTACTCGTTTTGGTCAGAAATATTCCGGTTTCTGTCGATTAGTTCTGATTTAATACCCATGCCACGGTCAGGTAAGAATAATTTTAATGGTCACTGATTTTTTGAACAAATAAAGTCGCATATTTTATGTGATTTTGTTAGATTTTTTAACAGTTTTCATTAGGTTAGTTTAATTTTAAGTATTACTTAGGGATTTATAGGGTTCTGAAATCAACAAGAAACCCTTATAGTTTCATATGTTTGTCTTTTCGTCTGTCTGTCCGTTCGTCCGCAGCCTAGTTCAGAGATTTTTAATACTAAAAAGCTGTAATTTGGCATTTGTACCTATACATATTAATCATGCCATCAAAAACGGTAGAAAAAAAAATAAAACATATTTTTAGGATAATTATAAAAAAATATAAGTAGCCTATATGCTATTCCAGGTCATCATCTAACTGTGTGCCAAATTTTATTCAAATCCGTTCAGTAGTTCTTGCGTGATTGAGTAACAAATATCCATCCATCCATCCATCCAAACATTCAAACTTTCGCATACATAATCTTTTTAACATACTTGTAAATTTCAAACCAAAAAATATTTACTAGAAAAAGCATTTAGTTATTATATATCTTCCATTCTCACGGAATAATGAACGAAGTACGAAAGCGTGAACGAAGCTGTAGAAAACTGCTAAAACTAAGTATGGCTTGACCGATACAACTTTTAAAATATGAGGCTCTCAATTTCAACGATATTTAATATCCATGTACATTGTACATAAATGTGAAATGATTTAGCTGAATTCTGCCCAAATCTACAAAAAAGAAATATAAAATACCATGATATAGTTCATAATGCTAGCATCGCGTGACGTGGAATGAATCGTTACCGATGTCTAATGGAAAGGTATCATCACATTCGTCGGGAAACCGCTACAACCCATCATCCTTAAGATACGTAATAGCATGTTAGTGTAATGTCTTTCTGATTATTGGTAATCTGATATATAATATCAAATAACCGGTAATAAGGCGGTATCATAACATGCTTATTAAGTTTTTATGTGGTTTACCATATTTTTGTTTTACTGTATAGGTCAACAGTTGTATGTTTGAATATATAATTTACCATATCTTTAAAGCATGCACTATTTAAATATGCAATTCCTTGAATAAAATAAGTAAATATCACCATGCTGAATAGTCAACGTACAAGTAGGTGTCAAACTACACAAAATTTTTGAAAATCCATTGAAAAAATTAAAATAGTAGTTAGGCACTCATTGTCTATCTGAAAAGTGACTGCGGACGTACAATGATATCCTATTTTAATTTGACTAGGTATATAACTTTCTAATTCGTCATACTATCACCCAATAGCTATAACCTCCTTGTTTACTAAAAATATGGATACACCATAAACTGACAGCTCCTGAAGTATATTATAGAAGAGCATTAATTTATAAGTGTCTGTCAGTACGATTTCCACCATGGCCGTTCAGATAGTTATCTTCCAATATGGCGTCACAACGCTGGCTGTTGAGTCGAAAGGACAAGTATCTGAATTTAGTTTAGACATAACGAAAACTTTTGATTGCTTATGGCTCAAGGCGCTATTTTTGAAGCTGCCTTTCTATTAGCTTCGTAAAAAAATATGCAAGTAGATCACCAGCTTTTTGGCTGGTTGGAGCATCAAAATCGTAGCTGATGGTACGTGCTCCGCCTTTGAACCTGTCAATTCTGATGTTCCCAAAGGTTCTTGCTGTCACCGACATTGTTTTTTATGCATATCAATTATATGTTGCGAACTAGTAACTACAACGCTATGCAGTACTGGTGTTGTTATATACTACGGCTGTAGCAGTATTTCTCGGAAGCCTGTCGATGAGTCCAGAACATGGCCGTGTCTGAAGTCGAAAATCGACTTTCTGATGTCTCGGAATCGGATCGTCAAAACCAGGTCATATTTAACCTAAGAAAGTAAAACTTTGCGCGTTCACCGTGGTCTTTGTCATTGCACCTCGATTTGGGCATACTCTCCTGACAGCTTCAGCCAGTACTGAAATTCTAGGAGTCGACATATTGAGCAACCTTCAGTGCCGCGGTCACTTGGAAGAAAAGGCTAACCTAGTCCCACAAAAGCTTGGCGTGCTCAGCAGAGCGAAGCAGTTAGTTCGTGCCATCCTGTCGCATCCAACTTTGCAAGGTCCAAATTTGACCTCACTTGAAGTAGTATTTTCATATCTGGGTTGAAGCTCCCTAGTACCAACTTCTTCCTCATCTAGCGTAGAGCGATTCGAATCATCGACGACTCTTTTTGGCATTACTCTTCTACCTCTATGTGAGTCCACTCTGCATCTTTAATCGCGTCTATCGTGGAGGGTGTTTTAACGAATTGTTCAGATTAATTCCTTCCGCTGAATTAAATCTTCGGACATCGCGTCAAAATTCAAAGGTCAATACTCACAACCTCGATGTCTAGAAGTTTACAACCGTGCATTTTTTGGCACTTTCTGCCTTGCACTACTCTTTTGTGGAATCAAATAACGGCGCGGTTGTTTCGAAATGGATAGATACCACTTCAAGAATAGAATAGAAGAGGATAGAATATATTTTATTCAAAATAAGTATAACTTATACATTTTTTGAACGTCAATTAAAATAAACTGGAATAACAAGAAAAGAACATTCTCGTTCTCAAACGTCGGCAACGCAACTCTAATACTTCCGGTTTTACAGATGTTTATAGGCGGCGGTGACCTCATGGTAGAGCTCGGTGTACGTTATGGGAACTTCTGGATAAAATAGAGAAACACCATCGACTTAAGTGTGGTTTAATTTGTTATTATAAGGATTTTGGAGCAGAACGGCTTCCAGTGCCTGGTGATAGAGCTGAAAGATGTGCCAGAGAACTCCTCAGCTTAACCAGGTTAACCCATCAAGTGGGGACTCATTCTAAAGTAAAACTTCTAAAGTAAACAAGATAAACCTTCGACTTTGAGATCCTTTGTTCTGTTTTAATAAACATCTGGTGCTAGACGATTTCCGGGTTCGTATAAAAGAGCTGATGAAGGTCATAGGAACTTTGGAATAAAATGGAGCAAATTTACTCTAAAGTATTTGGAGCAGTATATTTCCAGTGGCTAATAATAAAGCCGGCATAAGTCCATGAGAATTTCTAGGCTAATCTAGATAAACCCATCAAATGTGGGCTAATTCGGTTTATCTTGGCAAACACTTAGGTGCCGGATGTTTTCTAAGATATAAAAATGGAACTGGAAGGCGGCCATCGGAGATTGAGCTGATAAAGTTGGCCTTTATTGTTAGGAGATTTGCAGGGTTTGATAACGAAACTAGAAAGTGGCCATGGAACTCCTGCACTGAACAAAATAAGCCCATTGAGTAAGGTCTCATTTATTATATTTTTACATACACTCTGAATCAAAATAATTTCTAGAGTTACATAGTAGAGCTGGAGGCCACGGGAATTTTGCAATAATACAACTTAAACTCATTGATTCGTAGATCATCAGGTCCTTTCAAATTTTGCTCTTAAAATGATGCATATGTAGTAAAATGGCGGTCTGATGATGTGTCGGGGGTTTTTGAAATTTTTAATTTTATCTTGTTTTGAATAAAGTTTATTTACAATATTGTACAAAACATTTTTTTCTTTATATATACATCTACAAATAGTGCTAGACGATTTCCAGGGTCTCATAATAGAGCTAGAAGTACGTAATGGGAACTTTAAAATAAATAACCCTATCGAATTTGGGATCATTTGATTCGTTACTATAAGGACTTTGGAGCGGAGTGGCTTCTAGTGCCTGATAATAGAGCTGGATGAAGTATTCAAGAACTCCTAAGCTAAACCAGGTTAACCCATCGAGTGTGGACTAATTCAGTTTGTTTTGGCAAACGATTTGGTATTGGACGATTTCTAGGATCTCATGATTGAATCGGAAGGCGGTCATGGGAACTCTTAAATTAAACAAGGTAAACCCATGAAGTTTCGAATCCTTTGACAAATAATCTAATGCTAGATAATTTCTAGGTTTTTTGGTGAATTAGGTGCGTTCTTGGTCATTCAGTTCAATAAGCCTAAAGCAAAAGATGATATTTAATTATTATCTATAGTACTAGATCAATAAAATGTTTACTTTTTAATAACAAACAAAAGGTAACCAATATGAATGAAAATGGAGAGTATCAGTTAGAGTGCCAAGATTATGGCAGTAATTGATCAGACAGGAAGGTCATTTTCATTAAGATTGCAGGAACATACAAGAAACTGGCGTTCAGGAACAATACTGTTTTACTAAATATGTAATGGATGAAAAGGATAAATCTTGAAGAACACTGTGAACTGACTCATTTCTGTAGCAAAAGAAAAAGCAATCTCAATGCCAAGGGAGCGCTGGAAATTAGTAAACTAGCCCGTTCGTTCATGGATTATTGCCCTCACCTGTGGAATGGATCCGCCAAATACGAGCAGCAGACGCTTAAGGCGATAGAAAAGCGTGCTTTGAGCCAGATAAACTGGTAGGCAAACAACTCGAGAGCCTCGCTCGTCGCCACAGAATGGCTAGTTTATCAGTTTTTTATCGGATACATTTTGGAGAGTGCACTGCGGAATTGCATGACTTAATTTCGCCATCTCCGTTTTTCTATCAATTGTCAAAGCACAAAGATTCTAGGCATCGCCATATGGTGGACGTTCCATGTACCCGGCCAAAGAGGTTCAACTCGACATTCTTCATTCGAATCGCAAGGGACTGGAGCATGTTTCTTGAGTCTATGTTCCTCGACGAGTACAATCTGGGGATCTTCAAGAGAAGAGTGAATAGGTACCTTCTAAGGAAGCGCGTTCCATCTTAGGCCTCATCTTAGCTTACCATCAGGCGAGATCGGGGTCAAGCGTCATCTCGTCTTTAAAAAAAAACTAAAATCAATCTATCTCAATCTAGTCTTGTATATTCACGTTTAAAATTTATTGAATTCGAAGTTCTTGTGGTTTAAATTTCATACTTTATTTTATATATATATTTTATTTTATCTCAGAAAATTAGAATTTAAATTTTACCATTATAATTTTTATCTATTATATTTAAATTTCGTTTAAGTTTGTATTTGACAATTTAATACGTTTTTGATATTTGATTTTTCAATATTTTTAATTTAAAATATTTCAATTCTAATTGCAGCTGGCAATATTATTTAAATAAATTTGATTTTATAGTGACATTTTATAATTTTTCGTACACTCACTTATGTTTTCCTCAATTGTGGCGAAAAACATATGCACATAGTATGATGACCCTATAAGGTATACTATAGGGTATATAATTACATATAATTAAGGAATTACAGTGATAATTATATTATTGAAGGTATTATGCTTTCAAGCAATAAATGTTAAATCATGAAGGTCAGATGTTGTTTTGTAGTTAGTTATGAGTTGTAATTACCCTGATGATGCTTATAAAAGCGAAACCGCTTGGATTTTATTGTGAAACATTTCAAGTGTTTTTATTTAAAATATTGTAATGAAAATGGAGTTTCACCAAGTGCTGACAAAAAAGAGTGTAGAATATATACGAATAATGCAATTTTTTAATAATAACAACAAATAGATTCGTAAAGTACCCATACACTTTTTCACAAAAATCAATCGTTTTCCACTATATCACTGTCTGTTTAAGTGAAATGAGTCTATAATAGTGATTCATGAGTGTTTTGTTTGAAATAAAAACTGTCTCACTTTACAAAGTCTAGTATTCATAGTTTAGTACCTAAACTTAGTTCAATTTTAAATATTTTAATTGCACCGATATTTTAATGCATTACATGCATCTTTGTTTATCAAATGATATATTTCAGTAATTATACAAGCATTTCATTGTACTGTCATCGTTGATTATCGCTACCAAATAATTATCATATTTTGTATGTTGTAAAAATATTTATTTACATTATTATTATTTTTTACTCGACCGCGCAACATAGTTTTTGATAAATCTATATTGAATCTATTTGAAATTTCTTGAGCTCTAATAAAATGTATCGTTTTGAGTGATGACATGTCATCTTCCAACATAACCTAGCTAAAGGTTTAGCTCGCGTTGATGTCTTTAAATAAGTTTAATTGTCAATAAAGAATATTTAAATAGTTGAAAGTATCCATGTTTAATTAGTATTGTTTCTTTAAAAGATCTCGAAACAGAATGTAATTCTAGGATGCTACTTAATAAAAATAACAAAATTGCAGCGCACGTCAAATAAAATTTTATTTCTTTATTTATTTTACAGCATTACATATAATGGTTGTCATAACCAAGGTCGTCAACAATAAAGAGTTATCATTCATTCATTCAAAGCAAAGAAACAGATGTCTCTTCTGATGAACAGAGAAAACGTCGCCTATAGACAGCAAATAACATACCTATTAAATGGTATGTTGCTATCAATGTGGCGGGACGGCAATGCCACACGCATAAGTCAACCAGCTACCTTATCCTCCAGACAGGTACACGATACTGACTAGCATTGACGCTATTGCAGCACAAAAAGGTAAGACGGTGATACTATGACACCTCCTTGGTGTTACAACTATAAACGCTGGCCACTTACCAGCTTTTGAATAGTGATATAATTTAAATTTGTATAATATATTAAAAATAACAAAAATGAGATGTATGTAAGACGAGTTGGAGTCGGATCAATTCCAAATAAATAAAGCTATTTGAACATTTACTTTTATTTATAAATCTCAACATAATATACCGAGCACCAGTACCTGAATAACTACTGCCAACGAGTAGCTCCCCGAAGACTGACCTACGGTCCCCAGAGTACAATATACTCGGGCGAGACATTGTGAAACTCTACCACCTAGTAGTCACAACAGTTGTATGGTGATGGTGGATGTCAAAAAGATCTCCATAGTGACCTAAATTTTCTAACAAGTGATAAAATGGCAGCATTCAACAAATAATGATTTTTATAGGCAAATTTTTGATACCTTGGGTTACATTATAGTAATTTTCATAGGGATTTCTAGTAAAAAAAGGTATATTTTCATTGCTGATAATATAGCTTTATATTGGTGGAAGGATATTTTAATTAGGTTTAGCGGTTTAAGCGTGAAAGTGTAACAAACAAAGAAACTAACTTTCACACTTATAATATTATAGATAAGATATTAATTCTAATATTCTACACTGAAAAAGGATAATATTTCAAGCAATTATTTCATACAAAATTTAGATAAAGACCTTTTAAATTACGCAATAGTTATTAACAAGCCTTATAGGCTTTTAATAATAAATATTCATAACTTAATTTCCTTGTAGACGTTTTATACATGGTATAAACTAACGTGAAACGTGAAAATACTCGTACTCGGAAACCAAGTGGCATAAATTCTTGCATATAAAATGATAACATTGGTAATCTTTTGTATATAATTTCACATATGGCCGGTTTCTGAAATGCAAATTAAAAATAGCAAGCAATTAATCTGTGGTTAACAGAGGAATGAGTTTCCGAAAAAACTTTTTAATAATCTGTCAACAGATTGTCAGTGTGGGTGCTAACAGTTGTTATCCTTCATTTTGAGTTTCTAATATTTTTATTTACTTAATTACAGATAACATGCAATTAAACACACATCACTGTTCGGCTTTTATATATTTTTATCAAATGCATATTAATTACGCCATTATATGACCTTTCCGCTGATGAAATATAAATAACAGTGAATATAGTAACAATAATCGTGTTTTTTCCAATTCAAGTGTTATTCCATAGCCCAATTCGACCAAAGGCTGCCAAGGAAGAGAGTAATTCAATTTCTGGCGTCATTAAAACATATAACGCCTATAACTCGTCGTCATCACTCGATAAGTGCTGAAAGCAGTTGCTGCTTACTATTAATTTCTATGCTTAAGGTGGTTCTTAGCTATAAGTGGCAGACAATGTGAGAGTGCATAAATCGACAGATTGGCCTGCAAATAAAAAAGTATATGTTAAAATTACCAAATGGAAACACAATTTTATCAATATTAAAATCAATGTGGTCACATGTTTACCACCTACCTTATCCTCTACGCTAAAACACAACAGTGAAAATAATATATGGTCATGCAAGCAGATGTTGAATATATTTGAAACGTAAAGTTGGACAAATTTGTTTTTGCATTAAGAGATATGACTACCTGTATCTTTAGAGGCAGCACATTCTGGTAATCATAGTTATGTATTATCAGTGCTAAGCCTTTTTTTAATTTAAAATAATTACTGCCATTGACTTGTTAGGTATTACATGAAACGAACATGCTTATTTGTCAGAGATTATCCTTTGTATTGCAACTCATGTATAAGAAATCCTCAATGGGGACTAGCAGTTATAAAAACATTGTTTATTACATGTGTATATAATTATACAATACACTGCCAAATTATATAAAAATACTATCAGGAAATAAACACAAGTTATAAGATAGGGTACTATATAAATGTTTTTATTCAATAGAAGAATATGTAAGTTATAAAAATCATAACCGAATATATAACTAACAAATATTGGAATATGACGTTATATAATATTATAATTATAATAGTAACAAAAATAGTGTGTACGATAAATAAAGCATCATAAGGATTGACTTTATATTTTAAACTTAATTTATATAATATATGTACGGCAATGTACTAAGATGACAATTTTAACTTTTATTTTGCTATGCTATCAAATATTAAATAGCTAGTTATTTAATAAAGTTTAGTTTAGTTTTGGCTACTACATTTTTTACTTTACTATTTTATTTTAATCGTCCCACAATAACGTGTGAGGGACAGACACATAGAAATTAATGGTGCATCTCCGTCATGCTTATAAAGCATCTCCGTAGAACTTGAAGTGATAAGGGTGTGTCAAAAGTCCTAATTGTTATAATGACACCACAAATTTATCGACTATATTTCTTGGCAGCCTTATCCTGAACCCCAACCTTTTTTTACTTAAACAACATAAATTGCTTCATAGTGTTCAACTTGTTGAATTAAAAAATTAACTAAATTCCACTTCTGTACTTTATTTACTATATATATCAAATAATATAATGATGTTTACAATTTTTCTCAAAAATAAGCTGCTCGATACCATTCATCTACAGTCATGGAGCCCTAACTTTATTATTTAGGTACTTAAGATAGATTTTATTAAACCCACATTCAATTGTTATTGTTATATATTGTTTGTTAAATACTTGTTATTTTTATATTGTTAATTACTTGTTATGAATTTTGTTGTGTTAAATTTTGTATATCTCTGTAACCACAACATTTGTAATTGGAGGTTTATCTTAGTACATATTAATAAAGATTATTTTTATTGTAAATAAAGTTATGCAAACAACATATCGTTTTTATTTTCTTACTAGTCTTATACTTCTTTTGTAATAGACACATCACACTTTATTTGAAACTAGCTGACCCGGCAAACGTTGTTTTGCCATTCATATTAGGAATCCATAGTGGACAAATAACGTGACACGTAATTTATATAAGTCTACGCCCTACGGGATTGCCCTTCCACGCAGCCAAAATGGCATTAAACTTTATATGGTGGTTAAGTATTCTTAAATTTTCTATTTTGCCGCGCAATTTTCTTAATATTTTCTTTTATAAGAACCTTCTCCTTACAATTACAAACACAACAAAAAAAAATTACCGAAATTGGTCCAGCCATTCAGGCGTGATGTCGTGACCAAGGAAAATAGGGATTGATTTTATATATATATATATATATATATATATATATATATATATATATATATATATATATATATATATATATATATATATATATATATATATATATATATATATATATATATATATATATATATATAGATTTCTTGAGCTGTAATAAAACGTTTCGTTTTGAGTAATGACACGCCATCTTCGAAACATAATTATGTATTATAGCTTAGCTCGCGTTGATGTCTTTAAGTAACTGTCAGATATAATCATTATTTATTTTAATCGTCCCACAATAATGTGTGAGGGACAGACACATAGAAATTAATCGTAAACCAGGATAGCCAAGCGCTTATTATGATATAAGAAAATGTACAATTAACATCTATGGTGAATATAGGCGATGGTTATCTCTTTCCGTCAGGAGAAACACACGCTAGTTTGGTAACTTATGAAATAAAAAAAAGACGTGTGGAGACAGCCGCGGTAAAGTTATTGCAAAGCATTTTTTATCAACTTATGTAATTACAATTATATATTTATTTTATTTATGCAGTATTTTTTTTCTTTGTTTATTCATATTTAAAACACTTTGTAAACAAATTATACGAGTACAGATATTCACTGTTGTACGTAGATGATAAATACCTACACACCTATATACTTTCTCACAAACAGCTGATTACGGTAATTTTCCAATACAACTAATGCCACCTAAAGGCGGGTTGCTGAACTAAAGAGACAAGCGTGATATTTCAAAAAGTCATTAAAAGTTCTGGTATTTATCGATAGATGGAAAAACTAAAAAGTCTCACCGCTGTGCCGGTCGGAGTGGGGGGTGTTAGGTTTCTTTCGTTACGGAATTTCTGGATTCGGTCTCCACGCTTAAGGCCCGCGATAGAAGCTATGCAATAGTTTAATAAATTTAATAACAACATTGTTGACCACGATCGTTTTAAATATATCATGCAAGCACAAACTTGTGTTTTTAAAAAGTAGCCGTAATGAACAACAAAACAAATAAAACCGTAATCTGTAGCTAAGTGTACAATCTAGCTACTTTAAAGCAAAAACACGCCAGTGGCATCTACCACATTTAATCTTTCCACCTTTAACTTTTAACCATGGATCATGATGTTATGGTATGATGAACATCACTATCATCTAATAGATCCCAACACGGATGAGATCCAGGAGGTCCTAACTTTAGAATTTTTTGTTAGATGGGTCGAAGTCCCGTTAAATTTGGGAACTACTGGTTCAATGCGTCACTAGTCTAATGCATCTGGACCAACAAGGATCATTAGATGTCATAAATATAAAACTCAAATTATCGTTAGATCTAACTATCGGTATCCGGAGTGTTATGGCCAAGCTACCGTGATTTCACGGTACCACAAATAAATATAACATTGTAACACGAAAGCTTACATAGTTATTTCAAAGTTGGCGAACTCTATGTGAGGCCTTATTACGGCGTGTGTTATATGGTCGGGTCGGGTTTATGCATCACTGTAATACTGGCTGATTAAACTACTTTAATGGAAGTTAAATTGTAAATAACGAGTTTTTGTGTTATGTTAATATTATTATTGTAAAAATGTTAATATATATATATATATATATATATATATATATATATATATATTTCGGTATTATATTGTACCTACTTCTCTATTAGTTAGACTTCGCTTACTCCGCACAGCTCCTCCCCCGTAGGTGATAGCGTGATAATATGTAGCCTATATGTTGACCCGACTTATTAGTAATATTTATTCAAAATTTGAATTAAATCCATGCAGCATTTTTTGAGTTTACCCCGGACATACATACAGACAAACAGACATAAATTCTAAAAACTATATTTTTGGCTTCAATGTCGATTGTAGATCACGCCCCAAGTATTTTTTAAAAAAAATTTTCAATGCACAGTTTTGACTTTCCTACGATTTTATTATATGTATGTATAATTATATATTTTAAATTTAGACACTTGTATTGTTTTTTTATATCATAAGATAGCAAACAAGCAGATGGATCTCCTGATGGAAAGAATCAACCATCGCCTATAAAATGGTTTATTTCACAAATGGTTTATTTGCGACAAGTGATTTATTGGTGAAACAGTATATATATATATATATATATATATATATATATATATATATATATATATATATATATATATATATATATATATATATATATATATATATATATATATTTTTAAATTTAGACACTTGTGTTTTTTCACAAATGGCTTATTTACGACAAGTGATTTATTTGTGAAACAATTCAAGCGCCTAAATTTATATTATTCTATTTAGCTCTGATTGGTTAGCAGAAATATTTGGTTCAGATTCTAGTCTTAACCTAGAGCAAAAATTATTTTGTTTTTTTTTGGGGATTGTTTTCGAAAATCTCAGAAATAGCGTAAAGGCTGGTGTGGTGTGTTATCACCTCAATACCCTGGTTACCGCAAGAAAAAAGCAATAAACCATGTTTGGTTGAAGAAAAATAGACTATAGGTATCACCACCCGTATGCCCAACCGATAAACTGGTAAATCTTGGTGAGTCGGAACTTCTTTTGATGTTAGGTTCACTGTATTTTCTCTACTTTTCTATACTATACTCCTGAAGGAAGTAGATGGAAATGATGTATTTTGTTTATGTATTGCAGCGTTGAATATTGCTTGACCTCTACATATTTATTTGTTTCATGACTTTAAAAAAATACATACTTGGAGGTTTTCCCACTGGTTGTTAAATCTAAATGCTAACTTTCAAAACTTTTAATTTAGCAAACCTATTAACTTTGAATATAAAGAGATCGAAAGCTCAAGTTTCAGGGAAAGTTTTGGGGAAATTTTTCGCCAGCTTTACGGGTTCATTTATTCGATAAAGTTATTTTGCAAAGTTTTGAACTTGGTACAGACACAGAGTTCTTGTGGCAACAGAAGTAAAGTTTTGTGTCATTGTTTTACTCTTAATTTTAGAAACGATACTTTCGATTACTGTCCGCCGAGATACTTTAAATGGGCGTGTTCGATGGAACTAAGAATGTAGTAATCTAAGTTAGTTACTCCGAATTTTGAGTATAAAATTCCGCCCGGAAAATTTCCAGTGTCAAAATACTAAGGTATGTCATTGCGCCATTTTGTATTTCTGACACTTCAATAGGTTTAAATCATAATTTTGACACTTTTAAGTAGCAAAAGCTAAAAAGTGTGTCCAAGTCGAAACTGACGAATTTTATTTATTATGCCCCCCCCCGTTGATCGAGTAGCTAGCAACCCTGACTACGCAATCGACAAGGCTTGGGTTCTATTCCCAACGGGGACAAGCATCTTAAACTAGAATGGTTTGTCTTAAATTAAATTAAATTTAAGACAAACCATTCTACTATACATTACCTTCATGCAATTTCAGCGGTTTTAGCAACGCACGCCAAGATAGCTCTCAGAAGGCAGGAATTTTTCCGACTTGCTTGATACTTATTAACGATATTACCGCCAAGATATTACGTTCAGTTTCGCGGTCATTTGGAAGGTAAGGCTACACTAGCCTCCAAAAAGCTCGGTGTGCTCAGCAGAGCGAGACGGTACTTCTTGCCGGCCCATCGCCTTCAACTTTATAAGGCTCAAATTCGGCCCCACATGGAGTACTGTTCTCATCTCTGGGCCGGAGCTCCTCAGTACCAGCTCCTTCCTCTTGATCGCATTCAGCGTAGAGCGGTTCGAATCGTTGACGACCTGGCTATTTCGAAACGGCTCGACTCTTTGGCATTGCGCAGAGATGTTGGTTCACTCTGTGTCTTCTATCGTATCTTTCATGGGGAGTGTTCCGACGAGTTATTTGGATTAATTCCTGCCGCCGAAATCCATCATCGGACATCGCGTCAAAATTTGAAATTCCATCCTCACCATCTCGATGTCTGGAAATCCACAACTGTGCTGACTGTGTGTGACACTTTTTGCCTCGCACTACTTCGTTGTGGAACCAATTACCGGCAGGGGTGTTTCCAAACGGATACGACTTGGGGGCCTTCAAGAAAAGAGCTTACTCATTTTTAAAAGGCCGGCAACGCAACTGCAAGACCTCTGGTATTGTGGATGTCTATGAGTGACGGTGATCACTTACCATCAGGTGCACTTCCTGCTCATTTGGCCCCTCTTCTATAAAAATATATATATATATGAAAAACATAAAAAAAAGCTTTTGTCCTCCACATTCTTTTGTCCTATCCAGAACACTATAATGATTGCAGTAGAAATACGTAAGGCGGTAGTACGAAAATATAAAATATTTCAAGTATCAACATAATATAAAACCAGTTTCAGTCCAACTACCGTTCTGCCAGACTTGTCGTAAAAGGCGTTCGATTAGCTATACGTGGAACTACTATCGTGACTACTAGTTGGTAGCGTTCTGCAACGTCTCGCCCGGGTATTTGGTACTACCGTTACCTTTTCCTGTCGCAATATCGTCAATGCTTGTCATTGTCGTGTTCCGGTGTGGAAGGCTAGGTAGCCGGTAGGTTTATAATTGTTGAATTGCCATCCCGTGACACGGTTAGCAACGCACCATTAACATCTGTGGTGTCTATAGGCGATCGTTTTTCTTTCAATCAAGCCATCTGCTTGTTAGCTATCTAAAGATATAGGAATATCATCACCACAGTCCGGTTGATATAATCATTATACTGACATATAATATTTCAGTCCAAGTCCAGTGTTCAGTCCCGTAGTAGGTAAATTTTTCACCTGCCTTCTACATTTTCTAATCAACGAAGTTTACCTTTACTTATTTTAAAACCGATATTTTCATAAACGGTCACTACTTCATCATGGGCTTTTTAATAATATATATATATGAATATGAATAAAGTAATGTGTTCACGATTTAAAAAAAAATATATTTTTGTACAAGATTTTTAAGGCTGAAAACCGACATTGACATAAGTTTTTAGGTTTCAGAGCTCTTATCTATGAGGATTTGTTTTATGAGAAATTAAGGTTAATTATTTACAACAATTCTTCCGTACTAATAATAGTATATCTACATATACTAATATAATTGAATTTATAAAACTATGTATAATATGTAAGCAATTTTCCAGTTAAGAAATATATTAAATTAAACCCATATGACTATGATTGTTGTGAAAAATTAATAAGTCTAAATACTAAAGCGGGAAAAACGATTAAATAGCATACACACACAAAAGTATATACACATGGCACACACACATATACACACAAACTTACATATACGCACACATAACATTACACATATAAACATACATACACCTTCACAGTTTTTTGCATTAAACATAATTTCTTTACCGTAAACGATTGAAATAATAATATACTTTTATACTAACACACAAATAATTATATATTATTAAAAGTGTTTACTAAATCGTAATTAAAATTTGTATTTTTAATTAAAATTTTCAAATGATAATGCACCTAAAAGTAAAAGTAAGACCTGCTGTGGTGGAGGTCAGATATCGTGAAATACAAACACTGTCTTTTTTGGGCATTAGTCTCCCATAGAAGAATCAGTCTTCTACTATTAATAACAGAACTTTATAAAATGTGTATTGTACTTTTGTGGTGAGAAAGTGAAAATTATTATTATTTATAAAAATATAGATTCTCTTTCGTGGTAAAACGACTAACTTAAGTTACTGAAAAATAATGATGCATAAATAAAAGAATGCCTAACTAAATATCGACCGATGTGCTAGGGGAAGTAATAATATATGTCTACAATAGTAGAATGTATTCAGTATTCTGTAGTGTTATCCTTAAACTCCCAAACATATAATTTGGAATATTGTATTACATAAACATTCTGTTGAAGTAGTGACCGTTAATTCAATCTCGATAAAGCACCGAAAATACTTTGTCGACTAAAAATACTGACGAAGAATTGGGTCGTAATAATAAATAACTTTACTATGTTGCTGTTACATAATAGCTTCAATACGTATTATATAATCGTATATAAGCCATACTTTATAATAGTCCTATTAGTATCGTAGATAAAATAAAATTTGTTTTGCACTAAGTTTCCGTCATACGAAATCGTCATATGCTAGTTTAATATATAAAATAATATAATGAGAAATGTGTTGTTATTATTTTTTTTTATATCATAAGATAGCAAACAAGCAGATGGGTCTCCCGTTGGAAAGAGTCAAACATCGCCTATAGACACCAAAGGTGTTAACGGTGCGTTGCTACTCTACCACCTGGTAACCACGATGGTAGTGACTCGTAAAGCCAATCGGTTGCCTTTTACCACCTGCCTGGCAGTACGGCAGTTGACTTACTCTTCAAAGGAACCCGGGACCAACACGGTGAAAAATGTATGTTAATTAAGATAGTAAGTATTGATTACTATTTGATTAAAAAATATTTTTTGATTGAGTATTTTTTTAATAGATTGATTGAGAGCGAGTAGTTCAAAGGTATAGAGTCTGCGCAACTCTTGTTCATATGAAGTAAGTTATGCATGTCCCCTAACATGCATCAACAGCAAGCCAAATCAACAGGGATTTTAATTTATGGAGTTCTGTTCTCTTAAGACTCCGTTCTCTCGAACCCGTAAGAGATCTGGCGTAAAGATATGCATACATCGTTTTTTAACATGATTGATGATGATGAAAATACGCCAATACTATTGCGGCAGGATTATATGAAGACGGGATTTTACAGAAATCAAAATGAAATGACACATTTAACAAATCGCAGACTTTTTACAATCTACTTCGTATGAAGGAAGATAGCCTATTCTACTGAGGGCCCGGACCAAACCACCACCACCACGGTATTTATACACCGTCTTTACATTGAGTTGACATTAATATACATTTTTAAAAGAAAAAAAAAGTGTATATCGCTTAAGTATAAAAAACAGCTATTCGACCTTCTAAAGAATGGTTGTACAACAAAAGAAATAAAAACTTATAACTGCCCATAGGGGACATAAAACATCAATAAAAACTTAATAGACTTTGTGATTGTATGTATATTTTATGCTACGGGCAACTTGATTAACTGAGCAGTATGGACCGATCATTTTGAACAATGAACAAGAGGTCAAATTGATAAATTTAGTCCTTTGGCCGGTCCATATAATACTGTTCGACATCCCGTTATCCATTTAAAGAATCAAAGTTTGAAATAGATTGTATTTATCACTCCAAATAGGCAGTCTGAATACTGCCCTACTTTCAGCAAACCAATATGATAAATTCATTAATGATGTGCCGTATCAATTAAGTCCATCTGGAGAATACATATAATATTGATAATATTATTATTATATCGATATTTGGCTCACTTAAAAGTGTACAATATTAAATTATAACGTTAGTAACTAAATATAGGCCGTGGTCTTAGGAACAATTTTTGATAACACTCTGAATTTTTGGGAAACGATTCATTTGATCAAAGCGCCCGTCTTTTCGTAAAAGAGTTAAAATAAATTAATAATAAAAAAATTATTAAAAACAGAAAACCCGACTGCATTAATCTTGAAAAAAGTTTCATTACCTTAAATGAAAACTAAAAACAAAGGAACAAGCTCAGTAGTTTAGAATCATGTTAAGTAATAATGAATTACTACACCATTGAAATAGTTCTATAATCGATGTACAGTACCCGGCGATAAATATTGCACATCGACCTTTGGAAAGAGACAATCGGCTAATTTCGGCTTCGTAGAGCGTTATCTCTGTCGCACAAAATACAAACAGTCCGGTACCTATTAGGAGCTGTTAAAACAAGTATGATTTGCTTCTTTTGATATTTTTATTCTTTGTATAAAATACACTAATTTTTCTATAAGTGATGGCTTTAGGTTGGGGTAAAATAAAATAAAAAAACATTTTTACATTATGTTTACGTATTTAATTATTTTGGAACATTACAGCTTTAGTGTACATAATAAACACCATTATACCTATTGCTAAAATGAGACATTGCAATAATAATAATAATAATTCTAATTCTCAATTACTTCCATTTCACTATCTGTGCTCTCAAAGAGGTCAATATCACTGTCACTATCAGCCGTATTTATTACTAATCTATCAGTGTAATTGTCTAAACTGTGTTGAATGCTTCTATATTCATTCTCACATTTGATTGCATGATCGCAAACCTTTTTCCACTCTTCAGCGCCGATCATGTTTACTTTTTCAGTCAATAATGTTTTTACTGTAGTTAAGTTCATACCCACATTTCTAGAGGCTACATAGCCTTTCAGTTGAGACCATATATTTTCAATTGGATTAAAATCCGGATGATATGGTGGCAATCGCAACACAGTGTGCCCATGTTCGGCAAGTATTTTGTCCACAGAAAACTCTGTATACCTCTCCTTGTGCTGACATATAATAGCGTAAATCTGGGTTTTTGTTAATTTTGGATCAACTGGAATTTCATGTCTGTTTAACCAGTTGATCATTTCCCGTTTAATTAATAAAAATATCGTCTACATGGATGAGTCATATATACATGCATCCCACACTAAAGGGAAATCTTGGAGTGACGATAAGAAAAAAGGAGTAAAAAAGCCAATTTCAAAAGGTCAACGTTTGATAATAGTTCATGCGGGAAATGAAAAAGGCTTTGTACCCGGTGCTTTTTTAACGTATAAATCCACGGACACTACAGGTGACTATCACAATGAAATGAATAACGATAACTATGAGAAATGGCTGGTTAACCAATTAATCCCAAATATACCCAGTGATTCTGTTCTAGTTATCGACAACGCACCCTATCACAACAAGTATGTTGAGAGACCCCCCAACTCAAACACCATTAAACGGGAAATGATCAACTGGTTAAACAGACATGAAATTCCAGTTGATCCAAAATTAACAAAAACCCAGATTTACGCTGTCTATCATTATACCTATTGCTAAAATGTCTCATTTTAGCAATAGGTATAATGGTGTTTATTATGTACACTAAAGCTGTAATGTTCCAAAATAATTAAATACGTAAACATAATGTAAAAATGTTTTTTTATTTTATTTTACCCCAACCTAAAGCCATCACTTATAGAAAAATTAGTGTATTTTATACAAAGAATAAAAATATCAAAAGAAGCAAATCATACTTGTTTTAACAGCTCCTAATAGGTACCGGACTGTTTGTATTTTGTGCGACAGAGATAACGCTCTACGAAGCCGAAATTAGCCGATTGTCTCTTTCCAAAGGTCGATGTGCAATATTTATCGCCGGGTACTGTACATATAAAACAATTCATGTTTTTTTTTTCATCACAGAACGATTAACAGTCGGGACCTTTTGTGAATATTTGATAGCTAAAATTGAATGAGCCCCGACTGTTAATCGTTCTGTGATGAAAAAAAAAACATGAATTGTTGATTATAGAACTATTTCGATGGTGTAGTAATTCATTATTACTTAACATGATTCTAAACTACTGAGCTTGTTCCTTTGTTTTTAGTTTTCATTTAAGGTAATGAATCTTTTTTCAAGATTAATGCAGTCGGGGTTTCTGTTTTTAACATTTTTTTTATTTTATACTTTTTAGTTAGTTCTTTAAATTACGCACTCTTATTATTTCATTCAGAAAGTGAATATCGTGGGTATTATTAAGTAACTTGCGGTGGTCTACACTACTGATTATTAGCACATAATACTAGAGACTAACAGAAGTCAATGTTACATTCAAGTAATATTCGAGCATAGCACACATAGACACCTCTCACGGACGCGATACTCGGACTGGTGCGGAACAAACTGTCTCGAACCATTCCGAGATATCGCGTCTGTGAGAGGTGTCATGTGTGCGTTGCTCGAATATTACATGTATGTTGACTTCTGTAAGTCTCCAGTATTCTATGTTATTAGCCTCTCTAGAGATCTAATCAGGCTCAAAGCAACGTATTCTCGACCTTTAGCAAAATACGTGAACTTAAATCAACCACAACTCAGTCCAAAGTATTTCTTTGGAATTTCTAGCACAATATCAATGGCAGCATTTTCCGTTCAATTTTACCCTGTCCACGAAATGCATAGAATTCTGTTGTCGATGGTTTGATTCTGACTCCCACTCCAAGAACATTCCTTTTAATTGGTCCATTCGAGGAGCTGGCCACTCTATTGTCCTTATAACTCCCATCGCTCCCTTCCCGTTGTTCAATATAATATTCAATTTACCTATATTATTTATATTTTATACTAGCTGAGCCCGCGACTTCGTCCGCGTGGTAAAAATTCGAAAAAATAGCCTAAGTTACTCCCTGTCACATTGGCTGCCAGTAAAAGTCCCGTTAAAAACGGTCCAGTCGTTCCAGAGATTAGCTGGAACAAACAGACAGACAGACAAAAATTGTAAAAAATATTATTTTGGTATATGTACCGTGAATACATCCATATGCATTTAGTAAAAACCGGTTATTTTGATATTACAAATAGACACTCCAATTTTATTTATTTGTATATATTTTTTTAATTTATTTGTATATAGTATCCCCCCGTTGTAAAGGCAGAATAACGAAACACTAATTAAAGTATACGTATAAAGTACCTGTTATTAATAGGAAAATAAGTGAATCATTTAAATTGTTATACATACATAAGTACCTATAGGTATCCTAAACTATTAGATACCGACCTCTGTGGTACCTACTTATTTAAAATTATGAATGGAACCGGTATCCTAAAAATAGAGCAGCTTGTTAGGATTTCAAAACTCAAGATCTGATAAATACCAAATTTTCGAAAATGGGGGTGAAACCAAGGACGTTCCGAAATTTGAAAATTTTCATTTTTCTAGCAGGAAGTTAAATTGACCAATTGCCATTCGGCCAGGTAGGTCGTAAAATGCAATCGATTGGCTATACGTGTCACTACTCACTACCATCGTGACTACTAAGTGGCAGAGTTCTGCAATGTCTCGCCCGGGTGTTTGGTACCACCGTCTTACCTATCCTGCCGCAAAAGAGTCGCTTGTCATTGTCGTGTTCCGGTTTGGAAGGTAAGGTAGCTGGTAGACTTATGCATGTGACATTAACATCCCGCCACACGAATTGCAACGCGCCATTAAAGTCTTTGGTGTCTATAGGCGATAGTTTTTCATTCCATCGAGAGAGCAATCTTCTTGTTTGCTATCTTATGATATATAAAAAATGTCCCTGACCGCGCCATTGTTGCTTAAGTGGTAAGCGACCTGACTACCTTACCCTCTAAACCGGAACATGACAATGACAAGCGTTGACGCTATTGTAACAGGAATAAGTAAGACGGTGGTACCAAATACCTACTTGGCGAAATGTTGCAGAACTCTGACACCTAGTAGTCACAATGGTAGTGACGGAAATAGCCCATCGATCGTCTTTTACGACCTGCCTAGCAGATCAGCAGTTGGCCTACTCTTCAAAGAAGCCCGGACCAACACGGGGTGAACATTACTGAACCGATTTTGATGAAACTTAGACTGTTCGCTAAATTGAATTATAACCTTATTTAAATCAAAAATAATTATCTCGATATGTCTTTATTTACCGAAAAAATCGCGAAACATACAAGTAGGATTTTTTATATCAATGGAGTATATACATAAACTTACGAGATTCAGTACACGTGCTTGGACGCCTAAATACCTAGATCATCATACTCAAATGTTATCCAATTCCAACAATCAAACCTCCGTTTTTTCGTCGGTTGAAAATATTGTCCAAATGATGATAGCTACTGATTTATGTAATGAAGACCGAATAACGAAATACTGAAGTAGGTATATAGGTATGTATAAAGTACGTGTTACAATTAGGATAATTAACTTTAAATCGTTATATATACTAAACTATTATTAAAAATGAAAAATGATGAATGAAACACAAAATGATTTTTAAATACCTATTCAAAGATACCCCACATGACATATTTTATCAATATTTATTGAAGTGAAAACTTCTTTAGGCGCGTTGAGCGTTTTGGTAGAGGGTAAAATCCTCGGTTCGCGTCACCGACATGCTAATGATAATAGTATATCTATAGCTATGTTTTGCATATAGTTCTAATTACTCTCAACTTAATAGTTCCGTTTTCACTTCTATCGGCAGTCCCACGACTGCTACTGTTTTTTTTTTTTTAATTTGCCAATATGGCGCCTGGTGGTTTCCATGGTGAATTTCTTATAAATGTCATGTCTTTAGTGACACTCCCAAGGTTAAGACGAATCGATTGACATAAGACTCATCAAAATCGGCCCACGCGTTTGGCCTCTAGAATGCCACATAGGAACAAACATACATACATATATACATACATACATATATAGACTGATAAACACAATACCCTCCTGCAGTCGGGTAAAAAGCAGTTTTCTTTACCGATATGATATGTTTTATCTAAGTATGTCTTAGTGCTGCCTCAGCTTTTACTTTAAATATAAAAAGGTACTACTTTAAATAGCTAAGGTTTTGTTATTCACTGTATACAAAAAGAACGACAATAAAATTCTTCTGTATTCATTTAAAAACGGCTAAAAACAGCTTTCTTTTATATGATTTGTATTATCTATATATATCTTAGTGCTTCACCAGATTGCCATTTTAAAGGGCTAAATTTTTGTTAGGTACCTTAGTATACAACATAACAATAAAATTCTTGTTTACTCATTTAAAAGCAAATAAAAAGCAGTTTTCTTTAACGATATGATATATTTTATCTAAGTATATCTTAGTGCTTCAACGGATAGCTACTTTGAAGGGCTAAATTCTAGCAGTTATCGTCCTGGGACTCATAAAAAGAGATTGCTTCCACTCCAACGACGTTTTATTGACTTATTAACATCGATATCAGATCGTAACACTTGATTCTTTGATCTTCGCGAAATATTTCAGCTACTCCAACTGGTTTTTGTTTATTTAACAGATAAAAATATATAAATTTATGACGCAGCTTTTGATTTAATTAAGCTAGTATGTGGAAGGATTTTACAAGTTTGTATACCATATTTTCCGGTGTTGGTGGAGCCATCTTTGAAAAATAGACCATCTGACATTCTGCCAGGCAGTTTGTAAAAAGTGAATGATTGATGAATATAAGAGAGATTGACCGCCCCGTTGGTCTAGTGGTTAGGGACCCTGACTACGGAATCAACGGGGCTCGGGTTCGATCCCCGACGGGGACAAGCATTTGTGTGATGATCATAAGTGTTTGTATTTCCGGGTTTGGGTGTTTATTATGTATGTAACTATATATATATATATATATATATATATATATATATATATATATATATATATATATATATATATATATATATATATATATATATATATATATATATATATGCTTACTTTGGGGTTAAATCAAGACGTTGTTAAACTCTACTGTGTGTAAGTAGATGATGATGATGATGGTTCTAATGCGATTATTTAGCCTAAGGTTATTTGCGCACCAAGGTCGCTGTGTACAACGCCATTATAATACCAAACCTCCTCTATGCTTCTGAGACTTGGTGCCTCTATAACAGGGACATAAAGCGTCTAGACATTTTCATCTGAGGTGTTTGCATGAAATCTTACACGTTAAATGGCAAGACCGAATACCAAACACCCAAATACTTCGGCGTACAAAATCAAACAGCATTGAGTACATGCTCATCCGAGCTCAACTTAAATGGTGTAGACACCTTGTAAGAATGGATAACTCCAGGCTACTCAAATCTGTTCTACTCGCGAAGGAGAGTGTAGGCAAGGTCAGTTTCTGAGGTAAAAGGATGTTTTGAAGCGAAACTTAACTGCCTGCCATATTCCTTTGAACTCTTGGGAGGTGCTTGCCAAGCAGAGAAATATATGGCGTAGTATTATCAAAAAGGCTACGTGGTGGTAGCCTTTTTTATAATACGATGATTTGAGCAAATTTTTTTGGATGATCTTTATGTCAAATGCCTCAATAAGTAAACCCGCTCCAAACCCACCTATTGTTATGCTTATAACAGTACAGGTCAATTGCACTGTCATCACTGCAATATGACGTTTAAAACCAAATTTGGGTTCTCAAATCACCTTCGCTCACAACACACTAGTCAAATCTGACTGACAATGGCGAATCCGCCATTGGACATCATCATCATCATCATTTAGCCTTCCCTTACGGTACGGGTCACTACCACCATTGCTAATAGATGGTTGAGTTCTGAATTTCCTCACCTTGGTCTGGTACCATCGCCTCACCTATTTTTGCCGCAAGAGCCTCAGTGTTTGTCACTATCGTGTTCCGGTTTGAGGGGTCAGGTAGCCAGTGAACTTATGCACGTGGCATTAAGACCCCACTACAAAGATAGCAACGCACTATTAACATCTTTGGTGCCCACAGGCGATGGTTGTCTCTTTTCATTAGGAGAGCTATTTGCTTGTTTGGTATCTTATAATAAAAAGTATTTACAGTTTTTCATATCTTAGCAAACAAGCAGATGGGTCTTATGATGGAAAGAGACATCCATTGCCTATAGACACCTTGTATGTTAATGCTGCGCTGCTATCCATGTAACGGGGTTCTAATGCCACATGCATAAGTTTACCGCTTACATTGAACACAACAGTTACATACGCTGATGCTATTGCGACAAGAATATATAAGGTACCAGACTCCGACGAGACGATACGGAATTCTGCCACCTATTAGCAACTAGCTACGATGATAGTGACTCGTATAGCCGATCATTCACTTTTTACGAACTGCCTGGCAAAACGGCAGATGGTCTATTATTCAAAATCACCATCACGGGGAAAAGTAAAAAGTAATGTTAATTCTACAGTTAGAGTAATAGTTTTACAGATATTTTACTCCCCAGTCCGCTCTAATCTAATAAGGTAGCTTATGAGAAAATGTCGGCAAATATCGAATAAACAGTCATTTATTATTTTGCGAAACACCTTTTGTGAAACAGTAAAAGTGAATTTTAACAAAAAATAAGGGAGTTCTAGCAAGTATCAACAGCAAATGATATCCCAAAATTTTGCAAAAATTATTCAGAACGAATTTTCAATTCAATCTCTCACTGATCATCTCTGTATCGAAGCTGATATCGCTAGTCGTTGAGGCGACACCGAGTTTTTTTTTAATATTCGAAAAAATACACTGGTCTTCTATAATTGTTTTAACTAGCGATCACCTTATGGTAGAAATTTGTTGATTATTATCCCTTCTAATATTGATAATAGACTCAACCATAATCGAAAAAGTATGTAATATGTATGTATATTATGATGTATGTTTTTGTATTTATTTTAGAGTAGTGCTAATGTTGATGTTCTCAAGATAGCCTACATTTTCCTTGCTCAATCAGTTTTAATCTACTGTATCTTTGTCGGGGTCGCAGCTGGAAGGGCCCATTTTATTCAACAGAATGCGCACAAAGGGCAACATTGAAAGTCATGGCTTTCAAACCAATCCGTTCCTCAACAAAACATTTGTTTGATTTGTGGAAGGTTTTTTCTGTTCGTAAAGTATTTGCTTCAATCTTAATTCTTTGCAAGCACAAGTGCTGTCATTTTGATAAAACCTTCATTGTTAGGAAGATAGAATCTAAGTTTTTGAAATTGGCCAAATAGGTCTAAAGAACGTCGCAAACTCTCATACATCACAATAGCTGACTAGCGTTTTATTATGAGAAATATATAAAAAATACGGCATAAATATTTCTGAGCATTAATAAACAAGGGTTTTCTTTCGTGAAATGCAGAACTTTGTGAATTATGATTTAAATGTCTTAAATATTACCTTATGTGACGGTAGTAAGCAATATGACAACTTCATATCTGCTGAAGCACTAAGACATACTTTGATAAAACATATCATTCGTTAAAGAAAACTGCTTTTGTGCTTTTAAATGAGAAAATAAGTATTTTATTGTAGTTTTTTAAGTTGTACATAATATATGATATAGTACTCATATAGTAACAAAAACCCCTGTCCGACCCGGAAAAGCATATAAATCGGTCGATGACCTTATCACAAACACAAACCAGACATCGAGGTGGTGAGGATGGAACTTTAAGTTTTGACACGAAGAATAACTTACAACTTCTTCGGAACATTCCCCATAATACATACGGTAAAAGATGCAGAGCGAACCTACATCTCTGCGTAACGCCAAAGAGTCAACCTGATTAGAAATAGCCTGATCGTCGACGATTCGAACCACTCTACGTTGAATGCGATCAAGACGAAGAAACTGGTACTGAAGAGCCCCGGCCCAGAAGTGAGAACAGTACTCCATGTTGGGTCGAATTTGGGCCTTGTAAAGTTTAAGGCAATGGGCTGGCATGAAGTACTGCTTTGCTCTACTGAGTTTGCCAAGATTTTTGGAGGCTAGTTTAACCTTTCCTTCCAAGTGATCGCGGAACTGAACGTTGTTAGATAAGTCGACTCCCAGTATTCCAATTCTGGCTGAGGCTGTCAGGCGAGTGCTCTCAAACCAAGGTGATACGATAAAGGGTGCTTTTTTAGCGGTGAACGCACAAAGCTGCGTCTTTTTGTGGTTAAAAGTAAGAAGATTTTGACGACCCCATTCTGAGACATCGATTAGTCGATTCTCGAGTTCAGACACGAACTTGTTCCGGCCCTCTTCGACGTATTTCCGAGAAATACGGCTACAGCCGGAGTATGTAGCATCACCAATACTGTGGTCCGCATAGCAATGTATGTTACTAATTCGCAACATATCATTGATATGCAGAAGAAACAGTGTCGGTGACAGCACGCAGCCTTGGGGAACACCAGCATTGACAGGTTTGAGGTCGGAGCATGCACCGTCGACTACGACCTTGATGCTCCGATCAGCCAAAAAGCTGGTGATCCACTTGCATAATTTCTCAGGAAGCCCATAGGAAGGCAGGTTTGAGAGAAGCGCTTTATACCATACCCGATCGAAGGCCTTCGCTATGTCTAAACTAACTGCATATGCCTCCCCCTTGGACTCAACTGCCTCCGTCCAGCGATGCGTCAGGTATATTAGAAGATCACCAGCTGAGCGACCACGACGGAAACGGTACTGACGGTCGCTAATCAGCTGGTGCTCTTCTAAATACTTCAGGAGCTGACAGTTTATAAGTGTCTCCATGACTTTGAAGAACAAGGAGGTTATGGCTATTGCCGATAATTTGACGGATTAGAGCGATCTCCTTTTTTAGGGATGGGATGCACTAAAGCTGTTTTCCATGAATTCGGTACCACGCCGAGTGAACAGGAAAGCCGGAATAGGTGAGTCAATACTGGTGCCAACTCTGTAGCACATACTTTAAGCACAATCGGAGAGATGCCATCAGGCCCACTCGAGTTGTGGATGTCCAAGGAAAGTAGTGCTTTACGCACAGATGACTGCCGAAACTGTGGTTCTGGCATAGAACTATCACACTGCGGGATGGTAGGCGGCGCGTTCCCTTGGTCATCCAGAGTCAAGTTGGCCGCAAAGAAAGAGCCCAAAAGATCGGCTTTCTACTTTGCGGTATGGGCCAAAGAGTCATCGTCTCTGTACAAGGATGGAAAGAAGGCTGGGAGAAATTCCCTTAGAAAGCCTTGGCGAAAGAGACCAGAACGCACGAGTACCCGAAGGAAGGCGAACTAATTTCTCACCAATTCTGCCAATGTGTTCCGCTTTTGCCTTGGCGATAGCTCTTTTGAAGAACCTCGAGGAAGAGTTGTACTACTTTCGTAATGCGCTAGTTTTTACATTACGAGATCCCACGCAGCAGCCCAAGCTCGGTAGCCTTCCTGCTTTCGGCGTAAAGCCGCTTTGCAGTGGCGACCAAACCAAGGCTGAGACTTGCCACCGATGGGCACCGCAGAAGATGGAATGTAAAGTTTCATGCCCTGCAGCACCGCATCAGCGACAGAGTCAGCGACAGCATTCGGATCATCAGCGGTAGGATGCAAAGAAAGACCGCATCGCGTCCCAATCTGCTAACCTATAGTGCCAAACGCGACGACAGCCTGCAAAAGGAGGCCGTGATGGGCGCGTGACTGGTACTTTGCTCCGGACCAGGCAGTGGTCCGACGCGCCAAGTGGAGCGTCTTCCTATACCTGATAACGATCCGGGTGAGAAGTCAGCAGGAAGTCGGAACAGTGAAGGCGTATGGCCATCTACATCGGAAACTCGCGTAAGCGAGGTTACCAATTGTGTTAGACCATACGCCAAGACAAAATCGAGAACAGACCTCCCCGCATGATCGGTGGTGCGAGAACATAGCCATTCGGCGTGATGGGCATTAAAATCGCCCAATATCACGATCTTTGCGGAGTGGATCTGCTCTAACACGGAATCTACAGTCATTTGTAAGTGCTCGACGAGCCGGTCAACTTCAGCATTCCCGCTATGGGCACGCATAGCTGTATAGGCACGCGTAGCTGCGTGGATGGTCGTTGCAAGCTACGCATAACCAAAGGATGGATAAGTCCTGACCTTCAAGCCTGTCGAGGCGCCGGTAACAGATACCTTCTCTAACATATGCGCACACACCAGCCCGCGGTACAAAGGAATGTTCCAGTTTGTACCCCGGGAAGGAGAGGTAGGAAATATCAGCCGAAGATATACAGATATGTCTCGGTCAAGAAGAGCAAAGCTGGCTTCGCCGTCTCAAGATGGTAGTAGACGGCGTTCAGGTTGGAATGAAGCCCTCTGACGTTATAGAAATCCACAGTAAGCGTGGTAGGGGGTGCCATGGCGTTTTTGCTCTGTTTGGCCCCGACAGGGTTGTCTATGAGCGCAATCCCCCCCCCCCCCCAGAATACGCAGGGTAGCCTGAGCATCCCTGATCTGGCTTGAATCCAGAGCACGGACGCCCAGGGGGATTCTCCACTGCAGGCGCAAGTGGTACCCCCCTGGGGTATATTTTTTTCCAATCACGCGTCCATAGTGTGTGTGTGTGTGGGTGGTTAGGCCTCCGGGACTCTCACAAACCGAACGAAACGCAGAAGCAGAGGTGCTACTTTACGTCGGTGTCAAGTGAGAGAGTGGTATCTCCCCGGGCGTGCCGGCTTATTCAGTTGCAAATGCAGTATGGCACTACCACTAATTTGGTTGACTGACTGCACTGGTTTAAATAATTTTTGTCACAAAAATTATCCCACCAGTGGGCGATGGGGTCGTCACATCCCTACGCCGGCAAAAAATATCGAAGAAATTTCAAAGACAAACACTTTTTTCGAAAATTGTTGGTATCCATGAATCAGTCGATTTTAATTAGATTTATGGTATGACAATATTTTTTAAGTATTAGAGTGGATTATATTTTAAAATAAACTTATGAAAAGGTAAAAGTTCTAAAATTTATTAAAAAAAATTAAGTAAGTTTGCTGTAAACACAGAATTTCAATATTTGAAAAGCTATAACTTTTAGAAACTCAATTCAATTTTTAATAATTAATTATTGCAGGTCAAAAATGATTGGCTGAAAAATCTCGAATGTACATCAAAACAACAATCAATTCAAAATATTTCGTCAACGATAACTTCCGAACGAACGAACCGATTTTGATGCAATTTACAAGTTTAAACGCAGGTTTTATAGCAAAAGAGCTGGTTAGTAAATAGGTTTGTACTCAATTCATATATTAAACTAGAAATTATTTGCAAAGACACCGTTGCACCATTTTTTAAATTTCTTAAAACTTCCTGGGTCGCGTTGGTTCAGATTTTCAGGAAGTATAAATTTGGCAGAACTCAATCGAACCCCAACAACCTCATTTCGATTTATAAAGTCATTCAAAAGTTATGAGATGTAACTGATATTTACATACAGGCATACTGATCACATCGGAGCTCAGAACGTGGAGAACTTGTGAAAACTCGATTTTCGAAAATCGGGACAAAATCAGTAAATTCCCTATTACTAACATAGCGAGAACTTAAAATTTTTTTAATGTGGTGTTCTAATACTCGACACTGCTAAGTAAAGCGTGAATATCAATTAGGAGCCACATCCACAAAAATTGAATTAATATGAATGATCACTTTAAAGTAACATTTTGTCTTCCAAGAAATAAATCTGGAATTAAAAAGTGACAAATTTTATGTCGCTGTGGTTAGTTCAACACCGCGTCTATTTTACACACGTGCAGTACGAACGAGTCGTACATATCCGAGTTTATTCACCATATTTTCATTCTCTATTGAGCGCAGGATTTTAAATTTTTAACCGCATACAAATTGTAAAAGCCTGGGGTGCCGGGATAAGATTCGAAAACACATCGCAAGCAATTTAAACATAAGTACGTGAAGTCATTTTTTAAGTTTCTATATACTTTTGATAAGTTTTAAATAAATAAATAAGTGTATCAATCAAATAAAATATCATATCGCTAAAATATTACATGAATAAATTTAACTCCGGAAAATAGCAAATTATTTGTCAAAAATCACATCGTAAAAATGGTGTTGGTCAACGATACATCGAAATAAATACCGCTGGATAATTATTATTTTGATTATTGCTAATGATTATTGCTAGTAATATTAGTAATATGAGTGTTTGTCAATAATACTAAACATACATCGATAAGTACTCAAACTCAGAAAGTCACACATCTATGCTCATCACACAAATGCTTCTCTCTGTCTCTGTCGAAAATCGAACCCGAGCCCCATCGATTGTGTAGTCAGGGCTACTTTTCCCTGTGTTGGTCCCGGCCGTTCTGCCACGCAGGTCGTAAAAGGCGACTGAGTGGCTATTTGCGTCACTATCATCGTGACTACTAGGTGGTAGAGTTCTGCATAGGCTCGACCGGGTCTGGTATCACCGCCTTACCTATTCCTGCCGCAATAGCGTCCGTGCTGGTCATTGTCGTGTTCCGGTTTGGAGGGTAAAGTAGCCGGTAACCTTATGCATGTGGCATTAGACCTTGCCACAAGATAGCAACGCACCATTAACATCTTTGGTGTCTATAGGCAAATGGTTGACTCTTTCCATCAGTAGACCCATCTGCTTGTTTGCTATCTTTTGATATATAAAAAGTGTGCGATGCTATCTTGTGGCGAGGTCTAATGCCTCATGCATAAGTTTACCAGCTACCTGGAACACGACAGTGACAAGCACTGACGCTATTGCGGCAGGAATAGGTAAAGCGGTGGTACCAAACCCGGGCAAGACAATGCAGAACTCTACCACCTAGTAGCCAATATGGTAGTGACTTGTATAGCCAATCGGTCGCCTTTTAGGACCTGCTTGGCAGAACGGCAGTTAGCCTATTTTTCATATTATTTGTATAAGACCGTACAGTATTCAACAACGTACATCAACATTAAACATACATATTTGCTTTTTTCACAGTACCTTTAGAAGCTATATTGATATTAATTTAGTAAATCAATATAATTCAATAATTATAACCGAACAGAAACTACTAGACAGATTGCCGCCAAGTATCCAAAGAGCACTTGACAATGTTACCGCAAAATTTCCAACTAATATTATCAAACCAAGCTAGTGCTTGCAACACGAATACTAAATTGTCAATATCAACCATCTTGACGTGTATATCGATAACATAGTTAAGCTAGGTAATTAATCGAGGTAGGAATATAATTTGTCTTCGTCATGAAGCAAATAGCTAATTCCCACACATTAGAAACACAATGGTCCGTCCGGGGCCCTTATTGATTAACATCCATTGTTCGCTTCCACCGTCCTAAATGTTATACTTGACACTATTTGCTCTATAAGTACTCCTGATTATGACTAAACAGTGTAATGGTTGTCATTTTCAAGTATGTACTTTAGAGTAATTGTCTGCTAATAGCTATATATTAATAAGATAAAACTTTAGAACACTTTTAAATAAAATTACTCGCACGGAGGAATCCGTTTGGCTCATATATAGCATTTGTCCCCGTGTTGGTCCCGGACTCCTTTAAAAAATAAATCAACTGCTGTTCTACCAGGCAGGCCGTAAGAGGCAACCTATTGGCAATGCGAGTCACTACCATCGTGGCTAGTAGGTGCGAGGGTCTTCATTGTATCGCCCGGGTCTGGTGCCTTACCTATTCCTGTTACAATAGCGTTAGTGCTTGTCACTGTCGTGTTCCGGTTTGGAAGGTAAGGTAGCCGGTAGACGAATGCGCATGGCATTGCCTTTCCACTATACCGATAGCAACGCACTATTAACATATTTGGTGTCTATAGGCGATGGTTTCTCTTTCCATCAGGAGAGCTATATTCTGCTTGTTTGCTATTTTATGATAACAAATGTGTAAGCGGTTGACCCAACAGGCCATTCCTGAAACTTCCCGCTAAATTAAGGTTGTAAGCTCAAAAGAGTAAAAACTAAAAGCTAAATTCCATCATCGGACATCGAGTCAAAATTTAAAGTTCTATCCTTACCACCTCGATGCCTGGAAATCCACAACAGTGCGCTTTTGTTGGCACTTTTTGCCTCGCACTACTCCTTTGTGGAATCAATTACCCTTGGGGGTGTTTCCGAACGGATACGACTTAGGGAGCTTATTCATTCTTAAAAAGCCGGCAACGCAGCTGCAAGACCCCCAGGTGCACCACTTACCATCAGGTGCACCACCTGCGCGTTTGCCCCCTCTGCTATAAAAAAAAACTATACACATGGATTTTTCTTAGACATTTTATAGATTCAGGCGTTACTTTGCGGAAATCCATTGTGCAGACGAAGAAAACTAGTTATTTTGCAATTTTCCACGAACTTTTAAGTGCACCTTTGCGATGTTACTGAAAAGGAAAATATGTAAAAGCGGTGTAAGAAATGGAAAAATTTACCGTAGGTCTGAAAATATACCACAACCACAACAGCACCAAACACAAAAGCTTTTGTGTTTGGTGCTGTTGTGGTATAACGTGTGGTGGACGAGGGCGGATAACTGTGCCGCTGGGGTCTTCGTTATTTTAATACCTACGGTAAGTTTGTTCCATTTCTTATACCACTTTTATATGTTTTCCTTTTCAGTAACATCACAAATTGCAAAATAACTAGTTTTCTACGTATGGATAATTTCAGTTCAAACATCGATTTTGTTAAAATGGCAGTAGGTATATTGATTTTTGAAAAGTTGTGTATTTTGGGAACGCTGATTGAATTTGATCTTTCGAATTACATTCAAGTCAATTTTTGAGATCTAAAATATAGCTTTAATAATGGATAGGTATATTATATATTTCCTAATAGTCGGTACAAATTGGATAGGTTTGGATAGGTTGAAAAATTTCGTAGCAATGTCAAAAATCATTTTTTCAAATTTTCATCATTAATTCCTTAACAAATTGACCGATTTTGATCCAATTAACGGTATTTGACGCAGTTTTTAAAGGAAAAAAGCTGATAAGAAAATTATTTTAAAATATAAAGTAAATTTGCGAAAAATGACGTAATTTTAATATTTGAAAAGCTGTAACTTTTGAAAATTTGATTTGATTTTGATTCTTGAAATGCCACCTGGCGTAATTTTTTTAGTACTGAAATATCGTAGAATACCAAAAAATGATTGATTGACAAGTTTCGAAGTTATGTCGAAAAAACACTTTTTTTTTTAATTTTTCGTCAACGATTTCTCCCAAACGGATAAACCGTTTTTGATGCAATTAATGCATTAGATGTAGTTTTTTGAGAAATAGAGCTGATTAGTATTGTACTCAATCGGAACATAATCTGGAAGTTATGTTAAAAAAATACTGTTTCGCCAAAATTTTTTTTGAGTTTTTTTTCAAAATGGTTAAAATTTTCAGGAAGTCTAAGTTGAGCGGAATCCAATCGAATGCCATCAACCGCGTTTCGATACGTCCAGCCGTTCAAAAGTTATGAGATGTTTACAAATACACATACACACACATACACACACACATACACACACACATACATACATAAAGACATACTGACGTCATCGCGAAAATAGTCAGAAAAAATTTCTAGGACCTCAAAACGTGGAGTTCCGGTAAAAACTCGATTTTCGAAAATCGGGGCAAATTCAGTAACTTCCTATCTACGTACACTACGTACTATGTAGCGGGAAGTTAAAAAGAAAAAGCTATTATATATTAATACGTCTCTACTCGCACGGAAAAGTCCGGGCTTTGGATTTATATAACTTTTATATTGAGGAGTAGTGCAGAAAACTAAAATTTGAATATTAATTACTAAAATTTACCGCACGGTATCTAAACACCGACATTACCGTTACTACGCCATCAATGGACACGGGTTTCATTTTCGACAGGGATAAACATTTCTGTAATAAACGCAGATGTTTTTTGAGAATTTGTAGAATGTATTTCAGTAGTTAAATATGTATTTTTTTGTATTAACATTGCTGACTAAAACCAATATCTCAAGTAAATAACTTACTTGGGCTGAGATCAATTCATGCAATTTGTACAACGATATTATACATTTATTTATTAATATAGTTGAAATTCAACCATTAGGCAATCACTGTGTGGTTCAATAGATAGAAGTGGTTTGTAACATTTAATAATTTAAAGCAGTAAAACTGCAAACAGTCGATTTCCCTTAACCTATATCTCCGGAATCCTGCATTAGGTCTTCACCACATTACAAAAGGCCCACCTGGGAAGTATACCCTTTGGAACAAAAATATTATTTTCCAAATTGGTTTAAGCGTCTTCGAATAATCAGTGAACATACATGAAAAAAAAGATTCCGATCACTCGATAACTTTCTCCTCTATGAAAGTCGGTTAAAAAGAAATTAAAGAATAACGATATGTGGTGCTACAGCTGTGTAAGCATTCTGTGTGTTTTTTCTATGTTGCTAAAACAATAAAAATATACACATAGGGCATATCTAAATAGAAATGTATAAAAAAGCACATATTTACATATTGCATTTACAAATATGTAGTTTCATCACTAAGCAGTCCTCTCTTCTAGAGAAACAAAAAGTACAGATAATATTTTAAATATATGCCAACATTTTTGCTCTTTAATATTCATGTACTAAAACTGTCCCAGCGCTACGACATATGTAATATATTTTTTTGAATGAAAAAAACCTTTCTTTTGTTTTTAAACAACATTACGAAAAGAAAATAAGGATGTTGCTACATTATATTAATAACGAACCCACACATCCGTTAACTAAACCGCGTGCTACTTAGCGAAAACAATTCGCTGCTCTGTTTTTTTTACATTTTACCTGTTATAAACGATAACAATTTTCGGTTTAGTTCAAATAAGAGTTATAAACAACTAGCTGTGCCCGCGACTTCGTTCGCGTGGAAAAAATTCTAAAATAAAAACCCGCATAGTTCCCATTCCCGTGGGATTTCCGAGATACGAACTATCATATGTCCTTTCTTGGGTCTCAAACTATATTTGTACCAAATTTTATCCAAATCGGTTCAGTGGTTTGGCCGTGAAAGCGTAACAGACAGACAGACAGAGTTACTTTCACATTTATAATATTAGTATGGAGTAAGTATGGACTATGGATAGTATGGATTTTAAGACTTTTCAACTAAGTTGATGTCAGTCTCATAGATGGCGTTAACCGTATTCACAAACAATACTTTAAAAAGTATCTTCACACCCGTATCCCCGAACAGGTAGGCAGAGGTACAACAAGTGCACTCACGATTAGCCGAAGATACTTGATCCCACAAATGTGATAGGTGGCAAGTCTATCGCCAACCGGGCACTTTCCAATCCCGGGCAAATTTGCGTTTATCTGAAAACTGAAAAAACACTTTTTATGTGACTGACCCGGGAACCGAACCCGGTACCTCGTGTGGTCAACGCCAACGCTAGACCACTAGACCACAGAGGCGACTTTAAGATTTCTAATAGTACTTATGAGCGCAATGAATTAATTATTTAAAACGATTCATTAACAATATTTAGTGACCTACGCAGTTACCCACATTTACGCAGTTAACTCATATGAAGTTCTACATAAAAAAATAAGCATTCTACTTTGCATTTTCAACCGACTTACCAAAAGGAGGAGGTTATAAATTCAGCTGTACATTTTTTATATTTGTTGCTTCAGAACTCGGTCATTTATGAACTGATTTTGATAATTCTTTGACTGTTTTGAGGAAATACTTCCCATAAGACCATTTTAATTTTGAGAAGATCGAGTCACTGAGGAAGTATCCATTTCTGGTCAAGTGAATAAATTCCGAGTAAATACTAGTTACCAATATTATGTTTAAATAGAAGAGATAAACTGAGAACTTATTTACAAGCAAGATCAAAGAGTTTTACGAATTCTAAAATAAATAATTTGTTGTAGATACCTATTGTGCTAAATTTGCATTCAAAATTTTAGTTCTCGTTATTTTATTACTGACACCTCAAAATATACATTTTCTCTTCGAAATATTTACTTAATAATTGTAATTTCAGTATATTCATATAAACATGAAGTATGCAACAGCATTCATTGTTTCGAAGAAATATTTTTAACATTTTACGAATAAATGGAGTCGTCGTAATACTGCTGACTTTACTTTTACCGTGGCATTCAAACATGGCTAGCTTTGTACATGTCAGCATGAGCCATGATATTCATTTTTAATGATGGACCGCTTAAATATTTTTCTGATACATGAACTAAGTTTTTTGAACCGGATAGCCAAAATTTTATAGTGATGCTTTTTTAATAGTTACTTGTACTAAGTTCAAACCATTATATACATTTTATCAAATTCGAAAAATCTCAAGTACTACTGTTCAAATACAGTAGTTCTACACTAGAAACAAATGTTAAAACCTTAATCCGACATCATTGGGTCTGATTTAGTAAGACCCGCTTTTTAATTTTGCTTAAAATTCATGTAATGTGCATGCGACGTTGTTACTTTCATAGCTGGAGCTATTGATGACTTTTTCAAGTTGATACGTATATATATTACCGGTCAAAGCCGATTTCAGGCCAAACTAGTTTGTCCTAGGACAAACCGGTGCATCCTTAGCGTGTCAGGACATACTAGTATAGCCTAGGACTATCTAGTTTAGCCTAAGTACTTTAGACAAAATTAGTTTGGCCTAGGCCGCACAGACGCCCCCCCATGGTTCCAAACCTTGTCGTAACGGGGGGGGGGGGAGCTCAGTATTCAGGGTGCAATCCAGCACCCTGGAGAAGCTAATTGGACCGAGGTGGGCGCACTCGAACTCCTCTTCTTGAAGAGGGGGTAGAGGTGCGCAGCGCGCTTTGCGCGCACGGGGAGCTTCGGTTCAGGGGACCTTCTGGTCGTGGGATAGCAGGCCTGCAAGGCCCATGGTGCAAAGGCGATGGCGCGGATTGCATTCCTTCTTTACACCCTACGCAAAGAAGGAACGCAATCCGTGCCAATCTGCTGACCTGTACTGTCAAACGCGGCGACAGCATGAAACACGATAATTGCATTACCGGCACTTCACTCCATATGAGGCAGTGGTCTGAAGAATCTAACGGAGCATCTACGGAAACTTAGTAATTGTCCGGATGAGAGGTCAGCAGAAAATCTAACAGAGAAGGTAAATGGTCATCCAAATCTGGATCACGCGTAGGCGAAGTAACCAGCTGTGTTACACCATATTACGCTAAAGCCAAATTCATGCATCCCCGCGTGAACAGTGGAACATGAGCTAAGCCATTCAGCATAATGGGCGTTAAAGTCACCAAGGATCATGATCTCCGTGGAAAGGATCTGCTGTATTACGGAATCTGTTGCTATTTTTATATGCTCTACGAGTCGGTCTACTTCGGCATTTCCACTATGGGACCTGTAAAAGCACGCATAGATACGTGGATATTCGTTGCACTATATGCGTAGCCAAAGGATGTAAATGGATAGGTCCCTGCTTTCAAGGCTGCTGAGACAGCAAAGCTGTTATTTTACGTTGGCTTTAAGTGAGGTAGTGGTAATGCTCCGGTCATGCCGGCCCATTCAGCAAAAGCATGGCATTACCACTTTTTTTGTTGACTGACTACACCAACGGAATAATTTCCAAAAAAGAAGATTATGACACCTGCGGGCGATGGGGTCGTCACGTCCCCACGCCGGCCAGACGTTGTGTTAGTCAACGATACTAAGGGTGCAGCTAAATATATCGGGCTACGGCGAAGGTTCGTGCTATCGCGATATCCCGAAGTGCTTCGCGAAGGGCCTTGACGCGTCACTACAGTGGGCGTCAAACTGCGGTTGGCGGATGATATATTTAGCGCGGCCAACACAATAGATAATATAATTTTATGATAAACAATAATAATAATAGCAAACTGTAATTTGCAAATGAAGTTAACTAAAAATAAACACTTAGGTATACCTATATAAATTTCCTCGTGTAATCCATTTGCTTGCATTACGATTATGATGACCAATCCGCCCCTGTCGTTCTGCCAGGAATTTATAATATACTAGCTGAGCCCGCGACTTCGTCCGCGTCTAAAAATTTCTAAAAAAGTAGCTTAAGTTACTTCCTATTACATCAGCTATCTGCCAGTGAAAGTCCCGTCAAAATCGGCCGTTCGTTCCAATTTGGCATGGAAATAGCTGAACATGTGGGGTCAAAATAGGTTATTTTTTTATTTCAAAAATCAACCTCTGAAGGGCTGAAATAGGGGATGAAATTTGTATTAAAAGCTATTTTGACGACATATTTATCTACTCGCGGGCGAAGCTGCGCGGGTCAGCGAGTAGTTACATAAAATTAAAGAGTTTAATGAAAGGCCTCTTGTAATTTGTTTGCTTTGTCGCGGGCGCACAAATATAACCTGCGGGCCGCGGTTTGATGATCAGTGATAATACGACGTCATTATGACGTAAGCAGGTGTCGCGATGTAGTTCGGGCTAGCCCGACTTGTGTAGCTGCACCACAATACATACATTAATCACCTCTGTGGTCAAGTGGTCCAGCATCGACGTTGATCACACAAGGTCCCAGAGTCAATTTCCGGATCAGGAAAATACAAAAAATCTAAATTTTTTTCAATTTCCTGATAAAAATAACGTAAAATAAAGTACCTGGTTGGCGACAGGCTGACCACTTATCACATTGTGGGACTAAGTATCTTCGGCTAATCGTGGGTTGTATGGCTCATGTTGTACCTCTGCTCACACCTTCGGGGATACGGGCGTGAAGATAGTTACTAATTAATATACATATAACGTCTATGCTCATCATACAATTGTTTGTTCCTGTCGAGAATCGAACCCGAGCCCCATCGATTCTTAGTTAGGATCACTAACTACTTGACTAACAGGGCGGTCTATATTTTCTAACAAATATTTCAAATTTCAAATGAGGGCTTTGGTCTCGAAGCATCATAATAGCGTCAGACACATCCAAAAACAGAAGAAAATTTCATACAGTCATTATTATAATAAAACTCAGTTGCGCAATTCTCACTTAATAATCCAGACCTCGTTTAATGAGCCGGCTTTTATCCGGCTGGATAAAATTGGATTATACATGATGCTTTTTATTGCGTCCTCTGTTATTTCCTGTTTTTAACATTTAAACTCGCGTGGTAATGGATACTTTTCATGTGTGTTTTTACCTTTTATCTTTTCCGCATTTACGGACCAGTTTTTAAAACCTTTTCATACTTAAAACCTTTCAATCTTGTTATTCCTTTCTTTCCTTTTCAAACGATTTTCGAATAATCTCTTGTAATTCTCTTGTAATTAATTTACCTCTACGGATATCAAAAAAATCGTTAACGGGTAGGTATCTTGATGATAAGCTTACCAAATAGCTTTAAGTTTGTAAATCTTTATTAGAAAGCTAATTAACTACTTATTAAAGTGCTAGTTAGCTTTGGATTAGAATAGATAAAATGTGAGATAATAATCGAGAAAATCAATCCGGAGCTCTACTACGATGGTCAATGATAGTAGTAGTGTGATTAAATTTTGTTGGCCTCTGATAAACAGTCTGTAAAAAATCGTATTTAAAAGGGACCCGGACCAACAGGGTCAATGTGACTTGACCAAAATGACAAGCTTTACAATATTTAGATATATATGTACGCATTTTTAACCCATTTATTTATTTTTATTATTCCATAAAGACTGCGTCTCACGGTTTGCTACGTAAAGGTGGTGTAAGAAGACTAATTTATATTAAAATTAGATATTTTCCAAGCAAACAGGCAAGAGGGTCGTTTAATGGTAAGTAGCCACTCCCACCCGTAAACAGCTACAACAGCAGGGTCTTTGCAAATGCGCGGCTGTCCTTTTAAATAAGCTCTTTTCTCGATAGCTTCCGTGTTACATCAGTTCGAAACAACATCCATTGGCACGTTGATATTTTTTTACAGAGTAGTCATGCGAAACAAACATTTCCTTGAGAATCGTATTGTAGTAGACTTCCAGAATTCAAGGTGTTAAAGATGGAGTTTCAAATATTGCTATAATATCTGATGACGGAAATATATTATGAATTATGTAGGTGGTTTAAATTTAACTAAAAATCCATCCAACCTTTCAGATATGAAAGAACAACAAATACGCAAAAACTTTTACATGAGTATTAGCGAGAATATGGGGGTAATTATCCCGTATAAAATAAATCCCAAAGAAGTATATCGAAATATTGAAACACACTGTGAATTAAGGTGATATTTTCAAAAGGTTGTATAGCATTACGTTGTTAATTGAGCGATGGATCGTTAATTCCCGCATGGGAGTAATGTCGAAATAATAATTCATTTGTGTGAATCATATAATATTTTTATAGCCAAAAATATAATTATGTGATACATATTTATATATTTGTGTGAAGTGAATTAAGTCTCTCGTACCTCAACAAGTACAAAAAGATGTGTGGTGATGATTAAGAACTATAGTAGTGGTAACAATAATGGTACTTAGTACACAGGTTAACTGGTAAAAGACTGGACATATCAAAGAATACGATATCAGTACGTGATTTGCTTCTGATTTGATTCGATTTGTTAGCGGATTACACGAGTTTGATCATGTTTCCTAATAACGCTCTGCTAATCTGCTAAGTGGTTGCCTATCCGACAGCGTAGAGACTAGAATTTTATGCACTCTGTTTTCTTTATTGTACGATCTGTTTGTTCCTGGATATCTTAAGACTCTTTTTGATTGGCAGACAGACACACATAATCGCAATCGGAATCGGAAAGATCGGTTTTTCTACCAAGCAATTTGTTTTTGCAATATATTTCCTACATATATCAGTAAATCCCCTTCAAAGCTATCATTTAAAAGACAACTAAAATTATATTTCAGTGCATATAATAAAAATAGTGACCTCAATTTAGTTATCGTGTTTAGATTACTATATGCTCATAGATGTTACTTTGTTATTTGAATGTATGATGAATATGTATAATATACATATTTAACATATCATCATACATTACTAAAATTACATACTAAAATTATATTTCAATGCATATAATAAAAATAGTGACTTCAATTCAATTATTGTGTTTAGATTACTCTGTGCTCATAGATGTTAGATTGTTATTTGAATGTACGATATTCATCATGTACATAATAATATACACATTTATAATTTTTTTTATATATTCATAAGATAGCAAACAAGCAGATGGGTCTCCGGAAGAAAAGAGCTAACCATCGCCTATAGACACCAAAGATGTTAATGGTGCGTTGCCATGTTGTGGCGAGGTCTAATGCCACATTCATAAGTTTACCGACTACCTTACCCTCCAAACCGGAACACGACAGCGACAAGCACTGACACTGTTGCGGCAGGAATAGGTAAGGCAGTGGTACCTGACCCAGGCGAGACAATGCAAAACTCTACCACCTAGCCACGATCGCAGTGACTCGCATAGCCAATCAGTTACCTTTTACGACCTGCCTGACAGAACGGCAGTTGAGCTATTCTTCAAAGGATATATATATATATATATATATATATATATATATATAAATATATGAGTATGTATGCATATTTTAATGTTTGTATATATCTATGTAATTAAGTATCGTATTACTTAATAATGTGTATTATGTATAATACATGTAATTTATATATTTATATTGTAAATTATTTAATTAATGCTTCACGCTTCATAGAGTGAAGTGCTATTGGACTTGCTGGAGATGCTTCGGTTGCGAAGTAAAATGTGCGTTGAGTACGTCATTTGTGTGTTACTGCCTTCGCTTCTGACGTAGAAGAAAATGTGGTGGATGTGGGTAGAGTATTGTGCCGCTGTGGTCTTCTCTATTTTTAGGCCTTGGATAAGTTTGCTCCATTCTTTACGCTACTTTTCATTTCAGTTGCGTCACAGCAGTTTCATATAGTTTCGCGGAAATTTTGCAAATTAAATACCATAATTATTCTTTGAATTAAGAACTCTTTTATCTTCATACAAGTTCCAGGAGCATGTGGCTGTATAGCCACAAACGCGTTTAACTTTCGGCACAGTTGGAGAAAAATTATTTTACGGGTATGTAAAGAGTTCGTCTCGAAACTCTTATTTTAATAATAAAGAACATTAAAAATTAGTTCCGACGGTTCCGAAAGTGAAATGGCTATTGACTGCAGTCCACCAGATCTAAAATTTGAAGCTAAACTAAAAATAGGAAACCTGCTTCCAGTGAAGTCAAAACAAAAATATGTAAATTAAATTTATTGCAAAGTAAGCTTTTTTTATTTCCTTGCATTTTTTTGAGAAAAACATGTATATGCCTTGGCGAAAATGGCAATTGCCCCCCCCCAGGCAGGTCGTAAAAGGCGACCAATTGGCTATACTAGTCACTACCATGGTGACTACTAGGTGGTAGAGTTCTGCATTGTCTCGCCCGGGTCCGGTACCACCGCCTTACTTATTCCTGCCGCAATAGCGTCAGTGCTTGTCGCTGTCGTGTTCCGGTTTGGAGGGTAAGGTAGCCGGTAAACTTATGCATGTGGCATTAGACCTCGCCACTAGATAGCAACGCACTATTAACACCATTGGTGTCTATAGGCGATGGTTAACTCTTTCCATCAGGAGACCAATCTGCCTGTTTGCTATCTTATGATATAAAAAAAAATTGCCTGTCTCGATCATTGAAACCCTCGCCTACAGCTCTATCTTCAAGCACATATTCGACCTACAATTTCTTATTTCGCGGTCTTTGCAATGCAATGTACTATTAATATTTTATAAATAATTTTGCATGCCAGTTGCAGCCAAATATTTAAGACGTCTATTGACGATGTAATATATATCCATGTACAATTTGTTGATGTATTTGTTTTGTTGCAATAAACGATTAATTGATTTATAAAATCACATGCATAAATTTATTCGTTACCTTACCCACCAAGTAGGAACATGACATTGTTACAGCAGGAATAAGTGATATTAAATACGTAGTAAATTTACAACTAAGTAGAGGGACCTTTAGCAAATAGATACGTTTTTTCAAATTCCTCAAGGAGGCTAAACTATCACAGGTAAACGTTTTACATAATATCAAGCCAGAGGGAGAAATGTATTAGATGTATTAATGTTTAAAATAAATATTTATTATTATACACACATAAAATATGTTACAATCGGTTCACGATAAAAGTTATGAGAAGGTGAGGTATTTCCCTGCGCTCCAAGAATTACATAAAACAACAACTATACCGCGAGGAAATACACCCACATTCTGGGCACGTTGCCACATGAGAGCGAACTTTGGAATATATTCTAATGTAAAGATTCGTAATTGTGTATAATTTCAATTAAAGTGCAACTTGGGTTTGAAAATATGACTGTATTTTTTATATCAATGGTTGATCTATACTTTTTCATGCTAACGAAAACATAAAATGAAATCGATGTCAACGTTTGAACAATATGGTACTTTTTATTATCTCTCTCAGCCATGTCAAATTTTATTAATTCCTGTCCCGTAGTTTTTTTGTGACTGACGGATATATGAACAGACAAACAGACAACAAAAATTATATTAATTAGTTCTTTCGCTTCTTTTAAGTCTATATATATAATAGTCTCTTCTTTAAATATTTCAACCGATCTATATACTATTTTTCAAAAAACTTGTACGTACAGAAATTACTGTTCTAGTTTATCTATACATATAATAAAATCGAAGGAAAGTCAAAACTGTACATTGAATATTTTTTTTAAAAGAATACTTGGGGCGTGACCTACAATCGATTTCGAAGCCAAAAATATAGTTTTTTGAATTTTTGTCTGTTTGTCTGTTTGTCTGTCTGCTTGTCTGTTTGTCCGTTTGTCCGTCCGTTTGTCTGTTTGTCTGTCTGCTTGTCTGTTTGTCCGTTTGTCCGTCTGTCCGTCTGTCCGTCTGTCCATCTGTCCGTCCGTCCACCCGTCCGTCCGTCCGTCCGTCCGTCCGTCCGTCCGTCCGTCCGTCCGTCCGTCTGTCCTTCTGTCCGTCCATCCATCCGTCCGTCCGTCCGTCCGTCTGTCCGTTTGTCCGTTTGCCCGTTTGCCCGTTTGCCCGTTTACCCGTTTGCCCGTTTGCCCGTTTGCCCGTTTGCCCGTTTGCCCGTTTGCCCGTTTGCTCGTTTGACCGTTTGCCCGTTTGCCCGTTTGTCCGTTTGTCCGCTTGTCCGTTTGTCCGTTTGTCCGTTTGTCCGTTCGTCTGTTTGTCTGTTTGACTGTTTGTCTGTTTGCCTGTTTATCTGTATGTATGTCCGGGGTAAACTCAAAAGGTACTGCATGGATTTCTTTCAAATTTTGCATGAATATTACTAACAGGTCGGGTCAACATATGGGTTACATATTGTCACGCTATCACCTACGGGGAGAAGCTGTGCAGAGTAAACGAAGTCCGCGCGGACGAAGTCGCAGGCAACAGCTAGTTAAAAATATAAGTTGTGTGCGGCGATGAGTATGATTGCTATGAAAACTATATTATGGTAATATGCTTGCAAATTATACGCAAGAAGTAATAAAAAACTGGTCAAATGCGAATTGGTTTTGCATACCAAGGGCTCTGTATAAACTTCTAGACAACCTTAGCTACACATAAGTTTCATGATTCTAGGTCAACGGGAAGTATCTTAAAGATTTTAATTCGTTTGTGAAATCGCAAAATAAGCAACATAAAAGGTCAAACATTTTGATCACATTTTTTTGTGACGTAACTAAAAATTATAACTAACTAGTAGTACTAACTGACCCGGCAAACGTTGTTCTGCCAGCTTTGTGTCTACTTTTCCGGTTTTTTTTTCTATATTTTTTCACCTTTTAAACCTAAACTTGAATATTTTAAAACCAAAATTAGCCAAATCGGTACAGCCGTTCTCGAGTGTTAGCGAGACTAACGAACAGCAATTGATTTATATATATATATATATATATATATATATATATATATATATATATATATATATATATATAATATTAAGTATGGATATATATATATCCATACTTAATATTATAAATTCGAAAGTAACTCTGTCCGTCTGTCTGTCTGTCTGTCTGTTACGCTTTCACGCTTAAACCACTGGACCGATTTTGACTAAATTTGGCATAAACATAGACAAAACATTGAGAAAGGATATAGGCTACTTTTTACCGGGGTAAAATATCTCATTCCCACGGGAAATAAAATCAATCAGAAGATCGGATAGCGTAAAGCGTAATGTGGTGCACATTAACTAGATGTCGCTGCACAAAAATATATCGCGTTAAAGTATTGAAACACCTATACATGTAATTAAATCGTTGACATTTACAATACCTTTTTTTTGTTTGTTTGTTTGTTGATTAATCGCGATATTTTGAACGTTAAGTTGGATTGAAAAAATTTTCTTTGTGTGTGATAGCTACATTCATGAGGATTTAGGAAGGTTATAGGACATATAGGCTATCAAGCATTACGTTACAATTATTCTTGGTTTAGTTAAAATATCGATATTTGTAAACTAAGTCGGAAGAAAAGCGCTATCAAACTGCTGTATCCGCGTGCGCTGGCGTAATGGATAAGTATACGTAAGTACAATGTACTACAAATATATTGATTTTAAGTAGATCTACAAAAAGGTCCGCGACACTATATATCTATCTCTTATAACAACAACACAACTAGGAATTTCGAGTCGAAAAATTGTTGAAAATTAATAGATGAATTTTGAGCAGTAGGATTATTATACATAGGTGTACGCAGGCATATTAATCCTTACCAACGAAAAGTACCTACTTCATCAACACGAAAATCTTAGGAAGATAAACTTTGGCTCCTATACCAAGTTATTTGGATGCATAGTTTAAGAAAAATTGTAAAATGAAAATAAATAATAATTCAACAACTGCCGAGAAGAGCCGAGTTGTGAATGCGTTGGCTTTACTTTTTAAGGTTCCATATTCAAAGTTTAAAACGGGACCCTATTACTAAGACACCACTGTCTGTCCGTGCATTTGTCTGTTTTTCTATCTGTCCGTCACCAGTCTGTATCTTATAAACTATGATAGACAGTTCAAGTTTTCACAAATGATGTAGTTATGTTGCCGCTATAATAACGAAAACTAAAACAGAATAAAATAAATGTTTAAGGGTGACCCCCATTCAACAAACGTGTTTTTTTTGCATTTTTTCGATTTTAATAATGACAACTGGTAGACGTTTGAAATATCCACAGAATATTTAATTAAATAATCACTTTAAAAATAAATAATTAAAAAAATATATATTTAAGGAGGCTCCCACACAACAAACGTGATTATTTGCCATTTTTTTATAGATTATGGTACGGAACCCTCCGTGCGAGAGTTCGACTCGCACTTAGCCGTTTTTTTAAGGTACATGAGTGGAAGTACCTTTAAGGGGAGGTGGTTCAGGTATTCCTGCAAAATACGTTTTTTTCTTATGCATTTTTGAACTAGTAAAAAACATTAAAATTGTACTATATAAATTATAAATTTTACTGATATTGTTGAGGCTATATTGTAGGGAATATAACCGATGGAAACATGATTTGATAAAGTTGGCTCGATAGAATAAATTCACGAAGTTACCTCTTTTCGGGTCATTTTATCTACTATTTTCGGTTTTATTTTTAAAACAACTGATTTAATATTATGATTTATTTACCAAAATGAAGTTCATATGTAACTGGAGGTCTTACATCCGATCGTTTTTTTTTTTAGTAAATCTATTAATTTTTTAATCGATTGTTTAAGTGATTTTTGATTCTCGGGGCGCCCGCATTCTCTGGCGGGACGTTACCGATGTAGAACCTGTGCCAATTTTTTGCGCGCGCTTCAATTTAGTTGCGCCAAAGGATATTTGCATATGATAATAATTTTCATTAATAGAACCAATAAGTAGGTTAAGCTAACCATTATTTTTATTAATTAGTAGTTACCATTATTAAAGTTTTTTTGTGTAAATATTTTATATAAGACCATATTTTTATGATTGTTATATGAAAGTGGGAAATAAAAAATGAAAAAATCAAACATTCACGGTTAAAAAAGAAAAACATAGCGAAAAATATGATAAGATTTATTTCATACGTATTTTTAATATTAATAAGGATTCAATATCTTTACTTACTGACCACAGTCTAACTTTGTCAGTAGGTTCAAAGAGAAGAATAATAAATACATTAAGTTAAGTTTATTACGCTTTCACGGCTAAACCGCTGGACGAATTTGCATGCAATCAAACATAGGTTAATTTTTTTTCAACAATCAAGTCCTAAGGGACGAAATTAGGGTGTATGAAATTTATATAAAAAACTATAGCAACGACATGTTAATCTACTCGCGGGCGAAGCTGCGCGGGTCATATATATATATATATATATACCTATATAAATACCTATAGGGTACGTCAGCTAGCTGACTCGGCAAACGTTGTTCTGCCTTTTTAACTACTTTAATTTTTTCCATATTTTCTCACCTTTGAAACCTTCCTTGGACTTGAACAATTAATTCAAAACCAAAATTAGCTAAATCGGTTCAGTCGTTCTCTAGTTTTAGCGAGACTAACGAACAGTAATTGATTTTTATATATAAGAATAAGATTTCGGAATTTTTCCTATACATATGCTATAAACATTGCTTTTTGCAAAATTTCGTTATCCTAGGTCAACGGGAAGTACCCTATAGGTATTTATTTCCTTTTTATAATCGAAAAAATCACTTAACCCTCAACTAGGGATTGAGCATCTTCCACATAGGTTTTTATGATTATATATACCACTAGGTTATAGCAAAGTCTCTACTAACTGTCAAAAACGACCAAATTAAAATATTTACAGGATCACAGAGTAAAAATTGTCACTGTCAGTGTCAAATGTCGCTTTTACGGCTATTCTTTCAATGATCGTCCGTGTAACGGTTGTTTTTGTGAAAAGTGCGGTTTTTTTTATTGATTATTATTTTTTATGTATACTTTTATTGATTATGTCGAACCGGAGAAAGGTAAGTCGTACGTTTTTTTATATGTTGTATAAATAATAAGTTAATACTTGACAAAATTCATGATATAACAAAATAAAGCATGTAAAAATGGGAAACTTAGAATTATTGTGGGAGTCATATTATTGTGGGTATTAGCTTTTTGACGTGGGTTTTCTGTTTTGGTTGGCTTACTCTCATTTTACATTAAAAGTTAAGAACACTTACATTTTTTTTTTATAAATATAAATTGAGGGTAGACTTTTGTCGTCATTGAATTGACGAATGATGAATTTGTCAGCATGATATTTACCTACTTTCGTGTTTTCTTTTTGTTTTCCAGGTATTGCGAGGGGAGTATAGGATTGTGCTTTCCCCACATGTTTTTTTTAGGTTTTTAACTAATTTTCTAAATATAATTGATGAAATCTCAAACTAAACGTTATTACTCATAAAAATCTATTAAAAATCACTATTACTATAGGATTTGTCCGAAGCCTGGTAAATGGTTAATATATGACTTAAATGGGCATATATTTTGACCGCTTTAACTCACAGATTTGATTTTTTTCAAAGCTGAGAGGGACTGCATACCCAAATACCTAACATAAATTTCTACTTGAAACCTTTACGCATTCTTAAGAAAAAGGGTCTTGACAGACGAACAATAAAGTGATCCTATAAGCGTTCTATTTTTGCCTTTTCAGATACGGAAACCTAATAATGGTTGGCTCTGAAAAAATAAAAATAGCATGCTCTGGACAAGTGAAAAATTGGTAGATGAATGATTAACAAAACAGATACGCAATGCGAATGTGGAAGTAGGTCGGTACCGGGAAAGAGTACCATAATCAGATTAATCGGGTGTTATCCGAAGCTGGTGTAAAGTTGAAGGTTTGTATAGAGAGAGCAACGAATGTTAAGAAACCAAGACTAATCTGCACGAATTCACTTGGTTCTCTATACCGTGGTGGGTAATAATAAATAAAAAATAAAAAAAAAAAAAAATAATAATAATAATTAAAGCTGATCTGAAAGATCTGATGTGGCAATATGTTACACCCCAGCTAACGGAAAAAAACGCATCATTACTATCTTTAGTGTCTATAGGCGATGGTTGTCACTTTCCATCGGGAGAGACAACCATCCATGTTCTTGTTTCCAATCTTATGATATAAAATAAAGAAACATATAAATCATCTCACAAATAGTCTTCGATATATTATATTTTATATCTCTACAAAACGAATAATATAATCACTACGTTTTAAGAGACGGTTGTTCCACAGACAAAAACGATGTATGGCATTACATGCTCGACTAATACCAACATCACAAGATGAAACTAATACCACAGATAATATTTACTGTTATTGAATATGCAATACTGCCAACATAGTAAAAATTTGGAAAATATCGATATACCTTATTCTATCGATAACCAATTTAAATATTAATTTCTTTGGCTGTAGTAAAATAAAACAATAATATTTATTAGGTTTTTGATAAATCATAGTATAGCCACACAATATTTTGCTTAAAACACTTTGAAATATGGTAATAAGAAGAAATAGAATTATTTAAAAAAAATAAAACGAAGATGTGAAATATCAAAGTTATTTACGGACCGTAAATATAGATAGTAAGTTTTTCAAAGGATCTCTAGAATTAAAATCAGGTCTTTCACGATAATTTATGCATGTTTTAATAGACAATGATAAAAGGTGAAATGAGAATTCAGAATATATTTTGCCTACAGAGTAAGAAACAGAACTAAGGACTTTTAATGACATCAAATCGATAAATATTAGACACCTGTCTTATATCTTTTATAATAACTTTATAACACTTATATTCTACAAAAAAAAAAAAATAGCATAGTTTCACGCTGGTCGTCTAATTATCTGTAAGAAATAAATGTGTATTAATATACGTATAAAATCAGTGCAAATTTTGCATAGCACAGGTTTTCGTTATCAATTTAAATGTTTATTTGTGCAGATAGTAATGATTTTTTTACGTCATAAAATAGCAAACAAGCGAGTGATATTCCTAGTTTATTTTTTATTTTATTATTAGTTAGAGACAACCATTACTATAGACATTAAGATGTTAGTAGTGCATTGCTATCCATGTGGCGATATGTTCATACTTCATACTAGTTAATGAAACGGTGGCTCTCTAACCCGGGGAGATGTTGTAGAACTCTACTATCCCCGTGTTGGTTCAGGCTAACTTTGAAGAGTAGACCAACTGCCGTTCTGCTAGGTAAGTTGTAAAAAGCAACCGATTAACTCTACGTATCACTATTATGGTGAACACTAATTTGTTCTGGAACAGAATTCTGGAACGTCTCGCCCGGATATTTACTACCATTGCCTTATCGTTGTCGTATTCCACTTTAGAGGGTAAGGTAACCGATAGACTTACGCATATGGCATTGCCATCTCGTCACACGTATAACAACGCATCATTAATGTCTTTGATATCTATAGGCGATAGTTTCTCTTTCCAACAGGAGAGCCATCTGCTTGCTTGCTATTTTATGATATAAAAAAATCTAGTATTTCTGATGGTATTGACGTTGTTAGCCAATCGTTTGCCTTTTACGAACAACCTGGCAAAATTGCAAATAGTCTTATGCTCAAAAGGAGCCTCAATCAATACGGGGCATAAGGAGAGATGAAAAAAATTTGTCTGGATAATGATTGATGTACAGTTTCAATTTTTGCTACCCATATGGGATTTGATATGAAAATTTACATGTATGTAACTTTAAATGAAATACTAATACACCTGAACAGTAACGTGTTTACCAGCAATATATTATCTCGATTACGTACTTAAAGGTATACAAAAATCTAGTACCGGATTGCGCAAAGATTTATTTAATGTTTTCCTTCTTTTTTTTATAACACAACTTACCAAAGAAGCAGCATGGCTCTCTTTATAGAAAGAGACAACCATCAAAAAGATGTCTAAAAGCATCTCAGACCAACCTAGAGATTAGTGGTGCAGTATTAATACTTTGGCGCTAAAAAGCTCTCAGAAAACGATAGCACAGAAACGGGCAAATAAAACTCAATAACAGTTGACAAATGCGATTATAGAGATCTCCATTTACCGACAAACTGGTGAATTGTGGTATTTGGTTCGCACTAGCCAGCTCATAAGGAGACCGTTTTGACGACATTTATTAATTATGGAATTAATAATAATTCATTTCAGAATTATAGTATAATCTCAGCAAAATTAAGCATGCTAATGTGGATATGAGAAACAAATTAGCGTTACGTTTTTTTTTTTTCAATGTACAAACGGAATTTTTAAAGCCACAAATAAACTTATAATATTTAAATGTAATAAAACTGCAGTAATCAGTGAGTTTAATGTAATACTAGTGCATAGAAGCAACAATCAGCTTTCAATCTTCTATATTTATCTTATATGTGTTTGTTTTCTTCTCTCTCTATCTTATATCTGTTTGTTTATCTCCAAAACCATGAATCAGATCCTTGCTAATTGTATACCGGACTAAATGGAAAGCTCGCTCTCTCTCTCAAATAAAAAAAAAAATCTAAAGGGACTCATAAATGACTGTGTTCCGAAGTTACAAACATTAAAAAAAATATATCGAATTAGGAATCTCTCCTTTTGGGAAAGCAGTCTATAAAATGTTTTAGTACATATTTTATTTATTGTGAAGCTATTTTAAAGATTTTCTCGGTTTAATTTTACTTGTCAACAAATATATTTGCCACCATGATCTTGATAAGATCAAGTAGCGTTTATTAAACTTGTAGCGTACTTTCATTAAAATCAACAGCATCAAAAGCAAAAGTAATTTGTGTGACGCTTATTTGATACTTGAGTGTATGTCATATTTAAATATATTATACTCATAATATCATTTGACGTATCATTTCATCAGGTGACACTTTTAATTAAATTAAACTTGTAATAAATTTTGCAAAAAGAGTCATTAATCGTCAGGATCTGAAATCTTGTTTTTCATAAAACAACTTCTCCATTTTATTTAATTATCATTTTTTTTAATTTTCTTGTATGTATTATAATATTCTAATTTTCTTAGCGGACAGTGTAAATATTCTTATTAATTACACCTTTGTAACTTGTTGCTCGTAATAATATTTTTCCCATCAAAACACAAACGTGGAATGAGAGCCAAGTTTAATATAATAAGACGCGTCGTCATCGATTTCGCTGACAAAAGAGTTGAAATGTATTTGGGTGCTAAGTTTTGCGAATAAAACCCTAAAATTTTAGTTACTGGAATATGAAACATTCTAAAATAAATTTATATACCAATTTCTTGATCCTTGGTACTATATAATATTTGTTACTTAAAAAGTAATACATAAATGATTACATTTAACAAATAATTATTCACAAAATGCATTTAATTCGCTTAGGATATAATTCAAGCTTAGGATTTGATTTTGCTTTTTTTTTGAACTTGACTGGACACACTACCACGTGTCTAGATCTTGTTATGAATTATAACAGCTCATGTTTAAAGTGCCGTAATATGAGTTTACAACTCAAATGATCTAATCACGTTTTATTAAAGGCAACATTAATTACTCACATTTATACTAGTAAGTACGAAGTCAAAATTTAAAATTGTCAAATCAAGCTACGTATCTGAATGCCAAGGCATCTTATCACTAATACAGGAGCAGTCTAATGAATTCATTAATATGTATATACTTATTTGCTGAGGTCATTGTCTAATCGCAATGCTAATTCACAATGTGCATATAAATACATCTACCAGTAAATTAACCAATACAAATTGATACATCATTTGAAATGTAAATTGAGTTACAATTTACATTTTTAACACAGAAATCTTTGAATAATTTTCCCTGTGTTAGTTTGGGTCTCCTTTAAGAATACAACATCTGCCATTCTGACAAGCAGTTTGTAAAAAACGAACAATTGGGAATTCACGTGTCACTACCACCGTGTTGTCTTGTTTAGGTGGTAGAGTTCCGCAGCTTCTTGCTCGAAGATGGTAACACCACTTTCGGCCTTACTTACTCCTAGTTTTGACCAAAAAAACGGAAAAATGCGAGTCAAACTCGCCCACCGAGGGTCCTGTCCTAATTTCTTCTTATTACTTGACTTCGGTAATTGATTACGTACTTTAAATAAAGACTATATTTGTAACCCCGACGCAAAAACGAGGGGTGTTATAAGTTTACGGGTATATATCTGTGTATCTATGTGCCTGTTTATAGCATAGCTCTCAAGCGGATGGTCCGAATTGTATGCAGTTATTTTAATTGAGAGTTTTGCAAAAAGATTCTTAGCTATGATTTAATAGAATCGGTTTAGCCGTTTCGACATCACCAGCTCTTTTCAACTTGATGAAAGGAATTGAGCAACATGTATAGGCATGATTAATACTAAATTTGTTTGTATTGTATTATTATAATGATATTGCAATGACATGATAACCCTGACCTGATTCTGCAAGATCCTCGTTCAAAGGTCAACAGCTTTTATTTAACTAGCAAAGTTCGTATATAAATAACAGATTTTTTAAATCTTGCAAAGTGCTTTTCAACCACTTACTGACATCTGTTTGAACTAAAATTTGGCGAAGTTATGTAAGTTCGTTGACAATGCAATATTATGGAACCATCAAGCTGATTTCATGACGTAGCCTGGACATGAACTCACAGATGCAGAGTGCCGACAACCGGGTTTCGGCTCCCTGGTTTCTTTTTAAAAGTACTAAATTTAATTAATACTTATGCTGGATAGTTTCTAGCACCTGATAATGGAAGTGAAAGATGGCCATGTAAAGTATTTCTTTCCATTTTGCTCCGCAATCGACGTGAAGGGTTTTGACAAACTTCAGGGCCACAGTTCCTAATTAATTTCTAGATCTTACGATGAAACTGGAAGGAGATCATGGAAACTATGGAATAAAATATAGCAACATCATCGATTTTGGGCTCGTTTGATTCGTAAGAACAAGTAATTTGGAGCAGGATGAATTCCAGTGTCTGACGATAGAGCTGGAAGAAGTCCTTAAGTAATCCTAAGGTAAATGAAATTAACCTATCAAGTATGGGATGATGATCACTTCTAGGATCTGATAATAGAACTGAAGGGTGCCCATGGGAACTTCTAAACTAAGCAAAACATGCCAACCGAGTTTGAACACATTTGTTTTGTTTTGGCTGAACACTCTGAATCAGAATGATTTTCAGTGTCTCGTGATGAAGCACGAAGAAGGCCTTTTGAGTTTTGAAATAGGTCAAATTTATCAAGGAAGGAATTAAATAACTTGTACAGGACATAAACGATACGATGTTTCATATTCTATTGCTTCAATGATGTTGCAACGACATGGTAACTTTTACCTAATGTTGCAGGAACCTCTTTTAAAGATCATCAGTTACTTTCAAGTTTGGCTTTGCAAATTTTCAATATGAAGCAAGGTGGTTGTTTGATGCTAAAGGTATGTGCTGGGGTTTTGAATTTTTTTTAAATTTAGGGTTATTAATAATATAATTACAAATTTATAGTTTTTAGATTTTTGTCTATACCTGTAATATAAATTTTTATTACTTGCTAAATTTTATACTTATAGGTCAACGGAAAATTTTGATTCCCTTGAGAGTATTGAAACATATGTTTTTTGTAACATGACCGACCGTAGCTTTTATTACATTAACTTAGAAGTTTAATGTTTTTACAGCTTCAAGGAACCGTACTTTTGAGTACATAGTTTCAACTCGATATCTCAACGCGTTCCCAAATACCCTTTATGTTCATTTTATTCTTGACAGATGGTAGAACAGGCAGACAAACAGGGAATAAAGCTATCAATGATCAATAATGATATATGGGTTCCATTTTTTTCCTTTAGAACAACGGCCCGAGCCCTAAAATAGAAAGATTAACATACCGTTATACATATTCATAACTTATCTTCTAGATTATATATCTAATATCATCATAGATTATATATCTAATATTATCTTACTTTACAAACTAAAAACTATTTGTGGTGGACAGCAGATAATATTATGTTGTTCTTTTAGCATCTAATACGTGAATATAAAAGCTTTGTTTAAAATAGTTAACCAAGCTAAAAGCGCTTAACAAAGCATAACTTGGAAAACTTAGCTCGGTATTTATGAGTCTCGCTCTAATTAATTGGCTCAAAACAGATTTCATTATACAATAACCGTGTGTAATATAATTTAAGCGCAGTAAAACAGCAAAAACCTACATTTAATTGCCTGTATCTCTAGGATCTTGAATTTAATCTTTATCAAATATACAGGGTCACTTTTAAAGGTCCGGCCAACATTTCAAATTAGGAACTAAATATTGAATTAAAAGTGCGTTTTAATTATTATTGTAAAATAATTACTAGATAATATGAAAATATTCGTTTAAAAATATTCCATAAATTGGATGCAACGAGTCTTGGGAATGAACTCTGTAATGGCAGTGTGTCATTTTAAATTTACCGATAATTACGATAGTAACTATTATGTAATCTGTCATTTTAAGTAAATTTTTTCCGATCCCTTTAATTTGGTTGTAGACACTAAAATATTTTAGTTCGAATTTTGCGTAATTGAAATTATATCTATGCGTTTTTTTGTGCGAATAAAAATGAAATTTTGTAATTTTTTTTTTATTACATAAATCGAACATATTATCGATTCTTATCAGCCTCTGAAAATTTGTCCGGATGTAATAACCCTGTATATGAATGGATTTCCTTTAATTGTTTATCAATGACCAGATTCTGAACTAAAAACATAAAAAATACAACCGAATTGAGAACCAAATGGACGAGTTTTGGGAAGTCGAATGAAGATAGCAACAAATGAAGAAATCACTTAAAAATAGTCTGGAACTCCAGCTGTAGATATTGATAATCAATCAAATGTATTTCACCTTTTTAGACGAGGTGATAATCACCTTCGCTGTATACACTAACCTTTATGACTATCTCTTTTTAAATTGAAAACTTCATTAGGCGCGCAGAGCACTTTATTTTTTTGATATTAAACGAAACTGAGCCGTCGCGCTCGGCTATATTACGTCCGTTTGGATAAAATAAATCTTAGTAGACTAAAAGATTGAGCTCATTAGGACAGGCCGCACCGGGCCGAGGAGAATCACAAAATCCGCCTAGTTCGATTTCATACATTTTATATGCACTGCCGCAAACTATGCCAGAGCATAGCGGGGTGGTAATTGAGTGAGGTGGATTTTGTTGAGTGTAATGCGACCCACCTCGCTCCACGCCAGTATGCTATGGCGAGCGAAACTAAGCGCACGAGTTCGTCCGTGTTTTGAGTATACATTTATAAAATCAAGTTATTATGAATGAAGTACGAATAATAATTTTAGTTCGAGACTACAAAGAGCTATCCATCACGTCCGGCAGTATACTGTACACAAAATCTATCAATGCGTTGTAGCCCGGCACATCAATAACGTGTTAGCATTTTTTAATGCGATGCGGCCAACTCCAACTCGCTGCAGCCCTTCTTAATATGCTTGATCCTTTAGCATGGGCATGAGAGATGTATGAATATGGTGGGAGTTTAGCAATGTAACTTTAAATAAATCTGCAAATATTCGGGCAAAGAAGAAACATATATTTAATAGAAAATAATAAAACACCTCTGTCATTATGTAACAGGTTCCCCATAGCAGTTGTGCATTGTAGGTGGCGCTAATTTTTGAGGCAGTTACCGATTACCTAAAACTTAATACTTTTTCAATCGATGCAGCTCACTGTCAATTTTGAGAACATGAAAAAATATTGTGTAGTTTTAAAGTTTTAATACCCCTTTTTACTAATAAAACATTTATTACTATTACAGTGTGTCAGTTTCATACATTAATATAATGCGATTAAAAATATATAATGCTTATTTGAAGTGGTCTCCATTAGCTCCAATACAGTCCATTAAACATTGAGGCCAGTCATCAATAGGAGCGCGCGCTCTTTCTCTATGGGAAAATTCTTCACTGCCAATCGTATGGATTGTTTCAGAGACTCCAAATTATCAAGGCATTTAAATCAAGCCATATTCTCTAAAACTGACCATAAATCATAATCCAGTGAATTAAGTTCGGACCTAGATGACTGCCAGTCTTCAGCTCTGATGAACTCCGGAACGTTGGTTCCTAACCAAGATTAGGTGGCTCGAGCTTGATGACCCGGCGCGGAGTCTTGCTGTAAGGATCATTCTTGGTTATTGAACATGGTATTATTAAGGAGCTTAACTACCTAGGTATCTTGATACACTTGTGCCGATGTTTGACACCTTTTTCACAAAAATATAGCTGTCACTCCTTCATAGCTAACACCCCACCAAACTATTACTGAAGTCCCGAAGTCCCGGCCTACTTTGTAGAATAGGCCAACTGCCGTTCTGCCCAGCAGATCGTAAAAGGCGACCAATTGGCTAAACGAGTCACTATCATCGGGGCTACTAGGTGGTAGAGTTCTGCATTGTCTCGCCCGGGTCTGGTACCACGACCTTACCTATTCCTGCCGCAATAGCGTCAATGTTTATCACTGTCGTGTTTCGGTTTGGAGGGTACGGTAGCCGGTAAACTTATGCATGTGCATTAGACCTCGCCACAAGATAACAACGTACCATTAACACCTTTGGTGTCTATACTCGATGCTTGACTCTTTTCATCAGGAAACTCATCTGCTTGTTTGCTATCTTATGATATATAAAAAAAGTCGGATAATGCCCACGTTGTACTCTATTAACTCATTAGGAAGCTTTCTTAGAGCTTTGAGCACAGATACGGTCATTTTGTTTGTTAAAATATTGCTTAATTGTAAAAAATATCTCATCCGTGAACCAATTTTTTTTATAACTTCCCGTTCAAGTAGTTGTTTTAATCTTACCAGCCTATAAATAAATAATAATAAATATTCACGGGATAAATTACACTTACTGATCTAACCTCAAAGTAAGCAAATTATTTGCTTGTGTTATGGGTGTTAGTCAACGATATTAATACATAGAAGTAAATATATAAATACTAAAATATATTTAATAAACACCCAAACACGGAAATACAAATATTTATGCTCATCACGCAAATGCTTGTCCCCGTCGGGGATCGAACCCGAGCCCCGTCAATTGCGTAGTCAGGGACGCTAAACACTCGACTAACGGGGCGGTGAATCCCTATTCTTTTTTTAAATTATCAGTTATCTTATTCTTTTTTAAATTATTAGTTAATAATCACCAAAGAGTAGCTAATAATATAACTTGAAATGTGAAAAATATGTTAAAGATATTATAAAATATGTTTAAAACATCCCTGATGATGCTTTAATAAGCGAAACTGGTTGGATGTGAATAGTAGAAAATTAAAAATATACGTGAACTGGAAGTACAAGTGAGTTTATTTGTAATACATAATTTAATAATCACCAATGCATCTCTTAAAGGCTGCAAGTCCCATTTCATCTTTTAAATTACGTGATATGGTTCTAGGTGCTATCTTCATCTCTCGAGATAAAATATTTTGCTTTCGAACAGGATTTTTCCGAATTATTTCCCGTATTGCTTTGATGGCATTTTCCATATGAATACTATGTTGGCGGCCAGATCTTTATCTGTCATAAACAGAGGAGATTTCGTTGTACCTATCAATAGCCCGGTACACAAACATTTGACTAATACGAAGCGTATGGACAGTTTTACCTACTCTGTGTAATGCAATCACAGAGATTCGGTTCTCTTTATCACCCCACTCCATTTTAATATTACAAAATATTTCACAACTAGCTGCAGCGTGCAGCCCGCTGCATTATAAGAGTTTTTGGTGAATCCCACGGGATCAACTAATTATGTCGGGATAAAAAGTAGCCCATGTGCAATTCCAGGTCTACCTGTGTGCTAAATGTCATTCAAATCCGTTCAGTAGTTTTTGCGTGATTGAGTAACAAACATCCATCCAAACATGATTTCGTATTTATATTTTAAAAATATTATTCTTTAATTAATAATAATAATAGTATAAAGAACACACACACACATATATATATAGTACCATCGTCTATGGAGACCATGTTCAAGTTGCGTTGCTATTTGTGTGGCGAGATGGCAATGCCACATGCCCAAGTCTGCCGATTATAAAATAAAATCAGAACAGATAAACGAAAAGCATGAATATATTATAAAAATATACAAACCAAGACCATCGTTACTCCCATATTGTTTAAAAGAGTGTCTACAGTACATTTTTAATTTAGTTTTGTTTTCAAGATTGGTATTTCCCGTGTTGGTCCGTTCCACGTTCGTGGTGCGTCTGAACATGGGCGTTTAAAGAGCATCGCTGCCTTCAAACAAACGAATCCTCGTCCTCGTGTGAATAAGCTCTTACTCTGCTTTCGGATGAAGCTACGCGAGTCAGTTAGTTGGAACAAAACAGGACAAATAAATAAAATGCAGTTAAATAAATAATATTTGATAAAATAATGTGAGATATTTTAAAATAAGATAAAAAGGATTGCATTGTGGTTAGCTTGTTCGGCTCAGATCATATTAATGTACAGATTCGATCTCTGAGTCGGTAAAAGTATTGAGGTTTTATCGAAAATTCAATATTTCGGTAGCAGCTCGGAGTCTGGTGGATGGTATGTCGCCGTGCCTTGGATGAGCATGTAATGCTTTCGGACTTGGTTGTCGCCAGAAATAGGCTATAATAGTAATCAGATCAAGTCGTCAAAATGCGGTGATGGAGATCTATACCAGTGAACCAGAAATCTATAGAATTTGTTTCACTCTGACTACCCCATAGATTAATCGGCGTGTCGATACTTAAATAAAATACAAATTATAATTTTACATTTTTATTTCAACTCAAGTTTTCACAGTGGTCCGCATACAACATAAAATCTTACGGTATTTACTAACACATATACACGAAGAATATTGTTACATGTACGTATTTTCTGTATAATACAATATAAAAATGAAAAATACATTAGAAATGCAAATGAACTTATAATTAAAAGCATTATTTAATTTGCTTCTGTGACATGTTTAAGTGTTATGACATACTTGGAATGAACGATATCACAAAATCATTTTCTTCGACAATTTTATTGAAAATAAGGAGACGATCTTCCCTTTCCATCAACTAGTGTGTTAAAATCAAGTAAAAGCTAAATATGTTACTACCACAATAACTATCTAGATCAATTACCATCATCACAAATAGGTGGCAAAGTAATAATAATGTCTCGCCCGGGAATTCGAGCCGCCAAACCGCCTAGCCTGTCCTCTGGCGCCATAATGATAGTGTTTAGTTTAGTAACTTTCGTTTTTTCCTGTAAACTACATAAAAATTCTTACAGCAACGCCTAACTAACATCTCTGATGTCTATTAGTGAATTTCTATCTCTATCTATAAAGTCATTTACCGATGGGACAATCACGTGGTTGTTTGTAATCTTACTACAAAATAGTTGTTTTTGAAACTTTATCTTACATTAGTTACATATTTTTATACTGATACTTCCGTTGTTTAATTTTTCATATTTTCTACTTAAAATTATCAAGATTTTTAACTTATTTGCCAAGTAATGTATTGCGTGTTCAAGAATGCCTCGTATCTTACGATAAATTATATAAGAAAGAAATCACAAAACGGGCACATTGTCTGTTGAATCCCGCTAAAATCCAATACTTTCCTCACCACCTGTCGGCGCTTGCCCTTCATCCTTCACAATATTGTTTGTTTTGCATACCGTACTAAAACGAGGATATGACATCATTTACGTCAATTCTAATAATTTTACGAAGCAATGTATACTAATATTATAAAGAGGTAAGATTTATTTGTTTGTAATTGATAAAAAAAATTAAAAACTACTAAACCGATTTTTAATTTTTTCATCAAATAAAGCTATATTATCTTTGAGTAACATAGGCTACTTTTGTGTTTGCTAAGTCGTTGAGTTTTAACGAATAAAGTCGCGGAAAATGCTAGGATCCCATTGCTAACAAATAAAATGCAACAAGATATATTTTTAAGGCGTAAGCTGAATATTCAGAATGTAGAAAATATTTATGTTTTTAAAATTAACTATTTAATTAAAATAATAGTTTTTTTAAAAGCGTTGTTACTATTTGCAATATTCCATTGCGTCCATGTTTTATTATCTTTAATCTCACGACAAAATGATTATGATTTCAAAAAATGTAAATTTTTTTAAATCATATGCTGTTATTAAAAAAAACACTAGCAACCATCATAAAACAAATCATATTCGTTATTGCATCATAGAACACGTGCTCTTTATAAACTGAAGGCTTCTTAATCTATGCGTTTAGTGATAAAATATTTTCATTTGTTTTATTTATAATAGCAAACTACAAAATATACTCTACAGAATAAGGTCAGCCTGTAGTTACGCAACTCTTTCATACATACAATAATATGATACCTATAATGAATTCTAATAACATCTTTATCGATAAAAGCTTAATTATACTATGCTATTTATTTACAAGCTTAGTTTTGTCCAAATTCAGTCTATATTAATACTTATTAATACTATTTATGTAATTACTAAGTAATAATAATATAATAGTGTTTGATGTCAATTTTACTACAATAATTTTATCTATGATATGTAAATTAAGCAATACGTATGTAAAATTAAGGTACAATCTCACTTAGCTAACACCATAGGGTATCTGAAGGATTACATCAAGCAGTAAGCGTTTACTCAAACTTTAAATAGACATGCATTTAACAAGTAGCAATTAATGATAATTCATTGTGTCTAGTTTTTATAAAATCTATTATTTTAAAAGAAACGTTTATAGCGTTCGTGTTTTGTGCACACGCATTAGTTTTATTTTCCGTAGTTAGTTGTAGTTAGTTCTTCCATAACAATTTTATTTTTAAAACCCCTAAAATATAAAAATGTACTAACTAACTACGGTTAGGGTTTCTTTTAGCTCAATGTTTTCATTAATATAATAATAAAATTTAGACTACGTATCTGAATACATCTGAAATATGTAGTGATTAGCGTTTATTTACATTGGAAACCGCCGCGATTATATATTTTTGTAGTAAATATTAAACAGTAAGTATTAAAACGCGAACTATCATGTGCATTAGCTACTTGGGAGTTGGCAATTTGATGAAAATCAGATTTGTCACCATTGTTCAAAAAAGTTTTTGCTAAGCCTGACCTACGAATTCCTTGAACTCCTCTTTTTGAACTTCTTTTTCTTGAACTCAGTTCAATGTTCAATGAGAACATTGAACTGAGTTCAATGTTCAGTTATTTCATTCTCACATACTGGGATATATCAGTTTTGCGATTTTTTACAATAAATTTTGGTTTAGAAAATGTTTTAAAACCACATTATTTAAAATTACTTGAGCAAAGCTCCTGTCTTCTTTACATCATCTGTAAATTCTGTACTATCGCACCTTATAAGAGCAGTTTTCAGTCAATAAGTGGTTATACATCATATAGACAGAAAAATCTAAACGGGTAACATGTAAATACGTTAAGACAAGTAGCGGGATAAATACGAGGATTTTTTCCGGAAAACAGAACAAGTTTGGATAGTTTTTGATATATATTTGACACCAAAACCTTAAAAATTGGAGTAGGTTTTTGGTTTTTTAAGCAAATAATTTATACTTTTTGAAAAATAATTTACCAAAACATGTGGCTATTTAAATAATTTCTGTAAAACAAAGAAAGCAAACAATTTAACATTATTTCTTGCTAACGTTCAATCAAAAGTCAGGTAGTCTAGAGCCTGCAACTGGATCTTTTTGTTTATGCAATTTTATTTTATGAGTAATTATTTATAAGTAAAAATACAGCAATAATTATTGCTGTATTTTTTTAGTTACCCTCGGATATACTTATTTACAAAAAGTACTTAAGTACATAAATGATTGCTAAAATTTTAAAACTACATAGAGCTAAATAAGTAGATACCGGATTCAGATGTCGACTTGATCATAATGCGTCGATGTTTTTGCCGATGCTTCTACTAAAGTTTTTGATTTTCAGCAATTTTTTAGATAATTTTCACAAATTTATATACCAGCACGCACTCATTTTAGTCCACGATGGTCCGGGACCCCGTTGTACAATAGACCATCTGCCGTTCTGTCAGGCAATTGGTTCTGTCAGGCAAAATTAATAAGAAGCGAACGATTGACTATGCGCATTACTACCGTGTTTCAAAAATGACAGTAATTTCATTTTTGAAAAGCTGTATGTTTTGGAAACGATGATCGATTTTGATCATGTGAATGACATTGAACGTAATTATTGAGCTCTAAAATATTTTTTAGCTACAAAATCTATAGGATGGAAAATGCCGAATAGTAAAAAAAAATTCAAAAATTTTCGTTATTAATTTTCGTTATAAATCCTAAAAAAATCCACCGATTTTGGTCTAATTTACTGATCTGGTGCAATTTTTTTGAGAGAAATGCTAAAATATTTTAAAATTAATTTTCAAATTCCTCCTGGACAGGAAATATAAAACGGAGTATTAGTTTAACAAAGGATAGTAAATTACACTAAAACTAGTGATTCCGGGGAATTAAGTGACATGCTATATCTAACATTCATTTATGTTTTTTTTTGCCATAAACTAGGACGAAAATGAAAATTATACAGAACTTTTTACATTAATAGGGCATTTTTTTTATTACTAAATCAAAGCTTTTTACCGGATTAAGACTTTGAATTACATTTGTAATATGATACAAATATTGTATATGCAACAAGTGTTATTTGTACAACTTTTGTAAAAGCTGATAAGAAAACCAAGACCAATAAGTATACATCTCCATGTCGAGAGCTAAGTTAATACATTCGTTCGTTTACTATGTGACAAATGTAAAAAAGCGATATATTAACAGTGAGTAATTTTAATTCGCATATAAGGACATTTTAAATGTTGCGCAATTACTAATAAAATTTTCGAAGCATTGAAATTTTCATGTTTAGGTCGACACTTCTAAGTATATTAATTAAACCATCAAAGAGTGATAATGAGTGGAAGTGTGCAATTGAACTCCTGACCACAAATCAGTTATGACAATATGTTGAGTTAACGAGCCATTCAATAGTACGTAATTACTAATGAAGAAGAGTTGTCTAAGTGCACTTACAAACTGCATCTGATCTAAATCCATATAATTATGTTCCAAAATATTCAAAGAACTATTTTTATAGGAAGTTATGCACCACTTCCAAATTCTGTCATCTGATTACTTTTCGTCATCCAAGAATACCCAATTTGGAGTCGAATTCTGAGAATAAAGTAGACAAAGTAAGGAAATTAGTGAAAGAAGCTATTGAAATTTAAAAAAAAATAATCATATTTCAGCCGAGAAGACGGTTTAAATAGTCTAATTTATGGAATCCGGTGATCAGTGCAATAACAAACAAAAGACAATCGATGCCCAAATAAACGTAGTGATGTGATTACTGCGTATTGACAAAGTTGTTGCTTTCCAGCGTTGTTGAGTTCCAGTGGTAGGTACGAGAAAACGCATAAGGAAGAGAGTAGATAAGCTTATCTGTTAATAATGTTTCAACTAGCCACAACACGCCAGTTCACCCGTGGTTATGGTGCTATATAACAGCGCCGAAATATCGGGAAAACAATTCTTTGACCAATCGCGGTAAGATCCCGTTAATTTTTAATAATTCATTTAAAAGCCTGACCAATCGCGTTAAGATTCTGTTAATTTTTAATAATTCATTTGAAGAAAGCCACGAAAGCTTAAAAGTAGCCATAGAAAGGATTTTAAAACGGCTGATTACGTACAATATCAGTATTAAAAGTTAATATCAATTGATAGGACAACGAATAAGATACACAATGAACCATGTAAATGCTCTACTGTACTATCACTCTGCGTATAAATGAAATTGCTTTGATAAGGATTGCTTAATTTTTTTTCTTTATATTTTTACAGATCTGAATCGGACATAGTACAAATCCGATTTCTAGACCTGTATTTTACTTTGCGTAACTTCTTTACCTCTTCATGTCTCTTGGGAAAAATATAAACTGTCGCTTAAAGATTTCATTATTTCACTAGACTGCAGGAGCAAGAAGAGTAATTTAGAATATGTAAAGATATATAACTTACTAATATATAAACGATAGATGTTTAACGTGACACTGTATTTAAATTATTACCGAATATTATAGTCACATTAAAAATTGCCACTGGACATGGAGATGTTACCTGGTGTTTTGTATCTTATGAATAAAATAATTTTTCTTCTAATATGAATAATGTGGTTGACAAATAAAGGCCTTATTGATAAAACTATACTTATATATACCCGATTATGACATCAAAGAATAACTGGCCTAAAATATCGGTTTTGAATTTCAAAGATAAAATATACATAGATTCATTATGAGAGGTAACAAGGAGAACAAAAATCCAAAACAAAACTCTCTTCTCGAATCCGCCTTGTTGTAATCTTGTAATCTGAAATCTGAAATATTAACTAATTAGTCTACTTACTTTTTTCAGCGTTTTATATTGTCCTTTTTAAGTAGATTGAGAGGACTGGGTCTTTTTTGACAGTACGTACATACTAATCGCATAAAACACAACAATATTTTTATTTTTATAAATAGAATCATGTCATTATTTTTTACGCCCCTTTCGTATCGGATAGTTTTTTTTACACGCTGTGTATGTATGTATGTATTTCTACGTATTAATATCACTGAGTATTACATTTATCAAAAGCATATTATGTTTCGAATGCAGTGCCACTGGCTCCCACACTAAGGTTCCCTGTGTTTATGGGAAGCACTTTTTGCAATGTCACAGCACCAAAACGAAATTAGTGAATTGTCCAGCCCAGTTCTTTTAGTACCGAAAAAAAAACGGACAATCACTAATCTAATTTTTTTATTACACTCCATAAAAAAATTAGGTTAGTCATTGACTACAGAAAAATTAATAATTGTACAAAATACAATAAATTTCCCCTCCCTAACATCACAGACATATTAGGTACTCTCTTTCTGAATGTATTTACTTTTCGCACCTCGCTTTGTACCAAGGTTATTTTAATGTCGAATTAGACCCAAAAAGTCGAAAATCTACAGCTTTTTGTTCGGGACGGGTCAGTATCAAAAGAATAAAATACCCATGGGATTAAAAACTAGTCCCAACTCCTTTTCTAGAATGATGACCATGGCCATGGTAGGGCTAACCTATGAAAAATCTATATTAATATTATAAATGTGAAAGTTTGGATGTTTGGATGGATGGATGGACGGATGGATGTTTAATACTCAATCACGCAAAATTACTACTGAACGGATTTGAATGAAATCTGGTACACAAAGAGATGATGACCTGGAACAACACATGGGCAACTTTTTATCCCGGAAAAAGTAAGCGATCCCGCGGGATTTACCAAAAACTTTTATAATGCAGCGGACTGCATGCTGCAGTTAGTGTTCTATATAACAATTGCTATAATTTATCCTGAGATATTTATTATCACATATACTTCATCACTGCCCCATATCCCATACTTTATAATAACATAAATATTATGGACAGTTTCGATTATTGCTCATTAGAGAGCAATTTTTCATCGCTTCCAATTATTCTAAAGCATATTACCCTCTGGTAATAAATCTTAAGTAAATAAAAAAACCATGTGGTGTCAGACACCAAATAGGAAAGAAGTTCCTTATTATAAAAATCCTGGGTGCAGCGTGTAGCCCACTGCATTATAAAAGTTTTTGACAAATCCCGCAGCATCACCTTTCTTCTTTTCTGGGATAAAAAGTAGCCTATGTGCTATTCCAGGTCATCACCTACCTGTGTGCAAAATTTAATTCATATCTGTTCAGTAGTTTTTGCGTGATTGAGTAACAAACATCCATCCGAATATCAATCCTTCCAAACATCCAAATTTTCGCATTTATAATATTAATACAGATTAATTTCAAGTTTTGTTCGAGGTATAAAGCAAATATTTATTCGGGTATCTCGGGCATACATTTTTTATTATGATATTTTTATCGATAAAAACAAAATAATAATAGCAAACTGCAATAATAATAACAGTCATTACATAGACTATACATTAGACACTGTGTAGGCATACCATATCTATACATAAAAATCTTACGCTTTTATTTAACACTAGCTGTTGCCCGCGACTTTGTCCGCGCGGACTTCTTTTACTCCGCACAGCTCCTCCCCCGTAGGTGACAGCGTAATAATATGTAGCCTATATGTTGACCCAACCTATTAGTAATATTTATGCAAAATTTGAAGTAAATCCATGCAATACTTTTTGAGTTTACCCCGGACATAATTACAGACAAACAGTCAAAAATTCTAAAAACTATATTTTTGGCTTGGATATCGATTATAGATCACGCCCTAAGTATTCTTTTAAAACAATATTCAATGTACAGTTTTGACTTTCTTACAATTTTATTATATGTATAGATTACGAACGTTCTTTGCCAGCTAGGGTACCCCTCCGCAACGCCCCTTAAGGAACTTCGTCCTAAAAAATATATAAATTGTTATCAAAAAAAATAATAGTTGGTGTGTGGTGTTACCACTTATTTTATTTATTACAATTAGAATATTGATAAAAAGAATCCTAGATTTGGTGTAGTAGAAGGCTGTAAAAAAAGGCTGTATATTATGTATAAATCATAGTTACCTTGTGTTCCGTACGGAGGACTTTCAGAAGCAATACCCGCCATTATGTTTAGTTTTTGGATAACTGTAAGAAATAAACGTGGTTAAAAAATTAATGCCTTCGGACACCTCAATCTGAACTGGTATGAGCTTGATTTCCGCATTGTTGTAATATTTTTCTGTCCTTGTGTTGGCCCGGCAACGTTAAATAACAGGCCATCTAACGTTCTGGCCGGCAGTTTGTAAAAGGGGAACGATTGGTTATAAGTATCACTACCATCGTGTCCACGTCTCGCCCGAGTTTTAGTTTTAGTTTTTATAGTAGATTTTACATTTTCAATCGTCGGCACATGGTGATATTCCATTATTATTAGTTAAAACTAGTTTATTTAGTTAGTATTTAGTATTTATATAGTTATTAGTTAAAACAAATTTAATTTAAAATAATCAACCACTTTTGTTCTTTAAGTCATCTTCAGGAAGTAATATTTTTACTGACAGTTTTAGATAACACATAAATCATTTTTTTTTTAAAATGGTAGTGGGTATACTTTAAAAGTAATACAATTACACTGTATTGTTAGCTTAAATAATTCTTTCTAACATTTAGGTATTTTCCTGTATTTAATCTCATTTTATTTTAATTAACTGTAATTACTTACACATAATGTCAGAAATATCAATGTCTTTTTTAGTCAACTAAATTTAAAATGAATTATTTAACAAAATAAACATTAAAATTACTATTTGTGTGATCATTTCTAATTAAATTCTAATGCATTTATTATTCAAATTAAAACATGTTTAAAATATTATCTAATTAACCCCAATTGTATATTAATTTTGACATCTTTGATTATTAAATGCAACAATCATTATATTATCAAATAATAATATAAAGGCAATTATATTACTAATTGATAATTAAATGTATTAGAATTTAATTAGTAATTTAATTTTTAACATTAATTAGGTAAAATAATTCATTTTTAATCTACTTTGACATTGATATTTCTGATATTATTTTGTAAGTAATTAATTATAGTTAATTTAAAGTAGAAAGAAACACACACTACATTCATTTGACACACATCATAATATACTTGTATACTATTATGGTTGTGGCTATGTCTGTTGTCAAATTACAAGGGATTTTGTTATTAAGTTTATGGTGGGATTTCGATCAGAGAGCGAACGCTATTAATCTCAAAATCATTAAACAATACAAGTGTTTTGATTTTAAGAAATCATAAGCATAAAAACATCTTTTATATATTAATAATTTAAGCAAAAATATTGTACCTCTAACTTTGAGTATGAAATTTGGCACAATTATAGTTTACATTGCGGAGAACTGCACACACTTAATATTTATAAATAATATGCATTAAAAATACATTAAATTAATAAAAATAAAAATTACACACACACTGCTTTCATGAGACGTAGATTTTAATATACGCACATATACATTATTTTCTTTGCGGCTAAATCTTTTGGCAAACTTAGAAGAAATGTTATTGTTAAATCTATGCTTGAATTTCAACCACAGGGCGATCGCTAGTATAAAATAATTTTATTAACCACTCTCATTGCATAACGCACAAGCGTCATAAACATGTTGGTTACCTTTAGACGACATTTCTTACCATCAAGATGAATCATCTTATGGTTTATTGATAACTATTAAATGTAACCGAACAACATACCATTTTTATTTTCCATTGCTGGTGGAGGCATAGCTGTAAAAAAGCATAAATAACATATTGATAACCAGTCACAAATACTTAAACAGCTGTTACCACTGATTTCATTTCTTTGATCTAAAAACGTTACTTCTTTTTATAAAGTAGTTTAAAGCTTTTCATTGATAATGGCTGTCATTTACAAAAATAGCTTTACAAATCTGACTATTCCATCTAAAATTAGGGTATTTAAAATAGTACAAACTCTCCAGCTTTATTATATTGCCATAGATAAGATGGTGAATTATTATATCCAAGCTGACGTATGATACTAATAAATTGGCAAAGAGCTAGTCGGGCCATGTGCAATGGACCTCTACATTATATAGTACTACGTTATCGTAGCAATCTCAATGATGCGGACCAAAAAGTGGGTTTTTTTAGCCGTTTTATACTATGAACGCTTAATCTATTTAACGCCAATGACGGATACATCAGCATGACGGATTCATTGCCTATAAAATCTTCTCCAAGTACATTTTATAAGTTGGTCGAATATTACTCATAAACTTGTAAAATCTACTTAGCCGTCATTGTTTTCCCTTTTAAATTTATTATATTATTTGATACTAACGTGAATTTCTTCATACCCCAGCACCAATCATTTACCTGGTAGAGGGGGGACACTTGACTCTAAAAAAACTATTACTTTAAGGCTTTATATTTTACAAAATAATCCCTTTATAGAAAAATTGTTTTTCCAAACCAACAATATTATTTTAAAAACCTATACAACGATACCTTACATTTTTTTCGTAATGAACTTAAGCAGTTGGTCCAAATGACCGCTACTGCGAAACAGAGAGTTAGGGGCGAGAAAAAAGTTAACTATTAATTTTTTTTTATATCATAAGATAGCAAACAAGCAGATGGGCCTCCTGATGGAAAGAGTCAACCATCGCCTATAGACACCAAAGATGTTAATGGTGCGTTGCTATCTTGTGGCGAGGTCTAATGCCACATGCATAAGTTTACCGGCTACCTTACCCTCCAAACCGGAACACGACAGCGACAAGCACTGACGCTATTGCGGCAGGAATAGGTAAGGCGGTGGTACCAGATCCGGGCGAGACAATGCAGAACTCTACCACCTAGTAGCCACGATGGTAGTGACTCGTAAAACCAATCGGTCGCCTTTTACGACCTGCCTGGCAGAACGGCAGTTGGCCTATTCTTCAAAGGAGGCCGGGACCAACACGGCGAAAAGTTAATTAACTATTAATTAAGGTAAAAGTACACAAGAAAAAAACCCGCCGCCTTATATGTAAGAGAGCTACCCTAAAAATATTTTTCAAGATATTATTTTATCACTTTTTTGCCGTGACTAATGTGTATATACATGACAAATAACAGCCTCCTAATACTAAGGATTTTTAAGCAACACGGACACGTCGAAACTATAAGGTTTCCTAGTTTACTTCGGAACTCTAAAAAAGCGTTCATAGAACCTTACATTTTTATTGTTATAAATGTACGTAAGTATGTGGTTGGGTAAATTATATAAAACTGAATTTCAGTTAAAAATATTAAATTGCATTCATAGTAATTTAGACTATCAATATAATACTGACAGTTGCAAGTTAGGAACGGTTTCTGTCAGACGTGAACTTGGCCAGTTAATAATACAAACTTTATGCCATATTAATTCATCATCTTGCTACCACCTCGTTTTAAACTTAGTGTGCGCGTTCAACAAAATAAACACAAACTTCCGTCGGCGAACTTACCTCCATTTCATTAGACAGGCGAACTTTTTCTCCGTTACAGTGAAATTTATGTTACAAGTGAAGCTTTTCAATAAATATGATGATATATTTCAATGTGTTGTGTAGTGGTGGTGTAATGGTATATTCTTTAAAGTGGGGCAACATTTAAAGCAGGGTTTCTCAAAGTGGGGTAAGCGTACCCCTTGGGGTACGCCAGATAATTGTAAGGGTACGCGACAGAATATGCAATTGCTGCCTAGTTTACTTATAAATTTAAAAATCAAAATTAAATTGGCACTCAATTGTGTAGCAATTTTAAGGCTGAATAATATGTAAGTATTTGTATCAAAATTGCTCATAGAATTGGTTTCATTTGATCCTAAAACAAAAACAACTTCAGTTTTCAAATAATTATTTAAATAATATTAAAGATTTTTTCTTTTGTGTCTGCATTTCTTTATTATTTAAATACATTTTCTGTTCTATTTACAACTTATTTCATAAGGGATTCGCCGTTGTTTAAAAATTAACGGGGTCCATTGAGATATTACTTTGAGAAACACTGTTTTAAAGAATAGACCACTTGCTTTTACGCAAGCAGTCCGTAAAAGCCGACCGATTGGCAATACGTGTCACTACCATCGTGACTACTAGTAGTAGAGAAGCCCAAATGGGTAGTTACTCGAACGTCATAGTGACCTATTGCATTTTGTAGATTAAATTATAGGAAAAATAAAAGGTATAATATAATCTAAAGATAAAAAGAATATTTAAAAAAATTGTGATCTGGAAACACTAAATCACGTCAGATTGAGGTATAGTTAAAATTTATAAAATCTGCCGATTTAAAATAAAATCTGTCGTAGGGGAGTAGGAGGGTCACAAAGTTGCAAAGAAAATGTTTTGACATTCTTGAGCGCGTCTGAAATTTAATAAAGTATTAAATAAATAAAATAGGACATCATGGCATTTTCACATTATGAAAAATACTCAAGAAAAGAAGATAAAAATTTGTACAAAGAATGCAAGGTTATTTCTACTGGCGAAGATTTCTTTCAGCTAACGCGAATGTACGCAAGAATTAACAAAAAGGAAGTTATTGTGCCCTACAAATAAAAACAATACATAGAAAGATTTGCAGGCACACACATACACAAAATACTTTTATTTATGAACACATACATATATTAATAGGGAACCGAATTATTGAAATCAAGAAAGTGTCAGATAATATACCTTAGGTTGTTTTGTAAACAAATATTAAAGTAAAGACGGAGGTAAGAAATTACCGTGCCGAATAAGGTTTTAAAAATCCGCCTGAAGAGATTTTATTTCACCTCTAAATGCTATATTTCTGGACGTATTTTTTATATCATAAGATAGCAAAGAAGCAAATATATCTCCTGATGGAAAGATACAACCAACGCTTACAAATACCACAGAGGGTAATTATGCGTTGCTATCTATGCGGCGTGGTCTTGCATGAGTTTATCAGCTACCTTACCCTCCTAACTAGAACACGACAGTGACAAACACTGACGCTATTGTAGCAGAAATAAGTAAGGCGGTGGGTACTAGACCCGGGCGATACAATGTAGAACTCTAGCAACTAATAATTGCAAGCTATACAAACCTAAGAAATTGCATTAAAGGCATGTTGTAGCGGCTCCAGCAATCACAAACGCTACAAGAAAAAAAAAATGATGTGGTGTCGCGGGACACCAGGTAGGAACGAACTTCCTTCGGCTAAACGGCACTACTCGCTTGTGTACGCGACTGTCGCGCCTGCGCACGTCTCATTTAACGCTTTTATTCCACGCATTTTTCTTACGGTTTTACTATCACATTTTTTTCAGTTCGGTCGCGCAGCAAAATCCCTATCCCCTCCAAGCCTGCCGTAAGGAACTTCGTTCCAATAATAAAAAAATGAAATTCAAAATAAAATCCTGAATCGCGATATCACAATTATTTATCTTGTAACACTATAAACAAGTTTCAACGTTTCTCAAATGGACTTCGGTCCTCAGGCAGTACACCTTGCCGGGCTGGGAAGATCTTCCTTTTCCCCTTACTTGTCCTTGTGTGACGTCATCGACCTCCACAGTTAGGACGTCATCTGACAAGCAGCTGGCCCGCTGGTTCCATCACTATGACCCTTCAGCGGTCTGGACCAGCGGCGCCACAATATCAATTTTATTCCGTGCTTCTTACAAAATATGTGTAAGGTTCCATCCAAAAGATATTGCGTGTAAATGTTATCAAAAATAAATAAGAATACATTTATACTTACGATACAACTTGATCGTGCCTTCAGTATCTCCTAATGAGTTCTTTGAAATACACTTATAGGTTCCATAGTCTGAACTACCCACTCTTCTTATAGGTAGACGAAGCACAGAACGGTAGGAACCAGCAATCTTCAGGGGTTCTAGACCTCCTCCTAAACATAGAAAAATTCATTAAAAAAAAGTATCTTCACGCCCATATCCCCGAAGGGGTAGGCAGAGGTACAACAAGTGCACTCACGATTAGCCGAAGATACTTGGTCCCACAAATGTGATAGGTGTCAAGCCTATCGCCAACCGGGCACTTTCCAATCCCGGCCAACTTTTATGTTTCTCAGAAAACTGAAAAAACACTTTTTTTTAATGTGCCCGACCCGGGAATCGAACCCGGGACCTCATGTGGTCAACGCCAACGCTGGACCACTAGACCACAGAGGCAATTCATAAATCATAGAAATATAAACGATTCTTAATTATATCAAACACAGGAAGAGTATTGCAATATAGTATATAAGCTGCTCAAAAATAGACTGGAAGCCAGTTTTGTGTCGCAACTTATTGATAGAAGAAGTGCTACTGGTGAATATACTTACGATTCAAATTCAGACCAGCTAATTTGACTGTAATATAATTCCGTAATTGACTTTAACTTGATTAAATAATATTTATGTAAATAAATAAATATACACTGGACAAATTGCACGAATTAAGTATCATCACGCCCGATTCCCGTGTGGGGTAGGCAGAATAAACCTAACGTCTATAAACTTTTCCAGTTCACCGCGATTCTCCGGTTTGTCGGTTGGCGAGATAAGTGGTAACACAACACTCCGCAAGACTCCGCGTTGCTACTAAGATTTTAAATTTTCGAGAAAAACATCGAAAATATCTCAATAACACCTTTGCCCGACCCGGGGATCGAACCCAGGACCTCATGATCTGAGCCGAATGGACTACCCCTAGGCCACGAGGCTAGTGCACGAATTAATTTAACAAATAGTGTTAATCAACAATATTTATACATAGAAATTCATATAATATGAATACTCAAATATATTTAATAAACACCCAAACCCAGAAATACAATCACCTTTGCTGATCACATAGACGTTTATTGTTTATCTTTCTCGGGAATTAAACCCGAGTCCTATCGATGCGTAGTTAGATTCGCTAACCACTCAACCAACGGGACGGATGATCAAGATAAAGACGATAACGACACATTTACACTTTACTCACATCTTACGAGTTGGTTGAAAGGAAGGTGAACTATATACATATATATGTTACGACGGATTTTGAAACTTCCAAGTGGAAAACAAATCATATTTTCATACAAAATTTGTTGTTGTTTTGCTCTTATCTGTATGATCTTCATACATTTTTTCCCTTGTAGATGGTCTATTTTTTGAAAGAGGACCAGATCACAATCTTTCGAATATTAGATCAAATGATATATACTGTTAGGCAGCTCGAAAGAGGCGAACAAAATTTAAATGTATCGCTACTTTATTTATTATTAGGTGGTATATTACAAATAAACATACTTTTGCCGACGATGGAAAATATCGAATTAATAGGTGATACATACATACACACATTCACCAAACATAGAATTGCGCAAATAAATGCGATAGCATAATATACTCTTAAGTTCTGAAATCGAAGATCATAAAAGGGTTATATTCATTTTAAGCACATCTGTAGCCACTGTTATTAGAAAAATACAGTGAACCGAATAATATCAGTTATTCCGGTTCAGCACGATATATCCGTTATAAAATTAACGAAAAATAAATAAATTTTATGATATATGTAGTCCGGCATTGTTAAGTTAATTTTGAGTTAACCCTAAAGGTTAATATGTTAAGTGTGATAAAGACCAAAGTCATTAATTTATTAGAAAATATTTCAGTAAAAAAACCAATTTGTTTTAAAAGAAAAAATGAATGAAATGAAAAGTAAAAGATGAAGTCTCAAAAGTCTTGTTCGAGAGTTGTGAAAAATCTTCAGAATTATTTTCCTTTTAATATTAGCAATATAAGTATAGTTTATTTTCGAAAAAAGCCTTCACTTTCAGTTAGATTATTTTTTGCAACGTCCCGAAATAAACGGTTACTTATTCATATTTTCATCTAGCATATGTGATCAAAAAGTCAGGAGTTCATATAAATCAAAAGTTACTTTAAAAACGTACACTATGCAAAAATGGTAGAATAGATTGGCTATATACACCAAGTAGTTGTGCATATATAAAACTATTGCTCAAGCTTTTATCTTTCTGGTCAAATTCCTCTAACCAAATAATTATTGTTAAGTACTTATGCAATTGGTATTAACAACACATCGAGCGGTAAAATTACTGACTTCGATTTTATTTTTCTCATTAAAATAATTGATTGCGTTTGCATTTCGAGGCATGATCACTTGTAAATTAATTAAAACTTTATCTCGGCGGTAACAGATTTTTAATGCAATTTCATCGGCGCCATGCATAAATTTATCTGACATTCAATATTAAAATTATTTTTTAAGACTTAGTCTAACAATGATATTGTGTATGTACATATACATAAAATAAGTTATAAACCAGACTGTTTAAATACTGAAAATCAAAAACAAGCCCTAAAATCTAGAATATTGTTAAGCAATATTAAAGACACCATGTGAATTGGTTTCTAAATCGATACTTTAACTAATAATTAAGGCTGATGTGGAACATAACAGCCATAAATATGGAAAAACATAAATAACCCTTCTTTTTAACTTTAGGTAAAAATAATTAGCGATTACAAAAACTTTAAAAACTTTAAAGAAAAATTTCGACGCGTAGGTTCGAACACTACGTGTCGAAATTTTTCTTTGTTGTTTTTAATGTTTATCAAGTTTTCCCAAGCACGGAGTGAGTGCTTAAATACAAATATAACTAGCGATTAATTTTATAGTCTCATGAATGATTCAGATTTTAAATACACTCCTTAACTTACTCTACGGATATATGTGGAGCCTAATAAAATATAATATATACTGTTGTTATATTTGCAAGATATTGATATATCTGAGAAATCGTTATACACGCACAAATATCAATCATGAGGGGAAAAATGAATAACAATATCCTCTGTTGAATACATATAAATGCCCTAAATAGTTTTTCTTAATTGTAATATACAACAATGTGGTATCTTATAACAAAATATCATAAATATTGATCTATTAGTGACTGAACAATGAATTAGTAACAAACGGTCATGACGAAATTATAATATACTAGCTGTTGCCTGCGACTTCGTCCGCGCGGACTTCGTTTACTCCGCACTGCCCCTCCTTTGTAGGTGATAGCGTGATAATATGTAGCCTATATGTTGACCCGACCTGTTAGTAATATTTATGCAAAACTTGAAGTAAATCCATGCAGTACTTTTTACTTCCTTATAAATTCTTCTATCCGTTATTGAAATCTGCATGGAAATCCTTTGGTTTTTGAGTTTATGGCAAACAGACAGACAGACGCGGCGGCGGGGGACTTTGTTTTAAATTATGTACAGAAACAATCTTATAAGTAGCCTTAAAATGTAGGTGGTAGTTGTTTAACTAAATTTAATAAATCGGCAATTTCGTTCCAAATAATATTCAAAACGACATTTCGCCCAAGCGATATAACTTTGAGTAGCTTAGGCTAAGTAAAGCATTAGTTAAACTTGGGTAATTTTCAAGTATCGCGTAGACTAAGTTTAACTAAGTATTCTTCGGCATAAAGTTCTCGTATATGAACTCTCAAAACTGCATCTTACTATGAGTAAAAATATCGCTCTCAATATCATTAAAAAGATTCCTATCAATATTATCCTATCATATATTATGCTATTATGCAGCTTGTATATTTCATGCAAACGAATATTGTTACGTTTTTTCATTCGATTAGAGCTGCAATATCACTAGCATCTTTGCATCTAATGGCCACCTACCCTGTATTTATAATAAAATCAGTTGAATATATTTCACCCCACATACAATGTAGGGTTTCGTAATTGTCTATCATAATAATGCAGACTGCTCTTAAGAAGAGGGCCTTTTTGTTGTTTTCTTAAATCAAAAACTTTTTTAACGTCGACGACGAATATGCCCGCTTTTATAATTATTACGTAAGCACGTTTTGTAAGTTTGTCGACTTTTACTTTTAAATTTATATAGCCTACTTAACTATGATAGTTTTCTTTTATAATTCGTTACTTATACCGTAACATTGTATAAAGGGGAGGGGAGGGCGAGGCAGGACAAATGACTAACAAAAGTTAGCACTTTTAAACTTAATAATATTTCATATATAGCTTTATCCAAAAAAGTGTTTTCACAACCCTGCAATATTTTTTGAAGACTTATTCAAAACATCCCAAACCATTGGGTGCGCGGGAAAATATATCCCCTCTTTGTCTTTAGAGGAGGTACACTATTTTTTTTTCAATATTTTATATCACCATATTTTTGGTATGAATAATATGTATATTTATGCTAAATTACAGCTTTCTATTACTAAAAGTCTGTTTGAGATAAGCTGTGGAAAGTCGTGTGAACGGATGGAAATGGCAAAACCGTAAGGGTTACTCTTAAATTACGGAATCCTAAAACCTGACTCTTTAAATAGGCAATTATATACATTGCGTACACATTTATTTAATTAGTAGGTATTTCAAAGACAAATATTCAAAAATGTAAAAATAGGGTATGGTCTGCAAAGTTATAAAATAAATCAAACAGAAGAACGTCTATCAAGCGTAAAAGACGAGTAGGTTTTGAAGACTCGTTGTGTCATATTGAATCATGGCTTATGGAAGCCGATTTTCTTATCCTACTTTCAGAGATAAAAGCTTGTAGTATAAATTATTGATGTAGAAACAATTGCAAGTCACAATGATTTGTCGCAACCACATATTTGATACAAACATCGTATTACAATCATAAAACAAACGAATGACGCAAATGTAACGTTTATTTTTGAAACAATCTTTTTAACAGCGTAGGGTCATAAATGTCTTAGGATTGCATATTATGGTAATTTGGTTTGAAAACAAGAAAGCTGATTTTTTTTCGGAAGGTTAGAAAATTAGTATTTTTTAATAGATTTTTATGTGCTCTTACCGAATTTTAACTTTACCACCTCATATATTTGACGCTTCCGTCGTTATATTGGACAAATGGCGCTTAATAGCAGTTTGTCGACAGTATTTATTTTCTTATTCATTAACGATAAAAAACATTATAATGTATAAAACAATAAAACGTTTTCTTTTTACTTTTGTTTCCCCCAGTAGGCCTTATCCTAACCGTAGGTCTAATCCTATCCTAACTTAAAACCTACCAGATATGCGGAGCGACCCTGACGTTTATAGCGAGATGATAGGAATTGTGTCATAAAATAAATTCCTGGGGAATAATTCAAATACGAACCGACTCATTAGAATATTCGCTTTTGTATTCTAAAACTATTGATCTTACGAAAAAATTGTAAAGACATAAATTATAGAAAACTTTATACACTTTCTAAAGTGCAGTTGACACTTATATTTCATTTTATACACATCTTCCACTAGCCTATATAAATACTTCATTAATTTTATTACAATAAATTTATTTTATACATATCTTCCACTAGCCCATATAAATACTTTGTTAATTTCATTATAATAAAGTAATTTATTTTACTAAAATAAATACAAAATACAAGTTGTAAACATACTAGTTCGACATCAACACAATTTTCACGAATTTCGAACACAAACACATTGTATGCAAAGTCGCTGTTTCAAATCCAGTCATGTCAAAATGTTCGTTTTTAAGTTTCCAAATATGAATCATCCAAATAACAATACTTACCAACAGGAACTATTTCTCCGCTATCTCTGCTCCAGTAGCTGACTGGTTTCGGGTACGCTTCTGTTTCACACTCGAGAACCAAATCGGAACCTAATGCTGCGCCCACCAACTGATTTCTGATAGTGATCACTGGTGGAACTGTATTAAAAATAAAATAAAAATAAATAATGAACCGGTCATTTCCCCGGCGTGGTACACAGATGTGCAATGTACCTATGATCAGCTAATGATACGAATTCATATTTGTCCGGGCTCTTTGAAGAACAGACCAGTCTGTCGATAAAGTTTAACATATGTGGGTTGATCCACATCACTACCCGATTGGCTAACGACTGCCGTATGATTCTTGCGCTTACCGAGACCAACAGCTTCACTAGATTATCTGAGGCGCAAAGGTGTCAAAAAACCACCATCTAACTCAGATCTGCTTAAAATTTTCTATTTTCGAAGATTATCCGAAAAAATCTCAACACTTCTATCGATCCGGGAAAGAATCTAAGCCCACATGCCCTTAATAAAGCCTATAATGGACAGAAGCATATTGTTGGTTTTGTTTCTAATCTTAAAGTATGTGAAAAGTAAAAAAAATCAGCGTTAAGCTAAATATCTCAAAGTAATCCCATGCTAATATTATAAATGCGAAAGTGTGTCTGTTTGTCTGTCTGTAACGCTTTCACGGCTAAACCGCTGGACCCAAATTCACGAAATTTGGCATGGAAATAGTTGAAGACCCGGGGTTAAACATGGGCTACTATTTTTTTCAAAAATCAGTCCCTTAAGACCTGAAATAGGGATAAATGAATTAAAATTTGTATTAAAAACTATTTAGATTAATATATTCGCGGACGAAGCTGCACGGGTCAGCTAGTTCTAAATAATTTCGTCAAAACTTCAAAATTCCTTTCAAATACTTCGCAATTAATTTCAATCACATTGCTCTCAGAATAACTTGGCTAAGTAGATTAGTGACTAAGATATTTGCAAATTTTATTCATTCCCATTCAGGATGAAGGATGAAAATGTCTCTTTTTGTCTCGTATATAATTATCAACAGGTTTCATTAATTACAGCATATTCAAGGATATTTTACTTACATAATTAACACTACTTAAATAATTATATAAGTATAGTGACATCATCTTATATATTCAGCAAAGGGCGTCACCAGTGAAACATTTGGAGTTGCTATTGCATGCCTCAGAAGTGGAACGTTAGGGTACTGCTCTACTCTCAACATGTCAAATTCAAGGATTTTTCTGGACTTAAATTGTGTCTATTGTATTCATATTTCACTAATACAATAAAATAAGTACACACGTATAAATAATAGCCCTTTTGTAAACACATTTAATACTTTTAAAAATATTTCTCAAGTATTTTATATGAAATAGAATCATCACGCCCGGTTCTGGTCCTAAATTCTATAGTTATAGCGAAAGTACTGATCTCTGTGGGCAGCCTAACTGTAACTTCGTCTGACCATTTTCCAAACGCAACTTCATAAGTTAATATAATATAATTGAATACCACAATCTTATTTTAAATTTAAATAACAACATCGACTACCACACGTAGTCAAAAGTTGCCGATATGTCCAAAAATATACTCATAATATTATATTTTTTTCGTGATAATTCTACCTTTTTATCGTTACTACATCGACAATACATTTTCTGGGGATCAAACCAAACTGTTGCTTACTGAACGTGGACCCTCGTGCTAAGAATCGAGGGACTATCAATCGTTCTAACAATTTACCAAGAGAAGGCCTGGATTTATAGACAATCTAATGCACGAAAAACTTTAAAAACAACAATAAAAATTAGACACAACAGTACTTGAACCTGCGACCTTTCTCCTGGCAGGGACGCTCAAACTACCTGAACCACTTTCGATTGGTTCAACGCGACGAAATTCTTTGCTTTGTGATCTATTCCGTTGATTCTGATCGCTAGATATACACACGTATATATTAGTTAAATGAAGTTGAAATGCCGCCATATTGGACCAGTCGATAGTGGCTCATTTAGTTAGAGCGTCCCAGACAAAGGAAAAATCTCAAGTCATGTCGTGTTAAAATTTTTCTTTATTTTAAAAGTTTTTCAAGTTTTTCCAAGCACATGATAAATGCTAAAACTCATACATAATAAAAATCTAGAGAAAAGACTAAACTTATCCTAAATCTAAAAAATACAGCAGAAAAATACTTACACTCCACAGTCAGCATTATTCTTTTACTCACAGTCGGCGGTACACCGTTAGAAGCTATGCATAAATATGCGCCTGCATGTTGCCTGCTTACTCGACTAATATTTAATACTGGACCCTCCAACGATGTTACTGCAAACATTCAACATTTTTACTTTTCTTTTTACGTAAATAATTGAAAGTTGTGTATTTAAGGAGCTTGAGAAAATAAAGTAGTTTGTAAAGGTACATGAGTGAAATGAAAAGTTATATAAGGTGAGTAACACAAACAGTAATCGATCCGAAAGAGGCATATATGTAGGTTGATGATTTTATTAAGAAAAGTAATAAAATGGTTTAAAATGATCGTATTTACCGTTCAATGACACTAATTTTAGGGGAATATTTTAAACTGGACAACAACATGTAGCATCTGTGGCCGCGCTAGATGTTTGGTGGCTATGACACATAGAAATATTGGTGGCTATGACACAATACTATGACACCAAAGATCGCTCTTTGTAGCGGTCCGCCGTCTCGCGTTAGAATTTTTTTAGTCGATATTTTGTGTCATCGGAGTAATATTTTGAATTTTTGAATAAATACTTCGATCGGAGAAAAATTATTTGTTTATATCAACAAAATAATAACATTAATGAATGTATTAGAGCATGAACAAATACTTTTAAACTTTCTCAGAAATAAAATGTATGGGATAAACTAGTGTTAGTGTATGCATACCTGCTACCTCAGTCCGGCGGCCAATCGGCCATTTGTCAAGTACCAGATGTTGACGATAGGTAAAATTAGTGCTCACTTTCTTAAATTCTTAGTGTTGATTTTTAATAATAAGTATTAAAAAATAATTAAAATTGCCAGACAATTCTGTCAGATGTACCTTTTACTGAAACACTTGAAAGCTCTAAATATTGTAACTTTACTAACATTTTGAGACTTGACTTTTAAATATGACACTCAGGAAACCAAAGAGTATACAATACTACGTAAGAACTATTTCAAATCTTTTTATAAGCAGCTAGACCAATCGAGGTCAATCATCCTCCCCGACATAAAAAAGTATTGCCATGAGTAAGTACAAACGTGATAAAATTATAGTTTTATAACAAACTCTCATAAACTGAATGGTATTTATATTCTTTGTAAGTTTTTACTTATTATTTAAATATTTTTGCTTAATACTAAAAAAAATTCTTATACTGTGTGTATGTACTATAAAGCATTAATAAATTAAGAGTATCAGGAAAAAGTTATGAAATTTAATCATATTCTCTTTCTTAGAAATGTTTCTAAAATAAAAGTAACTTAATCTTTCTTACATCAGCTATACGCCAGTAAAAGTCCCATTAAAATTGGTTCAGCGGTTTCAGAGATTAGCCGGAACAAACAGGCAGATAGACAAAAATCGTGAATTTATATATATACTAGCGGCCCGCCCCGGCTTCGCACGGGTATAAAATATACAGCCTATGTCACTCGGTAAAAAAAAATATTAAAATCGATGCAGTAGTTTTGATTTATTCATTACTGCCCGTGGCCCGCAAACAATTCCCCTTTCCCTATACCATGAAGACTTCCTGCTATTTTTGGAACATCTAAATTCATATAAGTACTACATTTTTAGTTTTTACATTTTTACCTATTTCTTTTACTTTTTCCATTAATATATTACAAAATGTCTTTATATACAACGTTCAGAGCTTTCTGGTCATTAGACAATATAAACATGTTTTCTTTAGAGGTTACTCTTGAAAGAGCGACATATAAGTTGACCATGTGAAAAACAGTCAACGCTCAAATCTAAGCCTACAACGTTGAAGGTTTGACCCTGCGATTTATTAAGGCGAAAAAATGTGTAAATGGTTGACCCTGCGGGCCATCCCTAAAACTTTTCAGTAAATAAACGTACTTTAAGCTCAAAAGAGTAAAAACTATAAGCATAGATTTTTCAGTTCAATCATCTATTTTGTTAAAAATGACAGTATTATTAATTTTTGAAAAGCTGTATATTTGAAAACGATGATGGTATTCAACTCAACTTTTGAGATCTTAAATATTGTTTTAGCTAAATAACCGATAGGTTGAAACATTTCGGTGTTATGTCTAAAAACATTTTATTTTTAATTTTCTTCATTGATAAATCCCAAACAAATTGACCGATTTTGATTAAATTAACGGTATTTGACGCAGTTTTTAAAGAACAAAAGCTGATAATATTTTTAAGTCAATCGGTAAATTAACTTGAAAGTTGAAAGTTATTTAAAAAAAATTAAGTAAGTTTGCTAAAAACAACGTAATTTTATTTCTGAAAAGCTACAAGTTTTGAGAATTAGATTCGATTTTGATTTTTGAAACGGCATTTGACGCAGTTTTTTTAGTACTAAAATATAGTAGAACACCAAAAAATTATTGGTTGAAAAAGTTTGAAGCTATGTCGAAAAAACACTTTTTTCAAAATTTTTCGTAAACGATTACTCCCAAACGGATAAACCGATTTTGATGCAATTTATGTATTAGACGTAGTTTTTTGAGGAATAGAGCTGATTATTTTTTGTACTCGTTACGTAAATCTGGTAGTTACAATAAAAAATACTGTTTCTTTTGGTGTTTTTTCAAAATTTCTCAAAATCTTCTAGACCGAATCGATTCAAATTTTCAGGAAATCTAAGTTAAGTGGAATCCAATCGAATGCCCTCAACAGCGTTTCGATCGGTCTAGCCGTTTAAAAGTTATGACATGTTTACATACACACGTACACACACACATACGTACATACAGACATACTAAGGTCAGCGTGAAAATAGTCGGAAAAGATTCCTGGGACCTCAAAACGTGGACATCTGGTGAAAACTCGATTTTCGAAAATCGAGGTAAAATCAGTATCTTCCTTATCTACATACGTAGTGGGAAATTGAAAACTGGTTTGCTAAATCACGTTTTTTTAGATTGATTATTAAATAACAATTTTACAAAAATTATACGATATACCTGAAGATATTATCTAAGGAATGTGCTAACTTAATACATGATAGAATATACTTTACTTGATCATATAAAATTCCGAATACAGGCTAAACATCTCTAAAACAAATAATTTGTTAGTACTATTTCTAATCATCCACATGATTTTTATATGGTGATATATAGTTAAAAAAAAAGAATGTACTAAATTTTGATTTTCAGCTGAAGTCCTATATTAACGACGGGTCCCAAGAATAAAATCTTATGGAGAGATCAGACTAAATTTGTTTTATAATAAAATTCGCATTAAACACGCATAAAGCTACAAATATACTTTTTATATTTATTGGTCTTTTTTGTGGAAATACTCAAGTGAACATCATCTACAATGTATTCCCACAAACAACATATTGTAATTTGGTAATTTTGTAGATACGATTTTGTTCTTGGGGCCCGTCGATTTATTTATCCGAAAATTAACACGTTTCCCAGCGGTTTAAGAACACGCCGCGCGCGCTCCGCCCGACCGGCCGGTAACCCCGCAATCACTATGCCCCTGCATTTTAAATTAAATCTGTAATATTTTCGAAAATATTCATTTAAATTACATGCTGTAAACTGCCATATTAAATCTGCCATACTAAATGCTCTATATTAAATCAGCAATATATTTAAGGTATTTAATTGGATAAGGATTAGTGCTGTATTGCTTAAAATTGTTTCGAAAAAAAAGCCATTATTTCTCTTAAAAAGTAAATGACAAAAAAATACTATTGTGGGTTATCCATAAGAGATAGACATATAGCATCGCGGAGTTTTCTGTAGACCTTTTCAAGGTGTACAAACTCTTGGCACATTATTTTAATAAATTTCGTAGGGTTTAGCCAGCGTTTGCAATGTAAGCCGAAAAAAATATAATTATTTACGACATGACATCAGAAAACTCAAAAATTGCAGTATTTCTCGACTCTATATTAAATATTGTTATACAATATACATTTAAACCTTCCTCTTTAACCACTCTATCTAACCGCATCATAATCCGTTGCGTGCTTTTGCAGCAGTTTCGATGAAATAATTACATATTAACTGGTCTCTGGAATAATGCTCCAATGAAAATATTTAGTATTTCCGTGAATCGCGTCATGAAAAATAAATAAAAATAAATAAGATGAAAAAAATATTTTTAATTATTATTTATATAAATTTGTAACTATTTGATTCTTTATAACATTAATGTTATTTTGATAATCATGCAGATTAAGATGATAAAAATGTAGATTTTAAAAAATAAAAAAATAAAACTTGCTTATAATGGATAATTATTAAATTTAAATGAATCACTTTAAATTATACATTTTCTTTTTTTGCTTAAATATTAAAAGACGCAAATAAACTGCTGTTTAATTACTGGATTGTTGCTGAAAACTATACAATTTGTGAAAATATCCAATAAAATATTCTTCAAAAGTCAAGATGGTATCTTCAATATTTTCATTATAAGTTCAAAGGTATTAAAATTAATTATTCTTTAATTATCATGATAATTAAGCATGAATTTTTTTTAATTATTTCTAAAAATTTTGAAAGAATATTAATAATGTACGTTGTATGAGACTATATTATAAAATTGTCTTATTATTACGCTTGTACTCATGCTCATGTCATGTAGCGACATTTTTTTATGTCTGGGGGAATGAATTGATCTAGCTGCATACAAAAAAATTAAATATAGTTTTATGTGTCGTGTTTTAAAGTTTCAAGTCTGAGAAAATAATTCAAGTTACAACATTTTTATTATATAATGCATTACGATAAAAGTACAAACAAGGAAAAGGTTTTTTGTTGCCAATAGCTTCGTTTGTATTTTTAAATGTACTCACATTTAGATTTATAAAAATGTCGTCTGTACGATATAATCTAATGTACGATAAAACTCGAACGAGTTTATGTTTACATTAGAAATTTACAAATGTATGTTGGAAAATAGTATGTAACAAATTAAATAAATAAAATAAATAAATAAAAAAGAGAGAAATAAATAAATTTTCTATAACATACCTAGCACGTGAGAATTAACACTAAGAATTCAAGAAAAGTGAGTACTATTTTTTCCTGCCTTCAGCACCTGGTACCTGACAAATGGCCGACGGGCTGAGGTAGCAGGTATGCATAATCTAACACTGCTTTATCCTATACATTGTATTTCTCAGAAAATAAATAATGTCTGGGACCTTGGACTTTATTTAGCTACTATATTCCTTTTAAAATCAGTCAAGGTTTTAATTACAAACTGTGTTTGATGTAGCTATACTGTATTTGTAACTAAATTTTATATTTTTTATTTATATTGTTGGAGAGATATGGGCCTATCATATCTCTACAACAGACTAAATGCATTGTTAGATATTTATCGGTGAACTCACCATAAATACGAAAAAAAACTCCAGTCATTTAGTGTGTCGTACGATGAGATAATTCGTTAATTAGGTTAGAGTAGAGTAGTTTAGCTATTAATAATTTTGTAGCATAAGTTATATTATGTTTATCTTTAGTATATAAATGATAAAATATGATTACTTATGCGAATATACTTTATCTTTTCGCCTAAAACACAGGATTTCCTTGTTCAGTACACGTCATAAATATCTAAGAAAACTTTATAATTATAGATTTTACTATACTTATGTAAGTCTCTGAAATAAATATTTATTATCATTATTCTTATGTAGATAATTTACCCTCGAGTGGTTAGCGACAAGGATAGTGATTGAGTGACGTACATAAATGTTTGTGTTCTTGTATCTTTTCCTTAAAGATATAAAATTTAATTTAAAATCTCTTAAAATATTCCAGGGATATTCATTTAATTTTTTTGCTTTTTATTTCATAGAATATCACACAAGCAAATGGTTTTTCTGACGTAAGACGACCATTGCCTATAAACATCAAAGATTTTAATGTGGCCTATTTGGATCTCTTGAAAGAAAGCTAATACGTATCACTAACAAAGTTACTTCTGACTAGGAAACGTCTAAGCTGGATTTGGGGTCACCGTCTTACCTATAATTTCTGCAGTCGCGTCAGTGCTTGTCACTGTTGTGTTCCGGTTGGTAGGGTAAAGTAGCCCCTAAACTTGTGCATGTGGCTTTGTGTATAACATGTATAAGTTTACAATGACAAGTTGACAATGACAAGTACTGACGCAATTGCGGCAGGAATAGGTAAGGCGGTGGTACCAGACCCGGGCGAGATAATGCAGAACTCTACCACCTAGTAGCCACGATGGTAGTGACTCGTATAGCCAATCTGTCGCCTTTTACGACCTGCCTGACAGAACGGTAGTTGGCCTATTCTTCGAAGGAGCCCGGTAGGGCTACTCTTGAAAACCGATTTCAATTTTAAATGAATATTTAATGAATTTTAAAGTATTTCGTACTCTGGACAACTATATTCAATTATTGGATTCGGCGACAGCGCCACACGGATTTTGAAAGTTTTTGGAACTACTCATTGTTGCTTTTATTCGTTATTTCGTTTAAAACGGTACTTAAAATTTCCTCTTGTAACACTAGTTGACATGTAACTATGACATCTATTTCCAATAATTATGTCGTTACTTTACCGAATCAATGTGGCCAATATTGGTTTCAAGCACGAAATAAGAAAAACAAGGGGAAGTGAAGAGTGGGCGTGCCGCGTGCGCCACTATTATGCGCTTTTACTCTAAATTGCCTTAGTGATACTTACCATATCATTAGGAGATAGTCGTCATGCGAAAATCTAGTATACACTGAATTATGCCGTATTGTGCCATCCTTGAATGCAGAAATGATAGTAGAATACAGATGATTAAAAATGGAGATATTTCATATCATTCGAAAGTACAATTTTCATTTTATTTTAATTAAATTCCTGATTTAATATAATCTCTAATGATATAATAGAAAGTCAAACTAAAATCAGCCGTATACCTTACATATAAAGTTCATTTTAGGTTGACCTAATTTTTCTAGAAAGATATACGTAATGACAGTTATTACGTTATCGTTCTAGAAAGTTCTCTACTCAAATATGATCAACTGATAATCAAGGATTGAAATACCGGTATTATGTGATATCGTTATTGCTCAAGGCAAGACATAACGATATTTTCAAGCATAGCGCTATCCAATAATGATACTGAATTTGTTACTATTTAAAAACGTTATTCATTACGTTCTGTTATATCCAAAAATTTTCGTTATGGTATATGGTATTATGATTCACTCATTTATGCCCCGCTTGTTGTTTCTTGTATTTCACATATGGGACAAGTTATATTTAAAATTAGAGGTTTTCATCAGAGTTTGAAAGATTTTGTTGAATGTACCAGTTTTTGGTACTATTATATTTAAAATACTGTTTTTTAAATTTTCAAATAATTAATATTACATTTATATTAAGTGTGAAGTTTCGTAATTATAAACAGGAAAGTACCTACCTTTCATAGCGAAACTAGCTGTTACCCACGGCTTCGCTCGCGCATATTTACTTTAGAACTTTTTTTATGTTATTAGATAGCAAACAAGCAGATGGGTGTCCTGACGGAAAGAGTCAACTATCGCTTATAGACACCAAAGGTGTTAATGGTGCGTTGCTATCTTGTGGCGAGGTCTAATGCCACATGCATAAGTTTACCGACTACCTTACCCTCCAAACCGGAACACGACGGTGACAAGCACTAATGCTATTGCGGCAGGAATAGGTAAGGCGGTGGTACAAGACCCGGGCGAGACAATGCAGAACTCTACCACCTAGTAGCCACAATGGTAGTGACTCGTAAATCCAATCAGTCGCCTCTTACGACGTGCCTGGCAGTTGTCCTATTCAAAGGAGCCCGGGACCAGTGCGGGGTAGACTTATTTAACTTTTCTTACAAGACAACTTATTTAACCTTTCTTTATAAGCTACTTTATTAAAAATCTCGACACAGTCAGGGGGGCGCTAATATTGTATAAAAAATAATATTAACATGTTCATATTAGTTATTTATTAAAATATATTTTATTATCAAAATTTAAGTAAAACAAGAAAAATAAGAATAACTATTGGTAACATACCTATCGAACATACTAAAGTAATTTATACAAATATATAAAATTGGAGTGTCTGTAACATTAAAATAACCAGGTCTAACTAAATGCATATGGATGTATATATACGGTACATATAACAAAATAACACTTTTTACGATTTTTGTCTGTCTGTCTTAAACAGACAGACAATTTTATTCAATTCATACGAAATTTTATGTAAGTATGTCCAAGGAATATAAAGGTTCATAAAAAATTCATCCCTTATTACACCCCCTTCAGGGTTGAATTTTGAATAGTTCTTCTGGCCTGTGCGTTTATATAAAACTTTATATAAAACTTTCTTGCCCTATTTTACCCTTTACGGGATGGAATTTTGAAAAACGCTGAAATACGTAACTCATTATTTTTGTCATACTCAATTCATATGAAATTTCATGCAAATATGTCTGAGGAATAAAATGTTTAAAAGTTTTATCCCCTATTTCCCCTTTGAGGGTTGAATATTTAATTATCCTTTTTAGTGAATTCTTCCGTCATAAGAGGAATACGTGCGCAAAACTTCATTGTCTAACACTAATGGTTTGCAATGGTTTGTGGGGTTGTATAAAACTTTCATCCCCTATTTTACCCTCGTAGGGATCGAACCTTGAGAAACGCTTAAACACGTAATTCATTATTTTTGTATTATAGCACTCACCCCGGGCTTGGGAAACTGGAAAAACCTTAAAAACGGCTTTGAGGAGATGGTTTACATCTTTCTGAACATTTCTTATTACATAAAACCCACGGGAGAAAAAAACATGTTTCATAAAGATACATTGCCTTATGTAGGTATAATAATATATATTAAAAGTTAGAATTGATTTCTAATTATATGTAGGTTGGAATCCTTTAAAAAATTATTTGAAAACCATGCATACCGCTTGTAAATATTTTTAATGCGTGTCTCGTAAATCGTAAATCGCGATGTCTCATTACATCAAACTTGTAAATTTGCGTAGGTACCTTGTTGCCAACTCGCAGTCATGGTAGTTGGTGAACCATCGACCAATCACGAAACAGCATGAAACGCGGCAACGTCGCATAAATATCAATATTTATACCGCTCATAATTTCGTTCTGTTATTTTGGTAGCGATACACATAGTGTTCTAAAATAATTTTGTTACTGAGGTATCGCTATAATAATAACGTTATGTATCGAAAAATTTGTTCTGTTATTTGATAACGTTTTAAATCCCTGCTGATAACTACGGAAAATCAATGCTGCCATCTATTGTAGAATAGCGAAACTATTACGATCTTAAGTTTCACTATTGTACACATAGATGAGTCTATTTTGAATAGACTACAAAAGGACGTAAATACTCTTTTTTTTTTGTAGCAAAATAAAATTAATTGTAACGCAGTTTGGTATATTTTTAAATGTTCTGTTTGTGTGTTTCGGATTATTGCTGTTTAAAATGAAAACGACCAATGAAACAATATTTGCATTAGTAGTTTATATGCAATAATGCTTATTTTATGTGTGAGTGTGGCGATCGCGGTCCTGATACAAATGTTTGTACTTGCCATTTCCGCTTGTTTTTCTTATTTCGTGGTTTCAAGAGTACCGTTTTTTTGACGATATTCGAAACGTATTGTTTTTATCCATATTGGTTAAAGATTTATATTGTTTTCGAGAGTAGGTCTGCGGGACAAACACGGGGGCGCGTTAGCTATTTAATGAAAGACATCAATCATCTCTCTCTGGCTTCAGCATAGCTAACGCAGATCATGAATGTAACACCATATATTTCCCCCGTTTTTGAAGAATGAACGATCTGCTGTTCTGCTAGGTAGTGAGTCACTACGCGAGTGGCTAATGAGTGGTAGTTCTTCATTGTCTTGCCCGGGTCTGGTACCACCACCTTATCTATTCTGCCATAATAGCGTCAGTGATTGTAACTGCCGTGTTCCGATTCGGAGGACAAGTTTAGCCGATAAGATTAAATGTTAATAAATATAAATATAAGTTTGTACAATTTACCTTGAAATTTAAATGTAATAAAAATTGAACAACAAATTTTGTAAAATGGTATTTTTTTTTTTAATTGTAAAAATTTGAATTGAACATGAGATGATATTTTGTAAATTGTAAAAATAACTTTGTTGTGAAATAATTCTTGTAAATATTGTAATACATAAATAATTGTAATACATGAAATAGAAAAAAGACAAGACCACTGAGTTTCTTCCGCCGGATCTTCTCAATGTGTGGCCGCGTTCCGATCCGGTAGTAAATATAAGGAAATCGACCGAAATTCAAATGTTTTCACACCATACTATGTAGAATATGATGGTAGTAAATATAAAGAAATCGACCGAAATTCAAATGTTTGCACACCATATTAGGTAGAATATGATGGTAATTTAATTTATTTTTAATAACTTGTGATACCCATATTCTTGCAAATAAATATTTTTTCATTTTCATTTTCATTTCATTTTCACTAATCAAAATGTAAACGGGGCCTAACGTAAAGAAATATAAGTAGGCAGCAAAGTTACTAGGAGGAAAACGCAACAAGGTTTTAACGTTAGAGACTGGGAATAAGGATAGTGCAAAAAAATTAAAAGAGTCAGAGATATTTAGAAGCTAAAGGATTGAAAATAATCTTGTATAACAAGCAAAATATATGAGTTTTTCTCCACTGTCTGATAGAAACCCACCGAAGTTTAGCTCGAAAATTAGAATCGCGGTCGTATTTTCTTATACCATAGATGAAGCGAATAGAAAGATTCTGCAATCTTTGAAGCTTGGTTAATAGCCTTGATGAAGTTACTAAGCAACAAGAATCGGCGTAATCTATTATTTGAAGAATAAAATACTTTTGTTTTAACCTTAGATAAATAATTGATCTCGCTGTCCTTGACTAAATACCGCCGACCTACTTGTCAAATGCGGCAACAAATACTACGCCGAAACCAGCGTACCCGATTCAGTCACCAATCACGATGCAAGCTCTAAGGGCACACTACTCACTATTATCCACTTGCACACTGTCATATCACATACACTACAATATTGAGTTGCCGCATTCACGGAGTTGTTTTTAGATAGTGCGGTATCTTGTCAAGCGCCGCGAGACCAATTTTATTTATCTATGGTTTTAACAGACAAAAAAAATATGATGTGATTTAAGGGAGTGAAATGCATGGTTTACGCTTTACGACTTAAGTTTTTAATAGGAGTGTTCCAAGAAAAATCAGTATTAAAAGTTACTTCCAGATTAATAGCAGAGGAGAAAAAAGGTATAGGCGCGTTATTATATCTTAAAGTATGAATTTAAACACTGTTATAGATAATTTTTTTTTTCGTAGGACAACTAGCAAGAATTATAGCTGACTTGATTGGATTTACCGATAGACCAAAAGATTTGGCCCACTAATAAATCCTCTCCAAATCGTTATTCATTTTTCTGACTGACTTTGTTACTGATTTAAAGATGTCTTTACTGATAATAAATCACCACAATGCTCGCAGATAGTTTGCTAATGGCTTTTTAAAAATCCCTAAGGTGTATTTAAAATAAACTACGTCTAATTACCTTGAACACCGTCGGAGATCGAAATAGGTTTGGAATGCTCTCTTCGCCACGTGATTTGCGGGTGTGGTGAGCCGGTAGTCGCGCATGTCAGGCTAATTGCAGCTCCCTCTCTCACCGTCTGATCTGGACTTGTACCACGATCAACAATATCCGGCGGAACTAAAATTAATGTGCACAAATTAGCTTCAAAATATAAATACACTATTTGGTTAAAAATTAAATTCTAAAATGCTAACTGTAGCTGCCGTTAAACCTAGAGTTGCTAATGGCAGTTGAATATATAATTAGAGTTTTTTCCTTAACCCATTCTGATGGTAGAATATATAAATATAAATAAACATATTATACTATATATTTATTTATATTTACATACATTTATAACTTTAAAATTAATATTCCTTATCTTTTCAAATAATAAACCTATTATAGAACCCTAACGTGTCCATAATGATGCCGAATATACCACCAGAAAATTTAGGGTTGTTTTTATTAAAAGGCATTTTAGTAACTTTCTTTTTCTTTATTTATTCATCTGTATTCAAGAAAAACCAGAGTTTAAATTGATGTTACAAAAACATTTACTGCATTTGTCTTAAAATGTTACAAAGTATCTTAAGAATACAACGGTAAAGTAACGTACGATAACAAGAAAACAAAGTTAAATGCAACTTTGCATTCCTTAAAGTCCGTTATTTACATACAGTGGAGTGAGGCGCTCATTTTATTATTGTCCACTAAACTCTGTGTTTTAACTTTAAAATGGCACAAAAGGATTATTTTTATACATAGATATAGGACGGCAAATAGGCAAATACTTCTGGTGGTAATAGACAACCGTCGCCTATACACACCAGAGTGTGACTATTCACATGGCAAGGATATAGCCACAAGCATTCATTTAGTGAATATTTCAACCCCAAAGCTGGAATATGATAGGGAAAACTTTACCAAAATAAGCCGGGCGGTGCTACAGTATCCGGACGAAAAGTCGTATACTGAATATAGTGTTTATACCAAGGATTCAAAAATCGGGATTTTGTGGTAACTTTATTGCTCACGCCATGACATAACGTTATTTTCAAGCATTGCGTGGTCCAAAAATGGTGCAGAATTTGTTACTGTTTAAGAACGTTATTCATTACGTTCTGTTATACACTACGAATTAACGCTATGGTATATGGTGTTATGACGTTGTCTTCTAGCGCTAGTTGGCGAACCAATCACGAAACAGCATGAAACGCGGCAAAAGTCGCATAGATACATATCGATATTATGACGGTATTTAGCGGTAACATTTTCGTCCCGTTATTTGAGTAGCGGTACATATAGTATTTGAAAATAATTTTGATACTGACGTATCGCTGTACGTTAAGTATCGTAAAATAAGTTCTGTTATCTGATAACGTTTTAAATCCTTGGTTTATACCGTATAGTAGAAGTACCTACCGGTTTGGGTCATCTTAGTACCGTTTTTGGCCACTTGAAATTTAAATCAATGTACATAAGTGGAAAAAAACATTTAAATATGAATAATTCAACATTTTTATTTAATTTTCAAACTTTCGCGCTAAAAGAAATCAAATTTATAAGGATACTAGCTGTGCTCGCGACTTCGTCCGTGTGAAAAAATTCTAAAATATAAGTAGCTTAAGATACTCTTTATTACATTAGCTAACTGCCAGTAAAAATCCTGTCAAACCGACAGACAGGCAGACAGGCAAAAATTGTAAAAAAAATATTTTTATGGTATATGTACCGTGTATATATCCATATACATTTAGAAAAAAGCGGTTATTTTAATATTACAAACAGACACACTAATTTTATTTATTTGTATAAGTTGTATACATATAAAAGCAGATTTTTTAAATTTTATCATGAACTGGCCACAAACGGTATAGTGGCCATAACCGGTACTTTTACCCTACATGACATAAAAGTTTTAACCTTTTGCAAGTTGCCTGACTTAAAAGCTAATGGTCACTGTTATTCTAATATACCATGGGCAAACATATTAAATAAATAGCTTTCCCTTAATAACGCCAAAAGTAGAACTCAAAACATCTATCTTTTGTTAAAATTATCTGGATCGGTTAAGCCAATATGATTATGTTACATTAGTCTTGGTCTCCCACTGTACCTATATACATCTAATATGGATTGTTTAACCGTTTTTTAGAAATTAATCAACCATTTTTTGTTTCATAAGATAGCAAACAAACAGATGGGTCCCCTAATGGATAAAGTCAACCATTGCCTATAGACAACAAAGATGTTAATGGTGCGTTGCTATCTTGTGGCGAAGTTTAATGCTACATGCATAAGTTTACCGGCTACCTTACCCTCCAAACTGGAACACGGCAGTGGCAAACAGCGACGCTATTGCGGCAAGAATAGGTAAGGCGGTGGTACCAGACCCAGGTGAGACAATGCAGAACTCTACCACCTCGTATTTTTCCAATATGTTGGAACTAACGGGGTACGTCTTTTCTCATTCTATACTCCTTCAATGAGAGGACGTTAATCAAATAGTTTTTCAATTATGCACTTAATACCTTATATCTATACAATTAGTTATCAACGAGATAATATTACTTACCAACAATATCCAGGTATCCAAGCTGGCTCTTCATTGGATCTGTATTAATTTGACACATGTACCATCCTCTATCTGTTTCCCGTAGCTCTCTGATATGCAAATACCAAGTGCGATGGTCGCTGTGTGTAACTCCGACTCTTCGACTTCGTGATATTACGTGCGTGTGGATTGTCAAGATAGTCTGTGTATCTACTCTTAACCAGGCTACCTGTTGGCAAATAAAATAGTTATCTATAAGTACAGAAAACGCAAACAAACATATTGTTTAAAAAAATGAAAAAATCTTTAGAAACCTTTTAAACAAAACATATGAGCATTGTCGGGTCTAAAAGCCATCAATCTCGCGTTCAGGCCTAGCAAGGCTCATGTCTTAGACCTGGCAAGGCTTAGCTGTGTGTCTTTGTTCCTAAAGTTTTTAAGTTTTTCCTAATAAAAGATCAGTTCTCAAACTATTATATAATTAGGGAAACAAAAAATTAAACAATGTTAAAAAAGTTAATTTTATCTACAACAATGACCTCTTTTAACTGGTATTTACAAATTTGAATTACTAGCGATCTTGCGACCGACGGAATTCAATCAACGTAAAGGAAAATTTTAACATATTGAGTAAGTGACTCGTAGCTCAGTTGAAGGAGCGTTGCCTGGTCTAAAGATAAGATCGGTCGCGACTTTAAATCTAGCCATGTCGATATATTTTCTTTGGTTAAAGAATAGTTGAGTTAAAAAGAAAGTAAAATATCTATTTATATAAAAATCAATTTCTGTTCGTTAGTCTCGCTAAAACTCGAGAACGGCTGAACTGATTTGGCAAATTTTAGTTTTGAATCAATTGTTGAAGCCCAGGGAAGGTTTAAAAGGTGAGAAAAATTAGAAAAAAAATAAGAGTAGTAAAAAAGGCAGAACAACGTTTGCCGGGTCAGCTAGTTTATAATAATTATTATCGAACGATAAGATACATTGTATAATTAATTAGCTCTGCCTTCAGCCCGCTTATTTCAATCATTTGGTAGTTTTCTGGGAGTTTTGAAAATAGGTATTCTTAGAGATTTTGATATTCTTTTAGCGAATTTGAAAATTTGCCACCTCGTATCTTTGCCGCTTCCACCGTCATATTGGAAAAATGGCGTCTAATGGAAGTTTTACGACCACACCCCCTTTCCTGTTCATTTTACGATGAAAATACTTGTATATAAAATTAAACTTTATAAAATTCAAAATCTATATAATATAGGATACATTTTCAGTATAAATTTGTATGTTTGGATGGTTTGATATTTGGTTATTTGTTACTCAATCAAGCAAAAACAGCTGAACCGATTTGGATACAATTTAGCACCCTTTTAAATTTGGTATATGGATGACCAAAAATAGGACAAAGTACCTCGAGGTGATGTGGACATGACTTTTTAGCCGAACCACATGTTAAGGTATACTTTGCGGTGCTCGTATGCTAGAACTGTTCATTTTATAAAAAAAAATCTTCAGACATAAATTATAAAAAATGTTTTAAAGTTTAATTTTGAACATAAATATTTTTATAGTAAAATGAACAGGAAAGGATATATTATTGAGACTGCTTTTAGGCGAAATTTTTCCAATATACACCAGCGGCAAAGGTACGAGGTAGCAAATTTGAAAAAATCAAAATGAAAGAATTTGGTGAAGCATGCAGGAGAGTTCAGGAATATCTCGCCCGGGTATTTGGGTGTACCAAATACCCGGGCGAGAGTAAGTTACTTATTCTGCCGCAATATATTTAATGCTTATCTTTGTTTGTATTCCAGTTTGGAGGGTAAGGTAGGTGGTAGACTTATGCATATGGCATTGCCATCTCGCCACATGGATAGCAATGCCTATTCTCTTTCCATCGGGAGAGCCATCTGTTTTTTTTTAAGTAATTAAATAAAAAAGTCTTTGAGGCGTAAAGTGTTAAATGTTAACACATACACACATGGATAAACATTCGCATTTTTTATTAGTTTTTGTCGCATGTTTTTGCTGTTATATAAAAAAACGTTGCAATTAATAAATTTAAACTACCATGAATAAGAAATTACTCTTTTTAAATTACAAGTGTGTAGATTTATAAAATTGTATATTAAAAAATGTAATTTATGCAACATATATGGTAAAACATGTTGATAAATATACATTAAATTGTACAACTTGTAACAACCAACCAAATTGTTACAAATTATCTATTATCTTTCTTCTGCCTTTAAACTTTGTAAAATGTCAAAATTTTAATTAAACAAATAAAATTAAGTTTGTAAAATATAGAAATAAGTGTCATGATTTGATATCATGTTTGTAACTTGTATTATGTAACAATAATTTTAAAAAAAACACAAGCCCGCTGAGTTTCTACCGCCGGATCTTCTCAGTGTATGGCCGCGTTCCGATCAGGTAGTAGGTAATTGTAAAAAAATCGACTCACAAAATTTTTAGTCTAATAATAAATAATTATAATTTTAAAATATTGGCACACCATATCACGGTAGAATATGTTGGTAACTTAAGCAAATTTTAATAACTTGTAACTCCCATATTCTGGCAAATAAATAATTTCTTTCTTCTTTCTTTCTTTCTTTCTTTCTATACGTGCTAATGCTTATGGATGTAGAATGGAATACTATATAAATAAACTTTAATGCTGAAACTGTTCTGAATTTGTAAACAGAATACGAATAATTTAAGCGCCGTAAAACTGCAACAATCATCTTCCACTCCTGTATCTCTGGAATCCTGAATCAGATCTATATCAAATTTATATGAGACTAACAGAAGTTACACCCTTTTAAACAAATGAGGAATTTTTCAAATCGGTCAAAGCGTATTTGAATAATCGGGAAAGTGGAAACATATAAAATAAAAAGATTACGACGAATTGGTCCCCGTGTTAGTCCCGGGCTCCTTTGAAGAATAGGCCAACTGCCAGAAATCGTAAATGGCTACCGATTGGCTATGCGAGTGCTACCATCGTGGCTACTAGATGGTAGAGTTCTGCATTATTTCGTCCGGGTATGGTACCACCGCCTTACCTATTCCTGCTGCAAAAGCTTCAGTGCTTGTCACTGTCGTGTTCCGGTTTAGAGGGTAAGGTAGCCAGTAAACTTATGCATCTGGCATTAGACCTCGCCACAATATATCAATGCACAATTAACATCTTCGGTGTCTATAGGCGATAGTTGATTCTTTCCATCAGGAGACCCATCTGCTTGTTTGCTATCTTATGATCTAAATTAAATAAAAATAAAATAATAATGAGAACCACTTCTTTTTTAAATTAGTTAAAAAATAACTATTTATAGTTATTCAAAAAATTAAATAAAGTCTACGTAGTGTTAAAAGATAAGGAGGCGAATAGTTAATAGCGTCAAGCAAACTGCGTTTTTATAGACTTTTCCCTTTTGCTTCTACAGGCATGAGAGCTTCACACCGCACAACCAAAATCCCTTTCATTTTTGCCATGCGTTATTATGTATTATTATTGGTATTATTTACTTTATGAATAACACCTTCATCCACGGTGGCCTCCGACATGAGCAAAGCTTGAACTTGTTACTTTTGATATTTTATTGGTTCAGGCGTTATTTTGCGAAAATCCATAATTAAAAAAGTGAAATTAATTAAACTTGCTTTTTCCCACGAACTTTCGCGATGTCACAAAAAAGTCAAACGCCGGTTTTATAAATTGATAAAACTCACCAATGGTTTGGACAAAATAGAAGACCCGAGCGACACAATATTCCAGCCATATCCACCACACTTTCAAACACGTCGGCACCAAGAACAAAAGCACACAATTTACGCAATCAACGCACGCTTCACTTCGAAACCAAAGAGGAAGAAGCTTCGGTTTCGAAGAAACGAACACTATCTCACTCAACACGAGTGTAAGTAATTACTTAGGTACACTACAAGACAATAGCAAATTTAACTAATTTCACCTTTTTGTGACTTTTGTCCAGTTGCAGATAATTCTGTAATTCTATCTAGATTTCTGTAGATTCGGTAAGGTTGGCAGCATCGGTTGACAGCTAGACCTATCACATTGGCGTAAAACAGATTAAATATTAACTAGTTTCATTATTTCTTTGATGAGATAGTCCTTTACCTGGCAGAAGCGTGAGACTAAGCGCAAGACTCTGGTGGACACCCATTTTAACTCAAAATGTTTCGGTTCGATCCGCTTGCACGAGGCTTAAAGCTCGTGTGTTGGCACATATGCACCTGATCTGTATGTTGTATTCAGATACATTTTATTATTAGAGAGCCTGGTAAACGAACCTCTGCAAAAACCGATTAAAGGCTTTTCCGAGTTCGATGAATGTCAAATAAAGTTCTATTTTCTGGTATCTGGTATATGGTATATTATAGATGCTTAATCTGGCTGTGGAAAATCAGAACTGATTTCGATATACCATGGTGAGAGCAGTGATTCACATGTTTACGATTCGTTCCCATAATTTCAGACTGAGCGAAGCTAATTTTATAACTTTATAGTTTTAGGTTAGGTCAGTTCAGTTTCATGCTTCCTTTCTTATTAAATAGCTCTAGGTAAATTTTGCGATATACCTCTGAAAAATTTTTGTTTGGAAATTGTGCACCTTGATAATTATCCCCAGCCGTCCCAGGTTTGCTGGTATCTCGTATCGGCCAAATGCTTTGTGGTTTTTCATAGTAATCAGTAAATTTGACTTTTTCTACATTTTTTTTTAATTTCTTTATATCATAAGATAGCAAACAAGCAAATGGGTCTCCGGATGGAGTATAACTATAGTAGAATTACAATTAAAATCGAATTATTTTAGCATTATTTAAAATAATATTTATATAGACTTACCTTTTGTGCATACAAATGCCTATGCTAATTTTTTTTTTGTATCATTACATAACAAACAAATGGATCTCCTGATGGAAAGAGTTAACCTTCGCCTATAGACACCTAAAATGTTAATGGTGCGTTGCTATGTTGTGGCGAGGTCTAATGCCACATGCATAAGTTTACCGGCTACCTTACCCTCCAAACCAGAACACGACAGCTATTGCGGCTATTGCAACATTGACGCTATTGCGGCAGGAATAGGTAAGGCGGTGGTACCAGACCCGGGCGAGACAATGCAGAACTCTACCACCTAGTAGCCACGATGGTAGTGACTTGTATAGCCAATCGGTCGCCTTTTACGACCTGCCTGGCAGAACGGCAGTTGGCCTATTCTCCAAAGGAGGTCGGGACCAAAACGGCGAAAATCTATGATTCTTGAGTTATTAATTCGCTATCGATATTAAATGTATTAGAACAAATTCATGTTCAACACACAAAATCTCAATTTACGAAAAATTAGTAATTATGGAGTAATCATTTTTTTTAAAAGTACCTCCTCAAATAACCATTGTACCTCTACAATATCTTCTTTTTATTTGAGGTTTTTTGGCAAACTGCAAAAGTACCATCTTGACTATATATGATTATTTTATATACTTATCGTACTTACAACAATATAATTATTATACAGGACTTTTGTAACTATCAACGTCATTTTACTTACCATTCTTTTAGATAGTTAATAATTTAATACAAATACATATGTACATGTTGGTTTTACATTTTACACACAACTTTCTGTTTATCTCTTAACCGTTAGTTCCAATTGCTATTTGAAAACAAATTATTAGTATCCGCAGGGATGCGAGAAAATTATGTGATTTTTTGATTAACAATAATTTTTCCTTTTATTTGTTACACCTGTTCTAAAAATAAAGAAAAAAATTATATTTAAAAGAGAACATCTAAACAAACTGAAAATACGCGTACCATTATTAAAAAAATTTGCTGATTGTAAATATTACAACAGTACATATCCCTCTACTGAAGTTACACATTACGTTATATTACGGATCCCAAGCCTAACCGTTAACCAGGTTAAGCAAAGCTCAAGCCTTTCCAGTTAAAAAATTCAATAACAGTCACTACGTTACCTAGAAAAGCTTGCAGTGACAATATTTTTAATAATTGCGTTTATATTTTTAACTAGCAGCTCGCCCTAATAAAATATGAGATAAAATCTACCGTTCAAAGTACGTCCATGTTAAATAAATAGAATTACAATTAAATAATTCAACCATTCTTTAAGTAATATATTGAAGATACTTTATTATCACCATCTATCTCACTCACTCAGTCATTACTTACAATTGTTAAATATTTTCTTTCAAAAAAATTCTTGTCTTGACAATAACGAACACAATAGGAAAAAAATTATCTAAATTTACGCTTATACAAACATTTCGCCGATTCATTTTTATTTAAGTACCAGCTGACCCGGCAAACGTTGTTTTGCCTTACATATTAGGAATCCATAGCGGACAAACAACGTGACACTTAATTTATATAAGTCTATGGGATTAAACTTTATATGGTAATTAAGTATTCTTAAATTTTCTAATTTTCCGCGCAATTTTCTTAATATTTTCTTTTATAAGAACCTTCTCCTTACAATAACAAACACAATAAAAAAAAATACCGAAATTGGTCCAGCCATTCAGGCGTGATGTCGTGACCACGGAAAATAAGGATTGATTTTTATATATAACTAACTGACCCGGCAAACGTTGTTTTGCCATTCGTATTAGGAATCCATAGTGGACAAACAACGTGACACGTAATTTATATAAGTCTACGGAATTGTCCTTCCACGCAGCCAAAATGGCATTAAACTTTATATGGTGGTTAAGTATTCTTAAATTCTCTATTTTTCCCCACAATTTTCTTAATATTTTCTTTTATAAGAACCTTCTCCTTACAATTACAAACACAACAAAAAAAATTACCGAAATTGGTCCAGCCATTCAGGCGTGATGTCGTGACCAAGGAAAATAGGGATTGATTTTTATACTTAATATTTTCTTTTATAAGAACCTTTTCCTTACAATTACAAACACAACAAAAAAAATTTACTGAAATTGGTCCAGCCATTCAGGCGTGATGTCGTGACCAAAGAAAATAGGGATTGATTTTTATATATATAGATATAAAGATATAGATAGAAGATAGTTGTTTCGGCAATTTCATCCACTTTTCTCACGCCAAAGAGCCAATGTGGCATATTATAGCACATAACTTTTCACAGTAAATGTAATATAGAAATGAAATAATAGAACATGTTAAATCTAACTGGTAGATCAATAGACTAATATGTTAAAATAAATAAATTAAAAAAAAATATTTCAATTTATTTTCATTTTTATATTATTATTATATTATATTAATATAACTGACAGTCCAAATAAACAATTAGATATTTATTCTGAAAACAAGATATAACCACCAGTTTTAGACATCAAAAATTTTAATTATATATCGTTGGTGTATGCATATATTCATAAATCAATTTTTAGACTATATTATATTATTTTTATCTATTTATATATTATATCTTTTAGTCGCCTCTGTGGTCTAGTGGTTCAGCGTTGCCGTTGACCACATGAGGTCCCGGGTTCAATCCCCCGGTCGGGCACATAAAAAAGTGGTTTTTTTTTCAGTTTTCTGAGAAACACAAAGTTGCCCGGGATTGGAAAGTGCCCGGTTGGCGATAGGTTTGCCACCTATCACATTTATGGGACCAAGTATCTTCGGCTAATCGTGAGTGCACTTGTCGTACCTCTTCCTACCCCTTCGGTGAAGATACTTTTTATTATATCATTTTAGTCTCTTTACTGAAAGCAGTACATACTATAATCGTGTTAATACGTAAGTAGTTGTCGAATTCCTCTTATTGATTCCAAACTCCTATTATTTTCAAACGACGAAAATACGGAAGAGGTGCTCAATTCGATGCGTATCTATGTTAGACCACGCATAACTTTTTACAGAGTACTCCGGTTTTGATATTTTTTTTATTAGAATAGGTATACCCCAAGGGTGCTGTCATTTATTTTTTAAATTTCAACTATAAGAGTACGTAAACTAGGAATTATTGAATGTTCACTCATTTTTTTTATAAATATTCACGGGACAAATTACACTTATTAATCTAACCCCAATGTAAGCAAATTATTTGCCTGTGTTATGGGTGTTAGTCATCAATACTAATACATAGAAATACATATAATATAAATACTTTTACATACATAATAAACACCTAAACCCGGAAATACAAATATTTTGTGCTCATCACACAAATGCTTGTCCCCGTCGGGGATCGAACCCAAGCCCCGTCGATTGCGTAGTCAGGGTCGCTAACCACTCGACCAACGGGGCGGTTGACGGTTGATTTTAATATATGACCACGAATACATTTTCGTCGGTTTAAGTTCTTGTTGAAATTATATTCACCGAATGACACTTATTCTTAAGGGTCGGCTTGCATCAAATTATTTAAATACGTACTTTTAAAATGAGTTTTACAATGGTTAAATGCGTTTAAAATGTATTTTAATATTGGTGCAAGCGTACGCAAAAACGATTAAATTTTGCGTACAATTTTTGCGCACTTTTTAAGAACGTCACAATCTTATTAGCAAAATGAACTCCGTTTTAATCGGGTGTCTATAAAAGTTCTCTTAAGTTTATACCACTCAGATTAGCTGAAAAGAATTTCTAAGTTTGCCCACTTTATTTTTGCGTGCGCACTTTTCGTGATGTCACAATCTTATTAGCGAAAGGAACTCCGTTCTGAATGGAAATCCAAAAGGTATCTCTCAAGATATTTATACCTTTCAAATCAGCTGAAAAGAATTCCTTCTATTGGAAATGGAGATTTTCCCCGTGTTGGTCCGGGTTCCTTTGAAGAATAAACCAACTGCCGTTCTGCCATGCAGGTTGCTAAAAATGACCGATTGGCTACACATTCACTACCGTCGTGACTTCTACGTGGTAGAGTTCCGCAACGTCTCGCCCAGTTATTTGGTATCATCACCTTACCTATTCCTTTCGCAATAGCGCCATGCTTGTCATTGTCGTGTTCCGGTTTGGAGGGTAAAGTATCTCATAGACTTATACATGTGGCATTACCATCCCTCCACACGGATAACAACGCACCATTTTAATCTTTGGTGTCTAGATGAGTGGTGATCCCCATCGTAAAATTATTTAACCGACGCGATCCAACAAAGATTATCGATTATTTCTAGCGATAACTAGGACCGATGACTTTACGTGCTCGTATGGAGGCTCAGGAAAGGTAAGACACCACATGCCAAATTCCAAGCTGCTCCTGGAATTATGCATTTTCGAGAAAAACCGCGAACACAAACCTTTATAACATTTTTGCTCCACCCGCGGTTCGAACCTGGAATCTCATGATCTGAGCCAGATAGGCTATCTGCTAGACCTTTTAAAAAAGTAAGTAAACCTATATTGATAGACTACTTCTCTATCAATATAGGTTTACTTACTTTTTTAAATAATTAAATATTAAATTCATAAGATTATATCTTATAGTAGAATTATATACTACGAAATTATTTTATCGAACGTCTTCAGATTTTAAATATATAGATTTTTGTAAATATTTTCTTTTTCTATAAAGATTAATAATGCGTCTACGTCTTTCTTACAGGGTGTTTTTATCTCAAGTTCTGTCCTAGTTATTTGTCTGGTAAATTGTCACTTCACTCGGATGAGGGTCGGTCTGCGGGATATTTTTTGGTCCATCAAAATGGATCATTTATAATTGTATACAGTAATGTATATGAAGTCGCAAAAATGTGGAGAAAGTACAAAAATGATTCCCAAATAATAAAGAACTGAGATAAATCGATCAGAAAGTTTTTTTATATCATTAGATAGCAAACAAACAGAAAATGGCGTATCGAAATTAACTCCGAGAAAAGTATAACCGCGTACTTTCGCCGCGATTAACAAATGAGAGACTAAAGACGAGGGCTCCGTAAGCTAGGTAACATTACCCTGTCCGGAAACGTCATCCATCGGGAAAGACAAGTCAAGTACCTCATTGTAACGCTAGAGAGTCAAATCACATTCAAAACAAAAATACAGAGAGTGAAAGCTAAGGTCAAATTCATTGTAGGTTATACAACCTCATTAATAAACAATAATAAATGCAGTGAAATGACACTTAGACAAAAGGTGATACTTTACAAGTCGCATGTGAGACCTGTCTCATCATACGGCAGCGTAGCGTTTGTCTACATTCCCCATAAAGATTTGCACTCGCTACAAGTAGAACAGAATAAATTCTTGCGTATTGTCACGAGTGCAACGTGGTACATGTGCAGCGTAGACTTACATAAACGTAGACTGGTGGTAGTCGCGGCAGATTACAATCTAGATCCAAATCCTGATCCCAAATTACGTAGGCCCAGTCACATTTTCGCCGACACCTATGACCCTATAACTCTGGCCAATGGGACATACGATCACACGACACACCTACCAACTCGACATTGCCGTCGCCGGCGGTGACAAGGACCCTTGATTCGCCTATCAGTAAACAGAGACCAAGTTAAAGCATCAGGTAAAAGACAAAACAATTCCACTAACTCTCCCAATGGAAATCACCTACCCTTAAGGCACAGACACCCTTAGGGCGGAGGGCGTGCTGCACCTAACTTTAAACTCTGGCTGAACACTCTGCTCGCCCACGCGCCCGGTGAAGCTGTGAAGGCCCATAAAGTCTGCAGAGATTCAGACATTCCGCGGGCGAGACGTTGTGGAACTCTACCACCCAACATTACGTAAGGTCGGAGTAAAAGTATTTTCATATCGTTTATACAAAGGAAAATATTTTTTTAGACATATTTTTTTATTTATTTATAATATGTATGTATCGTTTTGATCAATGACTTATTGCCATTTTGTCGGTAGTGCCATGATCCCATTCCTATAGAAGTTTTGAGATTTTTGATTATCAAAATCTGACAGGTAGTGTTCACAATGTTCTTTTGAGGTTAGCCTTATGCTTCGTAAAGAGTTCTGTAATGACCGAAACAGGTAGAAATCTGATGGGGTAAGGTCAGAGCTATACGGAAGATGCATCAACGCATCCCAGCCAAGCTCTCTCAATTTTAGCTGTGTGGCTATAGATGTGTGCATTCTGTCGTTGTCATCGTGGAACACCACGCCCTTTCTATTCACCAGCTCCGGTGATTTTTTCTCAATAGTTTTTTTAACTTTATCAGTAATAGTAGAGGTCAGAATCAATAGTTTTACCCGGTGACAAAAGCTCTTAGTGGACGATTCCTTTCGAATCCCACCATACACATAGCATCACTTTGTTTCGAGTCAGACCGGGCTTTGCCACGGTCTGTGGGGCTTTTCCATGCTTCGACCATGATCTTTTTCGCACATTCTTATCGTAAGTCACCCATATTTCATCACCCGCAAACAAGTGTTTAAGAAATGGTTAGGTTTCAACAAAGAATCGCAAATGTTACGTTTCAACAAAGAATCGCAAATGTTACGTTTCAACAAAGAATCGCAAATGGAAACACGTTGCATTAGGTTTATCTCAGTGAGATCATGTGATACCCAAATGTAAAGTTTTTTCTTGTACACAGACTTTCGTAAATGACATAAAACTGTTTTATGATCAATATCCAGTTCTTCGGCAATATCGCTGCTACTAATACGTCAATCTTGCTCCACTTTGTCAAAGATGGCATTGATTTTATCTGTGATACGGCGTCCAGAGCGAACCTCATCTTTCAGACTAAAATTTCCAGACTTGAAACGCTTGAACTACATTTGTGCTACTCTTATTGATACCGCATTAGGTCCGTAAACCGCACACATTTTATTCGCGGCGTTCGTCACATTTTTACCTTTTTTGTAATAAAACTTTAAAACGTACCGAATTTATTCGTTACATACGTTCATTTTGCGTGCTTGAAAAACGATTAAAAAATGGCGGGAACTAGTTTTTTTTTATTTATTGCATCTTCAGAATGTCACATTAAATGGTATTAAAAACAGCCAGTTATATTCAGTACAGACAAAGAGATTTGATTACTAATTAATACATTCAAAATACGAAAATACTTTTGCCCCGAACTATTATATAACGATGGTAGTGACACGTATAGCCAATCGTTCGCCTTTTACGAACTGACTAGCATAATGGCCGATGATTTATTTATAAAAATAGGCCTAGACTTACACGATGAGAGTTGCATAGTAGTTAATGGAACTAACATGCAAATGTGCACCACATTGGTGCACCACAAGATGCAGTTGTGCACACAGGGAATTTTGTCCCAGTTACATGATTAAATTTATGAAAAAAATAATTGTAAATAGCTTGACCCTGCGGGCTATCTCTGAACCATTCCGCTAAATAAAGGTTTTTAAAAGGAGTAAAACATATACCAAAGCATAATTTTTGAACTTAAATGATTTAAAAATCTAAAGTTTGTTAAAAATTACAGTTAAGTTGAAAAAGCTACATATTTGGTGTTGGTGTTGGTCCCGGCCTCCTTTGTAGAATAGGCCAACTGCCGTTCTGCCAGGCAGGTCGTAAAAGGCGACCGATTGGCTATCGAGTCACTAACATCGTGGTTACTAGGTGGTAGAGTTCTGCATTGTCTCGCCCGGGTCTGGTACCACCGCCTTACCTATTCCTGCCGCAATAGCGTCAGTGCTTGTCGCTGTCGTGTTCCGGTTTGGAGGGTAAGGTAGCCGGTAAACTTATGCATGTGGCATAAGACCTCGCCACAAGATAGCAACGCACCATTAACATCTTTGGTGTCTATAGGCGATGGTTGACTCTTACCATCAGGAGACCCATCTGCTTGTTTGCTATCTTATAATATAAAAAAAAAAAAAATATATATATTTAGCATTTGAACGGCATTCAACAGTATTATTTTAGTTCAAGTGTTGCATTAGCTACAAAACAAAAAATGTTGAACAATGTTGAAAAAATACTTTTTTCAAATTTATCATCAACGATGGCATCAACTTCCAAACAGGCAGAACGATTTTAATGCAATTTGCAGCATTGGGCGCAGTTTTTTAAGGAAGAGGGCTGATCAAATTTTGCAAATTAATTGACATACTACTCTGGGATTTATTAAAAAAAAACATTGTTTCGCATATATATTTTAAAACTTTTTTAAAAATCTCTTAGAATTTTCTGGACCGCATATATTCAGATCTTCAGAAAGTCTAAATTTGGGGAAACTCAATCGTCTGCCGTCAATCGAAATTCGGTCATGCCATTTAGGTGTTATGTGGGGTTTACTTACACACATACATACACGTACATAAATGCATTTCCCCGACTATTTTACTGACGTCATCAGTAAAATAGTCGGGGAAGCTTCCTAAGACCTCAAACCGTGGAGATCTCGTGAAAACTCGATTTTTTAATAATCGGGGTTAAATCAATAGCTTCCTTTAATGGGAAGTTAATAAACTAAATTGAACTTAGAAAGCTTGTTCTTTTCTATTAATAATAAAATAAATTACAATGCAATGAAATCTAAACGCAACGTATCTATAAACAACTTCCCTAATTCAACCATTCCTATATTACTCTCTTTCTCTTTTTATTTGTTTAAGTTCCTATTGAATAGAAGTATTAAATTTATTTATTGTTTTATTGTATACCAAACCACCAATATAATAAGCAAAAGTTGTTAATTTTATATTTTACTGTTCACCAGTAACTCATGATGTAATAATAGTAATTTAAAAAATTAAACCGACTTCAAATATCAACTATACTTATATCTCAAAAACGACTGAAGTGTTTTTAACGAAAGTTAGACTGTTCCTTGAGTTAAATAAATGTACTTGATTTAAATCAAAAAGATTATCTCACATATCTTTTGGTACCCCAGAGATTCGTGAACAAGCATACAAACCTATTAACATACAAACGTAGATAGCAGCGACAAGCTTATTTAATTACTAGCTGTTGCCCGCGACTTCATCCGCGCGGACTTCGTTTACTCCGCACAGCTCCTCCCCCTTAAGTGACAGCGTGATAATATGTAGCCTATATGTTGACCCGACCTGTTAGTAATATTCATGCAAAATTTGAAGAAAATCCATGCAGTACTTTTTGAGTTTACCCCGGACATACATACAGACAAACAGACAAACAGACATACAGACAAACAGCCAAAAATTCTAAAAACTATATTTTTGGCTTCTATATCGATTGTAGATCACGCCCCAAGGATTCTTTTAAAAAAATATTCAATGTACAGTTTTGACTTTCCTACGATTTTATTATATGTATAGATTTATCCAGTCGCTTGTGTTTTGTTTAGGTACCGGGTAGAGCGTTTAATTTAACAAGAAAATCTTCTTTTTTCAACAAACGTTATAACTGCTATGAATATTCCCATACATTGAATATGTAATATCGAACTCAGAAATATTATTTTCTAGACATGACAATTTTCTTCTGATTATATTTGTATATATATTTCATGTGTGTAGTCTCAATAATGTCAGCTGGTATTACGGGTCAATGCGTGCGTCAATATACAGGCGAGGTTTTATTTTATATCAAAGTAATAAATTCCACATTCAATGCCATATTTTCGGAAAAATATAACCTCTATTAAAATAAAACGACATCGCCCAAAAAACCTGCCTAAAATATAAGCTAATGTATCTATATGCTACGTATATCTATATATAAAAAACAATGTCATGTTAGTTAAACCTTATACTCGTATAACTCAAGAACAGCTGGACCGACTTTTATGATTTACTAGCTGTTGCCCGCAACTTCGTCCGCGTGGACGACTACGTTTACTCCGCATAGCTCCTCACCCGTAGGTGATAGCGTGATAATATGTAGCCTATATGTTGACCCGACTTGTTAGTAACATTTATGCAAAATTTGAAGTAAATCCATGCAGTACTTTTTGAGTTTACCCGGACATACATACAGACAAACAGACAGACAAAAATTCTAAAAACTATATTTTTGGCTTCAATATCGATTGTAGATCACGCCCCAAGTATTCTTTTAAAAAATATTCAATGTACAGTTTTGACTTTCCTACGATTTTATTACATGTATAGATGTTTTTGGATTTGTCTCCGCCTGTAATAGGTTAATCCATCAATAAAAAATATCTTGCTGGGGCGTCATTAAAACTCTTGATTTTTTAAATTAATATTTATTATCCTAATGAAAAATTAATTTAAGTAATTTATATTTATTATACTAATATTGACGCACAATTTAAAATTGTGCACTCATTTTTGAAGGATGTTTTTGAGACACTGATTGTGTGTCTTGGGTTTTTATATTAATGTTTGCGGCCGTAACTTCCTGTTCGTGTAGATTGTTGGCGGCAAGTGATGTACGGCGTGCGTGGCGGACTGCTCGCCGCCAGCTTGAGCCCGCACCCCGCATACCGGAACCTGATGTTCTAAGTCACAACACCAATAATGTCTAGATTATATAAGACTAATGCAATCATGTTTCCATGAGTGAGTATTATATCAATATTATACAACAATTTTTGACCGCCCCGTTGCTCGAGTAATTAGCGACCCTATGCAATCGACGGGGCTTGGATTCGATCCCCGACGGGGACAAGCATTTATGTGCTGAGCATATAATGTATTTCCGGGTTTGTGTGTTTATTAAATATATTCTAGTACGTATATAATAATTTATGTACTTCTATGTATTAGTATCGTTGACTAACACCCTTAACACAAGCAAATAATTTGCTTATTTTGGGGTTCGATCAATAAGTGTAAAATGTCCCGTGAATATTTATTTATTTCGACCCAGAGTTCCGAACCAAATAGGCTAACCTTAGACTACGAGGCAGTATAATTGTATTTAAATATTTGAATTATTTATACAGGTTAACTTTTTTTTTTATATTATAAGATAGCAAACATGCAGATAGGTCTCCTGATGGAAAGAGTCAACCATCGCCTATAGACACCAAAGATATTAATGGAGCGTTGCTATCTTGTGGATGGTGGTCTAATGCCACATGCATATGTTTACCGGCTACCTTACCCACCAAACCGAAACAAGACAGCGACCAGCACTGACGCTATTGCGGCAGGAATAGGTAAGGCGGTGGTACCAGACCCGGTCGAGCCGATACAGAACTCTACCACCTAGTAAACTGTTACAAAGCTGTACATATTCAATGATACGGTGGTGAATGGTCGTATTATGTAACCAACAAAAATATAATAAAAATAGAATATTGCTTAACTATATAGTAAGCCTCGACGAAATTAGAGTAGCAATATTCAAAAAATGCGGTCACCGCACCACGTGTCTAGTGCCACGATGGTAAATCGCTGTATGTAATCAATAAAACAGTATCTTCACGCCCGTATCCCCGAATGGGAAGGCAAATGTAAAACAAGTGCACCCACGATTAGCCGAAGATAATTGGTCCAACAAATGTGATTGGTGGCCAGCCTGTCGCCAACCGGGCACTTTCCAATCCCGAACAACATTGTTTTCATTAGAAAATTAAAAAAACACGTTTTTTAATCCCGACCGGACCCGGGCATCGAATCCAGGACCTCATGTGGTCAACGACAACGCAGGACCACTAGACCATAGAGGCAATACGTAGATAATTAATGAATAATGAACTTCGATATATTATATGCGCGGATGTCACCAAATACAAATTCAAATACTTTATTTGCACCAAATAGGGTTGGAAAAGATTTTGAACATACATCGATGTGCTTAAACTTTTGCCAGATAAATGGCATGCAAATTTATGACTACAGATTATTGTTATATACTATTTAAGAATATGTTTTTACTCAATTTTTTATTTAAACTCATATTTTTTACATTTATACCTAAATAAATTATTAAAAAAGTAGACAGTAACAAATTTCAAATTAATAAATTAATAAATAGTATTGAAAAAAAAATTAAGTCAAAATTTAAATACTCTTACTATTTAAGTAATCTTTTTCAATATTCGGTATCAGAAATGAGTACTAACACCCTGATTCAGTACGTATAGTCTTTTACTAGTCCTATATTTATATATTTGAATTATTTTATTATAATAAATTGGTTTGTATTTATAATCAGTACAAATAAATATATAATTGATGAAACTTCGTCAAGATTTAATGAAATTACAGCTGAATTGTCAAAGGACAATCAATGTAATAAACAATTAACTAACAAAATCAACAGACGCAAGCAGTCTACCAATTTATAGGGCAATGCTGCAAGTTGTATGTACTTGTTACATGTAATCAAATGAATGCCTTCATGCATGACCATGTGTCAAGAGGACAAGTGGGTAACGCAGCACTCTACAGTGTGCATATTCTATGTAAATATGTCAAGCTTCATATCAACATCCTGGAGCTGTGTCATTAAAAATACGTAAATATAAATATAACTTAATATTTATTTTCGAGATCGTCTGTTAGCGTCAGCATTCAATCAATGCTGTTTTCAACTGCATTTGCTACCGCTTTTTTGTGACAATAGGCGATAATTATCTAGGTACTTCTATTAAAAATTCATTTGCTTTGGTTTCTTTAACACAAACAAGTAATTATTATAAAATCCGAACTGTGACCCAATCCCTCCTTCTACCGCAGCTGGGTTAGCATAATTATACAGCCTATGTCACTTTCACAATTAAGACGCATCTAATGACACCTCTCAAGCTTTAATCCATCAAGCTGTTTAGACTCATAGCATGCCAAAGGATTATACATATCTATATTTATACAAACAATTGAAAAACTTAACCTTGTAAACCCCTAACATAAGTGTGCTAATAGTAGTGGTGACTATAGAGAAGAAAGTGTTTTTGCCCAAATGCAATAGTGCAGTCCTTATAATATTACAAAAAAACACATACTCGTATTTAAACTCGTACTAAAAGATATTCTAAAAAACATCATAGATACGAAAACGTCAGAATTTTTCTAAAATTTAAATTATTTATCTACAAAAATTACTACTTTTACTAATACTAACTATACTACTATTATTATGTATAAAATTACTATGTGCTTATTATTGAACATTGTCAATACAATAACAATCCTAGAAAACTAATCACAAGGAAAATCAAATTTGGAATCAACTATTATTACAATAAAAATTATATTTTAGTGAAAATTGTCAAAAGGATAATAATTTAAGAAAAAAATATATAAGAAAAAATCAAATTGGGAAACATGTATTATTACAAAAACAAATTATAAGTCTGGACAAACAACCAGGCAAGTAATATAAAAAAGTAAACAATAAAACCTGAAAAATAATCAACACTAGAACAACCTAGTCGCCATAACGTTACTTGTTCGAGTTTCAACAAGTAACGTTATGGCGGGCCAGTTGGCCCAGAGAAAATGAAAGTAAGTCAATGCTGTCACTTCCCAAGCTACCAATTTAAGTTGATAAATGTTAATGTTTGATACAGTATCTTTCGTTATGATAATTGCGAACAATTTAGTGTCTATAGTGATAAAGTTGGCAGTACTAATAGACGAAGAATTAATTGTGGGGATAGTGGTAATATTACTGGTGGTGGTATAAAAACTCCAGCAATATCACTATGAATGTTGTTAGTTCGTCATTGTAGTGGTAGTTTTAGCGATGATGGGCGTGATGTAGTTGTAGTAGTAAAAGTACATACATTTAATGGTGGTTGTGGTGGAAGAATCAGAGGCGATAGTAGCAGTGGCACTGGTTGGTGATACTCTTGGTAATAGTAGAATTGAAGTTGGTGCTCTTTATTTTTTGTTTATTTAAACTCTTTATTGTATAAAGTGTAAAACAGACAAACTTGACGTCTAAAGACATTATGACAGGCTATAAAATTACCACTAGCATGCAACAGTATAGTGACAACTTAAGTTGTGTTTAAGATTATGTTAATAGCTATTATAACGTTAGCTTTTGTGATATTTATAGTTATAGTAGTAGCGGTAGTAGAAGTAGATGTGTTGGCGATGCTAATAGAAATTGAAGTCATGTCGTTAGTAGTGGCGGTAGTTAAATAGGTGTTAGAAGTAGTGATAGCCGCAATGGTATAATAATGTTAGTTCTAGTAACTTATACTAAGTTGTAGTAACTTATTATCACCAGATCTAACACCTCTTTAGCTACCGCCACTAAAATTGGTAACACTTAAAGCTGTGGTCCAGGAAGCAGTGGTTTTTGTACTGGTATTAGTTAATGTTTAAATTAACGTTTTTTTTTTCGTTTTTGTGATGTTGATTCATTGCTAAACAATTCTACTAATCTAACATTGAAAACTAGATTCAGAGTAGGCAATCATACTTGAGTAGTTCTTCCGCCACAAATATTTAGGAAACCCTGCTTATGTAAATGTTGCTTTATAGTTTCATGCATACTATATTATATAAGCCGCTCTACAAAGCAGCAAGCTATTCCGAACATTTTAAAGGCACCTTGTAGTGACTGAAATAACAATATGAGCAAGACGCTTCAAAATTTTCTTAAAAGCAACATCTTACTAAGTTTCAAAAAGTTTGCATGCACGTAGTCAGAATTCACTTCTTTGGCGAATATAAAATCTCTTTTGTTTGAAAAGCTAATGTATTTCCAATATAAAACATGTCTTGGCCTAACTACGCCACGCTATTTGTTTTAGATAAAATAATTATTATTAATAAATATTTGCTTCCTTCTTATATTACAATTTGCGATTTTTTATAATAATAAAATTATAGAAAAAGTTTTGATTGTTTATATTATGTTTGTCATGGATAAACCACTATTGGTTCAGTTTTAGTAACCAAGACTACAAAATCTATGAAGCTTGGGTTCAGTCCCCGACAGGGACAAGCGATAATTGTGTGATTGGCGTTGATATTTATTTATATTACATTGTGTAACAAAACTTGTTCCGACCCAAAACGGGCAATGACAATTAGAATGTCAATGACATATTAACCGATATCAACATATAAAAATATTGTGGTACTTTGTAATCCTCGTATTTAACATTCGATTTCGCTAAAATTTAGCGATATTTCAAACTGTACAACACTCCGTCGAATATAGAGGCGCGGCCTGCGTCTGTCGTCATTTTTTATTCAGCTTTTTGTGTATATACTTAATATTAAAAACATTACATAAGATTAATTAATTATATCGGCTAAATCGGCTAAAACTTGTCTATTTACATCCATGAAATAATCCATACTATATAATATTATAAATGTAGCGATTTACAGTTAAGAGAAAACCACTTCTAATAATATAACTTTGCTACAGCGAGTGTATAGTTTGGGACAAATCATTTCTAGTGATAAAACTTTGCGGTAGCAAGTACACAGTTCAGGGAAAACTATTTCTAATAATAAAACTTTACTGTAGCGAGTTTACAGTTCGGGACGAACCACTTATAATGATAAAACTTTGCGGTAGCGAGTTTATAGTTCAGAATGAACCACTTCTGATGATAAAACTTTGCCGTAGTAAGTATACAGTTCAGGGAAAACCATTTCTAATGATAAAACTTTACCATATCGAGTTTACAGTTCCAGGTGAACCACTTCTAATAATAAAACTTTGCTGTGTCGAGTTTATAGTTAGGGGCGGACCACGTCTAATGGTAAAATTTTGCTGCAGCAAGTTTACAGTTCAGAGCAAACCACTCCTAATGATAAAACTTTGCTGTAGTGAGTTTACAGTTCTGAGCGAAAGTCTTTCTAATCATAAGACTTTGCTGTAGCGAGTTTACAGTTTGGGGCGAACCACTTCTTATGCTAAAACTTTTCTATAGCGAGTTTACAGTTCAAAGCGAACCATTGATAAAAAAAAAAATTGTATCAAGTTCACACTTTGTTGCAAACTACTTTGCAAATAACAAAACTTTGCTGTAGCGAGTTTACAGTTTGTTTCGAACCAATTCATATGACAAAACTTTGTCCGGATGAACTACTAGTCATAATTGATATTTTTGAAACAGAAATCATAAAAATAAAATTTCATTACAGATTGACCTAGTTTCCGTTCATCAATTGGATAGCCGAGGATAAATTGTAAAAATCAACTCACAACAGACCGTTGTTGACTTTATAAATGTTAAATTGTGTTACCCCGAAGCTCTGTGATGATATAGACGGCAGTACAATAAAGTCTTAATTAATCGAAATTGTCCGTGTGCGTAAATCAGTTTCATAGAAATAAATATTTAATATAAGATACAGTTTAAAATATTATATGATATATTTTAAAATATCATGTGATAGCAAACAAGCAAATGGTTCTCCTATTGTAAATAGTTAAACATCGTTAATAGACGACAAAATTCTTAACAGTAAGTTGCTACTTGTTTGGTGGAGATGAAATGCAATATGCATTAGTTTAGCGATCACGTTACCCTCCCAACTGGAACGAGATATCATACCAATAATCAAAACTCTACCGCTTACTTATAAGTCACATTGGTAGTAACGTAATATATTAGCCTTCTTTCGCCTGACCTTTCTGGCCAAAGCAAATTCTAAGGAGGCCTAGACTAATACGGTAAACCTACGAGGTTATATGTAAACACAGAGCATATGTAAATATATTTTTATATAATTAACATTGTAATAATTAACATCGCTTTAAATGGTCAAATTCTGCGAGTCTTATGTTCAATAATGTGTTTGGTGAGCAGTTCTTAGACGAAATGTATCTCGTTTAAGACAACACATGCAAGCGTTTTCATTTTTCGTTTCCATTTGATAGACCTAATAGTTTAATTAAAAACAATTTCCGTAATGTTTCATTCATAATATTGTAATGTCTGTTCCTAGCTCACACTACTTTCCATATCAGCGTAGTACCTTCCATCCCTGCTAAAAGTACATCTAAGGTCAATTTTGGTAAGGTCAAATGCTGAATGATGTTACAAAATTATCACATTACATACAGCATTTTTTTGTAAATATTAATGCTGGACGTAATATTTTGTACTTGATGATGAACAACTAGTCTTACATCCAAGGTTAATAGTTACATTAAAGTGCTGTACGCATATAATTATAGTTCTGATACTTTTATAAAATTCATTAATTTTAATTTAATTTTTTTTTTGCTGATAAATTTAGTGAAAACTTATAACAACATACTCGGTTTAGGTTATATACGAGTAGTTAATACATATTGTTATGTATCTCATCTATATAATTTATTTATCAGCTATGTACTTATTATTAATAACTTCTTAAAACTTTAACATGTCATTTACAATACCCAAATAGAAGCCACAGTTTTGGAAAATCCCGGTCAAGCAGGAGTTGAATTCGCACACGTAGGGTTTCGTACTTCTGAGCAATATAAATTGAAACTGCTTGTATTGGGACTCGTCCCTCTTAGGGATCTAGTTTTTTAAATTTTATATTTTGTTGTAGTAGTGGCCACAGTAACACACATACTTGAGAATTTCAGATATCTACTTATTGTCGTTCAAGAGATAGAACCCTGTGATAGACAGGTAGACAGCGGAAACAAAACATATAATAATAATAATAATAATAATAATAATAAATAAATATTCACGGGACAAATTACACTTACTGATCTAACCTCAAAGTAAGCAAATTATTTGCTTGTGTTATGGGTGTTAGTCAACGATACTAATACATAGAAATACATATATAAATACTAGAATATATATAATAAACACCCAAACCCGGAAATACAAACAAAAAAAAAATACAAACATTTATGCTCATCACACAAATGCTTGTCCCCGTCGGGGATCGAACCCGATATGTTTCTGCTGTATAATGCTGATCATCACTCTTTGGGTACGATACCCTAAAAATATTATGTATAGAATATTGTGTTTATAAAAAGACAAGCTGAGTTTCGTTAGAAAGTCAATGGCAAAAAACTAATTTCATGTTTCACAAAAATACATCGTTTTCCCCGTGTTGGTTCCGGGCTGCTTCGATGAATAGTCCAACTGCCGTTCTGTCAGGCCGTAAAAGGCGACCGATTGGATACGCGAGTCACTACCATCGTAGCTACTAGGTGGTAGAGTTCTGCATTGGTTCGCCCGGGTCTGGTACCACCGCCTTACCTATTCCTGCCGTAATAGCGTGAGTGCTTGTCACTGACGTGTTCCGGTTTGTAGGGTAGGGTAGCCGGTAAACTTATGCATGTGGCATTAGACCACACACAAGATAGCAACGCACCATTAACATCTTTGGTGTCTATAGGTGATGATTGACTATTTCCATCAGGAGACCCATCTGCTTATTTGCTGTCTTATGATATAAAAGAAAACATCGCTCCCGCGAGATTTACCAAAAACTTGGAATACACGACGGACTGAATGCAGCTACAGCTGTACAGAAATTAACTTAAGAAAGGAAAATTAAATTCCGTACCTTGTATGTAGAGAGGTTGTGTACAGTACAAGCCAACACGGCTTCCCGGCCCAAAGGCGCAGTCACGTTCTCTATTGGTCCTGAGAAGCCCGGCTCATCTAAAAATAAAGCCCTTATTAACAAAGTGAACTATAGAAGAAAATCAAATTTCGCAGATCAGATAATCTGCTTATTTTTGTGTTATAGCACTCACCCCGTGCTTGGGAATCTGGAAAAACCTTAAAAACAGCAAAGAAAAATATCGACACGCGGGATTTGAACCTGCGACCATTTCCCTAAAGCCGGGACGCTCTTCCACTGAGCTAGTGTCGACAGGCTCGAGGCGGCGAAATTCTTCTTTGCTATATGGTCGATTACGTCGATTGTACTGATCGCTAGCTATACATACGTATAACTAGTTAAATGAGTTCATCGTTAAAGAATTTCATCTGTTTGTGTGTTTTTAAGGTTTTTCCAGATAATCTGCGTTGCAAAATGATTAACCTGTTAATCATTGGGTTTTAGGGTAGATTCCCGACAGGGACAAACATTTATGTGATAAACATCTTTGTATTTCTGGGTTTGGGTGTTTCTTAAATATATTTGAGTATTTATATTATATACTAGCCTATGTGCTATTCCAGATCATCATCAATCACCTTTGTGCCAAATTTCATTCAAATCCGTACAGTAGTTTTTGCGTGATTAACAAACATCTATCCAATTATCCAAACTTTCGCATTTATAATATTATAATAATAATTATTATTATAATTATAATAATAATAATATGTCATATATGGAAGCAAGACAAAGTCCACATAGTACCAATTGTTATATCTACTACTGGCGTGGTCCCATACCACATTCACAATAGTTTAAAAACAATAGGCCTGGCCGCTATATTGAATACTTGCCGCTTGGTAAAAAAATTTCTCCAACAAAATGACACTGATTTGAATTAAACAAAAAACATACACGCACTTTTTTTTTTGATGGACAACACTAACTGTAATTACTTGGCTAAGTTGCAGATCAAGCCAGCCCTTAAAAAGCTGAGAAATAAGAAGGATAATAATTATAATAATAATAATATGATTAGTATAGATGTCGCAGACATTTTGTAACTTTTGTCATTATTTAATTGCGTCAACATTTTATAAACAAAAAAATTTAATTCGATTTGCCGAAGGTAGATTGCTCATAAATTTATCTTTATCAATGCGTAGGTCAGGTATGAGGTAGGAAGGTAGTCGACGGACTCCTCCGGACGGACTCCAGGCGGACAGTCAGCGGCGCCGGCGGTTCCTTTTCTAGATGTGGGCCCTGTAGGCATTTTTACAAACCGACATATTATTTATGTAATGAATGGGCTTGGGTGAAAGTTTTAATTAACTCCACAACTACGTAACAATTAATTCTAACAATTTGCTGTGGCAAATTGTTTATGGCGTTAATTTCAGATGCATATTATTAAATGGCGCTTTAAATTCAGCGTAAGATATTTTTAAAACGTGTTCATTTTTGTTGTTTGACGCCGCTGACTGTATACGGATAAATTATTTTGATTGCGACATATTGTATTCTTATGTATTTAGTATAGTTGACTAATATTTAAATCACAAGCAAATAATTAGCTTTCTTTGGGGTTAGATTAAGTCATATTATTTATCTATTAATATTTATTTATTTTCTTTATGTATGCATTTATATTACAATAGCAGAGAATCATAAGAAATAATAATAATATTTTAAATGGTCAAACACTGCTTCTTTTGTAAGCCTATTTTGATGAAGATCATGCAGTTTATAAATTTAAATCCCGGTTGTACAAATTCGAAAGCTAAGCATGTCATAGTATATAGTGCTTTGCAAAGTAATGCTTTAGACTGATGCTAAATAACGTCTATTTATCTCGGCCTAAGTGATAGAGTTTTGCGATATGTTACCGATGTTGTTCAACCGACTTGTTAAAAAGTTAGTAGGTACTTGTCACCGTCATGCTTCAGTTTGAACGGCAACGTAGCCGATAGATTTATGTGTGTGGACCAACATCCATGTTGCACGGATATTAAATCACCATTAACAGCTTTGGTGTCTGTAGGCAATGGCTATTACTTCATCAAGACAATGATTTACGTGTCTGCTTTCTTAAAAAATAAAAAAAAACATAACCCACTGATTTCGCTTTAAATATTTTGAACCTGCCTTGGTGCTATGCCTCAATAAATTATTCAACAAAAGTGTTTGACTTTATAAACCTATTATTATAAATAGTGTGGCCTTTCATTGAGTATCCAAATGGTCTCAATACTTGTAGATTTAGAAGTTTTCGATGATACACTGTATAAATATAAAGCATTTACCATTCTGCCAAGCATTCCTGCTATAACGTTAATGTTTGTCATTGTCGTGTTTTGATTTGAAGAGTAACGTAGCCGTTTGATTTATGCAAGTGTCATTGCCATCCCATCATACGGATAACAAAAACCATTAACATATTTAGTGTCTATAAGCGATATTCTTCTATATTGGTTATTTTATTGATAAATTACTACCGGTTTTTTTTTTAATTACTACTTGCAGTAATGTCTAATATTTCACAAAGTTCTACTAAAGACTGAGTTATGAAAATAGCTAGACGTAATGAAACGTCTCAACGAGTTCAGCTGTAAAGAAAGGCTTGAGTAGGTGGCACGTGAGGCAGCTTATAGAACTGCGGAGATACCAAACGTGACCAAGATCAGCGGCAACAGCAAACTGAGTATCTAGCATCTCGACGAAGTCCACCAGACGAGAAGAGGTATAAGATCTGCGTTAATAGCACGCTGAGTAGGTTTATGGTATCTCAACGTGTTTCTGAGACTCAAAAATAATTCCAAACTCGACGTTGAAAACATGCGGAGTAACTGGGATCTTACCAGAACAGTCTTTATCGTACTAGCACCAGATCGGCGTCGACAACCGGTCTAAAGAGTCATAACGTTCTGAAGAGCAACAGAAACGTTTAAAATGGCTGAATCTCTCAGATACGCATCTAATTTTTAAATTAACTTAGATTATAATACCTAATATTTAGTTTCAAAGATCTTACTCCATGAAACAAATCGAATGTGGGCTCACCCGCGGTGGAATTAAAATTTTCTATTCCGGTTTAATAAGTTTTTTTGGGTTCCGTAGATTAATGACTAAAAATGGAACCTTTATACTTTTGTCATGTCCGTCTGAATGTCCGTTAGTCAATCTATCTGTCCGTATGTCATAGTCCTTTTGCTTAGAGACTAAGGGAACTATATGGTTGTTTGAAAAATAGGTGTACTTTATAAACCGCTACACAATAATGCAGTACGATTGTGAAAAATAAAATTATTAAGGGTAGCTCTTCATATAATATAATTTTATATTATATAAATAAAATTTCAAAATAGTATAGATAAAAAAAAATTCAAAATAGTATAGCCGTGTGCATGTGGGGTATCATTAGATAGGTCTTTATAAAAGGTATAGAGGTTTCTAAACATTTTCTGATCTTGCAATATTTTGTTTGATGTTCGCGTCTCAATTGGTCTCCCTCTAATTTTTGAAACATCGAATAAAAATTGTAAAGAAAATTGGAAATATAGAATTCATCAAAAGCTTCTAACGAAAATTGGTTTAAACAATATCCATCATGTAGTTTATAAGATATGGGATAATTTCGATAGTTGCATAAATGTTTTGACAGCTGTACAAAATAAATTTGTTTTCATGGCGTCTTTGAGAAATACAAACTTATTTTGCTGCTGTGAAAATAGTATATACAAAGATTGTGTAGACTATATACTATAATACATCATTACATGTACACACATGTATCATTACATGCCCTTCAATATTATGTATTTTCGCTGCTACGGAACCTTTTGAAAGCGTGTCCGACTCGCTCTTAGCCAATTTTTATTGATTGAAATAGGAAAGGACGAGACAGACAGTGATAAATTGAAAGAGTTGAAACACGAAAAGTATTTCGTATTTTGGAAGTAAAAAGTTGCAGTAAAATCATCTTGATGGTACTATTGGAACCTTTAAATAGATGATACTTTAATTTTGAAACACTGTGAAATGTAGGTATTCTATCTCATTCTCATGCTCGTTTTAATCCTATACACTATGCATTTATGTCTTTGTTTTTTTTTATCGTGACGCATTTTCGGCTATTTTTGTCGTGAACAAATCACAACTATTATAAAAAAGTTTTACTTTAAAATTTCGTCAAATACTACAAGTACTACAAATAGGCTCAAAATCAGTTATCTGTTCGGCACTTATCAATGTGGAAATTGTTGTAACAAATTTTTACACCATTAAGTACATCGATATTTTTCAATTAATCAATTTTGTGGCTAAGACAACATTTTACAGATAAAGAAATGGATTATCGTGCTTAACAGCTTTAATTCAAAAATTAAAATAAAAAACGAACATAAATCTATGCTTAGGTATATTTATTACCGGTTTAAGCAAAAAAAAATGGCGGAAAGTTTCGGGAATAGCCTGCAAGGTCATGCAGCTTACAGATTTTTATTTTGCTGTACGATACGCCCTTCAATAATGTCAATAATATGCATGCTAATTCTTAACTGACGTAATAAAAATTTAAGTAAAATTTAATTGTCTATTTGTTCATCTTTATAAATGTATGTTTCACGGTACATGGTACATACAATGGTACTATATAATCTTCAAAGCCGTTTGTGATGATATTTCATATGGATAGTCTAAATTCTGCGGAAGGATATAGGCTACTTAATACTTACACCACGCGGGCGAAGCCGCGGTTAAAAGCTAGTTATTATTATAAATGCGAAAGTTTGGACGTTTGGATGGATGGATGAATGGATGGATGTTTGTTACTCAATCACGCAAAAAAATCTTAATGGATTTGACTGTTTGGCACACAGGTAGATGATGACTTGAAATAGCACATAGGCTACTTTTTATCCTGGAAAAATTAGATAATCCCGCGGGATTTGTCAAAAACTATTACAATGCAGCGGGCTACATGTGGCAGCTAGTATTAATAATAAATTTATTGAAGGCACTAAAAACCCATTAACCGAATATATTACTTGATGTTTTCCGGCTATTTACATGTAAAATTGTTAATTAGTTTAACGTCATGCAGAATACTTTTGGCAGACCAACTCAGTCACAGAAGGTACTCATCATAATGTAGAAATCAGTAATACCCGCATTGACAAACATACGAGAGGCGTTGCAAAAAAATCATCATTCAAAAATTATTGAACTCTAATGGTACTATATAATTTTCTATGGAATTTTACCTAGAGTGTGCTTGGGTAGAAAGGTTGAGAAAATGGATTAAATAAAGACAATTTAAGAAAACAATGAGTTAATGTCATTGACATAAAAACCTAAGATACACAATCAGTGTGTCAAAAACGTCCTCCAAATTCTATTCTATTTCTATTCCTCCAGAGCGCACAATTCTAAATTGTGCGCTCATTTCAAATAGAATCACGTCGGTCGCGAACCTGTCAATTTTATTTCTCTTCGTACATTGCTTTGTAAAAACAACTACAAGTCGTGCACTTAAGGTTGGATATGCAAAGACATATGTTTTTGCCATACCTATAACTTCTTAAATGAAATTAGGGACACTTTTGATTGTCAGATTTGTTCGGAACTGTGCATCTAGGGTTTTTTATATCAATGGTTAATGTGTAAGACGGAGTTTCATAATTTATTACTTTTTTATACAACAACTAGCTGACTCGGCAAACGTTGTTTTGTCAACTTTGTGTCTACTTTTCCGTTTTTTCTACATTTTTTCACCTTTTAAACCTAACCTGAACCTCAATGAATATTTTAAAACCAAAATTAGCCAAATAGGTCCAGTCGTCTCGAGTTTTAGCGAGACTAACGAACAGCAATTGATTTTTATATATATATATAGACTAGCTGACCTGGCAAACGTTGTTCTGCCTTTTAACTACCCATATTTTTTCTATATTTTCTCACCTTCTAAACCTAACCTGGACTTCACCAATTAATTAAAAATCAAAATTAACCAAATCGATTCAGCTGGTCTCGAGTTTTAGCGAGACCAACGAACAGCAATTGATTTTGATATATATAGAGAGATGATAGATTGTGTTATCTAGATTATCATCCAGTAATGTGCACTCTTGTGATTTCAAAGTTTTTTCAGTAATCTATTATACTAATATTATAAATCGGAAAGTGTATGTCTGTGTTTGTTTGTCTTTCACGGCAAAACGGAGCGACGAATTGACGTAATTTTTTAAGTGGAGGTAGTTGAAGGCAAGGATTTATAACGTTATAAATATTGATATATTCGCGTCGTCGTGATTGGTTATGGTGTATGATATTGTAACGTTGTCTTTTAGCGCTAATTGGCGAACCAATCACGAAACAGCAAACATATCGATATTATAACGTTTTAAATACTTGTTTGAAGGGATGGAGAGTGACATAGGCTACTTTTTGTCTCTTTCTAACCCCCCACATCCCACGCAAGCGAAACCGTAGGCAAAAGCTAGTTATTAATAATTTTTAATATCCACTTTTTCTACGACTTATCAGCTCCGTGATCATGCTTACAATGGCATAAAAATATCAAAAAATAATTTATTTGTTACAAGTTGTTCCCGCTTTGTCCGCATGGAAACATTTCTAGCATAAAAGTCCTGGTGTTTTACCCGCATAGTTCCCATATCCGTCGGATTTCCGATATAAAAACTATCCTATGTCCTTTCTCGGGTCTCAAACTATCTTTGAAGCAAATTTCATCCAAATCGGATCAGTCGCTTAGGCGTGAAAAAGAGACAGACAGGCAGGCAGATTTACTTTCGCATTGATTATAATATTAGTTTGGATCCTCGTGAAACACGACATTTGGAAATCAGCTATTAATATTTCGATGGTGACCTAGTAAATCAAATTTTTAGTGATATTTACTAATATATAACCCCCGTGTTTGTCCCGGGCTCCTTTGAAGAATAGACCAACTGCCGGTCTACCAGGAAGAACGTAAAAGAAACTGATTGGCTACGGCTATATGTCGTAGAGTTCTGCATTGTCGCGCCCGGGTCTGGTACCATCGCCTTTCCTATTCCTGCTGCAGTTGCGTCAGAGCTTGTCACTGTCGTGTTTCGGTTTGGAGGGTAAGGTATCTGGTAAACTTACGCATGTGGCATCAGACCTTGCCTCAAAATAGTAACGCACCATCTTTGGTGTCTGCTGGTGATGGTTGATTCTTTCCATCAGGAGACCCATCCGCTTGCGTGCTATCTTATGACATAAAAAAATATAATTTACATTTTATAATATTTATCTTTTAGACTGGAAAGTGCAAAAGAGGACCAAGTTGAAACCTTTATCTAGAAAATATTCTCCCTCGCTTTAAAAATCCGGAATTATATTCCTTCGTGAAAATTACTTTGAGAAAGCATTCCAATACTTTGCAGTACGTATAAGGAAATACGACTTTATTTTTTAAATTATATCTTTTGTTATATAATCAAGTTTTTTTTATAAAATATAGTCAATGTTACTTTCTAATATTTTCGCTTTGCTTAAGCATTTCTTTAAATTAACCTAATAGATTAAGAAATTTATCTCGTGGATACAAATAAACAAATATTACTTTTATAATATTTTATTAATTTATTGTTTTGTACACTTATATAGAAATATATAACTACAGAATTTTAATTAAAATCGAATTATTTTAGCATTATTTAAAATAATATTTATATAGACTTACCTTTTGTGCATACAAATGCCTATGCTAATTTTTTTGTATCATTACATAACAAACAGATGGATCTCCTGATGGAAAGAGTCAACCTTTGCCTATAGACACTAAAGATGTAAATGGTGCGTTGCTATCTTGTGACAAGGTGTAATTCCACATGCATATGTTTACCGGCTACCTTACCCGCCAAACCGGAACACGACAGTGACAAGCACTGACGCTATTGCGGCAGGAATCGGTAAAGCAGTTATACCAGACCCAGGCGAGCCAATACAGAACTCTACCATTTAGTAGCCACGATAGTAGTGACTCCAACCTCGCATATCCAATCAGTCGCTTTTCTGACCTGCCTAGTAGAACGGCAGTTGGCGTATTCTTCAAAGAAGCCCGGAAGAACACGTGGATATTTAGATAGATTTTAGATATTTCTAAGACAAAATCAAGGTATTATTGCAAATTTCGGTGAAACGTTATATGTGAAAGCTGTGACAGAACTGAAACAAAAGGTAATGTACGAGCAAAGCAATGGGACGAACTCACTTAAGCTCAGAAATTTAAAGAAGACCCTAGTGAAACAATAGTCCACCTGCGTTCACCACACTTTCATCTACCTACGTCAACGTCAAAGGCACGTACAAATCGTGTACTCAATACACGTTTCGTTTCATAACCGAAGCATTCTCATGAAATCGAATAGAACTTCACTCTAGAAAGGGTGAAGCACTAATTTTTGATGAAGTTTTTAAATGATGTGAAGTTTTACACAATATGTAATTTGTGATTTGTGCCTTTAATGTCTACTAGCGATTGTACTGTGGTTGAAATTCGACCTGAAACTAAACAACTAAATCTCTTTAAATTTGACAACTGACTTTAGCTGTGTATAAAATAGTTTACATGTGTGTAAATTAATGCGCATAACTTGTCTAATTATTATAATATGCGGTATTTTTATATTTATGTATGTAACGTATATTTAATGCACATTATATATATGTTTTATTTTTTTTTATATTTATAACATATATTTATTATTTTAAAGATATCTGTAGTCCTCCGCAACGTAAACTTCAACTGAGCCAAATTTTATACTCCAACGTTCTAGAAATTGTCTTAAAAAGGGACACATCGCTTTTGCTTCACGTATTAATTCCTATATATATAAATCAATTGCTGTTCGTTAGTCTCGCTAAAACTCGAGAACGACTAAACCGATTTGGCTAATTTTGGTTTTGAACTAATTATTGAAGTCTAGTCAAGGTTTATCAAGGTGAGAAAATATAGAAAAAATAAGAGTAGTTAAAAAGGAAGAACAAAGTTTGCCAGGTCAGCTAGTATAAAATAATAACACGTTAAAAACGAGTACAGACTTACAATATAGAGGAGTAAATGAGATAAATTTATATTTTTTTACATATCAGCATGTGTATCTAAGCACCCAATAAATTGGCATGTACTGTTAGCATGCTTTTATGATGGGACAAAATTCCGAAATTATTATTTTGATGACCAACCATTCAGTTAAGTTATAAGAAAGTGTTTTGAATTTGACAAATATCGTGTATTCAGTAAAAATAACGCCAATGAGTTTCTGAACGTCTAACTAAGCAATATTTGTAGTTTAGAAGTACCATTTATTTAGAAGTAACATACAATCAATAGGTAGGAATCACGGGATATACACAGGACATGCATACCTGTCAAAAATACAATTTGGCTTTTGCAAGTGTAGTTGAATGAACATACTTGTCAAAAACAAAAGTCTGATCTGCTAGCGTATTTAAGTGAAAAGTAGCGGTTATTAATTGACAGCGCAAAGCTAAATTTAATAAAATAGAATTTTCAAACGCGGCTCATTATTTTCATTTGTTACGTGAATAATTTAGAAGTGCGCCATACTGTAACTCAATTTCATGAAAACATCTTAATAAACCAAAATGACATTTGTCAAATCTTATAAACAGAAAAATATTAATACGGACGAAGCTGAACTAATAAAATGTGTATTCTATACTTTCCATCGTCGGCACTTGGTGAAATTCCATTGTTATTAGACACTTTTACTATTCCATTTGTAAATAAATTTCACTTTTACACAATTTTTTATTATATTACTCGACCGGTTTCACTTTTTAAATCATCTTCGGGATGTTAAGTTAAGTATATTACATCCTGAAGATGCTTTAAAAAGTGAAACCGATCGAGTAATATAATAAAAAATTGTGTAAAAGTCATAGTATCAAACTATAAAAGCCCTCTTCCTAGTTCGCATAACTTTTGAACGTCTTAACCGACTGAAACGAATTTAACAACATTTTTTGATTGATGATTGGGTTCCAGCAAACTTAGATTTTCTGGCAATTTGAACCGATTCGGTCTGGTAGATTTTGAAAAATTTATAAATCCTTAAAAAATTAAATGGTTGAAACATTTTTCATGAAAAAATTTTCTGACTAATTTACCTGACTAATTCACTTCAATATCTAACAGATCTTATATTTGAAAAAGTGCGTCAAATGTTTGGTATATTGCAATATTTTTGACTACTTTGAGCCTAAAATATGAGTACCTAAACTTAGCAGCGTAAACTTTTTAAAGCTTTCTTAATCTGCAGATTAGTTGTATACAAACAAACCTAGGCTTTTTACAAATAATTGCCTTTTACTCGAGAACGCTAAAATGTTCACTATTTTTATATAATATAGTCCTAGAAAATAATTTGACTTAATTAGAGCTGTTGGTCAAGCGTGTCACGATAAACAAAAATATTAAATAAATCATTGCTGACCTACAACCATTAAGCCTAGATAATATCAACGGTTATACTAACTTATTCTTAACCTGCTTATTCCAAATCGTTAATTAATCTTAATTAACTACAATGAGTAATTTATTGAAGGGCGTATTGAAATAAAATGTTTAATTGTTTCTCACTGACTGCAAAAAGCAGTTTATTGGTATATTTTTTATATACCCCCGATGCAAAAATGGAATGTTATAAGTTTAACCACTAGGGGCATGTAAGTTGGTATGCCCGTCTGTAGCAACGTAGCACTTAATGCGAGGCACCGAGGCAAACGGAAAAAAACTGGTTTGCTTAATCACATTTTTATGTAGGTATTGATCGTTAAATAACGGTGTTACAAAAATTAACACAATGTACCTAAAGATATTATCTAAGGAATTTACTAACTCATTACATAATAGAATCTACTTTACTCAATCATATAAAATTCCGAAAACAGGCTAAAAAATCTTTAAAACAAGTAATTTGTTCATAATATTTCTAATTTTCTACGTGATTTTTATATGGTGATATTAAGTTTTAAATATAAAAAAGAATGTACTAAATTTTGGTTTTAGTTGAAGTCCTATATTTATTTGTCCGAAAACTAAACCGTTTTCCAGCGGTTTCAGAACATACCGCGCCGCCCATTTCTATAAAATTGGCGCGCGTCAAAAGACCTCGCATTAAACGGGTGAACTTGTAAGGATGAGGGTTTTTTAATATGAAAGTTGGCTTTTTAGCGTGGCTCTTAGACACGCTTTTTCAAAATGAGCCGTTTCATGGCTATCATTTGTTTCTACTTAATGAAAGAACATATAAATACCTATGTGTTCTGTTTCTTCAATGATGTTGCAATGACATGGTAATTTTGAGTTGAGGCTGTAGGATTTCTAGGGGGACTTTTGGGATCTAATTGTTTTTTTTAATAAGTAATCTCAATATCGCTTGGTGGTACGGAACCCTACGTGTGCGATTTCAATTCGCACTTGACCTTTTATAGTAATTATTAAAAATAGATTTTTGTAGGTAGATAAAAGTATATTGTAGGTAGATAAATTATTTGATACAATTGAGATTACTTATTGAGTTTTATGCCTCTAATCACAAGGGAGCGGGAACTCACAATTTGCAAGTAGGTATCTGCAGATGTGTTGAAAATTCGTTTAATGTTTAATCCCCTCTTGTTGCAATAAATGGGTGTTCCTCTGTGTGTATATTTGTGTGTCTGTCTGTCGCACCGTACCTCTAATTCTTTCAAAGTAATCTGTTTTAACTTGATTAAAGGAATTAAGAAGGTCTGATTAGTATGAAGTTATATATTATTCTGTTACTTCAATGATATTGCAATAACATAATAGATTTGATCTGAGGCTGCAGCGTTCCTATCATCAGCATATTTCGTGTTTTGCTCTGCAAATGATGCAATTTATACTTTCCATCGTCGGCACTTGGTGAAACTGCATCATATTAATTTTGTTGATATAAACACTTGTACAATTTCACAAATATTCTTTTAACTTCCCACTACGTATGTAGATAAGGAAGTTACTGATTTTAGTTTCGATTTTACTTTATTTATTACTGAGTTTAATTTCGAGATTCGAAATCGAGTTTTCACCAGATGTCCACGTTTTGAGGTCCTAGGAACCTTTTCCGACTATTTTCACGATGACTTCAGTATGGCTGTATGTATGTATGTATGTGTGTGTATGTGTGTATGTAAACATCTCATAACTTTTGAACAACTATACCGATCGAAACGCGGTTGATGGCATTCAATTGGATTCCACTCAACTTAGACTTCCTGAAAATTTGAATTGACTCGGGCAGGGTCCGATGATGAAGCCATAAGGTGGCATAGGAGCTCAGTAATTAAATGACACAACTCTTTCGAGTTTGAGCTCATTTGATTCATGTCGACATGCACTTTGGTGCTTGGTGGTAACTAAGATCTTCCAGGGTCCGACAATGAAGCCAGAAGGTGGCCATAGGAGCTCAGTAATTAAATGACAGAATTCTATTGAGTTTGGGCTCGTTTGATTCATGTTGACGAGCACTTTGGTGCTTGGTGGTAACTAGGATCCTGCAGGGTCCGATGATGAAGCCAGAAGGTGGTCATAGGAGCTCAGTAATTAAATGGCACAACTCTATCGAGTTTGGGCTCGTTTGATTCGTGTCGACGAGCACTTTGGTGCCTGGTGCCAACTAAGACCCTGCAGAGTCCGACGATGAAACCAGAAGGTGGTCGTAGTAGCTCAGTAATTAAGTGACAGAACTCTTTCGAGTTTGCGCTTGTTTGATTGGTGTTGACGAGCAATTTGGTGCTTGGTGGTAACTAGAATCCTGGAGGGTTCGATGATGAAGTCAGAAAATGACCATAGGAGCTCAGCAATTAAATAACACAATTCTATCGAGTTTGGGCTCGTTTGATTCGTGTCGACGAGCACTTTGGTGCGGGTGATAACTAGTTATAAAAGGAACTATTCTTGATAAAAGTCTTTGTTCTACGTCTGTCAAGTCGGTCAGTTCAAGGGGTAAAAATATAACTTCCATGTTGTTCCAGTAGGCCTGAGAAGGAACTTTTCTTTATTTTATGGTAGTCCGGAAAAAAAATCAAAACGTGCCTTGACTGTCGTCGACGTCGATGACGTCTGTTGTTTTGGATATAATAATTTCTTATAGATTGTACATGGTACTTCAGCATATTGATTTATGGTGGCTATAAAATTACGCTCAGTAGTTGAACGAAGTCTTTGTGACATCTGACGCGCTACCGCTAGCCGGTTCTCACGTGGCTGAGCAGACTCGGTTGCTGTAAGGTTTCGTATCACTTCTAATCAATGAGCTCTCTGCTCGGCGGACTCCTTAGCTGAACGCTCCTCAATGAGACCAATTCTATGAGCCCTCTGCTCGGCAGACTCGTTCGCTAGGCGCTAAATAATGATATCACCTCTATTAGTTCTCTGCTCAAAAGACTCATTCGCTAGACGCTCTTGGATCTTACCGAGTATAGAAAATATATACTTTTCAAAAGTTTCTTGACGTAAACGTAATTATATATATGCTTTCATGGCCAACAGACGTTTTTCACGTTCTTTAATAGTAACACAAGAACGTGACATTGTGTTTCGATGAGCATTTTTACGGAGACGACTACCTACATTTGTTCCCTTCCCGTTTCTTGAGATCTATATTTTTTAAGGCGCGCAGCACCTGTTGTGGGTCTACCCATAAATAGTTGACAATACAACAATACACTAAAAAGTATTAAATAAAAATAACTACGTTAAAAAACCGACTTCAAAAACTAAAAAGTCAAAAATAATAAAGATTTAATATTAATTAAATACTACCTATTATTTATATGAGCTATTTACTAACAGGTTTGAAGTCGGTGCCAAGCCTTAAACAAATAATAATATTATAACACTTAAATGAATACGAGCAAATTAATACAATGAAATGCCTACTCTAAAGATAAAGATACGTAAATAAAAAGCATTTAAGTCTTTATATTATAAGCAGCTTCAATCAGTACGAAGAATAATGAAAAAAATAATTACGAAAATTCCTAACTAAATGGTCATATGAATTAATGTAGCATTATCAATTAATCTGAAATGCATCAAAATTTTTAATTTAAAATTTACACCACATACACATTACATGTTGGTGGCTTAATTAATTTTTAACAACTTGTAACACCCATATTCTTGCAAACAAATATTTTCTTTCTTTCTTTCTTTCAAAAATTTTATATATTCATGACGTCCGTCAACGAAGTCTGCCCGCGCGTGCCTGCCGGCGTAAGTAAATTGGCTTGGCACCGACTCTAAACCTATTAGTAAATAGCTCATATAAATAATAGGTAGTGTTTAATTAATATTAAAGCTTTATTATTTTTGACTTTTTAGTTTTTGAAGTCGGTTTTTTTTAACGTAGTTATTTTTATTTTAATATAACTTCTAGATTTATGTACCGATTGAGTACAAAAATTATCAGTTCTATTCCAAAAAAAACTACGTCTAATACACAAATTGCATCAAAATTGGTTTATCCGTTTGGGAGTAAACGTTGACGAAAAATTTTAAAAAAAGTGTTTTTTTTGACATAGCTTCGAAATTTTTCAACCAATCATTTCTTGATATATTAAGATATCTTAGTACTAAAGTACTTAGTACTAAGTAAACTTATATAATATATTATATAAGATATCTTAGTACTAAGTAAACTACGTCAAATGCCGTTTCAAAAATCAAAATCGAATCTATATCTCAAAACTTTTTTGTCGTTTTTAGCAAACTTACTTATTTTTTTAAATAACTTTCAAATTAATCCACCGATTGACTTAAAAATCTTAACAGATTTTCTCCTTTAAAAACTGCGTCAAATACCGTTAATTTAATTAAAATCGGTCAATTTGTGTGGGATTTATCAATGAAGAAAATTAAAAATAAAATATCTTTTGACATTGCATCAACATTGCATCAAAATTTTCAACTTATCGATTATTTAGCCTAAGCAATATTTTAGATCTCAAAAATTGAGTTGAATTCCATCATCGTTTTCAAAATATACAGCTTTTCAAAAATTAACATACTGCCATTTTTAACAAAATATAAAAATCGATGCTAATATTTTTTACTTTTTTGAGCTTAAAATACCTTAATTTAGTGAGAAGTTTCATGGATGGCCCGTAGGGTCAACCGTTTACACATTTTTTATTTATATAATAAAAATCACTTGAATTTACATATTTAGAATCCCGTTGATTTTATTTATATAATTAAACACTTTATTGCACATATCAGTACAAAAGCGTAACTTAATACTATTAAACATTTTACATAATTTATTTCATAAGTTACAGATTTTTAAATATTAATATTAATATTTAAAAATCTGTAACTAGTGAACACTTAAGTAATTTGACTTTGATGTTTGAAACGGCATTTGCTGTAATATTTTAAGTACTAAAATATTGCAGAAAGTTGAAAAATATTTCGTTAAAAAATCGCGAAACCATGTCAAAAAACACTTCAAATTTTTCGCCAACGATAATTCATGAACCGATAAATCAATTTTTATGCAATTTATGTATTGAACGCAGTTTAAAAATCAAACCAAATTCAGTAATTGGTACATTAATCTGGAAGTTATATTAAAAAAATACTGTTTCACCAAAAAATTTTTGAGGCTTTTTCAAAATTTCTTAAAATCTCTTGGACCGAATTGCATTCCAGTTATATATTCCACATCTGTGTTCTCTTTATTTACAAAGTTTTACCTGAATATATATATACTTAAAGCATGTAAATATACCGCTGTAAAACCCAAATAAAATCCAAATGATATTTTCTGCTTCAATTAACTAAATTATTTGTATACTTACCTATAGAAACAAGGTGTTTTTCCTGAAGACTTATAAATAATATCAACCTCAATTTCAAATCCTCGATCCATATTGTTAGCTAAGTTTATGATAATAAACAATAAAGTATAAAACAACAAAGAACGGCTTTCTGTATAGAATAATTATTCTGAATTAATTTAGTTTGTAATAAAGCCCCGAAATTAAGACACGTTACAAAGTACCTGAGGCTATGTTCCGATGTTTTCGCTAGCCTTTTCGTTATCTTTCGAAAAGGATACTAACAAAACAAACAGTCTTTTATCTGGCTGGTTTAATGAGGTAATTATTACAATCATTTTGGAAAAACATTGAAGGTAAATAATAAGTTTACCTTCCTACGTTAATATTAAGTGAAATCATGATCGAAGCTCTCAGAGTCTTAGGGGTTGAGTACACTAGGATAGCCCACAACCTGCCAAGCCGCATCATCGCAAAAGTTTGCCTTGATTACTTTCATACATTTTATATGAAATATTTAACACTAGACGAGGCTGGACCGGGGTGAATGATTGCGCGGTAGATTTCAATGATTGAGTATACAAATCGCATTCACTGAAATCTAGCTTCGCCCCGCTGCATCACATTGCTAGTATGTTACGGCAAGCGAAATTGCGCTCATGAGTTCAACCCTGTTTTGAATATTCATTTATAAAATCACTAACCATAGATGAAGGATGATTAATAATTTTAGTTCAAGGCTACAAAGAGTAGTAATATGATTTGCAAGATCCACGATATGATGATCAACAAAGCAATAATTCAATAATAAATATAGTTTAGAATGAAATATGAAAATGTACTACGTTGCAATTCGGCCCGATCCGTTTCACTGCGGCTTGCTTTACCCTGTTGCGGCCTGTTCTAATGTGCTAAGCTAGAAGTTTTAATTGCGACGCTATCCGCCCCAACCGGTTGCGAAGCGTTCCAGTGTGCTCGATCCTTAATGGAACCATCCGGCATTTTGTGAATTTTGTGTATATGTCGTGGCCAGATCGCAGAATTAGCCACGTCATGAAATGCTCGATAATTTCATGAAATGGTGGCATTTCATGAAATTGTTCACTATCCATTGACCACATCATGATGTTCCTTGATTAGATCAATGATAAGAAAGCGTTTGTGGATATGGTTAACTAAATGCGCGTATACTTCATGAAATGGTCAAAGTAGGGACAAAATTAATTGATCATATCGTAAAATAGTTACATTAGCTACCGACTCCCCTTACCGTATGTTATTTAGTAATAACCTGAAAACTATGTTGAAGGTTTTTATAAATGTCTGTCATACTTAAAAACAATAAACAAATTACTAATTTTATAAATGTCTGTCATACTTAAAAACAATAAACAAATTACTAATATATTCTGTATTTATTCATATTTTAACATTATTTTCATATAATATAACTTGCCACTTACAGAAAACTTACAATATATCACTTAAATGTCAATACCGTGTCATGTCCATTTCTAGAGTTTGTTTGTAAATTGTTGGTTTTTTTGTCGTAATAAATTATTTAAACTAATTACCTCATAAATTCTAATGTTTACGACAAAAAAAACTAACAATTTATAGATGGATTCTAGAAATGGACATGACACGGTACTGACATTATATCACAGTTAGAACGGAATCACCCACATATATATATATATATATATATATATATATATATATATATATATATATATATATATATATATATATATATATATATATATTAATTTTAATTTCAATGTGTTTGTATTATTATGTTATTTGTTTTGTTTATGTGTGAGAGCAGAATTGTTTTGTATAGATATAGCATATATGTACAGTCTTAAGTTATTGTAAGTGTAATAGTACATATTTTACGGATATCCTACTCTACCTTAAAATGTTGTTCTTATTAACAAAGGTTGTCTGGTAGAGATCGCTCTTTGGCGATAAGACCGCCTTTGTGTACTTTCTTTAAATCGTCTTTAAATTATTCGTACTAAGCATGTATTTTTACTGTAATTATGTGCACAATAAAGAGTTATCATTCATTCATTCATATTTTTATAAAATAGATTATGAACATCCAATTTCCACGATATGGCCAAACATGGACGATAAAATCGTGAAACGTTAACGATTTAACGATCTAGTTGATTTTAGTTGCCCACATCATACCACCATTTCATAAAATTCTCGAGCATTTCATTATGAGGTCATTTCTGCGATCGGGCCACGACATAATATACATAAATATTTGTTCGATTTACGAGTATCATTGATCGAAACCTCGTTGTAAATGAAGAATTAACGAAACATAACTGTTTTTTAAGTTCGAAGTTGCGCAAAACTGGTAAAACGGTTCCCGAAAGATGTACCTAGAGGTTGTAAAAAGGGGTCCCATATTTTATGTTAAGAATATGCAATCACGAGTTCACAGTTTGGTGCAAACCACTAGGAGGTATATATAGATTTTAATATTTTATTATCATTATTATAATATTGTCGCCATCGCCCGCTGATGGGATAATCTCCTTTTTATGAAATTATCCTATCGGTGCAGTCTGTCAAAAAAAGTGGTAGTGCCATGCTTAGCTAAATGGGCCGGCACGACCGTGGCAATACCACTACCTCACTTAAAACCAACGTAAAGTAACAGCTTTGCTGTTGCGTTTCGTTTGGTCTATGAGGTTCCCGGAGGCCCTTTCCCCTCTCCCCCTAACACTATGGAAGCGCAATTTAAAGGTAGTAGTTTACCACAGGGGGGTACCACTAGCGTGAGCTGTGAAGGTTCCCCCTCTGGACATCCATGTTCAGGAGTCTGTAACGAACGGGGGGGGGGGGCAAAACTTCGCTGCTCGGGGCAAACGGAACAAGGATCTTAAGGCACCCGTATCCATACTCCACGTGGACTTTACAAATATTACCACCAATACTACCACCTTGAGACGGCTAAGCCGGCCTTGTTCTTTTTAACTAAGACGCAGATATCTTCTCCGGCTGATACCTCTTATCTCTCCTATCCGGGGTACAAATTTGAGCATTCATTTGTACCTCGGGTGAGAGTTTGTGCATACGTCATCTGTTCTCGACGTCTCAGCAGCCTTGAAGGCAAGGACCTGTCCAATGTCCATCCCCTGGCTACGTGTAGATTAGCTTCCGCCGATGCATCTGTCGACATCCAAACGAGTCTATCGACGTGCAAAGGGACCAAAACAGGGATGTATTATCAGCCATTTCATGTGTTCAAAATTTTCTCTTCTAAGTTACTTTACATCAGTGTTCAGACCCAGAACCACACTCAGTTGATCGAATTATAAAACTAAACACCATGAATAAAATCTGTTGTTTCAATATCGATTTCATTTCATAACTCAAGAAATAAAGCATGATTGTTTGTATTTCTGGGTTTGGGTGTTTATTAAATATATTCCAATATTTAAATATGTATTTCTATGCATGTGGCATTAGACCTCGCCACAAGATAGCAACGCACCATTAACACCTTTGGTGTCTATAGGCGATGGTTGACTCTTTCCATCAGGAGACCCATCTGCTTGTTTGCTACCTTATGATATAAAAAAAAGTATTAGCATCATTGACTAGCACTAATACCACAAGCAAATAATTTGCTTGCATTGGGGTTAGATCAATCCATGAAATTTGTCCACCGATATTTATTATTATATTATATTAGTTCTTGTGGACAAAATGCAGGCGATAATAAAGACCGTTTGCAAGAACCTTAAGTAGTTCGTGTATAGGGTGCCACGAAACTAATCAAAACACGGTTTATTAAACCGTATCTAACAATTTTGCCTCGTCTCGAGACATTTTACTAAAACTACCCAATTGAATAGACAATTCCAAAAAATAATCACTACATTTAATCATTTATTGTCGTAAAAAATGTAGATTTCCAAATTAACATTAATGTCAATTTCTTTTGTGGTGTAAAAATGAAAAGTAAATAAATATTGTTGGGTGAATTAGACGAATTGTTCTAACCACAAAGTAAGTTTAATTATTTGATTTTGTTATGAGTATTAATAAATATAAATAAAGAATTACGCATATATAAGAAACAACATATATAAGAAACTAGCGGCCCGCCCCGGCTTCGCACGGGAAAAAAATGATTCAAATCGATCCTGTAGATTCGATTTATTCATTACTGCCCGTGGCCCGCACGCGTTAAATTTGGAGTAAAACTATTCCCCTTTCCCTATACCATGAAGATTTCCTGTTATCTTTGGAATATCTAAACTCATATAGGTACTAAATTTTTAGTTTTTACATTTTTACCTATTCCTCTTATTTTTACAATTAATATATTACAGAATGTCTTTATATACAACGTTCACGGCTTTCTTACCATTAGACAATACGAACATATTTTTTTAGAGGTTACTCTTGAAAGAGCGATATGTAGTTGGCCATGTGAAAAACAGTCAACGCTCAAATCTAAGCCTGCAACGTTGAAGGTTTGACCCTGCGATTTATTAAGGCGAAGCGTCGGAGCAAAGGGGAAAAAATGTATAAATGGTTGACCCTGAGGGCCATCCCTGAAACTTCTTACTGAATTAAGGTATTTTAAGCTCAAAAGAGTAAAAAATATAAGCATAAATTTTTTAGTTCAAACATCTATTTTGTTAAAAATGGCAGTATTATTAATTTTTTAAAAGCTGTATATTTGAAAACGATGATGGCATTCAATTCAATTTTTGGGATCTAAAATATTGTTTTAGCTAAATAATCGATAGGTTGAAAAATTTCGATGCTATGTCAAAAAACATTTTACTTTTAATTTTCTTAAAAAAAAAAAAAAAAAAAAAAAGTATCTTCACGCCCATATCCCCGAAGGGGTAGGCAGAGGTACAACAAGTGCACCCACGATTAGCCGAAGATACTTGATCCCACAATGTGATAGGTGGCAAGCCTATCGCCAACCGGGCACTTTCCAATCCCGGGCAACTTTGTGTTTCTCAGAAAACTGAAAAACAGTTTTTTTATATGCCCGACCTGGGAATCGAACCCGGGACCTCATGTGGTCGACGCCAACGCTGGACCACTAGACCACAGAGGTACTCTGGTTTACAGTTTCCGTCTTGATAATGACTATCACTTATTTTTTTTATATCGTAAATAGCAAACAACCAGAGTGCTAAGTGTGAGTTTTTCTTTTCGCATTCGATCGTGAGCGCGTTTGGAGTTTACTAGGAATTTGTATGGGATTTGTACAGCGCCACCTAGTGGTAAACTTGAGAAACCAGTTTACCACTAGATGGCGCTGTACAAATCACATACAAATTCCTAGTAAACTCGAAACGCGCACACGATCGAATGCAAAAAGAAAAACTCACACTTAGCACTCATATGGCTCTTGTAACGTTAGAGCCTCAACTCCTATGGAGAGTAGAGAGAGAGGATCCAAGTCACAAAATAAGCTGTCACCAGATTCATGAGGATCGAGGAGCCCGGGGCTAACACGGGAAAACCGTTGTGGCTAGGTGGTAGAGTTCCGCAACGTCTCGCCCGGGTATTCTATACCACCGCCTAACCTATTCTTGCCACATTGCGTCAATGCATGTCATTATCGTGTTCAAGTTTGGTTTGGTAGTTGGTAGACTTATGTATGTGGCATTTTCATCCCGCTACAGAGATGGCAACGCACTATTATCATATTTGATGTCAATAGGCGATGGTTTTTCTTTCCATAGGGAGGCTTAGATAAAGTAATAATATAATAACAGCAACAAAGTTAGAAAAAAAATGTATAGATTGACAGAAGCCGCATTGAATCACGCGGTCAATCGTTATCGTTATCGCAAGTTGATAGACAATGTTATTATTCGTAACGAAACCATAAAGTATCGAATTGTTTAAACACATAATCCAATAAAAATGCGTAGACAGTTAGCATTTTTAATGGTGGCCTTCGCTTCGATCGTTTCGTCAAAAAATATAATGAATTAAATGCTATAACGGTGTAGTTATCGACACAATACGGCCGATTTCATTGATCGGCTATGATTTGAACGATATCCCAGAATTATTGTTTACCAATACGACAATTATTTTAGAAAAAAAATTGTTCAGCGTATTGGTCTTGGGCTCCTTTGAAGAATTGGCCAACTGCCGTTCTGCCAGGCAGGTCGTAAAAGGCGACCCATTGGCTTTACGAGTCACTACCATCGAGGCTACTAGGTGGTAGAGTTCTGCATTGTCTCGCTCGGGTCTGGTGCCACCGCCTTACCTATTCCTGCCGCAATAGCGTCAGTGCTTGTCACTGTCGTGTTCCAGTTAGCGATATGCCGAGTACGGTTTGACTCAAGTCAGACTCGATTCCTGCTATGGAACTAGCCTACTCGAATACCAATTTATTTTGATGCATGTGGCATTAGACCTCGCCACAAGATAGCAACGCACCATTAACACATTTGGTGTCTATAGGCGATGGTTGACTCTTTCCATCAGGAGACCCATCTGCTTGTTTGCTATCTTATTATATATATATATATATATATATATATATATATATATATATATATATATATATATATATATATATATATATATATATATATATATATATATATATATATATATATATATATATATATATATATATATATATATATATATATATATTATTAGATACCGAGTTGAATAGCCTATAAAAAGAGTCGCACGAGCGTTGTTGATTCATTCGTGATTCGGCGTTCGTGGCGGCAAGTAGTGAGTACGGTGATTCATTGTGCGTTAAATATTTTATTTTTTATTATTAAATACTAAATTAAATTATTAATAATTTCTAAATTATTGTGTGTACCCAGTGTTATTGGAAATTAGAGCGTTTGATTATTGTAATTTGTGTTTTAATTAAAAATAAATAATTGTAATAGTTCATGTTTGTGTGTTTTTTTCTTTGTTTTACCTTCTGGTCCTAAAATCAGAGGTGGGATAAAGAACTAAATTCACGCCGTCTACTTTCCTGAGTTTTTAAATTTATTTGTTTATAATAGTAATCTTCAATATTGTTTTGTGGTGGTTATTAGAATGCCTCGCGATAACAGTGAATCGTCGCACCGATCTCGTAGTATTTCGCGGCACGCGATAAATCCAGATGACCACCGGGATAGGTCACGTCACGATAAGAGCAGTCGTCGCTCGCGACGCCACCGTCAAACCCGTTCTCGTTCCCACGAACGCCGAAATCGCGCCTCCCGTTCATATTCTCGTTCTGTTAATAATGATAAGTTGCAACTTACGCTCGATACAATTTTACGTAAGTTAAATGCGACTGATATACGTTATTTGTCTGATAACGCGCACGGTAAATTAGTTGATCGTTCGGTTTTGCTACCGGATAATTTGAACACGGTTAGTGTTAATAATGAAAATAGATCTGTCCAAGCCACGAATAACCAAAATACCACGTACCATGTCATGTCACCCCGTAGCAACGTGTCACAACAAGCGCGTTTAGTAGATGGCTCATCAAGTCACGGTGATATCATTCGTAATCGGGAGGTCGGATCATCAGAACTTATTGAGGCTTTAAAAATTCTACAACCTATAAGGTCAAATAGTTATTTTGTGTCTAATTTTGATCCTACCGTCAATAATATTGACGCATGGTGTGATGAGGTGGACCGTGCTCGCGTTGCGAACGGTTGGTCCGATTGTGAGTGCCTATCACGAGTAGCCTCCTGTCTTAAGGGCGACGCGCGTGTGTGGCTTTCAGAATGGATAACCAATGATCGTACGTGGTCAAATTTTAAAAAAGAATTTGTATCTCTTTGTCCTAAACGATTGGATTACGCAAACATCCTTTTTGATGTTATGTGTACAACATCTGATAAATACGCTACCTACGCTGAATATGCGCGACGAACCCTGCTTCGATTGCGGGTAGTCGAGGGTTTGAGTGATGAATTGCGTACTCTAATCGTTATACGTGGCATAGAGGATGCTCAGGTTAAGACAGCCGCTACTAATGCATATTTGACGGTGGATACTTTAGTGTCGTTTCTATCGATATACGTAAAAACGGTTAAAAACAAACCAGATGCGCGTGTTAATACTCAGCCATTAAAACGTTCGAATCCGATCAATTGTAGACGAGGCGATGTTAGGTGTTTTAAATGCGGGTTACGTGGCCATTACGAACGATCATGTAGATGACCAAAGGTTGGTGCGAATCAAATCCGGACCGCGAACTCTACTGATCGTTTGCAATGTTCGTTTTGCAAAAAGCTAGGACATGTTAAGAAAGACTGTTTCGCGAAAAATCGTTCAAATGCGCCCAATCAACGACAGGTAAACTTATGCGAGGCTCGTTTAGACTCTTCTTCCCGAGATATTATGACCGCGGTTGTTGAAGGTATACCGATGGACGTTCTTATAGATAGCGGGGCACTAAACGTTTCTCTGATATCCTCAGACGTTTTGCGCTACCTTTCAAGTCAACCACAGTCAACCTATTGTGTTCTTAAAGGTATTAGCAACCGCGAAATTGTAGTTACCTCTTTCGTTACCGTCACCATAGAACTTGACGAAATTTCGATCGAAGCAGATCTGATGGTTGTGCCTTCTTCATGCATGAATACATCCATAATCATAGGTACAGACGTTTTGAATCGGGATGGTGTGGTTTATGTAAGGACAAAAGATAGGCAATACCTCTCTCATTCTTCGCTTAAGAGGGTCGTTAATAAAATTTCCACTACCGATACTGTCAAAATTAACACCCCGCTTAAGGGTATTGATTACAATTCCTTATTAGGGATAGTAAGCGAATACTCTAACTACTTTATCTCCGGTACAGCGACTACTACTGTTAAAACGGGTGAGATGTCGATTAAGTTAACGAATTATGAACCGGTCGTCTATCGCCCTTATAGGCTTTCTCATCAGGAGAAACTCAAAGTTAGGGATATAATTACTTCCTTATCTTCTTGATAAGGAGATTATCAAAGAGTCACAATCTGAGTACGCAAATCCAATCATTTTGGTAAAAAAGAAAGATGGGTCAGATCGTATGTGTGTGGACTTCCGTGCTCTGAATAGATTGACTGTAAGGGACAGATATCCTCTGCCTTTGATCGATGATCACATCGATAGGTTAGGAAGTTACAAATATTTTACGAGTCTCGATATGGCTACTGGCTTTTACCAAATTCCGATTAATGTGAACTGCACTCGTTATACAGGGTTCGTTACGCCAGAGGGCCATTACGAATTTCTTAAAATGCCCTTTGGTTTGACGAACTCGCCGGTAGTGTATCAGCGTATCATTAATAACACTATCCGTAGCTTTATCAATGCGGGGCATGTGTTGGTGTACATTGAGCTCTTCTATCCCTGAAGGGATAGCTCTTCTTAAAGAGGTCCTACGTACTTTAACAAGTGCCGGTTTCTCTATAAACCTCAGTAAGTGTTCATTTCTAGAAACCGAAATTGAGTATTTAGGACGTTCAGTTAGTGAAGGTCAGGTGAAGCCGAGCCCCCGTAAAGTAGAAGCTCTTACGAGGTCCTCTCCATCTCAAAATGTTAAACAAGTTAGACAACTCCTGGGCCTCGCGGGATACTTTCGCAAATACATAAGAAATTATGCGACTAAAACGGCTAGTCTTTCCTATTTAACTAAAAAGAATGTCAGATTTAACTGGGGACCGGAGCAAGAACAGGTACGATTAGACTTGATCCATACTCTCACGAACGCGCCGGTTTTAGCTATATTTAACCCTAAGTTCAAAACGGAAGTTCATACCGACGCCAGTAGTGCAGGTTACGGTGCCATCCTATTGCAAATTCATGAGGATAATAGTAGGCACGTCATAGAATACTTTAATCGGGTCACACAAAATGCCGAATCAAAATATCATTCTTATAAATTAGAGACCTTGGCGGTCGTCAAAGCTTTGCAACACTTTCGGCACTACCTCATCGGTTTGCAATTCAAGTTAGTAACCGATTGTAACGCTCTTAAGTCAACGGAGCGGAAAAAAGACTTGTTGCCCCGCGTGGCTCGTTGGTGGCTATACCTCCAAGACTTCAATTTTGTAATCGAATATAGGCAGGGTATTATGATGCCACATGATGACTACTTAAGTCGCAACCATCCGGTAGTGGTTAATCAAATAACGCGTCCGCGAAATTGGGCACAGATCGCTCAGTCCGCCGATGATGAGACTCGTAACTTAATGGTTAAGTTACAAGAAGGACAGCTGGATACAAACCGTTATGTAGTTCGTAATGGGTTGCTGTGTTACAAATATAGCCAGACGGGTGAGGACGCCAAGTTCTTGTGCTTCATTCCTAAGGGTTATAGGTTGAGCCTACTACGGCTCTTTCATGATGAACATCAGCATATAAACGCCGAAAAAACTTTGGATCTAATACGGAAGCATTTTTGGTTTCCTGGTATGCGTAGCTTCGTACAAAAGCACATATCCCACTGTATAACATGTGTTTCAAAGAAACGGGTACCCAGACAGCCCTTGCAACAAATAAACTCGTGGCAGAAACCTTCGGAGCCATTTGAGACAATTCATGTTGACATTTTAGGCCCTTTACCCACTTCAAAGAATTACAAGTTCATATTAATTGCAGTAGATGCCTTCACCAAGTTTTGCCTCCTCTATCCTATTCAGCATCAAGACGTGTTGGAATTAAAAGTATGCCTTACAAATACGGTTGCTCTGTTTGGAGCACCAAAATTAATAATCACGGATCGAGGGCGCATGTTCGAGTCGCGGGGGTTCACATGCTGGATACAAGAACTGGGCTCGTCAATACACTACATCACTCCAGAGATGCATCATGCAAACGGCCAGGTTGAGAGATATGTTAGGACGCTCCTCAATATGCTACGCGTCGAAGCTCACCTCAATCCTACCTAGTCCGATACTTTGTGGAGACTCCAGTTGACGTTAAACGTAACACGCCAGAAAACCACGCAGTCATCTCCGTTAAAACTTTTGGTGGGTGTAGATGGCGCAACACCTTTAATACGCTACGCCATTCGCGATCTGGCTGTTGATGATACGCGCCCTGATAGAGAATCGTGGCGAGACATTTGTAGGGCTAGAGCCAGTGAACTGCTGGATGATAAACGACGAAGACAAGATGACCGTGTTAATCAAAGTCGACAGGTTCCAAAGCAGTATAAAGTCGGTGATCTTGCTTTTGTTATTAAGTATTCACAGTCTGTTGGCAAGTTGGATCCTGGGATGCGAGGACCCTACCAAGTCACTAAAGTGTTGTCTGGTGGCCGCTATGAGTTGAAGCTCCTATCTGGTGGTTATGGGAAGAAAACCCAGGCTGCGGCTCAGTATATGGTGCCGTGGAAAGGCGAATGGTGTCCTGAATCCTGTGCGTCATTCTTTAGTCGTGAGTAATATGATGTTTGTATGCTACCTGAGTCATTATGTGATTTGGAAGACAGGTTTATATTTTGATACCTGAGTCACTATGTGATTCGGAAGACTTGTTTATATTTTGGTACCTGAGTCACTATATGATTCGGAAGACATGTTTATACTTTTGATACCTGAGTCCTTATGTGATTCGGAAGACATGTATTGTATTTTTGATACCTGAGTCACTATCTGATTCGGAAGACATGTATTATGCTTGTGATACCTGAGTCACTATGTCATTTGGAAGACATGTGTTATATTTTTGATATCTGAACACCTGATGTAAATCAGCAATGACTTAAGTATTGTCTAGTGCACAACACTGGGATACCAAGTTTTGCGGGTAGCATGTACACTCAGTCGTGGCATTTGTGTGGCATATAATGGCGCCTTGTATGTTGCACATGTGTCGGGACAAGTATATGCAACCAACGTGTTGTAAATGAAACAATCCTCAAATTATTTTTGTTCGCAGACGATGTTGATGAGGAAGTACATGACCTTGATAACCCGACAGCTGGATCCAGCCGAGCACCGTCAAGGCCACTGCTTGATGATGAGGATATCAGCGCGCCAAGAGCCAATACCGAAGAATATTCACCAAACGTCGTCGTGGACGACTCCGCGTCAGGAGAGGCCGTATTAGATACCGAGTTGAATAGCCTATAAAAAGAGTCGCACGAGCGTTGTTGATTCATTCGTGATTCGGCGTTCGTGGCGGCAAGTAGTGAGTACGGTGATTCATTGTGCGTTTTGTGTGTACCCAGTGTTATTGGAAATTAGAGCGTTTGATTATTGTAATTTGTGTTTTAATTAAAAATAAATAATTGTAATAGTTCATGTTTGTGTGTTTTTTTCTTTGTTTTACCTTCTGGTCCTAAATATATATATATATATATATATATATTAGGGTGGATCGAAAAAAAATTTTTTTTTTCTTAGCATGGGGGTAGAATTTGTAGCTTATAAAAAAAAATTTTTTTTCAAAAAAAAAATAATTTTTTCGCAACATTTAGAGATAGCCCACTCGTTTTTTAATAAATTAATGGATCAAATGGACTTATTCTAGCGAAAAAATTTTTTTTCCGTCAAAAATCGTGGAAAACATGAAAAAATAATTGCATATGATTTTTTTTCACTTACCTTTTACTTTAATACAGATAAAAGGGCTGCTTAATTCTTTATTTTTCGCTTAAGTTACAAAAATAATAGGAAAAAATTTTTTTTGACTTCTGATTTCCATTTGGCTTTCAAAAAGACATTCCACAGATTCTAAAACATCGTTTAAATATTTTAAATTTTTTTCGCTAGAATAAGTCCATTTGATCCATTATTTTATTAAAAAACGAGTGGGCTATCTCCAAATGTTGCGAAAAAAATTTTTTTTTTTTGAAAATTGTTTTTTTTTATAAGCTACAAATTCTACCCCCATGCTAAGAAAAAAAAAATTTTTTTTTTCGATCCACCCTAATATATATATATATATATATATAAATATATATATATATATATATATATATATATATATATATATATATATATATATATATATATATATATATATATATACATACAAATTTCACGTGACACAAATATATCACAAATTTCCGATTTCACGCGTTCGTCATTGATACTTCTTGTCCGTCTTGACTGAGAAATGGGTGATATGAGAAAAGATGTATACTACGTTTTGGTTGAGTGTGCCTGGGTCGGGGCTGTGAGAGACGACAATATTTTAAATTCTGTTTTTTCTTACAGTGTATTTTTTGTAAATGTTGTAATAATAGAAATCTATCTATACATATAATAAAATCGTAGGAAAGTCAAAACTGTACATTGAATATTTTTTTATAAGAATACTTGGGGCGTGATCTACAATCGATATCGAAGCCAAAAATATAGTTTTTAGAATTTTTGTTTGTTTTTCTGTTTGTCTGTATGTATGTCCGGGGTAAACTCAAAAAGTACTGCATGGATTTACTTCAAATTTTGCATGAATATTACTAATAGGTCGGGTCAACAAATAGTCTACATATTATCACGCTATCACTTACGGGGGAGGAGCAGTGCGGAGGAGTAAACGAAGTCCGCGCGGACGAAGTCGCTGGCAACAGCTAGTTATTTATAAAGCTGACACAATCGTTTCACGACCAAAGCCTTCTAAAGAAGAAAACAAAAAGCACTATCAGCTACATTTTCAATACCCTAGTCAAAAAAGCACTATCAGCTACATTTTCAATACCCTAGTCAACAAAACACAACGATCGCAACAATAGTGTCACAATTAGTAGACATCGTTTCGCTCAAAATCGGCGCTACTTTGTCAAAGCTCCCAGCAGTCATCTGCTTGTTTGCTACGTAATGTCTCAGGTTGCAGCACTCTAACGTCCAATAAATTAAAAAAAGTGTGGTCTCGAGTGGTGGGACACCAGATAGGAACGAAGTTCTTTAGTATAAAAAATATTAATTTCAAGTTCTATTCAAGGTATAAAGTAATTATTCGTATATACATTTTTTACCATGATTTTTATGATATGTTTATTTATAATGATTTTTAAAAATAAATAATAATAATAATAATTAATAGCAAACTGCAATAATAATAACAGTATCACGTAGATTATACCTTAGACACTGCATAGCCATCATACATAGACTATACATAAAAATCTTTCGTTTTTATTTAACGTTATGGACGTTTTTTGCCTGCTAGGGTACTCCTCCGCAACGCCCCATAAATAAATTCGTTCCAATAAATAAATGTTCATTGGATAAATTATACAAATTGATCGAACCCTGAATAATCAAATTAATTTCGTGTGTTATAGGTGTTAATCAACGATACTAATACACAGAAGTACAAACATGTATATTTAACACCCAAATTCATTTATACAAACATTTACGCTCATCACGCAAACACTTACGTCAGAAATTGAACCCGATTCCTTTTGATTGAGTATTCAAAATTAATAAGTACCTTTAATTAATAAGTTTCCCCGTGTTGGTCCCAGGCTCCTTTGAAGAATAGGCCAACTGCCGTTCTGCCAGGCAGGTCATAAAAGGCGACCGATTGGCTATGCGAGTCACTACCATCGTGGCTACTAGGTGATAGAGTTCTGCATTGTCTCGCCCGGGTCTGGTACCACCGCCTTACCTATTCCTGCCGCAATAACGTCAGTGTTTGTCACTGTCGTGTTCCGGTTAGCGATATGCCGAGTACGGTTTGACTCAAGTCAGACTCGATTCCTGCTATGGAACTAGCCTACTCGAATACCAATTTATTTTGATCGAGTACACTGGACTCGATTCCGGTACTCGAGTCAGGAAGAATCGATTCGCACTCGCTAACTTGATTCTATTTATGTGAGTCCAACTGATTCGAGTCTCGTATTCGAGTTTGGTTAACTCGCTCGTACTCGCAAAAGCAATGAAGTGGCGTGGGCCTAATAATACAAACAAGATTGAATCTGCATCTTTCGTGGCTTCGGAACGAGTTTTCTCTAAGTCTGGTCTTTTATGCAACCAACGACGCAATAGACTGGTGTACAAGAAGAATCCATTAAAAGTGATTGATTTATTATTGTTGTGTCATTATGCTTAACCTAACCTATACGCCCGCGCCGTTTGAAGTTAACTCCAGTTCATTTTTCTCTTTTGTTCTAAAATCTGACTCTAGTTCCGTACTAAAATTTTCAGACTCGAATTCTGGACTCGAATTTCTAGCCTCGAGTCCAGCCGGACTCGAATCAATATACGAATACCAAACATAGAATTCGAGTACTGGCCTCGAGTCAGGGAATCGAGTCATGATACGAATACCGTATAAACTAACTCGAGTCGACTCAATCCACCAAAAGAGCGACTCGGCACATCACTAGTTCCAGTTTAGAGGGCAAAGTAGCCGGTAAACTTATGCATATGGCATTAGACCTCGCCGTAAGATCGCAACGCACCATTAACATCCTTGGTTGACTCTTTCCATCAGGAGACCTATCTGCTTGTTTGCTATCTTCATTACATAGTATAAAACAAAGTCGCTTTCTCTGTCTGTCCCTATGTCCTTATGTCCCTATGTATGCTTAAATCTTTAAAACTACGTAACGGATTTTGATGCGGTTTTTTTTAAAGATAGATTGATTCTTGAGAAAGGTTTAAGTGTATAAACCTTTCCGATATTCCCACGGGAACAAAAGCTGCGCGGGTGAAACCGCGGGCAGGTCGCTAGTATGATATAAAAAAAGAACCTTTAATTGAGATCAATATGCATTCCGAAAACCATTGTTTAGTAGGAAGTGTTTCTTTTATTAGAAGTTGAAAATTGTAAGCGTTTTCTTATCAAGCCAGCGGTGACCTTTATTAAACGTGTAGCTCCGTATCAACAGTCTAACGTAATCAATTTTCTTACTTTTTTATGTAACTGTTCAGGTATACTATTCTCACGCACCTGTAATTTAGGACCTATTTATAATATCGGCATTTTCTATAATAACTAGGCTTCGTTATCAAATAGGTATTTTTGTTATAAAACATATAACCTTTTACGTTATAACCTATTACTCATAAAATTGATTCAAAGAACATTAAATTTAATAGCGTAGAGCTGTTCGAATCGTTGACGACCAGGCTATTTCAAAACAGCTTAACTCTTTGGCATTACGCAGATGAGAGATGTAGGTTCACTATGCGTCTTCTATCGTATTTATCATGGGGAGTGTTGCGACGAGTTGTTTGGATTAACACCATCGGACATCACGTCAAAATTTGGAGTTCCATCCTCACCATCTCGATGTCTGGAAATCCACAACTGTGCTATTCTCCCGTCAATATTTACCTCGCACTACTCTGTTGTGGAATCAATTACCGGCAGGAGTATTTCCGAACGGATACGACATAGGAACCTTTAAGAAAAGAGCTTACTCATTCTTAAAAGGCCTGCAACGCACTTGCAAGACCTTTGGTATTGCCAATGTCCATGGGTGGCGGTGATCACTTACTATCAGGTGCACCTTTTGCTCGTTTGCCCCCTCTTCTATAAAAAAAACCTTACATTTAATTTAATTAAGTGTTATATTTACTTTTATGTAAAAGTTTCTGATACAAAAAGGGAATTCTATAAAGTATTTGAAAAATAGGATATTTATAACTAATATCAAGGATTTAAAAAAGAGTGATATTACATTTTGCTTATATAAAAAAAAAATCTTTTTAAATGTTAATGTGTTCTAGCAGCTCGCTTAAAAATCACTACTTATTTAACTTTAGCGCTATAATAATTATTATAATATCATTGGTTGCTAAAATTTGTCTATTAACAAAAATCTAGTTACTTACAGTTCAAAGGCAATTATACATTTATTTATTTTGTCTTTTATTTATCTACTCTTTATGTATATAAAAACTTGCAGTTCTTTATATAAATTTAAATCTATCCATATATATTTTAAATTGCAGACTTTCCAACAGAACATTTTAGTGTGTATTGCAAGACTCGAAAATTATAAAAATGCATCCGTACTACGGATAAGGACTTTTAAGCCAACTTTGATCCAATATTCGAACCAAGTAAATAAGCTTATTTTTGAAAACCTAATTTTTAAGTTTATTTTTGAAATTTGCTACAAATTGTATTTAGAAACCAGGCAACAACTTAACCAAAAAACGTAATATGCAAATATTTTTGATTACTTAGCCAGTGTTACTGTTGTAAGAATGCCACTAAAAACTTTAGTGATAGAGAATTGTGAAATTGACACATTGCAAACAGGGAGCCTGATGAACAACTTCAAGGCAAACACCAAACTCTATTAGGGCTCCAAGCACTGATCACGCTCATCGGTCAAGTTACAGCATAGTGAATATAATATTACAAGCATACTGATTACATTTCAACGAGTATAACTAGGATGGCGTAATCATTTCTAGACATCTAGCATATAGTACTTAAAACTATAGTGAACTTTTGATATCTAGTTGCTCATTATTACAAAGTCTTTACTTTTTTTATTCTTTTTTTATTAGGGAATAATATCGCTATGGCAATTAAGTCAGTCCCATCGGATTAAGCTAAACTTAGGTTAAAGAGACGGTGGGAGGCATCGCTGTTCTAGGCTACTTTTGACAATTTTATACACGTCAAGTGCTGAAAGTCTTTACTTATTGTTACTTTCTATTCATACCCCTACTGTTCAGCAAATACACAGACAACAGCGAGTGAGCTGATACGCAGATAGTCTATGATCTCTTACCTCGTCAGAAATACAAACAAATAAGTAAAACAAAAAAACTTCATTATGATTGTGATGAGTAATTCAACTTCTACAATGATGTTGATTCGATTGTATTTCGTGACGAACAAAAATAATGAGCCTAGTCGTTAGCTCACTCTATGAAACCCAGTTTGCTCTGTTAATTAGTAGTTACCCACTATTTTATTATATTATTTAACCTTCCAAAATATAGCGTGGATTAATGCAAGGTACTCATTATTTTTCACAAAGTCAGATTTTGTTAAACTTTATATTTTGTTACCTTAATTGCTGCGCCATAGGTTGTGAACACTGAGTTAAACAGTTCATTCTAAATAAGTTTTTCAAGCCAATATTGGAAAGCATTTTTTCCCGAATTAATATGTGGCTGATTTGTCGATACGTTGGCCAAATGTAACAACATGACTTAATATCCTTGGCATTGGCAACAACATGACTTAATAATCATGGGTGATACACATCAATATTTTCAGGAATATGGGCATGATACCAATAATTTATTTTTAGAAATGCAACTGTAAACTATTAATCATGCTGAAACTTTACACTTGACATTAAAAAAAATTTAAAAACATTTAAATCTTTTCGCCGAGCGTACCAGGACTCCGTCAAACAGAAGCATTCTAAAAATTACATGCCACTTGGCAGATAGATAGATATAATCATAAAATAGCAAACAAGCGGATGGGTCGCGAATGGCGAGATCTAATGACACATGCATTAATTTACCGGCTACCTTACCTTCAACACCAGAACACGACAGCGACAAGCACTGACGCGACGCTATTGCGGCAGGAATAGGTAAGGCGATGGTACCAGACCTGGACGATTATATGTATAGATATAGAAGATACACGTCATTGACAGGCGACCACTAGTCAATAGAATTACTCCTATTTCTCCAAATCCATGGCATGCAATGCTTTTTTTATTATACGTTGTCTTGAAAAAATAGGCCTTTTTTCTATAGATTCATATTGCCATATTGCCTTTAGAAAGTTAAAACACCTCATATTTGGACTTAGTGGTAATACTAATAATCCTAATTTTAATCTCATAATAGCCTATAGGAATGTGTTTTATAATATTTATTTTTATTTTAAATCCTCAAATTGACATGTTACCATAACAATATAAATAATAATGTAGTATCTTTTCAAATGTGCCATATATGTATAATATTACAATTTTTTAATTCTTTTTTTTTGACATTCGATATTATAATAGAATATTTGATTATTATAAAAGTTAATAAAATCTAATGACTTAATAAAATCTAAGTACTTATATAAATTATTTAAATCAGAATATTAAGAGTAAGAATGTTGAATGTTATTTTAAGTAAATATGTATGAAAACAAGAAACAAAAAATTAAAAAAAAAATTAATATAATTTGTAAATTTTAATATTGCATGCCGTTTGGTAGAATGCGTGGTACTTCTTAATTTTAATAACTGCATATTTTTTGCTGTAACCGTATTCTGAGCAATAAATTTTATTTCATTATTTCATTATTTCATTTCAAAACTGTTATAAAAATGGTAGTAATATCAAAATAAATTTTAAATAAAAGTCAAAAAAAAGATCACAATATTCTATATACCAAAATATAAAGGCTAATTAAAATAAAATAAATTAGAATTAACTAGATTCAAATTTAAATAAATTATTGTATATTAGCTATTTCTAAACCTCTTTGTCATTTACAAAATCCTGTATTTTGTAATAGCCCTTTATTATGTATTTTAACATACTAATTAAGAACTTTTCGGAAAGTCGGTTGAAAATATTTCAAATCTCTAACAAAAAATCTCGTTGAAATAGAACGCGAACAAGTGATAGGCTTTTAGATAGCAATTTAATGGTTTATATTGTTAAAACGGACTCGTGAAACTTCCGGCGTTGTCACTGACAAATTGCGATCGCTCCCCGTACCGGACCGTGGCACCACTAATTGACTGCACGTCAAATTTAGCCGTGGTAATCCAAATAGGGGAAGTGATTTTCATACAACATTTGTGGCTGTTGTTGTCAATGTAGAAGCGCCATTAGTGAAATAAACTGAAACTGATAGAAGCACGTGTTGAAAAATCACTCGTCATTTTACTACAAAGAGTTTTGATAAAATTAATGGTACAAAATTAGGTCAATATTTTAATTATATCCATGTGTTGAAATGAAATCAGAAGTACTTTATTCAATAAAACTCTTACGAGTTATTTTGATGCGTCTACAATTTTTTAAACAACTAAAAGATCGTATACAAAGAGTACAAATATTGTACAGGAAAGACAGATTTTAATATTATCGCATTTAATCGAATGTTCGTCTATGGGGTACCACAGTGCCCTGGACGTTCAAGTGGATAAACGTATTATACTTATCTATTTTGATGATATATTGCAATGTAAATAATTGTAAATTCAAGTAAAATCAACCTTTAAATTTTTTTCGTAAATGAAAGCATTATTTAAAGTATCTGTGATACAATTTACATTTCAGAAGAAATTAATAATTTATTACAATATGATAAGCATCTACCAACATGCGTTACTTTTGAAACCAACTTTGTGTGGACTTTAATTATCATTCTATTTTACCATAGTTTGAATTTTTGCGCCGTCGATAAAACAGTACTTACCTAATAATTTTTGGATTGATTATTAGGTACTGTTTTATCTTTATGTTGTTGCGATAACATCTGTGCTTCGTAGAAACATGTAAAGCCGTTGATCCTTGTAAAATTAAAAAAAATGAATATCTAGAGAATAACAAGAAAGCACGGGAGTAATTGCTCATCATATCAGCAATCCTTAACATTATTGTAACAGTTGTTTACATTACAATACTCACAAATTAAACATAAAGCAATATCTTATTCAAAAAAATTATACATGAAAAAGGACAACCCCTCTAAGTTTTTTCCGCCGAATGTTCTCAGCGTGTGGCTTCATATACGATCCTTTAGTATTTTAAAAAATTGTAGACGCATCAAAATAACTTGTAAGAGTTTTATTGAATAAAGTACTTCTGATTTCATTTCAACACATGGATATAAATAAAATATTGACCTAATTTTGTACCATTAATTTTATCAAAAGTCTTTGTAGCAAAATGACGAGTGATTTTGCAACACGTGCTTCTATTTTTATACATAATATATTTTTCTTTCCTTGTGTATTATTTAATTATATTCATAATACAACCGCAGTGTCGGTCCCCCGTGGCTGCCTCGTAGACGCGGCACAACTTTTTCCTTGACTCTCTCAAAATCAGTGCTGTTGCGCAATTGCTGCAGTGTAGGCTGAGTAGGTTTCCATTTTGGTATCACATCACTTGCGATGCTAAGGTATTAAAAGCATTGCAAGCATTCGTTTTCTTTCTTGTGTTCGTGTTATATGTTACTTTTTTTATATCATAAGATAGCAAACAAGCAGATGGGTCTCCTGATAGAAAGAGTCAAGCATCGCCTATAGACACCAAAGATAATAATGGTGCGTTGCTATCTTGTGGCGAGGTCTAATGCCACATGCATAAGTTTACCGGCTACCCTACCCTCCAAACCGGAACACGACAGCGACAAGCACTGACGCTATTGCGGCAGGAATAGGTAAGGCGGTGGTACCAGACCCGGGCGAGACAATGCAGAACTCTACCACCTAGTAGCCACGATGGTAGTGACTCGATAGCCAATCGGTCGCCTTTTATGACCTGCCTGGCAGAACGGCAGTTGGCCTATTCTTCAAAGGAGGCCGGGACCAACACGGCTACTGTACATATTTCTATATAAATTACATTCCATTGCATTTTTTTAAAGTTTATTTTAAGTGAATTGCTCCCACCTGTTCAATAGTATCGTAAGTTTATGTCTAAGTTGATAACAAATAAATTGAAAAAAAGGCTTTTATTTCTCAATTTAAAAAAATAAATATCCACTGAGCAAATGACACTAATTTTATTAATCGATCCCAAAAGTAAGCAAATTATTTACTTGTGATACGGATGTAAGTTAACGATACTAACACGCATAAATAAATATATATGTACTGAAAATATATTTATTAAATACCTAAACCCAGAAACATAAACATTTATGTACATACACAAAAGCTTGTCCCCGTCGAGAATCGAACCCGAGCCCCGATGATTGCGTAGTCATGATCGCTAACCGCTCGACCATCAGAGTGGTCAATTTATTAGAAATATGTCTACTTAAAACTTTAGTTATCATTTTATGCCACGGATGTCACTTGATAAATGGAATAAATGTAATTACACGATAAGGGCACGTCACCGATCAACAAAACAAGCATTTACTTTAGTTAACATATGCATGTAATTACTTTTCTCTGTTTGGACTAAATATAAAAGGGTAATAAGCGTGAGGTGTCTATATAATTCTCTTATTTGGATATTATTAAATAATCTTTCATATCATGGGATAGCAAACAAGTAGATAGTTCTACTGATGAAATCAGAAATTAAAAAGTTTTATTAAATAAAAGTATTTTATTTAATAAAACTTTTTACAAGTTATTTTAACGCGTCAACATGTTTTTTTAAACTTTTTTCTTTATATCATAAAATAGCAAACATGCTGAAGGGTCTCCTGATGGAAAGAGTCACCAAAGTCATCGCCTATAGACACCAAAGCTGTTAATGGTGCAAGGTCTAATGCCACGTGCATAAGTTTACCGGCTCCAAATACGATCGTAAAATATTTCAGTACATATATATTTAGTTATGCGTGTTAGTATCGTTAACTTACATCCGTATCACAAGTAAATAATTTGCTTACTTTTGGTATCGATTAATAAAATTAGTGTCATTTGTTCAGTGGATATTTATTTATTTAAATTGAGAAATAAAACCCTTTTTTTCCAATTTATTTGGTATCAACTTACACATTAAATTAACGATACTATTGAACAGATGGGAGCAATTCACTTAAAATGAACTTACAAAAATGCAATGGAATGCAATCTTTATATATAAAAATCAATCCCTATTTTCTTTGGTCACGACATCACGCCTGAATGACTGGACCAATTTCGGTATTTTTTTTTTGTTGTGTTTGTAATTGTAAGGAGAAGGTTCTTATAAAATAAAATATTAAGAAATTTGCGCGGAAAATTAGAAAATTTAAGAATACTTAACCACCATATAAAGTTTAATCCCGTAGACTTATAAAAATTAAGTGTCACGTTGTTTGTCCGCTATGGATTCCTAATATGTAAGGCAAAATAACGTTTGCCTGGTCAGCTAGTTTATATATAAATACTAGCTGACCCGGCAAACGTTATTCTGCCTTTTTTACTACTCTTATTTTTTCTATATTTTCTCACCTTTTAAACCTTCCCTGGACTTCAACAATTAATTCAAAACCAAAATTAGCCAAAGCTGTTTAGCCGTTCTCGAGTTTTAGCGAGACTAACGAACAGCAATTGATTTTTATATATATAGATGTACAGCAACATAAAACACGAACACAAGAAAGAACACTGCAGCAATTGTGCCACAGCACTGATTTTCAGAGAGTCAAGGAAAAAGTTGTGCCGCGTCTAAGAGACAGCCACGGGGGACCGACACTGCGGTCGTATTATGAATGTAATTAAATAATAATAATAACAAACATTAAACAACGAAAGAAAAATATATTATGTATAAAAATAGATTAATTTTCAATAACATGCTCTTTTAAATACACTAAAGTTATAGCGATCATAAAACCACCAGTCTATGATTTTTGGTATTTTGGTATTTTTTCACCAATATGAAAATACATTAACTATCACTTTTCTATGATTATTTTGAGTAGGTATGATCCGCCAAAACCCCTTTTTATACGTGTAGTAGCAGCAAAATTATTTTAGTAGTGTTATTTCTGCACAAAATAATTAAAAGAGATAAGTGAAAAACCAAAGGCTTGGACAAATATACATAAAAATAGGTAAAATATGCAAAATTAAACGAAAAGTACTATAAGAAACCTCAAAAAGAAAGAAGTTTTTTTATTTATATTTGCTTTAAAATCAGCATACAATATCCATTTGATTGATAGACGATAATAAGTAAAGCAACATAGCATTAAATTACATAACAAATTAATATTTTTTTAAACGTAAATGATCAAGGGTTGTTTCAAATGTTCAGTAGTAAGACGGTGTCTTCGATTACTCAAAATAAATTTATAAGTGGAAAGGGATCGCTCCACATTTATACATATCCACATCCGCTGAGGACTGAGGACAAAATTTGAACTATGGTTCTGTTATCACCATGGGCGTACCCAGATTCTGAGCCAGGGGGGGGGGGGGGGGCGGCAACCGTAACATTTTAAAACTATATTTTTAAGTTATTATATTTTTATCTACAACAGTAGATAGTAGAGAGGTAAAAAAATCCAGGGGGGGCAGCCGCCCCTCCCTGTCCCCCCCCCCCCCCCCTCGGTACGCCCATGGTTATCACATATGTAAAATTATATCGTACAGTTAATAAAACTATTGAAAAATATTGACAACGTATCGATAATATGCACCATAACTAGATCTTAAGAAAAATATGCCGCCAAGGATGGCTTAAATATGCATATGCAAATATGCTAATGCATATAATTCAGTGACTACTAAAAACAATCATCATTAAAAATTGCCACATCACCTTACTTAATAATTTCCCTAAACTAATACTTTATGTTCTATACCATACTAATATTATATGAAAAAGTTAATAGTATTCGATAAAATGTAATAAAACTGAAACGAGAAATTGTAAACTTGAAGACCAAACGACCAACGGGCCACAGAAACAGAACTTGTAGAACAGATATATATCTACGAAATTTGTTTTAACACAATTTAGCATTTTATGTCACAGTCTTATCAAATACAATTGTGTATTGTGTGTATTTTTTTTTTCTTACAATAGTTTTTTATTACTAATTATTATTTAAACAAACTCTGTACCTAAATTTCTCTTGCATTTTAATAAAAAATGTCATCATGAATTGAGTTGCGAAAAGTAAAACAATATTCTAAGTCAATAACTTTGTCGTATTTACATGTATCTGGTTTATTTATGTCTAATAGCAAAACTTACCGACTCTACAACATAAAAAATATTCATTAAGTTTTAAAGTTATTATTTAAATTTACAATGTCCAAAACCGAATTAATTCATAATATTTTGTTATAACACAAAAATATGTATAAATATGCAAATATCAAAATTACTTAAATAAATATTATTTTTTTCATAATGATCAGAATAACTGTGCTATTTTAAACTTTTTATATTCTTTTTTATTTAAATCTACAAAAATATCAGTTATATATTATCGTTTATATAGTTCAAACAAAAACAGCACGAAACTTTTTTATATATGACATATTTGAAAATTTTATACACCTATTAACAATTACAAAACTCAGAAGTATAATTAAAATATACTTACGTATTGCAAGAGTCAATCCAGTCAGCAGCCAGTCCAGAAGAAATAACGACAATAACATGTTACCGAATATTATTAAATTTGAATTACACATTAAGTTCATATTTAATTTATTCACAATCGTCTTACAGTCAAAAATAAATTATAAAGTCAAGAAATAATAATTTTACCCCCACGTTGGGCGCCAAATAAAAAAATATAATAAAACGTAAAAAATCAAAAAATAATATCTCACATCTCGTTTGAAAAAGTACATTTTAAGTTATGAACAGTCCGTAAACGATCAGTGGATAGCATTTAACACACGCGAAGAAGTGATTAAGGGCGTTCAAGTTTCAGATGGAATAATACTTTTACAGAGTCCCGTGAAAAGTTTTGAGGCGCATTATTAGTGGAACAACACGCACATCCGTTCTACCTTAGAGTCTACGGGTTACTGAAGTTACGACAAATCGTGAAGCCAGTAGCGATTCGCTTCGACAATCAACATGCACCTATAACTTTGAGGGGTGGAACCCCTAAAAATGAAGCTTTCTCTTTCGTTCTTATACTATATGCGAATATCTTAGCTAAGTATGAATCAAATAATTTTTAAAGCTTTAATATACGTATTTTCATTGAACATAGCAAGTATCTTGTAAGGTAAACCCTGTTTTCACTTTAGTTAGTGCAAATGTGAGTACTTAATGCAGGTGCTTAGTATTAAGCCAAAAATACGTGAAAATAGCCGTGGATCAGTGCGAGTGATTCGTAATCAGCGTAGTAGAAGTGAATAGATACTGATTACTTATCACTCACACTGATCAACGGCTGTCTTCACGTATTTTTTTCTTAATACTAAGCACCTGCATTAAACACTCACACTCGTACTAATCAAAGTGAAAACGGGGCTGTAGGTTTGAGCTTTCTTTAGCAGCCGTCTGCGATGCGTACTATAGAATTTTGGAAGTGAAGTGAATACATAATATTAAACAATTTATCTATTACCCCGCGGCTTAATATCGGGCTACGGCGAAGTATTGCACTAACACGATGTTGTCACGAACTACATCGCAATAACTTATTACGTCATAATTACGTCAAACTATCACTGATCATCAAATCGCGGCCCGCAGGTAATATTTGTGTGGCCTGTTGATGATATTTGTCCGGTCCACGACAAGCAAACAAGAATATTTTACTATTCCTTAAATTCTTTTCTTCTCAAATTCTTGATTCATTAAAATTCATTCTTCAAATTCTTGATTCATTAACATTCGTTCTTCAAATTCTTTAATTTCATGCCACGGTTTACTGTATTTTATTCACCCAAATATTACGAACCTATGATACTTCGTCATAAACATGAAAGGTCATATCGTCTTATGTTATTTTTTTTATCGTGGTAAAAGTAAAATAGCATACGTCGAAATACTAGGTCTCCATCAGATTTATATGTAAAGTTACCTAAACATATGTATACGGGTAAATTACAGTTTGCTAATATTATTATTGCTTATCGTAATTATATTATTGTTTCTGTGTCAAGAGCCGCACAAATATCACCTGCGGACCGCCGTTTGACGCCTACTGCAGTGACGCGTAAAGGCCCTTCGCAATGTAGTTCTACGATAGCCCGATACGTCGTGCTAGCGCGATACTGCGCCGTAGGCCGAAAGTGATGACAATCGCCTACAGACACCAAGGAAGTTAATAGTTTATTCGATACTTTCCATTGTCGGCACTGGTGCAATTCCATTGCTGTTGGACACAATTAACAATGTACTAGTAATTTTAATTCACTTCACAACATATATAATATAACAATATCTACTAGCTGACTCTGCAAACGTTGTTTTGCCATACAATTTTTTTGCTGGCGTACTTAAGAGGGGGCTGAGGATATATTGGGATAAAAACTATCCTATCTGTTAAGTTGGACCAAATATGTAGTAGATATCTACAACATTTCATTGAAATCGGTTCAGTAGTTTCGGAGTTCATCGTGAACAAACAACGGGGTACGTAATTTATTAGAAATACATTAAATGAATAAAAATAAACATAAAAATAAAAATAACAGGTAAACTATTTTCATTACGGCTAAAATTACATGTGAAAAACTCTCCGTGTTGGTCCCGGGCTCCTTTGAAGAATAGGTCAACTGCCGTTCAGCCAGGCAGGTCGTAAAAAGCGACCGATTGCCTGTACGATTCACAAATATCGTGACTACTAGTCGCTCGGGAACCACCGCCTTACCTATTCCTGCCGCAATAGCGTCAGTGCTTGTCACTGTCGCGTTCCGGTTTGGAGGATAAGGTAGCCGGTAAACTTATGGCTTGCTGACGTTTCATCCACAAAGTTTTCGTCCACAATGGACGAAACGCCACCTTTTCATTTTATTATTTTTTTCACTGATGATTCGTCCACTATCAAATTATTGAAGCTGTTTGGTACAGTCAGACGAACAAGTTTTATGATACCATAATATTATGTTATTAGTGAATTCCGATGGACTGGACGAAGCACGCCTCTCACAATGGAGGGGGGGGGGGTTGAAGAAAGTAATATTTGCGTAAAGAACTAAAGAGTCTCGCGCTTGAGCACTTGTGCCAAGCGTTTACTTCGATTAGTGAACTTCGTATATAATATTGAACTAATAATACTAACTGCATTTCGTATTAAAAAAAATGTAAACCAGTTGACCATGCAGGCCATCCCTGAATCTTGCCGCTTAATTGAGATATTTTAACCTCAAAAAAAACAAAAACTGAACATAAGCATGATGTATTAATTTATTTACTGTAAAATAAATAGATTTTATCTTATAAGTTAAAAACGTATAAATAGATCGCTTTATTTTGTTAAAGTTTTGTTTCTGACTGTATAAAAGGTGTCGTTTCGTCCACTGTGGACGAAAATTTTGTGGACGAAACGTCAGCAAGCCATACTTATGCATGTGGCATAAGAACTAGCCAAAAGATAACAACGCACCATAAACACCTTTGGTGTCTATAGGCGATGGTTGACTCTTTCCATCAGGAGACCCATCTACTTGTCTATTTTATGATATAAAAAAAGAACATTTAATTGAGATCAATAAGCATTCCGGAAACCATTGCTTAAAAACCATGTTTTAAAAGAAATTTCATTGTTTAGTCTATAGTCGAATAGACGAATTTTGGCCACAGGCGATAGCTAGTATGTAGTGTATATATATATATATATATATATATATATATATATATATATATATATATGTATGTATATATATATATATATATATATATATATATATATATATATATATATATATATATATATACATATATATATATATATATATATATATATATATATATATATATATATATATATATATATATCTATATATATATATATATATATATATATATATATATATATATATAATAAACACCCATACCCAGAAAAATAAACATCTATGCCCATCACAAGCTGCTGAAATTCAAGCTTCTTCAAGACGTTGATGATTTCTGTCACCTAGTAATTACGGTGGCAGTGACTTGCAGAGCCAATCATTCGCCTTTACGAACTGCCTAATGGATTGGCAGATGATTTGTTGTTCAAAGGGGGGCCCCCCTACATGCCCGTACATAAAGTCATTACTCTTCTTTTTCATTTAATTGAATACAAGTAAAAGGCAGATACTAGCTTGTATGTTCTAATTCAGAAAATAAAATCTAATTATAATAAAAGTACACAGAGCTTGAAATATTTTGTTCAATAGATTTGTCACTGGAAGTAAATATCAACTCCATTTCTATACCTTTTCAATAATAGGAGACCTTATTATTTACGCTGCTCTTTCTACACACATTTTTCACAATAAATTGCACTGTAAAAATAAAATACAATGCAGATATCAACTATACGATTCTATGACATTTGTTATACCAATCGATCAATTCAAGTAAACGAGTAGTGTTTAATATTGGAAGTCATTTAGATTAAAATAATTTTCTAAGCCAAAGTTTTCAATTTTCTAAAAGAGAACTTTCTTCTTGGATTTCGATGTGCATGATGTCCGTTTTCTTAATTCGTTTGGCTTATGATAGGTTCAACCACAGAACTATTATCTAATAAGAGGACGTCTCTATTCATCATTTGTAGGCAACCAAGCATACCAGTTTTCAATATCAATTTTAAAGGAAGTTTTCCCCGTGTTAGTCCCAGGCTTCTTTGAAGAATTGGCCAACTACCGTTCTGCCAAGCAGGTCGTAAAAGGCGACCGACTGGCTTTACGAGTCAGTACCATCGTGGCTACTAGGTGGTAGAGTTCTGCATTGTCTCGCCCGGGTCTGAAACCACCGCCTTACCTATTCCTGCCGCAATAGCGTCAGTGTTTGTCACTATCGTGTTCCGGTTTGGAGGATAAGGTAGCCGGCAAACTTATGCATGTGGCATTAGATCTCGCCACAAGATAGCAACGCACCATTAACACATTTGGTGTCCATAGACGATGGTTGACTCACCCATCTGTTTGTTTGCTATCTTATGACATAAAAAAAGTACTTTTTACTTCTTATAGATACGCGAATTGCATACTGTGTGTAACAAAAACTCTATCTGATCTGAAAGGGGCATATAAGGTCATTATCATTATCAACAATAATAATGAAATTATTCTGTTTATAAAAAAAAAATACTATGGTATTTAAAAATGCTCGTATTTACCCTTCAATTTCGTTAAAATTAAGCAATTATATTGACCGGTCAACACCATGTCGAGTCAATGGCCTTCCCATCAAAGGAGGCTACCCTTGATGTCACAGTTATGTGCCCTCTGTGTCTGTTTATATTTTCCGGCCGACATTTTTTGTTGTTATACTAACATTGAAATATCAATTAAAATTTAAATACCATCTAAGATTTATTATTGTTGCGTATAACCTAGAAAAGTGCAGAGTTAGAACACTGGAAAAATCTAGAAATGAAAGAAAGAGATAGGCTGCTTCTATTCATAAACAATAGCGGCCGTTACCCAAGCAGCTATGCGATAATGGATCTTCTGTTATAGGGCATAAGGATAAACATGGTGTGTAATAGGACTTGGTTACAATTAAAATTGTTTACGCGTAAATTCGGAACTTTCGGGAAAAGTCAAACTTTATCTTGGGTATAAATAGGGATGTTTCGACAAATAGAGTGCAAAAATTATACAGCGATCGAAAACGATAATGCAGATGACCAGTATAGAGCGATATAGTACAGTGAATAAGAGAAGTGTTTTCGTTTAGTGATTCAGTGTAGTCGGTTAAAAATAAGTGTTAATATAGTGAGTGTTATTGGTGTTTATCAGTGTATTTACGTATTGTGTTGTGGTGTTTTGTATATTTGCGCTGTAAATACATGTTTTTAATATAAATAATATAATAATAATAATATAATATCTATAAATATATATAATATCTATATATATATAATATATACAATATAATATCTATAAATAGTATTTTATTGCGTAATACGAACGCAAACTCGTAACATTATTTTGATTGGTGCAAATTTATCTATCTATATCCACAAAATAAAAACATATACAATATACATATATGATTATACTGTTGACCTGCGCAGCTTCACTCACAAATATATTACCATGTTGTGGATATAGTTTTTCTTAAAGATCTTTAAATATCTCCATGCCCAGTTTCATCAAAAGCTCAGTTCAATGCTCAGCTCTGCATGTTAATGCAGCATTGTTATCTTGTGGCGAGTTCTAATGCCATATGCATAAGTTTACCGGCTACCTTACCCTCCAAACCGGAATACGACAATAGCAGGCACTGACGCTATTACGGCAGGAATAAGTAAGATGGTGGTAGGAACCTTAAAGTGGCTAATGAAATAAGAGCACAAATAAATTTCGTCCAATCACAGTCGATGTATGGACACGTCAAAGCACGAAAACTATGAGTAGCATGTGGCTTGCAAATGTAAACTTTAATGTTATAAATATAAAGTTGAATTATCAAAGAGCCAAATAAAATTTTACGAGCACTTTTCGGCAAGGCAGAGGAATCATTGAAACTAAACCGTAACGTACTGACACAGCCGGACATTGTTAATCAAACAATGAACTTCGTTAATCGCTATTCCGTTACTAAAAAAGTTAACTTCATCAAACGTTAACACGTTACAATTGGGAAGATTTAACTGAAATTAACGTTAATCGTTAATCCGTTAACATGTGATTAAAGTTGCATTTTTGTATCATTGTGTTAATAATCTTATAATACTTATAATAACTGAACTCAAAAACAAAACATTCGTCACTCTAAGTGCCTCCGCGGCGCTAAGATCAAACGCATCATACCTACCCTTAACCTGACATATGAATCAAATTCTTTTACAGTGAGTTTCTTACTTAGACGTGTCGGCAAGACTTGTTTTGTTTCACTCGTGGCACGTGCCGCGCCGCACTTCTCTTGCTTTCCTTGGTACATAGTAGGTACTGGATTAACGATTTAACGGATTTGAGGAAATTTAACGGAAATTGTGTCCGTTAACATTTTATAAAGTTAACTTAAAAGTTAATCCGTTAATGAAAATTTTATCTTCATTAATTAACGATTAATGAATTAATGAGTAAATGCCCAACTATGCGTACAAACTAATGATAATATAACGTTGCGATATTTTTTGTTTCTGTATATATTAATTTCCAAGCCATTTTCTTGTGTTGAGTTTGTAAGCAACGCTAATTCTTGTTATTTTTAATCGAAGATTATGGACAAAAGAAACGGGCCTCTATTGCCTGTATTATAAAAAAGATGTAAACATTCAGCCTATAAAAGAAATTGCTTTGATATGGATTGCCTAATTCCTTTTAGATTTATATTTATATGAATTCCGTTTGGAAATAGTACGTAAAGCAGTGTCCAGATTCGGTAGCAGATTTCTAGATTCGTATTTTCTCGATTCCGGGATTCAGCGAACCAAAGTATTTACAGATATTCGATCCAGCTGCCGACAAGGAAACCGGTGCGATTTTTTAAATTATTTTATCGATTATCTTAATAGTTTAAGTGTATCGAAATATTTACTTTTTTCTAGAGGTTAGCTTATACCATTCCAATCAAGATCTCTGAATGTCGGGTTAGATTCACGAGTGAAACAAGTGTTTTTTGAGGCTTACTCATTTTTAAAAGGCCGGCAATACAATTGCAAGAACTCTGGTATTGCGGTTGTTTTACCCACTCTTCTATAAAAGATAACAATAAAAAAGGTGTTTTGGAAAAAGCAAGTCTGAGTTAATCGCTATAAATGAGTGTGAGTCGTTATCAAATCATAAAATGTAGTGCTGGAATTTAACACCCATTTCGCCAATCTGTGAACTAGTAAATCGTCGTGAAACGTGGAATGTACAGACATTTGAATCACTCCAGATTTAAAATATAACACTTCAAGCATAAAAAATTTTATGAATGGAAGGGGTTGGATGTGTAATGAGATGTGTAGATCAAACTTCACTCAGTGTTAAAAAATATGACAAAACTGGCCATCTAGCATTTTCCAAGTATAAAATTCTATTAAAATGTTTGATCTATCTCCCAGAGATGGCGCTTCGGTCGATTGTTATGAAAATTATATTTAATTTTTTATTAACAAAAAGAATTTTTACGATTTTTTTCATGTTTTTTGCCTAAAGTAGAAAACATAGATAAGCTTTAACTGGGTATTTTTTTTGATGAATTTAACGATATCGATGTGTGGATGTTCATCCACACATCGATATCGTTAAATTCATTAGTAACAGCAATTTGCCGAACCCGTGTCTAGATTCGTTAGCGCGCAGCGCGGTGACTATATTGTAGCGGCTCAAACAATCACAAACGCTACAAGAAAAAATAATAAATAATGGCCAAAAATCAATAACAAAATGGAAAAAATGAAATTCAAAATAAAATCCTGAATCGCGATATCACAATTATTTATCTTGTAACACTATATATGAGTTTTAACGCTTCTCAAATGGACTTCGGTCCCCAGGCAGTACACCTCGCCTGGCTGGGAAGATCTTCCTTTTCCCCTTACTTGTCCTTGTGTGACGTCATCGACCTCCACAGTTAAACCTGACAAGAAGCTGGCCCGCTGGTTCCATCACTATGACTCTTCAGCGGTACGGACCAGCGGCGCCACAATATTTTGTTATTATTGCGACACTTATTTCGTTGAGATTTTTTATGTCCATATATATCCGTTTATTATGACCATAAACTATAGTGTCCTTTAATCTATATAAACTATCAATTGCATAATTACGTGTTCTCACTTGACACCGATTTGTATCAAGATCGGTCAATGTGTTTTTTAGTTAGATAGACATAGAGACATACCTACAGATATAAGGTGAAACAGACAAATTCAATCAAACCGCTAAAATTAATCATTTATATTGTATCGTTTAATTTCATTCATAAAACATTCATTAATAAAATGAAATTTGACAAAAAGTGATCGTACAGACAGACTCTACAAATTTATACAGATTGACTGGTAAAGGATAAAGGAGTGTGGTTGGTCAGTACTTGATTCTGATACCGAATATGTTAAAAAATAGGTACTTAAATGACCGAATTATCTAATAAAATTACTTATGGACGGATAGATATCGAAATTTATTGTTTACGAATAGCAATTTGTCGTTTTTGAGACTAGATTCGCTTAACGCACCACTGATTATACACAATTTTGTTGAGGTTTATTATGCAGTTACACTATGTAACCAATAAATATTTTTATTGTTTACATAGTATGACCATTAACTATCGTGTCATTAAATAGGTATATATACGGTCATTCCATAATATGTGAAAATATTTAAATACAACATTTGGTACGTGTTACCGAAGATATCCACCTAAAATAAAACGTCATTAAAGGTTTTAAAACTTTTTGATTTGTATGAAATTTTATTCGTACAAATCAAAAAGTTTTACACCCTTGAATGGCATCTGTTTTTATCCGAATATGTTTAATGAGATGAACCGAATGCTGCGTTAAAATATTTTCACCTATTATGGAATGATTTTTCCACGTGTTGGTTCCGGGCTCCTTTGTAGAATAGACCAACTGCTGTTCTGCCAGGCAGGTCGTAAAAGGCGACCGATTGGCTATGCGAGTCACTACCATCGTGACTACTAGGTGGTAGAGTTCTGCATTGTCTCGCCCTGGTTTGGTACCACCGTTTTACCTATTCCTACCGCAATAGCGTCAATGCTTGTCACTGTCGTGTTCCGGTTTAGCAGGTAAGATAGCCAGTAAACTTTGGCATGTGGCATTAGACCTCGCCACAAGATAGCAACACACCATTAACATCTTTAGTGTCTATAGGCGACGGTTGACTCTTTCTATCAGGAGACTCATCTGCTTGTTTGCTATCTTATGATATAAAAAATTACCTTATATAAGGTCCTTCTAAAATAGGTGAAATAATTTTTTCTTATAACGATTCACGCCTTTTTGCATAAAATAAGAGTGAATAGTAAGTGGTAAATAACCACAAAGTGGATTATTTTATGCAAAAAAGCGTGAATCGTTATGAGAAAAAAATATTTCGTTCGTAAAATCTAAAAGTTTTAGTCCCCTGGATGACGTTTTATTTTCGGGTGGATATCTTTGGTTAGACGTACTGAACGCTGTGTTGAAATATGATCACCTCTTTTGGAAGGACGGTTATATAGTTTGTTACCAGTCCACCTAGTGAACTAGTTGGATTTGGAAAATTATTTTTATATATTATAGCTACAAGTATAGGCTACATTTACCCGATACAGCAAAAAAAAGCAATGTATTTGGGTCACGTAAACCAATTTAAAAAAAATTTCAAGGTTATGGAAACATCATTCTGTACGTATGTAACCATTTCATGGAAAATTGTCTACCCGACACCTGTGGCTAAATAACCAAAATGAAGCACTTTGTTTCCATTCCCTTGAATTTACTTAGTGAGGTAATTTAATTAAAATGCTGAGTGAGGCATTTAGTTTAGAGTTAATTTACATTGTAATGTTATATTTTATTAAGTAAGTAGTTTATGACTTAAGTTCTTTGTTGATTGAATGAATGTGGCTGTGAATAGCGTATAAATACAATATATTGAAGTGGTTTGTTATATTTCTAAAAGTTTTTACAAAATAAAATACCTCTACCTATGAGATAAACATTTTTGTGTCCATAACAATAAATCTAATGAATAAATTGTTTTTTTTAAAAACGGCTCTGACATTTTTTGTCAAAAAATGTTGTATTTAGATAGTCTTTTACTAGTGAAATTGTTCTAGGTGGCATCTTCGTGATTATCCGTTTTTACATGAAAATACATTATCTGGGCTAAGCTCGCTCACCCAGCCAGTACAATATAAAGAGGTATAGTTTTTAAATATTTAGCACGAAGTACAAAAAAAATAAAGATATAGGAAAGAGAATTGAGTTTTTGATTCACACGAATGTCCCGGTTAACAGTTGTATTCAACGTGAGGCTTAATTTAATTTGGTAGTCGCGTTTTACGACGGTATCGCATCGATTCGGCCGCATCCTAAATCACATGTCACCTTATTTATATTGGAGTGATAAAATATTTTAAATAGAATTATACATTATATTATATTATACATTATAAAAAATACACGGTGTCGTTTACTTGATATAAAAGCTGCAATACGCCAACCGTATTTTTATATATGAACAATTAATAAAACATTAAATAAAACGGAAGTAACAAATACTCTGAGTTATCGATAGACTGTATAATGTCCCAAATGTAAGGTCACCCTACGCGTAAATGAACCTGACGCGTAAATGATAACATTATTCATCATACTTAAAGGCTTTTGACTATCATGGGTAAGAATTTTGGTAATTCAAGTAAAGAATAATTAGATAAATAAACAAAATTTTACTAACAAACTAGAGTATCCACATAAACAATTATTTTATAGATTTTTGTAATAAAATATAACACACTTCAAAAACTTTTGCAATCGATTCTACTGCTGATTCTCAACAACCTAGTTTCGGCTTTCGTATTAAGTAAAAGACACCTTGTAAATAGCGATGACATTAGTACATATATATGAATTTTCATATTATTTACGTTATTAGATAGCAAACAAGCAGATGGCTCAAATGAAAGAAAGATAAATCATCGCCTATACCCAACCAACAAACTATGTCAAAATGCATTGCTATCCATGTAGTGAGGATGGTAATGCCACATGCATTAGAAATCAGCTACCTTACAGAGACAATGCAGAGCTCTACCACCTAGTAGCCACGATGATAGTGACTCGCGTAGCCAATCAGTCGCCTTTTACGAACTGCCTGGCCGAAAGGCAGTTGGTCTATTCTAAAAAGGAGCCCGGAACCAACACGAGGAAAAACGGGCAACTACTTCTAAAATTATCTTGTAAATGCATTTAAACTTGCAGTTAAATATGTGTCCCACAAGAAAGAAAAGCTTATAGATTCGGTAAATTTTTATCATGTTAATTCGAAAAAACACAACGCTTTTGAAAAAAGTCGTATATAGAAAATTTGGAATCGCGAACGGATTCGGCCATATCGATGTATTTATGTTATAAACATGATTTTAAATACACTTGTACTTATATTTTACTTCACAATATATTCATATATATTTGGTATATTACTCAAATGGGTTTTTAAAACATAAACCGGTTAAGTAATGTAGGTACTAAAATATTTATGTAATAGTATGTTGTGAAGTGAAAATTAAAGTACAAAAACATTTTAAATTATTGTGTCTAGCAGTAATGGAATTTCGCCAAGTGCCGATGAGGGATGGTGTAGTTAGTATATAGCCTTATGTTTCCGTATTATTGAGAATTTATCATTAAGACTTGGTAATAATGGAACCACATCTGCCGTCTTTCACGTTTTCAGACAAAAACGGTTTTTAAAAATGGGTCTACGATTAATAACGAAAATATCAAGGAACGTACATAACAAACCATACCCATTTTAGAATTCAACATAGTAAATGTTTTTACTCTTGACAAGTCAATATTGTTGTTATACGATATTTACTGGTATTGATTAAATTTATTCGAATGTGTGTCTAAAACAAGTGAAAGAAATCTTTAAACCGCCTTGGAATTTCAAAGGTTTCGGAAGTGCGGGCCACCCACACTCTAGCCGCAATCGATACTTGCATTACAATTTTTACGGCTGAGCCCTTTTTTTAACTCCGCTAAAATAGGATATTGTTATATCTTAAAAAACTTCCTGTGTTTGTAGAATATGCTTTTTAGAATGCAGACTGCGTTGTAAATTATTTATACTCAGTAAAAATGCAACTGAGATCTACGGCTCTATTTTTCCTAGATTTTATTTAAACGCAACCTATTTGAGAATAACCTGTTTAATTTTTTCCCCTCATGTTGGTCGGGGCCTCTTTGAAATATAGAACACCTGCAGTTTTTTTTTAAAATTATTTTTTATTTTTTAACCCGCAATTTTGTCAAGCTATTCATAAAAAACGAACGTTTTTTCAGTTTCGTGCCAATACATTGTAATATATTTCGTGATATTAAAATGAAGTTGGATGATAAAGAGGACGGAATCACTGTGATTGCAATTATATACAAAGTAGGTATGGAGCCAAATACAATTTTTAAAACTCTCCATACGCTTGGTATTCATCACACGTTTGTGTACCAAGCTATTGGTAGGTACAATGAAACGTCCTCTGTTTGTGACAGAAAAAGATCTGGCTGTTCAGTTGTATTCGTACGAAAAAGGCGATCAAAGCAGTAAGGGAAAGAATTCGCAAAAATTCTGTCCGAAAGCAAAAGAATTTATCTCGGGAGATGAAGATAGCACCTAGAACTATATCGTATATTTTTTTAAAGATGACTTAGGACTTTCATCCTCTAGGAAACACACTGGTGATTCCTTAACTGATATTTTAAAAGAGTGGTAAAATTAAAACAACTAGCTACTTAAGCGGTAAGCAAATTTTTGTTTACAGATAAGATTTTTTTACAATTGAGCAATATTTTAATTAGCAAAATGACCATATTTATACTCAAAGGTATAAGGAAACTTTCCAATTAGTTAACAGAGCACAACGTGGGCATTAGTCGACTTCAGAGATGGTTTGGTGGGGAGTTAGCTATGAAGCTAACTGAGCCATATTTTTATGAAAAAGGTATCAAAACAAGTGTATCAAGCTACCATTCTTGAGAAGGTAGTTAAACTCCTTAACAACACAAATTTTCTCGTGGAAAGAGTGCGTGCTTCTATTGATAATTACTGTCCTCAACGTTAAAAGGACTGATTGCAGCCAATGGAGACCACTTTGAATAAGCTTCATATATTTTTAATGGATTTATAATAATGTATTAAACTAACACACTGTAATAATAAGAAGAGTTACGTGCAATAGCAAAAATGTTTTTTTTTTTGTAACAATATTTATGGCAAGACTGGGTGCATTAGCGAAAAAATTCAGATAAACCAAGGATTGTGGCCGAAATTTGACCATAGACTAAACAATAAAATCTCTTTTGAGTCTGACAACTGGCTTGAGGCGTAAAGAAAATAGTATATAATATATTGTGTGCATAATATCCTTTGAGTATATAAACCTCTTAATATATCTATGATAATATCATGTATGTGTAATTATTATTAATTTGATATATCCATACTAATATTATAAATGCGAAAGTCTGTCTGTCTGTTACGCTTTCACGACTAAACCGCTGGACCGACTTTCATGAAATTTGGCATGGATATTAGTTGAACATCCGGGGTCAAACATAGGCTATTTTTTTTTCAAAAATCAGTCCCTGGAGGGCTGAAATAGGGGATGAAATTTTTATTAAAAGCTATTTGGACGACTTACTAATATACTCGCGGGCGAAGCTGCACGAGTCAACTAGTTTCTAATAAATTTTATTTAAATATATTAGGTTGTTGCAATCCTCTGAAGGCAATGTAAACTTTAACTATGCCAAATTTAATATTCCAATATTCGCGCAATTTTCTTAAAAAGGGGCCAAAGTTATTGCATCACGTATTAATATATAAATATGTGCATGTATAAATAACACAAGCAAATAACTAACTTACTTAAGATTAGTGTTATTAGTTGTCCAGCGATATTATTAATATAGTTATTACTAGCGACCTGCCCGCGGTTTAACACGCGTAGCGTTTGTTCCCGTAGGAATATCGGAAAGATTTATATACTAAAACCTTCCTCAAGAATCAATCTACCTATTACAAAAAACTGCATCAAAATCCGTTTCGTTGTTTTAAAGATTTAAGCATACATAGGGACATAGGGACAGACACAGAAAGTGACTTTGTTTCATACTATGTAATGATTACATACGTATATTAGTATGTATAGGTAAAACATGTAATTGACTCGAATAACCTATTAATTTTGTCTAGCTCTTGTACTATTTCACAATAAAAAATTTATTTGGGTAATACTACAAGTGTTTGACAAAATCAGTATGATGCAGTTTTACCAAGTGCCGACGATGGAAAGTATAAATTATAACCTTTTATTAATTTACATACATTTCTTTAAAATAAACGATATTCCAATGAAAAAGGAATAAAAAAAACAAGTATATTATTTATAAGAACTCAAGCAGGCATTGTCCGTCTAAGCGGCGCCACGGAAATGAATTCTGCGAATTGAAGCTTTCCTTTTACCCTTATAGGTATCATTAATATTCACACGATGCATTGTGCCAACAACTTCGGTGAAATTCGATTGTAATTGTTATTTGATCGAATGTATAATAATAAATTAAGATTTTATTACACAATAAATTAAAGAAAGGAAAGCATTATAAGCCTTCTGATAATTTTTTTCTTAAGTTGGTCTGGATAAAGTTTAAAAATTGACCATTTACAAATATAGATTCAACGTATAACTACTATCGTGAATTCTCGATGGCAAAGTTCTGCAAATTATCTTTCGGAGCTAGTGCTCTGAAGCGGTTCTAACTTTTTTGTTTTAGAAATTTTAATCTATCAATCAAACTCCGTAGGCAGCTAAACATCACATTTGAGAATGAAAAAATAAAAGCGAATTCATCATATACCACGAAAAGGTTTAGTGAAAGTCTACGTTTTTAATAAGTCAATTTTAATACACTTGAAGCAAATTGAAAAAGTGAAATAAATGATCGAAGGCAAGCAAACGAGGGATCCTTCAATGACATCGTTTTTAGTGATGAAACTCGGATCTTGTTCGATTATCGGAAATGCTCATCACAAGTTTGAATCTAGGATATACAGCCAGATCCCCCAAAGCAAAAGTAGATACAGCAAATGGTTCTGGTTTACCAGTTCTGGTGTCGTCAACATCAAGATCATACAATTACGCCAAATATATTTTATGAAAAATTGCAAGCTATAATAGAAAAGCTAGTTTTTTCGTATATATGAGTATTATACGAAAATATAACATTTTTCCGAACCAGCATATGATTACTTATAAATTACTAAATACACTAACAACCATACTTTATGACATTTTTAATGATATTTTTACTAATTTAATAAATAAACGCGTCCATTAATGTTAATACAATCTTCTTAAAACCCCGTTAGTCTAATTCTTTAACCATGTTAAACTAAGAAACAGCGGGAAGCCAATGAAATGTCGTAAGTAAAAACTTAAGATTCCACGTAAGGTTGGTTCTGTTATTGTAACATATTGATAAAATAGATGTTGAATTATAGTATAGGTATACTGTTATCTTTTATTTATAGACTAGGATAGATAATTTTGGAAATAAAAGAAAATTATAGTCGGATGAAACCCATTGGAAATGGAAGAAAATTAAGCCAAAATAAGAAGGAAAATAAATTACGGGCGATTTGAGTTCGGGAATTGTTTTTTCACGATTTTCGGCGAAACTGCGAGTCCTATCGAAAAAAGTTGAATGGAAAAGTTATCGGCAATAAGGAAATCTACAACTTTTGTATTTGCACTTTTTTCATATAACCTCAAAATTATGCGAAAAATTTGAAAAACTTACTTTTTGGTTTTTTATTTTTGTCTTATACAAAAAAGATTATTTTTCACGAAACTTAGTAAAAAGTTGCTTTTTTATATCCTGAATACACTGTAACTTTTTTTTATTTAAAATATTAATTTTTTCTCCTTATTTTGACTTAATATTAAGAAAACATCATCATTTTCAATCGAAAATTCTCACGTCAAAATATCTGATCTTTTTAATAAATCGGTATTGGTTTTTTTTATTTGGAATCTCTACTTTTGGATGGTATGAAAAAAATATACAACCTTATGGAAATTTTCGCAAAAAATGGAAAATAATGAAAGAACTCGGATTCAAAAATTATTTATTCATCATATTGTAAAATTTTAAGCTATTTATTAAAATGCTCACTTTGATTAATCGAGTAAGTTCTCATGTTATATTGACAAATTAAAAAAATGAAATCCATGAAACAAAGAAATCGCGAAATACATGCGAAAATATTTAATTTTTAAAGTATCAAACATTAGATTTTAAGGGGATTTTATTAAATTATCTTCTAGAAAAAAGCCCACTCATTCTTAGAAGGCCAGCAACTCAACTACAAGATACCAAGGTAGTGGTCTACGGCAGGTGATAATCACTTACCATCAGGTGATCCTCCTGTCCGTTTGGGGTAAACTTTCTTCTGTAAAAACAAACTATAATATTAAATTAAGTTCAGTTTAAGGCATTAAGTTCGCATTTGGTACGAAAATGTAGACATATTTTTGGTGTACAGTAAAGTTAAAATAAATAAATAATAAATTATTTAAGATTTTAAAAATGTCACGTCAGCAAGAAATAAATCATCTTTTATATTGCAAATCTTCCACCTACAGCAAGCGCAGCAGAAAATCACTCTTCTAAGTATAGCTTTATTATCAACTTAAAACTTGACTGAGTTATAACCTAACAGCTATAGGTTGGGACTGGAAACAACATTAACATCATCAACACATGAGGTTGGCTAGTATAGAATGACCTTTAGCGTTAAGTTAAATCTATGCATTTTTTGTTTGTGCATAAATATAAATAAATAAACTTGACATTATCAATTTGGGCATTTGCTAGAAAATAATTAATTCTGGAAACATTTCTGAAACTATTTGATGTAACTTTGAAACTGGATATAACAGTCTAATTGTGACTTTCTTTTATGTTATAAGATAGCAAACAAGCAGATGGGTCTCCTGATGGAAAGAGTCAACCATCGCCTACAGACACCAAAGGTGTTAATGGTTCGATGCTATCTTGTGGCGAGGTCTAATACCACATGCATAAGTTTACCGGCTACCTTACCCCCCAAACCGGAACACGACAGCGACAAGCACTGACGATATTGCGACAGGAATCGGTAAGGCGGTGGTACCAGACCCGGGCGAGACAATGCAGAACTCAACCACCTAGTAGCCACGATGCTAGTGACTGACATAGCCAATCAGTCGCCTTTTACGACCTGCCTGGCAGAACGGCAGTTGGTCTATTCTTCAAAGGAGCCCCGAACCAACACGGGGAGCCCGTAACCAACACGGGGAAGCTCGGAACCAACACGGGGACGGTGACTGCTGGGAACATGGTTTAAATCTATGTTCAAGTTGTCGTGGTTCTGAAAAATGCGCCAACGTGGAAGAAAAGATCTACGATGAACTTAATGATTCAGACGAAACTGTAGACAGGCTGGAAAAATTATTGGAGACGAAGTCGATAGTCTTGTAGATAGTCTTGAAGATCTACTACAATAAAACAATAGTTGAATCTAAAGATGAAGGAATGCCATCAGAGGCAAAACTTATATAACTTATACATTATAAAAAAATGATAAATAAAAAGGTTAATGTGTTTTATTAAAATGAATAAAGTATATTTCAAATAAAGTAAGTTTTCTATGACATATACGTAATTAGAATTAAATGTGTTTTCTTCAATTTTCTGACAAAAACAACATTATTAATTTTTAAAATTCATCAATGTAACATGGGAACTTACAATTTTTGAGTAATAAAAGTGTAAACTTTAATAAATAGCTTAAAATTTTACATTGTGATGAAAAAATAATCTTCAAATCCGAGTTTTTTCATTATTTCCCATTTTCTGCGAAAATTTTCCATAGTATGGTATATTTTTTGATACCATCAGAAAAAAAAGATTTCAACGAAAAAGGCTAATACTGATTTTTTAGAAGAATCAGATATTTCAGATCAGAAGGACGTGAGAATTTTCGATTGAAAATGATGATGTTTTCTTAATATAAAGTCAAAATAAGGAGAAAAAATTAATATTTTAAATGAAAAAAATACAGTTTATTCGGGATATAAAAAAACAACGTTTTACCGAGTTTCGTGAAAAATAATCTATTTTTGTAGGAGACAAAAATAAAAAACCAAAAAGTAATTTTTTCAAATTTTTCGCATAATCTTGAGATCATATGAAAAAGAGCAAATACAAAAGTTGTAGATAGTTTTATTGCCGATATTTTTGCCATTCAACTTTTTTCGATAGGACTCCTAGTTTTGCCGAAAATCGTAATAAACCGTTTTTCCCCCTTAACCCCCCCCCCCCCCCTCACACTTCCCGAACTCAAATCGCTCGTAATTTATTTTTCCTCTTATTTTGGCTTTATTTTCTTCTATTTGCAATGGGTTTCATCCTACTATAATTTTCTTTTGTTTTTGATTAATTTCAGAGGGATCGGCCCGGGTCTATTACTAAAAATTTTATTAAACTTTTATTTTGCTTCGCTTTCGCTTCACGTTTTAATACCCCTTTGGCAATTACACGAACGAAGTATAAAATTTGGCAAACTAAAAGTTTACATGTTGAAGGAGTACCTCAGATGAATAATATACATATAGATAGAATATAAAATATAAGAACAGGTTCGCTATATCTGATTCAATTTTGACTGTATGTACTATGTAATTGCAAATAAGATAAAATATACTGTCTTTTCTACTCGATTGATGTCTTGCCGTAAGTTTCCATACAACTAACATGTCAATTGAACTCTGCCAGTACTACCAATTTAAAGAGTTATAAAATTAAATACTGTCACCAAAATTATGTATTCATCTTCGTTGCTATCAAATTTGGTCGTGTTAACAAATTTTAAGTAAATCCTCTTTACATTACAAGTGAACATAGTATTGTGCAAAATGTTATCGATAGTCACACTTCAAAACTTATGTTTCGGATTTATGAAAGACGATGAGGAATTATATATTAAAAATGAACAAAAATATGCAAAACTGAACATACAAAAACAGAAATGTAAAAATAATCAAAATATATTGTTACACTGAAAAATAAATTATCTTTTTTCCTTTTATTATATTTACAAAATAAAAGGGTTGTTAAAAGAATATAGTGTTTATAACTTCAACTTATAGTGTCTGTAAAATATTTATAGACAAAATATTAGGTATATTTATTATCATTAAGTCTTTAAGACATTGTTAGCATTTTGAAAACCTAATACTTCACTACCTACTAGGTGTCTAGGCAGTTCGTTAGAGGCGAACAACTGGCTTAACGAGTCACTTGTGTCATTGTGGCTTCTAGGCGGTAGAGTTCTGCATTGTCTCGCCCGAGTCTGATACCATTGGCTCACCTATTCCAAAGCAATAGCAACAGTTCTTGTCATTGTCGTGTTCCAGTTTGGAGGGTAAGGTAGCCGGTAAATGTGGCACTAATACCCATCAAGCGCCGCAAGGATATCAAAGCACCATTAATATGCGATATATAATGATAGGCGATGCTTGTATCTTTCCTTCTGGAGAACCACGTGCTTTTTGCTATTTTATGATACGACTGTCCCATTGGTCGAGTAGTTAGCGAACCTGACTACACATCAATGGGACACGATTTAGACACTACGCCGCGTAGAGTGCCGCACATTAGACGAAAACCAGTTTATTCGTTAAGAAATTATCGCATATGAAAAAAGGAACATTGGAAAAAATATATGGAAGATGGTATACCTTGCAATAACAAAGACATATGTATAGAAGGGTAATTTTATGTATTTGCATATATACTAGGACGCATCTACCTAAGAGTTGTCGGATCGGAGTTCTACTACTTTGAATGGGACAGTATTTAATGTAAAATACGAAAAATCATGGTATATTTTAATAAGTAAATTTTTCAAAAAATAATGTTACCTACATTACGTATGCTAATTATAGTATATACTATGTAAGATATAATGTAGCTACATAAATAAAAACACAAAAATTGTAAAAAGAATATGCATTTAAATATCATCATCATCAAATATTACATATTTAAGGAACAATGCAGGTACATTAAATCCTCCATGACGGGCACACCCAAAGTAGGTACCATATTAGACACATCGACAGAACATGGGCATGCTAAGCAGATACAATAATATTGTTAGTATTAAATAAAATATAACATTAATATTTCCTAGCTCTGACATGTTAAGGCTCCATGAGTCCACACAATAGCCAAGCTTTCTCGTTAATACCATACTGTATTATAGGCTAGGGTAGATTAGGGTAGGTTGACGGCATACAGTTGAATTCCGCCAAAATTAGACTTGCTGAAAATTTAACCTATTCGACGCAGTAGATTTAGAAATGTTTAGAAAACCTAAAAAAATGACGAAACCATGTTTTTTTCAAAATAACTGCCACTAAATCGGTTGCTGCAAATCGGATCAAATTTGGTTGATCAGAAGTTACCTAGTAATTGCAAGTATTTCTGGTAGACAAAATTAGTATAGAGATTTAATAAAAAAAGGTCAAATCTCATTATATTTGTACATTTTAATTACTAGAATATTTTGTTAGCTATACATTAAAACTAAGAAAGTTTTTTTGCAAACAAATTATCTTTCATTCTCAAGCATTCATTTAACTAAGAATATTGTCAGCGTACTCGTTAAAATTCGTAAGGGACCTCTAGTAAAACATCGAAAGATGTTATCGACCGTATCCTTCACTAGCAAAATTTTATCGTGAGAAATCTTATGACAACCTAGGTAAATTCGACAGTGACAATATATATAATATATGGTTGACCAAGCTTCGACCGAGTAATGGAAAAACTTTGGACCTCTTTTTAAGACAATTGCACGAACAGTGGTGAGTGATGAAATTTTGCACACTTAAAGTATACATTGCAGAGAAATGCACAATGCATTAGAAATAAATTAATAAAGATAAATATTACACACACTACATTGTGACATACATGATATTATACACACATGTATACTTAACTATTTAAAATTAGTTGTCAAAATTAAAAAATTGTTATTTTTTAATCTATGGTCAATTTTCGGCCACAGACGATCGCTAGTAATATATATTTGTTAGGCGCCCCATAGATGTACAATAATTTTTATTACAATAGTTACAATAGTATTTTTAAAATAACTTTTAGGCTAATATACAGAATTCTTTTAAAATCTGATTAGCTGTTCTATTGCAAATACTGCTTCAAATACCTTATAACTAATTAAAATCATTTGATTTGTTCAGGATTTATTATTTTATCAATGACGACAATTTTTGACATTGTTAACCTAATAAAACAATTTATACATGTAAAGAAAACCATAATAAGGTTTTATTTAATTATGTTTTTTTATATTGCCGCGCTATGGCCAGTTTTCATAGCGGGCCGTGATAGCTTCTGTCAGCGGATTTGTCAATGAGTTGAAATTAGAAGGAAATTATATTTTATTGTCAAGAATTTTGTAAAAAGATAGACCCGAAAATAAGGGCTTTAAATGTTGTTTCTTTTAATTACAGAAACGCAATTGAGTCTTTGTTTTACTTATAAATAGAAATAATATCATTATAAAACAACATTTTTTGCTAAATAATTCGGCACGATAATGGATAAATTGAGGTTTGATTTCGCTGTAAAGACAGCATCTGATGGAAAAACCAACATTTTATGCTTAACCTCAATTGCCACGCCTAGTGGGCAGGTTTATGGAATACCCCTAGATTTTCAACCAGCAAATCAACATCAAGCAATTACCAGTACTACACATTATGGCAAAATAAAAAAATCATTGCAAAGAAGACACCAAATAAGAAAAGTCTGGATAACTTTGACAGATAAAATAACAGAAGCATATTTGGATGAAGAACAAAACTTGCAATTCAATGATGTATACCTAGAAAAAATCACGGAAACTAAAGGTAATCCAGACGATATGCCTAGTTCTAGTAGCTCGAACAATTCTTTGGAAAAATTGTTAGAGAAATTACTCGAAGAAAAAGAAAAAACATCAGAAATTCTAAATCTAGGAAAAATCGCCAAAAGATTTTAAGATCGAAAAGTTCACGAGCAAAATTTCAAATGCCTACCAATGGATTAAAGCTTTTAATAAGGAATGTGAACGTTTCAACATTTACGAGGACAAAAAAAAATAGAAATTTTGAAAAGTTTTATGGAGTCTTCAAGTGTACATTGGTACGACTGTATGCTAATAAAATACACTGTGGAATCAGAGTGGAACCAATGGGAGAAATGTTTTTGTGAGACATTTGGAAATAAAGGTCACCCATAAGATACGCTCTTGCCTTTAAATATCAAGCAGGTTCATTAATCGAATATGCCCTAAAAAAAGAAAAATTATTATTGGAAGTTCGGAAGCAAATTGATACCGGGACTCTTATTGATCTTATTGCATTTGGTTTGCCCAATTTTGTGACTGATAAAATTGACAGAGAAACTTTGCAAGAAACAGAAGATCTGTACGATGAAATAGGAAAACTGGAATATCTTGTCGAGAAAAATAAGTATGAAAAAAAAGTATACACAAATTCCAACATTAAATCGGAAAAAATAATCGAGAAAAAACCATGCCCAATTTGTATCAATGAAAAAAAAGGAAAACGTTACCACCCAGCGGAGAATTCCTGCTTTAAAGGTACAACTCAAAAATCAATAGTAAAAACAGTAAATAACTCTGAAATAGAAACAGATCTGAATAACATGGACCCAAAAAACTTGATGTACTACCATTAATAAAAATAAATTTACTATTAAATGACACTGTAGAAGTAACTGGAATTTATGATTCGGGTTTAAACGTGTCATTAATTAATGCTAAATTATTAAACATACGAAAGAAAGAACGTACTACGAATAATACAAAAATAGTAAACTTAAAGACTATTAATGGTGAGAAAAAAACGAAAGGTATAGTAACATTAAAAGTTAAGATATATAATATAGAACAAAATATGGATATTTTTGTAATAGATAAAGAAAACTTTAATTATGATTTCCTGATTGGTTTAGACTGTATAAAAAAATTCAAGCTCATGCAAAATGAAGATTTGAAAATAATACAAAAAGTCAAAAAAGGAGATGAGGCCAACTTTCCTAATGCATAAGGAGAAAAAACTAAGCAAAGCTTAGAAAGTCCTGAAACAGAGAATGTGACAAAAAAAATAAACTTCAATGAACACATTGAAACTGATCAATTTGAAAATATTACTAATCATCTAAATAAACAGCAACAATCGGAGATAGACAAGCTGATAGAAAAATATAAAACTGTCTTTGCCAAAGATAAATATGATATCGGCACTGTACGAGATTATGAAGCTCATATTGACTTGATGGTGGATAAATACTGCTGCAAACGTCCATATAGATGCACAGCTGAAGATAGAAGAGAAATAGAAGATCAAATATCAAAACTGTTAGAGAAAAAATTGATTGTGGAATCATATAGCCCGTTTGCTGCTCCAGTAACTCTAGCTTATAAAAAAGAAGACGAACGAAAAACAAGATTATGTATAGATTTCAGAGAATTGAACAAAATAGTAGTCCCACAATCACAGCCATTTCCATTAATTGAAGATTTAATGATGAAAACAGTGAACTGTAAGTATTTCTCAACATTTGATATTAATTCAGCATTTTGGTCAATTCCATTAAAAATACAAGATCAATACAAAACAGCTTTCGTAACTCAGGAAGGACAATATCAGTGGACGTGTCTGCCATTTGGATTAAAAACTGCCCCAGCTATTTTCCAAAGAATACTAAGTAACATCATAAGAAAACATAAGCTCTCTGATTTTGCAGTAAATTTTATTGATGATATACTTATTTATTCAAAAACCTTCGAGGAACATGTATCACATGTATCAAAATTATTGGAGGCAATTCAAACAGAGGGGCTTAGACTAAAATTTATCAAATGTATATTTGCAAACCATTATGCCAAGTATTTAGGCCATATAATAGAAAACAATTCAGTAAAACCTCTTAAAGATTACCTAAAAGCAGTAAAAGATTTTCCAATACCAGAGACAAGGAAAAATGTGCGACAATTCCTAGGAAAAATAAATTTTTATCATAAGTTTGTGCCCCACAGCGCAATCATCTTGGACCCACTGCACAATTTATTAAGGAAAGACGTGAAATTCGTGTGGACCGAAGAATGTCAACAATCATTTGATAAAATAAAAGCACTACTGTGCTCAAAGCCGATTCTGAGAATTTATGATCCACAATTACCAATAAACATTTATACGGATGCAAGTATAAAAGGAATGGGAGCAGTGCTAAAACAGACTTACAGACGATAGCTTCTGTCAGCGGATTTGTCAATGAGTTGAAATTAGAAGGAAATTATATTTTATTGTCAAGGATTTTGTAAAAAGATAGACCCGAAAATAAGGGCTTTAAATGTTGTTTCTTTTAATTACAGAAACGTAATTGAGTCTTTGTTTTACTTATAAATAGAAATAATATCATTATATACATATTTTCAAACACATAATAAGTTTCATTTTTAAAAAATATGCAAGATGATTGACCCTATATTTGATGCAGGTTTTTGAGAGAAAAGCTGATTAGATTTATAAGTCTATATTAGCGTATTAGCCTGAAAGTTATTTTAAAAATATTAAGTTTTCTGTAAACAGCAAAATATTAATATTTAAAAACTGAAACTTTTAAAAACTTTTCGATTTGATTTTTGAAAAAATTCGATTTTGATTTTAGGACTGCATTTGACGTAGTTCTTTAAGTACTAAACTATTATAGAAGGTCGAAAAATGATTAGTTTTGAGATTTTTTCAAAATTTCTTAAAATCTCCTGGACTGAACTGGTTCAAATTTTCATGAAGTTTAAGGTGCGAGGAATCCCACCGAATGCCATCAACCGTGTTTCGATCGGTAAAGCCGTTCAAAATTTATGAGATGTTTACATACATACATACTGAAGTTTGTTTTCTTATTGTCGATAGGTAAGCGCTTGACCTCGATCTCGCCTGATAGTAAGCTAAGCTGAGGCCTAATATGGAACGCGCTTCCCTAAAAGGTACCTGTTCACTCTTCTCTTGAAGATCCCCAGATTGTACTCATCGGAAAACACAGACTCAGGAAGCATGTTCCAGTCCTTTGCGGTCCGAATGAAGAATGTTAAATCGAACCGCTTGTCGTACCACGTCGGGTACGTTCCACGTACCCGACGTGGAACATCCACCATATGGCGATACCTAGAATCTGTGCACCTCTACATTTTAATTACTAGAATATTTTGTTAGCTATACATTAAAACTAAGAAAGTTTTTTTGCAAACAAATTATCTTTCATTCTCAAGCATTCATTTAACTAAGAATATTGTCAGCGTACTCGTTAAAATTCGTAAGGGACCTCTAGTAAAACATCGAAAGATGTTATCGACCGTATCCTTCACTAGCAAAATTTTATCGTGAGAAATCTTATGACAACCTAGGTAAATTCGACAGTGACAATATATATAATATATGGTTGACCAAGCTTCGACCGAGTAATGGAAAAACTTTGGACCTCTTTTTAAGACAATTGCACGAACAGTGGTGAGTGATGAAATTTTGCACACTTAAAGTATACATTGCAGAGAAATGCACAATGCATTAGAAGTAAATTAATAAAGATAAATATTACACACACTACATTGTGACATACATGATATTATACACACATGTATACTTAACTATTTAAAATTAGTTGTCAAAATTAAAAAATTGTTATTTTTTAATCTATGGTCAATTTTCGGCCACAGACGATCGCTAGTAATATATATTTGTTAGGCGCCCCATAGATGTACAATAATTTTTATTACAATAGTTACAATAGTATTTTTAAAATAACTTTTAGGCTAATATACAGAATTCTTTTAAAATCTGATTAGCTGTTCTATTGCAAATACTGCTTCAAATACCTTATAACTAATTAAAATCATTTGATTTGTTCAGGATTTATTATTTTATCAATGACGACAATTTTTGACATTGTTAACCTAATAAAACAATTTATACATGTAAAGAAAACCATAATAAGGTTTTATTTAATTATGTTTTTTTATATTGCCGCGCTATGGCCAGTTTTCATAGCGGGCCGTGATAGCTTCTGTCAGCGGATTTGTCAATGAGTTGAAATTAGAAGGAAATTATATTTTATTGTCAAGAATTTTGTAAAAAGATAGACCCGAAAATAAGGGCTTTAAATGTTGTTTCTTTTAATTACAGAAACGCAATTGAGTCTTTGTTTTACTTATAAATAGAAATAATATCATTATAAAACAACATTTTTTGCTAAATAATTCGGCACGATAATGGATAAATTGAGGTTTGATTTCGCTGTAAAGACAGCATCTGATGGAAAAACCAACATTTTATGCTTAACCTCAATTGCCACGCCTAGTGGGCAGGTTTATGGAATACCCCTAGATTTTCAACCAGCAAATCAACATCAAGCAATTACCAGTACTACACATTATGGCAAAATAAAAAAATCATTGCAAAGAAGACACCAAATAAGAAAAGTCTGGATAACTTTGACAGATAAAATAACAGAAGCATATTTGGATGAAGAACAAAACTTGCAATTCAATGATGTATACCTAGAAAAAATCACGGAAACTAAAGGTAATCCAGACGATATGCCTAGTTCTAGTAGCTCGAACAATTCTTTGGAAAAATTGTTAGAGAAATTACTCGAAGAAAAAGAAAAAACATCAGAAATTCTAAATCTAGGAAAAATCGCCAAAAGATTTTAAGATCGAAAAGTTCACGAGCAAAATTTCAAATGCCTACCAATGGATTAAAGCTTTTAATAAGGAATGTGAACGTTTCAACATTTACGAGGACAAAAAAAAATAGAAATTTTGAAAAGTTTTATGGAGTCTTCAAGTGTACATTGGTACGACTGTATGCTAATAAAATACACTGTGGAATCAGAGTGGAACCAATGGGAGAAATGTTTTTGTGAGACATTTGGAAATAAAGGTCACCCATAAGATACGCTCTTGCCTTTAAATATCAAGCAGGTTCATTAATCGAATATGCCCTAAAAAAAGAAAAATTATTATTGGAAGTTCGGAAGCAAATTGATACCGGGACTCTTATTGATCTTATTGCATTTGGTTTGCCCAATTTTGTGACTGATAAAATTGACAGAGAAACTTTGCAAGAAACAGAAGATCTGTACGATGAAATAGGAAAACTGGAATATCTTGTCGAGAAAAATAAGTATGAAAAAAAAGTATACACAAATTCCAACATTAAATCGGAAAAAATAATCGAGAAAAAACCATGCCCAATTTGTATCAATGAAAAAAAAGGAAAACGTTACCACCCAGCGGAGAATTCCTGCTTTAAAGGTACAACTCAAAAATCAATAGTAAAAACAGTAAATAACTCTGAAATAGAAACAGATCTGAATAACATGGACCCAAAAAACTTGATGTACTACCATTAATAAAAATAAATTTACTATTAAATGACACTGTAGAAGTAACTGGAATTTATGATTCGGGTTTAAACGTGTCATTAATTAATGCTAAATTATTAAACATACGAAAGAAAGAACGTACTACGAATAATACAAAAATAGTAAACTTAAAGACTATTAATGGTGAGAAAAAAACGAAAGGTATAGTAACATTAAAAGTTAAGATATATAATATAGAACAAAATATGGATATTTTTGTAATAGATAAAGAAAACTTTAATTATGATTTCCTGATTGGTTTAGACTGTATAAAAAAATTCAAGCTCATGCAAAATGAAGATTTGAAAATAATACAAAAAGTCAAAAAAGGAGATGAGGCCAACTTTCCTAATGCATAAGGAGAAAAAACTAAGCAAAGCTTAGAAAGTCCTGAAACAGAGAATGTGACAAAAAAAATAAACTTCAATGAACACATTGAAACTGATCAATTTGAAAATATTACTAATCATCTAAATAAACAGCAACAATCGGAGATAGACAAGCTGATAGAAAAATATAAAACTGTCTTTGCCAAAGATAAATATGATATCGGCACTGTACGAGATTATGAAGCTCATATTGACTTGATGGTGGATAAATACTGCTGCAAACGTCCATATAGATGCACAGCTGAAGATAGAAGAGAAATAGAAGATCAAATATCAAAACTGTTAGAGAAAAAATTGATTGTGGAATCATATAGCCCGTTTGCTGCTCCAGTAACTCTAGCTTATAAAAAAGAAGACGAACGAAAAACAAGATTATGTATAGATTTCAGAGAATTGAACAAAATAGTAGTCCCACAATCACAGCCATTTCCATTAATTGAAGATTTAATGATGAAAACAGTGAACTGTAAGTATTTCTCAACATTTGATATTAATTCAGCATTTTGGTCAATTCCATTAAAAATACAAGATCAATACAAAACAGCTTTCGTAACTCAGGAAGGACAATATCAGTGGACGTGTCTGCCATTTGGATTAAAAACTGCCCCAGCTATTTTCCAAAGAATACTAAGTAACATCATAAGAAAACATAAGCTCTCTGATTTTGCAGTAAATTTTATTGATGATATACTTATTTATTCAAAAACCTTCGAGGAACATGTATCACATGTATCAAAATTATTGGAGGCAATTCAAACAGAGGGGCTTAGACTAAAATTTATCAAATGTATATTTGCAAACCATTATGCCAAGTATTTAGGCCATATAATAGAAAACAATTCAGTAAAACCTCTTAAAGATTACCTAAAAGCAGTAAAAGATTTTCCAATACCAGAGACAAGGAAAAATGTGCAACAATTCCTAGGAAAAATAAATTTTTATCATAAGTTTGTGCCCCACAGCGCAATCATCTTGGACCCACTGCACAATTTATTAAGGAAAGACGTGAAATTCGTGTGGACCGAAGAATGTCAACAATCATTTGATAAAATAAAAGCACTACTGTGCTCAAAGCCGATTCTGAGAATTTATGATCCACAATTACCAATAAACATTTATACGGATGCAAGTATAAAAGGAATGGGAGCAGTGCTAAAACAGACTTACAGACGATAGCTTCTGTCAGCGGATTTGTCAATGAGTTGAAATTAGAAGGAAATTATATTTTATTGTCAAGGATTTTGTAAAAAGATAGACCCGAAAATAAGGGCTTTAAATGTTGTTTCTTTTAATTACAGAAACGTAATTGAGTCTTTGTTTTACTTATAAATAGAAATAATATCATTATATACATATTTTCAAACACATAATAAGTTTCATTTTTAAAAAATATGCAAGATGATTGACCCTATATTTGATGCAGGTTTTTGAGAGAAAAGCTGATTAGATTTATAAGTCTATATTAGCGTATTAGCCTGAAAGTTATTTTAAAAATATTAAGTTTTCTGTAAACAGCAAAATATTAATATTTAAAAACTGAAACTTTTAAAAACTTTTCGATTTGATTTTTGAAAAAATTCGATTTTGATTTTAGGACTGCATTTGACGTAGTTCTTTAAGTACTAAACTATTATAGAAGGTCGAAAAATGATTAGTTTTGAGATTTTTTCAAAATTTCTTAAAATCTCCTGGACTGAACTGGTTCAAATTTTCATGAAGTTTAAGGTGCGAGGAATCCCACCGAATGCCATCAACCGTGTTTCGATCGGTAAAGCCGTTCAAAATTTATGAGATGTTTACATACATACATACTGAAGTTTGTTTTCTTATTGTCGATAGGTAAGCGCTTGACCTCGATCTCGCCTGACAGTAAGCTAAGCTGAGGCCTAATATGGAACGCGCTTCCCTAAAAGGTACCTGTTCACTCTTCTCTTGAAGATCCTTAGATTGTACTCATCGGAAAACACAGACTCAGGAAGCATGTTCCAGTCCTTTGCGGTCCGAATGAAGAATGTTAAATCGAACCGCTTGTCGTACCACGTCGGGTACGTTCCACGTACCCGACGTGGAACATCCACCATATGGCGATACCTAGAATCTGTGCACCTCTACGATCGATAGAAAAACGGGAATGGCGGAATTAAGTCGCGCAATACCGCAGTGCACTCTCCAAAATGTATCCGATAAAAAAAACCGATAAAGTAGCCACTCTGCATCGATGAGCGAGGCTCTGGAGTTTTTTGCCTACCAGATCGTCGTCGTTTATGAGCCTCGCGCACTAATTATCGTTATAATAGTCAAGAAAGGTTCTTAAGACCACAAAAAGTGGAGATCTGATTTTCGAAAATTTCGGGGCATAAACAGAACTTCCTTATCTACATAGATAGCGGGAAGTTAATAAACATTAGATTTTTGAACTCTTCGAACTCAAAACTATGCTTATGCATAGTTTTTTCTTTGAGCTTGAAATACGTAATTTAGTGGGAAGTTTCAGGGATGACCGGCAGGGTTAACCAGCTAACAGATTTTTTGGTTGGTTACATAGGTGTGTTACTTACATAGCAATCCTAATTATGTATTAGGATTGCTATGTTAGTAACACATACACACACAAAGTCTATTTAGTTTGGATTATAGTTCTGCATATATAATATTGTTGTCATATGTAGTTTTAGGTTAGATATTTCCTTTTATTTACGAATTTCTTTTTTAACTACGTTAATTTGTTCGATAGGTGTGTTACCAATAGATATTTTTTATTTGATGTTAAGTTAGTTACGCTCTTAGGTAAAATAAGTTTAGAAGTTTAGGTTAGACTTACTTTTTTACTTAAATTTTGATAACAAAAATGTCGTATAAATAACCACGATAATAAGTAAATATTAGCGACACGCCCGACTATGTGGAGATTTTTAATTAAGTAGCTTATAAAGAAACGTAAATAAGTTCTAAAGTAAATATGCGTGAGCGAAGCCACGGGTAACAGCTAGTCTAATAATATAACCGCCCGCCCCGCCCCGTTGGTCGTGTGGTTAGAGACCCTGACTACGCAATCAACGGGGCTCGGATTCGATCCCCAACGGGAACAAGCATTTGTGTGATGAGCATAAATGTTTGTATTTCCGGGTTTGGGTGTTTATTATGTATGTAAAAATATTTATATATGTATTTCTATGTATTAGTATCGCTGACTGACACCCATAACACAAGCACATACTTTGCTTACTTTGGGGTTAGATCAGTAAGTGTAATTTGTTCCGTGAATATTTATTTAACATATTATTTAATAAATAAAAGGCAAAAGTGACTGACTGGTGTATCAAGGGACAGGCCAAACTCTTTTAGCTAGAAATTTGAAATTTCTCACACGTTTTTTTTCAAAATTCAACCCCGAAGGGGGTGCAACAGAGGTAAAAGTTTGTATGAAACTTTTAATTCCCTGGAAATATTTGCATGAAATTTCGTATGAATTGAGTACAAAAAAAATAATGAATTACGTGTTTAAGCGTTTTTCAAAATTCGATCTCTAAGAGGGTAAAATAAGGAAAGTAGCTTATAAAGAAAGGTTAAATAAGTTCTAAAGTAAAAATGGGCGAGCGAAGCCACGGGTAACAGCTAATCTAATAATAATTTGATAACAAAGAGATTAAAGTAGGTACTATTGTTTGATAATCAATATTATCCGAACTGAAATCGTCACTGTCTATAAAGTTCGGCCACATTCAATAAAACTGTGTTAGGAGGCAGGTCGTACCGGCTTCTAAATATAAATCGCGACGAAGAACCCTTATAACTCAAAGTAATTAAAATACGAAACAGTTGTAAACTCATAAAAGACTTACTATAACCTCAGCTATGTAGGTCGTTAAAACTTGGTGCCAAATAAATGTTCTCGTTTACAGTAAATCAGATTTTGTATAACTATTAAGAATAAAGAGAAAATAGTCGTTTTTTATATCATAAGACCGCAAAGATAATTAATTAAGCAAAGAATAAGGAAAGTACATGGGGCACACTAAAAATTTTGCATTTCTAGCTAATCGGAACTATTTGAATTTCGAATGTTATATTTTTTAAAACGTTGCAACTTTCTTAGTAATAAAAAACAATTGGCGGGAAATGATTTGTCAATTGTTTTTTATCACACACCAAAATTCTACGTACGCAACGAAAATGGAATTAAGTCGAAAAGATTTTAGAGCGATGATTTTTTATGATTTTAAAAGTTCTCTTTCTCCGCAAGACTGTGCCGCTCGTCTTCAAAATGCTTTTGGAAGAGAAGCACCTTGTTTGAGCACCGTGAGGCGATGGTTTGCTGAATTTGAGCGAGGTCGAGTTTCTTTACATGACGAATTTCGTAAAGGGCGGCCTTCAACTGCCGTCAACGAAAATAAAGTGGCTACTGTTAAGCGGTTAATTGAAGAAAACCCCCGGATTACCTATGAGACAATTCGAGGACTATTGGGAATTGGTATGAGCCAAATTCAGAAAATTTTACACGAAGTATTGAAAGTTCGGAAACTTTGTTGTCGTTGTATCTCTCATGAACTGACAGCGGAGTAGAAGCGGGCTCGCGTGGAATGGTGCTCACAGGTGCTACTGAAGTACGGCCACGGACATTCTAATGCTGTTTATGACATTGTCACAGGAGACGAAACGTGGATTTATTGTTTTGAACCCGAAAGAAAACAGCAATCTTGTGAATGGGTGTTTGAAAATGGGAACAGGCCAACAAAAGTGAGACAGGCGAGAAACGTTGGTAAAAAAATGATCGCGTTTTTTTTCTCAGCTACGGGTCCCATCTGTACAATTCCACTTGGAAATCAAAAGAGTGTTAATGGCGAGTAGTATTTTACCATTTGTTTACCCAGGGTGTTAGAAAAAGTTCGCGAAAGACGACCCAAAAGCCGCATTCTTCTACATCATGATAACGCTTCTTCACACACGGCCAACAAAACAAAGTCATTTTTAGCTTCCAAAAAAATACATCTCGTCACTCATCCTGCGCATAGCCCCGACCTAGCACCCTGTGATTTCTGTATTTTCCTTAAAATTAAAGATTTTATGAGAAGTTTTACTTTTACCAACTCCGAAGGGGCAGTGATAACGTTCAATCAGCACGTAGAAAACATGCCTTCAGATCTGTGGCCTTCCTGTTTTAATTTTTTTTAAGTTTTAAAAATGGTTCGATCGCATGAAATAATGTTTAAAATGTAAAGATTATTTTGAAAAGCAATAAACAATATTTTGGTTATAACATGTTGTTTTTTTAAGTTACGCAATTACCTACCTACGTAATTAAAAATTGTTAAATATTTGCACGCCGTATTATGATATGCTGGTAGAATTAAATAGTAATTGTAACAACATTTGTAATACCATATTCTAGAAAATAAAACGTTCATTCATTCATTCAAAAAAATGTGAAATTCACGTGAAAAAATAAATACATAAAATAAAGAACGTTTTAAATTTAATAACATATATTTTAAATATTATACTCGTATAATATATCGACGCATGAAAGGCAATCTTCACATTGAAAGCGACACATTGAGTAAACTTTACATCATAGTGATTTAAAGTTCAAATATAAAATAAAAAATCATGAAAAATCACTTAATTGTAATAAATTTAATCACAATAAATTGTAATACATTTAATTACATTTAAATTAGGCGATTTTTTTAAGATTTTTTTAATTTTATATTTGAACTTTAAATCATTTTCCTGTAAAGTAAAATCAATGTCGCTTAGTAAAGATTGACTTTCTAGAGAGTGAGAGAGACATCAAAGATGTTAATGGTTCGTTACTACCCGTGTGGCATGCCTGAAGAAATGTTTGATCACGGATCTTCAACTATCTCCTGCAAACGGCAAACTTTCATCAACGTCGGAATAATGGTAACCCTATGCATGTGACATTATGACACCACCAATAGGACAGTAATGTCCCATTAACATCTTTGGTATCTCTTACCATCAGGTGAGTCATCTGTATCAGTATAAAAAAATATTTAAAAAAAATCTGGGATAAAATTTATTTCAATGTGTCATCTACGTACGTGCTACATTTAATTTAAATCAGTCCAGCCATTTTCGCGTGATTGAGTAACTAATATCCAAACATACAAGCTTTCACATTTACAACGTGTATGGTATAATAAATTTTCATAAACAGGATTAGGCCGATTGGGGAAACAATAAAAAATGCACCGCTAACTCGACCTCAAGATGAACTTAAACTGTTGATCTTACAAACAAAATGCTAAGACATAACTTGTAGGTTTTATAAATTTTAATTTTGTTAAGGTATAATAAGTCTTTGTATCTTGAAATCAATAGAAAATGAGATATTGTTTAAAACTGCTATTAAGAGCTATTTTTCAAGTTTGGCGACGCGAGCAGCAAAGATACGATATGACAAAGTTGAAATTCGAAATGAGCACATCAAAATCTATACAATACTACTTTTTAATACTCCCGGAAAACATTAAAGGTAACTACTTATTTTCGAACCAAATTACGTTCACTGGGTAGTACGCAATAAGCTATATTAAAATGTCTGTATGTAAGGTGGCTAATAAAATATAACATTTGACAAATAATTCACCCGTATTATGGGTAGATGGCATCAATCGATGTCCGATTGATTAGTGTAGAAATACCTTAAACATTATTAAAATTTTATAACCGCTTCTTTAGCTTCTTGTACAAAGCGAAGTTACAGAACCGTAAAATGATAACAATGCCCCGATAAGGATTTATTATTTGGTAGGTGAATTCATGAAGAGAAAATATTGGTAGATAAATTAATGAGAAAAATATGATTTCTGAATCCCAACATGAATCTATTTGTCAAGGGGTTGCCGAAATAAAAATGACGAGTACGAAGGGGTTAAAAGATCTAACATTAAAACTATGCCGTCGCGAATTCGAAACTTAGCCACTATTAACTAGAGTAAATTAATCTATTTTTCAATTTTCGTCATTTACTTTAATTTTTATTGTATTTAAAATGTTACCAGTATTAATTATATGATACAAGTTTAATGCTTCCAATTTAATAAATTCAAGTTAAATTTAAATTGTTTAAACTTAAAACATTCTAAAATAATTGACCCACGCAGCTTCGTCGCAGTTAATTAACATGACAATGTAAGAAATTTCATACAATATTTCATGCAAGATTTTGGTCCCTTAGGGGTGATTTTTGGGTAGATTAAGTTTGACCTTACCTCTTCGAACATCGCCTTGTCAAATTTTATCAAAATCGGTTGGCTGTGACAGATAAACAGATTTTCGTATTTTAATATTAGTAAGCATTAGTATGAGTATAAGGCCATCATGTTCTGAACATTTAGTCACATGTTTAAATATTATAAACTTGAAGTTGCTCTAATAGTAGTACCAGTCAATTTGTTTTGGAACTAACTTTGTGGTTAATTTAAAGTGCTTAAAACAAATGACCGTCGCTTTAATTGGTATCTAGCCCGGATCCTTGCGCAGCAAACGTATTACCTCCATCTCTTATGTTAACCCTCATATTGTGTGCCTGAGAACTCTATAAAGAAAATAAAATATTTAATATCCTTGGCAGGCAAAATTCAAATTTTTACGTAATAAGATATAGTTGGAATGCAATTGAACTCAAATGAGTTAAATTGAATATTTTTATTCAAATTAAGTATAAATTATATATTATTATAACATAAATTTAAAATAATTGTATTATTGTCACGTTATATTTTATCACACATCATCATATTATATACCAATACCACAGAATACGAAACTAACTGTGCCATTACGCTAAGATTAAGATGTTTGCCTCCCTTTTTAGAGAAAACCTTACAATTACTCTACATAAATTTTATATATTATTTTATGATAATTGCTTGCTCTAACGGTATCCACAACTTAAAAAAAAGTACGTAGACACAATACAACAATGCTGCCATATGACAGATTTCATTTTGAAATAACATCAACGTGATTTACTAAAAGGTGAAATTAATTAAATTTGCTATTATCCGCGAACTATTCTATGTATCCTCCGTGATGGTACCAAAAAGAGAGACGTCGGTTTAATAAATGGATAGGACTCACCGATGGTTCCGATCAGAAGAGATCAGTACGAAGACCCCCAGCGGCGCACCACCACCACCACCACCAGCGGCGCACCAATCACAAAAGCACACAATTTATGTACGTGTACGTACATGAATTGTGTGCTTTTGTGATTGGTGCCGGCGTGGTCGTGGCTGTAAAAGTGTGGTGGATGTAGACGGATAAGTGTATGATCGGAACCATCGGTGAGTCCTATCCATTTATTAAACCGACGTCTCTCTTTTCGGGACCATCACGGAGGATACATAGAATAGTTATATAGGATACGTAGAATGTACGTACATGAATTGTGTGCTTTTGTGATTGGTGCCGGCGTGGTCGTGGCTGTAAAAATGTGGTGGATGTGGGCGGATAAGTGTGCCGATGAGGGTCTTCGTATGATCGGAACCATCGGTGAGTCCTATCCATTTATTAAACCGACGTCTCTCTTTTCGGTACCATCACGGAGGATACGTAGAATAGTTCGCGGATAATAGCAAATTTAATTAATTTCACCTTTTAATAATGGATTTTCGCAAAGTAACGCCTGAATCAATAAAATATCTACTAGGTAAGGTACCTTACCTAGCTCAGCCGTAAAAGCATCACTGTCACTGTCGTATTCTAGTTTGGAGGGTAAGGTAGCCGGTAAACTTATGCATATGCCATTATTATTCCGCCACAAGGACATCATCGCATAATTGACATCTTTGGTGTCTATAGCCAATTATTATTATTATAATTAAAATCGCGATGGTAGCCAGGCAATGCCATTCTCGCGAGTTTTTATATCATATAATTTGTATTTGTAACTAATTGATGGAATTCATTTCATTTTAAGTTTCTTTTATTTTTTAGGGCATATATATATATATATATATATATATATATATATATGCATATACGTGTTTCTTTGTATTAGTATCATAAGCAAATAATTTGATTATTTTAGAGTTAGATCAGTTTGTCCAAAGATGTAACTAGTATTGTCTGTAAAAGTCTGTCTGTCTGTTACATTTCACAGCTTATTGATAAACAGATTTATATGAAATTTTGCAAAAAGATATTTGAAGACCAAGGAGCCGAATTAGGGATGAAAGATCTTACAATCTTATATTGATAACCTGTTACTTTATTTGTGGGTGGGTCAGCTTAAATTTCACCAAGAATGCAGAGATTTTAAACTAAGTTAAATTGAAATTGAATTAAGTCTAAAGGGAAGCAAATAATGAGTGATAAATACTCATAACTTTCAAAAAATGTTTTAGAAGTTTCCCGCTAATGTCCTTTTTCCTTCTTAGAAATTGAGATTCAAAAATAAAAGTGCCTTAAACAAATGAGCGTCGCTTAAATTGGTATCATTGGTAGGTAATACGAAGAGAATGTTTAAAATAACTTTTCTTGGAAAAAACGCTTTAGGAGTATGGCTAATTATGACTGATTACCAATTTTTATAAGAATTTTTCAAGTTTGCTTGTCTTTTTTTCGTAGTTTGGAAGTGCGATTCAATAAATTTTAAAAATATAGAGTCAAGTATTAGCATTCTGGCTTCTTTACGTGGTAGGCAGTGAGAACCGAACCTCTAGGTATAACTTTCCGGTTTACCACGAATTGTTTTGTATCATAAGATAGCAAACAAGCAGATTGCTTTCGAAATAGAAAGAGACAGCTACTACCTATACACCAAAGGTGGTGATTAATGGTGCATTGCTATCTTTGTGGCGAGGTGTTAATGACGCTTGCATAACTTTATAGGCTTTCCTACTCTCCAAAATGACAGTACAAGAATTGACTATATGGCGACATAAATAAAACCAGGGCGACACAATGCAGAACTCTAACTACATAGTAGTCACGATGGTTGTGACTCTCACAGCAAATCGTTCGACTCTTACAAACTACCTGGCAGAAGAATCCGAAATAACACAGGGAAAATTTTCCAGTGTCTCTCCCTCCCTCTCAATTTAAATTAAAACTCAATTAAATTTTAAAATATGACCAAAAAGTAAGAAAATTAACGCTTTTATTAAACAAAAGCTTGTTAAAAAAAATTAAATTTGTGTCATGAATTCATTTAAATTTCAACAAAACTTAATAATTTTGTATATTTTGTTTTACATTACGTTTAATTTTCATGCCAATCTCTTTTATTATTTTCGATCTAGTATTAAAAAGGACTACGTAATTATTGTCCGATATAGATCGTAAACGCAATAAATCCGTTAAAATTTACTTTTAACTTTCTATACTAATTCATTAATACTAGCGATCGCCTATGGCTGAAATTCGACCATAGACGAAAAAATAAAATGTCTTTTAGGTTTGACAACAGACTTTAGCCATAAAGAAAATAATATACATATTATATTTTACACTTTTTTTTATATCATAAGATAGCAAACAAGCAGATGGGTCTCCTGATGGAAAGAGTCAACCATCGCCTATAGACACCAAAGATGTTAATGGTGCGTTGCTATCTTGTGGCGAGGTCTAATGCCACATGCATAAGTTTACCGGCTACCTTACCCTTCAAACCGGAACACGACAGCGACAAGCACTGACGCTATTGCGGCAGGAATAGATAAGGCGGTGGTACCAGACCCGGGCGAGACAATGCAGAACTCTACCACCTAGTAGCCACGATGGTAGTGACTAGATAGCCAATCGGTCGCCTTTTACGACCTGCCTGGCAGAACGGCAGTTGGCCTATTCTACAAAGGAGGCCGGGACCAACACGGCGTAAACACTTTTTACCGTCGGCACTTGTTAAACTCCATTTGTAATTTTACTCATACACTTGTACTGTTTAACAAATTACTTTAAATTTAATTAATATTGCTAACCGGTTTCGCCTTTTACGGCATCTTCTCGTCTAAAGTCTCGTAGTCGTAAAGATGCCGTAAAAGGCGAAACCGGTTTGCGATATTAATTAAATTTAAAGTGATTTGTGAAACAGTACAGGTATGTTAACAAAATTACAATACACATATTATTATGTATGTCAAATAAATGTAGTGTGTATAATGTTTATATTTATGAATTTAATGTATATCTAATGTTTTCTACAGTCACAGTTACACAGTACACTCAGTACAGTACAGTACAGTTTCTACAGTCCCTCGTAATGTAAACTTTTTTTATATCAAGATAGCAAACAAGCAGATGGGTCTCCTGATGGAAAGAGTCATATAGCATATATCATACAGCCTATATCATATAGCCTATAGCCATCAAAGATATTAATGGTGTATTGCTATCTTGTGGCGAGGTCTAATGCCACATGCATAAGTTTACCTTCTACTTTACCCTCCAAACCGGAATGTTATGACATGTTTATATTAATTAATTTAATGTATTTTTATTGCATATTATGTAAATATATTGGGTTTCTGCAGCCCTCGGCAATGTAAAATTTAAGTGTGCCTAATTTCATATTTCACGGTTCACGTTATTGTCTTAAAAAGGGGTCTTAAGTATTTTCTTCTAGTATTTTTTTCTTATATCATTAGATAGCAAACAAGCAAATGACTCTTTTGATGGATAAAGAAACGACCGCCTATAAACACCAAAGATGTAAATGGTGCGTTGCTGTCCGAGTGGCGGAATGGCAATGTCGTATGCATACACAAGTCGACCGGCTACTCACTCTCCAAACTCGAACACGACAATGACAAGCAATGACGCTACTGAGGCAGGAATAGGTAAGACAGTGGTAGCAAATATCCCGCCAGGATATTTAATACTACATATATATGTAGTATAATACTACATACATATGTTGCGAAACTCTACCACATTGTATTAATAAAAAGATTTATATGTTCCAATAGAAAACATCCATAGATAGATCATAATAATAAATTCAAAATTTATTAAACCTCCGATAAATTCCTTATGACAAAACAAAATCACTTGCAGAAAAAAACACGAAAAGAGCTGACAATCTTCGAATACACAAAAAAACTGTAAACGGTTGATCTTGCAGGTCATTCCTGAAATTTCCCACTGAATTAAGGTATTTTAAGGTCAAAAGAGTAAAAACTACAAGCATAAATGTTTTCTATATAAAAAATTATGGCATTCACCTTAATTTTTTATATCTAAAATATTGCTTTAGCTAAATAATCGATAGTTGAAAATTTTTGTAGCGATGTCAAAAAACATTTTTTTAAATTTTCGTCATTGATAAAGCCCCAAAAAAATTGACCGATTTTGATCCAATTAACGGTATTTGACAAAATTTATAAAGGGGAAAATTTGATAACGTTTTTATGTATCGATGTATTAGCCTGAAAGTTATTTCAAAAATATTACGTAAATTCGCTTAATAATAACGTAATTTTAATATTTGAAAAGCTGTAACTTTAGAAAATTAGATTTGATTTTGATTTTTTAACCGGAATTTGACGTAGTTTTTTAGTACTAAAAAATTGTAGAACATCAAAAATGATTGGTTCGAAAATTTACGAAGATATGTCGAAAAAACACTTTTTTCAACATTTTTCGCCAACAATTACCCCCAAACGGATAAACCGACTTTGATTAAATTTATGCATTAAGCGTAGTTTTTTGAGGAATTCTCAAAATATCCTGGACCGAATTAGTTAAAAATTTCAGGAAGTCTAAGTTTAGCGGAATCGAATGCCATCAACCGCGTTTCTTTCGGTCAAGCTGTTCAAAAGTTATGAGATGTTTACACACACACACACACACACAAACACACGCACACACACACACACATACACTCACACACTCACACACACACACTCACACACTCACACTCACACACACACTCACACACACACACACTCACTGAGTTTCTTCCGCCGGATCTTCTCAGTATGTGGCCGCGTTTCCGATCCGGTAGTAGTATAAAATAATGTTGACGCATCAAAATAACTTGTAAAAAGTTTTATTGAATAAAGTACTTCTGATTTCTGATTTCACACACTCACGCGCACGCGCACGCACACGCGCACGCGCAAGCGCACGCGCACGCACACGCGCAAGCGCACGCGCACGCGCACGCGCACGCACGCACGCACGCACGCACGCACGCACGCACACACACTCACACACTCACACACACGCACTCACGCACTGACACACTCACACATTCACATACTCACATACTCACACACTCACTCACACACTCACACGCTCACACACTCACACACTCACACACTCACATTCACACACTCACACACACACACTCACACACACACATACACTCACACACTCACACACTCACACACTCACACACACACACTCACACACTCACATTCACACACACACACTCACACACTCACACACTCACACACTCACACACTCACACACTCACACACTCACACACTCACACACTCACACACGCACACGCACACGCACACGCACACGCACACTCACACGCTTCTTCTTCTTTGAAGATAAGACCAACTGCCGTTCTGCCAGGCAGGTCCTAAGAGGCGACCGATTGGCTATGCGAGTCACTACCATCGTGGCTACTAGGTGGTAGAGTTTTGCATTGTCTCGCCCGGGTCTGGTACCACCGACTTACCTATTCCTGCCGCAATAGCGTCAGTGCTTATCACTGTCGTGTTCCAGTCTGAAGGGTAAGGTAGCCGGTAAACTTATGCATGTGGCATTAGACCTTGCCATAAGATAGCAACACACCATTAACATCTTTGGTGTCTATAGGTGATGGTCGACTCTTTCCATCAGAAGACCCATCTGCTTGTTTGGTATCTTATGATATAAGAAACCAATCGGTTGCCTTTTACGACCTCCCTAGTAGAACGGCAGTTGGTCTATTCTTCGAAGGGGCCTGAACCAACACGGAAGATTGATTTTTCCGCAGCTAAAAAGGACCGTAGAATATTTAATATAAATTTCAACTTGGTAATTTTACGGGTTCCTGAGAAAAAGGGTCTTGACCGACGGACAGATGGACAGCGATGTGATCCTACAAGGGTTCCGTTTTTCTTTATAAATTACGGAACTCTAAAAACAACATCGCAATATCTAGGTACCACAAATAATTTACATCACCCTCACGAATAATTTAAACCTAAAAAATATAATAATACAAATAATTCTGCAAAAGTATTATTTCATCGCCACGTAAAATTAAAATCGAAACAAAAATTAAACAAACAAATAAAAGAAAAACCTCAGACAATTTATTCCAACACTTGACGAATAAAATCAAACCTTTGTATAGCTTACATTAATTACACGAACACATAGAACTGAAGTTTCGGATTATTCTCATAAAAGTTTCTGAACACGCGAAACGTATTTCGAACAACAAATAAGTCACGCGTTTGCTCTTTGAATGCTGAAACAAAACTGGTAGCGGTTTATCGAAAACATTCCCAATTCACAAATGCAAGAGGCAATTTTAGACGTTTAAACCACGGTTACTTCCATCCCTAGCGCAAATTCATCCCCAAGCGACAAGTTGAGCGGCGGGTAATGTTTTCAGGAGGCGTGAAATCGTTTGTATTTGAATTAGCATGTCATGCCATAAAACCTTATGTTAATTTATTCCTTAGAACTTAATAACAACCAGTAATGGAGCTATGGTTATAGACAGTGGTGCCAGTGATTTTTTGTGCACAGTTTCATTCTGATGAGATGTCCATCATTTCTATCTTCAAAAAAATCTCGAATCGGCTAACCAATAAAGATAGAAATATACAGGTCGACTAATAACAGAAGATTTTCAGTTCTCGATTTTGATACCAAGTAATTATGTAAAAAGTAGGTACTTAAATTTTGACCTGTATTTCCAATAAAATTGTTAATATATGGACACCCGCGCGTAGATATCAAAGTTTGTGGTTTACTAACAACGTTTAGTCGAACTCGTGACTAAACTCGTTAGCACGCTGCGTAGTGACTAAATTTTTTTGATATTACTACACTAAATTTGTTGAGGTTTATTGTGCTTAACCAGCAATATTCTTTTTATATTATGTTTTTATTGATATCATATATCAATTAACTATCGAGTGACGGCGGCTATTGTTTATCAACAGAGGCAGCCTATATCTAATATCAGTACCATACTCATTGACTACATTTGACTACAATTTTAATATCGACATTAAATGACAAAATCATTTCTAGTTTAGCTTAGGCAAGCTCCTATTTCGCTCAATTTTTTATATTATAGCCAATTATAGCCATGCTTATTTGCCTCCACCATTATTTAGCCTTTATCTAAGTGTTCATAAGTACGCATATGTAGCTCTCCTTGTATTATTATTACTGGCTCTACGCGATCGACGGGGTTCGAGTTCGATCCCCGACGGGGACAAGCATTTGTGTGATGAGCATAAATGTTTGCATTTCCGGGTTTGGGTTTTATTAAATACATTCTAGTGTTTATATATATATATATATATATATATATATATATATATATATATATATATATATATATATATATATATATATATATATTTCTATGTATTAGTATCGTTGAGTAACACCTATAATAAAAGCAAATATTTTGCTTTTATGTTGGGGTTAGATCAGTAAGTGTAATTTGTACCTGAATATTATTACATTATATTATTAAATGGCCTAACGCAGAAATATAGGAACATCAGCACGTAAGTGACTGTGATGCATTACTCGAGTATTTGCAACGATATCAAATCTGTCAACTGAAATTACAACTAGAACAGCAGTGATTTGTGTATATATAACCAGTATCTTTAGCTTCTTATACAGTGTATAATACTTAATTTATTATATTATTAACTGTAAACTAAAAGGTAAAGAATTTTGTCTCGTGAAACGTAAAATACGTTAAACGTCTACCAGAGCGAAATTTCTAAATTCTTTCCTTGCTAAGGAATAGCGTTTTCCTTTGATTTTACAGCTCGATACCGTCTCTTTTTTACGTAAGCATTTGAAATGAATTTAACTATGGTTAAATCCATTAAAATAAGTTTGAATTGTTTGGAACAAGCATTCCTATATGTTTGATTGCTAAATATTGACGCCCGGACGAACAATGTCGAACACGTTTGAATTAGATCATGGTTACAAATTAACATTAAACGATATATTTAGCAAATCATTAAGGTGCGTCCACACTTGTGACAATTTACCGAACGTCATCCCGTGACCGTATCAGACACACGTGTCAGTACCGATTAGTGTAGACTCCACGAGTGTGTAAATTTCCAGGAGCTGCAGTACGATTCAATCCATTACGAACACTGAAAGAAACTGCTGAACAGAGAATAACCGGCAGGACAATGTACGGAGCTACGATCTACTAACCAGGTCTAGTGTGGACGCTGGTCTGTGTACTGTCACGCATCAAAGTGTTACGAGTTACGAGCCGATCCAAGGAAAGTCGGCTTTTTCAAAGCAATTTCGCTATTGTCCGCGTGATCAGGAGACGTCCACACTTGCATTTATGTCGTGTCGAGGTACGCCCGATGACACAGATACAGACACGGGGTAGTAGTAGTGGATGATCAAGTCGTGATGGGTCTTGGTCAGTACGTCCCCCGCTCGCACCTCGCCACCTTGCTGTTCGCTCATTCAAGCACGCACGCATAAATATAAATATCGTTGTATTCGTTTTCTCTTTAAACTAAAACTTGTAAAATTTTATCATACATAGATTGTGACCATATCAGCACAACCTAGATCGTCCACATTTAGCATGACATGTCCTGCAGTGATGCCACGCAGTCCGGTCCGTCGAAAGTGACAAGTGTGGACGCACCTTACAAAGAAATGGCCCTAAAATATCACAGTTAAAATAATAGTGTTTTATAAAACAGATAAAAAAGGAACTGGAGCTGTTCACGTTGCACTTAATGCGATCTTGTGATACATTTTTATTAGACTCATAAATAAGGCGAATCCGTTTCATAATAATGATTTTTCGGAACTATATTATGCTATAGAAAAATAACAGAAATGCTTGAAAATCTGAATACTAATAACTTAAATTTATATAGTACTAGCTGTTGCCCACGACTTCGTCCGCGCGGACTTCGATTACTCCGCACAGCACCTCCCCCGTAGGTGATAGCGTGATAATATGTAGCCTATATGTTGACCCGGATTATCAGTAATATTCATGGAAAATTTGAAGTAAATCCATGCAGTACTTTTTGAGTTTACCCCGGACATACATACAGACAAACAGACAAACAGACAAACAGACAAACAGACAAACAGACAAACAAACAGACAAACAAACAAACAGACAAACACACAAACAGACAAACGGACAAACAGACAAACAGACAGACAAACAGACAAACAGACAGACAAACAGACAAACAGACAAACAGACAAACAGACAAACAGACAAACAGACAAACAGACAAACAGACAAACAGACAAACAGACAAACAGACAAACAGACAAACAGACAAACAAACAAACAGACAAACAAACAAACAAACAAACAAACAAACAAACAGACAAACAGATAAACAGACAAACAGACAAACAGACAAAAATTCTAAAAACTATATTTTTGGCTTCGGTATCGATTGTAGATCACGCCCCAATTTTCAAAAATTCTTTTAAAAAAATATTCAATGTACAGTTTTGACTTTCCTACGATTTTATTATATGTATAGATATACTAAGCTTGATGAAGCCGACTTGGTTCAATTTTCAAAAAGTCTAAGTTGAGCGGAGTGCAATGAATGCCATCAACCGCGTTTCGATCGGTCCAGCCATTCAAAAGTTATGAGATGTTGACATACACACATACACCCACACATACATACACACAGACATACTGACGTCATCGTAAAAATAGTCGGAAAAGATTCCTAGTACCTCAAAACGTGGACATCTGGTGAAAACTCGATTTTCGAAAATCGGGGCAAAATTAGTAACTTCCTTATTTATCTGCATACGTATCGGGAAGTTAAAAAAATGAATTCGTTAAACTATGCTAAGGTATTACCATTAATTTCTATTTTACGTGTAAGCCTAAATATTCAGAATATCTTCACGAAAACGAAAGTAAATTATCGAATCAAGACATGCATACTTTACATACGTAAAAAATATATTTACTGGATTAACAAGCACAGGGGTCACGACCCTCAGCATAGCGTAGACCATTAATAAGGCATTGACTTTGATAAATATGCCTTGATTGATATGAAAATTGTAGGTTACTATTAAAATAATATTATTTTATGGTGGTTTTACGGGTATAAGTATTTATACCTTTAGTGATTCGCAAACCCATCTTATAAATGCGAAAATCTGCCTGTCTGTTCATCTGTTACGCTTTCACGGCTAAACCGCTGAATCTAGTTTGAAATAATCTTGCATAGAGATAGCTGAAAATCAAGGATCAAACATAATATGCTAATTTGTTTCAAAAATTAACACCTGTTCTCACCGATCCCGATGACCCGATAACTCTGGCCAATGGAACACACCAAAACATTACACATCTACAAAGTTGCCAGCGGTGACGAAAATACCTGAAGCGCCCATCTGCGAACCAAACCCAAAGGCGAGGATCAGCCGATTGGCAAAATAATGCCTCACCCTAAGCAGAGGATCGGTCTCACACGAGACACCCTTAGGGCGGAGGGCGTCCCTACATCTACATCAACCCTACATCTTTAAACTCTGGCTGAGCACTCTGCTCGCTCTCGCGACCGGTGCAGCTGTGAAGGCCCTTAAGACTAGCAGTGATTCAGACATTCTCAAAAAACATTTATTCATTGTAGGAATGCTTCGGTTCGGGCGCCTTCAGTTTTTTGCGATCTCGACACTTCTGCACTCTTACACATGAGAGTTTATAGGTATCATTAGATTGCTATTTAAAATCCCTTTCAAACGGTATACGGTCCTTGTATTTTGACCTGGCTTTTTAAAGATTTTTTTTGGCTGCTTACAAATTTTCTCTGATGTTTTCACTTAAGCGCCATATATATTCAATATAAGCAATTAAAATTATTTTTTAGATTATGCAATCAATAAATCATTACAGGAGCTTTCGACTAAAATTTAATCGAACCTTATAGTTACTCTGGGTCAGAAGATATACCATATACAAAATATGTAACGTAGTGAATTTATCTAAAAATAACAGCACTTCCTACTCCACTCCCCGTGAAGCATCGTAATCCGTGCGTAGCTTATCAAATTTTTTCATTCTTTAGCTATCCAGTCCTATAATTAGATTTTGGATGTTGGTGATCGTTATGTAGTTATAATAACAAACTGTATCCCTCAGTTTTGTTATCATCTGTTATTTGAAATGTCCCCCCTATAAAGGCAAATTTGAAGACGTATTCACGTCAAAACTTTATCCGAATATTATCTTTTATTGTTTTCTAATGTTTAGTTAATAAATTTTAACTTTATAATAAAAACAGGAATATAAACCTTATAAATTGACAGAGAAACAATATGACAGCATTCCAATTTCGTCGACAGCGTTGCTTAAAATAATCAGCGCTATTCTGTTACAATATGAATTCTAAAAATTTAATATTTCTGATATTTTTTTTTCTGATTTTCTTATCAGAAAAAAAATATCAGATGGGTAAATATATTGGGTAGGTATATTGAAACGCACCTAAATAAATGCTCAAAATTCACCTCAAATGACCGACAATTGATAACGGCTATCAACTATTTCTACCGATAACCGAGACCGACGCGTCGATCGACGCGACGGCTTTACACGCTCATCCGAGGCAGGGAAGTGGTAACCCACCACCAGCCAGACTCCAAGTTGCTACTGAGATTTAGAATTTTCGAGAAAAAACTCTAAAAAACTCAATAATACTTAAATATAAACCCGACACCTCAAGATTTGAGCCAAATATTGCGCTGCTATTCCCTAGCTATTCCCTAGGCCAGGAGGCAGTAAGATGAGGTTATTAAGACTTCGTAAATAAATTATGAACAAGTCCAACTTTTGAGGGGACTTACTGAAATTAATCAAATTTTAAGAATCAAAACTATTTATAACATTTTTTAAGTCAATTATTATAATCGAAAAAAAAATTGAAGATTTTCTAAAAGTGGAAAATTAAACCTTATTTTGAAAGTAATTTCTTAAAAACATTAAAGTATTTATTGTTTCATCCGGTAGATGATGATTCCTGGTTGCGTATTACATATTCAGCAGCGAAAAACCAAAAGTGGAATAATATAATATGGTTACGTTATTCTAACCCCAAATTAAGCGAATTAAGTGCTTGTGGTTTGGCGTTAGTCAACGATACTTATACATGAACACTTAAAATACATATACCAATACTAAAATATATGAAATAAACACCCATACCTAGAGAAACGAATGATTATGCTCATCACAAAAATGTTTGTACCTGTTGGAAACGAATACAAAACCCATTGTTTGCATAGTAAAGATTGCTAACCATTCAATCAACTTGGTCTTTATTAAGTTTTAAAAAGGTAGCAGGAGACAAAACTGATTTTTCACAAATGGCAAGGCAATTCACAGTTTATTTGGCATTTAAGTAAATTCGGAAGATCCCTCCACCGGCGGCATTTTGTTTTATGCGGCTGCTCGTTACCGGCGGCGGCCACGCGTGAAGTTACGGCCGCGCCGGGACGCCAGCGATGCCAATTCGCCGGGGTGTTTACGTACAGCTTTGATCACTTTTTAAGTAGCCATTCAGATGTTGAAGGGTCTTTGTATTTCATTTGTATTTTAGAAAAAACAGAATATGAAAATCTGTTTGTTTTATATCATAGTAAACAAGTAGGTAGCTCTCGTGATTGGTAGGGATTACCATAGACTATATAGACCAAATATAATAATGGTGTGATGCTATTCATGTCGCAAGATGGTGTTATCTGTTACCTTACTCTCCAAAATACGACAATAACTAGCACCATCGCTATTTCGACAGCAACAGGCAGTATTTTGGGAAATTAAAAAAACAGACAGTGAGCAAAAACCTCAATTTACTAAGTTACTCTAATAACTTAGAGAACGCTACTTTACGAGATTTTCAAGCTCGATTATATTAGTGTTTATGAGATAACCAGGGTCTTTACATGCCTATTCGAGGCGCAGTTACCGTCAGTAAACCAACACAAGACTTGACTGGAACTGAAAATGTTTGCAAAAAGCAATTCTAGGGTATAATTTTTTCGAAAATCGAACTTAGGACCTCATAATTTGAGTAGAATACACTAGCCACAAAATCAAACAGGTATTAAAGTATATAGGTTTTTTAGACAGCACATAAACTTATCTTAATTTATATGTTTTAACAACATTTAATTTATTGTTAGTTCTGTCACTTAATTTTTATGACAAGTGACATTTCAAGAAAAGAATGACAAAATATTAAAGCTAAAATTTGGGTACTATTTATAAACATCATACTTGTAATGGCGGTATTTTGCTGAAAAAGGCTACGTGATGATTTCTGTAATAACTTAATATGAATTTGTGTGGTAAATGACCAATGCCAAATTTTATCTGCATCTAGAAAATTGTAACGAACACACTTTTTTTTTATGTTACACACATAAAAGTTTCCCTAATACTGGTACCACACTTGGTCTATCGTCCCGAAGTTATGTGCGCTCTAAGGCACCTGCGTTTATCGTATCATTGCACGAAGCTTTCTCACGATACACGCAAGTTCGGCGGAGGCATAAGAACTAATCAATAATCATATCGTTTTATATGAAGAGCAACAAAATAAATCTATGGCCTTAATTCGAAAATTAAATAAATACTTTACTTAATAAAAAAAATCTGGTGAAAATAATAAGTATTTAAAATTTTCACAAAAATCACAGCGTTGTTTGTTCGCCAGCCACTGCGAGGCCAATCCCGCCCAAGGGAGCCAATGCAACTTGCATCACACTCGGACGATATTTTTATATTTGCACTGCATTTTTCGTTTCATTTCGCAAAGAATACTATTTGTCGGCTCTGAGGCAAAACAAATATTTTCTAGTCCCATATTGCTTAGAACTTTTCATCACAAATATTGAATATATAGAAATTTTAATTAGTGCCTTAAATAATTGACTGCGCCTCACAGGCCGCAATATAACATATTTAGTCAATTTGACGGCAAATTGTATTTTAATAAAATAACAAGGGAAAAATGCCAGATTTTTAAGTTAGATACCGATAATATATAAGTTATACCTAATGTTTAGGAATCTAACCATACTACACATAATAACAAACAGAAAATAGCAAATGAATCAAAAAGTGGTGTGTATCAATTGATGTGCGAAGACTGTCAAGCTATATATATCGGTCAAACTGGAAGGTCATTCTCAACACGAATAAAAGAACACCTTCGAAGTTGGCGCTCGGGGAAAGGTGAATCTTCTACCTTTGCTCAACACCTTATTACTGAAGGTCACACTTTTGATTTGACAACAAATTTAAAATTATTACATTTTTGCAGCAAAGGTAGAAGACTCAACGCCCTAGAAGCGTTAGAAATAAATCGACACAAAGGAGAAACAAAACTTTTAAATGACCAAACCGAACCTAATAACTCCCCCCTGTTAAATATTTTTAATTTAATGTAAAAAGTTTGAATGAGTAAGGACAATAGGTATATATATATATATATATATATATATATATATATATATATATATATATATATATATATATATATATATATATATATATATATATACACATATATGTATGTATATGCACACATATACATATGTAATGAAGATTTATTCTTCCAATTTACTATTTAATAATTATTATTTTAAGTTTCTGAATAATCATGTTATTATTATAATCATTTATTGACATCTAATTAACCGTAATTGTATATAATTGTATATTAATTTTGACATTTTTATATTTTAAATTTTTATAATTGAATTTTTTTTTTATATCATAAGATAGCAAACAAGCAGATGAGTCTCCTGATGGAAAGAGTCAACCATCGCCTATAGACACCAAAGATGTTAATGGTGCGTTGCTATCTTGTGGCGAGGTCTAATGCCACATTCATAAGTTTACCGGCTACCTTACCCTCCAAACCGGAACACGACAGCGACAAGCACTGACGCTATTGCGGCAGGAATATGTAAGGCGATGGTACCAGACCCGGGCGAGACAATGAAGAACTCTACCACCTAGTAAATCAAGTACAATGATCATTATATTATCAATAGTAATATAAAGGCAATTGTATTATTAATTAATTATTAAATTTATTAAAATTTAATTAATAATGACCACACAAATATAATGTTGACATCGTAAAATAATTTATTTGTAAGTTAGTTGACTTTATTTGACATTTATAATTCTGACATTATTTTGTAAGTAATTACAGTTAATTTAAAGGGGAATAAAATTATATACTAGGAAACACCTAAATGTTTAGGGAGAACCGTGTAAGCTAGCAATACAGAAATGGTGTTTATTTTAAGTTTACCCACTATCATTTTTAAAAAATATTTTGTTTATGTTATATCTAAAACTAAACTGTCAGTAAAGAATATTACGTCCTGAAGATGCTTTAAAAAGCGAAACCGGTCGATAAAATTATATAATTTAGTGTACAATAATTGTGAAATAAAAGTACAAGTGAGTGATAAACTAGTTTCAACTAAAAATCTAACCATATTCAAACCAATTAGTTCAGTTGTTTTAAAATATTTCGTTACAACATCTAAATATTTTGATCTGATTTTAAAATTAGTAGGATATAAAACCGTATTTTGAAAGAATGCCTCCATGATAGGGAAAAAACAAATTATGAAGTTGACCCTTTAAGATTTGTTTTTGAAGGGTCACCTTCAAAATTATCCAATTCTTTTTTTACTCCGCCTCCACCTGCAAAGATGAGCAAAACACCTTTCGTTGCACCAGAGCCTCCTGACCTTCAAATCTGATCCTGTTAAGAAAGTGAGAGGCTAAAATAAATTAACGTGTGATTATTTTGAAAACAAAGAAAAAATATTTGCACGACGGTTTCTTAATGATAGATTTAAACGAATTTATTTAATACTAGATGAAAACCCGGCTTCGCGTGGAAGTCTCATAATATGCAATCTTATATACTAACTCAAATAACAGACATTAAAAAGTAGCGACACTATAGTTACGTCTTCTTTCAACTATTACGTTGGTTTAATAAGGCAACACTATAATGTTGCTATTTTTTAATTTTTACTCTTTTAAGAACGAAGAGGAATTAAGTTTCACGATAATCTGCGCACCGTTCTACGACACTTGAATAAATGCTCACGCCATCTACACTACATATTTGTAACCTTTAAAGAAATATGGCCGATTTGTCTGTCAGCACCGTTAGAATAAATAAATAAATTTTTAATCACTATTTTAACAAAATTCTCGACAATCTGAATTTTGCGGATATATATTGTCGACTCAAAATTATTATTTTTTTACGCTTTATAATTTAGTCTAACGTAACCCTGGACGAAATTATTAATGTACATAAGATACATGAAAACCACGATTCACGGTTTTGTTCGCTATCCCTATAGATATATCTATTTGGAATGATAAGTTGTTGGATTTGTCACTTAACATGTATAGCTTGTTCTTTCTAAAAATATACAGGCTTATAGAAACCTATAGTAACCAAAGATATTAATGGTTGTAGTGTCACATACATATGTTTACTAAATACCTTACCCTCCAGACTGAAACGCGACATTGATAAGTATTGAGGCTATTGCGGTAGGAATAGTTGGGCGGCGGGCGAGACGTTGTAGAACTCTACCACGTAGTAGTCTCGATAAGTCAAATATTTGGCCACTCGTTTTCTTTTTACGAATTGTCTTACCGAATGGACAATGGTCTATTCAACAAAGGGGGCCCAGACCGTGGTGGGTCTAACATGAAATGAAACACGCTATTCAAAAGACTGATAATTATAAATAGTTGATTTAATTGTTTTAACTTGGAAAACAAACATGTAATAATCAAAGAGTTTTTTATAAAGTATTCGCAATGTTATAATTTCGGCAGCCAGCCAATATGTGACTAAATTCCATCCAAAAGAGCCAATAAAACTTGCACTACACTTGTGTAATATTTTCATATTTGCGCTGTATTTTTCATTTCACTTCACAAAGAGCAATAGTATTTGTCGGTTCTGCAGCAAAACAAATATTTTAGAAAATATTATTAGATTAACTTTGAGTATAATATGTGTCAAAAATGTTTTAAAAACAAAATAAAAGAGTGTTTCTGTTTTTCAATATATATTTTTTTTCCAGTGACATTCTGGAGGAATGTATTGCAATTGGTAAAATAGTGGGTAAGGTTTTGCTAGTGCTATTGTATTTTTTTCGATTGTAATAGTTTCGTCAGAAAAATTTTAATTAAATGATAAATATTTATTTGCAAGAAAATAGGTGTTGTTAACAACATAATATTCTATCATGAAAATATGGTGTGCAAATATTTAAAAAATGTCATTTTATATTCTATAAAATTTAAAAATAATGTGAGTTATTACCAGATCGGAACGCGGCCACAAAATGAAAAGATAGATAAAATAATAAAGATAAAATAAACTCAGCGGGTTTGTCTTTTTTTTATTTGTTACAAATTTACACGAATTATTTCACATCACAAAAGTTACAAAATTATAAAATAACATCTTTTGTTCAAAACTTTTACAATTTACAAAGTTATTTTACTATTCATTAAAGAGCCTTTATCTAATTTACCTTCACTAACATATGAATTAATTAAAATTAGGCATCACAGGCTGGTGAATTTAACATTTTGTAACTTCTTTATACGATATATGATAATATTATTATAAATTATTGGTTTCATTTTAAACTGACTTACTAAAAGAAGAAATTACCAATTTTGCTGTATGTTTTTTTTTAAATTTTTGTCATCTCAGAACTCGGTCATTTATGAACCGATTTTGACCATTACTTTATTGTTTGAAAGGATGTATTTTAGACCGGGATCCCTGGAACAAACTTTTTTCTGATTACTAACAAGCTGAATTTTTGTGAACAGCTTCGTTTTGACGAGACAAACATCTTTCTATCTTCGAAAAATCTCGAATCGGGTAACTAATAAAGATAGATAAAAAAAAATTTAGTGTTGGACTAAGAAAATTTTCTACTGTACCTGTAATACAATGTTACCTTTGAATAACAGTAATAATTAACAAGCTGTTGTGAGAAAATTAAGTTGTTATTAAATTGATTAATATCAATTTAAACATCTCATAATTCCGAAACTTTAGAGTGGAGAACTCGCCAGAAAAACCATAGAATGTGTAGGACAAAAGTTTAGTGTTTTTCATAATATAATCTTTTTTTTATAGTAGAGGGGGCAAACGAGCAGATGGTGCACCTGATGGTAAGTGATCACCGCCGCCAATGGACATCCGCAATACCGGGGGTATTGCAGCTGCGTTGCCGGCCTTTTAAGAATGAATAAGCTCGTTTCTTGAAGGTCCCTAAGTCGTATCCATTCGGAAACACCCCCGAGGGTAATAGATTCCACAAAGGAGTAATGCGAGGCGAAAAGTGACGACAAAAGCGCACGGTTGTGGATTTCCAGACATCGAGGTGGTGAGGATGGAACTTTAAATTTTGACGCGATGTCCGATGGTGGAATTTAGCGGCAGGCATTAGTCCGAACAACTCGTCGGAAGACTCCCCATGATAAATACGGTAAAAGATGCAGAGCGAGCCTACATCTCTGCGTAACGCCAAAGAGTCAAGCCGATTAGAAATAGCCTGGTCGTCGACGATTCGAACCGCTCTACGTTGAATGCGATCAAGAGGAAGAAGCTGGTACTGAGGAGCTCCGACCCAGAGGTGAGAACAGTACTCCATGTGAGGTCGAATTTGGGCCTTGTAAAGTTGGAGGCGATGGGCTGGCATGAAGTACTGCTTTGCTCTACTGAGTACACCAAGCTTTTTGGAGGCTAGTTTAGCCTTCCCTTCCAAATGACCGCGGAACTGAACGTTGTTCGATATGTCGACTCCCAGAATTCCAATAGTGGCTGAGGCTGTCAGGAGAGTGTTTTCGAACCGAGGTGATACGACAAAGAGTGTTTTTTTTTTTTGCGGTGAACGCACAGAGCTGCGTCTTTTTGGGGTTAAATGTAATAAGGTTTTGACGACCCCATTCTGAGACATCAGTTAGTTGATTCTCGAGTTCAGACACGAGCTTGATCCGGTCCTCTTCGACGTGTTCCCGAGAAATACCGGTACGGCCGGAGTATGTAGCATCAACAGTACTGTCGTCCGCATAACAATGTATGTTACTAATTCGCAACATATCATTGATATGCAGAAGAAACAGTGTCGGTGATAGCACGCAGCCTTGGGGAACACCAGCATTGACAGGTTTAAAATCGGAGCATGCACTGTCGACTACGACCTTAATGCTCCGATCAGCCAAAAAACTGGTGATCCACTTGCATAGTTTCTCGGGAAGCCCATAGGAAGGCAGCTTTGAGAGAAGCGCTTTATGCCATACCCGATCGAAGGCCTTCGCTATGTCTAAACTAACTGCCAGTGCCTCCCCCTTGGACTCAACTGCCTCCGCCCAACGATGTGTCAGGTATACTAGAAGATCACCAGCTGAACGGCCACGACGGAAACCGTACTGACGGTCACTAATCAGCTGGGGCTCTTCTAAATACTTCAGGAGCTGACAGTTTATAAGTGTCTCCATGACTTTGGAGAACAAGGAGGTTATGGCTATTGGCCAATAGTTTGACGGATTAGAGCGATCTCCTTTTTTAGGAATGGGATGCACTAAAGCTGTTCTCCATGAATTCGGTACCACGCCGAGTGAATAGGAGAGCCGAAATAGTTGCGTCAATACTGGCGCCAACTCTGGAGCACATACTTTAAGCACAACAGAAGGGATGCCATCAGGCCCACTCGACTTGTGGATGTCCAAAGAAAGAAGTGCTTTACGCACAGCTGACTGCCGAAACTGCGGTTCTGGCATGGAACTATCACACTGCGGGATGGTAGGCGGTGTGTTCCCTCGGTCATCCAGAGTCGAGTTGGCCGCAAAGAACGAGCCCAGAAGATCGGCTTTCTCCTTTGCGGTATGGGCCAGAGAGTCATCGTCTCTGGGCAAGGATGGAAATGAAGGCTGGGAGAAATTCCCTAAGACAGCCTTGGCGAGAGACCAGAACGCACGAGTGCCCGAAGGAAGGCGAACTAATTTCTCGCCAATTCTGCCAATGTGTTCCGATTTTGCCTTGGCGATAGCTCTTTTGAAGTACCTCGAGGCGAAATTGTACTCCTTACGTAATGTGCTGGTTTTTTCATCACAAGATGCGGACGCTGCAGCCCAAGCCCGGTAGCATTCCTGCTTTCGGCGTAAAGCCGCTTTGCAGTGGCGACCAAACCAAGGCTGAGACTTGCCACCGATGGGCACCGCAGAAAACGGAATGAAAAGTTCCATGCCCAGCAGCACCACATCAGCGACAGCATTCGGATCATCCAGCGAGAAGCACAACCGCCCCCATGGGTAAGATGCAAAGAAAGACCGCATCCCGTCCCAATCTGCTGACCTAAAGTGCCAAACGCGACGACAGCCTGCAAAGGGAGGCCGTGATGGGCGCGTGACCGGCATTTTGCTCCGGATCAGGCAGTGGTCCGACGCGCCAAGTGGAGCGTCCACCGATACCTGATAACGATCCGGGTCAGAGGTCAGCAGGAGATCCAACAGTGAAGGCGTATAGCCATCCACATCGGGAACACGCGTAGGCGAAGTTACCAATTGTGTTAGACCATACGCCAAGGCAAAATCGTGAACAGACCTCCCCGCATGATCGGTGGTGCGAGAACAAAGCCATTCGGCGTGGTGGGCATTAAAATCGCCCAAGATCACGATCTCTGCGGAGGGAGTATGCTCTAACACGGAATCCACAGCCATTTGTAAGCGCTCAATGAGCCGGTCAACTTCAGTATTCCCGGTATGGGACTTGTATAGGCAAGCGTAGCTGCGTGGATGGTCGTCGCAAGCTACGCGTAACCAGAGGATGGATTGGTCCTGACCTTCAAGTCTGCCGAGGCGCCGGTAACAGATATCTTCTCTGACGTATGCGCACACACCAGCCCGCGGTACAAAGGAATGTTCCAGTTTGTACCTCGGGTAGGAGAGGTAAGAAGTATCAGCCAGAAGATATCTATGTCTCGGTCAAGAAGAGCAAAGCTGGCTTCGCCGTCTCGAGATGGTAGTGGACGGTGTTCAGGTTGGAATGAAGGCCCCTAATATTGCAGAAATCCACAGTAAGCGTGGTAGGGGGTGCCATGGTCTTCTTGCTCTGTTTGCCCCGGACATAGTTGTCTATGAGCGCGATTTCCCCCCCCCCCCAGAATACGCAGGGCAGCCTGAGCATCCATGATCTGGCTGGAATCCAGAGGACGGACGCTAAGGGGGCGATTCTCCTGTTGGTGCAAGTGGTACCCCCCTGGGGTAGTTATATTTTAAATAGCGCATTCATAGTGTGCAGGGGGGGGTTAGGTCTCCGGGACTCTCACAAACCAGATGAAACGCAGCAGCGGAGCTGCTACTTTACGTCGGTGTCAAGTGAGAGAGTGGTATCTCCCCGGGCGTGCCGGCCTATTCAGTTGCAAATGCAGTATGGCACTACCACTAATTAAGCGATTTCAGTCAAAAAAAATTTATTGTTATTAATAAACTAGCAAAAAGCAGAGCTTTGTAGGGGCTCGCAAAGTTATACTATCTAGTAATATTTATAGAAAAGTATTTTTATGAGAATTACATCTTTTAATGTATAGACTTTATTTATAATAATAAAGTCTATAATCTTTTAATGTATAGAAAAATAAATAATAAAGTATTTCATCTCTCGCATTGTATATCTGTTTTGTTAATCTTTCACCTACCATTCTTTGTACATGTCCGAACCAACGGAGCATGCCCTTTCTCATCTTTACACTTTCTTTCAAGCATAACTTCTCTCTCACTTCAACATTACGAACCTGGTCCTGCGTTGATTATACTTTCATGCCCTTCTAACATACCCAACTCTCACTTTCATACAATATCGTTGGGATAGGCATAGGCAGGCATAGGAATGATTATGCAGGGCAAGAGGGGCACCCTGACTTAAAACTAACGCTCTATTCACTCTGTTCCCCGCCAGCCAGCCAACCCCCCCCCTCTCTTTTCCTCTCTCTCTCCCTCTCTATCTCTCTCCCTCTCCCCTCTCCCTCTCCCCTCTCCCCCCCCTCCCCCCTCCCCCTCTCCCCCTCCCCCTCTCCCCCTCCCCCTCTCCCCCTCCCCCTCTCCCTCTCTCCATATCCCTCTCCCTCTCTCCCCCTCCCCCTCTCCCTCTCCCTCTCTCCTTGTCCCTCTCTCCCTCTCTCTCCCTCTCTCCCTCTCCCTCTCTCCCCCTCCCTCTCCCCTCTCCACCTCCCTCTCTCCCTCTCTCTCTCCCCCTCCCTCTCTTCCTCTCCCCCCTCCCTCTCTCCCCCTTCCTCTCTCCCCTCCCTCTCTCCCCCTCTCCCTCTCTCTCTCTCTCTCTATCTCTCTCTCCCCCTCCCCCTCTCAACTTCCCCCTCTCCCCCTCCCCATCCCCCTCTCTCCATATCCCTCTCCCTCCCCTCCCCCCTCTCCCTATCCCTCTCCCCCTCCCCATCCCCTCCCCCTCCCCCTTTCCCCTCTCCCTATCACTCTGCCCCCCTCCCACACCCCCTCCCCTCCACCTTCTCCCCCTATCCCTATACCTCTCCCCCTCCCCTCTCCCTACCCCTCTCCCTCCCTCTCCCTCTCTCCCTCCCTCTCCCTCTCCATCCCTCCCTCACTCCCTCCCCCTCTCCCTCTTCCTCCCCCTCTCCTTCTTCCTCCCCCTCTCCTTCTTCCTCCCCCTCCCTCTCCCGCCCCCTCCCTCTCCCTCTCCCTCTCTCTATTTTTATGGTAGATAACATATCTAGACATGAATTTAAACTACTACGTCGAAGCACAAACCTAAAAGTCCGATAATTTTTGAGTAAAATGTACCACAAAAGTGCATAGAAAGTGGCCTAGTGTAGGGCTCGCTTCGCTCGCCCTAATAAATAAATATAATAATATATATTAAATAATAAATAAATATAATAATAATAAGTATTTTTCCTTCACCGAATCAAAATTTTCAAAGCCCCAACTTTATTATCTACCCAATTTGAGATTTTTCGAAGATAGAAAAGATGGTCCCGTCAAAACGAAGCTGTTTACAAAAAATCAAATTGTTAGTAATTTAAAAAAAGTTTGTTCCTGGGATCCCGGTCTATTCCTCGTGTGGTTTCATTTTATTTTGATGGAGATCTCATGCAGGATTCCGGAGATATAGGAAATGAAACTCGGTTGCTGCAGTATTTTTTTACGCAGTACGTTAAAAAAATATTTCATGTTCTCTTAAGACTTTCATCGGCATAAGTACTATAAAAACACTACAGTACACACAAAAATTACTTAATGTTACCACAAAATCATTGGCTTCATTTTTTCATTAATATTCTAGTTTAACTGTCGTTGGCATAAGTCCTAGAACACACAAAAATATTGGATATTACTAAATAATATATGTAGACTTGTTTACTTAATAGTGTTCGATTGATGCGGGCTGAAAATGTTGAATCGCGCCGATTTTCCATGTAAATAGTACCAAATACTACTGCAACGATTTCACGTTGACAAATGTGACACAGAGAGTAACATTCGTTTGTTAAAAGATTTTTAAAAAGTAGGGTTTTATTGCATTGTGTTCGTAACTGCACATAGAGATAAGCACAAAGAAAAACAGAAACATGTTTCTTTTAATTTTCTTTTATATCATAAAACAGCAAACAAGCAGATGGGTTTCCTGATGGACAGAGCCAACCACCACCTACAGACAACAAAGATGTTAATGGTGCATTGCTATTCGCGCGGCGGAATGTTAGGGTCACATACATAAGTCTATCGGCTATACTACCCTCCAAACTAAACAAGACAGTTTACCCTCCAAACTGAAACATGACCAACGCTCAATTCTGGTAGGCAGTTTGTAAAAGGCAAACGGCTGATTATATGTGTTACTACCATCGTGACTACTATGTGGTAGAATTCCATAACGTCTCATCCGGTATATGGTAAGTAGTACCATTTTATTTTTTCTTGCCACAATAGCGTTAATGCTTGTTATAATCGTTTTGCGGTTTGGGGGGTGTAACGTCAAAGACGTCACAGAAGTTGGAAAGCCACGAAGGAGCCATTGCGCGAACCACGCCTTTCTCTCCCCATACAGGGCAGCTCTATAACCCTGAATGCGGCTCTCGTCGTTCTTTTTCTCTGCTTGACATACAGGTGAACCGCGGCTTATCTGTGTTGAATCGGGTGAGGACATAATTTAATTGAATAGATTTTAGCAGATACGACCCCAGTCGTAAATTTTCTTATAATTTTACTTGTATATTAGATGTTGGAGCCAGAAATACATTTTTTTTATAATTATATAATTGTAACAATTTCAAAAATATTTGAAAAAACGTGTAATAGTATTTAAAAGTTAAGCAAGGTAGCACTATAACTTTATTCTTGGGATATTAAAAAATTAAATTGCTAGTTGATTTATTCTTGTGTGCCCGCTTTATTCCGCAGACTACGTGGTGCGGCGGAATGTTTCCGGGAACGGCAGGAAGACATTTCTACCCCCGTGTTTCTTGGAATTGTTGGCGGCTAGTTGGAAGCTACAGGAAGGATGCCTGGGTTCCGAATATTTCTCCGTCTTTTCCGTCTTCATCGCCGAGTCAACCGCCAAACCACAAGGTAGAGTCAAAGACCCGCCAGCTCATGCTCTATATCCTCGTCTCTTTTATTTTTTTATTGTAACATCGTTACTAAATTTAAAAAAAAACTTTTTAGTTAAGTAAAGTGATAAATAGTTTACATAATTTTTTTTACTCGGTGCAGTTTTTTTTATTATATAGATATATAGATTTTTCTACTTATTTAATTATCATTACTATAAAAACACGCACCAGAATTAAACCTTACTGTTATAAGAACCATTAAAAATCTCGTTATATTCAGATATCTACATTGCAAAACAGTTATTCAATGTAGCTTAAACTATATATGAGGTAGATAAAACACGAAGTATTGAAAAGGCTTATCCTTTGTTTATATTAAGGAATACAACTGAATACCGGTTCCTCCTGGGAACGTAGCAAGTAACCTATTATTTGCAAATAAAGCCTGAGTAAATCCATTTCCCTTTTTCAATTTCCCAGGATTCCACCGCTACTCATACTAGCTCGTCCCTCATCAAATAGAAACTTTTCTTATGTCTGATCCAATCAATTAAAGTGATAGGAAGTGGTTTAGTAAGAGAATTTTAAGTACAGGTCAATCTTGTAACTGAAAGATTCTCCGTAATAAATAAACGTTACACGTCATTCATATATATAAAGGTGCGATTATAGTTTTAAAATACTAGTTTTTTTATGATAAATCAGTTCACCTCATTAATTTTAGGGTTCCGGTATAAACTGTCTTTATAGTGTCGTTAGGTCCGTTCGTCCGCAGTCTTCGCCGAGATCCTTAGTACTAGAAAGCTGTAACTTAGCATGAAATACATTTTAGTCACGAAAACAAAGTGGTAACGTAAAATTTAAAAAAAATTTTTTTTTGTGGTATCTTCTCTACATATAAAGTGAGGATGTTAATTTTTTCTCGAGTATCCCATAGTGTTGGTCTCGTTGGATAGGCTTTTAAAAATATTATAGATTTGTGAAAGCATTTTTTCGATTAAGGGACTCGTTTGTGAAATTTTAAGCTTTAAAGTGCTAGTTTTTGTCAGAGTAAAGTGCTCCCATCCATGCCAGCCAAACGGTTGGTTATGGGGATGGAAAAAAAATCACGGTAGTAGCAAAAATAATAAAGTTATAAACGAAACTATCACGACTTAAAAACCTTCACAAGTTTTGAGTAGTAATTGACCAACTTATAAAATGTACTTGGAGAAGTTTTAATAGACGGTGAATCTGTGGTGCGGATTTATTCATCACTGATGTTACTGATGTTAAAATGCCGATATATATAATAAGAAAAGGCGTTTATAATTCTATGAACATTTAACCTACTAAATGTTTATAGAATGGAACAATAAACGCCTTTTCTTATTCCGCATTATTGTGATGGGAAACTTCGGAACCCTACATTGCGCATGGCATGACACATACTTTACCAAATTAAATTGCTTAATTTTCCTTGTCACATTGGCAAATTTAGTTTTAGCATCTCCTCGTGTTGGTCCCGGGCTCCTTTGTAGAATAGGCCAGCTGCCGTTCAGCTAGGCAGGTCGTAAAAGGCGACCAATTGGTTACAAGAGTTACTTACTACCTTCATGGCTACTACGTGGTAGAGTTCTGTATTATCTCGCCCGGGTCTGGTAGCATCGCCTTACCTATTCCTGCCGCAATAGCGTCAGTGCTTGTCACTGTCGTGTTACGGTTTAGAGGGTAAGGTAGCCGGTAAATTTATGCATGTGATATTAGACCTCGCCACAAGATAGCAACGCACCATTAACATCTTTGGTGTCTATAGGAGATGGTTGACTCTTAATTAGAACTGGTGCTATGATATTTCTAACAAAATATCAATATTATTGATCATCTTAGGAATGATCTCAAATATAAGGGACCCTTGTGTTGGTCCCGGGCTCCTTTGAAGAATAGGCCAACTATCATGCTGCCAGGTAGGTCGCAAAAGGCGACCGATTCGCCTGATTGGCTATGAATTGACTTATAAACTCATAGCAGTTTCATTTTCAAATCAATTTATTACTTTATTTTTTTACGTTTTATCGGCCTTCGTAGTTCTGGAGACAAGTTTTGAGATGTTCGATATTCAAAAATGTAACACACTGGTGTTATACAGCATATAAGTGACGGTCTACCGAAAATCTAAACATCGGATTCAGTCCATGATTCTGAGATGAAAACCGTTGGAAATTAACGTGGGATTTTTTGGCGATTTTTCACCTTAACTTAGTATAATTAGGTTTTGAGGAAGATCTATGGTCGTTGGATAAATCAAAAACAGGCTAATGTGGATTGTATTGGTGTTGTGACTCTCAGCCTGTGAAAAGAATTGGAAGAACAGGTAACGAAACTTGACCCTTTCAGTATGATTTTCCTGGTAAGAGATAATCGTCAGTGTGGGTCTTTCCAGAGCGAAAATTGAAGATAAAACTGTAAAAGCTACTATTTTCTCGAAGCGGACATCTATCGACATCCATGCTGGAAAATTACAGGTTTGTTAAATCCGATTAGTACACTACAAGAGCTTGTCCAAAGTTTCCAAGCAGACTAAAGACTGGACTTCGGGGAATCATGCTCCATTCGACATTTATTGAGAATTCTGGTATTGAAATCTGACCTCAACCACCTCATAGCTTCGAATTAGCTCCCTGCGATTCCTTTTTTATGATAAAACTATAGGTAACATTTAAAAAAATCTAAAAGTACTAAATAATGTTGAAAGGTTTTTCTTTACCTCAAACTAGCTGTTGCCCGCGACTTCGTACGCGTGTTGTAGTGACTTTTGTATTAGGATTTTAGTTTATGTCTGTCTGTTGTTATAAATTATTAAAATTTCATTTAGCTCTTTTTTATTGCCTCTGTGGTCTAGTGGTCCGGTGTCGGAGTTGACCACATGAGGTCCCAGGTTCGATTCCCAGGTCGGGCAACTAAGAAAATTTTATTATCATTATTCAGTTTTCTGATAAAAACAAAGTTGCCCGTAATTAGAAAGTGTCCGGTTGGCGATAGGCTTGCCACCTATCGCATTGTGGGACTAAGTATCTTCGGCTAATCGTGGGTGCACTTGTTGTACCTCTGCCTACCACTTCGGGGATACGGGCGTGATGAAACTCTTTTTCTAATAATATCAAATATGCAATATGATAATTATGATAAGAATATACTACATTGTGCCATGCTACATGCTACTTCATGTGTAGTAATTGGCTGTAATCTGCAAAATTTCTACAGCTAAAGCTACAAGTCCTCATTATTACTATCAATCATAGAATTATCATCAGACAATCTGTACACAGAATGCCACATATAGTCTGCATCGAACAGACCACTATGTTGTTCATCAGAGTGAGATTGCCGAATCTCATTTACTCTTTCGCGTTCCTGAGTTTGCTGGATACTGCTATCATTATCTAACACATCATGGTACCACTCCCAAACAGCCGCATTACGTTCATCACGCTGTTCCTGTTTCTGATGAACGTAATAGATTGATGTTCTCTATAAATACGAATTCGTTCTTCGCGCTCTACAGTGGTTTCAATTGAACGCAAGTCAGTTGAGTGATTACGCTGATAGCTAAGCCGTGATTCATGCTGCGTAAAGGTCTCAGAGGCGTGGGACTTGGCACAAAATAACTACAGAAGACAATCCAGATACACATAATCTTCGAGCAACGCACACATAGACAGCTCTCACGGACACGAAATCTCCGTAGTTTCGGTTCAATGCGAGAGCGGATGCAGCTAGTTCATAATGTTAATGATATTCTCCGCCACCGTTAACAAACTGCCGCGGCATATTGTTTAAATTATTTTTGGTTTGTTTGTAAGTGGGTTATTTATTTTGAACTTCGATTTTATTATTATTATATACTTATTTAGAACGCCATTTATGTCATCAACTCAACAAGTAAAATACCATTTTTCACAATTTTTGTCTGTCTGTCTGTTTGTTCCGGCTAATCTCTGAAACGGCTGGACCCATTTTGACGGGACTTTCACTGGCAGATAGCTGATGTAATAAGGAGTAACTTAGGCTACTTTTATTTTAGAACTTTTCCACGCGAACGTAGTCGGGGGACAGCTAGTCTATACATACAAATAAATAAAATTGGAGTGTCTGTTTGTAATATTAAAATAACCGCTTTTTACTAAATGCATATGGATGTATACACAATACATATACCAAAACAGCATTTTTTACAATTTTTGTCTGTGCCTGTTTGTTCCGGCTAATCTCTGGAACGGTTGGACCGATTTTGACGGGACTTTCATTGGCAGATATCTGATGTGACAGGGAGTAACTTGGACTACTTTTTCAAAATTTTTCCACGCGGACTAAGTCGCGGGCTCAGCTAGTTCAAAATAAAAAGAACATCAACTTCATATCGTATTATTATTTCACATTTGATTATTTGATGTCATTATACATATTTAAAAAAGCTTTAAAAATATTAAGGCGAGGCATAGGGACAAATGGGAAAAAACTGTTTCGCTAAATCACGTTTTTTTTGTGTTGATTGATAATAATTTTACAAAAATTACACGATATACCTAAATATATTATCTCAGGAATGTGCTAACTTATTACATGATAGAATATACTTTACTCGATCATATAAAATTCCGAAAATAGGCTAAAAAAATCTCTAAAACAAATAATTTGTTAATAATATTTATCTTCCACATGATTTTTATATGATGATATTTAGTTTTAAATACATAAAACAATGTACTAAATTTTGGTTTTCAGCTGAAGTCCTATATTTATTTATCCGAATATTAACACGTTTCAGAAAATACCACGCCGTCCATTTCTTATGAAACTGACGCGCATCAAAAGACCTCGCCTTAATAGTCACATTTAAAATTTAAGTCATCTATACAAATAAATAAAATTGGAGTGTCTGTTTGTAATATTAAAATAATCAATTTTTAGTAAATGCATATGGATGTATACATGGTACATATACCAAAACAATATCTTCTACAATTTTTGTCCGTCTGTCTGTTTGTTCCAGCTAATCTCTGGAACGGCTGGACCGATTTTGATAGAACTTTCACTGACAGATAGCTGATGTAATAAGTAGTAACTTAGGCTTCCTTAATTTTCAAAATTTTTCCACGCGGACGAAGTCCCGGGCTCAGCTAGTCATTTATAAAATCATTCACCTTAAACTTAAAAACCTCTCTAACTCGGTTAATTTTGAAGGAGGAGGAAAAGTCATATAACCTTTTTGATGTAAAATTATAAGTTCTACGTTAATTTTTATTCAGAACTTTTTCAGAAAAGCAAAAAATGATTTAACTTTTTTCAACACTTGCCGGTGGTTGTTGACCAAATTACCTTTACACATCATTTTCATATAATTAAGACTACTTTATATGCAAAATGTAAAAAAGTGACATATTTTGATTTAAAACTTTACTGGAGTAAGATACTAGTGTTTTTTGTGCATAAGCCAAAGTGACAACCCTAGCGCGACCGCCGAGTTTAGGTATAAAAAGTGAAGTACATACACAAGATTGACTTCTGTCGTATTCTGTGGACTCGGTGTGGCGCTCAGGATCGCCTGCTAATCTCATTTCGCCCTCTTCACTACTTTCTAGTGACCGTAAATTAAGTTTACGACTACGCTGAGAACTAAGCCGTGGTTCACGCTGCGTGAAGGTTTCAGAGGCGCAGGACTCGATGTGGCGTTTGCGACCGCTTGATAATCTTATTTCACTCTGCGTGAATGTTTCAGAAGCGTGCCTTTAGGTATAGTGTTGGCGATGGCTGGCGATCATTTGTTAATCGAATTTCACACTCTTGAGTACTTTCTAGTGACCGCAAGGTAGCTGTGCGGCTACGCTGAGAGCTAAGTCGAGATTTACGTTGTGTGAAGGTCTCGGAGGCACAGGATTCAACTCAGCGTTTGCGATCGCTTGTTAACCTGATTTCACACTGCGCGAAAGTTTCAGAAGAGCGAGATATGGTATAGCGCTCGCGATCCCTTGCTAACCGAGACTGACGGTCCTCATCAGTTGCGAGGAAACAAACTAACCTCATCCTCTTAGCTGAGCTAGAGCCTTGAGATAATTTTTTTCCTCCTGGGCGTTTTGTATAACAATAATTTCCAACCTAATCATAAACCAAATACCATAAACCAAATAACCAAAATCTATAAAAATCGATGTTCGTCTTCACTTTTCAAAGCCAAGGTAAGCACTAAACAGATAAACACCAAAATTCCCAATTCAACAACTAATCAATAGAAGCAAAAACCTTTTATTTTTAATTCGTGAAAGATAATATTATATGTAACCTACTCGAAGAAAACACTGCAATAGCGTATTTTAAATACTAACAGCGACATCTCTTGAACTGATTTTAAATTAAATTGACCCTTGAACATTTTTTAAATATATAGATATATTTTATTTTTATTTTCTATGAGTATGCGAGGTTTTGTGCAGTAAAGAGTAACTAACATGTACATGAATTCCGTTTCGTAGTCAGTTGAAGCTCAAACTAAATTTTGCATTTACCTAGTTAATATTTAAAAAAACTGATCAATGCAAATGTGAACTATTAAAAAAAATTGTAACCTATAACCTATTAAAGGGTTACATGTAACATTATGCTCTGGTAATAAGTAATTATTATGTCATTGAAATTTTTGTTTGAACTTGCTGAACCAGTAATTGTATTTTCCTGCGGGAACGAAAGATTTTCCCGCGGTAAAAAGTATCCTATATGTTAACCCGGGTAATTAGCTATTACTACACAAAATTTAGTAAAAATCCGTTCAGTAGTTTTTGCGTGAAAAGCGAACAGACAGACAAACAGACAAAAAATTCCATTTCTATCTTTTATGAAGCTTATATCTTGTAAACAATACTCAGCAATATTTTTTTAAAGAGATATATTATATGTATAGATATATCTATAGTGACGCACGTATAATTTTTGTAAAAAATTGCTGGCATTGAAGATACTATCATTGCACATCTTTTCAATTACCACAACGTATCATACCATACCGTACAACAACGTATCGTACCACAAAGCTGCGTCCCCACTCGAACAATTTACCGTACATTATCCCGTAACCGTGTCAGACACGCGTGTCAGTACCGATTAATGTGGACGTATTTTATTAGGCGTACAATTATCACATACTGCAGTACGGTTCAATCCATTTCGAACACTGAAATAAACTGCCGAACACAGAATAAACGACCGAACAATGTACGGAGTTACGATCTACTAGCCGGACGCAGTGTGAACGCTGGTCTGTGTACTGTCACGCATCGAAGCCACGTGTTATGAGCCGATCTATCGAAAGTCGGTTTATTTCAAAGGATTTTTGCTAGTGTCCACGGATCAGGAGACGTCCTCACTTGTATTTATGACACGCGTCGAAGTATGCCCGATGACACAGACACAGACAATGGGTTGGAGTGTACGCTACAAACATCGTTGTATACGTTGTTTAGTTTTGTACTGCGACCTTAGATCAAAAATACTATAGATTGTGGGTGGGTTCAAATGTACACGTATATTAAATATAATTAAAATAATAATTTTGGTTAATATAATTCTGTGTTTACGTACCCAAATTGATAACGCGCCTCCACTGCATTTTTGTTCTCGTTACCGCATATCTAAAAAAATAGCTCTTCAAAATTTTGAATAAAAAATAAGCTACCTTAAGCACGTTTTAACAAAATTTCGCTTTGTGTCATATAATGTATTTATTAGAGCTAAGGTTGATTTTGTAATACACTTTTTTAATATGGTGTTTTGTTTTATTATCCATAAAATCATTTGTCCGACACGAAAATACGCACACACATATATGCGCTAGTGGTAACACGTTTTGTGTTAACATTTGTATGGAATACTACATCTATAGTATGTTTGACCTAAGACTGCGCCGTGTAGGCACGTGTAGCGATACGATGTGACCTTGTGGCTTGTGACCTTGTCAGTGCAACTTATACCGTCCACATTTAGCGTAACGTATCTGTAGCGATGCCACGTTGTCCATGTAATGTTATAAGTATGGACGCAGCTTAACATATTTTATCTGTGTCATTATGATTCATTTCTCAATTGACCTTCGTGACTTCTACTCTATTTCATCAATTCATATATTACTAGTGATTCGTCTGCTGGTCGATTTGACCGGTTTTCACTGAAAAATTAAATTAGTATAATTATGAAGCCATAATTGTATAAATCTGATAAACGTCAAATATATAATATTGATCTACAAACTTATAGTTAGAAACATTAATTCTAATTATTACACCAAATAATATTATCCCAAAACTGCAACCCATAATTAGAGCGTTTTTTAAACCAAAAAAAGATTAGTTTTAATCCATAACCATATTTGTGACCAAATTGGAATGTTGATTGAGTGAAGTCGCAAAGGGATTAGTTGTGTGAATTCCGTAGTTAGCAAACATATGATTGAACAATGATTGAACTTGCTTACAGGCATGCTATTCAAAGCACATATCTCAAAACCAAATAGCTACAATGTAAATACTGAAGCATATATATTTATATAGAGCGGCGATATTAATGCTTAGTACAATATATTATATTAAATATGCTTTTTGTTTCCCACATTAATCCCTCCGATCATTCCATCTCGAGTATGGTCTGTCAAACTAATGGTCGCCGGGGAGTGGAGTTTGGTATGTTATTTTTTTTTAAGGTTATTTTTTAGCCGTGGGATGGAATCAAACCCGTGAAAATTAACGCTTATACATATCGAATAAACATATTCAAAAATTCTATAAAAGTTGACCTTGCATGCCATCCCCGAAACTTCCCGCTAAATTAAAGTATTTGAAGCTCAAAGGAGTAAAAACTATAAGTATAGATTATTTTAGTTCAAACATCTATTTCATTAAAAATGGCAGTAAGTATATTGATTTTTGAAAAGCTGTAGGTATATTTTGGAAACGATGATCGATTTTGATATTTCGAATGGCATGCAATTCAATTATTGAGTTTTTTTTAGATTAGATTATTGCTTTAGCTACATAATCGATAGGTTGAAAAATTTCGAAGCATTGTTAAAAAAGATTTTTTTCAAATATTTTCATCATTGATAAATCCCAAACAAATTAACTAATGTCTACCTTAGTATTTCTAACATGGAATCATCCTCTTCACAATGATCGAACTTGAATAATAATATTATTAGCAACATTTTACAATAATCACAATTTTTGAATTATTTTTCTGCGTTTGGCGATTTGGGACACAATGAGTATGTGTGTATCATATCCCAATATTCTTCATTGGAATACCGATAAGATGACAGTGTTATTGCAATTTTAATTAGTCAAACACTATCACAAAAATACGCGAGGTAATTTATCGCATTGTACAGGCACAATTGAAAGCGCGGAGGGCTCTACGACCGGCGCTAGTGCTCGTCGGCGTAACTATTGCGTAACTTGTGCTAGCGTAGTGCAGTTCATTGACCCAAGCCGTGTGAACGTCCATATTTATAGGAATATAATTAAAGTATTTAATGGGTTAATGGGGTCAAAAGCTAAGAGGTCATATGTTTTATTTACTTATTTATTTAACACTTTATTGTACACAAAACAAATTCTTAAAAATAAACAGATTATATAAAACATGTACAAAGGACAAGCTTATCCCTACCAGCAGACCCGAGAAACGAGAATGCACAAATATAAGTAGGACACAGTGTACAAGTGCTTTATATCTTAAAACTATGATTATAACAAAATAATATATACATAAAAATAATTAAAACAGAACAAAAAGATGTTTTATAGATATTTGAGCTAGGAATCGAATACTGAGTACACTCTGTCAATAGGTCCCACGGCTAAAAAAGCAGTCTGTATATCTTGAAATGAAGGCTACTACAGATAGAAAAATAATATTACGCCAGAGACCTTAATTATGCTTTACTATTCCGAATTATCACTCCAAATCGCTTCACAAGACTGACTTGTTTTGCGTTAACTCGCCTCTATATATATACCAGAATTACCAGTATTAAAAGCATTGCAAGCATTCGTTTTTTTTCTTGTGTTCGTGTTATATGTATATATATATATATATATATATATATATATATATATATATATATATATATATATATATATATATATATATATATATATATATATATATATATATGTGTGTGTGTGTGTGTGTGTATGTGTATCACTCGTAGTAATCACCCACGTAGCTTTTATTCTCGTGGGAATATCGGAAAAGATCGTGGCACAGGGACATAGGGACAGACAGAGAAACAGCGACTTTGTTTTATACTAAGTAGTGTTGCTTATCTGCTGTAGTATAAAATAAATAAAAAAGAAATTGTACAAGTAATATTAGGGACAATAAAACACTTCACAATCTAAACAAAGCACCAAAATATACAACTAAACGAAAACAACGCCATTCGCTAACTGCAACTGAACCTTCACTATATCCACAGAACAAGTGAAGATTGAGCTACAAATAGCTGCCTCCTCGTAAAATGCGTGTCTTGTTATATTTCTGAGCGAATAAGCAAAATTTATGAAAGCACTCTAGTTTTATAAGGCAGTTTCCCTTGCAAAGGAATTTTCTGACGCTATAAACAAATAAGTTTCGGAGCGGCATTGACAAAGCCCGACGTTTATGCAACATTTTGATATATTTTGTTATAGGATTTAACGCAATTGAAGAGCACTAGAAGGAACAAATTTTTTTTTATTGTATGGCTGCCCGTTAGTTGAATGGTAAGCCCTTTAATATATAACGTAGGGTTAGCGGTTCAGATCTTGAAAGAGACAAAAGTTTGTGTGATGAGCAAATGTATCTAAATTTGGATACATATTGTATTATATATTTGCATTACAGCAAAGATTTAAAACGTTATTAAATAACATAACAAATTTTTCGATACATAACGTTATTATTGTAGCGATACCTCAGTAACAACATTATTTTAAAACACTATGTGTATCGCTACTCAAATAACAGAACGAAATTATGAGTGGTAAATAACGTTATAAATATTGATATTTATGCGACATTGCCGCGTTTCATGCTGTTTCGTGATTGGTTGATGGTTCGCCAACTACCATGACTGCGAGTTGGCAACAAGGTACCTACGCAAATTTACAATTTTGATGTAATGACTAATGAGACATCGTGATTTACGATTTACGAGACACGCATTACAATTATTTACAAGCGGTACGCATGGTTTTCAAATAATTAATTTTAAAGGATTCCAGCCTACTTATTTAAAATTAGAAAACAAACAATTCTAACTTTTAATACATATTATTATACCTACATAAGACAATGTATCTTTATGAAACATGTTATTTTCTCCAGTGAGTACTTATGTAATAAGAAATTTTACTAGGTATATTAGAGTTTTCTTTTAAATGTAAATTATTAACGTAATTACCCCGTGTTGGTTCCGGGCTCCTTTGTAGAATAAACGAACTGCCGTACTCCCAAGTCGTAAAAGGCGAGCGACTGGCTATGCGAGTCACTATTATCGTGGTAGAATTCCGGATTGTCTCGCCCGGGTCTGATACCACCGCCTTACCTATTCCTGCCGTCTATATATAGGCTACAATCAATAGCGTCAGTATTTGTCACTGTTGTCTTCCCGTTTAGAGGGTAAGGCAGTCGGTAAATTTATGTGTGTGTGAAATACAAGAAACAACAAGGAGAGCACAAATGAGTAAAGAAGACAAAATCATAATACCATATACCATAACGAAAGTTTTTGGATATAACAAAACGTAATGAATAACGTTATTAAATAGTAACAAATTCTGTATTATTATTGGATAACGCTATGCTTGAAAATATTGTTATGTCTTGCCTTGAGCAATAACGATATCACATAATACCGGTATTTTCTAGGTATTTTCTAGGTATATCCTTGCATTATAGTTATATTTTACAGCACAGGATAGCAAACAGCAAATAGTTATCCTGATGGAAAAAGATAAGTATGCCTAGTTACTAAAGATATTAACATTCCGATTCTATACATGTAGCGGCGAAATAAAGCCACATGCATAGGTTTATCGGTTACTGCGAACTGTTACACGGGACAGCACGCTATCTTTTTAAAATAGATTTTATTTACACAAATTAGTTTATTACACAAGTAACTGTTGCCCGCGACTTCGTTCGCGCGAACTTCGTTTACTCCGCATAGCTCCTCCCCCGTAGATTATAGCGTGATAATATGTTACACTAATTTTCTATTGTGTTACTTTTACCCAACAGAAATAGTATGAACACAGATATAGTAGTTGGAGACTTCTGGTCTCTACAAATGCTGGATGTGGACTGAGGTGGCTAGAACTGGGGTTGATAAGGAGCCAAAAATGCTAGGATAATACTTTTGGATGCTTTGCTTGCTAAGGATGTGCTTAAGCCAAAAACTTAACATGTTAGGGTTGTAACAGTTTTTTGCTATCTATATGGCTGATTCTGAGGCCACATGTATAAGTTTACTGGCTATCTTACCCTCCAAACCAAAACATGCACCGATGCTATTACGGCAAGTATCGGTTAGGTAGTTGTACCAAACTTGAGCGAGACGTAGTAATACTCAATTACATAGTTTGTGATTATAATGGCTGAAATAAACAGAGAGATCTGTTGAGCGAGTCGTTTAGAAATTCTAGCACTCAATAGTTACGAATCACGATGATAATAACATTTTCATCTTTTGCTTGCTTCTTCCTAACTGCTTAACAGTCTAAAATATTTTATATTCTTCATTTAAAGCCCGGATATATTCCAGCACTCCGCCGACCGCAGCCAACCGTGCTATTAAAATCGTTAATGAATTACATGGGTAAAAAATATTTTTTTCTCGCGATAAAAAAATCCCACTAATCTATACATATTACTATTATTATAAGTCCGAAAGTTTGAATGTTTGGACAGATGGATGTTTGTTTCTCAATCTTGCAAAAACTACTTAACATCCTGTCATAAGCTCTTTCTACGTGATTGTGTACCAAACATTCAAAAACACTTTCGCAATTACGATATAAATTAGCAGAACAAATTAAATTAATATTTGATTTTTCGCGCAATAACTTCAGATTTTATGAAGTGTTTTGTATATTTATTATTTCAATTGTTGTTGTCTTTAGTTTGTATTCTCAACACGTGGGTGAAATCGTGGATAATAGTTTGTTTTTAAAGTAAATTGTTTTTAAAATACTCAACACTGCTCAATCGTATAATAGCATTATGTTATGGTTGAGTAAACTTTTCAGTTAAAATGAAACACATTATTCACTCTTGTGTATTTAAAAAGCTATCGCACCAAGCGAAACAAAAACAGAACGTTTTGAATGAAAATCGCTTATGTAAACAAACCCTTACAATTTGATACTTCCATTCGCGCTATCGAAAAATACGAATGCAAAAATAAGTATGGAACATAATGGAATAAAAAAGTGCCGGAAAATGATATGGTGCGGTCAAACTCATAATTCAAAGGTAGGTTGCTTTATCTTGGCGTGCTCCGGACGGAGTTAAGACCGTTCATACTACTCCTTTTTCGCTGGTAACTTACAATTTCAGGACTATTAAATTCTGACGATATTATTGTAAAATGCACGAAGAAGAAAATTATGATATTTTATCACTTTCGAAACTGTTTCAAATAATAGCGGTGAAAATAAAAATAAATATTTTTATTTATTTTCCTGTGAGTACCTCGTGGTTTGCGGGCTACTTTATTCAGTTTAGATCATGAGGTCTCGGGTTCGGCACAGGTAATATTTGGCCTATCTTCTAAATTCAAAACTTTGGTGACAGATCCGAGTCTAGCGGTCATGTGTTCTCTCGCCTCAAATGAGGACTTCATACTATCATATATACTACTCGAAACCAGCAATAGTCTTTCTGTTGGCAAAATGTGGTGAAATTATTCTCATCTCACAAGCCGACTTACCAGTGATTCCATTATTTATATCTAACAACTTACTTCTTAACCTGAAAATTTTCTCCCCATACACAATTTGATTCGGCTGGGAAAACCAGAATTTTTAGATTTCGAAAGTCTCTGAACAGTAATAGTAGCGATCTGGAAATTTATGGACTTTATATTTTGATATATAATTTATATATTTTTCATGTATTTTTCATATATTTAAAATATATAATTTTTATATTTTAAAATATATTTTTTATATATTTTTTTTTGATGGGGGTTGTGTGGTTCTGATAAGAGTGAATTTAGATAGTAAACAGATGGTTTATTACAAATGTATTGTTGTAGAAGGATTGATGAATAGATTTTGAAGTATATAGCTTTTTAAAATTAGAATTAAAATTTTGAACAAATATATTTTGTATGCTAAGAGATAAAAATATAATAATAAACATTAAAAAAGAAATCTGGTTCTTTGAATTAAAAAAATCCATAAGTATAATTTAGATGAAAAATATAAAATATTTGTAACGTGATTGGTCAAATATATCATAAGCATGAAAATATATATAATTCTATACTAACAGTTAGTTGCGCGCTCGCGATTAATAATTGCAATTATTAAAATAAAAAACCCAAAAGACTGCATATCTTTATATATTGTGTACATTGATTCCATTATTGTTCAGATTTTTCATCGTAATTTTGTGGAAATATTTTAATGCGTAGATACTTTATAGGCTGACGAATTACAGTCAAATGCTCTTTTCGGACAAGATTCGTTAGATTTAATAACATATACTTCAATAGATTTCTTCAAATTTGGCTTACGTGACTTATGTCAGGACACGTTTGTTTATAAATAACATCGTACCCTGATAGCCACCTTACCTATAACTTACTGTCAATCTACATCCGCAATTTGAAGCAAACTTGACGGAAAGAGTTGGCAAAGCGAGCGATTACCTATTAGTTACCTATAACTACAAATCTAAAAAAACTATTTTTTCAGCGTATCAAAAATTAGTCATAAACATCTTGACAGTATTACATATTTATACACTATATATTTTCAGTATTTTTGAATCGCTTGTCCTATTTTTCCTTGTTAGCCACCGGAAATCCCAGAAATTCGCTAACGAGATTATCAGAATTACCTAACAAGTATTTTAATTATAACTCAAAGTAGGAAATTTCGTTTGACGTCAAGTTAGTGTTATCAGGAGGTATATCGGTCTTTATAATTTGCCTATAACTTCCGTTAATTAGCCTAAAACCCAATAATATTCGATAACAAACCTCAAACTAGGGATGTACGATTCCAAAAAAAATCGATCTCGAGAATCGCGACAAATATTTTATTATTTGTTATAAATATTTTATTGACAGATATGAGTAGAGTGATTATCATTTTGATAATATCTTAAAAAGCACCCCACGCTTTTTTTAAAATAAAATATTTTTTTTTATTCACACTATTATTAATTTATATTTATTGAAATTTTCAACACTATTCTTAATTTAAATTTATTAAAATTTATTTTCTATTTTTTGCTTTGATTTTCTATAAAAAGCGTGCTTTTAGTTTTTTTAAACTATTATTTATTTTTTACTTTTTAGTTTGGTTTATTCATAAAAGCGTGATTTTTTAGTTTTTTAAAACTATTATTTGTTTTGTAAAATTAAAATTCTCCTTAGTATTCAAAAATTTGTCAATATTGGAGAAATCGGCTAAAGATAATTATTGGAAATTAAAATTAACATCAAGTCCTGTCTTATCGACTGTAGGAATAATTATAAAAAATTAAAATTAAGTTTCTTACCTTATCGACTATAGATGAAAATTATATAAAATAACAAAAATCATATTTTGCAAATTAAAAAATGGAATAATTTTATCAAACATACAAACATACAAAAGTACAAACGTACAAACATACAAACATACAAACATACAAACATACAAACATACAAACATACAAACATACAAACATACATATAGGTGAAGCTAATAAAAAGTTTGTAAAAATCATATGTCTCAATTTTAGAATCAAATTTGTAAATTACTTAAAAAATACTTTCTTTGAAAATTCAGGAAAATTGAAAAATCGGGAAAATTAAAGTTATAAATAAGAGAAAAAAAATCTATTAAACACTGCGTAGATCATTTAAAGATTAAAAAAATTCGATACAATCGAACGACAATCTGAAATTCAAAAATACGGTTATTTTGTAGCTTCTCTTTACATGCTATTTTTTAAAAATTTTGTCAATTTTTCAATTCTAAGATCATATTCCAGCTATGAAAATGCACTTGCAAGTCATTAACAATTGTGTTTAATAGATTTTTTTCCCATATTTATAACTGTAATTTTTCCGATTTCTTTTTTTTGGTATTTTTAGATTTTTTTTTAATTTTTAGCGCGCGCATAAAAATTTCTAGTAGAAATTTATTTCGATGTCGATGGTTCATTATTCTACATCGACCATCGATGTTTCGATTCCAAAAAAAATCGACCAAAAAAAATGATGTTTCCCGGAAAAAACATCGATAGTCGAAACATCGATGTATATCGGCCATCCCTATTTGACTGCTTTAGTTATCAATTAACAGGAAAAAACCAATTTATTTTGCGTATTATTAATACATTTTATGGTCCGTTCTCTGAGTTGAGGTTATCGCTGTTTTCGTTACTAATAAATTTATTAATATATTTTCCGTATTACATAGCTATTTTAAATATTAAATAAGCAAAGGAAAGTTTTGAGTTGATGAAAACCCAAATAATTTAGTTTAGTTTTGATTCAAAATGATACTACTCCACTATCAGTAGAAAACAATAAAGCCCTTGAGTTTACAGAATATTTTGCGTGACAAAAACAATTTTTTTTTTAATTATCAATTTTTTGGGTTCCAATTTCTAAATTTCGACATTGAAGCGAGCCCTGGTGAACCTAACTTGTTCTAGATAGCAAATACGTAGATAGTTCTCTTAATGGTAAAAGACAGCAGTTTTCTATAGATATAAAAAATGTGGATGGTGCGTTGATTTTCTCGTGGCAGACACGTAAGACATTAGCGTAAGTTTACTTATGGTATTACCCTACTCTTTAAGTCAAGATACGATAGTACCAAGAACTGAAGTCATGACGGCAGAAACAGGGGGAAATCGATACTATGTCCAGAAGACACGACACAGAACTCATCACCACGATACAGAAATCTAGTCATTATGTTAATGACACTTTCAACTATTTCAAATTTTCGAACAAATACGAGTAAAAAATTTCAATTCTTTAGCTTAGTATGAGTAAAATAAAAATATTTAGCTTAGTATGAGTAAAATAAAATATAGTTTGGAAAATTCCAATGAGCATGCCTTAGCATTTATTAACAAAGAAAATTTTTAAGCGAAGGAAATTTTTAGCACGGCTGGCATGCTTGAATTTTTCGTTGTTTTAAGAAGTTTTAAGTATTTAGTGCTCCTATTTAAATTTAAATATGACATCATTTATGTAAAAAAGTATCCTTTTTTTCTAAACTAAATCATGAAAAAATATGTAAATAGTATCTAATTAAATTTTGCTCCATTAAATAGTTTTCAATGCCTCACATCTTTCAGTAGTTTTAAATGAGCTTCCATGTTCTCGTTTCCGCAATAATGTTAAAATTACGTAGAAAACTCAACAAGCTTACGTTCAAAGGATCCGGAAAAATAAAATAACCAAACAAGACTAAACAATGTAGAGTTTTCTAAGCTGTTTTTTTCTATATCTTATAAAGCTTGTATAATCATAGAATGTTATTGATAAAATTTGAACAATATTGTAAATTGCTGCCACGTCTCTCACTTTAATTTTGTTACAATAATCATACGTGTACTTTTTATTAATAGCAGCAATTCATTCCTCACACTGGGTAGAATTTTGAATATAAGATAAAAGTATACCAACATTTTGGCTCTTGTTTTGAAAACAACCTAGGATACATAATAACACATAATTTATCTCTAACGGGTGGGTATTTATAACTGAATTAGATAATTGTAGATGAGCCTGGATTCCAAGGAAATATTTTTTTAGAAATAAATGAAAGTAAATATTACTGGCATTCATACTAACAATTCCTCTTAGAAACATCAACAAATGTCTGCCATTCTGCCAGACAATTCTTAAAAAGCGAACTATTTTTTTTAAGGGCAATGGGCCCAGCTCTCGTTACCACCACTGTAACTTCTGTAAACCAGAATCAACAGCGGCAACCTTCCTGATAACCTCTGAGTTGCGAGATCAGGGTGCCCTGGGGGAAAAGCTAAGCTGTCTTGGAACCCGCATCGAATTTAATCAGAAGAGTATAGGAGGAGTAGGAAAATACATCCAGTTTCCCTCCCTTAACAGCAGGAGACAGCGTAAAGATAAAGCAAAAACTGCTAAGAAATGAGACGTTTACAATCAGGTTAAGCCTGATTGCTATTGCACTACGGTAATTTAGGTATTTGAGGACCTACGAAAATGGCCTACTTAATTCTGCTTCCAGTAGTATGTATGACAAAATCGCTTGAAGGCACGGAAATTCCCACCTGTTGCTACAAGGTCGGAATAGTAGATTACCCCGGATATACATCGTATACTATCAAGCATTTGGCTACGTTCATTTTGCCAGAGATTCATTCATTTATATTCATTCATTTATTAATTCATTAGTAACATCCATCACGGGATTAAAGAGGCGACGTATTTTTGTTTGAGCTTGCGGATTAATAAATTCTGGGCTAGTAAAGTTCTTAGAATTATAGTACATTGAGGCCCGACGCTGAATTTCTAAATCTAATGGAAATACACCTGATAAAACGGGTAAAGCTTCAGAGCTTACAGTGCGATATGCTTTACACAGAAATATTAAAGCCAAACGCTGATTTTGAAGTAATTTACGCCGGGTCACGCCGCTTGTAACTTTATCAGCCCATGCTGAACATGCATAAGTAATACAACCTAAATAAGTTGCGTTATAAATTATCTTTAAAGTGTTAAAGGTTAAACCCCACGTTGAGGTAGATATGCAGGCAAAGGACAAGCAATTCCGTTTAGCTTTTTCACTGATATAGTTAATATGATTTATAAAAGTATAGTTTTTCTCTAAAACTAAACCTAAATATGTTACGGACTCCTTTCTTTTTTTCTTTACTGTGATATTATTTAATTTTATACTAGGAGACGATAAAAGCGAACCTTTCAGTATTAAGTAGAACGTTTTATGAGGCGCAAATTTTAAATGATTTCTGAATCCCCAGTTGGATATTAAATTAAGACTAGTATGAGCCAGTGACTCTATCTGTGCTCGTGTGTTTGCTTGTATTATTAAAGCAACGTCGTCCGCATAACCTATAAGTGAGCATCCTTCAAGCAAGGCTAGTGAAAAAAAAAGCGAACTATTGCCTACTACCGTGACTACTAGTGGTGGAGTTCCTTTTTTTCTTTTTTCCTGGGTTTATGCTAATCTATGCATATAGCTTTGCCATCCCGGTACAAAAATACCATTTTTATATCTGATGCCTATAGGGAATGGTTGTTTATTTCCATCAAGAGAGCCAACTGAGTGTTTGTTAACCTATAGTATATATAAAGAACCGGAAAATATAGATTATCAATTGAAAGAATATTTAGAAAAAAAAAAATTTATTTGTACGTATGAGTGAGTTTGTATATTATCTGTCTACACAATATCTATACATGCAATCAATTACGTAAAATTTCATACATGTACAACTTGTTTCATTAACAATAAGCATTTACGACATCTTTAAATTAATACCAGAAATGTGATAAACGGCTTATTTTTAACAACATGCTTAAACGTTGTACTTATTTTTTTAAGCGCGCTTAGTAAACGGCTGTTCGCTAAAAACGCTTTTTGTAAAAAACGATTGTAATAAGCCGTACGAATATAAGCGCGCCTAAACGAAACACGAACTAAAAAGAAAAGACGTTGTTGCTTGTTGCTTATTAAACGAAAGTTAATCGACCTCATTTAGCAGTCAAAATGTACTTCCACTTATAGCTAATAAGTTCACTTAAATTTAGTACCTTTTTATCAATATCATATTATGCTATACTGATATTAAAATGAGATCACATTTCAATCACGCTGCAAAAAATGCGTACGCCTTACGCATTGATATAAATAACCCAAGATGCACATTCAGTGTCTCAAACCCGTTCTTCAAAAATGAGCGCACAACATCAAATTGTGCACTCATTTAAAATAGATTCGCGTCGATCATGACATTGTCAATTTTGTTATTTTTTGTACACTGCTTGGTAAAAACAACTATAAACCTTGTACTTAAGGTTGGCTATGCAAAGACATATGTTTCTGCCATATCCATGGAACTAGCCATATCTATAACTACTTATGTAAAATTAAGGACAGTTTTGAAGGTCAGTTTTATTTGAGACTGTGCATCTTGGTTTTTTTATATCAATAGCCTTACGTTTAAACGATAACTGCCTATACTTTTAAGCACGCACGCAAGCACGCACACAACGAATAGCATAGAGGCAAACTAGCCATTCCCAAGACATCGCAAAGCTTATGCCATTGTGAAGTTTTACTATTAGATTTAGTTAGAATTTAATGATTATATTTCTAATCTCATTTTTGTGTTTAATAATTTTTCTCTATAATATAAAGTCCAGTTTCTTTAGTCATTTTTCATGGAAATAATTGAAGATCCGTGGTCAAACAGAACGAATATTTTCAAAAATCAGCCTTGAAAAGGCTAAAATAGAATATAAAAATTTGTATGAAAAACTATATCGACGGTAAAAAGCAATTTTTCTGTAACCTACAAAATGAAAAATGTTTACCAGAGCCAAAAACTTTTGAGATTTTAGAAAAAAAATCATATCTTCCAAAGTATATCATATATAAATGAAATTTTCAGAACCTGAACATTATTATTAATTGTCTATCAATTCAAATATTAAAACTATTTAGAAGTTAGTTTTATTACGCACTACTATTACGCAAAAATGCTGTAAATGAAGTAGATAAATGTATGAACTGCTCCAAACTAAGCATTTTACTTTAAAGCAAAATTGCTGTTACTGGCTCACGTAACCAGCGCCACTTTCGCATTTTTTTCTATAAAACACGGACCGGTACGTGCATACGTTCCGAGTCCGATCCGGTGGATCGTGGCCACAAAAAAAGTTTTATGAGTTTTTTGGATTGAATCTGATACTGTAAAAACATATATTTTTTAAGAGGTCTTGAGCACTATATTACACCGATGTGAGAATTGTTTAATTTAAATGGTTTAAACTTTGAGAACACTTTGAGAAAATATGACTACTTGTTAGTCGAGGATTTTTAATTCTAAAAGTAAATCGGTGGCCTATTCTTTTCATATTTTTTTAATATAATTGTACGGAACATACGGAAAAAATAAACAACATATACTATAGCTCAAAAATATATAATAGTATATACTATAGTACAAAAATATTTATTTAAGTACATTAATATTATTTTTCTTTTATAATTAATACGAAGTTTTTTTTAAATATTGTTTAGGATATTTCATATTCACATCATATGTTTTTTTTGAGATCATAGATTCAACTCTAAAATTTACGAAAACAAATAAAAATAGATGCCATCATACCCAAAGCGCTGGTACCATCAATTTGGTCGTTAACGGAAAATATATTTTATTAATTGATATTTACGATTTTTTAACAAAATTATTATCTAAACTGTTAGATCCCGAACTAATCTTGATTAAAATTAAGGTTTACTTGTTGATTAATCCGTCAAAACACTTTGAAATTAACATGTATCATAAACTGCAACCAACACATAACACACAGCACGAATTAAAATGGCGGACTAATTTCTTTTATTTTTCCCCAAGAGCGTACTTCAAAAAAGAGTCAATTTGAGGTTATTTTGTAGGATGTTACGTTCGAAAACGATAAAATACCATAGAGTATGATATTAAAACTGGTGAATAGTGAATTTTTTTTTTTTGATGAAAACTCTAGAAGTTAGCGTTGGTTGTTATTGTTGGTTATCTTTAGCGGTTACTGCTTATTATATTTTTTAAATTTAAATGTAAATTGCATAAATATATGTAACCAGCTGCGTTTAATTGTTTTTACTGCTTAAAGTTATGAAATAATAGTATAAATATTAGTAAACTACGATGAACAACGATTTATTATCTAATAAATTTAATAAACACGTTACTTTACTTAAATGTTATATATACAATTATGCTGTAACCTGCACTATTCAACATTCAGCAACTGCAAAGATCAGGTTATATATAAAAGTGAAATTGGTTTAAATACTCACAGATAGAAAAATGCTGTTTTTCATGCTATTTACATGCTATTTTTTTCAGAACACATCAAAACACTACACACTTGATACACATGATACATATGCGTGTCAAGTATAAACTTCCCTTTTTATATACCCTTATAGTTGGAATTTAAAAAAATTAAATGGGACCCCGCTCGGGGTATACTCAATCCAATAAAAAAGAATCATAAAAATTGGACTACTCTGTAAAAAGTTACGCGTGATCTAACAGAAAAATATACGCGTCGAAATGAGAGAACGCGCCGGTCGCGTCGGTTGAAAATGGCGCTTAATTACATCATCATCCAGCAACTTATTTTCGAGAATTACCAAATATGTTCCGAATAAACCAGAATAGCTACTACGAGAAACGTCGATGTTAGATAGACATCTGCCTGTTATCTGTCCTGCCTGGTATCCACGGTAACAGATATTAAGGAAAAAACAACGTTTGATGCAATACCCAAGTTTGCAGAAACGGTACAACTAAATAACCTAATATAGTTTTGTGATTAAATAGTAGTAATATTAATTAGTAGTAATCGTTTAAAATTTAATTAATTTCTGTAGGTACATACGCGTAAGCTCTTTCTCCCCAAGTTGGTCCCGGGCTCCTTTGAAGAAAGCCAACTGCCGATCTGCCAGGCAGGTAGTAAAAGGCGACCGATTGGCTATGCGAGACACTATCATCATGGCTACTATAAGTGCTTTGTCTGGTACCACCGCCTTACCTTTTCCTGCTGCAATAGCGTCAGTTCTTGTCACTGTCGTGTTCCCCCCAAGTAGCACGTTAAGCTGTATATAGGCTGCATTTAGGTTCATTTTTAAACTTAAAGCTGTATACTAAGCCGTACAAAGGCTGTAGAATCGCTTCTATAGCCGATATAACACCAAAAAGGGCCCTAAGTTATACAGGTTATTGCGTTATGTAGGCTGCACAATCGCTATACAAGCTGTTATAGGCTGTAAAATGGCTGTTATTTGGTGTATAAAGAAACTATAACACTAAGGATACTCTCTTGTAACTGTCTTGTACAGCTAAGCGTTAAATAGGCTGCAAAATAGCTGTACAAGCTGTTATAGGCTGTACAAAGGCTGTTATTCGGTGTATAAAGAAATTATAACACTAAATATACTCTCTCGTACAGCTAAATGTTCTTAATAGGTGTTTGAAAATGAAAAAAAGTAAAAATCTGTTTTTGATATTGTATAACATTAATTATATCACATATGGTATCTGCAGACGCCATAATTAAAAATATATTAATAAATGATAAATTCTTGGACTTGGAGCAGTATTGAACGGTGTATTCAAAGTGCAAATTCTAATTTGTTGTGAAATAATATATGTTTTCCCTCAAAATATTCAGGCGCCAACGAAATAATCAAGATAACACAAATAAAATAATTGCAAAATGCGGTAAGTGTTTGTGTTTATGGTTAGAATATACAAGTATTTATAGTACAATATTGTATATAAAGGCATAATGATCATAATATAAGTTGCTTGTCACGATATAGATTTAGCTATTGCTAAATATATCTTCTATTTACCAATATATTACTTTAATGTTGTTTTTAATACACAATAATAGCGACGCTTTGTTATACAGCCTAAAGAGTATTTGGAGGGTGATATATTGCAAATAACTGTGCTGAATCTCTTTTTTATTCTATCATATGACTATTGGCTCTTAATTACCATCCAAATACACTTTAGGCTGTACTAAGTCCCTAAATAAATCTATTATACAGTCATTGGCTTTTAATCACTTAACTTATGTTTAGAGATGCGTACAAAAATTGAAGAACCCTAAATACAAAACATATGTTTGTCACTTGATTTCGCTATTGTGATGTATTGATGTCGGTCGTTTGACTTTACAACTAAACCAACTTGTTGTTAACTATAACTTATGGGATATGTATTTCAATCATGTTTTACTTTATTTTTCAGGGAAATATGCCTCATAAAATAATAGAAACAATTTAGAGAAGCCAAAACACTATTTGTATCGTACCCAGTTTGTGGGAGGATAAAAGTGAATTATAATGGCCAAGAAAACAACATGATATAACTAAGTTGATCAAGAACGAAAAATCTAGCCCTTTAAAGATTGGTTTATCACAAAAACATTCTTAACAAGAATACGTTATTTCGTGCTTGTGATTTAATATTATTAGTTCTTCAAAGAGAAACACATACTCTCTTGCCTGTAATTGTATCTAAGTATATAGTATTTTTAAAATGATTGTAAGTATACGTATATACAGGGTGTTGCAAAAGTGGTACAGTAAGCCGAAAGAGGGTGACTCAGGGGGTCATTCTTAACAACTTTTGTTTAACGACTTTTGGAAATTCGCGAAAAAAATATTGATTCTCCATAGAAACTTTGTTGGTCGCGTGACATTTCACAATAGAAAAACAAAATTGTTTTTCGGGAATTTTCACAAATCGTTGAACAAAAGTTGTTCAAAATGACCCTCTGAGTCACCCCCTTTCGGCTTACTATACAACTTTTGTAACACTCCGTATAGTAGCAAGTTAAAAATAAAAAAAATATATATTTTCTCAGTGTAATGATTTTTATTTCTCTTTTTAACTCCTTTTTATATATTCTTTGAAGAATAGATCAACTGCCTTTCTGCCAGGTAGGTAGTAAAAGGCGACCGATGGGCAATGCGAGTCACTTCCATCGTGGTTACTTGGTGATAGAGTTCTGCATTGGCTCGACCGGGTCTGGTACCATCGCCTTATCTATTCCTGCTGCAAAGCGTCAGTGCTAATCACTGTCATGTTCCGGTTTGGAGGGTAAGGTGGCCGGTAAACTTATGCATGTGGCATTAGACCTTGCCTCAAGATAGCAACACACCATTAAAATTTTTGCTGTCTATAGGCGATGGTTGACTCTTTCCATCAGGAGACTCATCTGCTTGTTTACTATCTTATGACATTAAAAAAAATTCAAATATTATAAATTACCAACCAAATAACCTTAATGAAGAAGATAAGCCTAAAAAATAATAAATCAGATAACCTAAAATCACTTGTTAATATTTTTGTTACGGAACCCTTTTTGTAAGGAATATCCTACACTTAGAAATTAAATATGCTCCGTTATGTGATAACGGCCCTTGTCTTAAATATTAAGAACTGCCTTTACTAATTAAAACGACGTAATCAATTTATATTACAATTGTATTTCTTTTCACATTATTCATTATTCTAATAACGTTATTTTATTCTTTATCTATTATATTTATTATATTCTACATTCTATTTATTCTTATTATTATAATGAAATCTAACTTAACAAATACATTACCTTAAATTACTTGTGCACGTTCCGGATTATTTAAACACTATTGTACTTTTTAACGGAGGCCAGTGTGTGTTACACTGATCGATGCAGAAGACTAAATGTCCGAGTTTTCAACCCGTCTTACCCGCCATTGTTGTTTTCGTGCAAGCTCTGTGATACCAGAGCAAATAATTTTAATTCGCACAAACAATGATGTCGGGCAAAATCCTGCTTTATTAAATAAAAACCTAACATTTTCCTTGAACATTAATAAAAATGACGATTGTAGGTTACCTTATTTAGTATTTTTTCAGCTTTATCTTCATCACGATTGCTTGGTTGGTAATTTATAATATTTAAATATTCCTTTTCAATCTTCCTCTTGATTTTTTCGACATGATATCAACTATGCAGATATAAAAACAGCAAATAATAATTTTCTCAGTAATACAGCCTTGAGCTGTACTGTAGCTGTATATGCAGATTTTTTAACACCATTGGCTGCATAACAGTCTACAATTACGCCATAAATATTAGCTGTAGAACGGGGATTGCATGTCCCATTTTACAGAAATAAGCGTTGAGTGATACTATAATAACTCTTAAAGATGTAATAAATTCCCGTGCTAAACAAAATACAGCTAAGTACAGCTTTAAGGATTAAAATAAGCCTAATGAGTTACAAAATACTTAAAGCTATACAGTAGTGTATTAATATTCAGATATAACGCCCAAAGCTTACGTGGAACTCTAAGAAAGGCCTTGTACAGCATTAGGCTGTATAAAAACTCATAAAGGTCTCTTATACCGATAAAAGCATCTTTTTACACCATTGTACGGCTGAAATAGAACTTCAAGTTCTATATGAGCTGCTTTATGGGTATTAAACATATTCGATTGCTGCTTGGGCCGTTTGGAGGGTAAGGTAGCCGCTAAACATATGTTGGTGTCTATAGGCGATGGTTGATTATTTTGCAACGCAAAACATGAAAAGATGATGATCTACGTATAGGAATCCTGCAGCCTCTGGTCAAAGTGTACATCACTTTTTTAATATCGATATTTTTTTTAATATCGGGAAGCGCTGGACCACAATCGATGCAATATCATTGAATTTACAGCATACAAATTTCCGTACCGGTAAGCCCGGTAACAGTTTCTTGATTCCTTTCATCTATTGAAAAGAGCCTTCAGTACAGTTTCTTATTTCCTTTCATCAATTAGAGAATCACCTTAAAAAGACTGAACAAATTTTGATGACACTTGTCAAATAATCACTGCTAGAGAACCAGCTTTCAAAAAACTACAACTGAAAATTGGTTCACCTGTTTAAGGATTACGGCGCCACAGACATACACACACAAACCCACACACACAGACACACGCAAAGCGTCAAAACTTATAACACCCCTTTTTTCACCTCAAAAGTTAAAAATCATAGTATAATATACCGCAAAACATTTATTTAGAAATACTTATATGATCTATGTATAATACGCCTTTTCCAAACTTTTCAACTATAATATTATGTATGATCAGTTTTTTTAACTTCCCGCTACGTGAGTAGTAAAAACTAATTTTGCCCCGATTTCGATCGAGTTTTCGCCAGACCTCCGTGTTTTGAGATCCTAGGAACCTTTCCAACTATTTTCACGATGACGTCAGTATGTCATGTGAAGAGAAATGTGACCGATTGGCTATACGAGTCACTACCATCATGGCTACTAGGTGGTAGAGTTCTGCATTATCTCGCCCGGGTCTGGTACCACCGCCTTACCTGCTCCTGCCGCAATAGCGTCAGTGCATGCCACTGTTGTGTTCCGGTTTGGAGGGTAAGGTAGCCGGTACACTTATGCATGTGGCATTAGACCTCGCTACAAGATAGCAACGCACCATTAAATCTTTGGTGTCTATAGGCGATGATTGACTCTTTCCTTCAGGAGACCCATCTGCTTTTTTGCTATCTTATGATATAAAAAAAATGTAGTGTGTGTATTGTGCCTTGTGTTTATTGGATTATCGCATGTTACTTTATTATTATTTTTTTTGTATAAAAATTTGGTAAATGGTTTGTTTAGCTTATAATGATTTTATTTAGATATTTGTAAGAAATGAATCGTAAGTAACAAAAAATAAGTACCGGTAAAAGTCGGTTATCATGTCACCGTTTTTTCAAGTAAATTATAACATATTACTTTATTTTGATGCGTACCTAAAAGATAAAATATATACCTATCAATAAGTAAATGCTCCTTTACAGAACGATAAAATATTGATTCATTGAAAAGTAATAACAATTTTTATACATCGCGCCGATGCCACGTCATGACCTTTAAAGGTGGAGGGGGAGACGCGCCTTGCCTAGTACATATTTACTTCTTAGTTTTGATTTTGATTTTTCTCGGGGGTCAAGTCGTAAGATTATAAAGACTCTATAATACCTATAGCAGCACGTCTATAATATGGCATTGCATTAGTCAGACAAACAAACGATCTACTAAAATCAAGACAGTATTATGTTTCCTAAAAATAATAACTCACAAAAGTAAAGCCGTGTAGCTATCGACTAGTGCATAAAATACCTTAAGAATGTTGACAAACCGTTGGCAGGCATTTTTCTAGTTCACCAAACCTTTAATATAACAATCGAAGCTTATAAATCATTTTAGTACTATAATTAGCTAGTTTAATCACTGGCTCGTGGTCAACGAGTCGATAGCGGTGGGTCAACAGCTGGAAAACAATAAGAAATAAAAGAAAACTCATTAGTCACGCAACTCACCATACTATTTTTAATATAACCGTCGGAAAATATGGTCCGTTATTAGGAATACTTCTTTTAATACCGGTAAATTATGTTGGTTATTGTGAAAAATACTGTACAGCTTACGTAACGAGAATAAAAATTCAGATGAAATAAAAATAGACTGTTTATAAATACTGAAGTACAAATATTTCGCTGAATTTGGCTAATTAGAATTACGTTTTGTTATTCGGCAATTTAAACTTAAATGGGCGTGAGATAGATAAGAAATATCTGCCTTTATGATTTTTCTATGATTGAGTAAAGTTTATTTTTATATTTGTAAATGAGCAGAACAGTCAATACCCCGTATTAGTCCAGCCTCCTGTTGAAAAATAGACCATCTATCGTTCCGCCAGGCAGTTCGTAAGGGCGAATGATTAGCTAATACATGGTTGAGATCTGCATTGTCTCGCTTAAGTCTGGTATTCCTGTCGCAATAGTGTCAGTGCTGTGTTGTGTTCCGGTTTTGAGAGTTTTTGTCAGTCACTGTTGTGTTCCGGTTTTGAGAGTAAGCTAACTGGCAAACTTATGTATGTGGCATAAGGATAAAAGTGACACGATAAACAGCAAAATATATAAGGATGAAACATGATTATAAAGAAAGATTTTATATAATATATCCCCCGTGCTGGTTCCGGACTCCTTTGAAGAATAAGCCAACTGCCGTTCTGCCAGGCAGGTCGTAAAATGCGAAGGCTATGTGAGTCACTACCATCGTGACTACTAGGTGGTATAGTTCTGCATTGTCTCGCCCGGGTCTGGTATCACTACCTAACCTATTTCTCCCGCAAGAGTGTCAGTGCAAATCACTGTCGTGTTCCGGTTTTGAGAGTAAGCTAGCTGGCAAACTTATGCATGTGGTATTAAGACCTATGTGTCTATAGACGATGGTTGTCTCTTTCCATAAGGAGAGGCATCTGCTTGATTGCTATCTTATGATGGAAAAAAATATTTAAACAAAATGTAACACTACATTGCAGCTGCGTTATGGGCTATTTAAGAAAGAATCAGCTGTCTTCTTAAATATTCATCAGGATTTAAGACGAGCCAAGAGCAGAACTAAGCAATTTTGCTCGCGGTACCATAATATGGTCATGACGTCGTGCATTCAATTTACACTGAATGCTGTAAAAATGCTTTGGTCTTCACCAGTCTTCGTTTGCGCTGATCCTGTCACAGCTGTTAGGCAAACAACATCTTGAATTTAAAATATTTACTGTTAGGTCTTCATATTCTTTACGTCGGCCGGGGTAAAATGATGATTAAGCTATGGTTGGCTCGGCCTGAATTGGAAAATTCGCGTTGCGGAGAAAGTTTTGCGACGTAAATAAAATTAACATTTCTCTTAAATTTTCTTTACACATATCTATATAATTTATGTTATTGGAATTTTGATGAAATTAATCAGAAGCTTAATTTATTAGGACCGTTTCACTTGCACTGATATTATAAAATAGGAAAACGTAAAAAATCTTATTTGATTGCGAATTAGATAACAATAATTAAGGTGTATTTGAGGAAAGCTCCCTGATTGTTTGCTATCCAATGACGAAAATACCAATGAATAGCTGAATAAAATTCAATGTCTCCAAAACCTTGCATTAGTTTCACATTTGGTTTACGTAAGTATGATCACGTTGTAGAACTTCGAATAAGGCTTAAGTGGCTGCCAATTAGTCTTCACCGCAAAACTCACATCCTTTCTAAGTATTATATAACGTGTGTTGTTCGACCCACACACACCTACGTACTTGAAGGAAAGATTTGAATTTCTGCGAAATGTTTACAAACATTTAAGATCACATAAAAATCTCAACGCAAACCACCTCAAAACAATAATCATTGTTTATTTTACACGGTAGACTAGAATGCTTTTAAAATTAATTGTCTTTTGAGAATGAAAAAGCCTTAAGCCTTTATGTCAAAGACATATTAAATGTTTACCTTATTTTATAATAGGGTGCATTATTGTATAATATAATATTATCTCTATATCTCGTGGTTTAGTGGTTAGTCAATGCTCCTCAGATTATGAGGTCCTGGGTCCGATTCCCGCGTCAGGGAAAAGTATTTTTGAGGTTTATTCGAAGTTTGTCTCGAAAATTCTAAATCTCAGTTGCAGCTTGAAGTCTGGCGGAACTAACTAACTAACGTGCCTCGGATAAACACGTAAATCCGCCGGTCCCGATTATTTCTAAAACAGCTGATAATCGTTATTAAGTCAATAAAATGCGGCGATGGGGATCACCACTTATCTCGCCAACCGTTGAAGAATGGTGAACCGGAAAGTCTATACGCGTTCAATTTACTCTGCCTACTACGCAAGGGAACCGGGCGTAGTGATACTTCTTAATAAAAACAATTTAATATTATTTTTCGTTAAATAGAGGAACTAAAATAAAATCTGTTTTTTCATCCAACATTTGTCCCTTTTTTATTTTTATATCGTAAGATAGCAAACAAGTAGACGGATCTCCTGATGGAAAGAGTCAACCATCGTCTATAGACACTAAAGTTGTTAATGGTGCGTTGCTATCTTGTGGCGAGGTCTAATGCCACATTCACAAGTTTACCGGCTACCTTACCCCCCAAACCGGAACACGACAGCGACAAGCACACACACTATTGCGGCAGGAATAGATAAGGCGTTCGTTCTAGAACTCTACCACCTAGTAGTCACGATGACAGTGACAGGCATAAACAATCGGTCGCCTTTTGCGACCTTTCTGACAGAACGGCAGTTGGTCTATTCTTCAAAAGAGCCTGGACCAATACGGAGAAAAATGTTTGTTTGCTATCTTATGATAAAATAATCACCGAGCGAACTGCAGGTCGCAGCTAGTAATAACTTTTAGAGAATATCCCTCTTTACAGCCAGATAATAATTTTGATAGTAGCGGTGAAATATTTTTGTGGAATTGCCCGCAAGTGTGTTCAGTGAGGCGGTGAGTCATTCTATCACGCTATCACATGAGTTATATACGCCGAGATACTGATAAGCCGAGGACTCACAAAGTACGTCTACATTAAGCGCTCATTAAGCTGTAGACACTATTATTTTTTACTAGCTGACACGGCTACAGTTGTTCTGCCTTTTTAAGTACTCTTATTTTTTTTTCTATATTTTCTCACTTTTTAAGAATGACTTGAATTGGTTTTGAAATAATTATTGAAATGGACTTGTATAATTAATTCAAAACCAAAATTAGCCAAATCGGTTCAGCCGTTCTCGAGTTTTAGCGAGACTAACGAACAACAATTGATTTTTATATGTATAGATATAATTTTTATATTTACTTTTATAAGTACTGTAATCTGCCAAACGAAATGACAATTACGAAAAAAAATAATAAGCAACAAATAAAGTTTTGCAACGTCTCGATTTTAATTTTCGAATTCATTTTAAATATAACCCTCTGTTGATCCGGGCTCCTTTAAAGAATGGAAGACTAAACTACCGTTCTGCCTGACAGATCGTAAAAGGCGACCGATTGGCTATACGAGTCTCTACCATCGTGACTACTAAGTGGTAGAATTCCAGAACGACTCAACCGGGTATTTTGTACCACCGCGTTACCTATTCCTGCCGCAATAGCAGCAGTGTTTGTCGTTGTTGGGTTCCGGTTTGGAGTGTAAGGTAGCTCCGGTTTCGCTTTCAAATTCTTTTAAGGTTTTTGCAAATCCCACAACAATCTGACGTCCATATTTAGATGCGCTATAAGGTTTGACTTGTTTTATTTCTTTGATTTGATATTTTGAGAAAAAAGGCTTATGAATAAAGCATTAACCGTGCGAAACAGATAATATGAAATTAAAATTTATGTTAACCTGGAAATACTAAGTTAATGGTCTGGAAACACTGATAAAACCTAAGCTTAAATACAAGATTGCCTGCAATATGAATATTTTCCTTACAAGTATTTATAAATCTACATTAGTTTTATAAATGCGAAAGTTAAGATGTTTGGATGTATGGATGGATTTTGTAACTCACGCAAAAACGGCTAAACCGACTGAAATGAAATTTCGCACACATGTACACTACATGATTACCTGGAATAGCACATAGGATTTTTATTCTGAAAACGTGTAGCTATTAAAAAATCCAGCGGGCTGCAAAGTGCAGCTAGTATATTATAAAAATGTGTTATCTATGTTCCCCTATTAATTTTTTAGTATCTTTACACCCGTATTTTCGAAGAGTAAGCCAAGTTACCAGTGCACCCACGATTAGCCGATAATGTGAGAGGTGACAAGACTATTGCCAACCGGGCATTAATTCAATCCCGGGCAAAGTTATTTTTATCAGAAGACCCTGGAATCAAGCCGGGAAACCTCATGTGGTCATCGACAGCGGACTATTATATCACAGAGCTGATCAATCGTGCGCTTTTTACAAATTGCTTGGATGACTGCCACATAATAGAGTACCAGCATTGAAGAGTACGTTGAAGAAAAATCTAAAACTGTTTTTTTAGTTTTTTTTTAACAAGGATGTTCATTTTTTGGAATTCAATTTTACTGTGAAACTACTTTAAGCAACACGTAATCGTCGGCACTTGGCAAAACTATATATTAGGGTGGCCCAAAAAAACCGACTATTTTTTTTTTTAGTCTCGGGTGAAAAAATGTAAGTTTATGATGTTTTAAGAGCCCTCTCCAAAAGACAGCTCGAAAAAAAATTTTTAAGAGGTCGCTCCAAATTTTTTAAAATTTCAAAAATCGTGAAAAATCGAACTTTTTTTTTTTTAATCTTTTTTCTCGTTACGGTATAATTTTGTAGACCAAAAAAAAATAAGTTTCTGAAAGTTTCAGTACAAAATTTAAATTTTGAAAGGTCGCTCATAATTTTTTTCAATTTATTAGTGCATTAGTTTAGATTTTTTCGAGCGACCTTTTACAATTCGAATAAAAACTCCATGCATTTTTTTTTATATATTTAGTACCATAATCGATAAAAATATATCACGAGATAAACTAAAAATCAAGCGCAATACAGAAAAAATAATTTTTTTTCAATTTAATAATTTTATTTAATAAACTTCCAAGCGTGGATTCGAATCCTAAGCTGGTCTTAGAAACCAGCTTGGTTGAGATTTGACCTTGCAGCGTAAGTTAAGATTTTTTCAAACCAAAAAGACCCCAATGTACCACTCCCAACACGTAAAGTCGGCGATATGGCTAATTAACGAAAAATTAAAAAAATTATGAGCGACCTTTCAAAATTTAAATTTTGTACTGAAACTTTCAGAAACTTATTTTTTTTTGGTCTACAAAATTATACCGTAACGAGAAAAAAAATTTAAAAAAAAAAAGTTCGATTTTTCACGATTTTTGAAATTTTAAAAAATTTGGAGCGACCTCTTAAAAATTTTTTTTCGAGCTGTCTTTTGGAGAGGGCTCTTAAAACATCATAAACTTACATTTTTTCACCCGAGACTAAAAAAAAAAAAATAGTCGGTTTTTTTGGGCCACCCTACTATATATATATATATATATATATATATATATATATATATATATATAGTGGTCTGTGGTCTAGTGGTCTGCTGACGAAGTTGACCACATGAGGTCCTGAGTTCGATTTCCGGGTCGGGCAATTAAAAAAAATGGGGTTTTTCAGTTTTCTGACAAAAACAACGCTAGCCGGGATTAGAAAAATTGTCCGGTCTGGCCACCTATTACATTATGGGACTAAGTATCTTAGTTTTGGCTTAGCATGGAAATAGTTTAAGAACTGGTGTCAAAAATAGGGTAGGGTTTTCGTAAAATCAACCCTTGGTGAATGAAAGTTATATAAAAAGTTATATTGACGACATGCTGCGCGGGTCAGCTTGAAGATATATACTTTTTTAAACAGTAACTTTGCTTATAGTTATAGGCTTTAAACAAGAGTAGTAAGGTAAGCAGAGTGCCTAGATTGTTAAAATTTACGTTAATATGGTAAATAAAATCCATAAACAAAAAATTTCCCTTTATTACATTATTGTAGACACCAACTTTTAACTATTTTAGATTTAGGAAATATATATTGTTGATAGAAATTTGTTTCCTGACTAAAAGCTTAAGAAGCTATGATAATGAAACGTATCAGTTTGTTTCAGTTTCAGTCAGTTACTTTAGTTTTTAGTTGATTAATTTATTTCTAGCTGTAGGTGTTTGAGACCGATATTAGAACAACCTAAAAAGAGCCGACTGGGAGAGTTACACAAAATTATATTGGCATATTGGTTTTAGGATAATTAATATTCGTACAAACAAAAACCTCACCGCGGGCTATCTCAGTCTGTATTATTTTTACCCTTATTATCTAAATAAAATATTTACGTTATTTAAAAAATATTTTGCCGTTTATTTTGAAACATTGTAAAAGTAATAGCTACTTGTATTTATTTTATACAAAAGGCCTTATATATTATATTATATTATAATATTAAATTAAAACATTAGATAGTAATTTTTTTCGTTTATTAAAAGGAAAAAAAAAGTATAATATAAGTTCTGTTTTTTGTGTATTTTCTTGGTGTATTTGTAGCATGATCTAAATGTGTTTATGTGTGAGTGCATAATTAGTATACTCTATACATATAACAAATAATTACAATAAAATTTAATAGTCATAAGATATTGTAATAGTATGTCTGTTATGGATATCCTACTTCACCTTAAAACGTTATCCTTATCAACAAAGGTTATCTGGTGGAGATCGCTTTTTGGCGACAAGACCGTTTTTGTGTACTTAGGAGTATTGTAATTAATTATACTACACATTTGTTTTTAAATTTATACACAATAGTTTAAATTCATTTATCCATTCAAAACATATAGGTATATTTTTTAATGTATATTTTAAGCATTTTTGTTAATTACGTGCGTCATCCATATTATAAAGATGAGAACATCTTTATAATATGGATGACGCACGTAATTAACAAAAATGCTTGCTTCTTGTTTGACAATAACGTCGTAAAAAAAAGTTGCATGTATGATATGAGTAGTATCTAGTCTTCAAACATATATTCATATATTTAACCTGTGTCATGACTGTCTGGTGTGACCTAAATTCCTTCCGTTGCTTCCGTAAACCTGGAATGGACTTAAATATATTACTAATGCATCGTCCATATAAATATAAGATTAAAATTCATACTAATATTATAAATTTTAATTTTCATGTGGTTTATAGATTTCAAATAGTACATTTACTTAGGTATTCTCCAATACTGCAATTTTAACAACTCAAAATGCATCAGTTAGTACTACTCAATCATTACTGAAACAATGTGTAATCAAGGGTGACAAAACCTTTGAATTTTTTTTTCATTTATACTACAAGGTTTTAAAGGCGTTCAAGATACCAATCTTTAGTATCTTGAACGCCTTTAAAACCTTGGAACCTAAGAAAATCTTAGATTTATGAGGACATTTTGTTAGAATTATTACTTTAGTAATAAACGTTATTGCAGCATATTTAGCTGTAATATTTAATTGTTCTGTAGCACATGGTGTATTTCCTGATTTGATGAAATTGAGCAAAGCTATTCCAATTTTGAACGTATAGCTCTAAATGTGATCCCTCCAATTTTCGGCCTATCTTGGTTTTGCCAACTCTAAGTAAAATATTTGAGAAAATTATAGTAAACCAGATGCTTAGACATTTTGATAAATTTAGATTATTTCACACCAAACAATTCGGTTTTACGAAGGGTCGCTCAGCCATAGATGCTAATGTTGAATTACTGAAACTACTACTACTACTACTACTACTAAAAACATTTATGAAGTCTGGGAGGATTCACAGGATGCACTTGGAGTGTTTTGTGATTTGTCTAAAGCATTTGACTGTGTCGATCATAACATCTTAATCAGGAAGTTACCACTACGGAGTTAGAAATAAGGCTCTCAATCTTCTGATTTATTATTTAACTTATTATTACTGTAACCATGGGTGCCCCGCAGGGCTCTATACTTGGTCCATTCTTGTTTCTAATTTACATACATGACTTGTCTTACTACATAAGGAATATGCATGGAATCGTACTGTTTGCGGATGACACTTCACTTTTATTCGAAGTGAAAAGATGAATTGGTAAGTATGGCGAAGTAAATAATACGATTTCAAAAGTTGTAAAATGGTTCAGTACAAACGATATTTTATTAAATGGTACCAAAACCAAGTGTGTTAAATTTTCATTGCCTAATGTAAGGCATGTAGATACCAGTGTACAACTGGATGGAAACAAACTGGATCTCATGGATTCCACTGTGTTTTTAGGTATAACTTTAGATAAGAAATTACAATGGGGAACGCACATTAATAATTTAGCAAGTAGTCTTAGTTCGGCAGCTTATGCAGTTAAAAAAATGAGACAGTTAACTAATGTCGACACAGCAAGAATTGTATACTTTAGTTACTTCCACAGCATTATGTCATATTCTGCTGAAATAAATACTATATTAGGGCAATTTACAATCTTAGCCCGAGACTTATAAGAGCTATTAGGCCAATTTGCAATCTTAGCCCGAGGGTTTCCCTGAGAGAAAAATATAAGGAAATCAATATTCTAACTGTTATATCCCAATATATATTTAAGACCTTGATGTACGTTCGCAAAAATATTTGCTTGTTTAAAAAAATGGTGACATACACTCACTAAACACAAGGAACAAAAACAATGTTGTGCATGCATCTCGTCTCCACAGAATAAGTAACTCTTTTATGGGGCAATGTATACGCTTTTACAATAAACTTTTCGAAACTATGGGATTAATTTTAATATTGTGATATTGTGAAAAAAATATATATTAAAAAAATATCACAATATTACAATTAATCCCAGGCTTGTTTGTCTTCTAAATAATCTGAAATTTTATAATGACCTTTTTTACACAGTTTTGTTTTAACACATTTTTTAAATTTATTGACTGGTAGATTTCTTATAGTTTGGGGAAGTTTATTGTAAACATTGCCCCATAAAAGAGTGACTTATTATATATATATATATATATATATATATATATATATATATATATATATATATATTGACACGTCAAAATTACTAGTAAAAAGTTTTATTGAATAAAGTTCTTCTGCTTTCTGATTTCTGATTTTCTTCGTTGATTTATACAGAGTTACTTTTAAAGGTTGAACCAAATTTTAAAATTAGAAACTAAATATTGAATTAAAAGTGCGTTTTAATTATTATTGTGAAATTATTACAAGATAATATAAATATATTTGTTTAAAAATATCCCACTAAATTCATGAATTAAATGCACCGAGACTTGTGAATGAATTCTATAAAGCTGGCAGTGTGTCATTTTACATTTACCTATAATTACGATAGTAACTTTTATGTAATCTGTCGCTTCCAAGTACATTTTTCCCGATTACTTTTAATTTCGTTGAAGACCCTAAAATATTTTATTTCGAATTTTGCGTAATTGAAATTGTATCCATGCGTTTTGCTTTTTATCGGATAAAAAATATTTTTGACTTTTTTAAATTATTTTATTTGTTACATAAATCGAACATATTATCGATTCTGAACAGCCACTGAAAATTTGGATATATTTCCGCAAAGTAACGCCTGAATCTATAAAGTATCTTACATATAAAACTGGCTAGTGGCATGTAAAATTGACTTTATCCGCCACGAAGACTTATTCTCCTACAGTTCAGATTTAGATATATATATATATATATATATATATATATATATATATATATATATATATATATGTATATATATATATGTATGTATGTATTTAAGTTACATACCTCGCGTATGTACGCGAGGTATGTAACTTAAATACTTAATACTCGTTGATATAATTTTACTGCGAGTAAATAAAATGAAAGTGACTTTTTATTGACCAATCCCTAATGGTTATTGGCTATAGCAATAACTTAAAACGGATAGTACGACTACTAGACAAATGATAAAAGTTTTTTGTGCAATAATTTATATATTTTATGTTACTTTAATATAAGTTGGTTTCGTAATATCAAGTGCGTAATAATAGTACAAAGTACATACTATAATATATAACTAATATACAGTGTGTAAAAAAACCCTGACCGACCGTCAAAGGTATTATATATGGTAGCTTAATACAATCATATCTGTGTCATTATTTTATGGATATTGATAGATAAATCTGAATATATACTTGATTTAAGGGTAAATTCCTAAATTTTAGTATTAAAATGAGGCACTTTAAAATACGATATTTTTTTATTTTAATATTTTAATAACAAGTATTTTTTTATTAATATCATTGACCTATCTATATACCTCTTTCGGATCGGACATGGTATTTTAAACACATTAGATATACAGGTTTACTGGAAAAAGACATATTGGATGACATGACAGTTAATGGTCATATGCAACCAACAAAAATAAAATAAAAAGTGAACATAGCTTAATTACGCTGTTAACTTCAATGTAATTAGTTTAGTAATATTCAAAAAATGTAGCCACCGCGCGGGCGCCCTCGCCTTTGGCCTACCAGTAGGCATGGATCTTTTAACAGTTAACATACTAAATTTCGTACTACTTTTTTTTAACAATTAACAACTGTTATTTATATTAGCAAATACTGTTAAAAGTAATTTTTATGCATCACTAACATTACTAATAACTTGATATATGATAATAATGTCATTAAAAATATTTGAGAGAGCGTTTCTTTTTTACTCGTTAACGTGATTTATGATAATAATGTTATTAAAAATATTTCGAGAGAATGTGATAATAATAACTGTTAAAAGTTATTAAAACTATTCTAGAGTACCTTTTTTGGTAGCTTCGTGTTTTTACTGCTTCTAATACTTATTATATATAGGCTACTGATATAATTTAACATAAATAAATAACTGTTAAATATTAATTAACTTTAACAACATAACAGTTAATCTAATTTAACAATAATTTCCATGCCTACCTACCAGCGAGTCTAGTCATGAGTTCAACAATAAATGAACCTCAACAATGAACTTCGATATTTATGCGCGGGTGGCCGTACTTATTAATATTATTATTGCATAATTAGGTCAAAATTGTAACACTGTTTTACATATATCGGTATCAGAATCGGATAATGAATACAGAAGATATTCAGTACTCGATTCTATAATAAGTTGAAACGATTAATAGCGAACCTATGTACGATTCAATAGAGCACGAGTCCAATTTCCAACAGGGACAAACATTTGTGTGACGAGCATAGACGTTTGTATTTCTGGGTTTGTGGGTTTTATTATGTATGTAACAGTATTTATACATGTATTTCTATGTATTAGCATCATTGACACCCATAACACAAGCAAATAATTTGCCAAAAGTCCCCTAAAATTAATTTTGGTTAGATCAATCCATGTGATTTGTCCAGCGATATTATTATTATTATTATTTGTTTTTTCACTCGAGCAAACGTCGGTTTTGATAAATACTCCGTCCCACTACCTGCAGGAAAAAAAAGTATTTATGACCCAGTTATTATTATTATTATTATTATTATTATTATTATTGTTAAACTTTAAATCTCGCCTTGAAGGCGGAATAACTCCGACATGGAGACCAAGCGGTCGGAGCCTAGAACGACTAAGCCAGAAACCTCCGCACAATCCTAACAGTATCGAGCAAAACTGCTTTTTGCATCTTCGCTATGATGATATTCTGGTTAATATTTAATTTATTTAGATAGTTACGAAGATTGGATGGCACTAAGCCGTTGGCAGACACAATTATCGGAACTATTGCCGTAGACTCCACCCTCCACATCTCCTTCACCTCGTGTGCCAGCTCTAGATATTTTGTTTTCTTATCTGCTTCAGCTTTCACTAGGTTTTCGTCGAAGGGGATGGTGATATCCACAAGAAACACCCTAGAGATTGCCCGGTCCATCAGCACGATATCAGGTTTATTCGAGAAAATAGTCCTATCCGTGATGATGGGCCGGTCCCAGTATAGTCTTGCGCGGTCATTTTCGAGTACTGGTTCCGGAATGTACTTATAATAAGGCAGTCTGCTTTGGACTAGTCCATATTTCAGGGCAAGCTCCTGGTGGATAATTTTTGCTGCCTAGTTGTGTCTGTGCAGATACTCAGTGTTAGCAAGCATAGAACAACCGGAAATGACATGTCTTAATGTTTCTCCAGGACTTCGGCACATCCGACACACATCGATCGTGCCGTCCTTCAGAATGTATTTCCTGTGGTTGTTCGTCTTGATAACCTGATCTTGTATTGCACAGACAAAACCTTCGGTTTCACCAAATATATCCCCAAAACGTAACCAGTGCACGGAGGCCTCGTTGTCTACTTGTGGGTCATGAAGTACTTTATAAAATCTCCCGTGTAGCTCTTTACCCTTCCATACAGACTCTCGGTCCTTGACGCTAAGCAACTCCGGTTTCTGCCAATTTTCAGTATCTAATGACAGGGGGGTAAGTCCCTTATCACACGTTATAACTTCCCTATGCACCACGTTTTCAATCTTTGATAGGAAGTAATCACGGAGGCTGCATACTTCCCTATTGTGCATTGTTTTGGCACTCATATAACCTCGGCCACCACATTTTCGGGGTAAGTACAGTCTCATCGTGGATGAACGTGGATGGTGCATTCTGTGGCAAGTTAAAGTGGTGCGAACTTTTCTATCCAGGGCGTCAAGTTCGGTCTGAGACCATCTGAGTATGCCAAAGGTATATGTGAGTACAGGCATGACCCAGCTGTTAAACGCATGTGCTTTGTTAACACCGGACAAATAGCTCTTCAGAACTTTCCTCAGGCGTTCCCAAAACACCTCACAAACCGACTGTTTCATCTCTGCCTCCTTTACCCCTACAGTTTGCGACATACCCAGATATCGGTATGTTTCTGTTTCGGTTAGTGTCCTCAGATTTATTGATTCCGAAGTTGGCAGTTCTTGAGAATCAATAATCCGGCCTCTTTGTACATGGATAGTTGCACACTTTTCGATCCCAAGTTCCATGCGAATAGAACTGCTAAACTTTAGTGTTATGTTTAGCAGCTTAATTAGCATTGCGGAATTTGGAGCGAAAAGCTTTAAATCATCCATGTAGAAAAGGTGGGATAGTCGAGGGCCACCTCTACGAAACTGAAAACCTGTCCCTGACTTATCCAGAAGATGGCTAAGTGGATTTAGAGACAGGCAAAACCAAAGCGGGCTCAGACAATCGCCCTGAAAGATTCCCCTTTTTATTAAAATTCGGTCTTCGGCGTTCGACATTAGCTGTCTGGATAAACACAGCGTCGTACTCCATTGACTCATACAGGTATAGAGGAAGTCTCTTATTCTACTGTCTATCTTGTATAGCTCGAGAACCTTCCTTAACCATGTATGTGGTACCGAGTCAAACGCTTTTTTGTAATCTATCCAGGCAGCCGAAAGATTACGTCTGTTCCGTTTAACCTGTTGACCTATAACCGCGTCAATTAGAAGGAGCTCCTTTGAGCCACGACTACCGCCCCGGCAACCGTTTTGAGTTTCAGCTAGGATATTATTGTTGTTGATATGCACCATTATCTTACTAGCAATAATAGATGTTAATATCTTGTAAGTAGTGTTTAAACAAGTTATGGGGCGGTACTGCGAAGGGTCCGTGGTCCTGCTGTTTTTTGGAACAAGGTGAGTGATCCCATCAGTAAGGAAGTTTGGACAGATACTCCTCTGTAGAATGTCCTGGAACTGCGACGCCAAGCTTGTGTGGCACTCTGTAAAAGCTTTTATCCAGTAGAAGTGCAATCTGTCACTCCCTGGAGTTTTCCAGTTTGGGGTTTTACGGATTGCAATTTGTACATCCTCTTGTGTTATTAGCACTGGGCTCATTGGTATTATCTGGTTGCAAGATTCCTCGACGTCGTTCACCCACTCACTTTCTTCATGCTCCACTGGTTGCGACCACAGGTTTCTCCAGAACATAATAGTTTCAGCCTGATCCGGCCAAGTACCATCAGAGTCCGAAGCTTCGTGATTTAGTATCCTGTAGAACTTCTTTTGGTCACTCATGAAGAGACGATTCTGGTGATAGCGCGTCCCTCTTTCCGTGTATCTTCGTATCCGTTGACTCCACGCTGCAATCTTTTGCTTTAGCACATCTATACGCTCTGTCAAGTTTCTCTGTATATCTGGCTTTTCCAAATTTACGCCAGTCCCAGCGAAAGCTATCTTAACAAAGCGCATTACTTTGGGTCTGGTATTACCTGATTTGAAGCTGATCATTTTGCCGATGAGGACTCTTGTCTTGGCGATACGTTCCTCAATTCGTTGTTTCCAACCAGCTCCGCGGTTTGTCCCTCGGTGCGGTCGTGTATGAGGAATCATTTTAATTCCAATTATTCGACAGACCGTAACAGCGGCACTATAAAGAACTAAGTTTGTATCGCCAAGTCCGGTGCTGTTCTTTAAATACTCCGGTAACAGTTTATTTACAGCCTCAACAACCTTCCGATTCGCCGTGGTGAGTCTTATCCGCGGTATATGCGGTCTTTCTTCGAAAGATTTATTGCGATATTCTCGAATCACCTCCCCTAATACTCCCCTAATCTTTTCTACGTCCTGGGAAACTTCTCCAATTATTATTATTATTATTATTATTATTATTATTATTATTATTATTATTATTATTATTATTATTATTATTATTATTATTATTATTATTATTATTATTATTATTATTATTATTATTATTATTATTATTATTATTATTATTATTATTATTATTATTATTATTATTATTATTATTATTATTATTATTATTATTATTATTATTATTATTATTATTATTATTATTATTATTATTATTATTATTATTATTATTATTATTATTATTATTATTATTATTATTATTATTATTATTATTATTATTATTATTATTATTATTATTATTATTATTATTATTATTATTATTATTATTATTATTATTATTATTATTATTATTATTATTATTATTATTATTATTATTATTATTATTATTATTATTATTATTATTATTATTATTATTATTATTATTATTATTATTATTATTATTATTATTATTATTATTATTATTATTATTATTATTATTATTATTATTATTATTATTATTATTATTATTATTATTATTATTATTATTATTATTATTATTATTATTATTATTATTATTATTATTATTATTATTATTATTATTATTATTATTATTATTATTATTATTATTATTATTATTATTATTATTATTATTATTATTATTATTATTATTATTATTATTATTATTATTATTATTATTATTATTATTATTATTATTATTATTATTATTATTATTATTATTATTATTATTATTATTATTATTATTATTATTATTATTATTATTATTATTATTATTATTATTATTATTATTATTATTATTATTATTATTATTATTATTATTATTATTATTATTATTATTATTATTATTATTATTATTATTATTATTATTATTATTATTATTATTATTATTATTATTATTATTATTATTATTATTATTATTATTATTATTATTATTATTATTATTATTATTATTATTATTATTATTATTATTATTATTATTATTATTATTATTATTATTATTATTATTATTATTATTATTATTATTATTATTATTATTATTATTATTATTATTATTATTATTATTATTATTATTATTATTATTATTATTATTATTATTATTATTATTATTATTATTATTATTATTATTATTATTATTATTATTATTATTATTATTATTATTATTATTATTATTATTATTATTATTATTATTATTATTATTATTATTATTATTATTATTATTATTATTATTATTATTATTATTATTATTATTATTATTATTATTATTATTATTATTATTATTATTATTATTATTATTATTATTATTATTATTATTATTATTATTATTATTATTATTATTATTATTATTATTATTATTATTATTATTATTATTATTATTATTATTATTATTATTATTATTATTATTATTATTATTATTATTATTATTATTATTATTATTATTATTATTATTATTATTATTATTATTATTATTATTATTATTATTATTATTATTATTATTATTATTATTATTATTATTATTATTATTATTATTATTATTATTATTATTATTATTATTATTATTATTATTATTATTATTATTATTATTATTATTATTATTATTATTATTATTATTATTATTATTATTATTATTATTATTATTATTATTATTATTATTATTATTATTATTATTATTATTATTATTATTATTATTATTATTATTATTATTATTATTATTATTATTATTATTATTATTATTATTATTATTATTATTATTATTATTATTATTATTATTATTATTATTATTATTATTATTATTATTATTATTATTATTATTATTATTATTATTATTATTATTATTATTATTATTATTATTATTATTATTATTATTATTATTATTATTATTATTATTATTATTATTATTATTATTATTATTATTATTATTATTATTATTATTATTATTATTATTATTATTATTATTATTATTATTATTATTATTATTATTATTATTATTATTATTATTATTATTATTATTATTTTCTGTTTTCCTTTTTCTCGAACTGGTTTCGGTATTTTTAAGAGAGACCACGGGTCAAAGCCAAGTGGTAACTCATAGGGAAGTTTATTCATCATTTGTGTCTTCTTGTAAAAATTTACGCACAATGCGACACGTGTTTAGTAGCACTGCTTTTTGCATGGTCATGTATATGTTGCTCGGCAATTCGATCTGTTCTAAATAGTGAATAAGGAGTTTTGGTATAACACCTGTGCTAGAAAGTAGAAGCGGCACGATAAATACTCTATTCATATTCCATATTCTGATTATTTCTTCTTTTAGTTCCGTATATTTGTGTATTTTTTCAGTTAATGTCTTTTGCAAGTTGTGAGTATTAGGAACCGCTATGTCTATTAAATATGTGTATTTTTTAAGTTTATCTATTAAAGTTATGTCTGGTCTGTTATAATGAACGGTTTTATCTGTCAATATTGTTCTATCAAAATACATTTTGTGAGTTTTGCTTTCTAACACAGGTTTTGGAATATATTGATAGTACGGAAGCAATTTCGGAGGTATTAATTTGTGTTTAAGTGCTAATTTCTGATGGATAATATGAGCAACTTGATTATGCCTATGTGTATAGTCTGTTTGAGCTAAAGTAGGACAAGCACTAGTGATGTGTTGAATAGTTTCAGGTGCGCGGTGACATTTTCTACAGTTATCGTTTTGGACTGTGGCATCTTTAAGGATATATTTCTTATAGTTTTTTGTGTTTATGACCTGGTCTTGCACTGCAACCATAAAACCTTCAGTTTCAGGGAAGAGGGAACCTAACTTTAACCACTGGTTTGATGCTTCAAAATCTATGTGACTCTGTTCTAAATCGTGTAAATGTCTGCCATGTAGTTCTTTATTTCTCCACCTGGCTATTTTTTCGTTTGTGTAATTTTGTGGTATTTCATAGTCTATGTTTCTATTGCTTAAGTTTAGGGGAGTAAAATTCTTGTCTATGTCTATTGTCGAGTTATGTAAATTACTAGTTTTTGATTTGTTATAGAAAAATTCTCTTAGGTTGCGGATCTGTCCCTGCCATAATAATTTTATATCTACTAGCCCTCGTCCTCCATTTTGTCTCTTCAACGAAATCCTTTCTATTGCAGATTTCGGATGTAGATAGTTATATTTGGTTAAAGATGTCCTAGTTTTAATTTCTAAATGTTGTATGTCAGTGTGTGTCCATTTAATTATTATTATTATTATTATTATTATTATTATTATTATTATTATTATTATTATTATTATTATTATTATTATTATTATTATTATTATTATTATTATTATTATTATTATTATTATTATTATTATTATTATTATTATTATTATTATTATTATTATTATTATTATTATTATTATTATTGTTATTATTATTATTATTATTATTATTATTGTTATTATTATTATTATTGTTATTATTATTATTATTATTATTATTATTATTATTATTATTGTTATTATTATTATTATTATTATTATTATTATTATTATTATTATTATTATTATTATTATTATTATTAAATAATTATTATTATTATTATAATTAATTATTATTATTTTATTATTATTATTATTGTTATTATTATTGTTATTATTATTATTATTATTATTGTTATTATTATTATTATTATTATTATTATTGTTATTGTTATTATTATTATTATTGTTATTATTATTATTATTATTATTATTATTATTATTATTATTATTATTATTATTATTATTATTATTATTATTATTATTATTATTATTATTATTATTATTATTATTATTATTATTATTATTATTATTATTATTATTATTATTATTATTATTATTATTATTATTATTATTATTATTATTATTATTATTATTATTATTATTATTATTATTATTTACATTACATAAATTTTCCTCTCCCTCTAAGAGGGGTAATTTCAAATACGCGGGCTGTAGCCAAGCGTAGAAGATAAGATTTACGCAATTATTGATGTTGACAGGAATTTGCGAGTTATTCTGCATGTGTTGAGTATTGTTGCTTTCTGTAAAGTATGTATTATGTATGATGGTATGTGTAGTGTTTCTAAGCTTTTGGGTAAGCTTTTAGGTATAATTCCAGTAGATGAGAGTATGATGGGAACTATGTGTACTGTTTTGGCCTTCCACTGTGTTTTTATTTCTATTGCTAGATCTTGATATTTTGACAGTTTTTCAGATATGGTAGTTAAAATATTGTGAGTATTTGGGATAGCAATGTCAATCAAATATACGGTTTTGTTTGTTTTATCATGTAAAGTTATATCAGGTCTATTGTAGTGAATGGTTTTATCAGTTATAATAGTTCTATCCCAGTATATTCTGTAATTGTTGTTTTCTAATATTATATCTGGTTTGTATTTGTAATAAGGGGTCTTTTTTTCAATAAATTTATGTTCAAAAGCAAGATGTTGGTGGATAATAGACGCGACTTGATCATGTCTGTGTTTATAGTCCGTATTCGCAAGAGTTTTACATGCACCTGTGATGTGTTGTATTGTTTCTGATGAGGAATGGCAATGTCTGCATGTATCTGATATAACCTGAGGATCTTTTATAATAAATTTACAATAATTTCGCGTGTTTATCACTTGATCCTGAATAGCAATAATAAAACCTTCTGTCTCTGGAAACAGTTCACCTCGTCTAAGCCATTCGTTAGATTTATCTTTGTCTACGTAAGGTTGGCAAAGGTCGGCTTGGTGTCTACCGTGCAGAGATTTTCCAGCCCATGTTGCTATTTTTTGTGATATATCAGTCAGTTTTTCATTAGTCTGTAAATCTCTGTTAGCTAAATTTAATGGGGTCAGCTTTTCGTCAGCCTGAGTAATATATTTATGTAGTTCGGAGTGCCAGGATTTATCGTGGAAGTAACTTCTTAGGGTTGATATTTGCCTGTTGTGTAAATTTGTTATGTCAATTAATCCCCTACCTGCCTCTTTTCGTGGTAAAGTCAGTCTCTGAAGACATGACTTAGGGTGATGTATACGGTGTTTAGTAGCGTAGGTATTAATGACTCTCTGTAGGTTTTTTATTTCTGATTGTGTCCATTTTATAATCCCGAAAGAGTAAGTTAAAATAGATATTGAGAAGGTGTTAATAGCTTTGACGGTATTTCGTGAATTTAGATAAGATTTCAATATAGCATTAAGACGTTGTTTAAATTTTATTGTTAAATCTTTCTTTATTTCCTTATGATTTATTTGTCTTCCTTGGTTAAACCCTAAATATTTGTATATGCTTGTGGCATCCATTGCTTCAATATATTCCCCGCTTTCAAGCGTGTAATTGTAGGTTGTAATTTTCCCTTTTTCGATCGAAAGTGTTTTACATTTATTTATACCAAACTGCATGCATATGTCATTTGAGTATTTTTGTGTAATATCTGCTAAATACGATAACTGATTTTTGTTCGAGGCGTACAGTTTAATATCATCCATGTACATTAGATGCGATAATGTACATAGAGTATCTGTAAAATTGTAGCCTAAATTAGTCTTGTTTAATAGTACTGAAAGAGGGTTTAACGCAAGGCAAAACCACAATGGACTAAGCGCATCGCCTTGGAAAATTCCTCGTTTAATACTTATTGACTCGGTGATTATATTTTTTGATCCTAAAGTTAATTTTAATGTTGTTTTCCAATGCTGCATAGATGTTTTAAGAAAATTAATTATGATAGGGCTAATTTTATAATTGTGAAGAACCTGTAGAAGCCAGCTATGAGGTACTGAGTCAAATGCTTTCTGGTAATCTATGAACATTGTATATATATTTCTTTTTTGTTTGAATGCTTGATTCATAACCACTCCATCTATTGTCAATTGTTCCTTGCATCCTTGACTACTCTTACGACATCCTTTCTGCTGTTCCGCTAGGATATCATGTTTATCCAGGTGTTTATAAATCAGTTCACTAACGCATGCAGACAATAGTTTGTAGATGGTTTGTAGACAAGTGATGGGTCTGTAGTTGGCTGGATTTTGTGTATCAGTATTCTTGGGCAACATATACGTCAAGCCGTGCATCACATAGGGCGGGATTATGTTTGGATTTTTTATGAAGTCATTGAGGTGCTCATGTAAGTATGGGTGAGCTTGTGTAAATTTCTTATACCAGAAGTTGTGAATGTTATCCGTTCCTGGTGCTTTCCAATTATGTAAACGCATTAGCACTTGCCTAAAAGTGTCTATTGGTAAACATTCATATTCCATTTCTGGATTGTTTGGTATAATTTCATTCACCCATTGAGCTTCCTGATTATGTTCCACTTGATTTTCCCATATGTTTGCCCAAAACTCTTTTAATCTTTCGGGTGATGGAGTTTTTTGAGTATCAAAAGAAGGTGCATTATTAGATATCAGGTGTCTGTAGAACTTCTTTTCATTGTTCAAAAACTGTTGATTTTGTCTTTTACGTGCAATGCATATTGTGAATCTCCTTAATCTATTAGCTTTTGCGCTGAGTTTTTGTTTTAGGCTATCTAAAAATTCTTCAAGTTTTATGTTAAGATTTTCATGACGAGAATGTGTTTGATATTTGGCTTTTATTCTTTTAACTGTAGCTATAACTTTTGTGTTCCTGTTGCCTTGTAAATACTGCGTGAGATGTCCTATGTCATGTCTTAATTTTTTTATCTCTGTTTCCAGACGTCTCTGCCAAGTTGGTTTAAATATTTCTTTATTTCTTCTTACGTTAATTGCCTCTATTTTTGCACCATTACAAATTGCTGCTGTGTAGGCAGCAGTATAAATAATTGTTTGAAACGATGAAAAATTTTGGTCAAATGTCAGATGATTAGGGAGTATATTGGTGTCTATGAAATGTACTATCGCGGCTAATTTTCGAGATGTTTTTTGTCGTGGTATATAGGGCCTTGATGTTGGGTCTGTGTCCTTAAACATCTCTAAGGCATCATTAAATTTTATTTGAAGTTTATAATGAAAGGGACTCAAGCTACTACTACCACTATTACTTGTTTCTATTATACTGACTTCCTGATTTCTTAAATTTGTGCAACTAATTTCTGGTTCTACTTCTAAAATTTGTGTTGCTTCTGCTGTAATTAGTGATTCCTGCAAGGTTATTTGTGAAACATCATTTTGCGACTGCATTTGGAATTGTCGTTCTTGTTTTAGTTTTAGAGCAACTTCTTTTTTTATGAAGTTCACTATTTCTTCCGAGACCATATTGTTTTTTAAAATGACTCTCTTTTGGTCTGAAAGCCGTTGCTCCTTTTGGTCTGAAAGCCGTTGCTCCGATAAATGTTTCAGATTTGGGTATATTTCCAGAAATCTTTGACGCAATGTTTTTCTATATGTTGTCATATTAGTTTCCAGTTCAGTAACTTCATAATAACAGCGGAGTAGTGTTTCGTTCGAATCGTTTGACCAGTGCATTCTGCCTTTTGAACTTTGAATAGGGGTAGTGTTAAGTAAATTTTGATTCATATTGATTAATACAGATACTTCATTTTCTATTTCTTTTAAAGTATTTTCAGGTAAAAGCTTTTTATTTACAATGGCTCGGCGTTGGTCACCTATTCTTTGTTTAGATGCGTTCATATACGGAAATTTTTCGTTAAATTGTCGGTGTAGGCTGTCCAGATATCCTCGTGTGTTAGTTTGCATTTTTGTGATGATAAGGTATGTGCGCCAGATAAATGTATTCATATCTTTCGACCATCTTTTTCGTGCGCGATTCGGGCCCGATATGGGTGTAGGTATAATGGCTGACGCCTCTTGCACAACATAATCGGGCGAACGTGGACTTGAAGAGCAAATTTCTTGCTCGTATGAGAATGGGGATGATAAAGGTGATGAAAAGAGACTTCTTGAAGATAATGACTGTGAAGGAGATAAATGAGTATGATTGGTATCGGCTGTAACATATTCTTCGATGTGAGTCCGCCTGTTCAACTCTCCATCGCCGATGGTTCATTATTATTATTATTATTATTATTGTTATTATTATTATTATTATTGTTATTATTGTTATTATTATTGTTATTATTGTTATTATTGTTATTATTGTTATTATTGTTATTATTGTTATTATTATTGTTATTATTATTATTATTATTATTATTATTATTATTATTATTATTATTATTATTATTATTGTTGTTATTGTTGTTGTTGTTGTTGTTGTTGTTGTTGTTGTTGTTGTTGTTGTTGTTGTTGTTGTTGTTGTTGTTGTTGTTGTTGTTGTTGTTGTTGTTGTTGTTGTTGTTGTTGTTGTTGTTGTTGTTGTTGTTGTTGTTGTTGTTGTTGTTGTTGTTGTTGTTGTTGTTGTTGTTGTTGTTGTTGTTGTTGTTGTTGTTGTTGTTGTTGTTGTTGTTGTTGTTGTTGTTGTTGTTGTTGTTGTTGTTGTTGTTGTTGTTGTTGTTGTTGTTGTTGTTGTTGTTGTTGTTGTTGTTGTTGTTGTTGTTGTTGTTGTTGTTGTTGTTGTTGTTGTTGTTGTTGTTGTTGTTGTTGTTGTTGTTGTTGTTGTTGTTGTTGTTGTTGTTGTTGTTGTTGTTGTTGTTGTTGTTGTTGTTGTTGTTGTTGTTGTTGTTGTTGTTGTTGTTGTTGTTGTTGTTGTTGTTGTTGTTGTTGTTGTTGTTGTTGTTGTTGTTGTTGTTGTTGTTGTTGTTGTTGTTGTTGTTGTTGTTGTTGTTGTTGTTGTTGTTGTTGTTGTTGTTGTTGTTGTTGTTGTTGTTGTTGTTGTTGTTGTTGTTGTTGTTGTTGTTGTTGTTGTTGTTGTTGTTGTTGTTGTTGTTGTTGTTGTTGTTGTTGTTGTTGTTGTTGTTGTTGTTGTTGTTGTTGTTGTTGTTGTTGTTGTTGTTGTTGTTGTTGTTGTTGTTGTTGTTGTTGTTGTTGTTGTTGTTGTTGTTGTTGTTGTTGTTGTTGTTGTTGTTGTTGTTGTTGTTGTTGTTGTTGTTGTTGTTGTTGTTGTTGTTGTTGTTGTTGTTGTTGTTGTTGTTGTTGTTGTTGTTGTTGTTGTTGTTGTTGTTGTTGTTGTTGTTGTTGTTGTTGTTGTTGTTGTTGTTGTTGTTGTTGTTGTTGTTGTTGTTGTTGTTGTTGTTGTTGTTGTTGTTGTTGTTGTTGTTGTTGTTGTTGTTGTTGTTGTTGTTGTTGTTGTTGTTGTTGTTGTTGTTGTTGTTGTTGTTGTTGTTGTTGTTGTTGTTGTTGTTGTTGTTGTTGTTGTTGTTGTTGTTGTTGTTGTTGTTGTTGTTGTTGTTGTTGTTGTTGTTGTTGTTGTTGTTGTTGTTGTTGTTGTTGTTGTTGTTGTTGTTGTTGTTGTTGTTGTTGTTGTTGTTGTTGTTGTTGTTGTTGTTGTTGTTGTTGTTGTTGTTGTTGTTGTTGTTGTTGTTGTTGTTGTTGTTGTTGTTGTTGTTGTTGTTGTTGTTGTTGTTGTTGTTGTTGTTGTTGTTGTTGTTGTTGTTGTTGTTGTTGTTGTTGTTGTTGTTGTTGTTGTTGTTGTTGTTGTTGTTGTTGTTGTTGTTGTTGTTGTTGTTGTTGTTGTTGTTGTTGTTGTTGTTGTTGTTGTTGTTGTTGTTGTTGTTGTTGTTGTTGTTGTTGTTGTTGTTGTTGTTGTTGTTGTTGTTGTTGTTGTTGTTGTTGTTGTTGTTGTTGTTGTTGTTGTTGTTGTTGTTGTTGTTGTTGTTGTTGTTGTTGTTGTTGTTGTTGTTGTTGTTGTTGTTGTTGTTGTTGTTGTTGTTGTTGTTGTTGTTGTTGTTGTTGTTGTTGTTGTTGTTGTTGTTGTTGTTGTTGTTGTTGTTGTTGTTGTTGTTGTTGTTGTTGTTGTTGTTGTTGTTGTTGTTGTTGTTGTTGTTGTTGTTGTTGTTGTTGTTGTTGTTGTTGTTGTTGTTGTTGTTGTTGTTGTTGTTGTTGTTGTTGTTGTTGTTGTTGTTGTTGTTGTTGTTGTTGTTGTTGTTGTTGTTGTTGTTGTTGTTGTTGTTGTTGTTGTTGTTGTTGTTGTTGTTGTTGTTGTTGTTGTTGTTGTTGTTGTTGTTGTTGTTGTTGTTGTTGTTGTTGTTGTTGTTGTTGTTGTTGTTGTTGTTGTTGTTGTTGTTGTTGTTGTTGTTGTTGTTGTTGTTGTTGTTGTTGTTGTTGTTGTTGTTGTTGTTGTTGTTGTTGTTGTTGTTGTTGTTGTTGTTGTTGTTGTTGTTGTTGTTGTTGTTGTTGTTGTTGTTGTTGTTGTTGTTGTTGTTGTTGTTGTTGTTGTTGTTGTTGTTGTTGTTGTTGTTGTTGTTGTTGTTGTTGTTGTTGTTGTTGTTGTTGTTGTTGTTGTTGTTGTTGTTGTTGTTGTTGTTGTTGTTGTTGTTGTTGTTGTTGTTGTTGTTGTTGTTGTTGTTGTTGTTGTTGTTGTTGTTGTTGTTGTTGTTGTTGTTGTTGTTGTTGTTGTTGTTGTTGTTGTTGTTGTTGTTGTTGTTGTTGTTGTTGTTGTTGTTGTTGTTGTTGTTGTTGTTGTTGTTGTTGTTGTTGTTGTTGTTGTTGTTGTTGTTGTTGTTGTTGTTGTTGTTGTTGTTGTTGTTGTTGTTGTTGTTGTTGTTGTTGTTGTTGTTGTTGTTGTTGTTGTTGTTGTTGTTGTTGTTGTTGTTGTTGTTGTTGTTGTTGTTGTTGTTGTTGTTGTTGTTGTTGTTGTTGTTGTTGTTGTTGTTGTTGTTGTTGTTGTTGTTGTTGTTGTTGTTGTTGTTGTTGTTGTTGTTGTTGTTGTTGTTGTTGTTGTTGTTGTTGTTGTTGTTGTTGTTGTTGTTGTTGTTGTTGTTGTTGTTGTTGTTGTTGTTGTTGTTGTTGTTGTTGTTGTTGTTGTTGTTGTTGTTGTTGTTGTTGTTGTTGTTGTTGTTGTTGTTGTTGTTGTTGTTGTTGTTGTTGTTGTTGTTGTTGTTGTTGTTGTTGTTGTTGTTGTTGTTGTTGTTGTTGTTGTTGTTGTTGTTGTTGTTGTTGTTGTTGTTGTTGTTGTTGTTGTTGTTGTTGTTGTTGTTGTTGTTGTTGTTGTTGTTGTTGTTGTTGTTGTTGTTGTTGTTGTTGTTGTTGTTGTTGTTGTTGTTGTTGTTGTTGTTGTTGTTGTTGTTGTTGTTGTTGTTGTTGTTGTTGTTGTTGTTGTTGTTGTTGTTGTTGTTGTTGTTGTTGTTGTTGTTGTTGTTGTTGTTGTTGTTGTTGTTGTTGTTGTTGTTGTTGTTGTTGTTGTTGTTGTTGTTGTTGTTGTTATTGTTATTGTTATTGTTATTGTTATTGTTATTGTTATTGTTATTGTTATTGTTATTGTTATTGTTATTGTTATTGTTATTGTTATTGTTATTGTTATTGTTATTGTTATTGTTATTGTTATTGTTATTGTTATTGTTATTGTTATTGTTATTGTTATTGTTATTATTATTATTATTATTATTATTATTATTATTATTATTATTATTATTATTATTATTATTATTATTATTATTATTATTATTATTATTATTATTATTATTATTATTATTATTATTATTATTATTATTATTATTATTATTATTATTATTATTATTATTATTATTATTATTATTATTATTATTATTATTATTATTATTATTATTATTATTATTATTATTATTATTATTATTATTATTATTATTATTATTATTATTATTATTATTATTATTATTATTATTATTATTATTATTATTATTATTATTATTATTATTATTATTATTATTATTATTATTATTATTATTATTATTATTATTATTATTATTATTATCTTCTTCTTTATTTTCTCAGTTCAAAAAACTGGCTTTAACTGTGTTTACGGGTCGAAACCAAGTAAACGCAGTGTGTTGTGTGTAAGAGTGTATGTATCATATGAAGGGTGCATTTTCTTTTTCATCTATTTGCATGAACTTTCTAACTATTCTGCACGTATTTAATATTGCGGCTTTCTGTAATGGTATGTAAGTATTATTATCAAGTTCTATTAATTTTAGACTATGACTTAAATGTTTGGGTATAACGCCCGTGGTAGAAATTACGATAGGCACAATATACACCTTTTCCTGTCTCCAAATACGTAACACTTCCTCTTTCAGGTCAGCGTATTTATTTATTTTCTCAGTTATAGTTTTTAGTAAATTATGAGTGTTGGGAACTGCTATATCTATAAGGTAAGTTGTTTTAGTTGTTTTATCCTGTAAAGTTATATCCGGTCTATTATAGTGAATGGTTTTGTCTGTCAGTATTGCGCGGTCATAGTAAAGCTTATAATTATCGTTTTCTAAAATTGTTTCAGGTGTATATTTGTAATACGGTGTGTTTGTGTTCTGTATTAATTTATGTTTGAGTGCTAATTTTTGATGAATTATATTAGTAACCTGGTTGTGTCTATGCGTGTAATCTGTTTGGGTTAGTGTTGTGCATGCTCCTGTAATGTGTTGTATCGTTTCTGGTTGCGTGTGGCATTTTCGGCATTTATCATTTATTATTGCAGGGTCTTTAATTATATATTTTTGATAGTTTTTTGTACTAATCACCTGGTCCTGTATAGCTATATTATTATTATTATTATTATTATTATTATTATTATTATTATTATTATTATTATTATTATTATTATTATTATTATTATTATTATTATTATTATTATTATTATTATTATTATTATTATTATTATTATTATTATTATTATTATTATTATTATTATTATTATTATTATTATTATTATTATTATTATTATTATTATTATTATTATTATTATTATTATTATTATTATTATTATTATTATTATTATTATTATTATTATTATTATTATTATTATTATTATTATTATTATTATTATTATTATTATTATTATTATTATTATTATTATTATTATTATTATTATTATTATTATTATTATTATTATTATTATTATTATTATTATTATTATTATTATTATTATTATTATTATTATTATTATTATTATTATTATTATTATTATTATTATTATTATTATTATTATTATTATTATTATTATTATTATTATTATTATTATTATTATTATTATTATTATTATTATTATTATTATTATTATTATTATTATTATTATTATTATTATTATTATTATTATTATTATTATTATTATTATTATTATTATTATTATTATTATTATTATTATTATTATTATTATTATTATTATTATTATTATTATTATTATTATTATTATTATTATTATTATTATTATTGATTTTCAGTGTACATTTTTTTTATATCATAAGATAGCAAACAAGCAGATGGGTCTCCTGATGGAAAGAGTAAACCATCGCCTATAGACACCAAAGGTGTTAATAGTGCGTTGCTATCTTGCGGCGAGGTCTAATGCCACATGCATAAGTTTACCGGCTACCTTACCCTCCAAACCGGAATACGACAGCGACAAGCACTGACGCTATTGCGGCAGGAATAGGTAAGGCGATGGTACCAGACCCGGGCGAGACAATGCAGAATTCAAAAACTATTTTTTAAATGTATAAAGTCAAAAAAGTAGTTTTCGAGTTTGTCCATTTGAAAAACGAGGACAAGATGGATCGATTTTAAAAATTCTTTCACCAATATAAAGCGACATTGTGACTGAAAAATATAGGCTACTTTTGAATAGACTGAACATAAGGAAGCTTTGAGAACAGCTAGTAATATAAAAATTAGGTTCTTTTGAGATTTTTCTCAAATATACAACGTCTCACTCCTGTATCTGAAATAAGCACGTAAAGCCGTCAGTTCCGGTTATTGCTAGAATTAGTCAATAACACATAGTTATCAGTTCGGTAGAATGTAACGATGGGGATCACCACTTATCTCGCCACCCGAGAAAATGGTGAATCGTGGTGAACCAGAAAGTCTATAGACATTCGGTTTACTCTGCCTACCTCGCTAGGAAAACGTAGTGATGATAATGATAAATATTAATAAACTTTTTGTTCTATTAATTTAGATCCCTGCAAAATAACAAGAAATACCTACCTATTAATAAAACTTATTTCATATAAGATAGTTTTCAAACACAAGTAAATTGTTAATTACAATTTTGTATGTACGTACTTCCCTTATTATTCCATAGTCACTTAAAAGCAGGGCTTTTTAACCGGTTAATTTTCAAACATAAATCAGGACAAGTACATAAATGGCGTTTTAAAAAAGCTCTATCTTAGCCTCAAAAACTACGGTTCCCTTATGGAGCAAAATTATAAGGGTTTTGGATCAAATAACCGGTTTAAAAAGGGTTTTTAAATATAGTTCTTTGATATTTACCACCCCCTCGCTCTGTGTGTGACGTACAATTCTACGGTTTGGCTTAAGCCTGTTTATTTAGGTTTATGAAGCGCTCTCATTTCAAATACGAGCCAAACCTTTTATAAAAACCGTTAAATACCTCCGTTAACCGGTATTTATAAAACCGGTTTCAATCCCTGCTTGAAATCAGAAATCAGAAGAACGTTATTCAATAAAACTTTTTACAAGTCATTTTGACACGTCAACACTCTTCAAAACTACCACCGGATCGGAACGCGCCCACGAAAGATAAATAACGAAAGCGTTATGTTTTCTTGAACACCTGTTTAATGGAAATAACAGTGCTGAACAATCACCTTAAGGTTTAAGGTTCATAGTTACTTTGAAGGTGAAGTATGCGGAAATAATGTTTCACATTCCTTTGCACTCGAAATGTCCTTAATATTAACGCTATCCCTGAAGTTAATCCATAATTCATAGAATAAGATCAAAACGATACATATTTTATATAAAAACGGCAGGCATACGAGCTAACAGGCCCTTCATGGGTGTATCAGGTGATGGACAATGTCGCCACTGTATAGGGATATTTTCATAGTACAAAAAGAAAAAAAACATCCATGTTAACACTATCTTCTCTCTCACTGGTAATCCGAGAGTCAGAAGTAGTTTATAGCCATAATATGTCATAGATACTATATCTTGTTATGCTAAAGCTGGAATGTTAGATATTAAGACGCAGTCAACACCAAAATCGCGCACTCTATTTCTATCGGAATAAACGAGAGCACACTATCAATGTAATGCGGCGTCTAGGTCTTATTGTAAATATAGAAATTTAAAAAAAAAAGTGTAGATTTTTTGTCAAATAAAATTCGCTGGCGGTTTAGGTATGAATATGATGACTTCGTGTTTTTGATTGCAGACCCATACGTCAAATGTTAAAGATATAGAACCGTTAATGATGATTTTAAGACTAATCTTCGCAATTATTTTCTATCGACCCAATTTTGTTCAATTATATATCGAGTCTGACCATGGTCTTTGACATATGGTGAATATTAAAATATATTTTTTGTGATGACAAATACCTATTTTTTCTTAAAACTGCTTAAATAACATCAATTTCAACAAATTAGGTCTTGCCAGCCTCTTAAAGGACATCAACCATGAAGATGATTTTACTCTAGCTGCGGCCAGCAGGTCTCTGCATTATAACAGCTTATGGTGAACTCCACGGAAACAAATTATTTTTTTGATATAAAAAGTACCCTATGTACTATTCCAGATTATCTTCTATATGTATGCCAAATTTCATCCTAATCCATTTGTACGTTTTTTCATGAAACAGTAACAAACATCCATCCATCCAAACATTCTACGGCGCTTAGTAAGAAGTAGAATATGTAAGATAGTAAAGATACAAATGGCTCTCTAATGGATAAAGTCAACCAACGCTTATACATGCCAGAGATGATTTTATAATATATATAACTGTGCCCTGCAGCCTCTGTATTATAAGTTTTTAGCGAATTTCACGGAAAAAAATATTTTTTCCGTGTATAAATAAAAAGTACCCAATGTACTATTCCAGATCATAATCTATGTGTGTGCTAAATTTCATTCAAATCGGTTGGGCCGTTTTTGCGTGAAAGAGTAACAAACATCCATCCATCCATCCAAACATACTTTCGCCTTTATAATACTAGCTTTTTCCCGCGGCTTCGCACGCGTGAAAAAGCTAGTATTAGTAAAGTTAGTAGCCTATGTCTTTCCCCACAATTCAGACTATCCATATGAAATATCATCACAAACGACTTTGCAGAATAACCGTGACACATACATTTACACAGATAACTGATAAACAAACAGACAGAAAATTAGATATCACTTTAAATTTTATTTTGTAAGTTAAGATTTGTATATGTTTATATATTGTATATTGATTATGTATATTATTGATTTTATTGAAGATCACTAATTAAAGTGTTTTCAGGTGCAGTGTAACAGCAGCAAAATATAAAAATCTGTTAACTGGTTGACTTTCCAGGAAAATTCCGAAACTTTCCGCTAAATTGAGTTTTTTTAACTTCCCACTACGTATCTAGATAAGAAAGTTACTGCTAATTTTACCCCGATTTTCGAAAATCAAGTTTTCATCAGCTGTCCACGTTTTTAGGTTCTAGGAAGCTCTTCACGATGACGTCAGTATGTCTGTATGTATGTATATGTGTATGTAAATATCTCATAACTTTTGATCGGCTGGACCGATCAAAACGCGGATAATGGCATTCGATTGCATTCCGCTCAACTTAGATTTCCTGAAAATTTGAACCGATTCGGTTCAGGAGATTTTGAGAAATTTTTAAAAAACACCAAAAAATTTTTGACGAAACAGTATTTTTTTAATATAACTTCTAGATTTATGTACCGATTGAGTACAAAAACGAATCAGCTCTATTCCTCAAAAAACTACGTCTAATACATAAGTTGCATCAAATTCGGTTTATCCGTTTGGGAGTAATTCTTGACGAAAAATTTTGAAAAAAGTGTTTTTTCGACATAGTTTTGAAATTTCTCAACCAAACTTTTTTGGTGTTTTCCAATACTATAATACTAAAAAAAACTAAAAATAATATTAAAAAAATCAAAATCGAATCTAATTCTCAAAACTTATAGCTTTTCAAATATTAAAATTACGTTGTCTTTAGCAAACTTACTTATTTTTTTTAATAACTTTCAAGTTAATTCTGTGATTGACTTAAAAATCTTATCAGCTTTTTTCCTTTAAAAACTGCGTCAAATATAGTTAATTTAATCAAAATCGGTCTATTTGTTTGGGATTTATCAATAAAGAAAATTAAAAATAAAATGTTTTTTGACATAGCATCGAAATTTTTCAACCTATCGATTATTTAGCTAAGGTAATATTAAAAGAATAATTAGTAGGATCTAGGATCTCAAAACTTGAGTTGCATACCATCATCGTTTTCTAATATACAGTTTTTCAAAAATGAATACACTGCCATTTTTAACAAAATAGAGGTTTGAACTGAAAAATCTTTGCTTATATTTTTTAATCTTTTGAGCTTAAAATACCTTAATTCAGTGGGAAGTTTCAGGGATGGCCCGTAGGGTTAACCGTTACACATTTTTGTTGTTTTAATAAGTGCCCGGTTACCGATATGCTTAATGCTACCTATCACATTGTGGAACTAACTAGGTACCTTCAGTTAATCGTGGGTACACTTGTTGTGCCTTTGCGTACTTCTTCGGGGATACGGGCGTGAAGATACTCTTTTGCATTAACACTAAGAAATAAATCGCTTCGAGAATTGACTTAGCTAGAAAAAATACAAAATGAACACGACTGTTAAATAAATAATACTTTTTGAAATAATTAAAATACTTTTCGACGGCTTCACCAATGCACCTGACCGCATTAGCACAAAATAACTACAGAAGACAATACACCTTGTCTTCGAGCAACGCACACGTAGACAGCTCTCACGGACGCGATTTCTCGGTAGTTTCGGTTCAATGCGAGAGCGGATGCAGCTAGATTATAATGTTAATGATATTCTCCGCCGCCGTTAACAAACTGCCTCGGCATTTGTTAACCGACTTCAAAAAAGGAGGAGGTTCTCAATTTGGCCGGTATATTTTTTTTTATGTATGTACACCGATTTCTCCAAGATTTCTGAACCGATTCACGTGATTCTTTTTTTGTTTGATGCGAAATGGTTTCGAATTGGTCCCATAAAAATTTGATTCAGGTAGGCCCAGTAATTTTTATTTTATAAGCATTTTTTTAGTAATTTTACCTATCCCGATGTCTGAATTCAAATCTCGCAAGTAAATTTGATCCACTTCCCGATTACCGATTGAGCTGAAACTTTATATACATATGTAAATTGGATGACAATGAAAACTTATTATGGCATAGAGCTGATCTGATGATGGAATCGGAAGGTGACTACAGGAACTCAGTAATTAAATGGTTAAAAATCGGTTAATGACAAGATTCTATCGAGTTTGGGCTCGTTTGATTCGTGTTGACGAGCACTATGGTGCTTGGTGGTAACTAGGATCCTCCAAAGTTCGATGATGAAGCCTGAAGGGAGCTATAGGAGCTTAGTAATTAAATGACACAACTCTATCGAGTTTGGGCTCGTTTGATTTGTGTTGACGAGCACTTAGGTGCTTGGTGGTAACTAGGATCCTCCAAGGTCCGATGATGAAACCAGAAGGTGGCCATAGGAACTCAGTAATTAAGTGACACAATTCTATCGAGTTTCGGCTCGTTTGATTTGTGTTGACGAGCACTTAGGTGATTGGTGGTAACTAGGATCCTCCAAGGTCCGATGATGAAGCCAAAAGTTGACCATAGGAGATTAGTAATTAAATGACAACTCTATCGAGTTTGGGCTCGTTTGATTTGTGTTGACGAGTACTTAGGTGCTTGGTGGTAACTAGAATCCTCCAAGGTCCGATGATGAAACCAGAAGCTGGCCATAGGAACTCAGTAATTAAATGACACAACTCTATCGAGTTTGGGCTCGTTTGATTCGTGTTGACAAGCACTATGGTGCTTGGTGGTAACTAGGATCCTCCAAGGTCCGATGATGAAGCCAGAAGCTGGCCATAGGAGCTCAGTAATTAAATGACACAACTGTATCGAGTTTGGGCTCGTTTGATTTGTGTTGACGAGCACTATGGTGGTGGTGATGGTGGTAAACGCTCCTTAATGGAGACCAATTCTATGAGCCTTCTGCTCGACAGACTCGTTCGATAGAGGCTTATTAATGAGATCAAGTCTATTAGCTCTCTGCTCAAAAGACCCATACGCTAGACGCTCTTGGATCTTACCGAGTCTAGAATTATATTTATTGTTCAAAAATTTCTTGACGTAAACGTGATTTCATATTTTATGCTTTCATGGCCAACAAACGTTTTTCACGATCTTTAATAGTCTCAAAAGAACGTGACACTGTGTTACGAAGAGCATTTTTACGGAGACGACTACTTTTATTTCAGTAGGGGAGACCAAGATGCTAAATAGGTAGTTACTCGAGCGTCGTAGGGACCTATTGGATTTTGTAGACTAAATTATAGGAAAAATAAAAAGTTATATAATGTTTTTCATTTCAATGGTGGGGAAAAAATCTACAGATAAAAAAATGTTTAAAAAAATCATTGACATGGAAACACTGAAGCGCGTTAGATTAGGGTATGGTGGTTTAATTGCCGCTAAAATTTAGAAAATCTGACGATTCCAGTGTAGCGTAAGGTAGTGGAGGGTTACAAATTTGCAAAGAAAACGTTGTCTTGACATTCTCGAGCGCGTCTCAATTTTCTTTTGTTATGGAGGAAATGATGTAGGAATTACGAAAAAAATATAATCTGACAATTTCCACAAGCCGAAGTTATCTTTTGTTTTTTTTCTGCCATAGTTACCCCCCTCTATAGAAAGGGCTTCTATTTGGTGGAGAGACTTAACAGTATGCGAGGTACCCCCTCCTATGGTAATCTGCCGCGCTCGAGTAAATACCAAAATCCCCTCTTGGGCTCCCCTACTATTTTATTCGTTCCCGTTTCTTGAGATCTATATTTGTTAAGGCGCGCGGCACTTGTTGTAGGTCTACCCAAAATAAGTTGACAATACAACAATACACTAAAAAGTATTAAATATAAATAACTACGTTAAAAACAACCGACTTCAAAAACTAAAAAGTAAAAAATTATAAATATTTAATATTATTAAATACTACATATTATTTATATGTGCTATTTACTAATAGGTTTGAAGTCGGTGCCAAGCCTTAAGCAAATAATAATGTTTTAATTACTTAAATGAATACGAGCAAATTAATACAATGAAATTCCTACTTTAAAGATTGAGATACGTAAATAAACCTAATAAAGAGCAATTAAGTCTTAATATTACAAGCAGCTTCAATCAATACGAAGAATACTGAAAAAAATATTTACGAAAATATATTCAACAAAATTCCTAAACTAAATGGTCATGTGAATTAATGTAGATTTATCAATTAAACTAAAACGCATCGAAATTTTTAATTTAGAATTTACACCACATAATGGTAGAATATGTTGGTAGCTTAATTTATTTTTAACAACTTGTAACACCCATATTCTTGCAAATAAATATTTTCTTTCTTTCTTTCAAAAATTTTATGTACTTATTCAATACTTTCGTCAACGACGTCTGCCCGCGCGTGTCTGCCGATGTAAGTATTAAATTGGCTTGGCACCGACTTCAAACCTATTAGTAAATAGCACATATAAATAATAGGTAGTATTTAATTAATATTAAATATTTATAATTTTTTACTTTTTAGTTTTTGAAGTCGGTTGTTTTTAACGTAGTTATTTTTATTTAAATTATTTTTGGTTTGTTTGTAAGTGGGTTATTTATTTTGAACTTCGATTTTATTATTATTATATATTTATTTAGAACGCTATTTATGTCATCAACTCAACAACAAATAAAATACCATTGTTTACAATTTTTGTGTTTGTCTGTCTGTTTGTTCCGGCTAATCTCTGAAACGGCTGGACCCATTTTGACGGGACTTTCACTGGCAGATAGCTGATGTAATTAGGAGTAACTTAAGCTACTTGTTTTTTAGAACTTTTTCCACGCAAACGAAGTCGCGGGCGCAGCTAGTCTATACATATAAATAAATAAAATTGGAGTGTCTGTTTGTAATATTAAAATAACCGCTTTTTACTAAATGCATATGGATGTATACACAATACATATACCAAAACAGCATTTTGACAATTTTTGTCTGTCTGTCTGTGTGTCTGTTTATTCCGGCTAATCTCTGGAACGGCTAGACCGATTTTGACGGGACTTTCACTGGCAGATAGCTGATGTGACAGGAAGTAACTTGGGCTACTTTTTTCTAAACTTTCCCACGCGGACGAAGTCGCGGGCTCAGCTAGTTTAAAATAAAAAGAACATCAACTTCATATCGTATTATTTCACATTTGATTATTTAATGTCATTATACATATTACATTTAAAATTTAAGTCATATATACAAATAAATAAAATTGGAGTGTCTGTTTGTAATATTAAAATAATCGATTTTTACTAAATGCATATGGATGTATACACGGTACATATACCAAAATAATATTTTCTACAATTTTTGTCTGTCTGTCCGTTGGTTCCGGCTAATCTCTGGAACGGCTGAACCGATTTTCATGTGACTTTCACTGGCAGATAGCTGATATAATAAGTAGTAACTTAGGCTACTTTAATTTTCAAAATTTTTCCACGCGGACGAAGTCGCGGGCTCAGCTAGTCATTTATAAAATCATTCACCTTAAACTTAAAAACCTCTAACTCGATTAATTTTGACCAGAGGAGGAAAAGTCATATAAGCTTTTTGATGTAAAATTATAAGTTTTACGCATTTTATTCAGAACTTTTTCAGATAAGCAAAAAACGATTTATATTTTTTTTAACACTTGCCGGTGGTTGCTGACCAAATGACCTTTACACATCATTTTAATATCATTAAGACTATATACTATGCAAAATGTAAAGCAGAGTGACATATTTTGATTTAAAACTTTACTTTACTGGAGTAAGATACTAGTGTATTTTTTGTGCATAAGCCAAAGTGACAACCCTAGCGCGACCGCCTAGTTTAGGTATAAAAAGTGAAGAACATACACAAGATTGACTTCTGTCGTATTCTGTGGCATTAGGGTCACACACTCGGTGATGGCGCGCCGTTGCTTGGATCGACTGTACCACCGCAAGTGCGCTTGCGCGTCGCTTTTTTTTTGTTTTTTTTTTTTCGGAATGTCTCAATTGCTGTTAGCCTTATGGGCTGTTACAGCTTCACCGGTCGCGGGGGCGAGCAGAGTGCTCAGCCAGAATTTAAAGGTGTAGGGCTGTACGCCCTCCGCCCTAAGGGTGTCTCCTGTGAGACCGAACCTCGGCTTAGGGTGGGGTCGTGATTTGCGATGAGAGGGCTAGTGACATTGTTTTGTCCGTCCACCGAACCTTGCCCTTGGGCTCGGTTCGCCGAAGGGCGAAACAGGGGTCCTCGTCGCCGCCGGCGGCGACGGTGTCGCGAATGTAGGTGTGTAGTGTTATCGTGTAAACCGTTGGCCAGAGTTATCGGGTCATCGGGATCGGTAAGAACGTGGCGGGGCCTACGTAGTTTGGGATCGGGATTAGGGTCTGGGATGTAGTCAGCCGCGGCTACCACCAGTGGGTTCGGATGCGAGATGGCACGATCGAAGTATCTTTCGGAGATGTCTTTGAAATGTTTTGCTAAGCTCGGCAATTCAAGATCGTTATGGAGGTCTACGTTGCGCATATACCACGGTGCTCCCGTGGCAATACGCAGGAATTTATTTTGTACCACTTACAACGGATGCAAGTCTGTACGGGGGAGATGGGCAAACGCTACGCAAGCGTATGAAAGGATGGGGCGTACGCACGACTTGTAAAGTGTCACCTTGTGTCTAAGTGACATTTTACTGCGTTTATTGATAAGATGATATAACCGACCTACAACGAACTTCGCCTTAACTTTCATTCTTTGTATGTGCGGTTTGAATGACATTTTGCTGTCCAACGTTACCCCGAGGTACTTGACTTTCTTTTCCCACGGGATGACGTTTCCGAACAGGGTAATGTTGCCTAGTTTACGCAGACCACGCCTTTGTTGTCGCGGGTGTTTACCGCGGCGAAAGTACACGGCTGCACTTTTTGAGGGATTTATTTCGATACGCCATTTTCTGAACCAATCACCGAGGGCGTTGGCCGCAGCCTGCAGCCGCTTGGTGATTGTTACTTCGGAAAAATTGGACGTATAGAGGGCGGTGTCGTCGGCGAACAACGCGAGCTCGACGTGTGGCTCGCGTGGTACGTCGCACGTGTAGAGGGAGAATAATACGGGTGACAGTATGGAGCCCTGCGGGACACCTGCTGTAATCGATCTGTGGGTAGAGAAGGCTCCTTCCACGCGGAATTTGAATCGGCGGTTGGTGAGGTACTCTCGTATGATGAGTACGAGTCTGTCGGGCACGCCCATTTGGTATAGCTTGTATATTAAGCCATTGTGCCAGACTTTGTCGAACGCCTTTGCGACGTCGAAGAATAGGGCGCCTGTGGGAATTTGCAGCCCCGGGGCTGCGTTTAATCCGTTTAGGATATATTCGGTGAGACGGTGCACTTGATGAGTGCAAGAGTGAGCCGCTCGGAACCCGAACTGCTCATTTATTAAGAGGCCTTTCTCGTGAACAAATGCCTTAAGGCGAGCGAGAATGATTTTTTCATAGATTTTGCCTAACGTATTTATTAGGCTAATGGGGCGGTAACTACTGACTTTATTGCGGGGTTTACCCGGTTTGTGAATTCCTATGACGGTGGCTTCTTTCCACTCGTCTGGAAACGCGCAGCCGGCTAGTAGTGCATTGAAGATGCACACTAGTGGGCATATTAGGGAGGGGGGGAGGTATTTAACTACCTTATTAGTGATTTTATCGGGCCCCGGGGCCTTTTTATTGTGTAGACCTTTTATTATGTCACCTACTTCTTCGGGATCGGTGGGTAGAAGCGGGTCACCCTCAGGTGGTAGCGCCGCCCTGCGCTCTACTTCGCTATCCACAAGATGGACGTGGTCTAGGTCCGTAGGCTGGTTTGATGGGGAACATTGTGTTTGGATACTGTCGGCCAGGCATTCGGCTTTGTCTGTATCATCAAAAGCGGGCGTTTGATTAGGTCGAATGAGTGGAGGCATCTCTACTACTGGTTCGTTTTTAAAGGCCCTCGCCAACGGCCAGTAGGCCGTGTGCGATGGCGAGACCTCACTTAACAGTCTGTCCCACCGTTCGTTACGATACTCGGCGATGCGCCGCTTTACTTCTCTTTGTAAAGCTCGTAGCGAACGGCGATTGTCGTCGGTCATGTATCGGTCGTAGAGCCGCGTAGCGGCGTTTTTGCGTCTCAGTAGGTCGCGTAGCTCTTCCGGTAGTTCCCATCTGCCCAGAAAGGCGTCCGGTATTTCCCGCGAGGAGCTATCGACTACCGATTCTATGTGGCTAGTGAGTGACTTAATGGCGGATTTGGCTTCCTCTACCGTACTAATGTTGCCAGGAATTTGGTCGAGGTGCTCTGATTGTATCGATTGAAAATTCTCATCGAGTTTTTTCCAATCGATTATCTTTTTCACGCGGACGGCGTGCGCATGGTGGGGGGAACTTAGTTTGAAAACTACCGGTCGGTGGTCCGAGTCGAGTTCGTGTAACACTGATACTGAACGCAGTTGTAAATCTACGTTCCTCATCAGCGCTATATCGAGTACGATTGGTCTGTGTGGCACGTCGTTTGGCGGGTATGACGGGCCTACTGCTACGAAGTTAAGTCTGTCCGTCAGTCGTTCGATGTCTAACCCATTTTGGTTGTTTATGGGGGAATGGCACAGACTATGCTTGGCATTGAAATCCCCCCCTATTATGACAGAGTTGCCCATGTCGAATAGAGATTTAAGATCTCTTTCTGTTACTCTTTTACCGGGACCGAGATAGGCTGATGCTAGTATGACTGGTTGATGACCGGTCATACCCACCTGGCAAACTGAGACTTCGAGATATTCCAAAGTAGGGGGATCTAGGGGAACAATGTGGAGGCTTCTTTTATAGTAGATAAGAGTGCCCCCACCGCGATTCGTTGGTCGGTCGTTTCTGACTAAATTATAATTAGCTATACGCGGATTACGCCTACAAGGCTTTAATAAGGTTTCCTGTACAAGGAGGATATCTATTTCGTGATTTTTAACAAATTCGCGAATCTGGTCTATTTGCCTGACTAAGCCGCATGCGTTAAACGACGCGACAGTTAGGGAATAAGGTTTCATCCTCTGGCTATGGTTGCTATCCATTATGAGGCCCTAGCAGTTATGCGCCTGATGGTTTCCATCAGGGCTGCGTGTTTAGTGATCACGTTGATCACGTTTTGTGGTGTCGCTGTACGGAGTTCGTGAGCGAACTCCGTTACCTCACCCGGGCTAATCGCTAGGGATATTTCCATGACCAACGCGAGGTCAGTGAAATCGTAACCTGTGTGCTCTGTGTTGGCCTGTTGGACGCGCGGCGGATTGTTTGGCCTGCGAGTGGGAGGAGGAGGAGGAGGAGGACCTGAAGGAGGACCTGGAGGCCTTATAAGAGAAGGTGGTTTGACCCACGCGTTAACGGTTGGCGGGGGTGCTGGTATCACAGAGTGTGATACCGGCTTTGGCCCTGCCTGGGGGGTTTTGGCCTTAGGGGCCTTTTTATAATAGTTATAGTTCGTATTTCTGGCATTCGGTGATGGTACCGGTTGGGAATTGCTTCCCCGGCTGCGTCTGTGCGGGGCCTTTGGGCATCCGCGATAATTCGCCGGATGACCTTGGGCACCGCAGTTGACGCAGCTCACCGGCGTCGCGGGCGTCGGGACGTCGGTTTGTCCGCGCTTAGGGCGTGGACAATCCGCCGTGGCGTGGTCCTCCAGGCACTTGACGCACCTGGGTCGGGCGTAACAGTTTCGGGCAGAGTGCCCATAGAGTTGGCAGTTGTGGCACTGCCCGGGGGCTCCGCGGTTACGCGGGGTCTCTATAATGATGCCGGAGGTCTCGCAGATGGTGTTTACGTTGAACACCTTCTTGCCCTCCGGGCTCAGTTCTAGTACGACTAGAATTAAGTCGTAGGGCTCGCGGGACCTCGGGTTGTACATCCGGTGTACCTCTAATACCGCGGGGACTTGGGATTTAAGATCGGCCTTGATCTTGTCTAAGGGGAAGTCTTTAGGGACTCCTCTAATGACGACACGAAGATGCCTTTCCCCGTCCAAGGCATATGTATGGTACCCTACTTTGCATTCGCGCAGTAGGGTGGTTAAACGACGGTGATCGTTTGAGATGGGGATTTTAACCCGGATCCCTTCGCCCGTGGAGCGGGCGTGGGTGAAATTTATGTGCTGCTCTCTCATGGTAGCCGAGATCATGATCCACGACGCTTTGTCGCGGATTATGATGGGTGGGGGGACTTTCTCACGCCGAGCTCCAGATTCGTCATCCGAGGCGTCGGCGATCGTCGGTTCGTTGGTCTGGTCGGTCTGGACTGGGGTCGGCTTAGGGCTTGATTGCCCAGTCGCCTGTTTTTTGGCTGGCGTTGCCCTAGTGGTGGGGATGTTGACGGGGGAAGCTCGCCTCTTTCGCTTGCGCCGGGTTACCGTTTCGAACCCGTCGCAATTTTCTTCGTCCGAACCCGAGCGATTGTCGGAGTCATTGTCAGCTTCCATAGGGGAAGCGGGGGGTTCCTCAAAGCGGAAGGCTGAGGTGGTCGGGGCGGGCTTGCTTTTCCTATTCAGGAAGTCATTTAGGGCGTCGGGGTAGTTGGCCTTAAAGAAGGCCTCCAGTTCTGCGGCGTCCATGGTGAACGCCGTGGGTAAACAGGGCAGGGGCCCCCCTTGAAGAGGGGGTGTGTGCCTAATTATGTGTGAGTACCTAAGTGTGAGTAGTGTATTGCCACTCTACTTACGGTGTTAACTGACGTCCGGGAAAAAGAAGAAGCACTTTTAAACAGGGCACCGTAAACAAAGACACTGCGATCCAAGTGAGCACAAGCACGAAACAAATAACTGCACTTTAAACTATCACAATGCGCGTATACGGTCGTCGGAATGCACACGACAAGAAACAAAGAATGCGTAAACAGCGAGGTGAAAGGCACGCCAAAAGTGAAAGGCACGCCGATCGGGATTTGTCAGAGCGGCGGACGGAGACGTCTGCTCGCTCCGACTAGCGAAGGTGGTCTTGCGCGTCGCGAGGCACAGTAGGTCTATAGGCGTGTAATGGCGCATCACACCAAGATAGCTCTCAGAGATCAAAAATTTTCCGACTTACTTGATACTATCGTTATATTACCATCAAATTGTGTCAAAAATCAAATGAAAAAATACATTAAACTTGGGCGATATGTTTCCATCTTCCGCCACATGTTTGCATACCAATATATGGATTGCACTACATGCAGCAGGGTCCATCTATCCCATAACCTGGTAAAGTCACCTAAGGTTTCTTTCGTACAACTAACTCTATTGAATGCCTTCTATAAATCCACCAATCTGCAGAAATTCTTCAGACCAACACCCAGATACTTCCTTATAATGTTGCGGAGTAAAAAGACTTGGTCCGCACATTCTCTGCCAAATCTAATATCTCTATGTGCGTCTTAAAACATTTCATCAGACTTCTCTTGTATTCTTCTTTCAGCATTATTCCCATAGATATACGATGCCAAGCCGATCAAACTGATGGCTCTGTGACTAATGCAGTAAATATATTCCCTGACATTAAAGTGTATGTAACTGTGTATGTATATGTGTATATATATATATATATATATATATATATATATCCTCCTGAGACCCCCGGTATCACCAGTGATAACTTTACTTAAAAAATTTTTTCCACGCCATTTATCGGAATCCCTGCATAATTCGTCGTTCAACTGTTAACGCGCGCTTTCTTTTGTTATTTCTCACCGTACAACAGTTACTTGTCAAAATTTGAATGATTCTTGACCAGTGCAAGTTTGACAATTTTGCGTTAACCATCATGGCGAAGTCGCGTAAAGGTAAATATTATTTTTTGCTAATATCTTAGGGTTTTTATGCTTAAATCTTTTATAATACATCGTAATGTTAGTTTTAATACAAAAAAATTATAGAAAAGTTTAATAATTATTTCTAAATGTTACGTTTTTCTACGAGTATCATACGTGATACCTTGGGCATTTTTGTCTATTATTTGGTTACTTTTACAGGTAAGCTGTCTGTAAGAGATATTATAGAAGAGCTCAATTATGATGTCTCAGATATGGAAGAAGAAGATAGTGATGGCGAAAGTGACCTTCTAGCATGCCGAGAGGAAGAAATTGGTGAGGAAATTCCACTTGCAAGCAGAATGAGAGCTATATCGAAGTCCCACAACCTGTAGCTATAAAAAATTATAACAAGTATATGGGAGGCATTGACTTGCTCGATCGTATTATTGGCAAATACCCCATGAGAGGAAGAACTGGTAAGTGGACTATTAGAGCAATATTTCACTTTTTCGACTTTGCTGCAGCAGCTGGTTGGGTGCAATATCGAGACGATGCTACAAAATCTCGACGCCAGAGGAAAGATATAGACCAATACTTGGATTTCAAGATGGATTTGGCAAAACAATTAATTTACTCAGGTCCTAGACAACCACAGCCTCCAATTTTAAACCCACTATTTGCTCGCATGACACGCAATTCCCCACAGCAAAGCCCTTGTTCCAGTCCAAGCATTCGTGACAGTCCTGTTTCCATTCTGTGTGAAAGACCTTCTACTTCAACTAGGAAACACAGACTCATTGAACCAATACCTCACGTTGCAAAAAGGATAAAAGAAGCAAAGCATCTGCCAACTTGTGCTAAGGGAGCCCAAAACAACAGATCAAAATGCCGAAATAAAGGTTGTAGAAACTTGACGTTCGTTAAATGTTGTGAATGCAATATTTTTCTTTGTTTTAATGTGAATAGAAACTGTTTTTTTGAATATCACACTTCCCATTAGCTTTTTTAATATAAAGACTGATTAATGTGGCATTTTTAGATGTTAAATGGAAATAAAAATATTATGAATAATAACCTTGTTTTAAACTAATGCAGTCCCAAGGTATCACCTGTGGTACCATCCCTTATGCCAAAAGGGGAGGGGGAAGATTTTTTTTCTCTTGGTTTTTATTAATAATATGTAATATCTAGCTATAAAAAGTAGCAATCATAATTGTGGATTATGTACTTTAGTCTTGGGTCTCAGGAGGATATATATATATATATATATATATATATATATATATATATATATATATATGTATATATATTTTTTTTTTCGGGTATCTTATAGAGTCTTTACTGAACATTTTGACATTTGAACCCAATGCAATGACATATCTTAATTTTGGATAATTTTAAATTAGTAATTTAAGTGACATTTGATTTTATTATTACTTTAGATCCGTTATTAGTTTTGGACTTCATTTGTAATTTTGTATAATTTTTATTTTGTAATTTGCCTCATTTTGTATCTTCGTACTGTGGTGATTTGGAAATAATGGTTGTTAATATTTTCTATCAAACTCAATTTTTCACATCTACCGACCATTATTAACAATTCCTAACACAACGTATTTGTTGACAATTTAAGTTTTAGTCCTGATGATGCAGTAAAATGCGAAACCGGTTGGCTATTTAAATAAAAAAGTATATATTATATATAATTAGTGAATTGTGAAACAGTACAAGTTTAAAATTTAAAACAACAATTAAAACAACAATAATGCAGTAAATATGTGAACCCTTGCCTTTGTACAACGGTATTATAACCACACGCAACTAGTCTTTGGACACTCTAAGGAAAACATGAGGGACAGCTTCTATTTGGATGTTTGCCTCTAAGTAAATCACCAGTTTATCTTCTGCTTACAATCTTTTCGTTTTACGCTTATGTTTCACCAAGTTTCTAGTGGCATTCTTACAACAACGATATATATATAAAATTAAAATAAATTATATATCAATGAAATATCGCAAAATTTTAATTTGATTATGCACGCAAGAAGTAATTAAGTAATTACATATTTTAGGTAATTATTACAAATTCGAGTATATAAGATAGAACGATAAAATGAAACACACTAGTGAGATTGAGAAGCATTCTGTACCATAGTTGCCGTATTTGACATATTATGTCATGTCAGTTTAATTAACATGAATACGCCAATAATTATTATATCATTATACGATTATCGGTCATCACATTTAACAACCACACTGGATATATAGATATTGATCACTACATTACTCTTAATTAAGGATTAGAAATACGGCCGCATAGATTAATAAGTGATATTCATAAGATCATTGCACACTGTACCATCACTGTAAAGGATCGAACATACTTGGATGTGCCTGCTAAAAAAGCTAGCTTAGCAAATTAAAGCGGGCTGCATCGCAATGAAAAATACTACCAGATTAGTGACGTGCCGGGCCGCAGCGCATTTTTCGTAGCCTTGAACTAAGTAAACGATTTTCATCCATAATTACGTGATTTTATAAATGACTATTCAAAACACGCAGGAACATATGTGCCTAATTATGCTTGCCAAAGCACACTGACGACAAAGTCTCACAGTGGTGCGGGCCACACACTTCCCCCTATCACACACATCACACTATCACCTACGGGGGAGGAGCAGTGCGGAGTAAACGAAGTGCGCGCGGACGAAGTAGCTGGCAACAGCTAGTATATAATAAATCGATCCGGGCGGGTTTTTGCGATTCGGTCCGACCCGTTGCGACCTTTTCTAGTGTGTTTGATCCTTTGCGGTGAATCAGGAGCTTCGCACTACCTTAAATATGGCAACCGCTGGCCGCTGGCATACTACACAATGAGTAGTCATGTGTAGTTTAAATAAACTATTTTATGATAGCGCGTTATAGAACTATTTTATGATAGCGCGTTATAGAACTATTTTATGATAGCACGTGTATATGGTCGCATTCCGATCCCGTTATAATTTTCAAAAGAAATGTCGACTCGTCAAATGTCTGTCTGTAATGGTCTACTTGAATAAAATATTTTTCGATTTTTTTTTTGGACTATAATCTATATTTTTCTACGTTGAATACGTTGAGTATACATAGCGCATTATAATATAACGCTATGCGTTATATTATCACCACAACTCTAGGAGTGAGTAAAAAAACCCTGCCTGACCCGAAAAGGGTATATTAGGTGGGTCGATGATATTATCAAAATTATAAAAATGAAATGGTTCTATTTATAAAAATAAAAAATGTGGTTGATTACGTCGATTGTACTGATTGCCAGCTATACATACGTATAACTAGTTAAATGAGTTCATCGTTACAGATGAAATTCACATTTATAATTTTGATCAGTACTTTCGTATTTCTAATTATTTTTGTGTTATACCACTCACCCCGTGCTTGGGAAACTGAAAAAACCTTAAAAACAACAAAGAAAAATATCGACACGCGGGATTTGAACCTGCGACCATCTCCCTAAAGCCGGGACGCTCTTCCACTGAGCTAGTGTCGACAGGCTCGAGGCGGCGAAATTCTTCTTTGCTATATGATCGATTACGTCGATTGTACTGATCGCTAGCTATACATACGTATAACTAGTTGAATCCCGCGCGTCGATATTTTTCTTTGTTGTTTTTAAGGTTTTTCCAGTTTCCCAAGCACGAGGTGAGTGCTATAACACAAAAATAATTAGAAATACGAAAGTACTGATCACAATTATAAATGTGAATTTCTTCTGTAACGATGAACTCATTTAACTAGTTATACGTATGTATAGCTGGCGATCAGCACAATCGACGTAATCGATCATATAGCAAAGAAGAATTTCGCCGCCTCGAGCCTGTTGACACTAGCTCAGTGGAAGAGCGTCCCGGCTTTAGGGAGATGGTCGCAGGTTCAAATCCCGCGAGTCGATATTTTTCTTTGTTGTTTTTAAGGTTTTTCCAGTTTCCCAAGCACGGGGTGAGTGCTATAACACAAAAATAATTAGAAATACGAAAGTACTGATCAAAATTATAAATGTGAATTCATCTGTAACGATGAACTCATTTAACCATCTTCCAAATGATTTAAAATGACTAAACAATAATCAATTTAAAAATAGATTACAAGTTTTGGTTAGTTAACAAATGTTTATATGACTTAAATGAATTCTTCTCAAATACTAACTAAGTTTGTCCTATAGCAAAGTTTAAGTTAAAGTTTTATTTTTTATTTTTTTTTTACTATTATTATTATTATTTTATTACTCAATGACTTAATTTTAATTGTGACTTAATATTTTTTTAAGCTTTTTTTTTAATATATAAAATGACATTAAATAATCAAATGTGACTTAATAGTTAATATGATATGAAATTGCTGTTCTCTTTATTCTTTTTATACAACATTTTAATATTTAATGAGATTAATATTTTATAACAATTTTTCTAAATAAAAATATAATTAAAGATGGATTATCGGGTATAAATTAATAATAACATGTGACGGGACATTTTTTTTCTTATATTGATTTTTTGAGTTTAGTTGTAAGTAAATTGTAAAGATAAATTGTGAACTTAGATTTATAAAATATAATTATTAATTATAATTAATTAGATTGTAATATTATGTATTTGCACACCGGAATTGCCGGTAGATTATGGCGTTCTAAAAAGCTGTAACTCCTATTAACTGTAACCCATTTTCATGCAAATAAAATATATCTATCTATCTATATCTATCTATCTATCTATCGATAGGCATGATGAAATACGATTAACAATTTAATCTTAAAATTTAAAGTTTTGTTCCAGTTTTTTGTGATGCACTTATAAGATAACTTGTTATTTTATAATACGCATAGCGTGCTAGGTTAAAAAATAAATAAAAAACGAATAAACGCCTGTTTACATGTGCTTTACGCAGAATAAACAGACGCTGTCTCTCCACATCGTGTAACATTTCCATATCACGCAAGCGAACCAGCGTGATGATATATTTATTTTGTCTTTATTTACAATAAGTAAATCTATGTGTGAATAAATATGAAAAAAAATCTTACCTTTATACATTGGCTCAAAATAAATCGGAAATGCTAAAACCGAAACCTCGTAGATCTTATAAATCCCTGAATCCGAGTCACAGAAAGTCTATTAGGGAAAATTTGTTTAACTCGTGCTGAAAAGGGACAGACATTTCATGACTAAAATAAAAGCTATAGTAATAGTTGATAGGAAACAAATCGGAAAATCTTGTTGAGTAGCACTCATTCTGCCAATAAAATTTTACAATATAAATGTCTCAATTTTTTTAATATAAATATAGACTCCCTGGTGCTGGCAGTTTAGATCGCTATGAATATGATTTCATGCTCTTACAATTTTTTAAAGTTTTAATAGTTTTCCACCATACGCCATAATTTTTGAAACCTTTCTTTATAATTTTGACTTTTGAAATATTATAGACCGTGATCCCAGTAAGATTTTTCGAAGATAGAAAAGATAGGCGTCTCATCAGAACGAAACTGTTCACACAAATTGAGCTGGTTATTAATCAAAAAAAAGTTCGTTTCTAAAACCACGGTCTATTAAATTTTAGCCCTAATTGGTCCGAGCCCCCTTTAAAGAATAGACGGCCATTCTGCCAGGATAGTTCGTAAAAGACGAATGATTGGCTATACATGTCATTAACATCGTGACCACTAGGTGGTAGAGTTGCGTGACGTCTCGCCCGGATACCTATCCTACCGCAATAACGACAACGCTTGTCATTGTGGTGTTTCGGTTTGGAGGGTTAAGATAGGTCTGGCCGGTAGACTTATGCATGTGGCATTTCATTCCCACCAATGGAAAGCAAGCACCATAAATGTCTTTATCTATAGGCGATGGTATATATTTCCATCAAAGAGCCATTTGTGCTTGTTTGCTATCTTTTTTTTATATCATAAGATAGTAAACAAGCAGATGGGTCTCCTGATGAAAAGAGTCAACCATCGCCTATAGACACCAAAGGTGTTAATGGTGCGTTGCTATCTTATGAGAGTGTGTCTAATGCCATATGCATAAGTTTAACGGCTACCTTACCCTCCAAATCGGAACACGACAGTGACAAACACTGACGCTATTGTGGCAGGAATATGTAAAGCGGTGGTATCTGGTACCGGGCGAGACAATGCAGAACTCTCTCACCTAGTAGCCACGATGGTAGTGACTTATAGCCAATCGGTCGCCTTTTACGACCTGCTTGCTATCAAATTATATAAATTTAATATATATGATAAAATTTAACAAACAGTATTTTGTATCTAATCATATAAAACAAAAAATGCTGATTGAGAATTAAGAAATGCGTGCTTGACAGTTACTATGAAGGACGTTTGAAACATTACAATAATAATGAATATGTCAATTTATTATCAAATAAAATATAATTAAATCCGAGTGAAACTTTTTTTATTTATTAAGTTTTTGTATTTATTACGACAATATGGCAAGTAATATGTTCCCCGTGTTGGTTCCGGGCTCCTTTGAAGAATTGACCAACTGTCGCTCTGCCAGGCAGGTCGTAAAAGGCGACCAATTGGCTATGCGAGTCACTGGCTACTAGGTGGTAGACTTCTGCATTGTCTCGCCCGGGTCTGGTACCACCGCTTTGCCTATTCCTGCCGCAATAGCGTCAGTGCTTGTCACTGTCGTGTTCCGGTTTGGATGGTAAGGTAGCCGGTAAACTTATGTATGTGGCATCAGACCTCGCAACAAGATAGCAACGCACCATTAACACCTTTGGTGTCTATAGGCGACGGTTGACTCTTTCCATCAGGAGACCCATCTGCTTGTTTGCTATCTTATGATATAAAAAAAATAAAAATAAAATAATAAATAAGTATGCAGTAGGTTTGCTGGGTTGCCTTTAGGTCTCATACCTAGAAAAGTCAAATAGGACATTACCTTAAAAGTGATACTGCAATGATACTTGATAGATCCTACTTTAAGGTACTATAAACGATCATGTTAATTTACCGTGAGCAACATGCATGCTTAACAGTTCTATGAAGATAGTGAGTGGCACTCTGAAACTTTCCTATAATTTATTTTGGACAAAATAAAGTAGTCATAACAAATGTGTATCTTATGTATGTCCATTCAGTCTCAGCCACAAGAATAGCAACGTAACATAAACATATTTTGTGTCTACAGGCGATGATTTTCCCTTTCCAGAAGAGCTATCTGCTTGTTTACTATCTTGTGTTATAAAAAAGTGTATAATTTTATGATCAACTATTTATAACAAAAAGATAAGGTTTCAACATTCATTATATATTTTTCATTGTTTTACTTACATCGATTTAGAAATATAACACACTTTCAAAACTATAAGCGTACGTCTGTTATATATTTACTATTTTAATTGTATACTACATTATATTCAAACATAAATTGCGGTACAAAAATCATTTGTATTGTGCAATGAGATACAGCTAAAACAGAAGATTTTAGAAAATTGAAATAGAAAACATCACCAATAAGTTTTTGGTTACTTTTTTGTTCTAGTTGCCACTCACGACTTAGCTCGTGTGACCTAAGATCATTACTTCATTTTGCTCAGTTGGGTAAAAAGTACCCTATCTATATTACTCCTTGATAGCGCATCTTTATAATAGTTAAGGATTTTTTATGTAGGCCCCGTAGTTATTATATTTATTCGTTACAAATATAGAAAAATACAAATGTTATCTTCTTTATAATAGAAATGAAGAAGTAAAGATAAGACTGCTTTTCCTAATGATAAAAGATGATTTCGCCTAAAACATAATTGCTATAATAATGTTGGGTGCATTAGTCGTAACAAAAATGTAAATTTACATCCGAATCTTTTCTCTGGAAGCTGGAATATGACGGTGATTAGCTGACGTATGCCATAGACAAAACAAAGTAGTGCTACTGTATCCAGGTAAGTCGCTGTAAAGTAAGATAGTTTCGACGCTTGTTGATGTGACACATTAAGCCATTGCCGTTATCCTAAGAACTGCCTTTAGAAGTTAGTAAGTCCATTTTTCACTAAAGTAACAAGTTTTTTTTCTTAGATCTATATCAGAGTAAGTAACTAAATTAACGTAATTGTAACACTTTCATCAAAAATCCTAGTAAGTAGTAGTACTGTGCGTGATGACAAAACCACTTCTATGCGTAGTTTGTGAGTTTTTTACATTTAAAGTGAAAACACTTACAAAGTAAGCTCAGTAGGGTTTTATCACCAAAACTACTTTACCAAGAAAGCTATATTCAATTGTTTATTGAATGTATTTTACTTAATAACTACAACGTTAAGTAGCAATACAACATAACTATATTTATTTTTCAAAATAGTTATTGGACATTGTAAACATCGTGCGGCTTTCAAGGGAAATTCAATGCTATTGCATCAATGACCATTACAAAGCCTTAAAGAAATGCGGCTAAAGTAAAGTGGGTCGATATGTTTGTAGTATTTGAAAAATTGAACCTAATTTGAAGACTACAAAAGCAAAATAATTGCAGAAACTTCTGTATGCTTTATAGGCATGATATGGTAATTTTTAGCACTTTCTTTACAGAATTATGAGTAAAAGACTAGATTATGATATAATAACATGTCATGGTTTCATGTCACGTGCTAATAACGAGTCTTGAGCGGAATTACACCAACTATTTTTCGAAAAGATTGTTTAGTTAAATGTCACCAGTATTCAATTCTTAAGAACGTTTTTCACATTAACCGTCCTACAAATTTAATCGATTTAAAATAGAATAAAGGGGAAACAGTTATTTACGCAAATAAAATTCACAACAGTTTAAAGAAGTTGGCTAATAACATGGTTATCTAATAACATAGCAATTAAATTGTTTGAAAAATACTTTACTAAATCGAATTTTATGCTAAAGAAAAACAATATACATTAGATAACAATGAATAATAATATAAATAGATATACATTAGGTCCTTGTTCGTAGAACTGTGTAAGGTTTTCAATACAAATAATTTTACACACACAACAATTTGAAAAAATTATTTAAACGAAGAAGTAAAACTAGTCTATAATTGCAACTACAAAGATTGACTTTCAATTCTCTTTTATATCCGGAAACCTACTTTTTTGTACGGTCACGAATATTTTGTAAGCATACTTGACATGTAATTAACACTACTACGAAATTAACACAAAATAATCTTCGCGAAAATTTCCTTGCAGGGTATATTCTTTCATCGAGTAGCTGAATATCGTTAGAGCTTCAGTCATTTTTTATTTTATTAGATAGTACGTTGCTTTTCTTGTGGCGGGGTCTTAATGCCACATGTATGAGTTTACCGGCTGCCAAACCCATCCAAACCGAAACACGACTGTGACTAGCGCTGACGATATTGCGGTATCAATGATATGAAAAAAAGACAAGACCGCAGAGTTTATTCCGCCGGATCTTCTCAGTGTGTGGCCGCATTTCCGATGCGGTAGTCGTTTTTAAAAAATATGTTGACGTGTCAAAATAACTTGTAATTAGTTTTATTGAATAAAGTATTTCTGATTTCTGATTTCGCATTTCTCATTTCTCATTTCTCATTTCTCATTTCTCATTTCTCATTTCTCATTTCTCATTTCTCATTTCTCATTTCTCATTTCTCATTTCTCATTTCTCATTTCTCATTTCTCATTTCTCATTTCTCATTTCTCATTTCTCATTTCTCATTTCTCATTTCTCATTTCTCATTTCTCATTACTCATTTCTCATTTCTCATTTCTCATTTCTCATTTCTCATTTCTCATTTCTCATTTCTCATTTCTCATTTCTCATTTCTCATTTCTCATTTCTCATTTCTCATTTCTCATTTCTCATTTCTCATTTCTCATTTCTCATTTCTCATTTCTCATTTCTCATTTCTCATTTCTCATTTCTCATTTCTCATTTCTCATTTCTCATTTCTCATTTCTCATTTCTCATTTCTCATTTCTCATTTCTCATTTCTCATTTCTCATTTCTCATTTCTCATTTCTCATTTCTCATTTCTCATTTCTGAATAGATAAGGCGGTGGTACCAGATCTGATCGAGACAATGCAGAACTCTACCACCTAGTAGCCACGATGGAATTAACTCACATAGCTAATCGTTCGCCTCTTACGAACTGCCTGGAAGAACGGCAGATGGTTCATTTTTCAAAGAAGGCCTGGACTAACACGGATTAGACACAGTTTAACAATTTTTCGGACATGACACTTCCGGTCGCTTCATAGAAGTAATAAATTGTTAATAGACGATTTTAGTACCTCCTCTTTGAATGCCGTGAAATAAAATAAAATAAAATAACATTCTCTATTTAATTATACTTAAAATCGTAAAACCTTAGTCCAAAGCTGATTGGAACAGCCGTCAATAAGATTTCAAACTCTTTAAACTTTATATATATGCTGCAGCGGATACACCACTTTTAGAGTTAAATTAAGAAACGCGTTAAGCTGTATGTAGCGGATAAAACAAGTCTAAAAACCAAGTTTAAGTGCACATAAAGCGAGTTATCCAACGACTCTAAGCCAGTTTGCAAGCAATTTTAAGCTTCAGTAACGTAAAACAAAAAAATATTATTTTCATTTTTAAAAATCGGATTCCTAGTGCTTTTAAAAATTTACTCAAATATTTATTAAGCTCCGACATTCTTAAATATAAATATATATCAAATATAATAAATATCTTCAAAAAAACAGATACTTTAAAATTATTCGAACATTTCCTCAGCAATTTTAGTTTATTCAACCCTTCATCTGCAAGTTACGTTTTTATTATTTCCCAAGAATTGATAGCAGATTTTGTTATTAGGTGCATGGGCTTGAACTGTAACAGTGCTCAACAGTTTCCTATACAGCTATAGAATTAAAAAAAAAACATTCTGCTAGTTTTCGCTAGTGCGTATTTGTTTTATTTATTGCAAGTAATCGTTTAACAATGTGACTAATTTTAAAATAATACACTTGTAAAATCTTTCTTTTTATTTCCTTTACGTCTATTGAATTTTTTTCAGTTTCTATTCTTCTATCGTAACTACACATTAAAATCATAACTCTAATTTCAACAAATTAAAAACTTCCAAATATATTGCTGCACGGTCGGACCACGTTTTTCATCAAAATCTATTTAAATCTAATCTACATCTATTTACATTTTATACATGTAATAAAATCGTAGGAAAGTTAAAACTGTACGTTGAATATTTTTTTAAAAGAATACTTGGGGCGTGATCTACAATCGATATCGAAGCCAAAAATATAGTTTTTAGAATTTTTGTCTATTTATCTGTTTGTCTATTTGTCTGTTTGTCTGTTTGTCTGCATGTATGTCCGGGGTAAACTCAAAAAGTACTGCATGGATTTACTTCAAATTTTGCATGAATATTACTAACAGGTCGGGTCAATATATAGGCTACAAATTATCACGCTATCACCTACGGAGGAGGAGCAGTGCGGAGTAAACGAAGTCCACGCTGACGATGTCGCTGGCAACAGCTAGTACACTATAAATTTCTTTAAGTTTTCGAGAAGCTGGGGTCTTTGCAGACTCTCTTGATTGCACCTACCCAAAATACCACCCCTTTAAAAATAATTAACAGTTCATTTTTACGTTATCGATAATTTTCCAGGACATGTGAGTGTTAATACATAGTGTATTAACACTCACAACAATAACAATACATAGTGTATTAACACTCACATGTCCTAGAAAATTCACCTATCATCGAGCTGCTAGTATTTTCTAGAGAGAAATGTCAAATTTTTTAAAATTATTTACCACTTCGCTCCGCTGCCTTAATGGTTTGATGGATTTTAGCTTGAGTGCTGTTATTATATTTGTCTTAATTGCAAGATTAACATATGCTTTAAACTGCACTAGAAAAGAGAGATTTTCGGATCGGATCGGAGATTTTTAGTCGATTTCAAAAAGGTCTGTCATCAATTTGACTTCTAAGTATAATATTTTTGAAACTGGGTCAAATTTGAGTATGATAATCTATCGAGGCTATCAAGCATGTGTGCCAAATTTCGTAAATGTATATACGTTTTTCCACGAATATTCCGAAAACTAAGTCACATGGAGATGATACTTTTTGATTTAAATCAGATATATTCCACCTTAGGAAACAGTCCACGTTTCTTCTAAAGTGGTTCGGTAGTTTTTGAGATATAGGTATAGTTGACAGTAATGTAAAGTCGGTTTATTTTTTAATTACTTATATTACGATAATATTTACTTGGAAGTTTAGTTTTGATATTGTTAGATGTCAAACTATGGCGTAATTCAAGCTGTAAATTGTTTATAAGCCGCGGGATCTGAGTCTCACAGGTTAAATACTAGATACTACATTGACGATTCAAAATGGCTTCTCTATTCATAAAGTATTTACCATCGCTACTCGTTATTAGCAAATAAATTATAACTACGTATATCAACGTTTCGCTTCATCTGTGGGTTTCGCTTTAATCACGCTCTTTATAACGAGTTTTCAGCCGTCTTTTTCATGATGTGAATACTAAAGTAAAATTACGTTGCAAGTTTGAAAAAGGAAATACCATTTCATGTCTGCAGCTTTCCTTGTAATCAGTATCTACTAAACATTAATTACAACCGTAAGAGATATTCTGACTTTATATCATAACCTGCTAAACCACGCAGCTTCTCCCACATATAATGTAACATCTCATCAATATAATATTCCATACAATCTTTTTCCCCCTATCTTAGCCTCCGAAAGGTTAATTTCTGTAAAATTACTCTATAATTGACACCAGATCGACAACTATCTCCGTGCCTAATAATGTAAATAATGTTACATCAAAATCGGCTTGCGATTTATTCGTAAAAGTGTAACAGATCAAAAGACAGATATACTTTGCATATATAAAATTAGTTTGAATATCTTCTGGTAAAAGGAATAACCTTCATCTATAGCAGTGGCTCTTAATCTAGAGATGATGGATCTCTTACTTGCCATGGATCGACAACTGTTTAACATAATCCATAATAATATTATAAATGCGACAGTAACTTTATCTGTCTGTCGTCTCTTCTTCACGCCTAAACCACTGAAATTTGGTACAAAGATAGTTTGAGACCCGACAAAGGACATAGGATAATTTTTATCACAGGAACAAGAATTATGCGGCTAAAGCCCCGGGACTATCTTTTAAACCACAGTAATAAGGAGTAACTTAGGTTACTTTTATTTAAAAATAATTTCCACGCAGACGAAGTCGCGGGCACAGCTAGTGTAAAATAAAAGTAAATTCCACGGTCCACGGACTACCGGTTATTAACCATAGGTCTATAAGCATTAAAAAATGTAAAAGTTTATTTATTAATCATTTACAAAACTAGAATAAAAAAATCATTGCACATGCTGACGATAATACAGCTACCACAGACCACATGAACACGGGTCAGCTAGTATATTATATTGTGAAAAAAATATATAAACCATGTTGTCCTGTTTTATATTACCGAATGAGATGACATCGTTTAAAAATTACCTTTGAAGTGATTTTATTTCATCGGTAAGTGGTATACATTTGAATTTCTGTGTGTAAATGCAAGCTACACTAAGAAACTAATAAATTGTCTTGAAAGGCGTACCCATTTAATCCGTAACAGCCACAATAACTAAGACAGTGCTTTTGCTGTGGCACTCGGGCGAGACTTTACAAAAATCTTCAATTTAATTACATGATCATTAATGATTATGAAACAATGCAGAGAAATTAGTTTATATGTAAATATATAAAAATATAAACTAAGTTTTTTATTTTACCTCGCGTTGGTCCTGACTCCAGTCCTTTGAAGGATAAATCACAAGTTCGTACTAGGTCATTCTTAAAATGTGACAGTTAGGCTCTCTGTGTTTCGACTTCATATTCAAACCCTCACCATCATGGGTAACAAAAAGAGCTCAAAACTAACGAGGCTGAATTCGAACATTCAGATCCTCGTTATCATGAGCAATAGAAAATACTCATAACAAAACCATCAAGATAAACTCGATTAATCCTGGGCTTTCTATATGTAAGGGATAAATAGCAAGGCTTCTCTTCAGATCGTCGTCATCCTAAGTAACAGAAAGTAATTATGTAACTGTACTTTTACTGTTTCATAATTAAAAATGGAGTTTCACCAAAAGCCAATGACAAAAAGTAAAAATATAACAGAAAGCACTTATAAACAAATTCAATAAACCCACAGACGGCTGTCTTTGCATATGGAAGTTTCAGTCGAAACATTCAAGGTCCATCGTGAGATCAACTCGATGTTAATATTGAAACGTTACCGAACTTAGACAAATATGGAAAGTTTCAGGTCAATCGGATTTGAAGAAATGTTTGAAAAATGGTTTGCAAGATTTAAATAAAATCAGTTACTATGCGTTCCAACTGAGAATAGGACTGAAAGTATATTGCTCCGCATTTTGCAAAAACTTCATGAGGGATGAGTAAGGTATGCAAAAAAAATATAACAATATCCATTTTCTTTGTCCATTATGTAATTCGCAACACACTAGATATGATCTAACTTAAAACAGCGCCAAATGGACTCCGCGCCAAAATGGAAAACAGTTGTGCCAACCTAACAACAAAAAACAAAAGACTTAATTTAGAACCATAAACAACTCATCCATTCTCGATACTTTTTGACTGAATGTATGTATGTATAGTATATATGTATGATATAATAAATCCTTGCATGGTATTATATATCCAGCGAATTATATCATCATTAATAGGTGTGTGGATGTAGAAAGGTTACTTCTACGAACCAAAGTTGGTATAACTAGCGCCAACGTTTTCAAAATTTAAGACACTAACATTAAAATTTTATATCTTGAGGCGTTACGTAATCAGTTATTATACTTAAATGCCTTAATATATTAATTAAATTTAAATGTCGGTATTTTGGATTTTATAAATGTTTGTACTAGTGATATCAACTGACGTCGCAGAACTAATCTTTCTACATATGCCTACTTATGAATTATGACAATATAATATAATACCGTGCAAGGAGCTATACTTTAATACCTATTTATCTATTCATTTATTAGAAATTAAGCATTTATTTTATACTTTTGAACTCATTTTAATTAAACCCTTGTTATTTAAAAATTATTTTTTACTTTTATTTATATCTTAATATACATAAATTATTACGTTTCACGTTGTTTGTTCGCAAAGGACTCCGAAACTACTCAACCGATTACAATGAAATATATCTACTGTTTGGTCCAGCTTAAAAGATAGGATAGTTTTATATCAATTAAACTCCTCCCCCCCCCCCTCTCAATTATCCCACCAAAATATTTAATACAAGTAACTGATGGAAAAATTACGTTTGCCAGATACGTTAATAATCAAATGTAAATCTCAAGTTTTCTGGGTAGTAAAGGTTATATAAAACCGTTGACCACTTGTAAAATAAATCCATTTGACACTTTTGAACGACGACTATCGTAATCTCATGGATAAGGCATGTAAGCGCTTAATCTTTGTTACGCTACTAAATAGACTCCCTTGGCTCATGCCCAGCTCCGGTCTGAAGGCTGAAAGGTGAACAACATTATGCAAATTTCCATACTCTTTGTTCTGCCCTGTAATGCTGTTTACGTTTTATTTATTTGCGACATTATAACGGTCAGAACGTTTCGGATAAGCTCTGTTATTGTAAGGTCGATTTAAGTGAATTTCGTTTCTAAAAGCAGAAAGCCCCTAGAGATAATACAGTAGCATTACGTGTTTATACAATAGTGTTTTAAATGGTAAAAGCTAACTTCTACACTAATATTATTTTGCAAAATAAGCGATTAAAGCGCACTAATTTTATTGTCAGATAAAAAAAAAACTATTTATAAGAGAAGGTTACAGGATTTACTTGTCCCCCTCAATATGTCGAATGGATAGTTACTATAAAGCAATCTAAAGAGTTCAGATTCAATTCCCGACAGGTACAACACTGGTTTAATGGGAATAGATGGATTTATTTTTATGTCTGAGTGTTTATTAAATATAATATACTACAGACTATATGTTACTCGCTACTTAGGTCGCCTGATCAAAAATCATTACTTCCTTTTGTTCAGTCAAGGAAAAGCAGCCTCAGTGAGTGACTCCTGGAGAGTGTTTCTTTCTAATGGTAAGACAGTTTTCAAGATTAGTGGAGTAGTTTTTAAGTTTATTCGTCACAAACGAAAACGAAACAACGACGTTTTATTTGTATTACTTCCTATTTATAAATTGGCAACTTATACAGTTTTATTTTTATCCAGTGCTAATAAAATGATTGTGGATATTGTTGACTGAGAACTTGCGGCAGGGTGTTGATACCTACGTATCACAATCGAAATAAAAAAGAAGAAGTAAGAAAGGGGGCGGGCCTTCTTACAAGTGAATTAATCCATATTATGTTTCTGCAACCTCCAAACATTCGAATCCTAAAGTACAATAATACAGAAATAGACATATTATTGATGTTCCTGGTAAGGATTGATGGATAACGCGTTTGTATGTTTGTTATCTGATATTTTTGACAAAATCTTCACGTTCGCGTTTTGATGTCACGCTTTTGTCGTAACCCAGACAGTCACTATATTATTAGAACACTTTAATCTCGGGCAAAAATATAACTTATAATCTTTGTAATCTTACGATGTGCTAGATGTTTGATGAAAAAATTATACAGTTATCAAAAAAGTCTGTACATAAGTTAAAATATACTTTTTACGTATAAAAATACGTCCTGAAGATGCTCTAAAAAGCGAAACTGGTTGAGTTACATACTAAAAATATGTTTTTGAGGTGAATTAAAAGCATGAGTGCATTTTAACATATGTATCTAACGTCCGGTTCTTACATCAATAAAACAACTCGTCTTACTTACGAGACGTAACATTTTCTAACGAGGTGTAGCTAAGCTAAAATATTTCTTTAAATATCATATTTCCAAAATGTCCAAAAAACTTGTGGGACACCTCGTTATTATTAAATGGGTTACCACTGCGAATGACGGATTACTGCTTATGGTATAACAGTAATGTATTTTCACTTACAGCAAGTACCGACGATGGAAAGTCTAAAATATATTCATGAATAAAATTAATTTAAATTGTGGACTTCAAACAACAACTGTACTCATTGTTTAATAGGGCAATGGGCCCACCTCTCGTTCCCACCACTGTAACTTCTGTAAACCAGAATCAACAGCGGCAACCGTCCTGATAACCTCTGAGTTGCGAGCTCAGGGTGCCCTGGGGAAAAGCTATGCTGTCTTGGGTCCCGCAACGAAATTAATCAGAAGTATATAGGAGGAGTAGGAAAATACATGTACTGTACTCATATCGCACAACCTGATTTTGATGAAACTAGTCCAAGTTTCCTCAGTTAGAATATAACTAATTAAAATAAAAACTTTTTAGAGTTCCCCGTGTTGGTCCCGGGCTCCTTTGAAGAATAAGCCAACTGCCGTTCTGCCAGGCAAGTCGTAAAAGACGACCGATTGGCTATATGAGTCACTAACATCGTGGCTACTACGTGATAGAGTTCTGCATTGTCTCGTCCGGGTCTGATACCACCGCCTTACCTATTCCTGCCGCAACACCGTCAGTTCTTGTCAATGTCATGTTCCGGTTTGGAGGGCAAGGTAGCCGGTATACTTATACATGTGGCATTAGACCTCGCCACAAGATAGCAACGTACCATTAACACCTTTGGTGTCTATAGGCGATATAGGCGAGGATACCCATCTGCTTGTTTGCTATCTTATACTATAAAAGAGATAGCGAATTATCTCAACATGGCTTTTAGTACCTAAGAAATTCTAAGACAAACATCTAAACATCCAAATATATAAACATACATACGCTTGCAAAACTTATACACATACTTAGACACCTAAATCGTTTTTGAATATCATACAATTCCAACAATTTCACATACAGGTCGAACTAATAACCTCCGTTTTATCGTCACTTGAAAAGGTGGCCAACCCTATCTTCAGATAGAAACGTATAAACAAAAGATGTATTTGTGCATTAGAGTCCTCGAGATCAAGTTAACCACTCCATCTTATCGCGAACGATCAATTCATCTCACCCTTGTTCCGGCGGGAATCTTAACACATAATAACACTTAGTTTTATACGGATTTTTCCGTCTTAGCTAAATATAATATATTGCCCCAACAAGTGACAATGTTCTAATTTTTTTTGGTAAGAAATAACGTCGCTAATGTACGTTCCTATATCAATAAAACGACTCGTTTTAATAACGAATAGTAACATTTTCTACGATGCGTAAGTTTTTTTTATGGAAGAGGGAGCAAACGAGCAGGAAGTGCACCTGATGTTGAGTGATCCCATGGACATCTGCAATACCCGAGGCCTTGCAGTTGCGTTGCCACCCTTTTAAAAATGAGAAAGCTCTTTTCTTGAAAGTCGTATCTGTCGTATCTATTCGGAAAAACCCCTGTCGGTAATTGATTCCACAACAGAGTAGTGCAAGGAAAAAAGTGCCGGGAGAACCGCACAGTTGTTGATTTCCAGACATCAAGATGGTGTGGGTGGAACTTCAAATTTTGACGCGATGTCCGATGATGGAAGTTAGCAGCAGGAATTAATTCAAACAACTCGTCGGAACACTCTCCATGATAGATATGATAAAATACGTGTGCGCGATAAAACGCGTGTGCGTGTGCGCGATAAAACGCGTGTGCGTGTGCGTGTGCGTGTGCGTGTGCGTGTGCGTGTGCGTGTGCGTGTGCGTGTGCGTGTGCGTGTGCGTGTAAGTGTGATGGCTTGCTCGACTGAAACAGGTTTTATGGCATTCGATTGGTTCGTGGTGATATGTGAGTGGCACTCAGCTTAGGCATCCTGAAAATTTGATCCAATTCGGTTTAGGAAATTTTGAGAAATTTGAAAAAACCTCCATACAACATTTTGGCGAAACAGTATTTTTTTAATATAATTTCCAGATTCATGAAACGATTTATCTAATCAACTTCAGTGCATAAATTGCATCAAAATCGATTTATCCTTCCACAGTTTTCAAACTGTAAATTATGTAGCTAAGAAAACATGTTAGAGCTCAAGAATTGCGTTGAATGCATTTGAAAGATCAAAATCAATCATCATTTCTAAAATATGCTGCTTATCAAAAACCAAGTTAATTACTGTTTTTTTAACAAAATTTAGGTTTTTGAAATTTAATTATGTCTAGAAAAAAAAATATGCCTAGGTATAATTTTTGTTCCTTTGACCTTAAAATACCTCAATTTAGTGGGAAGTTACTGTGATGGTCTGCAGGGTCAGCCGGTTTACAGATTTTTTCACATAATGAAAATATTTTTAAGACCTTTACAACGATATTCCAAATTATGGCGTACGGGAAAAAATAAACATCCCTCTTAGACAAATAATACGAGTATTATTGATTATTAGGAAAACCGGTTGATTTTTGAGTAGTTTTATTCAATCATGTCGCTAAATAGCTAAAATTTATGTCATTTATTTTAACATAAATGATTAATAATAATTATTATTATTATCAATATTCATTTTATTTCTAATTACCAATAAATAAATAAATAAATAAAATAAAAAATATAAAAATTTGAGGCATTATTTGACCTTATTTTACGAATCCTGAGTATGTCTACAAATATTCACCCATCTAAATAAAAAATTCTTCAAAATCGTTAGAGCCATTTTGGAGAAAATAATTACATACAAATATACAAGAATTTATCGTTCAAATTATAGAAAAACAGTATTATCATAACAGCTAAGGTGACTAAAGCAAGCTACATCTTTCATGTCACCTGACTAAACACTTTCTACTCTGCTTAACCGCATAATTTATTAGGGCCTCGCGGTGCATTTTCATTTTTTTATACAAAGGCTGTAAAATGTAGCTAACTCCCTTGTTACATTCACGAGGAAAACAATGAGTAAATGCAGGGAAACAATTTTTAATCACAGCATTTTGGAATAAGATACAAAAGATCGTTCAGGAACACATAACAATGCACAGGTAACTTTTCTATTTTTTGATGCTTTTTAGAATATAAGTTAAAATCTTGTATTTAAACCACCTTGTTAGTCGAGCTGCTAGCGTATACACCTAATAATGCCGATTCTCGGGTTCAATCCCCGACAAGTATAAATAATTGTGAAATAGAATCAAAAATTTTATACCAATTTTCAAGACAATATATATATATATATATATATATATATATATATATATATATATATATATACATATATACATATATATATATATATATATATACATATATATATATATATATATATATATATATATATATATATATATATATATATATATATATATATATATATATATATATATATATATATACATTGAATTATAAATTATAATTGAATAATATATACATGAAATTAATAAATATAACATTCTTTTTTTTAATAAAACATTCTTTTATAAATAAAACATTCTTAATGATCCTGTATTTGGCTAGCCGATGAATTTTATAACAACCATAGCACAAGCAAATAATTTGCTTACTTTGGGGTTAAATCAGTAAGTGTAATTTGTCCCATGAATACTATGCGGGTTTTACTTTAGGAATTTTCCACGCAGACGTAGTCGCGGGCACACCTAGTGATAATAACTATCACTGGGCAAATTAAACGAATTGATCTAACCCTAAAGTAAGCAAACATTTGCCTGTAACGCGACTACGTCTGCGTGGAAAATTGTATTTGAGTATTTAATTATAATTGTTGAGTAGCATCCATATGCTACCAACAATAATAATAAATACTCAAATATATTTAATAAGTACTCAAACCCAGAAATACAATCATATATGCTCATGACATAAATGTTTGTCCCTACAGGGAAACAAACCCGAGCCCCATCGATCCGTAGTCAAGTTCGCTAACCACTCAACCAAGCGGGCGGTTCATATATATAAATATAAGTTATAAAGAGGTAAGATTTGTTTGTGTGTTATGGTTAAACTCAAAAAGTACTAAACTATTTTTATAAACTCCTTCACCAATAAAAAGCTACATTATCCTCTAAACCCGAGTAAAATAGACAACTTTTTCTACTACTAGTAAAGTAAAGTAAGTCGCAGGGATCACCTAGTTTCTAATATACTTTTTATTTACTTGTTACTGAAATAGTAATCTAGTAATATTGTTTTATAATAATAATAATAAATATTCACGGGACAAATTACTTTACTAATTATTTACTTTATTTACTAATTAGGACTAACTGATCTAATCCCAAAGTAAGCAAATTATTTGCTTGAGTTATGGGTGTTAGTCAACGATACTAAGATATAGAAATAAATATATAAATACTGGAATATATTTAATAAACACACAAACCCGGAATTATAAACATTTATGCTCATCACATAAATGCTTGTTCCCGTCGGGGATCGAACCCGAGCCTCGTCGATTGCGTAGTGAGAGTCACTAACCACTCGACCAACGGCGAGGTCGGTGTTTTAACGCTTAATTTTGGCCATACAAAAATCTAGCGTTGAAACTTAACATACACAACAACTTAACGTATGTACACCGTTTTTGGATTTCACACCTCCAGGAATTCGTTTAAAGTTATTTTTTGTTATTTAACTAACGTTACCCTTAATTTTTATATCAAAATACTTCCTTTATGTCAGGAGAATGCAGTGTGTGTAATGATTATTTTTATTAGTTTAATGTATTCCTCGTATCCCTTTAATGCATTATTTAAGGTTTCTACAAACCACGGCAATATAAATTTTAACTATGTCGAATTTCATACTGTTCCACTTCCATAGTAATTGTCGTAAAAGAGGGTAGGTAAGTTCTTGCTTAAAAATATGTATAAAAAACAACGAAATAAAACGCAGCGAGCTTGTTTAAAAATCCACAGTTTCAATCATACAACGACATAACGCATAACATCTAAAAATATCACAAAGAAGAAACACTTCAATTTACAAACAAGATCCAGGCACTCTTACGTGGTGTACTCAAAACCTCCAATTGCATGTAACAAAAACAAATACAAATGCAGGAACGAGCGACGGCTTTGTGTGAAATCCGTCTTGGCAGGTGAAGAAAGCTAAACAATGGGCTGTATTCGTATATACAGAGTTCAAGCCCCTAAACTCTACCGAGCAAGACAATAGCACAACGAATATGGGCTCAAGTGAAACGTTTGTGTCTTGTTAACCCTAGCAATATTGTTAGTTTTATGAAGGAACTTATAGAACCTTTTGTGCTATTTTTTACAGAACACAACACATTCTGAAATATTAAAGTATCAGGTTTATTGCTGAGTTGTTGTAAGTATACACTTTGTTCTTACGTATATCAAATACACCATAGTGTACGATAGTAAAAAGTCTTTACTAAATGCTTCAATAGATGCTTTTAACATCATGAAAGTAGAAGAGATGAATGTGTGAGGAAAATAGAAGAGAGTCATTTATCAGACTTTAAGAGTAGTGGAGATAAGCAAAACTATTTGTTTAGGAGATCATGTGAATCTCAGTCTGATGAGAAATATGATCGGGTGGAATAGTTGTTAGTAAGGGCTCCTTTTGTAGAATAGGTTTTTGCTATATAATTTATCGATTGTTCAAATCAATCATCACCATCTTGTGAAGACTAAGTGACAGAGTTCTTCAAATTTCGCCCTGGTTTTGTACCACAACCTTACTTTTTCTTGACGCAACCGTGTTTGTGCCTGTCATTATTATATTTCGGTACGTAGGGTAGGGTAGCCAGTAAACATATTCCTGTAGCACATCCACCACATGATATGTGGATGTATGAACATATTTTGTATCAGCTCAACCCAGAGAGCCATATCCTTATTTGCTGTCCTATATTATATAGATATTGCTGTACCTACATACAATTAGATATTGCCTGCGACTGCGTTCCCATTATCCAAAACATTATTCCTTTTGGTTAGCCGAGTAACGGGTAAAAAAACAGACTCAAAACTGTTTCCTAATACCTAAAAAGCTGAAAAGTAATTGATATCTTTGCATTTTAAATTATTAAAGCGTTGGCGTTCGTGGTCATGTAATTATACTTTACGGATACTAGTTTTAATGCTCTCCCACACAGGCACGTTATTATAGATCGATAAAATCGCATGCGTTATTGCGATATCTGTTTTCAGTACATTTTGTGTTAGGATGACCATGGAGTTACACACTGTTTGCGATAATAACACCGCAATTGAAGTAGAACGTTGCGTTTCTCAGTCTTGAGATATTCCGATATGAGCTCAAGAATGTTTTGTGCGATAATAACGTTAGTACTTGTAGGACGTTTGGTTTTATCGCAAGTTTGAGAGTGGTTACATGACTGTATGAGTGTCCTAAAAACTCATCTATAATACGGATACTAACATCATTAGACGAAGAATACTTATTACTAACAGGCACCAGCGCGGCGGCGCTATGTCGTAACAAATATCGAACGATAAAAACGCAGCTGTGTACAAGGAATCCGGACGCATTATCGCAATAAGGCATGCGATATTATCGACCTATAATGTGCGTGTGTGGGGAGCCTTAATTATAAAATGAACAAATTTTTAAAATCAGTTAGTGGTTTTTAAGTTTATGCTTTATAAACTTGCAAACAGTCAAACCTTTCCTCTATGTGATATAATATATACTTACATTAGTTTATTAATAAAATTTTAACTACGTCTAAAATGTACAAAAAGCTATAAACACATACAACACAAGCTGTACCGCGTAATTTCATTCGTGTGTCCCAAACACATTATTTTCTTTTATTCGGTGATGATTTAGCTTATATTAGTAAAATAATTTTTGAAATTGTTTCAGTGGTTTTTATTTTTTGTTTCAATACAAACAAACAAATTTCACTTCTTAAAAATTTATAAATCATAAAGAGTTAATTTACACAAGTGTATAATGACTTTAAATAAGTAGCAGTGTTGTTTGTTTTGTTTTCATAATAATTTATTTAATTTTTTTTATAGAAAAGGGAGGAAACGAACAGGAGGCTCACTTGATGGTAAGTGATTACCACCGCCCATGGACAGCCACATCACCAAAGGTTGCAGCTGCGTTGCCTGCTTTTTAACAAGGAGTATGCTCTTTTCTTGAAGGTGCCTTGATCGTATCCGTTCGGAAACACCCCCGCCGGTAATTGATTCCACAGAGGAGTAGTGCGTGGTAAGAAGTGCCTAGAGAATCGCACGGTTGTGGATTTCCAGACATCGAGGAGATGAGGATGGAACATTAAGTTTTGCCGATGAAATTCAACAGCAGGGATCAATCCAAACAGTTCGTCGGAACACTCTCCATGATAAATGCGGTCAAAGATGCTAAGCGAACTTACATCTCTACGTAAAGCCAAGGAGACAAGCCGATTGAAGACAGCTTGGTCGTCAACGTTTCGAACCGCTCTACGCTGAATGCGATCAAGTGGAAGAAGCTGATACTGCGGAGCTCCCGACCAGAGATGAGAACATGGGTGTTTGCGCTTTGTAAAGTTGCAAGCGATGAGCCGGCAAGAAGTACTGTCTCGCTCTACTGAGCACACCGAGATTTTTTGATGCCAGTTTAGCCTTTTCTTCCAAATGATCACACGAGGATGGAACTTTGAGTTTTGCCGCGATATCAGATGATGAAATTCTACAGCAGGGATCAATCCAAACAGTTCCTCGGAACACTCTCCGTGATAGATGCGGTAAAAGATGCTAAGCGAAATTACATCTTTGCGTAAAGCCAAGGAGTCAAGTCGATTGGAGACAATTATTTATAGTTTATTTTACACTATTTCTTATATTGTAAGACAGCGAAAAATCAAATGGTTCTCCTGATGGAAAGAGAAAACCGTCGTCTATAAACATAAGGATGTTAATGGTACGTACGCGGGATGGTATTGCGACATGCTTACATTTACTAGTTACCTTATCATTTAAACGAGAATGTGATAATACAGGTAATTACGCTGTCATAGCTGGAATGTGCAAAGCGGTGTTATTAAACCCAGGCAAGACGTTGCAGAAATATATTGCTTAAAAGTTACAATGGTAGTGATAATATAGTATTAAAATATGTATATGTAAATACATTAAAAGTTGAAACTACAGAAAAGTACGGTTTCCATTTTAACTGACATCAGTGGATTTAATAGTAATGCCTACATTAGTCGAGGAATGGTAACAAACAATGAGATTAGCGATGCAGGAATGTCTGTAATAATTTATATGCGAGTTGATTTGCATTGTGTTTCAGTGAACATACGGTACTCGGGCTGATCAAACGTTAGCTTCATGATTGAAAGGGAACGTTGCTGCGAGGAGACAAACACGGGAGTTGTGTACAATGGTCGTAGCGACTGTTTATGTCACCGCTGTGACGACGATACACTTTTGTAATTAGCAAAACAATGTGTTTCCCAAGAATTGTTTTTTGCTATAAAATGTAAAATACTTTTATTTATTTATTATTTTACTAGCTGTTGCCAGCCACTTCGTCCGCGCGGACTTGGTTTACTCCGCATTGCTACTCCCCCGTAGGTGATAGCGTGATATATTGACCCGACCTGTTAGTAATATTCATGCAAAATTTTAAGTAAATCCATGCAGTACTTTTTGAGTTTACCCTGGACATACAAACAGACAAACAAACCAACAGACAGAAATTCTAAAAACTATATTTTTGGCTTCGATATCGATTGTAGATCACGCCCAAAGTATTCTTTTAAATAATTTTCAATGTACAGTTTTGACTTTGCTACGATTTTATTATATGTATAGATACTAGTTGGTTCATGATGGTATAGGCGATGAATTGTATTAATCCAATGAAATCCTAAGTAAATGTTGGAGAATTCGGTCACTTCGTGTAGTAGTGTAGTGATAATAGGTATTAAAATATAAACAAATAAATATAATGAAACTATTAAATATTACCCCCTTAGATTTCAATTGATATCGTTGGATTAATTATTAAAATAATACATACATTAGTCGAGAAAAGCTTTTTAACAAAAACAAAGCGATGCCGTCTGTAACATGAGTCGATTTGCATTGTGTTTCAGCAACATACGATACTCAGCCCAAGCCCCGAGCTCAATCAAACGTTATCTATAGATAGTATTTTATATTATTAGATATCAAATAAGGCGATAGCTCTTCTGACGAAAAGAGATAACCATCAACAACAAAGATACGAAATATATTATGAAGATGTGGCGGAAATTTAATATCACATGCATAATTATTATTATGCATGTGATATTAACTATATAGCATTTTTATATAGCCAATTATTTATACATTATTATTTATATAAACCAATTACATAGCATAAGCTTACCATTTATATAGCATTTATAAATTTAGAATATACTGAAATTACAGAATAGTACGCTGTTCATTTCAGTTGTCATCAGTGTACTCGTATTTAGTAGTAATGTCAGTCTGTAATAAGTTATGTGTGAATTGATTTGCATTGTGTTTCAGTGACTATACATGATGATCAAACGTTAGCTTCATGATTGAAAGGGAACGTAGCTGCGGGGGGACAAACACAGAAGTTGTGTACAATGGTCGAAGTGACTATTCATATCACCACTGTAACAACCGACAATACACTTTTGTAATAATAGCAAAACAAATATATATATATATATATATATATATATATATATATATATATATATATATATATATATATATATATATATATATATATATATATATATATATATACGTATGACCGCCATGCCCCAGAATGCTTATAAGAAGCCAGGGCGTGGCAGTCATACGCATTGAGTAGCTGATGTAAGGAATATTTAAAAAATCTAAGCCAAATTTTTTGTGTGTAATACAAAGTTTAAAAAAAACGTTATTAAATGTAAACGGTATTAGCAACCCTTATTTATCGAACGGTGTCGTCATAACAAAGATTATGCTTCTATCTCACTCATTTAATTTATCTCAATTAATAAAATTTATGCCCTTTTTTAATTTTGTATTAAAACAATTTTTTTCGGCTTAGATTTTTTTCAATATTTTTTACATCAACTACTCAATAATGCATATGAACATGTTTCAAAACCATTGATCATATTGTGATTTACCTTTGGTAAGATGTACTAGTGACACCTGCAAAGGTTCATGGCTTAAAAAAATCTATATATAATTATTTTTTTAACATTAATATTACATAAATGAATTGCAATTGAAAAAATCTAAGGCAGTATGAAGTTGACCAGATTAACTAGTATATAATATAAGATATTTTTATTTTTTTATTATTTTGTTTTTTATTATTATGTTTTATATTACGTTCGCCTTTTAAAAACACAGATGACAGATCATGGTCTAGTTTTAAAAGAGGCATAGACCATCACGCGGGAACTATCGCAAAATGGGTCCCGGACTAGAAATGGTAATTTTGCGTTGTGGTGACAGTCGCAGTATGGAAGCGCGTGAAAGCACATTTAAATATATAGGTTTATTTTCAACCATTATTAAAGTTGTGGTTGCGCAAGCGGCTATACAATGCTGCGGCATAGGTTGCCTTTGTTTTAACGCTTAAATCGGTACATACCAATCCATGAGATTCATCATAGAGTTCAGTCTCGCAAGAATCTCTGTATCGACAGGGCTATGCCAGTAAGGATAGTTATCTATCCCTCTCAACATAATATGTTGGTACATACTTATACAAGAGATTTATCTTAGACGTCTGATTCTTGGTAGAGGTGACAAGTTACATGAAAATGGTGCGTTCGAACGCATAGATTTATATGATCAAAGACAGCAGTGCAACAAGTGGTGGCAATATAATGCGCAAATACAATGAGTATAATAATCCGTGAAACAACGGACTATGGGTTTTATTATAAACTTTTTTAAAAAATATTATAAGGTAGCAAACAAGCAGATGGGACTCCTGATGGAAAGATTCAACCATCGCCTATTACACCAAACATGTTAATGGTGCGTTGCTATTTAGTGGCGAGGTCTTATGCCACATGCATAAGCTTACCGGCTACCTTACCCTCCAAACCAGAATAGGATAGTTACAAGCACTGACGCTATTGCGGCAGGAATTCGTAAGGCGGTGCTACAAGACCCGGGTGATACAATGTAGAACTAACCACTCATTAGCCAATCGGTCACGCTTTAGACCTGCCTGGCAGAACAGCAGTAGGCCTATTCTTTAAAGGAGCCCGGGACTAACACAGGCAAAAACTATTTTCATTGTGGTTCGCATATTCTGTCTAATAAGCATTAGTGCTAATTAGACCGTAAGAAGTCAAACTAATGAAGGCGTTAAACCATCATAAAAGTGAATAAATACCTATCCTTATGCCAATTATCTTTGCATTATGGTCAAATTAATATTTAAACATAAAGTTCCATCATGGTATCATCAACGCATATGATTACGGCGTCAGCGATGCGTACTTGCATCAGCACAAGATGTTAATAGTATGTGCGCACATACTATTAAAATCTTTGGTTATAGATGTCGTTTGTCTCAATCCACCAGGAATACTATTTTCTTGTTTGCTATCTTATGATATGGGCGGAAATACACATACATACTAGCGCACGAAAGCATGCTAATTTCGAGCAAATGCTACTTAGTAGCATATAAGTAGCACGTATTTATTCATAAGCATGCTCTTTTCGTATGAAATCGCAAGCTGGTCTATTTTTCGTGCTAATTAGCATACGATGTTAGGTGAGGGAGAGAAGGGAATGGCTTCAAAGCTAGTCTGAACGTGTTCTATGTTTTTTTTGTTTTTTTTTTTTATAGAAGAGGGGGCAAACGAGCAGGAGGTGCACCTGATGGTAAGTGATCACTGCCGCCCATGGACATTCGCAATTCTTGCAGTTGCGTTGCCGGCCCCCAAGTCGTATCCATATGGAAACACCCCTGCCGGTAATTGGTTCCACAACAAAGTAGTGCGAGGCAAAAGTGCCAAGAGAAACGCACATTTGTGGATTTCCAGACATCGAGATGGTGAGGATGGAATTTCAAATTTTGACGCGATGTCCTATGATGAAATTCGGCGGCAGGAATTAATCCAAATAACTCGTCGGAACACTCCCCATGAAAAATACGATAGAAGACACAGAGTGAACCAACATCTCTGCGCAATGCCAAAGATTCAAGCCGTTTTGAAATAGCCTGGTCGTCAATGATTCGAACCGCTTTACGCTGAATGCGATCAAGAGGAAGAAGCTGGTACTGAGGAGCTCCGGCCCAGAGATGAGAACAGTACTCCATGTGGGGCCGAATTTGAGCCTTATAAAGTTGAAGGCGATGGGCCGGCAAGAAGTACTTTGTCGTTCTGCAGAGCACACCGAACTTTTTGGAGGCTAGTTTAGCCTTACCTTCCAAATGACCGCGAAACTGAACGTAATTTGATATATCGACTCCCAGAATCCCGACACTAGCTGAGGCTGCCAAGAGAGTATGCCTAAATCGAGGTGACACGACAAAGGGTGTATTTTTAGCGGAAAACACGCAAAGCTGTGTTTTCTTGGGGTTAAAAGTGACCAGGTTTTGACGACCCCATTCCGAGACATCGGTTGGTCGATTCTCAACTTGGTTTGCTTACTAGCACTAGTTATAATATTTTGTGGATTAGTTTGAGTGTACATATTTTACGATGGCTCGATGGGACCATAAAAAACTTTAAATTTTATATTTTTTACCAAAATTATGAATATTTGTGATCTGTACGTTCACCGCAATATAAAAACAAAATCTCAAGAGAAAATGCGTGCTATACATACAACATATGAGTGTCACTGTTTTCTTAAATATAGTTCAATTTTTCTCAAAAATTCATAAAATTTTGAAATGATTGCATTCGCAAATGGTACTCAAAACCACCAATAGCTTCCTGTCTCATTTCATTTACCACCATTGGCCACCAGAGACGTTAATAGTGCGTTGTTATCTTGTGGCGAGGTTTAATGTTACATGCATAAGTTTACCAGCTACTTTACCCTCCAAACCGGAACACGACAGTGACAATCACTGACGCCATGGGCGTGCCCAGGTTATGGGCCAGGGGGGCATCCATAACATTTTCAGACTATATTTTTATCTTCAACAGTAATAGTTTGTAGAGAGGTAAACAAATTCCAGTGGGGGGCAGCTGTCCCTCCCTGCTCCCCCCCCCCCTCGGTATGCCAATGACTGAAGCTATTGTGGCAGTAATAAGTAAGGCGGTAGTATTAAACCTTGGCGAGGCAAAGCAGAACTCTACCACCTAGTAGCCACGATAGCAGTTACTCCGATAGCCAATCGGTCGTCTTTTACGACCTGCCTGATAGAACGACAGTTGGCCCATTCTTCAAAGGAGCCCGGACCCACACCCCCCATGTTGTTCCTTTTTTTCCTTCATCTATTGTTCCTTTTCATTAAAAGTTTCTTAATTAAATGTGTTAAAAGAGACAGTAATTCCATATACGATTTTGCATGGAAACGTCCATTTTGAATTCTCTAATTAGCACGTGTATTTCACATGTACTACAAAGAAATATGCTCCTAAGAAATATCCTTCTACGGTCCGAGCTTTCATGAGCAAATGTAAACACTCGGAGAGTATGCTATAACTGAGCGTACAATCTAGAAGCAAATAAGTGTACTTTTTTAGTAGCATGTGTATTCTAGGCTTATAACATAAAAGTTACTAAGTAGCACGGTGTGGTGAAACCATCCTAGATGAAAAAATTCGTAATAGATATTTATTAGACGGTAGCGCTCTAAGACTCTTCTCTTGGATTATTATATACCTTTTTTGCTCCTGCCATCACGCCCACTTTGTGTGGTGCTTCAATTACATCGAGGTGATGAAGATGGAACTTTCAATTTTGCCTTGATGTCCGATGATGAAATTCAACGGCAGGGATCAATCTGAACAGTTAGTTGGAACACTCTCCATGATTTAAAAAGTAATGTAGAAAATAGCTCTAACAATTAGTTTTACGCCCTGAGATTAAAGTTAGTGAGTCATCACTGACATATTTCGTAAAATCCTTTCGATAAATTCATGCTGGCAGCAGTTTCTTTCAAAGAACAGGCCTTTTATAACAGCCATTTTGTGAAAGATGTCACTAACATTATGGTTATTAGGCATGAGAATTCTGCAATTTCCGGCCCATCCATCTGATGGTATGTATTAGTATTTAATGTCGTTGACTAGCACCCATATCACAAGCAAATAATGTGCTTATTTTTATTAGTGTGATTTGTCTAACGATATCCAAGTAATTTACGTAAATGTTTGAAATAAAATTATTTATTTGGAAGAATATACCAAAAAAAATTACCAACATATTCTATCATGATATGATGTGCAAATATTTCAAAATTATCATAATATATTCTATGAAATTTAAAACATTTTTGAATCCATTTATTTACAACTAGCTGTTGCCAGCAACTTCGTCCGCGCGGACTTCGTTTACTCCTCACAGCACCTCCCCCCTAGGTGATAGCGGGATAATATGTAGCCTATATGTTGACCCGACCTGTTAGTAATATTCATGCATAATTTGAAGTAAATCAATGCAATACTTTTTGAGTTTACCCCGGATATACATACAGACAAACAGACAAACAGACAAACAGACAAACAGACAAACAGACAAACAGACAAACAGACAAACAGACAAACAGACAAACAGACAAACAGACAAACAGACAAACAGACAAACAGACAAACAGACAAACAGACAAACAGACAAACAGACAAACAGACAAACAGACAAACAGACAAACAGACAAACAGACAAACAAACAAACAAACAGACAAAAATTCTAAAAACTATATTTTTGGCTTCGATATCAATTGTAGATCACGCCCCAAGTATTCTTTAAAAAAAATATTTTTTTTTATAGAAGAGGGACAAACGGACAGGAGGCACACCTGATGGTAAGTGATTACCGCCGCCCATAGACAACTACACTACCAGAGGTCTTGTAATTGCGTTGCCGGCCCTATAAGAATGAGTAAGCTCTTTTCTTGAAGGTCCCTCAGTCGTATCCATTTGGAAAAATTTCTGCCGATAGCTAGTTCCACAAAGGAGTGGTGCGGGGCAAAAAATGCCTCGAGAATCGCACGGTTGTGAATTTCCAGACATCGAGATGGTAAGGATGGAACTTCGAATTTTGTCGCAATGTCCGTGGTGAAAATCGGCAACAGGAATTAATCCAAACAGTTCCTCGGAACATTCCCCATGGTAGAGCCGATAAAAGATGCAGAGTGATGTCACATCTCTACGTAACGCCAAAGAATCAAGCCGATTTGAAAGAGTCTCGTCCTCGACAATTCGAGCCGCCCTACGTTGAATTCGATCAAAAGGAAGGAGCTGGTACTGAGAAGCTCCCGCCCATAAATGAGAGCAGTACTCCATATGAGGCCGGATTTGCGCCTTATAAAGTAATAAGCGATGGGCCGGTTTGAAGTACTGCCTGACCCTGCTGAGAACTCCCAGCTTTTTAGAGGCTAATTTAGCCTTGCCTTCCAAGTGACCGCGGAACTAAACGTCGCTCGATATGTCGACTCCAAGTATTCCAATATTGGCTATGGCTTTCAGGGAAGTATTTTCAAAACGAGGTGATACGGCAAAGGGTGATTTTTTAGCGGTAAACGCGCAAACTTGTATCTTAATGGGATTATATTGGACCAAATTTAATCGACCCCACTCCGAAGCAACAGAAAGTTGTGCTTCATTTTCTGACACTAGTTTGTTCCGGCACTCGTTGACGTGTTTTCGAGAAATTCCACTGCGGCCAGAGTATAAAGCATCGCCTGTACTGTCATCCGCATAACAATGAATGCTGCTCGATCGCAACATGTCATTAATGTGCAGAAGAAACAGCGTAGGCGATAGCACACAACCTTGAGGAACACCAGCATTAACGAGTTTAAGGTCAGAGCATGCGCCATCAACAACGACTCTTATACTCCGATCCGTCAGAAAACTGCTGATCCATTTGCACAATTTCTCAGGAAGCCCATAGGATGGAAGCTTGGAAAGAAGTGCCCTGTGCCATACCCGATCAAAGGCCTTCGCTATGTCCAAACTAACTGCCAATGCCTCTCCCTTATTCTCGACTGCCTCCGCCCATCGATGTGTTAAGTAAACCAGAAGATCACCAGCTGAGCGTCCGCGACGGAAACCGTACTGGCGGTCACTAATCAGCTGGTACTCCTCAAGATACCTCAGAAGCTGGCAATTAATAATGGACTCCATTATTTTGGAGAATAAGGAGGTTATCGCTATAGGCCGATAGTTGGACGGAACCGATTGATCGCCTTTTTTATGGATTGGGTGCTCTAAAGCGGTCTGCCAAGTTATGGGCACGACGCCTTTTGAGTAGTATTCAATGTACAGTTTTGACTTTCTTACGATTTTATTATATGTATAGATTACTACTGGATCGGAACGTAGCTACACACAATATTTCACAGGGACGCCATGGCAGCGCAACAGTCGCGCCACCGCGGTGTCCGTAAGCTACCAAAGTAGACACCATACTAAACATGGGTAACTCAGAGAAATTTCTTGCGTTAACTCAGTAACTCAAGCGCAGTGTAATGCGCTGACTCATTGCGCTAACTCAAAATTGTGCAATAGCGCAACAAATCTGACGCAGCTTGCGGGTAAAGGGAAGTGAGCAGCGAGCGAAATGTGCGCCGTGCGCCACGCTACAGATTAATAACACAAACAGCGCACAGCGCATGAATTGCGTTTGTTCATTGGTAACTCAACGAGTGAGTCGCGAGTTTATAAGTAGTCTGTGGTATAACTATGCTGCGCCGTGCGCTAACACATTTTGTGTGAGTTGACACATCCACTCAGTGAATTGAGTTAGCGCAATTGCGCGGCGCAGCGCAGTGTTACACATGTCTACACCATACAGACACCAGAATCGCCACACCCCGCTAAGACAGTATCAAATAGGCCATTAAAAAATACAACAGTGCACACGTATTGCGAGCAATGAGGTGGGGGTGCAAAGTACTCTTTGCACCCCTTGAAGTGTATTTATGAGGGCCTAGTGCCTGACGGCCGGACTGGTAAATAAGACACCATACAGCGCAATAGTAATTAGTGGTGGTGCGACCAGCGTGGCGGTGCGACCAGTAACATTCTGTGCGCGCGCGTCCGAGCAAACGCACACCAGGTGAGTAGCTCTCTACAGAGCTCTATACATTTGTTGGTAGCGGCGACTGGTCGCGCTGCAATGGCGTCCCGGTGAAATATAGCCTTTAGAGGATCCGAGGGAAGAAACACTCAGCGGGCTTGTTTTTATTTTCTCTATTTTAGTAATTAACAAAAATTATTTCATATCACATACGTTACTTTTATAATTTACAACATATTTTTTTGATTGATCAAATTGTTTATAATTTACAAAGTTATTTTACCATTTATAAAAATTTTATTATTCTATTTTTATTACTTTAACTTGTAAAGTAATTGAAAAAAATCATTTTTCTCTTCATTAACATTTAATTTTATTGGCTAAACATTCTCTATTATCACAGTATGTTTTATATAATAGCAAATCAAACAAAGTTTTGCAAAATTTAGAGATAAGTAATGATTTAAGACTACCAGAAATATAGTTGGAGGTATTATATATATATATATATATATATATATATATATATATATATATATATATATATATATATATATATATATATATATATATATATATATATATATATTAATAGGCACATATGGTTTCTTACTGTTCTTAAAGTATGAATTATTAATAACTTGGTGCTTTAGACATATAGGCATACCTCAAAAATATACAAACATAGTAAAAGAAGTAAGACACTTGAAAAGTGATTTACAGGAATGTAACTAAATTACACCATATATTACTTAAATACGTTTCTTTTGAACTCTAAACATTCGCACCAAGGGTTTCCCCAAATAGGAATTCCATATTGTAAATTATATAAAATATAATTTACAATATGGAAAAATGGAATGGAAAATGGAATACAAATGGAATGGTATATTAATATGGACCCTTTTACGTCTTCTACTTCTCTTAACTCAAGACATAGACAAATCTAATAATCTTATTAGTTAGAGATTCAATATGTCCTTTTTAATTACCTTATTTACCAATAACTATTCCGAAAAAGTTTGTATAATTTACATCTTTTATATTTAAAATATATTTTTGTTTTTGATTATGTTCCCTACTACAGGTAGTTCTGAAATTCAACTAATTTTGTTTTAGATATATTAACTTTGAAATATTTTTTAACCAGTCTGATACTTGGAGTAAGGCTTGGTTTCTTTTATTTACCAAGTTATTTTATTTAATAAATAAAATTTCACCAGCAAATAAAAAGCAAAAATGTTTTATAGTGTCAGGAAGATCATTCGTATAAATGAAAAATAATAAAGGCCCTAAAACACTACCCTGTGATACTTTATGTTTCTTATGGAAGTTGTTTGAAATTTGTATACTTTTTTATGGTTTCTCACTGTTATGTTCTGATTTGAGGGATAACGTAGCTGGCAAACTTATGTATATGTCATTACATATTGAACATGGATAATAATGCACTTATGTTTTCCTATTAGAAGAGCCATCTGCTTGTTAAATGTTCTATGATATTTAAAAGTTATCTCATGCTATCAGAAAAATTATCAACCTCTTTTTAAGACATTCCATAAAACAAGCATCTAGATTTTACCTACCTTTTATGTTTTACGATATTGGGTATTCCGCCTTTTTGGCTTCTTTTGAAATTTTGTCTATTTGAATTAAGTGATAACCTTAAGTCTTCTCTTGGTCATATTACAATGGTAGTGGACCAACACACATGGATTAATGGACCACACCTGTTAGACTTGATTACTGAAAATATCTACCAATTCCACTGGTCTCTCCGATGTGAGCCTATTTTAAAGAATAGATCTCATTTTAATATCTGCTAGGTAGTTCGATAAGGGTAAATGTGTCGTTGCCGTCAACAGTTTTATCTTGCACAAGTCTGATACTGCCATTATTTATCACTGTTGTTATCCAGTTAAAGGGGCATCTGCTTAACATATTAGGTTAAATGTTCCATGGATATATTATAACGTAATTATTATATGGCGTTTTAGTCTGTTACCCGAATGACAACGCACCATTAACATCTATGGTTTCTAGTAGCAGTGGTTTTATATTTGAATCGAAAATAATTATATGGCGTTTTAGTCTGTTACCCGAATTACAACGCACCATTAACATCTATGGTTTCTAGTAGCAGTGGTTGTTTCTTTCCATCAAAAAGCAGTTGTTACTCTCGGTTGATAACCACTTATCTGGTCGGTCGATAAACCCGTAATTTACAATGAATTGGATTGTCTAATAACGTTCAATTCGCTTTTCTTTTTTCAAACGACAATCAGTTCCATAATATTTCTATTTTATTTTTATTTTTGTGTATTCTACAAAACAGTACATATGTTTTTCTTTACAATATGGCCAATGTTTAACATCTGGATATAACATATGTATATCCATCCAAATCTAGACAGATTTAAAATAAGCTCACTTATTACTTGATAATGTCACAGACTCCAGGATTACGTCTTTGACATGTTGTCAAAAACGTGATACAGCAAACCGTCCCGTTGATCGAGTGGTTAGCAAACTTAACTACAAATCGATAGGGCTCGTGTTCGATTCTCGATATATGTCTATATATATTAGTATCGTTGACTAACATTCATATCAGAAGCAAATAATTTACTTCCTTTCGAGTTTGGGGTTAGATCGATTTATGTAATTTGCCTAGGAATATATATTATTATAATAATTAATCATAGTGATGTAAGTGAATCCATATGAAATATTTTAAGACAGAGTTTCACAAAGTACCAATGGTGGAATAACTTAATTCATCTTGGCCATTAAATCATTTGCCATAGATATCTTAGAATGGTGGGCAGATATATTAAATACTAGCTGTTGCCCACGACTTCGTCCGCGCGGACTTCGTTTACTTCGCACAGCTCCTCCGCCTTACGTGATAGCGTGATAATATGTAGGCTATATATTGACCCGACCCGTTAGTAATATTCATGCAAAATTTGAAGAAAATCCATGTAGTACTTTTTGAGTTTACCCCGGGCACACATACAAACAAACACACATACAGATAAACAGACAAACAGACAAAAATTCTAAAAACTATATTTTTGGCTTCTATATCAATTGTAGATCACGTCCCAAGTATTCTTTTAAAAACATATTCAATGTACAGTTTTGACTTTCCTACGATTTTATTATATGTATAGATTTGCATGTGATCAAAAATGAAATTGGCGTATAAATATCTTTAATAAATTTAATATTATACTTAAATTTTTATTTAATCAAATAATTTCATCTGTTTTGATTAAATAATACAAATCCTTTGAAAAGTTCTCCAAAGTTACTAACATTTTGGTTATTACTACCACTTCCAATGTTGATTTGCTTGAAACTAATGGGTATGTCTCCTTGTGCGAAATAAGTACGCTCAAACTTTTGATACTGCAAATAAATAAAAATTTAATCATATTAATAACAAGACAATATTCACAATTCAGTTTGGAAGATATTTAAGAGATTTTTTTGCTAAACTCTTGCTCTAAATCTCTAAAATGTGCGCCCTCACTCGAAAATAATTATTTTAGCTCCAGTTTTTGGAGTAACCACGACCTGTCTGGCGTATTAGTAGAATGATGCCACGAAGCAGTGATTAGTGGTGCTATGTAATGGCACTCAGTCTGTGGGATTGCAATATCAAATATACATGCAATATCAAAGATTCCAAGACCCAGAATGTTGCGACATTCGTCGCAAATTTTGCCACGCTGAAGTGACTTTCCAATCCCATGACGTGTTCAATAACTAGCGCTGAACAGATCACATGAATTTGTTTGTACAGCGTAAGCAAATTATAATTATTTTTATCGCTAAGGTTAAACCTTTCTACCATCGGCATTTTTTACAATTCTACTTATGAAGAACATGTAACGAAATGAACTTGCAAACCGAGATTTCATTCCATATTCATTTCATTTTCATTTATTTCATTTTCATTACACATACTTAAGTACTCAGTGAATTAATTTCCTCTTTTGCAAAGTATTTTGAAATACTTTTGCAAACTAACAAAAATATATCTTAGAGTTAACAATATTATGGTTATAAAAAACTCTAAAAGGCGAAACCAGTTAACACATAATTAAGATTATATTAATGTGAAGATAGTCAAAAAAGTATAAGTGTATTCTTTTAAACTTAAGTAATGATCTTAAATAAAACTAATATTTGAATTTGTCGTAATTTAATATAAAATTTTATATTGTTGAGTATGAGACTTAAGTATTTTAACGTTGAAAATTTATAATATTGTTATTGTTGGCACCCATTCCCACGAAGATTTGAGTAAAGTCTATGTGAGTGTCTCCTTGTAGCATCACGTTACGCTCAAATTTATTATACTGAAAATAAAAAAATATAAATTTCGTCATACATAATTTCCCGATAAAGTAAGCAAAGTCGCAATTAGCCAATAGTTTTAATGCTCCAGTAAAATAAAATTTAAAATCAAAATATGTCTTCTCTCTTTGCAATTTAGATATAATGTAGCCTTAATTATATAAAAATGATATGTAACGTTTTTTTGCCGGTAACCACCAGCAAGAGTTGAAAAAAAATTTAACAAAGGATTTTTTGCGATTAGTAAAAATGGTAAAAGTTAGATAAAATAAAAAATAAACGTTTAAAATAAAATTACGTAAACGTAAGTTCTACACATTTTGTTTCAAACTTTTTTTTCTCTATAAATTACATTTTTACATTTTTTACTTACTTACATTACTTTTTTATCTATAAATTACAAACAAACAATTTTTAAATATTTTTTTCAACTTTTTTATATCATTAAGGCTATATTATATCCAAAATGCAAAAAAGAGTGACTTATTTTGATTTAAAACTTTATTTTACTGGAGTGTAATATGTTCCATGATGTACCTGGTGGTCAACCTTTGAACACACAAATCGCGCGCACATCCATCTTGGCTTGTTACGTTTTCCAAATAAACTGAAATTCTTATTTAGAGCAAACTGCTCAATCCGGGATTCGAATCTAGGTTGGACGAGTCGACAAGTCAAGACTTGACTTGACTATACAATCGACGGGGCTCGTGTTCTGTACCGAGTCCTGAGTCAAGGAATTAAAAAACATACAGCCGAATTGATAACCCGGAGTTTTGATCCGGGCTCCCCCCGTCTCCCATGTTGCCCCAGGCTCTCTTTTTGCAGAATAGACCAACTGCCGTTCTGCCAGGCAGGTCGTAAAAGACGACTGACCGGCAGGTCGTAAAAGGCGACTGATTGGCTATTCGTGTCACTACCATCGTGTCTACTAGGTGGTAGAGTTCCGCAACGTCTCACCCGGGTATTTGGTACAAACGCTTTACCTATTCCTGCCGCAATACCGCCAGTGCTTGTCTTTCTCATGTTCCGGTCCGGTAAAGTAGCCGGCAAACTTATGCATGTAACAGATACAGATACAGATTATTGAAACCATTTTTTTTACATTTATTCTTACTTAAATTGTTTTCTTCAAATTGTTTTTTAATATATCTATCTAGTACCTATGTATATTAGGGAATCAAAAATTGTTCTTATCCATTTAGTTTTTGTTGGAATATAAGTAAATGCGTTTTGGCTTCTACCGTGCTTGATGTATTTATGGGTACATTACTGACGTATACAGAAAATGTGACTTGATTTTTCCTTATTCGGAACTGGTTATACTTGTATATAACCGTCGTCACTAGAATTTTGACTTTATAATAATATTTTAATTTTATGGCCGTTTATATTTACAGAAAATAAATTAGTTTTATGATAATGAATTCGACATGTTATGACGACACTCAAACATCCGTACGCATTGGATGTTTGAGTGCCGTAACAAATCTGACGTGAAGATACATATGCATGTGTGAAGCTAATGGTATTCTAACAACTTTTTTAATAAACACTTCTTTTGCGTTCCGCTTATTATGCAACCTGTATTGTAAGAAAAAAGGTTATATACTTACAGTTGCTTGCTCCTTTTTTTCGCTTATATAAACAGTTCCATCAATCAGTCTTTTAACTCTTTGTGCTGGTAACTGAAATAAAACCGAAAAGAACTAGCGTTAAAATAATCAGGAATAAAAAAATTAGTTTATTTTTTGATTTACCTCATAACACAATATGATTGATGCTAGATGCTGACATCGATATCCATGGAGTCAAATAGTCATAGCCCCCAACCCGAATAATAACTGGTTGAAGTTTGTGGAGTTGACCGCCCCATCGGGTCGAGTATATAGTAATCTAGTAATCACGACTTGATGTACCGATCAGGTTTGTCTCCCGACAAGGACGAACATTTGTGTGATGGGCATTGATTTTTGTATATTTTCTCTCCCGCGTCACGCAAATGTTTGTCCCTATCGGGAATCGAAACCCCATCATCGATGCGTAGTCAGGTTTACTTACCACTCGACTAACGGAGCTGTCAAAAACATTTATATTTTTCATAAATATAGAAGCAAAAAATAATTGTTATTAATTAATATTTTTCATTCACCAAACATGTTTGAAGCCCCAATCTTTATTAGGTATACGATTCGAGATTTCTCGAAGAAAGAAAAGATGGGCATCTCGTCGAAATGAAGCGTTTCATAAAAATTCAGCTTGTTATTAATCAAATGAAAAACGTTCCTAAGGTCACTACAACCTACTTCCCAAAAAAGGGGAGGTTCACAAGTAGTCTGAATCTTTTTTATGTATGTTCACCGTTTACTCGAGGACGCCTAAATCGATTTGGAAAATTATTTTTATTTCAAAGGATATACTTTCAAAGCGTGTCCATTTTAATTTTGTGATTTGACGGTGTTTTAGAAATACAGACTTAACTTAGACTTCCTGAAAATTTCAACCAATTCGGCCTAAGAAATTTTGAGAAATTTTGACAAAAGCTCAAAAGATATTTTCACGAAACAGTTTTTTTTAATATAACTTCCAGGTTAATGTACCGATTGAGTACAAAATCTATTCAGCTCTATTCCTAACTAAACTGCGTCCAATGCACAAATTGCTTCGAAATCGGTTTATCCGTTCGGGAGTTATCGTTGACGAAAAATTTTGAAAAGTGTTTTTCGGTATAACCACAAGATTTTTTAATCAATCATATTTTGACCTTCTACAATTTTTAGTATCTAAAAAACTACGTCAAATGCAATTTCAAAAATCACAATCGTATGAAGTTTTCGAAAATTACAGTTTTTTAAATATAAATATTTAGTTGTTTTTAGCAAACTTACTTGATACTTTTAAAATAATTTTTAGGCCTTTTACCGATTGACTTAAAAATCTTATCAGATTTTCTCCTTTAAAAACTGTGTCAAATATAGTTAAGTGGATCAAAATCGTTCAATTTGTTTGGAATTTATCAACGACGAAAATTTAAAATTGTTGTTTTTACATTACTTCGAAATTCTTCAACCTATCGATTATATAGCTAGCTACACTTACCTCAATTTGACGGGAAGTGTTATTGATGACCTGTAGGGTCAACCATTTACACATTTTTTTTTATATCATGTTTGCTATCTTGATGTAAACATCTCATGACTTTTGTTTTTCTTTTTATATCATAAGATAGCAAACAAGCAGATGGGTCTCCTGATTTAGTCAACCATCACCTATAGACACCAAAGATGTTAATGGTGCGTTGCTATCTTGTGTCGAGGTCTAATGCCTCATGCATAGGTTTACCGGCTCCCTTACCCTCCAAACCGGAACACGATAGTGACAAGCACTGACGCTATTACGGCAGGAATAGGTAAGGCGGTGACACCAGACCCCGGCGAGATAATGCACCACCTACCACCTAGTAGCCACGATGGTAGTAACTTACATAGCCAATGGGTCGCCTTTTACGACCTGCCTGGCAGAACGGCAGTTGGGGACAGGGGATATATCATACAAAATCTTTATTTATAAACATGTTTCATCCTTATCAAAACAGAGTCGTAGACATAGTACAAAACAAAGTCGCTTTCTGTCTTTCCCTATGTATGCTTAAATCTTTAAAACTACGTTACGGATTTTGATGCGTTTTTTTAATAGATAGATTGATTCTTGAGGAACGTTTTAGTATATAAATCTTTCCGATATTCCTATGGGAACAAAAGCTACGTGGGTGAAACCGCGGGTAGGTCGCTAGTATTATTATATCTCGCTGTTTATCGTGTTACTTTTATCCTTATGACGCATGACGATAGATAGAGATAAAAACGGTATCTCAGGTTATGGCTCAGATTATCGTATATCTAAGTTTTTATTTATAGAACTACTGAAGTTTTAAAATATCAACTATATTGAAACTGAAACATCTATTTAAGCCACAAAATTTACAAGCTGTGTAGGATATTAACGACTCGTAATGAATCCCATAAGCGTAATCTATTCTTCGGGATAAAAAAACATCTATATATTTAATCTGGGCACAGTAGGTCTGCTAGGAAAGACACCAGATTCTCACGTAGATTAAATTAATTTAACATGGTGTATTAGTTTAAGGTTTATGCTTCAGTACTACTTGTGCATGTAAGAGAACATATCGATGCCTTAGTTCACAATTGCACTAACTACAAAATTGGTAATTATGAGGAGAGCGTTTTAAAGTGTTTAAACTTTAGACGTGAACAGTACGAAATCAAAGTAAAATAATAAAAAAAATATGCATCTAATCACAATCAAAATCACAACATCTATATTTCGATACGCGCAAACGATTATGCGCAACATTTAGTATATTTGTCACTAAGAAAGTGAAAATTTAAAATTTTGCAATTAGTACAATTGTGAACTAATGCATCGATATAGAGTGTGTACAACATTTCATTTAAATATGTCTAGAGTTTGGGACGTCAATAATTAAGAAACATACACTTTACAAAATACATATGTATTACATTTACAAGTTTATAACATAAGAATTAAGTAGATACTCAATAGTATTCGCAACCGGCGAGTTCGTATAAAGAGAATAACTGATGTGAAAGAAGCAAGACCGTCAAATCTGCAAGGACCGTGACGTATGACATTGGTTTCTCTCTGCCTACCCAGTAAGAGATGTGGCGTGAAGATATATATGTAAGTGGATACTCACTGGAGTGTCAATGCAATCTGTGCACGGGACTGCTGCAGACCTGTAAAACACAAAACGTTTAAAATAAATTTATTTTCCCTTTAAAATTTAGTTACAGACGAAGAGATTAGGAAAATATATCCAATTTCCTTACTCCTATTAACTTCTATTTATTTCGCGGGCTTAAAGCTAGCGTGGCTTCTCCCTAGAATACCTTGAGATTGCAACTCCACGATCATCAAGAAGTTACCGCGGTTGATTCTGGTTTACATAAGTTTCAGTGGTGCTAATGGCTTTTTTATAGAAAAAGAGCAACCGTCAGGAGGTTCACCTGATAGTAAGTGATCACCGCAGCCTTGGACAATCACACTCCCAGAGGTCTTGCAATTGCGCTGCTAGCCTTTTGTGAATGAATAAGCTCTTTTTTGAAGGTTTCTAAGTCGTAACGATATCCCTAAAACAGTTAGATGCTTTAATAATAATTTCGGTGGACCTTTAAGGAAAGTTGTTGCCGCTACAACTTTCCTGTGTTTGTATTAGCCTTTAATAAATAGATATAGATGCTCCAGTAATACACGGTTTCTAAGAGACGAACAAAGAATAGGCAGATTGGATATAAAATATACGCATCGTTTCATGGACTCAAAATATGCTAGAAAATATATTTCAATCCTGTCTGATTACTTATTGCTGCTACCGTAACATCGCATTATCGCAGGCTTTACCACTAAGACATGTGATAATAGTGCCAATAAATAGCGATTGCTTGTTCATTATGTTCAATGCGCTAATGGTATATTCATTAAAGCGAGCCCGGATCACCACAGGTAAGATTTATGAAAAAAGTCTTTAGAAGAAGATTAAAAAGACTTGAATATAATGTATTTTTATTATAAGCAAAAAGCTGTTTTAAACTTATTTGAATAGATTTGCCAAATATGCAACAGTTATTTTTTTTTAAACTTTAAGTTATGACGTAATGAACTGGGCTAAATAGACTTATCTCTTTTGTTCTGTACAGAAACAATTAATTTTTTGACCAATGACTCATTATAATGTGAGGAGACATGCATAAGACTATAACATTTAAAATATTTATTTGTTCTGTATCCAGCAAAATGTCAGGAGAAATAAAAAATCATAAACAAAAACTGCTGCTGCGTGTAGTGGGATGGCAATGCCACATGCATAAGTCTATAAAGTACCTTACCCTACAATTCGATACACGCATTGACACAATTGCGACAGGACCAAACACCCGAGTGAATCTCTACCACCTAGTAGTCACGATGATAGTGACACGTGTAACCAATCGGTCGTCTTTTTCGACATGCCTGGTAGATCGGCACTTGTGGTATTCTTAAAAAGAGCCCGGACCGACTCGGGGAGTTGTGGTTGTGACGTTAATAATAAAAGACAATTGTGCCTCGTTTAACACTTTCACTATCCATGCATTATATGTAATGCACTGAAGACCATGTTTGATCCGTCCATACATTACATATAATGCAATAGTGTAAATACCCAATGGAATATAGTAGTAAGAAATTAAATGAGAATGTATAACGGGCTAAAATGATAAAATGTATAAAAAGGATAAAATGTTAATACATTATTACTTAATGAACTCATATTAACTTAAAATCTATCCATACTAATATTATAAATGGAAAAATGTATGTGTGTGTTTGTCCGTCTTTCTCGCCAAAATGGAGCTACGAATTGACGTGATTTTTTAAATGGAGATGGTTGAAGGGATGGACAGTGACATAAGCTACTTTTTGTCTCTTTCTAACACCCCCCCCCCCCACTTCCCATTTAACGCGGGCGAAGCCGTGGGCAAAAGCTAGTTTATATTAATATTATAAATGCGAAAGTTTGGATGTTTGGATGGGTGTTTAGATGGATGTTTGTTACTCACTCATTGAATTGAATGAATTGAATAAAATTTGGCACACAGGTAGATGATGACCTGGAATAAAACATAGGCTACTTTTTATCCTAAAAAAATTAGGTGATCCCGCGGGATTCACCAATAACTTTTATAATGCAGCAGGCTGGACGCTGCAGCTATTATAATATAATTATTGGACATTTTGGTGATGGGGACGGAACTTGGGACAGTTAAAGTGTTAAAAAATAACCCAAATAAAGAATTAAATTCTGGTCTATTCATAAAATAAATAAATAAAAAATATTACAAACACAATTTCTCACCTTCCCACTGGTTTACTTTCACATTTTGACGCTGCAAAAGCAAGAAGTACTACTAACACCAAATTATTCATTTTCTTTTTTTTAAATTACCGACTCTCAACCTGCTCTTCAGTTTATTTTATTTGCAACTGATCAAGTTTCACATAAGAAAAGATTCTTGTACGATAATAAAGGGATTTCATACACTGTTTCGCACGATTAAAGTAACCTGTTTTTATACTTTGCAGAACAAGTCTAAGACTAATAAGAATACGAATAAAAATTCAATATATAATTTTGCTTGCAATAATAACTGAAATTTATTCGACATAAAGTGTACAGGCAAATTATTGTAAACTTTATTTAATATATATTTTTATTGAATTTGCAGCAGTTGGCTACCTGATAGAAAGCAGCCACCACTGTCTATGGACGTTTACAACACTAAGGGTTAGTTACCAATGCGATGCTTGTTTCTAAGGAATTAGTTGATCCTCCTCTTGAAAACCTTAATGTCAAAGCTGCTCAGAAAAACCGTGTGAGGTAAGCTGTTCCAAAGTTTGACCGTTCCTATAAAGTTAGTATAATTATTACCCGCGATTTCGTTTGCGTCATCCAAAAAATTACTTCCTTTTTCTTACTCGGATAAAAGAGTAGCATATGCTACTCTGGAATAATGTAGCATTTAATATGCGTTTTTATAGTTCCGTACCTAAAAGGTAAAACAGGACCCTATTACTAAGCCTCCGTTGTCTGTCTGTCCGTCTGTCTGTCTGTCTGTCACCAGGCTGTATCTCATAAACCGTGATAGCTAGAAAGCTGAAATTTTCACAAATTATGTATTTCCGCTGCCGCTATAACAACAAATACTAAAAATAAAAGAATTTACATACAACAAACCTGATCTTCTTTTATAGATGATGATACGGAACCATTCGTGCGCGAGTCCGACTCGCACTTAGCCGGTTTTTTATTTTAAATCAGCGAAGTTGTTTTTGTGTTTACTCACTACAAATAATTTAGAAATCTTTCTTCTTTATAATATTCCAAGCTGTATTTGTTTGCGTAACCCAAAATCATAACTTCTTTTCGTCTATTCAAGAATTTATTTTGTGACGCAATTAGACTGCCGCACCCGACTTCCCATATCCTGTATATCTTGAACCCTGCACCAGATCTTCAATATATTAAAATGGGACCACGCGTGGAGCCCTCTCAAACACAAAAATACTGATTTCTGAAGTAAAGACCTAAAAATGAACATACAGCCGAATTGATAACCTCCTCCTTTTGGGAAGTTAGTAGAAAACATAGGCTATATCACTCCTAGATAGTATAGCTTTCTAATTGTATAAGAACTTTTAAGATCGGACTAGTATCGTCCCCGTAGTTAGAAAATTAAATAACTCTGATTTTGTAGTTCTGAGATAAACGTGATTTAGTATTTTTTTTTAAATTAATGTAAATTTGTTTAAAATGTGAGACAATTTTACTATAGGTATTTTTATTTTTTATGGACCTGATTATCTTTAACACACTGAACTCTATCTTTTACTATAACTAAATAACACATTAAAAATCAACTCAATATCGCCAAAATCGGACTTATTTAATTTTCCCACTACAGAGACGGTATATTTTGAGTATATTCGCTACAAACACACAAAATTTTTTTTTCTGTTTGAAATTAATAGTTACAAGCAGGTGCGACCGACAGCCTCACTTTTATTTTTGACTAGCAGACTCGGCAAACATTGTTTTGCCATACATATTAGGAATCCATAGAGCGGATTGTCCTCCCAGGCAGCCGAAACAGGTCTTGAACTTTAAATGGTGGTTAAGTATTCTTAAATTTTCTAATTTTCCTACTAAGAACCTTCTTCTGACAATTACAAACACAACAAAAAAAAGAATTAGCGAAATTTGTCCAGCCATTCACGCGTCAGTTGGGACCACTGAAAATAAAAAAATGCCCACCACAATTTCATAAAAACCGTATTGAAGGAGATATAAACATTAAACATACACACTCTAGCATAAGATGTTGGAAAATCAAATTTTACTGCTAATTTTTTTTATATCCTAAGACTAGCTGTTACCCGCGGCTTCGCTCGCGCATGTTTACTTTAGAACTTATTTAACCTTTTTTATAGGCTACTTCCATTATTTCACCCCTTAGAGATCGAATTTTGAAAAACGCTTAAACACGTAATTAATTTTTTTTTGTACTCAATTCATACGAAATTTCATGCAAATATGTCCAGGGAATAAAAAGATTTATACAAACTTTTATCCCCTATTTCCCCCTCTTCGAGGTTGAATTTTGAAAATTCCTTTCTTAGTGGATGCCTACAATATGTGTGCCAAATTAAAAGAAATTTGTGTGTGAAATTACAAGTTTCTAGCCCTAAAGGTTTGGCTTTGGCCTGTGCGCTGATGTATCAACGCACAGGCCAAATCCTTAGGGCAACCCAACAAACAAGCAGATGGGCCTCTTGATGGAAAGAGTTAACCATCGCCTATAGAGACCAAAGATGGTAATGGTGCGATGCCATCCTGTTCCGAGGTCTAATGCCTCGTGTATAAGTTTACCGGCTACCTTACCCTCCAAACCAGAACACGAAAGTGACTAGCACTGACTCTATTGCGGCAGGAATAGGTAAGGCGGTGGTACCAGAACCGGGCGAGACCATGCAGAACTCTACCACCTAGTAGCCACGATGGTAGTGACTCGCAAAGCCAATCAGTCGCCTTTTACGACCTGCCTGGCAGAACGGCCATTGGCCTATTCTTCGAAGGAGCCCGGGACCAACACGGGGAAAAATTTGTATATTATTGCATTTTATAATTATTTTTTCTAATTAAGCGCATATATTGTAACTTAAATTATAGTCAAATAAAACCTCTTTCTTCATGATAAGATTTATTTACCGATGGTACAGCAAAAATGTTATTGATGAGTTAATATTGAAGAAGCTGCGACATGCATTAGCGCAAGGGATAAGAATTCCGGAACAATATTTAAAATAAGGCATTTGCTTGGTCGCCTCCTTTATACTGTTGCGAATAATCTAAAAACCTGAAGAGTTGAAGCGCTAATCTTGAAATAAAAGAAAGAGATAGCTACTTCTATTGATAAATAAATAGTCGACCGTTACTTGAATAGTTATGCCATAATTGACCTTACCGCTTAAGGCATAAGAGTGAAAATAGCGGACTATACTAGGACTTGTTTACAACAATAATTGTTTACGATTAGCCTGGTAGAGGATTCGGGAATAATGTGGAACTTTACCATGGGTATAAATAGAGATATTGTGTTGACAAATAGAGAGCAGTTTTATACAGTGTAAAGCGGAGTGACCAGTGTGTAATACAGTGAATAAGAGAAGTGTTTTATTGTGTAGTCGGTTAAGTTTAGTGTTAGTATAGTGATGCAGAGTATTTAAGTATTACATTGTGTTGTTTTGTGTATTTGCGTCGAAAATACACGGTTCTAATATTATAAGTGAGGTTTTCTTGTAAATTATGAACCCGAAGCACGTAACAATACTATAAAGGTAGTCACAAAATGTTCTTAATAAACGGTAGGTAGAGGTAATCTTACCTTGGTGGATTTTCACACTTATCAAATGGAACATATTTTTTGTTTTTAAGTGACGATTGTTACTTACCATTAGAAGACATATCTGCTCGTTTCATGTTCTTTAAAAATGACGTCATGGTGCTTGGCATTCATAAAAGGCGAACGATTGTAGGAACCCACTACTTACATTGTGACTCGGGGTAGCCAGTTAATACAATATACCCCTGTGGCATGTCATCTTCGCCACACGGATGGCATAAAAGCGATGGTTCGCTTTTCCCTTTAGGAGGACCCTCTGCTTATGTAATTTAATGTAAGTATATATTTTTATATTTTATATATGTATTGCTATGAAATAAAAAGTATAAGTCATAGCTATGTGTAACTACACATAGCTATGACTTATACTTTTAGTTAGTTTAACACGCTAACTTTGGAGAATCATAAATTCGGTCTTTTGGATATAATCCGATTGCAATTAAGTGTGTTAACTCTATTTTTCCCATCGAAACCGGTTTATATTAAATATATAAAGTCCCGAGCAAAAATAACACGAGAACAAGCGATACATTTTCCTGGTATGTGAATGATAAATTTGCAAAATTTAGTTGTTTTTAATAAGCAATGAAAACACACTATTGTTTTCCCAAAAAAATATATTAAAATATTTAATACATGCCTAAAATAATCATCAAAAATATAAACATCTAACATTTCAATCACAAAACTACTATAACTGGTAGAGCTCTACATAGTCTCGCCCGGGTCTGGTTCCACCGCCTTACCTATTCCTGCCGCAATAATGTCAGTGCTTGTCTCTGTCGTGTTCCGGTTAGGAGAGTAAGGTAGCCGGTAAACTTATGCATGTGGCAATAGACCTCGCCACAAGATAGCAACGCACCATTAACATCTTCGGTGTCTAAAGGCGATGGTTGACTCTTTCCATCAGGAGACCCATCTGCTTGTTTGTTGGGTTGCCCTAAGGGTTTGGCCTGTGCGTTGATGTATCAACGCACAAGCCAAACATTTAGGGCTAGAAACTTGTAATTTCACACACAAATTTCTTTTTTAGCTTGTTTGCTACCTTATGGTATAAAAAAAACTTCACATACGTACATTCATATTATCACATCGCCAAAGGGAACTAAGTAGTTTATGTTACTGGAGTCCAATTCACACAAGAAAAACGTCAATCGAATCGAACATTTAGGACTCTTACACATTTTCTTACACGTGATGCCACATCATAGCATAACGCAACATTGTATAGTGTTTATGTGTGTAAGAACCCTAAGCCAACCCGATTAAGGTTTTGTTACGTGAATTGGGAGGCTGATTATTTAATGTCCCTATGTATGCTTAAATCTTTAAAACTACGCAACGGATTTAGATGCGGGTTTTTTAATAGATAGAGTGATGCAAGGGGAAGGTTTATATGTACGTAGGTCACAATATAAGTTTTGCGTAACTTAAAAAACAACATGTTATAACCAAAATATTATGTCTATTGCTTTTCAAAATAATCTTCTTCACATTTTAAACATTAAAAAATGTTGCGATCAAACCATTTTTTAAAACAGGAGGACCACAGATCTAAAGGCATGTTTTCTACGTGCTGATTGAACGCTATCACTGCCTCTTCAGAGTTGGTAAAAGTAAAACCTCTCATTAAATCTTTGATTTTGGGGAAAATACAGAAATCATAGGGTGCTAGGTCAGAGCTATGCGCAGGATGAGTGACGAGATGTACATTTTCGGAGGCTAAAAATGACTTTGTTTTGTTTGCCGTGTGTGAAGAAGCGTTATCATGGTGTAGGAGAATGCGGCTTTAGGGTCGTCTTTCGCGAACTGTTTTTAAAACCCTGGGTAAACAAATAGTAGAATACCACTCAGCATTAACACTCTTTTGATCTGCAAGTGGAATTGTATAGATGGGACCCGTAGCTGAGAAAAAAAACGCAATCATTTTTTATCAACGTTTCTCGCCTGTCTCACTTTTGTTGGCCTGTTCTCATTTTCAAACACCCATTCACAAGATTGCTATTTTTTTTTCGGGTCCAAAACAATAAATCCACGTTTCGTCTCTTGTGACAATGTCATAAACAGCATTAGAATGTCCGTGGTCGTACTTCAGTAGCATCTGTGAGCACCATTCCACGCGAGCCCGCTTCTGCTCCGCTATCTGTTCATGAGGAATCCAACAACAACAAAGTTTCCGAACTTGCAATTCTTCATGTAAAATTTTCTGAATTTGGCTCATATCAATTCCCAATAGTCCTCGAATTGTCTCATAGATAATCCGGGGGTTTTCTTCAATTAACCGCTTAACAGTAGCCACATTATTTTCGTTGACGGCAGTTGAAGGTAGCCCTTCACGAAATTCGTCATGTAAAGAAACTCGACCTCTCTTAAATTCAGCAAACCATCGCCTCACGGTGCTCAAACAAGGTGCTTCTCTCCCAAAATCATTTTGAAGACGAGCGGCACAGTCTTGCAGAGAAAGAGAACTTTTAAAATCATAAAAAATCATCGCTCTAAAATCTTTTCGATTTAATTCCATTTTCGTTGCGTACGTAGAACTTTGATGTGTAATAAAAAAAATTGACAAAGCATTTCCCGCTAATTGTTTTATTTTTTATTACTAAGAAGGTTGCAACGTTTTAAAAACATTACATTCGAAATTCAAATAGTTCCGATTAGCTAGAAGTGCAAAACTTTTCGTGTGCCCCATGTATAATAATTTATACAGCAAAACAATGTTTGCCGGGTCAGCTAGTATAATATATAAAACTTTTTTACATTCTTAAATGAATAAATTTTTTAATAAATAAAAAAATAAATGTAGCACAGTGTTCCCAAAAAAACGTAATATCTACCTTTATAGCATTAACGTACACACATTCATTAAAGCAAAATCCTTAAAGTGGTAGTAGAAAGAACAAAGAAATGGTAGGTCTGATTCTTAGACTATAACTGCGAGTAGAAACGTCATCAGGTTTTTACACGGGTTTTTACATTTATAATTATTACGAGTATTAATCAACCAAGCATTTAAGAATTATGACGATAATATAAGTTACATGTATACATATAATCCCAAAATATCTGAGTTTTAAGCATATAACATCGTTATATGTTTTTGTTTTTTCTTTTACCATTGATGACGATACAAATATTAACAATATATTTTTAACAAAAACATAAACTAAATTGAGTGATTAATCAATCATCCTCTGTGTTCCTTCTGGCTGTTTTTTTAACAATTATATAAGGTCCTTCCAAAATAGGAGAATATATTTAACACAGGTTTCAGTATGTCAAACCAAAGAAATCCAGCTAAAATAGAACTTGATTCAATGGACTAAAACTTTTTGATTTTTATATACTTAATAAATAAAAAAAAATTCTCGTAACGCTTAATGCCTTTCTGCATAAAGTCAGGGACGGATCTACTTTAGGCTGCAGCCCGGGGCCCCGTGAATAAAAAAGCCCCCGACATTCACTGAAAAAGTAGACGAAATTGTAAAGACAAAAATTCAAGGTAAAATAAAATCCTATTTTTTTCTGTATAGAAAACAGTTTTTTGATAAAATAGTAATTGGAGAAGACAGTAAGTAGAATTAGCCCAGGGCCCCGCAAATTTACGATCCGCCTCTGCATAAAGTAATCCACTTTTTAACGAAAGAGTGAGCAGTAAGATAAATAACCCGTAAGTGAACTATTTTATGCAGAAAGGTATAAGTCCTTGTAAGACAACATTATTATAATCGTAAAAATCAAAAAGTTTTAGGCTCTTGAATCACATTCCTTTTTGGCTGAATATCTTTGGTTAGACATACTGAACGCTGTGTTAAAATATGTTCACCTATTTTGGAAGGACCTTATATATGACAACCATCAGAGTATATTCTATCCAATAAAAGAAGAATTATTAAAATCGGATCACTTTGTAGTAAGTTTTTCGTAGTTATACATTAAAATCAGTGAGTGAAGAATCCCTTGTTTACGGACCCATAAGGTTCTGTAAACAAGGGATGATTAAGGACCATAAGGGTAGATTTGAAAAAAATTAAATCGGTGTACCTTTATGGTGTTACATACAAACTGGCAGCTTTGTCTGCTTTCAAATGTAGAATGCAATTGTTTAGAAAAAGTAACACGATAGAATGGGAGTCTTGTTTGTAATTTGACGCGGGATAGACATCCCCCAAAAATAAACGAAGATATATTACGAAAGTCTATTATTAAAGAATCCCGAAAAATCTTGCTTATCTTCGGTACCTCGAGCAGCCAAGCGAGTATAAAGAAAGATTCCCTAGAAAAAGGGGATATTATTGGCAAAGTAACACGTCCGGCTGATAGTCGCCGGGCGGCCGTTACAAGTTGGCGGAGGCGCCGTGCAGTCGCTGTGTGCAGTCGCTGTGTGAAGTCGCTGTGTGAAGTCGATGCGGGAAGTCGCTGCGGGAAGTCGCTGTGTGAAGTGGCTACCGGAAGTCACCACGTTCAGGCGCTACGCGCAATCACCACGCTAGAAAAAACCAGGAGAGCTAAGTATTGTGGTCAGAGGGTAAGAGTTAAGATGGAGGCCATCAAGCGCTTCAACGGAACGCAGAATTTGGCGTTCGCAGAGTTTATTAAAGATTTCAAAACGGTCGCGGCAATAAATAAATGGGACATAGAGAGCTTACCTTTACTTCTGGGATTATATCTTGATGGTCCGGCGTTAGCATTTTATAAAATGATATATACCGACACGGCCAATTTCAATGAACTATGTATAAAAATTGAAAACGAATTCCCTATTTCGATAAATTATATGGAGCAATTTTATGTATCCAAACAGGGCCGCGATGAGGAAATACTAACATATTTTTACAGACTCAGCGACATTGCAGCCAAGGCTGAGATATCAGACGAAATTTTCATAAAACAATTCCTTAAAACGATATTACCCTCGTTAAAGGAAAAATTTGGATTGCAATTATATAAGTCACGAGAGGAGCTGCGTGACACGATAAGGCAGTATAACGAATTATTTGGAGGAAAACCGCATTCCACGGTTGACCTTCCATTGCAGCCACCAGTTGGGTTGCCGCTGAATTATTTGTATAGGGAGGAAACAAACGTCTTTCCTGGTGCGCCTGTGTGTTCACAACAAGAACATCAAAAACCGACGGAAGTTTTTCGTACGCCTCGATATAACAAAACAGCCTTATGTACACAAAGTTCTTTCAGAAGCAGTCCGAAGTCACAACAACACACGGATGGCGTGGGCCATCGCATCAATATGTGCGAAGCAGTTACGCCCGCACCACTTCAAGCCAAACAAGAGGAAAAAATATCAGGTGTAAAAAATCCATGTATTCGTTTATGTGTTAGGGGACAAGAATGTCTCGCTTTAATAGACACGGGGGCAAATGTCTCATGTATGTCCGCGAGTTTAGCAAAAAAGTTAAATCTGCCATATGGAGCCAGTGTTCCGTATAGCAGAAACAAAATTCAATCTGTTACAGGGTCCACACTAAAAGTCGTTGGTGAGGCAAGAGTAAATCTCCTCATTAATGCAAGGGTCTTCCCCAACGACATGGTGATTGTAAATAATATTGGTTACGAAATGATCCTGGGGCAGGATTTCCTTAATAAATATAATATAGTTATTCACTGTAAAAAGGGTTATTTGTGTATAGATGAAAAGTTTTTTGTAAATTTTAATTTAAATCGTTTTAGACAGTTTGCAAATAATAAAGATAGTTGCCATGACAACATGCGCAATATATGTAATATTAAAAAACGAGCTGGCATGAAGTCATCGTGTTTATTGACTGCGATGTCAAAAATAAATACGAAGAAAAATATAGAAACTAATATATTTAATTTCAGAGAAAATAAGGGTTATCGCAATAATTCATACGAATTATGTAGAGGTAAAAAGGAGATGAAAAAGGGGTGCGCGGACACGCGAAAGAGTGAAAATGTTGTTACAAAATGTGATGAAGGGTGTAGATTTGTGCCATTAGTTTGTCATTCATATAACACTAGCAAACAATCAACCACTAAAGTTTCACCATATATGATGATGTACGCTAGGGAACCGATATTCCATAGCGACATGGGGGTAAATAGGGATAGTCAAAGCCGAGAAGTAAATTATGCCGAGAGACATAATTTACAAGGTGCGTTAGTTTGGAAGGCAGTACAAAACATTAGGAGAGCACAAGTTAGGCAAAAGAGATATTTTGACAAAAGGGCTAAAGTAAAGGACTTTTCATCGGGACAATTAGTATTAGTATATACACCAAGACGGGTGGACAATAGGAGTTTGAAATTATGTAGGTTATATAAAGGGCCGTTCAGAATAGTGGAAAGAATATCTAATGTAAATTATGTAATTACGAAGTTAAGCAATAGGAGATATAGAGATATTGTACATATAAATAGGTTGAAAGCATTTCATGTACGTATGTAAAAAATATGTAGTGTACTTATAGTCATTCATTATAACAAATAATTGTTACATGTTAGACCATTACTTTTGTTTGGGCTTATATATGAGAATACTAATACTTGTATTTGTTTCATGTAATATGACGGGGCTCAACCAATGCTGTGATGATGGACCGAAGCTAAAAAGAAAAAAGATGACCAAAAGAATATTAAATCAAGAAATGTCATATTTCCAATAGCAATGTATTCCTCTCAAGTTCTTCCGTTCAATAATAAAGCCTCATGGGGGTATAATGTATACTAGGGACAGAGCCGCCTTAGTATGAAGTCGAAAGAGTCAGTATAGGTTAAGGGTTGAAAGTCTTTTGAAGGGGAGTTCAACTTTGTAGTACGACATAGTCGACACAAAGGATATCTGTATAGGATATACATGAACTCGGATAGTTATGGGAGACATTATAATGATGGTATTAATATGGTTCAGAGTAAGGAATATTTATGATCGTGGTCTATATATTGGGGCGAGCTCGATGTTGAGAGGAAGTAATACTTCAATCTTTTTTCTTTTGGTCCACCAAAGAAAAGAAGTTTGAATTGTTATGCCTTTCCACCTCTTATTATCTCTTATACAGCTAGAGCCCTTCAGGCTAAAGTGTAATAAAATAATAAATGTTTGCGATAGGATAGGTTAGGTGAGGGGACTGTGGTCTGTCTTTTAGAGGGGTTTTGGGAGACCAAAGTTTGTGCCATGGTGTGGTGGTAATGGTCAGAACCACACATGGGGCAAACTATCTTTTAGGAAAAGACAGTCCCACCAAAATGTACCTTCCCCTCGTAGGTAGGGCAATCAGGATAGGGATAGGTAGGCCATATGAAGGGAGACAAATGCCCCTCCAGTTTCAGCTGCTCCCACCTTGGGGGGTAGCTGATGTAAAACCTTTATGGTGTTACATACAAACTGGCAGCTTTGTCTGCTTTCAAATGTAGAATGCAATTGTTTAGAAAAAGTAACACGATAGGATGGGAGTCTTGTTTGTAATTTGACGCGGGATAGACATCCCCCAAAAATAAACGAAGATATATTACGAAAGTCTATTATTAAAGAATCCCGAAAAATCTTGCTTATCTTCGGTACCTCGAGCAGCCAAGCGAGTATAAAGAAAGATTCCCTAGAAAAAGGGGATATTATTGGCAAAGTAACACGTCCGGCTGATAGTCGCCGGGCGGCCGGGCCGTTACAGTACATTCAAGACTTATTTTGTCTTACACGTAAAGTGGAAATTTTTCTTAGTCCCATACTCTAAACTCTTAACATTGAGTAAACAGACTCAATGTTTTAACGCCAATGACAGATACATCCGCAGCAAAGTTCACCGTTTATATAATAAATCGTTTAGGATTATATTTGAAAGAGTCTGATTTAGATTTTTCTTTTCCGAATATTACAGACTTTTCACCTTAACTAATGATAAAAATAGCCTTAAACATTTAAAGTAACATTTTTTGTTGTTCCCGGCTCATTTTCAAAAATAGATCTTGCCTTAAAGCCAGGCAAGATGGTCATTAGTTCAAATCTAGTCGTGTCAAATTAAAATTTTAGGTTTTTAAGAAAGTTTTTTTCCTTAAGATGGAAAACCTTAGCTAGCAAGTTAAATAGCAAGAGGTAAAACTACTGTTAAAACACATATATAGCTGGAAAAGACCATCGGCCTCACTGCAATATATGACGAAAAAGCCGTAAGAAGACCCTTAGAGTAATAACGCTTATTTATGAGAAGACCAATAATTGTAACACGTGGCACCAACATCGTGACTATCAACTAGGTGGTATAGATCCGCAACGTCTCGCCCGGGTTTGGTACCACAGCTTTAACTATTTCTGTTGCACTAGCGTTAATTTTTCTCGCGTTGAATAAGTACCTGTTTGAAAGATTAGGTAATATTATACTTATACATCCCGTCACACGTATAGTTACTTACAATTAACTTCTTTCTCTTCTTCTACTGCCTTTCTGTTAGGTAGGACATAAAAGGTGACCGATTGGCTATACGAGTCACTACCATCGTGGCTACTAGGTGGTAGAGTTCTGCTTTGTCTCGCCCGGGTCTGGTACCACCGCCTTACCTATTCCTGCCGCAATAGCGCCAGTACTTGTCACTGTCATGTTTCGGTTTGCAGGGTAAGGTAGCCGGTAAACTTATGCATGTGGTATTAGACCTCGTCACAAGATAGCAACCCAACATTAACACCTTTGGTGCTATAGGTGATGATTGACTCTTTCCATCAGGAGACCCATCTGCTTGCTTGCTATCTTATGATATAAAAAAATATAAAATAATCTATATGCAATGGTTATCTCTTGCCATCAAGTAAACCATCTGCTTGTATGCTATTTTAATATACCAAAAAACGATATAATATTATTCCTGTGAAATAATATGTCACAAAAATCTACATAATATGCAGAATCTACCATCTATTACTTTAACGTAATTATTATATTTCTTTTACTTAACAATGTTTCCAAAAATTGTTACTATCGTATTTTCGAGATATATTATATAATGAATAATATTCTCCAAAAGTCAGACGAGGGCTGGTAATTGGATGTAACTAATACTGTTTTCGATGCGGTCGATACTTTCGTTTCATCAATACAACGAAAACCAATAGTGTTTTTCAAATTCAATAAATATAACATTACAAGTTTGTAAAAAGTAATTAATAAAACGTCGAAACTATTTGATACAATGTTATCTTTGTAATATAAAAATATTATTCATAAAATAACTATTAAGTTAAGCTTTGAATTGTTTTTCTTTTACTCAGTCAATATATTTTTGGTAACGTGAAGCTTAACAACTAATGGTCATAACTTATTAAAACAATCCAACAAATATTATGCTCTCCTATTATACTCTCCATCATCGTTGTTTAATGAAACTCCATCGTAATGGCTTAAGCCCGTGTACTGAATTTTATACTTGTACTTACTGTTAAACAAGTGGCATTGCAATCCCGCCACACGGATAGCAACGTACTATTAAGATCTTTGGTGTCTATATGCAATGATTGCCCTTTCCATCAGGAGAGTCACCTGCTTGTTTGTTATCATATAATAAACAAACGATAATTCACACACTACTCCTGATGATGCAGTAAAATATGAAATTTGCCATTTAATTCAGGGCTTGTTAACCAACTGATAAATTTTCATACCTTAATCAGCGTAAGTACATAAGAGGCGTCTAGTTTAGATTTGGTTCTATCTTAAACTCAAAATACCTTACTTATTAAATAAGAAAAGAATAAAAAATATGTATAAAAATAATTACAAAACACATAAATAAAAAAAATAACATCCTACTAGTAATTGTACATCTATGCATACACATACAATAAACAACACTAAAACACACGATGAGATTAAATACAAACTTGTGCCACACTATCAGAAGACTTGCAGTTGCCGGCCTTTTAAGAAAGAGTAGGCTTTATTCTTGACGGTCCCAAAGTCGTATTCGCTATATATATATATATATATATATATATATATATATATATATATATATATATATATATATATATATATATATATATATGTATGTATATATATGTATATATATATATATATATATATATATATATATATATATATATATATATATATATATATATATATATATATATATATATATATATATCTAATCAGCCAATCCCAACTTTCGTCCACAGTGCGGGTGACGCAGTTTTGTGGATTTGGCTTAAAGTGATTTGTTTAGAATGATGGAGCGCTCTCTGATATACGCTCCGAACGAAACCTTTTATAAAAACACGCTAAAAATCTAAATTAACCAGTAATTTTAACCGGTTTTAAGCCGTAATTTAATTAATAACAAGCATTATTTTGTGTAATGAGCGTAAATGTTTATATTTCCGGGTTTGGGTGTTTAATAAATATATTCCAGTATTTATATTTAAGTATTTCTATGTATTAGTATCGTAGACGAACACCCGTAATACAAACAAATAATTTGCTTACTTTGGGGTTAGATCAGTAAGTGTAATTTGTCCCGTGAATATTTATATGTATTTATTTATTGTCACTAATATCATTACTACACACTAAATAGTTGAGTTATGCAGCATCTCGACTAGGCTTAGATACTTATTTCTGCCGCAATAACGTCGGTTTTTGCCGCTGTTATGATCCGGTTCAGAGAATAAGATAGCTGAGAAACTTTGTATATCACATTCCAACCCAGCAACACGAATAACAACGTAACATTAACATATTTGGCTTCTTTAGGCAATGGCTATCTTTTTTAGAACAACCATCTGCATTCTATAACATAAAGTAAAATTTACAGCTATAATAATTTTCACAAAGGACTCTTCCTTTGTGACTTTTTATAAAGATTATAAAAAAATAACCCTTGTAAACCCTTATAAATATTTGTTAATAATATAAGTACTTTACCCACCACTAACTAACTAACCAAGGTTTAAAAATACCCTGGAGTAACTTTACTCTCTGGGTGTATGTAAAAGCAAGTTACATTTAGTGCCGGATTAACCCATAAGCAAATTAAACAATTGCTTAGGACATCACGTATTTGGGGACCAGCTCCAACAAAATATTTGCTAGTACAAAAAAGTAATTGAAAATCCACGTGTTTTAAATTGACTACAGCATTGATGTTCAGGGTCACCCCGTGTAAGTCCGGGCTCTTTTGATGAATAGACCAACTGCCGTTCTGCCAGGCAGGTCGTAAAGGCGTCGTACTAGGTGGTAGAGTTTTTCAACATCTCGCCCGGATATTTGATACCTATCCTGCCGCAATAGCCTCAATGTCTATTGTCGTATTCCACTTTGGAAGGTAGGGTTAACTACCTTCCAAAGACACAGACAAATAGCGAATTACATACCTTAAAATCCATACTTTTCGAAAATTTCGAATGATTAGTAGAAATAATACAATTTATTACACATGTATAAGTTGTAAATTTATTTAAAAATTAATCATATTCTGATTGTTGTTGCCGAAACCCACCAAGATAGTAGTAAACTTTATAGGCACATCGCCAGACGACTCAAATGTTTTCTCATGTGTGCTACTCTGAAAAAGAAATATAAATGATCGTCACTTTGGTCTGTTTGCGTAGGTACACATATTACGGGATCATTAAAATGCAGTGATGGGAACCTCAACTCACACATCTCGCCAACCTACAAACCGGTAAATCTTGGTAAACCGAAATATCTATTGATGTTTGGGTCGATCTGCCTCTGCCGCAAAAGAACAGTCGATTGGCAATATCCATATTTTTATATATTTTTTTTTTCATAGCATAATATTTTCATAGCTCAAGTTTAAGGACGACAAAAGCGAAAATATGAGACACATATCATCAAACCAATAAATTGTGGTGGACTATGAAACTAAAGGCTGTTTGGTTCACTCGGCCCATTTCAGCGAAAATATTTTATTTATTTAAGTATGTGCTATATATATGTGCTTATAATAAAACTCTAGAACCCGGTATGTATGCTAAAGAAATATTAAATTGGCAAGAGGTATGGATAAGAAAGATAAACACTAAAAGAACACAAAATTATATTAAATATTTTTGTACGTACACATCTCTAAACTTTCGATGTGGTTTTCACGAGAAGAAAGAACTTGGCTTGGAGTAAAATACATACTAGTATTCTCGTATAAAAAACTTATCCCAATTATTGGTAAAGTAACAAAATTAAATTCCGTCAGTTTCATTCAAGTCTTAGATAAAAGCTAGCTTTGTATAAAAGATAAAATATTCTTACATGTGATTCCGTATGCTTCTCATGGTAAAAGAAATGACCGCCGGCAAGTCTTTTCGTTCTCAGTAAGTGGTTCTAAAACAAGATGTTACACCTGAATTGGATAAAATTAAGTCCGCTCACACTATACTATTTGAATACTTATTAAATTCCTAAAATTTATTTAAAAGTATATTGAATTCCACTTTTGCAGAAGGCAATTCTTACGCGGTCTCTGTGCCCAAATTTAACGATACCACCGTCCGATCGACCACCTTAGCTTCAAAATTTCCCTGAAAATGAATAGAATACCTAATAAACCAACTTCTTGTTGGTGTCAAATGGGTATTCTGTATGTGCAAAAATGACAAACATGCAGGTGGAAAAAAATAACTTTTGCCAATAGACACCAAAAGTGTTATTGGTCCTCGCAGCAAAGATTTAATACCATAATTATAAAATACCAGCTATCTAACTAAATTCACAGCATTAACAAACAGACGTTATTGCCGTCTATTTTGGCTGCAGCCTAAATAAGTAAGGCGGTAATACCAAATCTGAGCGACACGTTCCAGAATTATATCACCCTGCAACTTTCGATGGTCGATTGGTTTTACGATTGTATCTATTCATTCTTATCTTGTTCCAGTACATTGTCACTTAGAACAACACATTTAATTACAAGTGATTCATCAATCAAGCCTGATCTGTGGTATTTACCACGGGAAAATTTAAATAAATGTTAAATGTAATGGACACTTCCTTAAGAATAATAAATATATATTACAACAATATTAGCATTACTTGCAGTATTATGGTTTCATTTCAGTCATTAATCGTACACTGTGTCGCCTAAAGTTTTTTCTCCTTGTTATTTACAGAATTACGTAATAATTAAACGGCTTATTAGTCGAAAAATTTTGCAACGTTTTGTCTAGGTTTAGTATTACGGCTTTAGGAGCTATTTGTGTGGCAACAACGTTGGTGCTTGTCACTGTCGTATTCCGGTTTGGAGGATGGGGTAAAGTATTAACTTATATACATAGCTTTACATCCCCACCACGCGCAGAGCAATTTTTAGTGTTTATTTACTATGGTTATTCCTTATTATTCATCAGGAGAATTATCTTATGTACAAGCTAATTCTCTTATGATACAAGAAGACCTAAATATTCTCAACTCTTGCACTCTTCTGCATTTTTACACTTGCAGAATGCGATAAATTTATTCAGTTAGTCAGTTTGAAGATTTCATGTGGTTTGTCTAGTTTGTGCTCGCCATTAGAGCTTATAAACCCATCGGCCGTAGCAACCTTATCCTACCTACCACCTAGTAGCCACGATGGTACGTATAGCCAATCAATTACCTCTTACAAACTGCTTGGCAGAACTGTAGGTGGTCTATTTTTCGGAAAGGGCCCAGGCAAGCTCGGGCTAAAACTCCTAAAATCGGAACATGGTAAAATAAGATTTAACTTACCAATTTATTTTCATCATTAACAGTTAACTCTGCATCAAATGACCTGAAAAATTTTTACCTTAGACGTTATTTTTATTTAAAAAATCCACCTCAGCTTCATACGAACGATTCTACGATCTTTATGGCATAAAACAGGTTAACGATGAGATGTTATCTTTGTCCATAGAATTTAAGTCTACGTAAACAACGTCCATAAGCTAGTTATAGAAATTTGTAAAAATCCAAAATTAAAATCACACAGAGTAGCTATTTTTTTTCTATTATAAGTTAGCAAATAGGCAAATGAGTCTTCTGATGGAAAAAGTTTGGTGCCCATAGACACCAAAGATGTTAATGGTGCGTTGCTATCTTGTGGCGAGGTCTAATGCTATATGCTTAAGTTTACCGGCTACCTTACCTTCCAAGCCGGAACGCGACAGTGACAGGCACTGACGCTATTGCGGCAGAAATAGGTAAGGTGGTGGTAACATACCCGGGTGAGACAATGCAGTACTTCACCACCTAGTATGTGTGATTATTTTCGATTCTACCAAATAATTACTGAACTACTTTATTATTTAATGAAGCATCCTTATCCGATCACCAAAGAATATGCTTCAATATACCACTTAAACTAACAGTACCGGAACCTAGAAAGAATCCTAGGAGAACAAACGTAAATAATTATAACTTAACACTAACTAATAATCTCTTAAATGTGCCACTTAAAGACATGAAATCTGAGAGTGATACAATCAACCACAATTTAGACAAACTAACTAAAACTATGTTAAATTGTCACAATAATTCTTGTCCACTCTCCATTAATCCGGCAACGACTAACAACTCATGGTGGGGATCGGAAACTGGAAAGAATGAGACGGTTCGTAAATTTATTAAATCTCGATTAACATTGCAAATTTTTCTAAGTATTGGCGGATAAATTTTGAAGCATCATTATTATTCAATATTATGCTTTTGTTACGCTTGCTCGAATATATAGGGGAAATTTGGATGAAGTCATATAAGTGTAGAGACTGCATATTTTTGGTTCACTTTTTGAAGCAATTTTTAAAATTTCGTTTTTATATACAAGGGTATATGAAAAAAATAAAAAAATACTTTGCTTATATATAATAGAGTGACATAGTAGAAAATTTAAAAAATATTTTTAACTTCCGTAACGTATATAGATAGAAATTACTCATTTTGCCCCGATTTTCAAAAATCGAGTTTTCACTAGATCTTCACAGTTTAAGATCTTGTGAACCTTTTCCGACTATTTGGACGATGACGTCAGTACGTCTATGTATGTATGTGTGTGTAAACATCGTACTACTTTTGAAAGGCTTGCCAATCGAAACTAGGTTGACGGCATTCAATTGGACTCCACTCAACTTAGACTTTCTGAAGATTTGAACCAATTTGTTTTAGGAAATTTTGAGAAATTCAGAATAAATCTCAAAAAAGTTTTTGATGAGATAGCACTTTTTTAAAATTACTTCTAGGTTAATGTATGACTGAATAAAAATTCTAGTTGGCTCTGTTTCTCAAAAAATTGCGTCATATGCATAAATTGAACTAATACTTTTTGGACGTTTTACAATATTTTATTACGTGAAAAAAAAACTACGTCAAATACCATTTTAAATATCGAATCAAGTTTCCAAAAGTTACAGCTTTACAAATATTATTATTTTGTTGCAAGAACATCATTTCAAATTTGTAAAATAAATTTCAGACTAATACATCCATTGATTTCTAGACCTAAACAGCTTTTTACTTAAAAAACATTGTATAAAACTGTAACTTGGATAAAATCGACTAATTCTTTCGGGATTCATCAATAGCAATTTTTTTTAACAAAAGATTTTTTTTGATATTTCTTTGTCGTTTTTCAGCCAATTGATTTTGTAGTTAGTAAAACATTTTAGGCTCTAAATTGCATTCAATGGCATTCAAAAAATCGACCATCATTTTGAAAATAACCAGCTTTTAAAAAACTAAAATACTGCCAATTTTATAAACTGTTAATTTTTTTAACTCTGAGCTTAAAACTTCAATTTAGCAGAAAGTTTCAGGGATGGCCTGTAGAGTTAACCAATTTACAGATTCTTATGAATATAGGAATTTCAACATTACATATGACTCTAAAATACTATAAACATTTACACGCCTCATAATTCAAAGCGTTTGAAGTAGTGTTTCACTTCCGATTCGTCAAAATCAAGCATTTTAGTTAATTTAAAATGCCTCTATGATCACCAATTTTCATTCATACTATGACATGAGTCGACCTAAATTAAGAAAACACTAATTAATAAATTATTCTATTTATATTCATTAAAATGATTTTATGTAGTTATTTCCACAGAACATATTTCGAAACAAAAAAGTTTGAAAAAATATTTACATAGACTTGTTTATTTATTGTATGGGGATCACGGTAACTACCAAAAATACGGACTGTCTCGAGACCGGGTTTCTCATTATTTCTAGAATTCGTACTCTTTCACTGGTTTCGTATTTTATGTCAATTCAATAGCGTGTTTGTTTTTTTTTATAAAACAATACACATTAATATTTTTTTTCTCTAGTACTTATTCGTAAGATAGTACCAAACTGCTGGCTCTCCTGATGGAATAAGGAACCATATATAGCACCATTAACAACTATGGTGGTTAATGGTGCTATCCGTTCTTATCCGTGTTGCGAAATGACAATGCCACACGCATAGGTCTACCGACTACCTTACTCTCCAAACCGGAACATGACAATGACAAACATTGATGCTATTACGGCAAGAATGGGTAAAGCGGTGGTACCATCTTTTTTCCCCATGTTGATTTCGGGCTCCTTTGAAGAATAGACCAACTGCCGTTCTGCCAGGCAGGTTGTAAAAAGCGACCGATTGGTTATGTAAGTCACTAACATCGTGGCTACTAGATATAGGTCTGGTACCACCGCCTTATCTATTCCTGCCGCAATGACGTCAGTGCTTTTCATTGTCGTGTTCTGGTTTGGAGGGTAAGGTAGCCGGTAAACTTATGCATGTGACATTAGACCTCGCCACAAGATAGCAACGCACCATTAACACCTTTGGTGTCTATAGGCGATGGTTGACTCTTTCCTACAGGAGACCCATCTGCTTATTTGCTATCTTATGATAAAAAAAAAACAAATACCCAGGCGAGATGTTGTGGAACTCTACCAAATCATAAAAGGTTTGTTGCAAAATTTACTTTATTTTGTTAAAATAAAAAAGCTTAAAGTAAAATGTTGCTTACTACAGGGCTTCATTATATTTACTGCTACCGTGAATTTTTCCCACCTCCAAAACCAACCGTTTAGCTGGCAGAGGATTTTTTTCAACTTATTTGGTATCTACTTACACATAAACTTACGATACTGTTGAACAGATGGGAGCAATTCACTTAAAATAAAAATACAATGAAATGCAATTTATATATAAATATGTACAGAATGCTTGTAATGCTTTTATTACCTTAGTATCACAAGTGATGTGATACCAAAATGTCAAAGCTTAATATTTCAAAAATGAGGCTTTTAATCGAAAAATTGTTTTTATTAACCTATACTATTTTCCTATCCAACGATAACCTACAATACGTATACGGGTATACGAGAAAAAAAATTAACATCTTTTTACATATAGAGTACCCTAAAAACCCCTAAAAAATCTATGTTTCAAGATTTTATGTTAATACTTTGTTGCGGTAACTAACATGTATATTCATTCCAAATTACAGCTTTCTCGTACTAAGGATTTTTGAGCAATACTGCTTATAGGCGAATGGACATGGAGAAACTATAAGCGTTCCTAGTTTGCTTCGATACTCTAAAAATCACTTACAATAACTAAACAATTACCTATTTATAATTACCCATTATCAACTGGTTTACTGTAACTTGCAGCAATAAAGCACATGTATAAAACACAGAACACCGCTAAATTCATTCTATTTATTTTATGAATATGTATTTTTAAAACCTCCTTTTGAAACGCTACCTATAAACAACTAAGTATAATATAGTATTGCTCTGTTATATCAACGACTAATAAGATATTTAATAGGAAAATATAATAATATTATTTATCTGAAACCACAAAGTGGGAGTCAATATAATTAGTAATTATTATTCCTTAAGTCGTATGTTTATGTAAGGGTTGAAAATGAAAAAAATATAATTTAAAATCAAATTGCGTATGGTGTTTAAAAGCGGACAACGTTATATCACGGAGTATATTTTACACAAAATACTTTACTGTCTAATAATGACATAAATTTTAGAAAAAAATTTTTCCTCTAAATATTTTATTTACCCTCATGTTAAACCCTCATGTTATTACCCTCATGTTAAACAAAATACACTCCGTGATATAACGTTGTCCGCTTTTAAACATTGAAATGAGTCAATGAGTACAATTTATAATAAATTGGAATTTTATTTTTATTGTAACTTTGTTTTAATATCTGTTAAAGATTGCAACATTATTATGATTGTGGTGGCCATGTCCCACGTTTATATATGTTTGTTTTGGGTATATGTCGTAATAAATTAGTGTTTCTCGAATGAAATCTCCAATCATCTGGTGCTGAAAACAAAACAAAAAGTTTAGTTATTACAAGCTTTTATTTAACTTGCAATGTTTGTATGAAACATTTTTTCAAATCTTGCAAACCATTTTCAATCACTTCCTTTAACATATTCTTCCGTTTACATATAGATACGATATTTGTATCTAAAAAATCTTTACACTCAAACGTCATTCGACTGACCACCATGAAACTTGAAACTTAACATATATTATATGAATTTTTTCGTGAAAAAATGTTATTTGCTATAGGTACTCATAATTGTAACTTGCAACTGGTTAAGTATGAACAATTTTTTATTAAATGGTAACAAAACTAAGTGCGTTAAATATTCATTGCCTAATGTAAGGCATGTAGATACCAGCGTACAACCGGATGGAAACAACCTGGATCTGGTGGATTCCACTGTGTTTTTAGGTATTACTATAGATAAGAAATTACAATGGGGGCCGCACATTAATAATTTAGCAAATAGACTTAGATCAGCAGCTTATGCAGTTAAAAAAATGAGACAGTTAACTGATGTCGACACAGCAAGAATTGTATACTTTAGTTACTTCCACAGCATTATGTCATATAGAATTCTTCTCTGGGGAAATTCTGCTGAGATAAATACTATATTTGTGTTGTAAAAAGAGCTATTAGGGCAATTTACAATCTTAGCCCGAGGGTTTCCCTGAGAGAAAAATTCAAAGAAATCAATATTCTAACTGTTATATCCCAATATATATTTGAGAACTTGATGTACGTTCGTAAAAATATTTGCTTTTTTAAAAAAATGGTGACACTCACTTAATACAAGGAACAAAAACAATCTTGTTGTGCATGCATCTCGTCTCCACAGAATAAGTAACTCTTTTATGGGGCAATGTATACGCTTTTACAACAAACTTCGCGAAACTATAAGAGATCTTCAACCAGTCAATAAATTTAAAAAATGTGTTAAAACAAAAGTGTGTAAAAAAGGATTATTATAAAATCTCAAATTATTTAGAAAACAAAAAAGCCTGGGATTAATTGCTCCTCATACCGATCTCATATACATTTTTGTAATATTGTGATAATGTAAAAAAATCAATCTTCTTCACGCCCGTATCCCCGAAGAGGCAGGCAGAGGTACAACAAGTGCACCCACGATTAGCCGAAGATACTTAGTCCCACAATGTGATAGGTGGCAAGCCTATCGCCAAACCGGGCACTTTCCAATCCCGGACATCTTTGTGTTTATCACAAAACTGAAAAAACACTTTTTTTTAAGTGCCTAACCCGGGAATCGAACCCGGGACCTCATGTGGTCAACACCAACGCTGGACCACTAAACCACAGAGGCAATTAAAAAAATCAATGATATGAAAAAAAGACAAGCCCGCTGAGTTTCTTCCACCGGATCTTCTCAGTGTGTAACCGCGTTTATGATCCGGTAGTAGTTTCTAAAAAAATATGTTGACGTGTCAAAATAACTTGTAAAATATTTTATTGAATAAAGTATTTCTGATTTCTGATCGTATTTCTCGTTCATCTACGAGCTATATTTATTCTTGTAAAACCCTAAACATTATGACACAACTCAAGGCGTCATCTTTTAGACATGTTGTTTATGTATAGTTGTGATTCATCGGCTGCTCGGCTTCTCTTCTTGTGCACACCAACAAAACGTACTAGATAAACTCCTTTGTTCTATATCAGTATCTACAATATTACATATGCAGCAAATTGTGCTATTGATAGGCTTAAAAATACATTTAACGGGAAATTTGCATGTGCTGATCCATTCTGTAGGTATGTCTAAAACTTCAAATTGAAAATATAAATGGAATTATTAATTTCATTTTATATTTTCAATTTGAAATTGTTACATATTTATTGTTTGTTTTTTGTTGTTAAATTTCAAATTATCATTTTCACTTTCATTACTTTGTGTTACACATTTAGTTATTGTTATTTGTTATTATTATTCATTTGCTTAAATATCTTCATGCCAGATCAGAGTCACGATCCTTGCAGTTCTGACTACTAATAGATAAAAAAGAAATAATTAAGTTAGCCAAAAATACTTCCCATAAATTCAACTAAATAAATTATTGTAACAGTGACAATAAGAATTATTGGTCTAACCTGTTTTCGGAAATTAGCTGGAAATGACAAACAGATAAATAACCTTTATATTTACTGATTAGGCTTTTTTGTAAAAGTTAAATTATTTTGAAACGCTATTCAATATTTATTGTGTCATTTGTTGTGTTGAATAAGTCCTGCATATATAATGTATATCCACAACTGGCCGTAAGCCCAAGTTACGCTTTATATGTAGATATTTTGTTGCTAAGGCTGTGGATTTTGTTAAATAAATAAATTATTTATATTCTGACTTAGGGAACCGTCAAAGTTTCATCAAAATTGACTTAGTCGTTTTAGATATATGGGTATAACGACAGAAAATAGAAGTCACTTTAATTTTTTTAAAACACATTTATTCTATATTTTTATATAATTATAATAAATAATAAACTTGAATAATACTTTTATTCTAAGTTTCAATAAATATTTGCTTAATTTTAAGGGAACATTATTTTAATACTGCACTGAAGCATTATAAATTCCGATTAATATCATCGGAGAGATTTATGCACACAATTACTTCATCATTACTTTTTAAATCCCGACTCAAAACGAGGGGTGTTGTAAGCAGTAATAGGAATAGGTAGTGTCCATTTGCCTAAACTTGGAGCCGTAAGAGTGCAATTGTAACTCACAGATGAAAATTGCTAATATAGTGGAATTTGGAATCATTTTATTTGTTACAGTAAAATCTTTCTCGTGATGATAAGGATCTGAAGATTTAGCAGAAAAAGTGACTGGAATTTCAAGAATCTAGATTCAAAATGGAACTACAATGAACTCCTAAACTAAATGAGGTAATGTTTTTGAATTAGCACTCAATTATCTTGTATTGGCAAACACCCTTGCCAATACAAGATAATTGAGTGCTAATTGGGATGATTTTCAGGATTTGATAATGAAACTGGAAGGTAATCATGAGAACTCTTACACTAAATAAGATAAATTAATCGAAATTGGACTCATTTGTTTTGTTTTGACAAATACTCTAGTGCTAGACGATTTCCAGTGTCTCACGATAGAGATGGAAGTACGCTATGGGAATTTTGGAATAAAATAGAGCAACACCATTGACTGGGATCGTTTATATCGATGTTATAAGGACTTTGGAGCGGAATGGCTTACAGTGCCTGATGATAGAGCTGGAAGTTCTACCCGAAAACTCCTAAGGTAAACCAGGTTAACCCATGAATTGAGGTACAAATTCGGTTTGTTTTTGCAAACAATTTGGTGCTGGATGATTTCTAGTATCTTATGATGGAATGGAAACTTTTAAACTAAACAAGGCAAACCTATCGAGTTTGGGATTCTTTGTAGTGTTTTTCAAACATCCTGGTTCTAGACGATTTCCGGGTTCTTATAATAGAGCTGATGATGGATTTCATGGGAACTTTGAAGTAAAATTGAGTCAATTTTTATAAGGATTTTGAAGCGCGATGGTTATCAGTGCCCGATGATAGAACTGGAAAAAGTCTATTAAAACTTCTAAACAAATTCAGATAAACTCATTGAGTGTGGGCTGATTGGGTAATTGTTTTGACATACATTTTGGTGCTGGATAATTTTTAGGATCTGATGATGACACTAGAAGGTGGCCATAATAATTTTTAAAGTAAAGAAGATATGAATTTAAATTCATTTGTTCTGTTTTGACAAATACCCTAATGCTAGATAATTTCCAGAGTCTTAAAATAAAGCAGGAAGGAGGATGTCTTTGGAGCAGGATGGCTTCCAGTGTTAGATGATAGAGTGAGAAGAAATCTATGAGAAATTCTAAGCTAACCCAGAAAAACTCATTGATTGTGGGTTGCTTCAGTTTGTTTCGGCATATTTTTTGGTGCTAGATGATTTTTTGAATTTAATATTGAAAATTGAAGGTGGCTATGTAAACCTTTGAACTAAACAAAGTAAACCCACCGAGTTTAGACTCATTTCTTCTATTTTAAGAGGTACCCTGGTAGCAGATAATTTCTGTGGTCCTATGATGAAACAGGAAGGAGGTTATGGGAACTATAAATTTAAATTGAGCAACGCCACGACCTGACGCTCATTTATTTCATTCTAATGAGGACTTAAGAACAGAATAACTTCCAGTTTCTGAAGATAAAACTGGAATAAGTCCATTAAATCTTGTCAAACCTGATAAACTCATCGAGTATGATTTTGGTATACTAACTTATGATGGAAGATTTTAAGAATCTATATATGTAACTAGAAAGTGACGGGATCTTTTAAATTAAACGAGATAAACCCATTGCATTTGTACTTATTTGTTCTGTTTTGACAAATAATCTAGTGTTATAGAATAGAATATATTTTTATTTGCATGAATATGGGTTACAATAAATAGGTCTTACATTTTTTTCAGATCGCTATAATCTACCAGCAATTCCGGTGTGCAAATACATACTATAATCTACTTAATCATAATTAATGTTCATATTTTATAAATTTAAGGTCATGAATTATCTTACAGTAAGTACGCTATAGGAATTTTCATGCAAATAAAATATTCTAAAATATTCTAATATTCTAAAAAATACAATTAATTAAACTCATAGAATCATTAAATAAAAAATTGTTCCATTTTATGTTATTATTAATATATTATATCTGATAATGCATCTTTAATTATATTTTTGTCCCGAAACATATTACTATAAAATTTATAATATATTGTATAATTAAGTTCATTAAATATTAAAATTTAGTAAAAAATGTATAAGAAAAACATTAACTTCATATTGTGTTATTTGATAATTTAATTTCACATTTGTTTTTATTTAGTGTCCATTATATATATTTAAAAAACTTAAAATATATTAAGAATCAGATTTAAAATTTAAGTCATGATTACATAAAAAAATTGAATATAAGTGTATGACAGATTATATTACATTTTTAATTTAATTATGTATATGAATAACAGCTAATCATTCAAGTTAAAATGTAATCTTATTTTATTATTTCATTAATATCATAATTTAAATTTATCATTTATAAAATCATTCACAGAATAATAAGCTTTTTTAGACAATAAATTAAACAATGCACTACGAAACTTTTTCATTGGTAAATCCTTAATATTTTCGGGAATTTGATTATATACTCATACAAAAAACATTCCTTTTATATAGCAGTAGTCTTTGATTTGGGATACATAACTTATTTTTAAACCTAATCTCTCTGTTTGAACATTAACTTTTTTTTGTAAATAGATTTATATTTTTTTACAAAATTACCCATTTCAAAAATGTAAAGACATGGAAGTGTCAGAATTTTTAGTGATAAAAATAATGGTTTGCAGGTGTCCATACAACTTTTACCACATGTCGCGCGTATTATCTTTTTTTGTACTCTAAATAATTTTATAATTATCGACACTGTTACCCCATAAAATAATACAGTATCTCAGTACTGATGATACATGATAAGCAAGTAAGGCTGCCTTTGTTGTCGATGTTTCTCTTAAACGCCTAATTACATGCACGAATCTATCCAACTTTAAAATTAAATTTTCTATATGCGTCTTCCAATTGCAGTATTTGTCTATAAATATTCCTAGAATTTTTTTTGATTCCACATTTGTAATTTTAACGTTGTCTATTATTATTTTTATATTTTGTTTATTGCATTGTTGATTACGTATTTGAAATTGTATTATTTTAGTTTTGCTTAGGTTTATTTTTAAACCATTTGATTGAAGCCAACCTATAGCTTTATTAACAGTGTTCCATGTTTCTATTTCTATATTTCATAATTTTTACTATTTACAAAAAGAGTTATATCATCCGCAAACCTTACACATTTATGTTCAATAGCATTTGGAAAGTCATTTATCGAGATCAGAAAGAATAAAGGTCCTAAAATGCTACCTTGTAGAATACCATGATTATTTATTAGGTCAGTTGACTTATATACTTTTTTGATTTTATTAATAGTTTTTTTTTTAATTTCTACTCACTGGACTATGTTTTTTAAATAACTGCTTATCCACTCACACTCTTTAACTCTAATTCCTTATTTATATAGTTTTTTTAATAATGTTTTGTGGGAGACTAGGTCAAACGCTTTACTCATATCTAGGAAAATCGCTATACAATTTTTATTAGAGTCTAGACTTTCAGTAATCATCTTAATTAGTGTGTAACAAGCCAACTGTGTTGAACTTCCCTTCCTAAAGCCGTATTGTTCATTTGTTAGTATTTTGTGTTTTTCAAGAAAACTGTACAGCTTATCACGCATGACTTTTTTTAAATTGTTTGCTATAACGGGAATCAGGGTAATGGGTCTGTAACTGCTTTATTGTTTTTATAATATCTCATCTACAGGAGTAATGAACATTGTATCAGTATTATTTTTAACTGTCGTACTGTTATTTGTACTACTAATTTGGGATGAAGAATTTTCATTTGAGATATCTATATAATGTTTATTAAATTGTTACTAATTTTCAATGAATCTGAGTAGGTTGAATTGTTAAAATGTGTGTGGTCAATCTCTGCATAGGTGCCCTGGGTAGAAGAGGTATCTTTTATAATATTCCACGAGGCTTTGCATTTATTTTTTGAGTTTTCAAGATATTTTGTGGATGCTAACTTTTGCGCTGTTAATATACATTTTTTTAAAAGTGTGCTGTATTGTTTATAAATTTTTTGGTTTATTTTTTTTATCACTTAAATTTAAACAGTATTTTAAATATAAAGTTCTTTTTTTACACAACATCTTTTAATACCTTTAGATATCCATCTATTTTTTAGCTTTTTGTTTTTCATTCTCACGTTGATTTCAGGAAAGCACAAATCATAGAAAAGCATAAAATCATCATGAAATAAATTAAACGCTTTTTAACAGGATAATATCATCGGCAAATCTAAAATAGCTTAAAAATTTACCATTAATATTGATGCCTCGTTTGGACCCTGATAGATTTCTCATCACATGTTGTAAAACCTATACCCACCCATAAATTTGTAGTTAGGTTCGCTAACCACTATACCAACTCGGCGGTTATACTACTTGGTAACTAATATTAGAATTTCTAAAACAAAAGTGCGGTAAATTCCGCTGCATAACTAAAATTTTATTGCGAATTCTATGAAATCTGTGCACTTTTCTGGATCAAGTATCAAGTATCTTTACGCCCATATCCCTGACGAGGTAGACAGAGGTGCAACCAGTGCGACACGATTAACCGAAGATACTTAGTCCCATAATGTGATAGGTGGCAAGCCTATCGCCAACGGTGCACTTGTCCAATCCCAGGCAACGTTGTTTGTATCAAAAAACTAAAAAAAAACTCATTTTTAGATTGCGCGTCCCGGGAATCAAACCCGGGACTTCATGTGGCCAAAATTGACAACGGATTATTAGACCACAGAGGCCACAGTCTTCTGGATCAACAAAGCCTATTTGTGAAATCTATAGACTGTCTATTACATATAATTGCAAGCGATAATGACACACGTAAGATACTCACGATGCATTCCCAGCACCTTTTGTGTCTAACCAAGGGCACCTGAAAAAAAAATTATATTGTTATCTAATATTAGGTGTCGCCTCCGGTAAAGTAAGAAAACATTTACTTGTAGATACAGAAAAGTTTAACAGTACGTTGCCATCCATTCGCCATATGCATAAATCTACCAGCTACCTTACCTTTAGTGAGCAAATTGAAAAGTATACATAACGTGAAATATATCACACATGGGAGAACGAATTTTATCAGCTAATAATCCGCTTATTTTGACAAAATGACCACTGACTGTAAAACGTTACTGTTATTTCGACTTTTGACAAATGAGTCGTTAAATTTCAAATATGACCAACTCCGTCATAACTCAAAACGCAGAAACGCACAAAATTATCAATTGAAGATTCCAAAAGTTAATAGGATATTCAACTTAATTTAACTAAGTTGTATTACTTCCTACTACTAAGCCTCATCGTCTAGGAAATAGCCTATTTGGTTCAGATCATGAAGTCCCTGATTCGCTCCTCGGTTCGTGCAAAATTGTAATTGAGGGTTCTTCAAGGTTTTAAAATCTCAACAGCCGCTCGAAGTCCGACTGATGGTGCCTTACTACTCCCAGTCCTCGGATGAGTACGTAAAGCCGTCGGTTTCGGTTATCGCCAGGAATAGTCGATCATCGTTATCAGGTCAGCAAAATGCGGGGATGGGGATCACCTTTTACCTCGCCAACCGACGAACCGGTGAATTGTGATGAACTGGATAGTCTGCAGACGTTCGGTTTATCTGCCCACCCCGTAAAGAAACCGTGCATAATACTTTTAAGTCGAATCATATATGCAACCATAACAGTAGCATAAGAAGAAATGATTATTATTACAATTATTAGAAAACATTTTAACAAAATTTTCTTACTTTGCATATCCTAAGTCACACGCAACGTCTTATCAAACAAATTTCTTCTTATTACAAACTTTTATTTAACTTGCAATGTTCGTATGCAACAGATTTTTCAAATTTTTCATTTACTTCTTAATATTAAATACATTCTAATAAATTCTGCCATCGTATAGGAAAAAGGCACAACTAACGAAGAGCATTGTGAGGAAAACACGTTAAATGTTTTAACCCTTTTGAAGTTATTAAAAAGTTAGCATAGTAAAGTTGTAATATTTTTCAAATACTTAACCTAACACCTCCAAAAATAATAAGTATACGTCTAGCCAATTGCCGTCTTTCATTTATTCAACGTTAAATATGGCTTTTAAAATTAGTACAGGTCGAAACTTCTGAAAAATGCGCCTTTATTGCTGTCTATATCTCCGCACATCTTGGAGTTAAAACTCCAAAAACTAATTGAGTAAATGTATTTTGAATTATCTCCCAATTCCGAAAAAACATAATTGTTATGCCTTTCTCGGTACTGGGGCAGAATTTATAATTTGGATCCATAACTCCTGCTGCTGAGTAGGACAACTATAATACTTAAAACCTATCTTTTAATTGCATCTTTTTATATCATAAGATAGCAAACAAGCAGATGGGTCTCCTGATGGAAAGAGTCAACCATCGCCAATAGACACCAAAGATGTTAATGGTGCGTTGTTATCTTATGGCGAGGTCTAATGCTACATGCATAAAGGTACCGACTACCCTACCCTACAAACCGGAACATGACAGAGACAAACCCTGACGCTATTGCGGCAGGAATAGTTAAGACGGTGTTACCAGACCCGGGCGAGATAATGCAAAACTCTACCACCTAGTAGCCACAATGGTAGTGACTCGCATACCCAATCGGTCACCTTTTACGACCTGCCTGGTAGAACGGCAGCCTACCTGGCCTATTCTTCAACCGAGCCCGGGACCAACACGGGGAAAAAATAATTAAACTAATAAAGTACAATACATAGTGTTTTAAAGCGTTCGTGGTTCAACTAGCGTGACGTCAAGCGATGCAAACTCACAACATTACCACTAAATTGCGTCTGTATAGTGTATACAGCTAAAACAAACGAACGAACAAAAAAAACAAGAAAAACTAGATTCGACCGAATCGAATAATTCTTTGGAATCTAGTCTTGGAATATTTTGAGGCACATTAAAGATATGTGACATTATATCACGGTAGCAAATCTTACATTTCTATGTATTTAGTCACCGTTACAGCTCCTCGATACTTTTAACAAGGTTTAATTTAAAAATTACGTTTCCTTACCATTTCTGTACCATTTTCAGTTTTGGTTTTAGATTCCACATCTAAAGACCTGAAAACATTGTAATGACTTGTTTTTATAATATTCTAGTAATATGTACATCTCCTATCAAGTGATATATTGGAATATAGATTACAATCTACTTTAGTAGTCTATATTAATATTATAAATACGAAAGTTTGGACGTTTGGATGTACTCGTATTGATGAATGGATGGATGTTTGTTACTCAATCACGCAAAAACTACTGAACGTATTTAAATGAAATTCGGCACACGGGTAGAAGTTGACCTGGAATAGCATATAGGATACTTTTATCTCAATGTCAATCTCATGATATTAGACCACGCACTACGTTGTTTAGTAGATAGGCGCATCTATAGAGGTCCCAATCTGGAAACAGACCAATATTTGATAGTAAATCGATATAGTGGTATGTTTAAGAAACGGAGACATTGGTGACAGCGCGATCCAGGAGAACTTGAACGGATAAAGAGCAAAAAGTTGCGTATTTACATCACGCGATGCCGATGCAGTGGCTTAAACCTAACAGGTTTTTGCTTTCAGCGTGAAGCCTTTTTGCATTAGCGATCAAACCAAGAGTGAGACTTGCCATCGATTAGTACAGCAGAAATCGGAATATAAAGTACCATTCTCTGCAACACAACATTAGTGACGCAGTCGGTACCGACATCTGGATCATTCAGCGAAAAGCACACTTACCCCCATGGATAAGGTACAAAAAAAACACATGCCGTCCCAGTCTGCTGACGTTTAGTGCCAAACACCGTGGCAGCCTGAAAAACGAGGCCGTGATGCGTATCAAAACCAACACTTTGGTCCGTATCAAGTAGTGGTCTGATGATTATATTAGATTTATATTTATAAAAAGATTTTCTGAAAGATCAATAAAATCTTTCAGAAAACAATGGAATGGACGGTCCTCCAAGAGAAGTTAAAATTTAAAATAGCTTCATACCCTTGGTTCGTATATATTTCGGTAAAGACACCCGGAACTAAATTTCATGACGGTTTCGGAGTGAAAGAAGAATATCTACTCCCAATGCACAATTGCTTTATATTGAAGTTAAACTGAGCAGAAGATGCAAGAAACTACTGTATATCATGCTGTTATTTATCTTGTCTTCAAACTTTTCGCTGCATGTCCAAATTACGTGGCTTTTTGCCAATTAAAGATTTTAGCAAGTTGTCAAATTGAAAAATTAGACAGCTCAAGGTTTGCATTTTTTCTGCTTTCAATGAAATAGATTTTTTTATATATCATAAGATAGCAAACAAGCAAATGGATCTCCTGATGGAAAAAGTCAACCATCACTATAGACACCAAAGATGTTAATGGTGCGTTGCTTTCTTGTGGCGAGGTCTAATGCCACATGCATAAGTTTACCGGCTAACTTACCCTCCAAACTGAAACGCGACAGTGACAAGCATTGACGCGATTGCGGCAGGAATAGGTAAGGCGATGGTGCCAGACCCGGGCGAGAAAATGCAGAACTCTACCACCTAGTAGCCACGATGGTAGTGACTCTTATAACCAGCCGGTCGCCTTTTACAACCTGCCTGGCAGAACGGCAGTTGGCCTATTCTACAAAGGAGCCCGGAACCAACACGGGGATAAAATAAGAAAAGCTGCAAATAATTAATTAGATACTAATTAATTTGAATGCTTTGTAACATTATTTTAAAATATTTCATAGATTCTTATTAATAATTAATATGTAAATTACATAGAAATTCCTAAATTAATAATGTAATATCGCAAATACTAAAAAGTAAAAAAATAATAAAAAAAACAAATTTTTTTAAACAATTATGCTGTTATTAATTGTTGTAGTAAAATTAATTTAATTCCGACGAAAAATAAACCGTTTAAGTACTTTTAAGGCGATTACACCTGCGAACGACCTTGAGTTAGTGACAGGCGCAGCGTAAATACTATTCCGCACGCCGATATCTCCAAAAGTCAAAGAGTATATACAGTGGGTGCAGATACGTTTTAACATTTTTGTTTACCTATATGAACTTTTATCATCATGAATCAAATGAATGTTAGCAAACTCAAAACCCATAACCGATAATCGGTCATTTATCGATTCATTTTATAAAAACGATAAATATCGAAAGAGAAAACAGTAAATATCGAAAATCGACAAAAGAATTATTATATGACAATTTTACACAATCATGACTGTTACGTATCCTATTATCTTATAATATACAATACATCTCGTGTAGCACTTTATTTTAATACATACAATTAACAATTTTAACAAAACCTTTTAAATGTGATTTTGTAAAAAGTGATCTCTTAAATAACCTTTAAAAATTTAAGTTTTTGTTTAGAAATCTCATAAGAAAAAGTAGAGATTTAATTTAATTGAAACCATATCTGTATGCTTTTAATTAAATTAAAAGGAAAGTTTTAAACAGGTTGATTAATTTAGACTATTTGTATGTATAATATATTTAATTTATATTTATTTCATTTCTTATGATAGCAAACAAATAAACAGTTTTCTTGATAGAAACATATAAACATCGCCTATAGACACTAAAAATGTTAATGGTGCATTGCTATTCTTGTAGCAGGGTTAGAATGTTACATGCATATGCTTACCTTGCCCTCAAAACCGAATCACGACAGTTAAAAACACCGATGCTATTGCGGCAGGAATATGTAACGCGGTAGTTCCAAAACCGGGTTGATGTGTTGCAAAAAACCAAGGTCGAAAAAAATAACTAATGACTATAATAACTGCCTCGTAGTCAAGGGGATAACCTAAAGTTTGGTTTAAGGTATTTTTCGAAAATTCAAAAATCTCAGTAGCAGCTTGGAGTCTGGCGGTTGGTGTGTTACCACTTCCATGCCTCGGATGAGCACATAAAGCAGTCGGTCCTGGTTATTGCTAAAACATTAACAACGACGATATATATTCACGCCAGTCCCTTTACGAGGTATGCAAAGAGAACCGAGTGCAATAGTGCGAGTGCTTTCAGCCCCTTAATACCCTCTTTTACCTCTTTAGGAGACAAACTCAAAGTTTCCTTACATGCACGTTTATGTAATTGAAGTAAAAAGCATAACTAATAAATTTGAAAAGATTTTGATGAAACAAATTTTATTTGTTACACAAACTTAACCACATTTTTGATCCTTTTAAGGGATGAAATTTAAAAAACACTAAACTCGTATTCATTTAATTGTGTTAAAAAACATAAATACTAAGTTTTAAATAATTTCTACAATATTCTACAATAAACAATCTATTTTTTTAATACAAACAAAAACGCTTTTTTACCCTTTTAAGGAATAAATGTATGAAATCCCTAAATATATAATTTTTAAATTGTGTTGAAGAACATAAGTACCAAATTTCAAGTTATGTTGACCATAAGCGTTTAATTTTTACTATGAATTGTAACACCCATTTTTACTCCTTTAAGGGATGAAACTCCGAACTTCATTACGCGCATGTTTCTTTAATTTGGATTGAATTGAATAAGCAGGTACTACATTTTATGAGAGTTTAGATAATATAAACTTTTTATTTTAATACAAACTTATACACTTACCCTTTTAATGGATGAAATTAAAAAAAAATCTAAAATATGAATTTCTTTAATTGTATTAAAAAGTATAAATACTAAATTTTTAGTAATTTCTACGACAAACAATTCATTTTTCATACAAAAATTAACTCTCCTTTTACCCCTTTATGGGATGAAATTCAAAAATGCGTATTTATTTAATCGTATTAAAAAGCATTAATACTAAATTTTAAGTAATATACATTTTTTTAAACAATCATTAACGCCCCTTTTACCTCTGTAAAAAATCAGCCTTCCCGCTCCAAACTTATTATCTACTATAAAAAACGTTCAAGCGTAAACGAAATGTCCAATTTTTAAACAGCACAACCTTATTACTGTGCCAAACGCACTATCTGTATTATTACTCTTTGACTCTAATGTGGAGAGCGGTATACGCTGACGTGCGACACAGCCTCCTCGTACAAACGCTATCGGGAGACTGACTTTCGGAGCGAGCGCTGTCCGCGAATGAAATAATAAGGTTTTTATTGATTTAATGGCACACTATAATGATTTTGTAAAATGTTGAACTTAAATTTTATAAAGCAATAAATTGTCTGTAACAAAGTGAAAAAATCACCAAAATCGTTTCAGTAGTTTAGAAGTTATAAGAAAATTCTTGCGTAAAAATAAGAGAGATATTCGATTTTTTTTCGTCATAAATAACAATGAAATTTGAAAAAACGAACTTAAAATTTAAAGTTAATTATATTTTACGTACAATGTATTATTTTTTTTTAATTATTGGATTAACGGTTTAGGAGAAGTAGGCTTTCAAAGAGAAGTATATTTCGTAGTTTGGCGTATGTTATCGCCTTAACCCTTAAATATATAAGGCTCCTTGCATGTAAAACGTTCACTGAACACCGGTCGTACGGAAAGCAACGCACTGTTACCATCATATGTGTTAATAAACGATAGTTATTTGATCAGGATATGAAATAAAAATATAGCGTTACCTGTTAAATTATACACCATATTAATTGTTGTGCCAACTTGCCATCAAACTTAACATAACTCACAGGGTCGTAGTAAAGATAATCCCAGTAAATATACAAAGGCATGCTTTTATAACCTATCAGGCAGTTTCTTTTTTAGGGCCTTTTTAGACCTCACCTGATCCGAATATGGATATCGAATGCACATAATCCGTTCTTGAAATGAACGTGCGGAAAGATACTTTACAATAATAATAATACTGGATAAATTACACGAATTGATCTAACTCCAAAGTAAGCGATTTATTTACTTGTGATATTATGAACGTTAGTCAACGATAATAATAGACACTAGACAGTTATCTATATACATATAATAAAATCGTAGGAAAGTCAATGTATGTCCGGGGTAAACTCAAAAAGTACTGCATGGACTTACTTCAAATTTTGCATGAATAATTACTAACAGGTCGCGTCAACTATAGGCTACATATTATCACGCTATCACCTACGGGGGAGAAGTTGTGCGGAGTAAACAAAGTCCGCGCGAACGAAGTCGCGGGCAACAGCTAGTACATACATAAATACTTTATCTATGCTCATTGCTTATCACACAAATGCCTGTCCTTGTCGGGAATCGAACTCCAGCCCATTGATTACGTAGCTAGAGTCGCTACCCACTCGACCAAGCGGTCGGCAGATGTATTCATATCACATATTAATATACACTGCTGTACTTCTTCTAAAGGTACTTGACACTAGTAATTGTAAGAAATTTTTGAGTAAACGGGCCAATGTGTTGGTTCGAACTTTCCTCGAAGAATAGATAATCTACCTTCCGCCAGATAGTTCGTAAAAGGTGTACGATTGACAATACGTGTCACTACCGTTGTGACTACTAGGTGGTAGAGCTTTGCAACGACTCGCACGGGTTTCGGTACTCCCGCTTTATCTGTTCCTGCTACAGTAGCGTTAATGCTCGTCATTGTCGTGTTCCGGTTTGGATTAGCCGGTAAACTTATACATTTGTATATCTTAGTTATATCTCATTAACATCTTCGGTGATTATAGGCGATGTGTACCGCGTTCCAACAGGAAAGCCATCTGCTCGTTTACTATCTTATGATAAAAAATAATAATAATAGTAATAATCATGGGAACAATTACACTTACTGATCTAACTCCAAAATAAGCAAATTATTTGCTTGTGTTATCGGTGTTATATATATATATATATATATATATATATATATATATATATATATATATATATATATATATATATATATATATATATATATATATATATATATATATATATATATATATATATATATATATATACATGTATATACTGGAATATAAACATTCAAATCCAGAAATACAAACATTTATGCTTATCATACAAATGCAAGGTCCCCGTCAAAATAAAGCTAAATTGCGATATGAATTCAAAGCAAAAGATTCAAACTCGGGTTTTGTGCCTAATAAAAGACGTGAGTAATTTTTATAAGATATTTTATTTATGCATGATAAATACAAAAAATAAGTCATAATTTCGGATTTTTCGTATGAATTAAATATATTCTATACAATACCGATAACCTAAAGAATAATTACTATTACAGATTGAGGCTCTAAATATTATTGAACTAAAACAAATTCAATTTTACATTATTATAAGAGTAATGGAGAGAATATTTCATTTTATTTTTTATTTAAATACTTTATTGCACAAATAAGTACAAAGGCGTATCTTAATGCTATTATTAAGCATTTTCTCACAGTTTACCTTTGGTGATGCTGAGAGAAAAGCTTGGGTAGTGCGTAACAAATTATTATGACACAATGATTAAGCTGTATTTAACTAATACTTAATAACCTTCTTGTCATGACTAAACTGTGATGGGAAAAACCAGGTGCCGCGATTTGACCGCTTTGACATATTAGATCAGTCCTAGAAGTAATTATAATATCCAGTAAGGAGTGGCAATCGTTGGTGTGATAAGTAGTATTTAGTGGCAGTATCTGAAGGTTACACGAGTTTATCAGCTGCTCATAAGTACTGGATCGCTTGTTGTCTTTTAATAGACAAGTTTTTATAGTATTTAATAGGCAACGGCAAAGGCAAGGCAAGAGAATACTTATAGATAAATAATTATATAGACAAAGAATACGCAAATAAATCTGGATCGTACTTAAAATTAGTTTTCCCAACGCACCACCCACTAGGCATAGACCTTAAGTGTGTTTAAGGTGTAGAGTGGGTGATTCGCTCTAATTGGATATATGTACAGATACATAGAGAAAAGGTATTTAATCATACGTACGGGGCCCAATACTAAGCACTAACGCCTGTTTTAGTTACTTTAGTTAGCCTTCTGTTTTGGTTATTTAAATGTAGTACATTTTTCCACTTTGCTCCGTGCCCTTTTTGAGTAATAATTCACCTGCCATCCTGTCAAATAATCAGGAAAAGGCGAACGATTTGCAAAAACTGTCACTACCCTCGTTACTACAAGATGATAGAGTTTTTTAACGTCTCGGCCGATTTGGGTATCAAAGCCTTCACAAATGTAATTAGAAATGTAAATTTGTGTTGTCATTGTGGTGTTACCATTGTGATGTTGTCAATGTAACGAGGATGTAATGCTACAAGCACATGTTAACCAGATTATTGTGGCAAGAACTCAGTTATTGGGGCAGGAACAGGTAAGATAGTGGCACCCAACCAGGACAAGACATTATAAAATTCCATCACCTAACAATGAGGTTCAGTCAATCGTCCGCCATTAAAAATTATGAAACAGTTGTTTGCTATTGTAGTTTTTTGGCAGTGGAATGACTGGCAGAGTTTCATAAAGTAGAAAACATATTAGTCCGTAGGAGAAGATTGAAATTGTATTGAAGAACAGAAAGGATATGAGAGAGGATTAGGAAAACATTTTTGAAACACATACATGCTTCTCAATATACACCTTAGTGACTGACACAACAGAAAAAGAACAAGGGGTGAGACCCGCTCTTCCATTGTTATAACAAAATATAAATTAAGAAATATATTTACATAAGTTACTAATAACATTAATATATTGAGATTAAAATCATTTTACGCTAATTCATTATATTATTATATTAGGATTTAAATAATTTTACACCAATACGTTAGATAAAGGTTAAAATAACTTACAGGTACTTAATTCATAGAGTTATCGTGCGAGCCAACGCAGAATAGGACTTTCAAGACGCCAAATTGTGCAAAAAATATTTACAATAAAACACATTTAAAAAGTATTTTGTTTTCTGTTTGGTGTATTTTCTATTCAGATCTGATTACGGTAATCTTATTTGTCAGCTTAACTTGTCATTGAGCAAAAATTGAAAATTACAACTTGTTTAAAAAAAACTCGAGAGTAAACTGTATCAATTTCAACCATAATTATTATAATCATAATCACGAGAGCGATAAGAACCTTAATAATAATAATCATAAACATTTGTATAAACTTTGTTATAATATCCATTATTGACAGAAACTCTGTTGTAATTGTAGTTGCCATGCCCCACGTTAATATATTGAACATTTGGGTATACGCCGTAAAAATTTAAGGATTCTCGTATGAAATTCCCCACCATCTGGCGCTGAAAATAATATAAATTAATTATTTACTGTCGCTTCATTACTTTATTGGTAACCCAATTGACAAACAAATACTTTACAAATCACATGGCAAGGCGAAGAGTAATAATCCGTCAATATCCTTATAACTAAAGTGTCACTGCATCTACCCACCCTGTCGCTCGAGTGGCAAGCGAACTATGCATCAAAAATACTCTGGTTCGATTCCCGACAAACATTTATGTGACGAGCATAGATGTTTGGATTTGTGGGTTTGGATATTTATTAAATACTTACATAACAGTATTTATATATTATGTATTTTCATGAATTAATATTGTTAACTCTAAACGGTTGATTTTGGGAGTGGGAAAAAATCATGGTAAAAGTAAATATTATAATTAAGTTAAAAGGAAAAAATATTACGGCTTATAATAAGGCTTTACAAGTTTTTGAGTGATAGTCGACCAACCTATAAAGTGTACTGAGAGAAACCTTTGGTGCGTAACTACATTACATACTCTTTGATGGTTCGGATATATAGTTGTCATGTTCATAGTTTGAAACATTAAAAGCCCTCTTCTTAGTCCGCATTATTGTGATGGGCCACTTTGGAACCTTACATTGCGCGTGGTGCGACACGCGCTTTACTTTACATATATTGATCTTAACCATAAAAAATAGTACCTTATTTTTATATCCTTTTCTCTTTTTAAAAGTGTAAAAATGCGTTAAAACTCTAAATTAAATCGTACCCAAAAATTACAAATTCTTGAACATTTTTTTTTTTCAAATAATAAATATTCACAGGACAAATTACACTTACTGATCTAACCACAAAGTAAGCAAATTACTAATTCATAAAAATACATAATATGTAAATACTGGAATATATTTAATAAACACCCTAACCCGGAAATACAAAACATTTATGCTTATCACCCAAATGCTTGTCCCCGTCAAAATCGAAACCGAGCCCCGTCGATTGCGTAGTCAGGGTCGCTAGCCACTCGATCAACGGGGCGGTTATTAAAACTAACTTACTTCATATTTTTCAAATCATTTTCAGACTTATATACCGATAGAGTTCAAAATCTAATCAGCTTTTCTCCTTAAAAAGCTGCATCAAATAACGTTAATCGGATCAAATTGATTGATTTATTCAAGATTTATTAATGGCAAAAAATTTTTGGGTATACTTCCTGAATGTTGGCATTTGAATCCCCGTGTTAGTTCCGGGCTCCTTTGAAGAAAAGACCAACTGCCGTTCTGCCAGGCAGGTCGTAAAAGGCAACCGAGTGGCTATGCGAGTGGTACCATCGTGACTACTAGGTGATAGAATTTTGCATTGGCTCGACTGAGTCTGGTACCACTGCCTTACCTATTCTTGCTGCAATAGCGTCAGTGCTAGTCACTGTCGTAATTCGGTTTAGAGGGTAAGGTAGCTGGTAAACTTATGCATGTGGCATTAGACCTCGCCACAAGATAGCAACGCACCATTTACATCTTTGGTGTCTATATGCGATGGTTGACTCTTTCCATCAGGAGACCCACCTGCTTGGTTGCTATCTTATGATATAAAAAAAACATATTTTAGTACAGTAAAACTGGAGCAACCAACTTCCTATGTAGAAATATGTAGTAAACTGGAGCATTTTAAAATATAATAATATTTAAATTCAAACATGTCTTTGACGTATTTCTATAACTCTTTTAGGTAGGATGTTTTTGTTACTAGTCCTTTGTAAAAATTCTAATTATATTTACGTCCAGGATAAAGCCTGGTGCGTGATTAAAACTTTATTACGAATCCGACGAATTTATTAAATATGTCCTTAGACTATCTGCATATCACATTTCATAATAACAAGCGGTAATTAGATAAAATACTCACAAACAATTCACATCTCTTGCGTCTAACCAGGGGGACCTGAAATATTTTTTTCTATTAAATAAAATATTAACTCCTATTGTTATAATCGCCCAGTCGTGGATCCAGGGAGAGAAGCTAAGGAGCTCAAGACAGGCAATAAACTCTACCCTCAGCTTAACGACACACACACACACACACACATACACAAATTATGGATCAGCCACTGCAATTACCTGTAAATACAAAAGATGATAACAGTTCGTTGCCATCCATTTGTCATATACATAAGTTAACTTGCTACCTTAGTGACCAGCCCGCTAAACATATGCAGCGTGAGATGTATCGCGCGTAAGCTAACAGATTTTGTCAGGTAAAATGCCATTTGTCCTGAAAAACATCAATTTTTATATTTTTAAGGTATAAGCAGGTAAACACATTGAACTAAACCAGGGCTTGTTGCCAGAAAATTTTCAAATATTTATCAGCGTTAGTATTTAAGGATCGTTTTGTTAAGGTTTGGTTCTGCCTTAACTTCAAAAATAGTGGTTTCCTGAAGGAGTTGTTTCCAGATCAAAATTGTTTTTCTTTAAAAAAACTTTAATATCCAATTAAATATCAAATAAGTCAATATTAAATAAGCCAATTTTTGCTCGTGCTATGTGTGACGTACTTTTCGCGGATTTGAATTAATTTGGTTAAAACCAACGCAAAATCACCACTACTTTTTTGTTGCTTGTATATAAACTTAACACAATACATCCCAGCCACACAAATAACAACGCATCATTGATATCTTTGATGTGTTTTAGCGATGGTTTACTTCTTTCATCTTGAGATCTATCTGCTTCTTTGCCATCTTTTGATATAAAAATAACTATTATATAATACCTATGGTTATGAGATTAGGTGACAGAAGACGGATTAAACATATAATAGTTTTTAACAGAAGTGAAAAATTAAGACTTTTTAACTCATATGGCTGTCTCGTGGTTTAACAGACCATGAGATCCCGGGTTTAATCCCCGGATTGAGCAAAAGTGCTATTGAGGTTTTTTTTGAGGTATTTCTAGAAAATCCAAAATCCTAATAGCAGCTCGAAGTCTAGGGGGTGGTGTGCTACCCCTCCCGTGCTTGGGATGTGGACGTAAAGTCGTCGGTCCAGTTTACCGCTAGAAATATATCACATCTACATACAAACATCTATGCTCGTCACACAACTGTTTGTCCCAGTCGGGAATCGAACTTAGGTTCGCTGACTACTCAACCTATATCTATAGAAAACAAGATGGGCATTTTTTACACTCTACTTACTTTTGGTAAAAAATTAGCAACAATTTTTATACCTATAATTTTCGAATATCTACTGAGTTTTTGTTGAGTTAACGTCTATTTTGAAAAAAATTGTACCTCGCTAACATACTATAACACGGAAAATCATTTCAGCTGATGAATGGTGTTTAGTTTGTTATCATAAATCGGAGATGTGTACACACTCCGGGACAATATTTTGCAGTCAACCGACAAAATGGAAGACGCGTCATGCTACAACTGCAAGCGTCGTCGCTAGAGGTTGACGAATGCCGCCGACTTGTCGACGGCTGCAGTTGCCTCTGCGGTCTGCCGTGCCGTGCCATGCCGTGGCAACGTACCGTTTTGTGTGTGTGCCCAATAACATTGAATTAAAGGCGGATTTGGATGTTAGATGCGTTCTTCTTTTATACCACTAGATACAAACAGATGGCTTTCCTGACGGAAAAAGAAACCATCATCTATGTTGTTGTTTACCAAAAATGTTAATGGTGCGTTGTTATCCAAAATGCCACATGCATAAATCTACCAGTTACCTTACCCTCCAAACCGCAACACGGCAGTGAGAAGCATTGACGCTATTGTATCAAGAATGGGTAAAGCGGGCGAAACGTTGCATAACCACTCATATATAATGATGGGAATTATAGCGATTTTATTATTACTTGTTTTTTGTCACTGTTATGTCACGGCTGATAAATCACGACCGTTATATTTTATTAGCGACGATTATGGTCACAGTGGGTGCACTTTATTTCGTATATTATATCGCTGCGCAGTAATTACTATTTATAAGTGTTAAGTCAAGTGAAATTATATATTAAACGTATTCTCTCTTATAGCTGATGGCATGGTATTGCTCAAATGTTGTTGCTTCGTCTCTTTCGCACGGTGGATTTCTGCGAATTATAAGCATAAATAATAGCTTCGTCTGCGTGAAATTAACTCACATTCGCGTTATATACCTATAACGGACGGTTTCGATGCATTTAACTTGTGTGACACGTGAATTATTTTATAACGAGTGATATAACCAGTGATGCGTGAAATGTGCTATGCCTACACATATAGCCAATCGGTCGTTTTTACGACTTGCTTGGTAAAACGGCAGTTGGTCTATTCTTTAATGGGCCCGGACTAACACAGAGGGGACCAACGCAATATTCAAATCAAAGTGTGTAGGTAGGTAAGAAGACGTATATAAAATATTATCAATCCAGATCCCTTGAATCTATTTAAATCACGATTATAACTCATTCATATTTTTAAAACGGTTTAGTTTAATAACTTTGTTTCCTCACCAGTTCTTGTCCATTTTCAGTTTTAGGTTCCACATCTGAAGACCTGTAAATATTTTAATAACATGATTATTATACTGCACCATGCAGTCCGCTGCATTATAAAAGTTTTTTGGTAAATCCCGTGGGATTACCTAATTTTTCCGGGATATAATTTAACCTATATGGTATTCCAGGTCTTCATCTGACATAACATAAAATATATAATGTTGAAAGCGACAAATGTATTAATTTTAATAAAAAATTTAATGAATACTACGAAATATGTTTTTTAAAAAGCATTTAATTTAATTATATTTTTGCCTCACTATTTTGGATATTATGGATTCCACATAAAAGGTAAATATAGTATGTTGTTGCGGACTTTTATTTAGAATTATTTAAGGCAAAAAATCCCACCGTACATTATCTTTGTACCTCCAGCATTATCTTTGTAACGCAGCGCACACCAAGATAGCTCTCACGTATATTCTGATGTATAATCTACGTTATTGCAAAGTTTCATTTAAATTCGGTAGTTTTTGCGTGAAAGTGGAACAAAAATCCACACATCCAAACATACTTTCGCATTTATAATATTATTAGGATTAGGATATTAGGATTAGGATATTAGGATTAGGATATTAGGATTAGGATATTAGGATTAGGATATTAGGATTAGGGTATTAGGATTAGGATATTCGGATTATGATATTAGGATTAGGATATTAGGATTAACATTAGGATTAGGATATTAGGATTAGTATATTAGGATTAGGATATTAGGATTAGGATATTAGGATTAGGATATTAGAATTAGGATATTAGGATTAGGATATTAGGATTAGGATATTAGGATTAGGATATTAGGATGAGGATATTAGGATTAGGATATTAAGATTAGGATATTAGGATTAGGATATATTAGGATTAGGATATTAGGATTAGGATTAGGAATTAGGATAGGATATTAGGATTTGGATTAATATAGATTGGTCATTTACCTCCCTTATAATACGTCGGTCACACCTTTACATTTTAAACATTTTTTCATGCGATTGAAGCATTTTTTAAAACAGGAAGACCACAGATCTGAAGGCATGTTTTCTACGTGCTGATTGAACGCTATCACTGCCTCTTTGGAGTTGGTAAAAGTAAAACCTCTCATCAAATCTTTGTTTTTGAGGAAAATACAGAAATCGCAGGGTGCTAGGTCGGGACTATGCGCAGGATAAGTGACGAGATGTACTTTTTCGGAAGCTAAAAATGACTTTGTTTTGTTAGCCGTGTGTGAGGAAGCGTTATCATGGTGTAGGAAAATGCGGCTTTTGGGTCGTCTTTCGCGAACTTTTTCTTACACCCTGGGTAAACAAATGGTAGAATACCACTCGGCATTAACACTCTTTTGATCTTCAAGTGGAATTGTACAGATGGGACCTCTAGCTGAGAAATTTCAATCTATGATGATGTGGTCTAGAATTTAAATTTTATGTACATGTATTTGTTATTTTCTGGGATAATTTTGTACCAATATTAACAAAGTATAATGATCGCGGAACCCAGTGATCAATGCAATAAAAAACAAAAGACAATCAATATTCTCTAATAAACGTAGTGATGTGGTTAGTGTGTATTGTTGAGGTGACTTTCGTGCGAGTTCCAACAGTACGAGCAAATAAATTAGGAAGAGGGTAGACAGGCTTGTCTGCTCATAATCGTTCAACTACCCGCAATACTTCAGTTCCCCCGTGATCATGGTGCTTGCAACAGCGCCGAAGTATCGGGAAAATCATTCATCAACTAATCGCGGTAAGATCCCGTTGATTTTTAATAATTCGTTTAAAAAGAAGCAAATAAATAACTACTAAGACGTAAAACACATTACAAAATATAATGACACAAAACAATTAAGTATATAGAAAGTGACGTTAAACATATTTTAGAAAGTGTTTGGACTCAGTGCTTTCCTAATATCCTCAGGAAGATCGTCCTATAGTCATAGCTTGAGAAGTAAATGAACAGCTGTAATAATTAGTATTTTGAGTCGGCATTAAAATAAAACGATCGTCAGCCGATCTTAGATGTTTGTCTTGGTTGATACGGAAAGTAAACTTTTCCTTCAAATATACAGCAAAATTTGAATCATAAAGAATAGAATAAAGCTGTAAGAGAATATGGGCATCCCGACGAAGATGAATTGGTAACCATTTGAGCTTGATGCAAAATTCGGAAAAGTGTTCATATTTGCGCAGATCAAATATGAATCGTATACACAGATTTTGAAGTCGCTCACTTTATTAATCTGTTCTAAGAAAAGATTTACAATACTAGCTTTCGTGTAATCTAAAATAGACAGAAGCAACGAATCAGCCAGCATAATCTTGGTAAGAATAGGAAGCAAATGCCTGAGTGAGATGCTTCAAAGAAGTTAGATTTCTTTAAATCGTCTCAGGTATTTGCTTCCTATTTCTAATCTGCAATCTAAAATAGACTGAAGTAACGAATCAGCCAGCATTATCTTGGTAGAATAAGAAGCAAATACCTGAGACGCTTTAAAGAAATTTAACTACAAAAAAATCTTTTACTAAGCTCATGAATCTGCTTGATCCAAGACAGAGTATTATCTATATAATAAACACCTAGATTTTTAACATAATCGCTATAAGGATTGACTGGAATAATTTACCAGGAGATAAACTTAGAGAAAGTTTATCTCCTGGTAAATTATTCCAGTCAATCTTCTTTACTAGCCACGAGCTGCCAGGATTGAAAGGATCACATTTAGCAGTTTAGAAAACGTGGCTTGTAATTAGATTTGTAAATCATCAGCAGATGATACGAAGTGGACAGTATGATAGTTATAAAATTAATAAAAATAGCAAACCAAAGGTGGAGACAACCACCACACACACCACCTTACGGCACACCAACCAATAAATTCGACCAAACCGACGACTCTGACGCTGTTAGAACGTACTGTCGATGTCCCTCAAGGTAAACACTAAGCCAATCTAAGGCGGTTGATGTTATATTAAGAGACTTCAGGAGGCCCAACAACGTGTCATGGTCTACAGTATTAAAAGCATTACTAAAATCCATCGAATGCATCCACAAATATCCTAAGATAATTAGTCCTACAATATTATAGGTGGTAAGCCTATTGCCAGCCGGGTACTTATGCAATCCCAGGCAACGTGGTTTCTATCAAAAAACTGAAAAAAAAGATATTTTTTTGAATTAATCGACCACGGAATCAAACCCGGGACTTCATGTGGTCAACACCGACACCGAACCACTAAATCGATAACATTATCTATGTATTAATACGTGAAGCAAGAACTTTGTACCCTTTTAACCACAATTACGATGGAATAGGAATTTTGACAAGTTTACATTGCAAAGTAGTGCAGAAACCTAATATTTTTAAATAATGTGCATTAGAAATAAATTTAATTAATAAAATAAGATAATAAGACCAACGCGGGGAAAGCACAAACGTAACAGACGGATAGACTTTCGCATTTATAAGTACGAATTAAGGTTATAATACCAGTGAACCTATTAATGTTGAAATTAAATGCTGAAAGCAGCATGATCTTCCTACTTCAGAACAGGGAATCTAATATTTCACTAAATATTTCAAAGGTGACCTATTATTATAAAAATGTTTTTTTTTATGTTATAAGATAGCAAACAAGCAGATGGGTCTCCTGTTGAAAAAAGTCAATCATGGCCTATAGACACCAAAGGTGTTAATGGTGCGTTGCTATCTGGTGGCGAGGTCTTATACAACATGCATAAGTTTACCGGCTACCTTACCCTCCAAACCGGAACACGACAGTGACAAAAACTGACACTATTGCTGCAGGAATAGGTAAGGCGGTGGTACCGGACCTGGGCGAGACAATGGAGAACTCTACCACCTAGTAGCCACGATGTTAGTGACTTGAGCCAATCGGTCGCCTTTTACGACCTGCGACGACGATGGCAGAACGGCAGTTGGCCTATTCTTCAAAGGAGCCCGGGACCAACATGGCGAAAATATTACGAACACTCTGATATCGACAAATATAATTATTACATATTATGTTATTTTGATCACGCGTGCAAGCGTCGTACATAATAATAGCTGTAGCATGTAGCAGCATTATAAAAGTTTTTGGTAAATTCCGCGGGACCTACTACCCACCTAAATTTTCCGGGATAAAAAAGCCAATATGCTATTCCAGATCTTTACCTACCTGTGTGCCAAATTTCATTTAAATCTGTTTTGTGGTTTTTGCTTGATTGAGTTACAAACATCCATCCATCCAAACATCCAAACTTTCGCATTTGTAATATTAATATAGAAAAAATAATATAGATTCACAATGTAACGTAACTACGCTATAATAAAAATTACGTAGACATTTAATTTAAACTCGTTTTTAAGATTAATTAAAATTACTTACTTTGAGCTATATCTATGATTACTTACAAGACTTCCGCTGGTTTTCCGTAAGTAGTGGCAGCGATTATCACAAAAAGAGTTGTTAATAAGATTAAATTCATTTTACAAAGATGAAAGTTTCAACAATTTTTATTTTCTTATTTTATTTTATATTTTATTTTATTGTTTTTTGAAAATCACAAAATTCAAAATGTATCCCGAAACGACTATTATGTTTCGGAGCCTAGTAAAGAATAATCATATTAATATGTTTAAATAATAAGCATTGCACTTTACGTTTTGAACCCAGGTTATCATTGTAAAAATATTCTTACCGATAAAAATCCCAACAGCTACAACTTGTTTTGCTTTTAGATAGACTGAATCATTTATTTATCAAAACATCCTGTTGAAACAAATACTATAAAGTATACCTACTATAATATCACTGGACAAATTACACAAATTGATCCAAACCCAACGCAAGCAATTTATTTGCTTGTGATAGTAGTGTTAGGTAACGATACAAATTCATAGAAATACATATATAATATAGTACTAAAATATTTTTAATAAACACTCAAATCCAGATATATAAATAAATATGCTCATCACAAAAATGCCTGTCCCTGTTGGTAATCGAACGCGAGGCCATTGATTGCGTAGGCAGGGCCGCTAACCACTCGAACAACGGGGCAGTAAAGTATATAATATAATGTTATAACAAAAACATTTTAAGGGCAATTTATGAATTTTACTTTTTACAATTTTAATAAAGAAAAATTAGGAGGTCATTGGTCAGAAGCGTGCACGTCGCGATTCCTTCCAGTCCACTAAACTGCAAAAAAGTACCGCAGTTCAGATTAGAGCACCCCCTGGAAGAGATCCATACCGACTGCCTCTCGTCGATACGAAAAGCGACAGATGCGGCGATGGGGCCACCACCCTTCACGGCAGGCCTGAATAGGCGATTTGAGGAGTGCGGTGTGGCAAATAGGCATGTGGAATGTGAGAGGTGTGTTGGAAGATAAAATGCATGAATTGATGGAAGTAATGAATGAAAGATGTTTAGATGGTTTATGTGTAACAGAGACTAAGTGTAAAGGTAGTGAAACCACTTGTCTCGCCGGTGGCATGATGACTCTGTGTGCCCTCTAGTGTGCCCCAGAACGATCATGCTGCCGCTAGAGTAGGTTTTCTTCTATCATCATGCTTAGTCTATGGTGTAAAAGATTATGATATGGTTGACCCGAGACTTTTCTAGGTCCGTATCAAACTGAGAATGAGAGTCTTTTTGGTCGCATTATATACACCGGTAAGCTCTTTGTCACCCAGAAACCTGGAAATATTTTAGATTCCATAAGGGATGTTCTGGATATGGTTAAAGATAGTGAAAGAGTAATTTGTGTGTACATTTAAATGCATGGGTTGGGACTAAGTGGTCTGGTTTCCACGCTATACTTGGTCCATATGGTGACAATAGAGTGAACGATTCTGGTAAACACATTGTAGATTCATGCATGGAAAGGAGTTTTTTTGTGGCTAACACAATTTTCCCGCGTAAGGACAATATTTGTATATTTGAACAAGGAATGACCAAAAGAGTGTGATAGATCTGATTTTGACTGATATTAGACCACGCACTACGTTGTTTAGTAGATAGGCGCATCTATAGAGGTCCCAATCTGGAAACAGACCAATATTTGATAGTAAGCCGATATAGTGGTATGTTTAAGAAACGGAGACATTGGTGACAGCGCGATCCAGGAGAACTTGAACGGATAAAGAGCAAAAAGTTGCGTATTTACATCACGCGATGCCGATGCAGTGGCTTAAACCTAACAGCTTTTTGCTTTCAGCGTGAAGCCTTTTTGCATTAGCGATTAAACCAAGAGTGAGACTTGCCATCGATTAGTACAGCAGAAATCGGAATATAAAGTACCATTCTCTGCAACACAACATTAGTGACGCAGTCGGCAACGACATCTGGATCATTCAGCGAAAAGCACACTTACCCCCATGGATAAGGTACAAAAAAAAACACATGCCGTCCCAGTCTACTGACGTTTAGTGCCAAACACCGTGGCAGCCTGAAAAACGAGGCCGTGATGCGTATCAAAACCAACACTTTGGTCCGTATCAAGTAGTGGTCTGATGATTATATTAGATTTATATTAATAAAAAGATTTTCTGAAAGATCAATAAAATCTTTCAGAAAACAATGGAATGGACGGTCCTCCAAGAGAAGTTAAAATTTAAAATAGCTTCATACCCTTGGTTCGTATATATTTCGGTAAAGACACCCGGAACTAAATTTCATGACGGTTTCGGAGTGAAAGAAGAATATCTACTCCCAATGCACAATTGCTTTATATTGAAGTTAAACTGAGCAGAAGATGTAAGAAACTACTGTATATCATGCTGTTATTTATCTTGTCTTCAAACTTTTCGCTGCATGTCCAACTTACGTGGCTTTTTGCCAATTAAAGATTTTAGCAAGTTGTCAAATTGAAAAATTAGACAGCTCAAGGTTTGCATTTTTTCTGCTTTCAATGAAATAGATTTTTTTATATATCATAAGATAGCAAACAAGCAAATGGATCTCCTGATGGAAAAAGTCAACCATCGCTATAGACACCAAAGATGTTAATGGTGCGTTGCTTTCTTGTGGCGAGGTCTAATGCCACATGCATAAGTTTACCGGCTAACTTACCCTCCAAACTGGAACGCGACAGTGACAAGCATTGACGCGATTGCGGCAGGAATAGGTAAGGCGGTGGTGCCAGACCCGGGCGAGAAAATGCAGAACTCTACCACCTAGTAGCCACGATGGTAGTGACTCTTATAACCAGCCGGTCGCCTTTTACGACCTGCCTGGCAGAAAGGCAGTTGGCCTATTCTACAAAGGAGCCCGGAACCAACACGGGGATAAAATAAGAAAAGCTGCAAATAATTAATTAGATACTAATTAATTTGAATGCTTTGTAACATTATTTTAAAATATTTCATAGATTCTTATTAATAATTAATATATAAATTACATAGAATTTCCTAAATTAATAATGTAATATCGCAAATACTAAAAAGTAAAAAAATAATAAAAAAAACAAATGTTTTTAAACAACTATGCTGTTATTAATTGTTGTAGTAAAATTAATTTAATTCCGACGAAAAATAAACCGTTTAAGTACTTTTAACCCTTAAATATATAAGGCTCCTTGCATGTAAAATGGTCACTGAACACCGGTCGTACGGAAAGCAACGCACTGTTACCATCATATGTGTTAACAAACGATAGTTATTTGATCAGGATATGAAATAAAATTATAGCGTTACCTGTTAAATTATACACCATATTAATTGTTGTGCCAGCTTGCCATCAAACTTAACATAACTCACAGGGTCGTAGTAAAGATAATCCCAGTAAAGATACAAAGGCATGCTTTTATAACCTATCAGGCAGTTTCTTTTTTAGGGCCTTTTTAGACCTCACCTGATCCGAATATGGATATCGAATGCACATAATCCGTTCTTGAAATGAACGTGCGGAAAGATACTTTACAATAATAATAATACTGGATAAATTACACGAATTGATCTAACTCCAAAGTAAGCGATTTATTTACGTGTGATATTACGGACGTTAGTCAACGATAATAATAGACAGTGATCTATATACATGTAATAAAATCGTAGGAAAGTCAATGTATGTCCGGGGTAAACTCAAAAAGTACTGCATGGACTTACTTCAAATTTTGCATGAATAATTACTAACAGGTCGCGTCAACATATAGGCTACATATTATCACGCTATCACCTACGGGGGAGGAGTTGTGCGGAGTAAACAAAGTCCGCGCGAACGAAGTCGCGGGCAACAGCTAGTACATACATAAATACTTTATCTATGCTCATTGCTTATCACACAAATGCCTGTCCCTGTCGGGAATCGAACTCCAGCCCATTGATTGCGTAGCTAGAGTCGCTACCCACTCGACCAAGCGGTCGGCAGATGTATCCATATCACATATTAATATACACTGCTGTACTTCTTCTAAAGGTACTTGACACTAGTAATTGTAAGAAATTTTTGAGTAAACAGGCCAATGTGTTAGTTCGAACTTTCCTCGAAGAATAGATAATCTACCTTCCGCCAGATAGTTCGTAAAAGGTGTACGATTGACAATACGTGTCACTACCGTTGTGACTACTAGGTGGTAGAGCTTTGCAACGACTCGCACGGGTTTCGGTACTCCCGCTTTATCTGTTCCTGCTACAGTAGCGTTAATGCTCATCGTTGTCGTGTTCCGGTTTGGATTAGCCGGTAAACTTATACATTTGTATAACTTAGTTATATCTCATTAACATCTTCGGTGATTATAGGCGATGTGTACCGCGTTCCAACAGGAAAGCCATCTGCTCGTTTACTATCTTATGATAAAAAATAATAATAATAGTAATAATCATGGGAACAATTACACTTACTGATCTAACTCCAAAATAAGCAAATTATTTGCTTGTGTTATCGGGGTTTTATATATATATATATATATATATATATATATATATATATATATATATATATATATATATATATATATATATATACATGTATATACTGGAATATAAACATTCAAATCCAGAAATACAAACATTTATGCTTATCATACAAATGCAAGGTCCCCGTCAAAATAAAGCTAAATTGCGATATGAATTCAAAGCAAAAGATTCAAACTCGGGTTTTGTGCCTAATAAAAGACGTGAGTAATTTTTATAAGATATTTTATTTATGCATGATAAATACAAAAAATAAGTCATAATTTCGGATTTTTCGTATGAATTAAATATATTCTATACAATACCGATAACCTAAAGAATAATTACTATTACAGATTGAGGCTCTAAATATTATTGAACTAAAACAAATTCAATTTTACATTATTATAAGAGTAATGGAGAGAATATTTCATTTTATTTTTTATTTAAATACTTTATTGCACAAATAAGTACAAAGGCGTATCTTAATGCTATTAAGCATTTTCTCACAGTTTACCTTTGGTGATGCTGAGAGAAAAGCTTGGGTAGTGCGTAACAAATTATTATGACACAATGATTAAGCTGTATTTAACTAATACTTAATAACCTTCTTGTCATGACTAAACTGTGATGGGAAAAACCAGGTGCCGCGATTTGACCGCTTTGACATATTAGATCAGTCCTAGAAGTAATTATAATATCCAGTAAGGAGTGGCAATCGTTGGTGTGATAAGTAGTATTTAGTGGCAGTATCTGAAGGTTACATGAGTTTATCAGCTGCTCATAAGTACTGGATCGCTTGTTGTCTTTTAATAGACAAGTTTTTATAGTATTTAATAGGCAACGGCAAAGGCAAGGCAAGAGAATACTTATAGATAAATAATTATATAGACAAAGAATACGCAAATAAATCTGGATCGTACTTAAAATTAGTTTTCCCAACGCACCACCCACTAGGCATAGACCTTAAGTGTGTTTAAGGTGTAGAGTGGGTGATTCGCTCTAATTGGATATATGTACAGATACATGGAGAAAAGGTATTTAATCATACGTACGGGGCCCAATACTAAGCACTAACGCCTGTTTTAGTTACTTTAGTTAGCCTTCTGTTTTAGTTACTTAAATGTAGTACATTTTTCCACTTTGCTCCGTGCCCTTTTTGAGTAATAATTCACCTGCCATCCTGTCAAATAATCAGGAAAAGGCGAACGATTTGCAAAAACTGTCACTACCCTCGTTACTACAAGATGATAGAGTTTTTTAACGTCTCGGCCGATTTGGATATCAAAGCCTTCACAAATGTAATTAGAAATGTAAATTTGTGTTGTCATTGTGGTGTTACCATTGTGATGTTGTCAATGTAACGAGGATGTAATGCTACAAGCACATGTTAATCAGATTATTGTGGCAAGAACTCAGTTATTGGGGCAGGAACAGGTAAGATGGTGGCACCCAACCAGGACAAGACATTATAAAATTCCATCACCTAACAATGAGGTTCAGTCAATCGTCCGCCATTAAAAATTATGAAACAGTTGTTTTCTATTGTAGTTTTTTGGCAGTGGAATGACTGGCAGAGTTTCATAAAGTAGAAAACATATTAGTCCGTAGGAGAAGATTGAAATTGTATTGAAGAACAGAAAGGATATGAGAGAGGATTAGGAAAACATTTTTGAAACACATACATGCTTCTCAATATACACCTTAGTGACTGACACAACAGAAAAAGAACAAGGGGGTGAGACCCGCTCTTCCATTGTTATAACAAAATATAAATTAAGAAATATATTTACATAAGTTACTAATAACATTAATATATTGAGATTAAAATCATTTTACGCTAATTCATTATATTATTATATTAAGATTAAAATAATTTTACACCAATACGTTAGATAAAGGTTAAAATAACTTACAGGTACTTAATTCATAGAGTTATCGTGCGAGCCAACGCAGAATAGGACTTTCAAGACGCCAAATTGTGCAAAAAATATTTACAAAAAACACATTTAAAAAGTATTTTGTTTTCTAATTGGTGTATTTTCTATTCAGATCTGATTACGGTATTCTTATTTGTCAGCTTAACTTGTCATTGAGCAAAAATTGAAAATTACATCTTGTTTAAAAAAAACCCGCGATACTCGAGAAACTCGAGAGTAAACTGTATCAATTTCAACCATAATTATTATAATCATAATCACGGGAGCGATAAGAACCTTAATTAATAACCATCATAAACATTTGTATAAACTTTGTTATAATATCCATTATTGACAGAAACTCTGTTGTAATTGTAGGCGCCATGTCCCACGTTAATATGTTGAACATTTGGGTATACGCCGTAATAATTTAAGGATTCTCGTATGAAATTCCCCACCATCTGGCGCTGAAAATAATATAAATTAATTATTTACTGTCGCTTCATTACTTTATTGGTAACCCAATTGACAAACAAATACTTTACAAATCACATGGCAAGGCGAAGAGTAATAATCCGTCAATATCCTTATAACTAAAGTGTCACTGCATCTACCCACCCTGTCGCTCGAGTGGCAAGCGAACTATGCATCAAAAATACTCTGGTTCGATTCCCGACAAACATTTATGTGACGAGCATAGATGTTTGGATTTGTGGGTTTGGATATTTATTAAATACTTACTTAACAGTATTTATATATTATGTATTTTCATCAATTAATATTGTTGACTCTAAACGGTTGATTTTGGGGGTGGGAAAAAATCATGGTAAAAGTAAATATTATAATGAAGTTAAAAGGAAAAAAATTTACGGCTTATAATAAGGCTTTACAAGTTTTTGAGTGATAGTCGACCAACTTATAAAATGTACTGAGAGAAACCTATGGTGCGTAACTACATTACATACTCTTTGATGGTTCGGATATATAGTTGTCATGTTCATAGTTTGAAACATTAAAAGCCCTCTTCTTAGTCCGCATTATTGTGATGGGCCACTTTGGAACCTTACATTGCGCGTGGTGCGACACGCGCTTTACTTTATATATATTGATCTTAACCATAAAAAATAGAACTTAATTTTTATATCCTTTTCTCTTTTTAAAAGTGTAAAAATGCGTTAAAAACTCTAAATTAAATTGTACCCAAAAATTACAAATCCTTGAATATTTTTTTTTAAATAATAAATATTCACAGGACAAATTACACTTACTGATCTAACCACAAAGTAAGCAAATTACTAATTCATAAAAATACATAATATGTAAATACTGGAATATATTTAATAAACACCCTAACCCGGAAATACAAAACATTTATGCTCATCACACAAATGCTTGTCCTCGTCAAAATCGAAACCGAGCCCCGTCGATTGCGTAGTCAGGGTCGCTAGCCACTCGACCAACGGGGCGGTTATTAAAACTAACTTACTTCATATTTTTCAAATCATTTTCAGACTTATATACCGATAGAGTTCAAAATCTAATCAGCTTTTCTCCTTAAAAAGCTGCATCAAATAACGTTAATTGGATCGAATTGATTGATTTATTCAAGATTTATTAATGGCAAAAAATTTTTGGGTATACTTCCTGAATGTTGGCATTTGAATCCCCGTGTTGGTTCCGGGCTCCTTTGAAGAAAAGACCAACTGCCGTTCTGCCAGGCAGGTCGTAAAAGGCAACCGAGTGGCTATGCGAGTGGTACCATCGTGACTACTAGGTGATAGAATTTTGCATTGGCTCGACTGAGTCTGGTACCACCGCCTTACCTATTCTTGCTGCAATAGCGTCAGTGCTAGTCACTGTCGTAATTCGGTTTAAAGGGTAAGGTAGCTGGTATTATGCATGTGGCATTAGACCTCGCCACAAGATAGCAACGCACCATTTACATCTTTGGTGTCTATATGCGATGGTTGACTCTTTCCATCAGGAGACCCACCTGCTTGGTTGCTCTCTTATGATATAAAAAAAAAACATATTTTAGTACAGTAAAACTGGAGCAACCGACTTCGTATGTAGAAATATGTAGTAACCTGGAGCATTTTAAAATATAATAATATTTAAATTCAAACATGTCTTTGACGTATTTCTATAACTCTTTTAGGTAGGATGTTTTTGTTACTAGTCCTTTGTAAAAATTCTAATTATATTTACGTCCAGGATAAAGCCCGCTGCGTGATTAAAACTTTATTACGAATCCGACGAATTTATTAAATATGTCCTTAGACTATCTGCATATCACATTTCATAATAGCAAGCGGTAATTAGATAAAATACTCACAAACAATTCACCTCTCTTGCGTCTAACCAGGGAGACCTGAAATATTTTTTTCTATTAAATAAAATATTAACTCCTATTGTTATAATCGCCCAGTCGTGGATCCAGGGAGAGAAGCTAAGGAGCTCAAGACAGGCAATAAACTCTACCCTCAGCTTAACGACACACACACACACACACACACACACACAAATTATGGATCAGCCACTGCAATTACCTGTAAATACAAAAGATGATAACAGTTCGTTGCCATCCATTTGTCATATACATAAGTTAACTTGCTACCTTAGTGACCAGCCCGCTAAATATATGCAGCTTGAGATGTATCGCGCGTAAGCTAACAGATTTTGTCAGGTAAAATGCCATTTGTCCTGAAAAACATCAATTTTTATATTTTTAAGGTATAAGCAGGTAAACACATTGAACTAAACCAGGGCTTGTTGCCAGAAAATTTTCAAATCTTTATCAGCGTTAGTATTTAATGATCGTTTTGTTAAGGTTTGGTTCTGCCTTAACTTCAAAAATAGTGGTTTCCTGAAGGAGTTGTTTCCAGATCAAAATTATTTTTCTTTAAAAAAACTTTAATATCCAATTAAATATCAAATAAGTCAATATCAAATAAGCCAATTTTTGCTCGTGCTATGTGTGACGTACTTTTCGCGGATTTGAATTAATTTGGTTTGTTTACATTTATGAAGCACTTTCATCTTAGGTACGCTCAGAGCGAAACCTTTTATAATAAGGGTTCGCAGTTTACTTCGGAACCCTAAAAACGGCAAACTTTGATAGTAGTAATTTGATAAAAATCAAATATTAAAACCAACGCAAAATCACCACTACTTTTTTGTTGCTTGTATATAAACTTTACACAATACATCCCAGCCACACAAATAACAACGCATCATTGATATCTTTGATGTGTTTTAGCGATGGTTTACTCCTTTCATCTTGAGAGCTATCTGCTTCTTTGCCATCTTTTGATATAAAAATAACTATTATATAATACCTATGGTTATGAGATTAGGTGACAGAAGACGGATTAAACATGTAATAGTTTTTAACAGAAGTGAAAAATTAAGACTTTTTAACTCATATGGCTGTCTCGTGGTTTAACAGACCATGAGATCCCGGGTTTAATCCCCGGATTGAGCAAAAGTGCTATTGAGGTTTTTTTCGAGGTATTTCTAGAAAATCCAAAATCCTAATAGCAGCTCGAAGTCTAGGGGGTGGTGTGCTACCCCTCCCGTGCTTGGGATGTCGACGTAAAGTCGTCGGTCCAGTTTACCGCTAGAAATATATCACATCTACATACAAACATCTATGCTCGTCACACAGCTGTTTGTCCCAGTCGGGAATCGAACTTAGGTTCGCTGACTACTCAACCTATATCTATAGAGAACAAGATGGGCATTTTTTACACTCTACTTACTTTTGGTAAAAAATTAGCAACAATTTTTATACCTATAATTTTCGAATATCTACTGAGTTTTTGTTGAGTTAACGTCTATTTTGAAAAAAATTGTACCTCGCTAACATACTATAACACGGAAAATCATTTCAGCTGATGAATGGTGTTTAGTTTGTTATCATAAATCGGAGAAGTGTACACACTCCGGGACTATATTTTGCAGTCAACCGACAAAATGGAAGACGCGTCATGCTACAACTGCAAGCGTCGTCGCTAGAGGTTGACGAATGCCGCCGACTTGTCGACGGCTGCAGTTGCCTCTGCGGTCTGCCGTGCCGTGCATATATAATAATATTGAATTAAAGACGGATTTGGATGTTAGATGCGTTCTTCTTTTATACCACTAGATACAAACAGATGGCTTTCCTGATGGAAAAAGAAACCATCATCTATGTTGTTGTTTACCAAAAATGTTAATGGTGCGTTGTTATCCAAAATGCCACATGCATAAATCTACCAGTTACCTTACCCTCCAAACCGCAACACGGCAGTGAGAAGCATTGACGCTATTGTATCAAGAATGGGTAAAGCGGGCGAAACGTTGCATGACCACTCATATATAATGATGGGAATTATAGCGATTTTATTATTACTTGTTTTCTGTCACTGTTATGTCACGGCTGATAAATCACGACCGTTATATTTTATTAGCGACGATTATGGTCACAGTGGGTGCACTTTATTTCGTATATTATATCACTGCGCAGTAATTACTATTTATAAGTGTTAAGTCAAGTGAAATTATATATAAACGTATTCTCTCTTATAGCTGATGGCATGGTATTGCTCAAATGTTGTTGCTTCGTCTCTTTCGCACGGTGGATTTCTGCGAATTATAAGCATAAATAATAGCTTCGTCTGCGTGAAATTAACTCACATTCGCGTTATATACCTATAACGGACGGTTGCGATGCATTTAACTTGTGTGACACGTGAATTATTTTATAACGAGTGATATAACCAGTGATGCGTGAAATGTGCTATGCCTACACATATAGCCAATCGGTCGTTTTTACGACTTGCTTGGTAAAACGGCAGTTGGTCTATTCTTTAATGGGCCCGGACTAACACAGAGGGGACCAACGCAATATTCAAATCAAAGTGTGTAGGTAGGTAAGAAGACGTATATAAAATATTATCAATCCAGATCCATTGAATCTATTTAAATCACGATTATAACTCATTCATATTTTTATAAAACGGTTTAGTTTAATAATTTTGTTTCCTCACCAGTTCTTGTCCATTTTCAGTTTTAGGTTCCACATCTGAAGACCTGTAAATATTTTAATAACATGATTATTATACTGCACCATGCAGTCCGCTGCATTATAAAAGTTTTTTGGTAAATCCCGTGGGATTACCTAATTTTTTTGGGATATAATTTAACCTATATCTTCATCTGACATAACATAAAATATATAATGTTGAAAGCGACAAATGTATTAATTTTAATAAAAAATTTAATGAATACTACAAAATATGTTTTTTAAAAAGCATTTAATTTAATTATATTTTTGGCTCACTATTTTGGATATTATGGATTCCACATAAAAGGTAAATATATTATGTTGTCGCGGACTTTTATTTAGAATTATTTAAGGCAAAAAATCCCACCGTACATTATCTTTGTACCTCCAGCATTATCTTTGTAACGCAGCGCACACCAAGATAGCTCTCACGTATATTCTGATGTATAATCTACGTTATTGCAAAGTTTCATTTAAATTCGGTAGTTTTTGCGTGAAAGTGGAACAAAAATCCACACATCCAAACATATTTTCGCATTTATAATATTATTAGGATTAGGATATTAGGATTAGGATATTAGGATTAGAATATTAGGATTAGGATATTAGGATTAGGATATTAGGATTAGGGTATTAGGATTAGGATATTCGGGTTATGATATTAGGATTAGGATATTAGGATTAATATTAGGATTAGGATATTAGGATTAATATTAGGATTAGGATATTAGGATTAGGATATTAGGATTAATATTAGGATTAGAATATTAGGATTAGGATATTAGGATTAGGATATTAGGATTAGGATATTAGGATGAGGATATTAGGATTAGGATATTAGGATTAGGATATTAGGATTAGGATATTAGGATGAGGATATTAGGATTAGGATATTAAGATTAGGATATTAGGATTAGGATATTAGGATTAGGATATTAGGATTAGGATATTAGGATTAGGATATTAGGATTAGGATATTAGGATTAGGATATTAGGATTAGGATATTAGGATTAGGATATTAGGATGAGGATATTAGGATTAGGATATTAAGATTAGGATATTAGGATTAGGATATATTAGGATTAGGATATTAGGATTAGGATTAGGAATTAGGATAGGATATTAGGATTTGGATTAATATAGATTGGTCATTTACCTCCCTTATAATACGTAGGTCACACCTTTACATTTTAAACATTTTTTCACGCGATTGAAGCATTTTTTAAAACAGGAAGACCACAGATCTGAAGGCATGTTTTCTACGTGCTGATTGAACGCTATCACTGCCTCTTTGGAGTTGGTAAAAGTAAAACCTCTCATCAAATCTTTGTTTTTGAGGAAAATACAGAAATCGCAGGGTGCTAGGTCGGGGCTATGCGCAGGATAAGTGACGAGATGTACTTTTTCGGAAGCTAAAAATGACTTTGTTTTGTTAGCCGTGTGTGAGGAAGCGTTATCATGGTGTAGGGAAATGCGGCTTTTGGGTCGTCTTTCGCGAACTTTTTCTTACACCCTGGGTAAACAAATGGTAGAATATCACTCGGCATTAACACTCTTTTGATCTTCAAGTGGAATTATACAGATGGGACCTCTAGCTGAGAAATTTCAATGTATGATGATGTGGTCTAGAATTTAAATTTTATGTACATGTATTTGTTATTTTCTGGGATAATTTTGTACCAATATTAACAAAGTATAATGATCGCGGAACCCAGTGATCAATGCAATAAAAAACAAAAGACAATCAATATTCTCTAATAAACGTAGTGATGTGGTTAGTGTGTATTGTTGAGGTAACTTTCGTGCGAGTTCCAACAGTACGAGCAAATAAATTAGGAAGAGGGTAGACAGGCTTGTCTGCTCATAATCGTTCAACTACCCGCAATACTTCAGTTCCCCCGTGATCATGGTGCTTGCAACAGCGCCGAAATATCGGGAAAATCATTCATCAACTAATCGCGGTAAGATCCCGTTGATTTTTAATAATTCGTTTAAAAAGAAGCAAATAAATAACTACTAAGACGTAAAACACATTACAAAATATAATGACACAAAACAATTAAGTATATAGAAAGTGACGTTAAACATATTTTAGAAAGTGTTTGGACTCAGCGCTTTCCTAATATCCTCAGGAAGATCGTCCTATCGTCATAGCTTGAGAAGTAAATGAACAGCTGTAATAATTAGTATTTTGAGTCGGCATTAAAATAAAACGATCGTCAGCCGATCTTAGGTGTTGGTCTTGGTTGATACGGAAAGTAAACCTTTCCTTCAAATATACAGCAAAATTTGAATCATAAAGAATAGAATAAAGCAGTAAGAGAATATGGGCATCCCGACGAAGATGAATTGGTAACCATTTGAGCTTGATGCAAAATTCGAAAAAGTGTTCATATTTGCGCAGATCAAATATGAACCGTATACACAGATTTTGAAGTCGCTCACTTTATTAATCTGTTCTAAGGAAAGATTTACAATACTAGCTTTCGTGTAATCTAAAATAGACAGAAGCAACGAATCAGCCAGCATAATCTTGGTAAGAATAGGAAGCAAATGCCTGAGTGAGATGCTTCAAAGAAGTTAGATTTCTTTAAATCGTCTCAGGTATTTGCTTCCTATTTCTAATCTGCAATCTAAAATAGACTGAAGTAACGAATCAGCCAGCATTATCTTGGTAGGAATAAGAAGCAAATACCTGAGACGCTTTAAAGAAATTTAACTACAAAAAAATCTTTTACTAAGCTCATGAATCTGCTTGATCCAAGACAGAGTATTATCTATATAATAAACACCTAGATTTTTAACATAATCGCTATAAGGATTGACTGGAATAATTTACCAGGAGATAAACTTAGAGAAAGTTTATCTCCTGGTAAATTATTCCAGTCAATCTTCTTTACTAGCCACGAGCTGCCAGTTACAATATAACCTGAGTCTTAATTGGATTCAGTTTGAGGCCAAACCATTTGCATTATACATCGATTTTGGCCAGGCTATTGCTAATTGAAAGGATCACATTTAGCAGTTTAGAAAACGTGGCTTGTAATTAGATTTGTAAATCATCAGCAGATGATACGAAGTGGACAGTATGATAGTTATAAAATTAATAAAAATAGCAAACCAAAGGTGGAGACAAAACACCACCTTACGGCACACCAACCAATAAATTCGACCAAACCGACGACTCTGACGCTGTTAGAACGTACTGTCGATGTCCCTCAAGGTAAACACTAAGCCAGTCTAAGGCGGTTGATGTTATATTAAGAGACTTCAGGAGGCCCAACAACGTGTCATGGTCTACAGTATTAAAAGCATTACTAAAATCCATCGAATGCATCCACAAATATCCTAAGATAATTAGTCCTACAATATTATATATTCTATTTATATATTCTATTATAGACCATAATCGTCGCTAATAAAATATAACGGTCGTGATTTATCAGCCGTGACATAACAGTGACAAAAAGCAAGTAATAATAAAATCGCTATAATTCCCATCATTATATATGAGTGGTCATGCAACGTTTCGCCCGCTTTACCCATTCTTGATACAATAGCGTCAATGCTTCTCACTGCCGTGTTGCGGTTTGGAGGGTAAGGTAACTGGTAGATTTATGCATGTGGCATTTTGGATAACAACGCACCATTAACATTTTTGGTAAATAACAACATAGATGATGGTTTCTTTTTCCGTCAGGAAAGCCATCTGTTTGTATCTAGTGGTATAAAAGAAGAACGCATCTAACATCCAAATCCGCCTTTAATTCAATGTTATTGGGCACACACACAAAACGGTACGTTGCCACGTTATGGCACGGCACGGCAGACCGCAGAGGCAACTGCAGCCGTCGACAAGTCGGCGGCATTCGTCAACCTCTAGCGACGACGCTTGCAGTTGTAGCATGACGCGTCTTCCATTTTGTCGGTTGACTGCAAAATATTGTCCCGGAGTGTATACACATCTCCGATTTATGATAACAAACTAAACACCATTCATCAGCTGAAATGATTTTCCGTGTTATAGTATGTTAGCGAGGTACAATTTTTTTCAAAATAGACGTTAACTCAACAAAAACTCGGTAGATATTCGAAAATTATAGGTATAAAAATTGTTGCTAATTTTTTACCAAAAGTAAGTAGAGTGTAAAAAATGCCCATCTTGTTCTCTATAGATATAGGTTGAGTAGTCAGCGAACCTAAGTTCGATTCCCGACTGGGACAAACAGTTGTGTGACGAGCATAGATGTTTGTATGTGGATGTGATATATTTCTAGCGGTAAACTGGACCGACGACTTTACGTCCACATCCCAAGCACGGGAGGGGTAGCACACCACCCCCTAGACTTCGAGCTGCTATTAGGATTTTAGATTTTCTAGAAATACCTCGAAAAAACCTCAATAGCACTTTTGCTCAATCCGGGGATTAAACCCGGGATCTCATGGTCTGTTAAACCACGAGACAGCCATATGAGTTAAAAAGTCTTAATTTTTCACTTCTGTTAAAAACTATTATATGTTTAATCCGTCTTCTGTCACCTAATCTCATAACCATAGGTATTATATAACAGTTATTTTTATATCAAAAGATGGCAAAGAAGCAGATAGATCTCAAGATGAAAGGAGTAAACCATCGCTAAAACACATCAAAGATATCAATGATGCGTTGTTATTTGTGTGGCTGGGATGTATTGTGTTAAGTTTATATACAAGCAACAAAAAAGTAGTGGTGATTTTGCGTTGGTTTTAATATTTGATTTTTATCAAATTACTACTATCAAAGTTTGCCGTTTTTAGGGTTCCGAAGTAAACTGCAAACCCTTATTATAAAAGGTTTCGCTCTGAGCGTACCTAAGATGAAAGTGCTTCGTAAATGTAAACAAACCAAATTAATTCAAATCCGCGAAAAGTACGTCACACATAGCACGAGCAAAAATTGGCTTATTTAATATTGACTTATTTGATATTTAATTGGATATTAAAGTTTTTTTAAAGAAAAACAATTTTGATCTGGAAACAACTCCTTCAGGAAACCACTATTTTTGAAGTTAAGGCAGAACCAAACCTTAACAAAACGATCCTTAAATACTAACGCTGATAAAGATTTGAAAATTTTCTGGCAACAAGCCCTGGTTTTTGTTCAATGTGTTTACCTGCTTATACCTTAAAAATATAAAAATTGATGTTTTTCAGGACAAATGGCATTTTACCTGACAAAATCTGTTAGCATACGCGCGATACATCTCACGCTGCATATGTTTAGCGGGCTGGTCACTAAGAATTTTGCATTAGTAGAATTTTGCATTGGCTCGACTGGTTCTGGCACCACCGCCTTACCTATTCTTGCTGCAACAGCGTCAATGCTAACCACTGTCGTAATTCGGTTTAGAGGGTAAGGTAGCTGGTAAACTTGTGCATGTGGCATTAGACCTCGCCACAATATAGCAACGCACTATTTACATCTTTGGTGTCTATATGCGATGGTTGACTCTTTCCATCAGGAGATCCACCTGCTTGGTTGCTATCTTATGATATAAAAAAAAAAAACATATTTTAGTACAGTAAAACTGGAGCAACCAAAAACTGAATTAAACCAAAAAGATTTTAGAGCGATGATTTTTTATGATTTTAAAAGTTCTCTTTCTCCGCAAGACTGTGCCGCTCGTCTTCAAAATATTTTTGGGAGAGAAGCACCTTGTTTGAGCACCGTGAGGCGATGGTTTGCTGAATTTGAAAGAGATCGAGTTTCTTTACATGACGAATTTCGTGAAGGGCTACCTTCAACTGCCATCAACGAAAATAATGTGGCTACTGTTAAGCGGTTAATTGAAGAAAACCCCCGGATTACCTATGAGACAATTCGAGGACTATTGGGGATTGGTATGAACCAAATTCAGAAAATTTTACACCAAGAATTGAAAGATTAGAAACTTTGTTGTCGTTGGATCCCTCATGAACTGACAACGGAGCAGAAGCGGGCTCGCGTGGAATGGTGCTCACAGATGCTACTGAAGTAGGACCACGGACATTCTAATGCTGTTTATGGCATTATCACAGGAGACGAAACGTGGATTTATTGTTTTGATCCCGAAAAAAAAACAGCAATCTTGTGAATGGGTGTTTGAAAATGAGAACAGGCCAACAAAAGTGAGACAGGCGAAAAACGTTGGTAAAAAAATGATTGCGTTTTTTTCTCAGCTACGGGTCCCATCTGTAAGTGTAAGTGTAATTCCACTTGAAGAGTGGAATTCCACAAAAGAGTGTTAATGCCAAGTGGTATTCTACTATATGTTTACCCAGGGTGTTAGAAAAAGTTCGTGAAAGACGACCCAAAAGCCGTATTCTCCTACACCATGATAACGCTTCTTCACACATGGCCAACAAAACAAAGTCATTTTTAGCTTCCGAAAAAGTACATCTCGTAACACATCCTGCGCATATCCCCGACCTAGCATCCTGTGATTTCTGTATTTTCCCCAAAATCAAAGATTTGATGAGAGGTTTTACTTTCACCAACTCCGAAGAGGCAGTGATAGCGTTCAATCAGCACGTAGAAAACATGCCTTCAGATCTGTAGTCCTCCTGTTTTAAAAAATGGTTCGATCGATAAACATAATATTTTGGGTATAACGTGTTGTTTTTTTAAGTTACGCAAAACTTATAGTGTGACCTACGTCCTTACCAGAATTATAGTAGAGGAACCCAAGAGAGGATTTTAGTTTAATGATACGTAGGTTGATTAACAAATGTAGGAGTAAATTCTAAATATAAGCCCTTTATATAGAGCCGGGCATCTGCCATCTGGGGCAGAAAAAAAATTGACAGATGTACCATGGAAGGTAACGAGGTGACTAAGACAACTGATGGGTTGCAGTTATTTATTGATTAAACTTACAAAACAGTATAGGTCTTAGTCTATACAAATACCTAGCTACGTATGTGCATACAATATCTTTCACTAACGTGAGCTTAAAGACGGACAGCATAGGCTTTCTCGTCTCGTACCCACTTCGGTATTCACTTGAGGATAGCATAGGCCGTCTCTCAAGCTAGACCGCTTTTTTTTTTTTTCGGAATGTCACAATTGCTGTTAGCCTTATGGGCTGTTACAGCTTCACCGGTCGCGTGGGCGAGCAGAGTGCTCAGCCAGAATTTAAAGGTGTAGGGCTGTACGCCCTCCGCCCTAAGGGTGTCTCCTGTGAGACCGAACCTCGGCTTAGGGTGGGGTCGTGATTTGCGATGAGAGGGCTAGTGGCATTGTTTTGTCCGTCCGCCGAACCTTGACCTTGGGCTCGGTTCGCCGAAGGGCGAAACAGGGGTCCTCGTCGCCGCCGGCGGCGACGGTGTCGCGAATGTAGGTGTGTAGTGTCATCTTGTAAACCGTTGGCCAGAGTTATCGGGTCATCGGGATCGGTAAGAACGTGGCGGGGCCTACGTAGTTTGGGATCGGGATTAGGGTCTGGGATGTAGTCAGCCGCGGCTACCACCAGTGGGTTCGGATGCGAGATGGCACGATCGAAGTATCTTTCGGAGATGTCTTTGAAATGCTTTGCTAAGCTCGGCAATTCAAGATCGTTATGGAGGTCTACGTTGCGCATATACCACGGTGCTCCCGTGGCAATACGCAGGAATTTATTTTGTACCACTTGCAACGGATGCAAGTCCGTACGGGGGAGGTGGGCAAACGCTACGCAAGCGTATGAAAGGATGGGGCGTACGCACGACTTGTAAAGTGTCACCTTGTGTCTAAGTGACATTTTACTGCGTTTATTGATAAGTAGACCGCTAGCTACGGAATGAATTGATGGCTGCTCCGTCGGCTTTTATATGCTTCCGCGCGGTGCGTTCGGGCACGATCGGACATCTTCGGGCTGTCTCGGCTGCCACACGTTTGCTATGATGATTCACGTGATTTACTACGCCGCTTCACAGATCATTTTTTTCAATACAATTTGTACACGAAAAATATTTTGCCTGGCTGTAGTTGGCTATAGTTAGTAGACCAAGGAGAAATATTATTCTTATATGAATTCGCTTTTGATTTGTAATATAAATAAGTACTGATAAATCAGAAAATATTGAAGTGTCACAAAATATCTATGTTATATTAACTTCAATATCATCGATCTGAAATGCTACAAATTCGATACAAATGTAGTGTAAAATGGATAGGAATTCTAAACTGGAACGCTTTCATTATCCAGACATTAGTTTCAGCTCGGAGGAATTTACACGACAAGGCACATACTTAACAAGACTTCTAGATTGCTTACAGTATTACACATATTTGATAATACTTATATGTAGATATAGATTTGATAATACTTGTATGTATGTAGTTAGTACTTATAGAGTAAGTTTTTCTCAAATTCATTAACTTTTCTCAGAGAAAATTAGTAATACGAGTTATCTTCATAATTATACACAACAATCTACGAGTTCAGGGTTGTTAATTCTTGATACTTGTCACATATCGTTACCAGAAGTAACGCGTCACCACCATACTCCGAACTGCTACTGGGTATTCCATTATTGAAGAAAATCTCGAAAAATTCTCAATAACAATTTTGTTCGACCAAAAGGCCAGGATCTCATGATCTTGGCCGAGTAGGCTAATTTCTAGACCACGAGACAATTTAATCTATCAAATACAGAGCAGGTGATATTAAACTTTAAATATATCTATTAATTACATCTCCTTTTCACAACTGTTTCTATTGCTTTTGTATTTATAATGCAAAAACCTATTTAATTTAATTACAGGTTATATTAATTGAATGAAAATTAGTTTTGCTATAATCAAATTGATAAAAAAATTAGGAAAATCATTTTATATGATATAAAAAATCAAAAAAAAAAAATTATTTAGCTTAGAGTCACGACATCTAAAGAAAAAACCATATTTAAAAAGTTTTTATTTAAAATGACTGTCTTATTTTGTGTTGTTTAATTATAATTAATAAAAACTAAATAAGTATTTTCTTTTCCCTATATCTATCTAGGTATAATATTATAAAATTGTAGAGTTTGTTTGTTTGTTTGGTTGTACGCGCTAATCTTGAAAACTGCTGAACCGGTTTGAATAATTCTTTTTGAGTTGGAAAGCCTGTTTATCGAGGAAGGTTATAGGCCATATAACATTACGCTACGACCAACAGAATCTGAATATCAACGAAACTTTCCAGAGCTTTCCTGGCGTGCGCCGCTTTAACGGTTAAAGTCACGCAAAAATCATGTATGATCGAATTGTTCGTCTTAAAACTTGTAAAAAAGTCTGCGATGGTGCACATCTATCTATTAAGGTTCACATTTTATGACCCTTTTTATGGTGATCAAAATTGTTCTAAAATAATGCACTATTATCGACGGTGTTTTAATAGACATGGTATGAATCTGTTTAAATAAAGTATTAAATTTTGGATGAAATCGCGATTTTACTTCATTTGATTTCAACCAATAACTTAGGAGATATCACAGTTTTAAGATATAATATAATTATCATCGCTTGGGGAATGTGCGGGGTAAGGAGGTCAAATGGCAACCTACTTTGCGAGATAGCATGCTGCATGTAGTCGAAGTAGAAAACAAAGACTACTAGTAGATGGGTTAAAGGGCAATATTGGTGGCTAGAAATAGTAATGTTGACGAAATTAATGACAGAATACTGAGTAAACTTCCAGGAGGTACCATAAACTATACATCGACACCTCAGTGATGTTATTCAACGTTCTTTTATTACTCATGTTCCGGTGCAATTTTTTACTATAGTTTCAGTCTTACGGATCATTATCATAGCGGGATGACTATGTATAAGACTTTGTTATACTTCATATCGCAGATATTAAAAAAATAATTAAACTTCTAATGAATGTACCAACAAACATACAGACATAGGTACAATCTCTCCTGGTTATGTTAGCACTGTAGGTATGATTGTTTGTTTCAATAGTCTTCAAGTGGTTCGTAGATTAATTGAAAAAGTTACAGTTCCTCTGGAATGGTATTATAGGTCCCTATGACCCACTCCCTTTTATGTGACGAAGACGAAGTTGCGCGGATCAGCTAGTAAGTAAATATAATAATACATAACCGCAATAACGTCGGTGCTTGTTGTTGTCGTATTCCGGTGCGGAGAGTAAGGTAGCTGGTAAACTTATGCATTTGACATTCCATTTCTACCACACGGATAACAACGCATCATTAACATGTCTGGTCTATAGGCGATGGTTGCATCTTTCTATCAGGAGAACCACCAGCTTGTTCGCTATACTATGATACAAAAATTGATAAAGTGCATGTCGGGCCACGCGCAATGCAATCTTCCGAAATTGCCCATCACAATAATGCTGATTAAGAAGAGGATTTTTTAGTTTCATACTATAAACATTTAAGGTAAGGTCAATAACAAATATATATCCGCACCACATGTTCACCGCCTATAAAAACTTCTCTATGTACATCTTATAAGTTGGTTGACTATTACTCAAGAACTTATAAAGCTTTCGAAGCCATGACAGTTTTCCTCTGAACTTCATTATATTACTACTGCCATGGTTTTTCCCACCCCAAAACCAACTGTTTAGCCTGCAGAGGGGGGGGGGGACACTTGACTCTAACAAAAACTGTGACTGACCAGCTGGTCACTAATCCTCTAGGTACCTCAGAATCTGGCAGTTAGTAATAAAAACCCTTAAAAAACATTGAAGTGCTAGGCACTTCATAGCACCGCGATTTCGACTTGGTTTATTATTTCATTATGTAAAAGCACACTCGTTATTATTTTGAGCATAAACCTTTAGATATTTGCCTGTTATATTACCGTCTAATTCTAGGTTTGCCGACCACGCTGGTCACGCATTGAAAATATACCAGTAATTGAAGACATTTTCGAAAGAAATAAACATGATTAATTACAACAACACTTGATTATTAAAAGACTTTGATTATAATAAAATAATTTTCGGTTCGGACAGGGTTTTCTTACACGCTGTATATATCGTCGGCACTTATCGTTGTCGTGTTCTGGTTTCAAAGGTAAGGCACCCAGATAGTTTATGAATGTGCCATATGGATGTGACATTAACATCTTTGATGCTTATAGGCAATGCATACATATTTTCATCAGAAGATATCAAGTTCTTATAAATTCAGGAGTATATAACGGAATAGATACTCTAAAAATACATAAGTACCTCAGAGAAGAGATTAAGGTAGTTTATATTAAGGTTTTATATTTTTTTATTTATAGTATCGTGGGTACATTTATTGTACATCAGCTTACCAGTTCGGGGTATGGGCGTGAAGATACTAATACTAAGATACTAACTACAAACTATAGTAGATAAAAAAGAACCACTGGCCGCTTCAGTTGCGACGATTAACTTTTTTCAACCAACTTTCCAAAAGGAGGATGTTCGGACTGTATATTTTTTATGTTTGTTACTACCTGCGTACTCTTAACTTTCGTTTGTACAACAGATCGAAAGCCCAAGTTGCCTCAAAAAAACTTGGTATTCTGGCCAAGGTGAGACAGTATTTCAGCCCGGGACAGTTGCTCAATCTTTATCAAGCACAAGTCCGTTCATGCGTGGAATACTGCTCTCATCTCTGGGATAGATCCGTCAAATACCAACTGGAGACGCTTGAGGCGATAGAGAGGCGTGCCAAGAGGCTCATAAACGACGATGATCTGGTAGGCAAAAAACTCCAGAGCCACGCTCATCGCCGCAGACTGACTAGTTTATCGGTCTTTCATCGGGTACATTTCGGAAAGTGCGCTGCGGAATTGCACGACTTAATTCCGCCATCCTCGTTTTTCTATCGATCGTCGAGACGCACAGATACAAGGCATCGCCATCGGTGGACGTTCGACGTACCCGAACAAAGCAGTTCGACTCGACATTCATGATCCGAACCGCAAGGGACTGGAATATGCTTCCTGAGTCTGTTCTCCCCGACGAGTACAATTTGAATGATCTTCAAGAGAAGAGTGAACCTTATAGGGAAGCGCGTTCCATCTTAGGCCGCATCTTAGCTTACCATCAGGCGAGATCGTAGTCAAGCGCTTCCCTATCGACAGTAAAAAAAAACCTCAGAAGTCGGTCATTTATGAATCGATTTAGAAAATTATTTTTTCGTTTAAGAGGATATACTCCTCGTAATTGGCGTATCTAGAATTATTTTTCAGAGGCCTTGACTTCGATTCCAAAGTACGAGTTGGACTCGTTCACCTAGATTGTACGTTGTACTTAAAATACTTGAATTAAGTACCTAACTTTTTTTGTAATGTTGCCAAATTTCACAAGACTAGGTCAACGGGAAGTACTTACTACCCGATACCTTTACCCACTACCCCAGGTTTAGATTCATTCTGAAAACGTATTTACATAAATTTCTCGCTTGTACCTAGATAGTTATTAAATTTCAATGATTTTTTGTAGTTTTTAGGTATCTAGCCCAGAATTTCGAATCGGTAATCAAACATCCTGGGTAGGGCGCCAGATCATCCTGGGGTAGGCAACGCAGTAAGCGTTAAAAATTTTTTTTTTCAGCAGTCACAAATAGTAATTAATCTGCGAGCAGTTACATATTAAGTTCTGTTTATTCCAATTAACAAATTGATATATTTAATTTGATATATTTAAAACAAATTTCAAATAATACGTTTAAATATATTTAGTGATATCAAGTTATATTGTGTTTATAGAAAAAATAAATTAGGTACGTTTTATTTTTTGCATTAAAATATTTGCTGTGATTTAAAACTGGGATTACATTGACTTGTTTGATTGAGTGTATCCCGTGTTCGTTCCGGGCTCCTTTGAAGAATAGTCCAACTGCCGTTCTGCCAGGCAGGTCATAAAAGGCGACCGATTGGCTATGTGAGTCACTAACATCGTGGCTATTAGATGGTAGAGTTCTGCATTGTCTCGCCCGGGTCTGGTACCACCGCCTTATATATTCCTGCCGCAAAAGCATCAGTGCTTGTCGCTATCGTGTTCCGGTTTGGAGGGTACGGTAGTCGGTAAACTTATGCATGTGGCATTAGACCTTCGCCACAAGATATAGCGAGGCACCATTAACATCTTTGGCGTCTATAGGGGATGGTTGACTCTTTCCATCAGGAGACCCATCTGCTTGTTTGCTCTCTTATGATATTAAAAAAAAATATTAAAAATGTATGTCTAAATAGATGAATTAGTGTGGAAAAGCTTGCACCGATAAATAATAAGTACGCGTGAGTATTTTACCTAAAACTAACTTTTCTACCCGCTACCTATGAACAGACCGCCTCACCAAGCTAGCGAGTACGCACACACACTTAAACACATATAAGAGTATCCATTTCCTTAATTTTCGTTACTTCGAAAATAAGTAACGTCTGACGGCTCTGGGACCTTACTCTATAGGGAAAGACTACATACTAAATGACACGGTGTTGGTAGGGGAAAGTGTAGCCGCACATAAGAGCAAAAGCTCCTAAAAACTCAAACGCTTGTAGATATATTAAAGTATCTTCACGCCCGTATCCCAGAAGATGTTGGCAGATGTACAATTAGTGCACCCACGGGGGCAAACCTATCGCCAACCGGGTACTTTCCAATCCCGAGCAATGTAATTTTTTTTTAGAAAACTAAAAAAACACATTTTTCATTTGCCTGACTCGAGAATCGAACCCTCATAAAGTCAACACTGACATCGAACCACTAGACCACCAGAAGCGATTTTACTACCCAGTAACATCCTACCCAGTAACAAGCCTAGGTTCAAAAAATACCTCTGGAGTTATTTTATGTCATCGATACGAACTACAAATATATGTATTTCTACGTATAAATGCAAGCTAAAAGGACAACCAAAGAAACTGTTTAAAAATCGTGTCCATTTAATCTGTGGGACAGACCATCCACGAGCACAGCAGAACTTGGAATAAAATATTCTATGTCCTACATTCAGCAGGATTTTTTTTTTTTTTATATCATAAGATAGCAAACAAGCAGATGGGTCTCCTGATGGAAAGAGTCAACCATCGCCTGTAGACACCAAAGATGTTAATGGTGCGTTGCTATCTTGTGACGAGGTCTAATGCCACATGCATAAGTTTACCGGCTACCTTACCCTCCAAAGCGGAACACGACAGTGACCAGCACTGACGCTATTGCGGCAGGATTAGGTAAGGCGGTGGTACCTGACCCGGGCGAGACAATGCAGAACTCTAACACCTAGTAGCTACGATGGTAGTGACTTGCACAGCCAATCGGTCGCCTTTTACGATATGCCTGGTAGAGCAACAATTGGCCTATTCTTCAAAGGAGCCCGGGACCAACACGGGGAAAAATGATGACCTCCTCTATGATGATTAATCGCCTCTATGGTCTTGTGGTCCGATCTCGGCGTTCCAAGGTTTCCTAGGTTCAATTCCCGGGTCAGGCAATACAACATAATATGTATTTTCAGTTTTCTTATAAAAACAATGCTACCCGGGATTGGATAAGTGCCCGGTTGCCAAAAGTCTTGCAACCTATTATGTGGGTCTAAGTAGCTTCGGCTAATCGTGGGTGCTCTTGTTGTACCTCTGCCTACCTCTTCGGGGATACAGGCGTGAAGATACTTTTTATTTTTTTAAGCTGATGACAATGTCACCTAATCTTTTATGTTATAAATCCATTGGCAGTAGGGACCTCATTCCATTAGGAAGCCCACTTGCTCATATACCTGCAAATACAATTAAAAAAAATAGCAAGTTCCGTCGATGACAAATATAAAATATGGTAAGCACCAAAATTACAAATATCATTGCAGTCATCACTCATCATCACACCACACGCTTGTCTCTAAGGAGACTATATTTACAACACTGCGTAATTAAAATCGATAACCACACAATCAAAGGGAGGTCATGTGAGATTGATAACAAAAGCTTAAATATAATATAAATGTTTACATGAGTGACGTATTTCCCAGATAGCAACACTGTGTATTGGGAATTCTCAAACAGATAAGTTTAGTGTCTGTGATATATTTCAAAACATCAGTCAATAACCCAGCTTGAGGAAAACTTAGCAATAACATGAACCAAGACAGAATCAATTTATTGTGTTATTGGGATTGAACAACAAAAATATTTGTTGTTGATTAAATAAATCGTAAATCTTCTCACACTCCTGAGATAAAGTGGGGAAATGACTTCGGGGCTGATGGCTCCCTTGCCATGGTTTCATGCGCTGGCCGTGAAAACGGCCAGGTCATTTGGAATGTATTACCAAATGAAAATAGTTGTGAAAATCAGGTAATAAATTGAGAATGTGATCAATGGTTTTGAAGTGAACTCTGCCACCCTCGTGTTCTTCACGCCACCGCAAGCGACCATCGGATAAGATCCGTTGGAGAAGCCCAGCGAAAACCAACCAGCGATCGCGTCGGCGACTTTGGCGAGAGGGTGGTAAGAGGAAACTTATTTTTAAAGTTGTACGTAGGGAAGGGCTTTGCGCCCGAGGGACGCGAATGCCAGGGTGCTATATTTTGGATTGATGGTTGGAATGAAGCGTCAGCGCATTCGTACATCCCACGTGCTAGGCTTCTTAAAATTCTTCTATGCTTTCTATTTTAAGGTCGCGTTGCACGACGGAGTTTCTCACGTACACGGCGCCAGGTTCTGCTATTGCTGAAGGACTTCTTGAAGAGACATAGTGGCTAAGTTGCACCAGCTGGCTGCTACGTAGGTTAATCTTAACCGGATATACGTCTTGTTCACCCCAAATTGATTTTGATAGGAAGTCGAGATTGGATGATTGGGCGTATTACAGCCATCGCCACGCGAATTCTGTTGACTGCTTCCTTAACTTGGGCTCTCATGTTCAGTTATGGTCAATAATCACCTCACGAGGTTATTAAGTAATTAAAAAGGTCTGAAATTTACATTACTTTTGCTTGAATTTTTTTTTTCATATTATAAGATAACAAACAAGCAGATGCCTCTCTTGATGGAATGAGACAACCATCGCTTATAGACACCAAAGATGTTAATGATGCGTTGCCATATGTGTGATGAGGTGTTAATGCCACTTGCACAAGTTTACGTGCTACCTTACTCAACAACCTGGAACACGACACTGACAGGCAGTGCCTGTTGACGCTATTGCGGCGGTTTTATTATTTAATGTTTATTTATTACAGTCATAAATAAACATTACGTTGTGAAGATGATTGACAGGCCGTTGATACAACGTCAAGTTGACAACCCCAGTCAAAAATTTAAAAAATCATATTTCCTAATACCTGCGGTTTTGAATATGAAAGTTTATTAGCATTTTTTTTTCGTTTCTAAGGTACCTTTACGATAACTCTTTCAATCTACGTCAAGTTTGATGAATAATATGTGCGTTCAGAAGAGATATTTTGTTTTTCTGGTTTCTATGCATTTTTTTTTATACAGACAGTCCTCCACTTACGTCGTTTCAAGTTACGTTGAACAATGTTTTGACTCTATTCCTCAAGCATACGTCAATTGTTTCGATTTCCGGCATAGGAAAATTCACTTGTTGCGTGGACAATGTCCGCGAGGCCGACGTGGCGCGGTGTCCGCGAGCGGGGATTACCCCGTACATGCCGCTGATTTTGTTTAGTTAGTTCAGGGACAACAAAAATTAATAACACACAAATACCAAAAATAACTAGCAATTTCATAAGTACATACATAATTATTTTAAGAACTTACTTTTGATAATAAAGTATGTATATCCTTTGTTATAAATATTTTTTTTTTATTTTGAGTCCGTGTGGAACCTAACCCTAGAGTTTTACATGTAAACATATGAAAAAATATGTCTCGACTTACGTTGTTTCGATTTACGTCACGTATTTCGAGAACCTAACATGCCGCAAGTACGAGAACTGCCTGTATATCAAAAACTATAGATCATCGAGTGATGAGAATTTTATTCGTAGGTATATATATATATATATATATATATATATATATATATATATAAAACTAATTATTGCTATCAAGTAAAACTTAAAAGTAATTTTTACAGTACGAAAAAACGGTCAATTTTGTATAGCAAACTGAATGAATAAATAATAATAAATAAATGAAAAAAATATTATTTAAAAAAAATGCATACTAGCGACCGATTGTTTTTGAATTCGAATATCAATATTAGTAGTATCAAAACAATCGATTATTGGAATCAATAAGAACTGCCCATCTTTAATTTTTTTTATTAACACACAACTAATTGTATACTAAATTTCAACACAACCCTCAATTGGCTTTGACTAAAATCAGTTTTGAATAAACAGATTATATATACACCGAGGAAGTTACATTCTACCCGGAATGTTCACACGCGCTTCAGAATCGTTCCGAAGAGTACCACGACATTGGTGAAGTGTGTCTCTTTCTACTAAATAAAGCGCCAATCGCCGTATATAAGTACGGCTATGCGTAGTTTGCAAATTACTACTAAGTAATTCTACTAATTTGAAAAACAGCTTTGCATTGCATAAGTAATTACGTAATAATTAAAATAAGCACATTTTGGAACTCACTATGTTTACATTTTATCCTAATGTACCTATCGACGTCTATGAATAAAAGGGATTTAACGATTACCGAATATATAAAAATTACAAATTAGCGGCATTCATTGTTATGCAGATGACAGTACAGGAGATGCTGTATATTCCGGCCGTGCTAACATTTCTCGGGAACATGTTGACGAGTGCCGGAAAAAACTTGTGTCTGAAGTCGAGGACTTATTAAACAAAGTCTCGGAATGGGGTCGACTAAATTTAGTCCAATACAACCCAAGGAAGACACAAGTTTGTGCGTTTACCGCCAAGAAAACACCTTTTGCCGTATCCCCTCGTTTTGAGAATACTCCTTTGATTGCCTCAGCCAATATTGGAATTCTTGGTATCGACATATCGAGTAACGTCCAGTTTCGTGGTCATTTGGAAGGTAAAGCAAAGCTGGCGTCCAAAAAAATTGGTGTTCTAAACAGGGCGAAACAGTACTTCACACCAGCCGACCGTTTGCGACTATACAAGTCGCAAGTCAGGCCTCATATGGAGTACTATTCTCATCTTTGGGCAGGGGCTCCGCAGTACCAGCTCCTTCCTCTTGACCGCATACAGCGTAGAGCATCTCGTATTATCGATGACCGGGCTCTTTCCGATCGGCTTGATCCTTTGGCGTTGCGAAGAGATGTTGGTTCCCTCTGCATCTTCTATCACTACTACCACGGGGAGTGTTCCGAGGAGTTGTTCGGCTTAATACCACCCGCTGATTTCCACCATCGGACATCACGCCAAAATTCTAAATTCCACCCTCACCATTTGGATGTCTGCAAGTCCACTACAGTGCGATTTTCGAGGCATTTTTTGCCCCGCACGACTGCTCTGTGGAATCAATTACCAGCGGATGTGTTTCCGAACCGATACGACTTAGGGGCCTTCAAGAAAAGAGCGTATTCATTCCTTAAAGGCCGGCAACGCACCTGCAGTACCTCCGGTGTTGCAGCTGTTCATGGGCGGCGGTGATCACTTACCATCAGGTGACCCTCTTGCCCGTTTGCCCCCTATTCCATAAAAAAAAAAATCTACCATCAGATAGCTTTATTTACACTGGCAATTGCAAGAAAGGGACAACATCTACTCTTGTCGTTGTCTTGCTCAGAAAGTTTTTCCCCTCCGTTAAGTAAGAAACAAATGTCAACTTTATGAGTAACAAAATAAAGTACATTATTATTATTCAAATTACGAAGCAACATAATAATTCCAGTTATCGTATATAAGTTCCTTGATATACACACAGATTTATGAAAATCAAAGTTTTTATAAATAGCGTCACCACGCAAGCATCACTCCATGCAGCTTTATTCCCGTCCTCATTCACAATGGCTGGCTTTGTTTACTACACAAGTGCGTTCGTTATGCACGCTACTGTGTACTTTTCGTATTGTGATCCAAACCCCATATTCATACGAGCCGGCTTCACATTATGGATGAAACTGCTCTAATAAATACATTAAAATGTGAAAAGACTCTGATTCTGATTTAATAGGATTATGAATGTTTTTGTATTATAAAATCTGCAACGTTATTGTCATTTAATAATGATTATCCTGACTAATATTATAAATGTGAATGTTCAAATACTTGGATAATAATTGGTTACCTCTTTAATTACTCTGTATTGCTGTAAGCCCCTTTTAAGAATAGAGAAGACTAACATCATGACTACTAACTAGACAGTAAAGTTCCAGTAGCCTCAGAGATAATCAAGCAAAAATCGCTCTAAGAATAATAATAACAAATCACAGCATTATTGCGGCATTTCATGCACGGGATCGACCACAAAGCAAAGAAGAATTTCAACAAAGAACCGTGTCCCGGCCAGAGAAAAGGTCGCAGGTAAGGAGATAGCACCAAAACCCGGCAAAAAAAATGATGAAGAACTCTACTACCTTTCCAATTCTTCTTTGAATACAATTGACGTAATCGATCACATAACAAAGAAGAAGTTCGCCACTCCGAACCTGTCGACACTAGCTCAGTTGGTAGAGCGTTCCAGCTGATGGAACGTCATAGTTCGAACCCTACGTGTCGAAATTTTTCTTTGTTGTTTTTAAAGGTTTTTCAAGCTTTTTCAAGCACGGGGTGAGTGCTAAAACACAAATATAATTAGAAACACGAAAGTACTGATTAAAAATTATAAATGTGAATTTCATCTGTAACGATGAACTCATTTAACTAGTTATACGTATGTATATCTACCGATCAATAAAAGTTTTTTGAAGTTTTCCCGAGCACAGGGTGAGTGCTAAAACACAACTATAGTTAGGAAAGCCGTGAAGAAAAAGTTTAGACTTAAAAAAATGTTTAATAAAATATTTTTTCGGATGTTATCGTGTTTACAAGACCTTTCCTTTGTTGTTTTTAAAAGTTTTTTTAAGTTTTCCCAAGCACAGCGTGAGTGCTAAAACACAAATATTGTTAGGTAAGCCGTGAAGAAAAAGTTTAAACCAAAAAAGTTGTTCCAAAAAAATTTTTTTTTAACTGTGACCTTGAAAACAACTTGCCAGTAGAGCTAAATTGCGTTAAATATACCTAAGCATTAATATTTTGGTTATGATTTAAAGCTTGTTGAAAATAACACAATTTTATTTTGGAAAAGCTGAAACTTTTAAACATCGTTCCCGATTTTGATGTTCAAATAGCATTCAGCTTTGTTTTTTGAGCTCTAAAAATTCTGGAAACAAAAAAAAACATTTTTTCAAAAATTTTTATTAACGATATTTCCCGAACGTTGATTAGATCTGCGACATTCGACGCAGTTTTTAAGGAGAAGAGCTGATTAGATTTTTAAATCAATAATCTAGTTATTTTATAGATTCAGGCGTTACTTTGCGGAAATCCATTGTTCAGACGAAGAAAACTTGTTATTTTGCAATTTTCCGCGAACTTTTAATTGTAACTTTGCGATGTTACTGAAAAGTAAAACATATAAAAGCTGTGTAAGAAAAGGAACAAACTTACCGTAGGTCTGAAAATAATGAAGACCCCAGCGGCACAGTTATCCACCCTCGTCCACCACACTTTACACCACACTTTATACCACGACAGCACCAAACACAAAAGCACACAATTGACGCACTCAACGCACGTTTCACTTCGCAACCGAAGCATTTTCAGGAGACACGAGCACTACTACACTCAACGAGAGCCGCGGTAGTACTACCGCAGCTAGGCTAATCTAGTTATTTACAGTCAGTAACATTGTTTCAGCAACTTTTTATTTAATTCTTACAGACATACTGACGTCATCATAAAAATAGTCAGAACAGGATCTCAAGCCCTTAAAACATTGTAATCTGTTGAATACTCGATTTTCCAATATCGGAGTAAAATCAAAACTTCTGAAAGTTATTATGCAAAAAAGTGATCGTAAGAGCTCAGTTTGACTATATTGACCGTATAGGGGACTTTCTTTCCTGTCCCGCAGTTGAGTAAAGCTTTTTAGTCTGTAGCCAAGTTGGTTGAGAACTTCCGCCGCTCTTCGTTACCTCTTCTTCACAAACTCGAGAGTTCTCTGAGCCCTCAGCGCTAAAGAGAAAGCAAGTTTATTTGCTAATACTTTTGCAGAATGTTCGCGTTAGCCCTAAAATAAGCGCCGTTAAAATTCATCAAAAACAGTTACTAAAATGTTTGCTGAACCTAGACTTTACCAAAGCAAGCAATCCTAATTGCATTGCTACAGTAGTGCTGAAGCGCTGCGTAACCGAGATGTCTCCTGATCTGACACATCTCTATCGAATCCCTGCGGAAAGTAAAGTAGTTCCCAAGATCCTGGAAGTTTTTTAGCATTCAACCTATACCCATATATGTAAGCCGTGCAGATCCACTTCGGTTTTGCATGCAGTACTGCATTCACTTTTTGGAAGGTTCTGCCAAGTATTTCTTTTTTCTGCCATTCTGCCATCTTGAAGCTTTTGACTTTGTTGACTAAAGAAGCCGTAGCCTAATAAACGACGACAAGCTCACAAACAGAAAACTTCACACATTGAGCATCATCGTAAGCTTATCAGTATTTTATAGGATGCACTTTGGTGAGTATATGAAAATTCTCTTCGAATTTACTGAACCTTCGCCATTCCTTTAACGGACTACTAAATGCAGACAGATGTTCTATCTGTAGGTACGTTATGAATATACCAAAAAAATCGGGCAAAATTGTTGGACAGCTCTATTCTAAGTAGGTGAGGTTAGGAACAAACTGCATGGGTCTATTTTGCGAAAAAAAAAACTGAAGCTCCTTGTATATATACACTGCAGGGTTACTTATAAAGGTCTGCTCAAATTTTTATAAGCTATTTAGTCGATAATATTATGTTCGATTTACGTAATAAAATAAATAATTTAAAAAGTTCAAAAATTTCCCTTTTTATCCGACACAAAGAACAAAACGCATGGAAATAATTTCAATTACACAAAGTTTGAACTAAAATATTTTATTGCATTCAACCAAATTAAAAATGATCGGGAAAAATATACTTAAAACGACTTATTACACAATAGTTACTATCGTAATTGTGGGTAATTTTAAAATGACACACTGCCTGCAATGCACTGCATCCAATTCATGAATTTAGTGGGCTATTTTTAAACGAATATTTTGATATTATATTGTAATTATTTTACAATAATAAGTAAAACGCACTTTCAATTCAATATTTAGTTCTAATTTTAAAATTTGGCCGGAACTTTAAAAGTAACCTTATACAGGGTTACTATTTATCACTACATAGTATAAAATAAAGTCACTTTCTCTGTCTGTCCCTATGTCCCTATGTATGCTTAAATATTCAAAACTACGCAACGTATTTTGATGCGGTTTTTTTTAATAAATAGATTGATTCTTGAGAGAGGTTTTAGTGTATAAACCTTTTCAATATTCTTACGGGAACAAAAGCTACGCGGGTGAAACCGCGGGCTGGCCGCTAGTAAAAAATAAATGCAATATGTGTTAGAATATGATTGTCACTTTCGGTGTGAATTCTTAAAGCTTAGTTATGTATTCATTTTGTCTCAATAACATCAATGCTGGTCACGGTCGTGTACCTTACCCAAGGTAAGCCGGTAAACATATGCATGTGGCATTCCAACTCCGTCACACTGATAATAACGCATCATTAAGATCTTTGATGTCTATGGCCAATGGCTGTCTCTTTTCATTAGAGTCATCTACTTGTTTGCTTTCCTATAAAATACTAGCTACTAGGCATGGATCATTTAACAGTTAACATATTAAATTTCGTACTACATTTTTTTAACAATCAACAACTGTTATTTATATTAGCGACTACTGTTAAAATTTTATGCATCACTAAAATTACCAATAACTTCATATAGGATAATAATGTTATTAAAAATATTTGAGTTACCTTGATTTATGATAATAATAACTGTTAAAAATTATAAAACTACTCTAGAGTAGTACCAAAAAAAGAAGGTCCTCTCTAGTGGTTAGTAACCAAAAAAAGAAGGTCCTCTAGGACCTTCTTTTTTTGGTTACTAGGTCCTCTGGGACCTTCTTTTTTGGTCCAAAAAAAGAAGGTCTTAGAGGACCTTCTTTTTTTGGTTATTAACTCGACGACGGCTTTGCGTTTCTGTTGCTTCTAATAATGTTTTTAAAATTATTTGAGCTACTTTGATTTATGATAATAATAACTGTTAAAAATTATATAACTACTCCGGAGGACATTTTTCTTGGTCGTTGACTCGACGGCGGACCTTTTTTTACTTCTTCTAATACTTATTATAATATATAGGCTACTACTGATATAATATAACATAAATAAATAACTGTTACATATTAATTAATTTTAACAACAAACCAGTTAACGTAATTTAACAATAATTTCCATGCCTACTAGCTACGTGAGCATATACTTAGCTTATTCTTAATGAGGGCTAGTACTATCAATCTATATACTAGTTTAAAACATATACTTGTACCTACTATACAAGTATATGTTTTAAACCTATTGTACAACAAAGCAGTGTGAAACTAAGTTACGCATGTAAAAATACAGGTTTACCCAAAGCAAATATGCGTGAAAACTTCAAACAGTTGCACCCTAACTTCATAGTATCTGCGAGTCGTAAATTACGGGGCTCACCCTCATTACAACGACCGGCCATCCGTAGATATAAGGACAGGGCTGTCGAATTATTACATTATTATACTCAATGCTTGCTATATTATTTAATACAAAAAGTTATTAATATTGCATTTCAATTGAATATGATTAAAATCTTTCATAAAGAAAGATAAATTATATCTAGCGATCAATACAATCAACGGAATCGATCACAAACAAACTATAATTTCGCCACATCAAACACACGACACGTAGCTCAGCGGTGAGAGCATTGCCTGATTTAAAGGCTAGATAATAAACTTTTTTATAATAGATAGTATAAAACAATATCGCTTCCGCTGTATGTTCAAATGTTTCAAATGTCACAAGCTTACGTTCTTATCAATAAAAATGACGTAACTAATCGCAAAGGAAATATTCAAACATTAATGAGAGTCTTGAGAGTTGTTTTACATATTCCAGTTTTCCAATCTAACAACCCTATTCAAAGGTGAAGGGTCCTAGTTAACTCTAACTGTCTACAGATATGTCTGTCTATAAATATTTAAGTGCTCGGTTGCATTATGCGATGTTGGAAAGCACCCTCGTTTGCTATGCAACCGCTTCATTATCAGACTTAATGGAGGTTTTACCTTTTCAATTATATTGGCCTCTTTTCGCTTGCGATAATAATAGGTAAGTAGTTTTCAAAAAACTACTTTCATTTCAATTAAAAATTTATAAAGTAAGTATATATATATATATATTATATACACGGTGTCTTTTACTTGATACAAAAGCCGCAATACGCCAACCGTATTTTTATATGAACAATTAACAAAACATTAAATAAAACGGAAATAACAAATACTCTTTGAGTTATCGATAAGACTTAGTTGTATCAGTGACGCCTCAAATGTAAAGTCACCCTACGCGTAAATGAACCGTACCGATCGCCCACACTCGTTAGGTACTATTAAACATATAATGATAACATTACTCATCATATTAACAGGCTTTTGACTATCAAAAGGGACCAGTGGAATTTAGGTGATTCAAGTAAAGAATAATTAGGTAAATAAACAAAATTCTCTTAACAAACTAGAGTGTCCACATAAACAATTATTTTATAAAATTTTGTAGTAAAATATAACACACTTAAAAACTATTGCAAGTTTTAATAAACGTACATAATATATTAATTCCAACTAATATTATTAAAGCCAAAAGAGACTATTGTTTTAAGTGTATTATTGTTTTTTACGATTTTACGTTCTAACTACGTAACAGGTTATCACGACGCGACGCCGTGGCGGATTCAATATTTCACTAAATGTTAAAATTAGTGATGATTCCGCAATTCCAAAACAACATTAGTTTATCCGTCACGTTCCTCAACTCCACAATCGGTGCGTTGTCAACAATATTGATTGTGACCTAATTATAAATGAAGTTTGCATTTTGCGTATCTGTAATGTTACCCTAATTAACTAGAAGATACCTATTTAAAAGTTAAAAAATACTGTCCGACTATTTTTTTTCGCCTTTTGATACGCTGATATATTGGTAAAGCAAGTAAAACCTGGTAAGCGATGACATCCTTTGGTCATTATTCACACATCGGACTATGTGTTGGAGTGTACTCTTTGAATATGTCAAAAATAATATGTTCGTATCTCGATTGGAAACTGAATAAATTAATATATTATGATAACGCTTGAGCAATAGCATAATAGTTCGGCATGCATAATATATAGTTCAGTTTGTAGTTGAAATACAATTGAACAATTATCCTGTGAGGCAAAGAAAGCACATTTCAATACTTTTAAAATTACTTATAAGTATTTACTTATAATTGCTTAAAAAATTTCCCCCGTATTGGTCCAGGCTCCTTTGAAGAATAGACCAACTGCCGATCTTTTATTCATTAATATTTGTTAAATTGTTGTGTTTAATTAACATTTGTCGTTGAAAATAAAATACAGCCTACGTTAATCGTTGTTAATGTTACTTTTAATACATACAATAAAAGATAATGGTGAGGGTCCATACTAAATTGGTCTCAAAAGCAACCATTGCTGATAGTTGCTTGTCGTAGTCTATATGTTACTGTAAAAGCCCGAACTGTGGTAAATCCTAAGATTTTCTGGTAAAACCTAAAATTTACCAACTCTCAATGCTAAATGTCCGAACAGTTCCTTTGTTTCGAATTTTTACCACCATTCACTTGGTAAATCTTAGGATTTTACCTCAAAGGCACGATAAATGTAGAAAAATACATTTTTTTACTATTAGAATTTTGTATATACAAGGTTTTGCCAGTGACGGCTGATAAATATTGGTTTTGGGAATAAAACAATGAGTAACTATTAATCATTTATTTAAATTAACTATTAGTCGGAAGCTTACCTTACTGGACGTGAACAAAGTCAGTGGCCCTGATGGATTCCATTTATAGTACTGAAAACCTATGCGCCTGAACTCGCCCCTGTTTTGACACGCCTCTTTCGCCTTTCATTGACGACTGGAAAAGTACTGAAATCATGGATGCTTGCCAACATGCAGCCTGTGCCCAAAAAAGGCAGTCGTGCCGACCCCTCCAACTATAGGCCAATTTCAGTCACGTCCATACTCTGCAAGACTATGGAGCGTGTACTGAACAGCAGGCTAATGGCACACCTAGAAGCGAATGATCTACTCAGTGACCGCAAATACGGGTTTCACCGAAATCGGTCTACTAGGGATCTTCTAGCGTATGCCACTTACATCTGGAGCTCGACCATCGAGAATCATGGGGAGGCACTAGTTGTCTCCCTTGGGTCTATATTTAGTAGCATAACAATTTTTGTACTATTTTAAGTAGGCATCACGTTTTTACAACTAATGATAATTTACCATAACAACTAAATGCATAACTGTTTTCGCATAATTTTTACTAGCATAACCCTATGTAGCATAAAGATAACATAGCATAATGTTTAAAGGCACACATTGAGGAAAGCATAACAATATATAAACATAATGATCAACGGCATACACTTAAAAGTCCTAATTAAAATGCAAGAAATAGGTGGATAGCAGACTGTAGCAGCATTGCATAAATAGCAAGACCAAATAGCAGACTGTATTGTAGCAGCATACTATTCCCGTAACAAGTGGGGTTGCACCAAGTCGACGGAGCCACGCTACGCGGGGCTCCTATTTCTGGGTGTGGGATCTAAAGAGAACCTAACTAACCTACTTCAACTGTAGCATTGGATAGTTTTGTTTCTTTATGGCGGGGGGCTTATGCCATGTATTTTTATGGTAAGATAACATTAGGAAAAATAAAAAAATGTCTAAAGACTATTATGCGTATCATCAATAGTCGAATTAAATGTAGTACAATAAATTGTTATGCTCAAAACACATTTCGCAAAAAAAAGATTATGCTTAAATTATACAATGACACCACATATTATGCTATATTCATTATGACAAAGTAAATTAAGAAAAAAAATTATGCGTTTTAAACGTATCCCATCTCCCTTGATATCTCGAAGGGCTTTGACAGGGTCTGGCATGATAGTCTTTTTGACAAGCTTCCATCTTGTCCATTTCATATCCAGATTTCATAAAATATATGTTTTATACTCATTTTGATTCATAAATTACTAATAGATTCGACAACACAAACAGAAATTAAATAAACGTGTCAAAAAATTTACTGAGGCAAGCGAATGTAGAGTAGTGTAGAGTTGCAGACTGCCCACGAGTACGAGACGATACGTCGAACACGGAACATGTCTTTATCGACTTTTACTGTGTCTTTATGGTAAATCCTAAGATTTACCAAGTGAATGGTGGTAAAAGTTCGGAATTTAAGAACTGTTCGGACATTTGCCATTGAGAGTTGGTAAATATTAGGTTTTACTGAAAAATCTTAGGATTTACTACAGTTCGGGCTTTTACAGTAACATATACATTCTTAATTTCTTCTAAAATATAAATTGTACACGAACACTTTTTATAATGCTAAAATTCACCAAAAATCTTTAAAGATTAATATTATTTGAATTCACAATTATTATGTACTATATTAAGACATTCACGTCGCAAAATATCGTCAACATAGACATAATACTTTTAACTACTTAAAAGTTAAAAGATGTACATTTGTTTACATTATCGAATCTAAATATTTATTGTGACACGTTCACAGTTTAAACAGATGCCACTTGTTTTTTTTTTTCATTTCTTTAGGATGATACTAAGAGTAGCTTGTTTGTACAGCCTTCTGTGTTGCAAGTTTTACTAAGTAAATTATTAAATACTTTCATTTTTGTTATGTTTTATACATATTTTATTTAAATGTTTGCATCTTACCTATCAGCAATTTTTCTGATTTGTTTGGTCATAAATAAAAGAAAGTGTTAACTTTATGACAGAAAAGAAAAAAATTGCTGGATTTAGAAATGAGAAAAAGCGTACAAGTTTGATTAGTTTCATGACTTTCAACTATGTTCCTTTTTAAATTCGACTTGCTATTAAAAAGTGCATGTCAAATTCTCTAATTATTATTGAATTAATTTTATAATTTCGACTAATGTAGCACTTAGAGGCTGATCTCATCAATACCTTTAAGAAACACGATCAACCGGCAATTGTATCGATATAATATATTGTGAACAACCAAAAACATTTTTATAATTAAAGCGTAAATGTAGACACAGATTCATATACGTCAAAGTTATTAAAACTATAACGATTATGCGCTTATACATTTGATGTATCATAATAAGAAATGTGTGTATAAAATGTATAAATTTAAAAATGCTGTGGCTCGTTTATCGTTAGGTCAAGAGTTTTATTTTCACGGTCTACAAAAATAAGGGAGGGTCGTGCTACGAGCGTGCAGAGTTCCACCTAATGTGTTATTATGTGAAATAAAACCACCAAGTTCTGAGGCTAACGACTCGTCCATACCGTTCAAATTACCTTATCAATGTCACGTGAGCACGGCGCCTTAATTAAAATATATGAATGCTACTTAAAAAAGTCTCGGTTTCTTTGTAGAGCCATTCTTCCGTTCTTGCATTCTTATAATTCATTATTATGACTATGGCAGTGCTCAGCTTTCATTATGTCCTGAATACAGTTTTCCGTTCCTTGGTGCAGAATTTCACTTCGTTACAAAGGAATTTGAGCATAAAATATCGAAAATTTTATAACAGTTTTCCGTAGCAAATGAACGAGCGTATATTAAAGGGAAATAGTTTTTAATTTTTTTCTTACATCAATTTATTACACATTTAAAATAATACGAGTAATCCAGGTAAATAATAAAAGTGTATCAGCGCTAATTCTATCTCTATAATTTGCTTTTTATAAATACGATAAAAAGAGCGCAAAGAGATATTTTGGGTGCCAATTAACGCTCTTTGTTATTTTATTTTATTTATTTACATTTAATATAATATTTACTAGCTGTGGCCCGACACTTCGTCTGCGCGGACTTCGTTTACTCCACACAGCTTGTCCCCCGTAGGTGATAGCGTGATAATATGTAGCCTATATGTTGACCCGACCTGTTAGTAATAATATTCATGCAAAATTTGAAGTAAATCCAGAGAGTACTTTTTGAGTTTACCCCGGACATACAAACAGACAAAAATTGTCTGTAACAAACAGACAAAAATTCTAAAAACTATATTTTTGGCTTCGATATCGATTCTTGATTACGCCCCAAGTATTCTTAAAAAAAATATTCAATGTACAGTTTTGACTTACCTACGATTTTATTATATGTATAGATTTAAACTTTAGTGTACACTTACGTACACTTACAAAAAGGCGGACTTAATGCTAGATGCATTCTCTTCCAGTCAACCTTTTTTTCTTTTTTTCACTATTTTTTATCTTTTAGCTACCGAGAATAAGAGAACAAAAAAAGTGTTCTGAAAGTTTGAGTATTTAACCTCTATACATAAATACGTGAAGGAAAACCTTTTTACCCCTTTTTAAGACATTTACGCGGACGGCGGAGTATGAAATTAGACAAGTAAAATTTACATGCAGAGAACTACAGAAACTCAATATTTTTAAATAATATACATTAGAAATACATTAAAATAATAAAAATAAACACTAAATTCATTTGATATTTTTTATATAGAATAGCGGGCAAACGAGCAGGAGGTGCACTGATGGTAAGTGATCACCGCCGCCCATGGACATTCGCAATGCCAGAGGTCTTACAGTTGCGTTGCCGGCCTTTTAAGAATGAGTAAGCTCTTTTCTTGAATGTCCCGAAGTCGTATCCGTTCGGAAACACCCGTGCTGGTAATTGATTCCACAACAGAGTAGTGCGATGCAAAAAGTATACCTATTATTTTCTTTATAGCTAAAGTCTGCTATCTTAGACTTAAAGAGATTTAATTGTTTAGTCTATGGTCGAATTTCGGTCACAGGCGATCGCTTGTTAATATAAGGGGGTGTTGCTTTGTGATTATCTATTTCCCATATAAACACAGGATAAAATATTTTTATTTTCAAGTTTTTGCACCATATTGAATTATCGTAGTGAACGTAACGTAGTAAAGTGTTGTTAGTGACTGAGTCAATATATTCTTGTAGAAAATTAGACAATTTCCAAAAAAGTCGTAGTTTTTCGACATGCAACGTGCAACATAACATACATGTACTAGCTGACACGGCAAACGTTGATTTGCCATACAAATTACTTGTATTGAATATTTTGGTGGGGCAATTGAGAATAGGATTTATTGAGATAAAAGCGATTCTATCTTCTAAGTGTGAGCAAAGAGTAGATAATATCTACAAAATTTCATTCAAATCGGCTCCGTAGTTTCGGAATCCATAGCGGACAAACATGTTAATGTTAAGTTATGTACAATGTACATTGTACATGTATACATTATGTTTTATTATTTATACATCTATATACAAATAAATAAAATTTAAGTATCTCCTGTGAAAATGTCATAAACAGCATTAGAACGTCTCCCGCATTAGAATCTGTGAGAGATCCGGCGTCCCCCGTCAGCATTAGAATCTGTGAGCACCATTCCATGCGAGCCCGCTTCTGCTCCGCTGTCAGTTCATGAGGGATCCAACAACAACAAAGTTTCCGAACTTTCAATTCTTCGTGTAAAACTTTCTGAATTTGGCTCATACTAATCCCCAATAGTCCTCGAATTGTCTTATAGGTAATCCGGAGGTTTTCTTCGAATAACCGCTTAACAGTAGCCACATTATTTTCGTTGACGGCAGTTGAAGGCCGCCCTTCACGAAATTCGTCATGTAAAGAAACTCGACCTCTCTCAAATTCAGCAAACCATCGCCTCACAGTTCTCAAACAAGGCACTTCTCTCCCAAAAACATTTTGAAGACGAGCGGCACAGTCTTGCGGAGCAAGAGAACTATTAAAATCATAAAAAATCATCGCTATAAAATCTTTTCGACTAATTCCCTTTTCGTTGCGTACGTAGAACTTTGATATCTGATAAAAAAAACAATTGACAAATCATTTCCCGCCAATTGTTTTTTTATTACTATTTTAAAAATATGACATTCGAAATTCAAATAGTTCCGATTAGCTAGAAGTGCAAAACTTTTAGTGTGCCCCATGTTTCTGCTTTATATTTTAACGGTGAATTTTGCATTTTTGAACGTAGCTGAGTCGCCTTTTACAAGGATGCGACGGAGGATATTTTTACATGTATTACGTGACCTGGCAAAGCTTAGGTGCCTATTCAATAAACTACTCCATATGGAATGTGTTCTAATGTAAAACCGAGTTGTATCATTCAACTTTTATAATCTTTTAAATAAATATCGCCACAGTCATATTACTGATGGCTATTGTACCCTCAATAGCCAAATATGATAATCCTTAAGGGAAAGAGACAACAAAGATGTTAATGCGTTGCTATCCTCATGACTAGGTCTTAATGCCACATGCATAAGTTTAGCGGCTATCTTATCCTCCAAACCGGAACACGACAGTGACAAGCACAGACGCTATTGCGGCAGGAAAACGGCAGGAAGGCCGTGAGACAACACAAGGGCGAGGCAATTCAGAAATCTACCAGCTAGTAGCCACGAATGTGGTCCATGAGATTTTGAGAAATTTGAAAAACGCCTTAAAAAATTTTGATTCCAGATTTTGAATGCTTTTGATAATTTTGATTTAATTGATTTTAAGATGAATGAGATTGATTTTGAGAATTTCTAGATTAATATACAAATTGAGTAAAAGATCTATTCAGTTCTTTTTAAAAAAACTGCGTCCAATGCATAAATTGCAACAAAATCGGTTTATCCGTTCGGGAGTTATAGTTGACGAAAAATTTTGCAGTGTTTTTTGACATAACTTCAAGATTTTTAACCAATCATTCTTCGACCTTTTACAATATTTTATTACTTAAGAAACCACGTGAAATGCAGTTTAAAAAATCAAAATTAAATCAAGCCTTCAAAATGTACAGTATTTTAAATATTAATATTTTGTTGTTTACAGATAACTTACTTAATATTTTTAATGCTAATGTACCAATCGATTAAAAATCTGATAACTTTTCTTCCTCCTGATATCAAAAACGAAAATTAAAAAAAAATGTTTTTTGATATTACTTCGACATTTTTTATACATTTTAGAATTTAAAAATTGCGTTGAATGCCATTCGAAAAATCATAATCGGTCATCATTTCCAAAATATACAGCTTTTTTTAAATGAAATTACTAGGTATCATGTATAAAAAAATTTGATTTTTGAACTCTGAAAAAAAATTATGCTTAGTTATAGGTTTCATTTCTTTGAGCTTAAAATACCTCAGTTTAGCAGAAAGTTTCAGGGGCAACCGGCTTACTGATTTTTTTCCCGAAAGCACAAGATTAAGTGTCATTGTGGATAACATTTCACTAATTTTTGCTTACACAAGTTAGGTGCCTCTATAGCCCAGCGGCCCGTATCACTGATACAGTTAATACGGTGGTAGCTACACCTCTGCCTACGTGAATGCTTGAAGGTAAAGTTCTAGTTGAAAGTAAAGTTGTAGTAGTAGCTACTACTACCGCGTTATTTTTCTGATACAATAACCGCGATTCTTGACATGACCGTATTGTGATATTAGCCATAAACTTACTTGCTCATGTATCCAGTACGGATAAGTTAGCAAGAAAGCTTATGGTTATGTTATTACATGCCCTTTACACATATAGTAATTTTTGTGATAGTGACTCTGATGGATCATCATTTTCCCAAAGGAATTAATTGATGCAATCTGCAACATTTAGTTTTATGTATCAACTTGTTTGTTATCTAATGCTATAAAAAACAGAAACTTTAATGTAGAAGTATTTCTACAGCTGTTATACATGTAGTAGTAATAAATAGTTATAGTGTCGAACTGAGACATTTCGAAGGAATATGTTCGACAGCGCTGTCACGTTCAGATGGCGTGTTCGGGTGCAATTTACTTGGTCGCACCGCCTACTGTAATAACGACTTCCGTACCCCGTCGTGGCGCCTCCTTAAATTGGTCGCTTATCACCAATCTACGGCTTAGAATCAAATATCAGTTGAACCGTTTGCAATTTGTCAACAACGAACGCAACATTAATTATTCTGCGTCATATAAGAGCGGTGATAGGTCAAGGGGAACAATTCTCAAATCGAGGTAAGAATAAGAACATTTTGTACTACATAATTATAACAAGTTATCAAGATAAAAAAATATTATTTAAGTTTTATATAGTAATATTTAGGAGACGAAAAAATGTATAATTAGTTGTTTCTGACCATACCAAACAATCTCTTATATTATTGATATTCTAACTTCCTAACTAATAATATTATAATTGCGAAAGTAAGGTTGTTTTTAACCAAATTACTTCTGCAATTACCTACTGAACAAAAAAAACGAATCATAATGAGATTTTGTATACATATTGTCAGAAATTCAGAAAAGGATTTAAGGACGGAAAAATATTATAGTTCTCGATGGATTAATTAATCAATAAGAATAAATATAAGAAGCCGCAATGAAAAGCTATAACTATACAAAGCGCCGCCGGCCGCCGCACGGCCTTAACTAGTTCATATAAGTACTTTGTAATAATAAAATAATTGTTTTTATTTATATATATATATATATATATATATATATATATATATATATATATATATATATATATATATATATATATATATATATATATATATATATATATATATATATATATATATAATTTGAAACAATCTAATTCGTTTTTATATCCCTTAACAGCCTTTGCAATATTTGTTTACTATTATTAAGTGCAGTATCGTCGCGCACGATTCCTTATTTTTAGTATACTACCTTTTCGGTCGGCGTAGTAATAGATTGTAAGGAAAAAAATTACAACCTCATTTATAAACTGATGTTATTCTAGATTGCTATTGAATTACAACGAAATAGAAATATTGGCAAATGTTTAGTAAGCAAAACATAAAACGTGTTTTAAAATTATGAAATCAAAAAAATTATCTTGTGTCTATACTATTGAATTTCTCAGGTCTTTTTTTGTGTATAATCTAAAAAAAAGTATTCCCAAAGCCCTGTATCATTTGACTGAATACCGTTTCCGGCACTCACTCAAATGATACGTATTAGTGTTGTAATATGTTATACAAATTATACTTTACGAGCAATATTTTGAAAATATTTAGATAACAAACCACAATTACTGCTATTTACTAGGTGAAAGTATTCCGCAAAGTTCCGTTGGGGTCTATTTTTGTCAAAATGACTTCAGTTAACTACATGTTGTAACTTTGGCACGAATCTTCCGTACGACCAAAATAGTCCGCCAAAATTTAAAGTTAAATTTGGGATACAAACGCCCTCGCCGAGGGCTCACTCCTGTGAGAACATAACTCGGCATAATGCGTCGTTAGGACTAATTACGGAGAGAAGAGTATTAGGCATTAGACTCCGCGTTAGACGCGAGCCAAAACAAATAGGTACAGAAGACAAAATATAAGGAATAAAAGTATTTTCTATAGAACTGTACTTATTTTTAAAAATTAGACAGGGCCTTTTATTTACCATCACAGTCATTAACGCCCGTAAGCCAAAATCTCAGCGGACAAAAACGCCAGAGTACCCACTAAAAGGTGTAGACGCCAAAGTTAGAGATATATTTTAACTAGCTGCAGCGTGCAGCCCGCTGCATTATAAAAGTTTTTGGTGAATCCCGCGGGATCACCTAATTTTTCCGGGATAAAAAATATGTGCCTATGTGCTATACCAGGGCATCGTGTGTGCCAAATTTCATTCAAATCCGTTCAGTAGTTTTTGCGTAATTGAGTAACAAACATCCATCCAAACATCCAAACTTTCGCATTTATAATATTATATAAGTAATGTAATATATAATAATATAATTATATTAATGTAATATAATAATTAATAATATAGATTAATCCATATTATTATTAGTACAAAGCTATTAATATGTATATTATGTTTAATACATTTAGTACATGAAAGGCGTTTTATTGTACTTCAAGTATAACTAATCTATATTAATGTTATAAATGCGAAAGTTTGGATGTTTTGATGGATGGATGAATGCATGGATGAATGTTTGTTACTCAATCACGTAAACACTAGGTACAGAACGGATTTGGATGAAATACAGGTGGATACAGTCTCACAGGTGGATGATGACCTGGAATAGCACCTAGGCTAATTTTTATCCCGGAAAAATGGGTTATTCCTACGGGATTCACCAAAAACATTTATAATTCAGCAGGCTACATGGTGCAGCTAGTAATAATTATTATGAATGCGAAAGTCTGTCTCTTACGCTATGTCGGCTTAACCAATTTTTAAATTTTTAAAACACAGGCATTTTTAAATAAATCAGCCCCAAGGGGTTAAAATAGGTCATGGAATATTGATGACATGTTATTTAATTCGCAAGCGAAGCTGCGTGAGCCAGTATTTACTAATATTATGAATATATGACAGTTTGTACGATTGATTGATTAAATTTTCTACAGATGTTGACTAAAAATGTAAACAGGGCGTGATAGTTTTCAGATTTTCCAGCTATTTCTGACCTTGTGACTTCGCGGTGATATAATATCTACTAACTTAATCCTCGTGCTAGTTTTTCTAGGGCTGTAGAAGTCACACAAAATATGAAAAATAGAAATTGTAATTTTCGAACATACACAGTAAATGTTACATTTTACTTACAAGCAAATGTTATTTTGTACTCAACTTGTTACAATAGTAGCACATCACTGCATTTTTAGAAGCTTTTTTTTACTTTAAGATAAAATTACCAAACACCGATGTCAATGTGGGGCCGTGCCGATAACTGAGTGGCATCAGGAAGATTTATCGTGAACGTACCACAACAGGGTACCGGTGCGAATCTTCTTACATTTTACCCTATAAGCGAGGCTCTGGAACTGTCGAGGAATATTTATTTGGTACTTACGGTAACAATATGAACTATAATTGCAACAAAATAGCAACAGCCGACTGCTCATTACCTGTATTTCCAGAAACCTGCATCAGATTTTTACCAAATTAAATTGGTAAATAGGTATATACCTACTTTGAAACAAAAAAAGAATTTTTCAAATCGATTTAAGCCACTATGAGTAAACATAATTAAAAAATATTCTGACGAATTAAGAACCTACTCCTTTTTGCCAAGAAAACATCATTAAACACTTTTATTTTTAATATATTACTCGACTGGTTTCACTTTTAAAGCATATTCAGGATGTAATATACTTAACTCTTTTTTAAGTTATCCTGAAGATGCTTTAAAAGTGAAACCAGTCGAGTAATATATTAAAAATATATATTTAAAAGTGACATTTATGTACAATTGCAATAATAAAAGTGTCTAATAACAATGGAATTTCACCAAGTGCCGACAATGGAAAGTATAGAATATAAAAAAGATCACAAAGAAAGCTAACGTCAGCAATAGCAACGTTAAAACGGCGAGAACGTAGCAAAGTATTCTAACGTTACAAAAAAATGGCTCAGTATCTCCTCAGCAACCACATTATGCAAAATCAATTAAAAATTGCAAAGAGTGTCAAAGTGTGAAGTTCAATAGAACATAAAAAGATCATCACAAAGAAAGCTTACGTCAGCAATAGCAACGTTAAAACGGTGAGAACGTAGCAACATATTCTAACGTTACAAAAAAATGGCTCAGTATCTCCTCAGCAACCACATTATGCAAAATCAATTAAAAATTGCAAAGAGTGTCAAAGTGTGAAGTTCAATAGAACATAAAAAGATCATCACAAAGAAAGCTTACGTCAGCAATAGCAACGTTAAAACGGTGAGAACGTAGCAACATATTCTAACGTTACAAAAAAATGGCTGAGTATCTCCTCAGCAACCACATTATGCAATCAATTAAAAGTTGCAAATAGTGTCAGAGTGTGAAGTTCAATAGAATATAAAAAAAGATCATCACAAAGAAAGCTTACGTCAGCAATAGCAACGTTAAAACGGTGAGAACGTAGCAACATATTCTAACGTTACAAAAAAATGGCTGAGTATCTCCTCAGCAACCACATTATGCAATCAATTAAAAATTGCAAAGAGTGTCAGAGTGTGAAGTTCAATAGAATATAAAAAAAGATCATCACAAAGAAAGCTTACGTCAGCAATAGCAACGTTAAAACGGTGAGAACGTAGCAACATATTCTAACGTTACAAAAAAATGGCTGAGTATCTCCTCAGCAACCACATTATGCAATCAATTAAAAATTGCAAAGAGTGTCAGAGTGTGAAGTTCAATAGAATATAAAAAAAGATCATCACAAAGAAAGCTTACGTCAGCAATAGCAAAGTTAAAACGGTAAGAACGTAGCAACATATTCTAACGTTACAAAAAAATGGCTGAGTATCTCCTCAGCAACCACATTATGCAAAATCAAATAAAAATTGCAAAGAAAGTGTCAAAGTGTGAAATTCAATGTGTCAAAGTGTGAAATTCAATGTGTCAAAGTGTGAAATTCAATGTGTCAAAGTGTCACACAGACCCAGGGTGTATATACATGATCCATTAAAGCAAACCACACAGCGACAAAATCTAAATGATTATCAGGAAAGTTCCTGCCATCGTACGCGTGCCGAATTTTGTGGCTGCGAGTAACCCAGAAGTCATTCTTCGTAAATAATAGGTATTATTACTAGCTGTGCCTGAAAATTTTCTAAAATAAAAGTAGCCTAATAGTTACTCCTTATTATCGTAGTTTATAAGATAGTCCCGGGGTTTTACCCGCACAATTCCCGTTGCCGTGGGATTTCCGCGATAAAAACCCAGCCTATGTCATTCCTCTGGTCTTGAACTATCTTTGTAATAAATTTCATTTTAATCAGCTCAGTGGTTTATGCATGAAGAAGAGACAGACTGACAGTTACTTTCGTATTTATAATATTAGTATGGATTGGTTAATAGCCAACCGATTTCATAATAAGCTACATCGTCAGGGCAAAAAACTTAAATTATCAATCAATATAATATGTATTGTGTTTACCAGTGCCATTACTAACGCTTACAAACAATATATTTATTGACAAATTAAATTTTAAACCCCGATAATGTAAATTATTATTTTCTTGATATAAATTTTTATTTTCTTGATAAAGAACACGGGAAAGACTTCATACATCGTTATTTTTAGTTATTACCTTAAAGTTTAATTTTGTACACACTACACTTTTCTTGTGTATATAAATGAATTATGTAATCTTTCATTAAGTAATTGTAAATTGTACACTTATGCAGATGATACCGCAATGCTTATTTCAGGTAAAAATTGGGACGAAGTTCGCATGTATGCAGAATTGGCAATGAAATCTGTAACTCATTGGCTATGTGAAAACTTATTAACCTTAAATAAATCTTAAAGTAAATACCTTACCTTTTCCCTTACTAAGAGGGATTTACCACCAGATTCATTTATTATCCGTGCCCATTCCTGTAACTTACCATATAAACACTGTGATTGCCCAGAACTTGAGCGTACTTCAACTGTTAGGTATCTTGGTGTCTGGCTAGATACTTCATTATCTTGGAAAGAACATATAACATCCCTGACCCCCAAAATAAGGAAATTAATTTACATCTTCAAAAGATTGCGATGCATTGCTGATATTACCTTGTTAAAGATTGTCTATTTTTCTCTAGTACAGTCGGTTATTTCATACTGTATTACAGTTTGGGGTGCCGCAGCACAAACTCATATGGCTAGGGTTGAGGTTGCTCAAAGAGCCGTTTTAAAGGTAATGACATTTAAACCCTTCCGGTTCCCCACAGATAGCCTTTACTCTCTCTGTAATGTTCTTTCTGTGAGAAGACTATTTGTATTGCAAACAATACTCCGGAAACGTTCAGAATTGGTTTTCGATCCAGAGATTTATAACAAGCGAAGAGCAGATATAGCATGTCCAACTATGAGTCGGAGAACGGCAGCTGCAAGCCGTCACTATCAGCATCTTAGCACAAAGCTCTAGAACCTAGCAAATAAGGAATTGGACATTTATCACCTCCCAATAAAACTATGTAAGCGTAAATTGTTTAACTGGCTAGTACGGCTTTCAGATGAACATTCGGAACGTTTACTAAAATACGTGAGATAACCTGTGCCATCGTCATAATCATCACACACACTCACACACATACACGCACACGCACACACGTATGTACACACACACATACACATTCACGCATAAATCAAAATCAGCACCTTAAATTCAAAAGTTCGTACACTTTTCTTTTAATTAAGAACATATTGTTTGTGTATGATACATTGTGTATGGATAAATTTCTTATAAATTTTTTAATTATAAGGAACATTGTTTTACTTAACTTAAAGAGGGGGCACTCTCACTGCACTACAGTTTTTAACTTTAGCAGTTGAGAGCGCTAAAACTGTTTGTATGTGTAACGATTTTTGTTCCGAATAAACTTTATTATTATTATTATTATTCCTTAAGATTTTATATCAACTCCTTAATTTATCCGCATTTAATAAATATTTTTTTAACTTGAGGAATAGTAGCTAAAAAAAGTTGGAATTTAGGTAAGGTTAACGTAAACAATCAGTTCTCCTTAGTAGTCTGTGGTTAGGTATTTATCTTGTCATTGGTCAGAAATCTAATTTAGATTGACAGAATTCTGAGCTAAGATTTTGCAAAAAACACTTTTTAGGTACTTAAAAGAATAAAAAATAAATAAGCATTAACTATTGTTTAGTACAAAAACAAGGAGAATTTCTATTTTTTACTTATAATAAAAATTATGATATATAAACTTATCACTGTTTTAATGAAAATATAATTAAAGTTTTGTAAAATGGTAACACTTAAATATGATGATAGAATTCAATCAAATAATAGTCTCAATTATTTTTAAATGATTGTTCCTAGCGATATGTTTTATTTAATTGATTTAAAAACCGTAGAAAATTATTCTAGTTTATCTAATATTCGTCACTTCAAAAGACACGCAAGGGTTGTACAAAATTAAAATGGCCTATGTTCTTTCCTTGATTATATCCTGATGTTATCTACACTAAAAAATATTCCACTTATTGAACTATACGAATGATTAATAAGCTTCTAAAGCTTATTAAGCTTTCGATGTTAAAAAAACCGCACACAATTCGGTCCATCTGTTTAACAAAACACTAATTTTGCGGCAGGGATTTAAAATACACTTAAATTGTTTCATAAGTGTATCTACTTTTAAACTTTGTATTATCTATGGTTTATAGATCGCGAAACTAAAACCAACCAATATTCAACACGATATTTTCAAGAAATGATAATTCAATGCAAAGCTTGTCTGTGTATCATATATCTCCACATTTTATGATGCCAGGCTGAAAACTTTGGTTTGCCCCTATATTACCAGAGCGTGTTCCAACTTACTGGTTTATAGCTTCTTATGATATTATTTCAGGGAAATTTATTCCTAACATTCGTACGAAAGTAATCCTTTGGGATCATATTTGGGTACTTAGTTTATACAGCATACGCTACGAGATAGACGAAATATCTTTAGGATATGTTTGAACAAGCAAATATAATGTACAGGTAAATGTTATTACGGTACGCTAATATTACTTTCCTATAAATAATATGACGTCAAAGAAAATACATTTCACATTTTGTTTTAATTTGGACCCAAAATTGGAAATGAAGGTAGACGTAAATACGTAATAAGTTGGCGTAATTGGTTGGCGAAATTAGGCATTACTTTGCCAAAGTCTATAATTTAAAGCAGAAATTAAGATAATTAAATTTACAAATGAAATTACTTTAAACCTCATTAAAATTATTCTCGTAAAAATATTCTCGTTTACAGACTATCATCTGTTTCCTTACTATTTCAGTGCCATTTAAATAAATAAAAAAATTACAGTTACATTTTTCTAAAAGATATGTAGGTAAAATTATCTAAATTGTATTCGTAAAAAATGTTTTTAATCAATTTGAGCCATTACTTTGAACATTCAAGTTATTATTACAACAAAACTCCAGAAAAATAACTATATATATATATATATTCCAAACAAAAGGAACGTTTTTTGCTCTCCTATGTATGTAGCGGCAGGGACACTTCTGTAGTTATCTTCCTCTAGAAAATGTAGTCCACTCCCTTGTGGAGCCTGTAGCTTTGTGTGACTGTAGCCCCGTAGCCCACCCTAGATCTGGCCCTGTATATGTATATATTTATTCATTTCATGTGTGTCATTGAACTTTGAAACAGCTGGACAAAATAGATGATTTTTCGTGTGTGTTTGATAATTAATCTTTTTTTTTTTTATTTAATATTTTATTGTACACAACTTATAAGATTTTACAGAGAAAAAAAAATATAACTAAAAACGTACAAAAGGTAGACTTATCTCTAAGGTAATAAAGATTTCTTCCAGCCTACCCAGCTTATGAAACGATTATAAAGAAACGGCAGACATTGTGCACAATCAACCTTAAAGTTAAAATACACATGAGATAAGCAAAACAAAAAAAAATGAGAATGACTTACGAAACTATGAAATAAAAAATAACAAAAATAAAAATTATACACAGAAATAACTAAATTTTAATAGAGAAAAACAGATAGTGATTTCTTAATCGTTTTTTAAAAACTGGCAGGGATGGGCTATCACGAACATGAAATGGGAGTGAATTCCATAAGTTAACGCCCTGAACACTAAAAGAGCGAGAATAGGCTTGAGAATGAGATTCAGGAAACTTCAATAACGAACGGACAGATTTGCGACAAGGAGAATCAGGGGAATGTAAAAAGGAGAACCGTTCACGAAGGTATTGAGGAGCTGCTGGGTTAAACAGTATTCTAAAAAGTAGACACAAAATCATAATCATGTGTGAATCATCTATAAACAAATTTTGATGCCATTTTGCTGGACAATACCGATCACAGCGTCACCAACGCTGTGATCGGAATTGTCCTGCAAAGTATCTGCTGGTATTAGGTTAACAGACATTCAACATTACATCATCCTGGTAAATGTCGATTATGTTTATTAAGGATGAAAATATTCTTATCTTATTCCACGTTTATTATATAAAACTTAAAGCTTTTATTCTTAGAGTAATTAAACATATTACCAAGTACTAATTTGTTAACAATTACTTTCAATCATTCTTCCGTTTCGTTGTTACGTCGCCGTCCTTCGATGATCGAAGTCGCCGTCTATTAGATTAATATGGTGTGTACCAGCATGATAACCTATTTTGTTATAACACAAAAGCTATGCTCAATTTAAAAGTGTAAATAATAATTATAAATATTAATAAATATTTAAATACACATTTAAACATTAAATGCGTTGTTATCCTAGTGGCGGGGTCTTAATGCCACATGCATAAGTTTAACGGTTACCTTAACCTCCTAATCGAAACACAACGGTGGTTAAAACTGACGCTATTGCGGCAGGAATAGGTAAGGCGGTAGTATTAGATCCAGGCGAGAGAATGCAGAACTCTACCATCGAGAAGCCACGATCAAGGGCGTCGCCAAGGGGGGGGGGGGACAGGGAGGGGCAGCTGCCCCCCCCCCTGGGTCTCTGAGTTGACTTGCTTGATCGATCAATCCCGTACGTCGAAAGTCGAAACTCGAATGAATTCACCAATTCCATTTCTAATATTCCGTACGCTCAACTAAGCTACTAAGGTAGGTACTGTTGTTATTGCAATCGCCGTAGACGTAAGGCTCATACTACAAGTGAAAAGCTTCATGTGCTGTCGACTTTACCTACAATTCATACCTACTTTTCTCATTCATGGAGAATGAGAAAGGTATGAATTGTAGTAAGTAAAGTCAACTTGCCCCCTCCTGGGCCATCGGCTGGCGACACTCTTGGCCACGATGACTCACATATCCAATTCTGTAAACCTCATAGAGAGCCCGGACTAAGACGAGATAGGTAGGGTATTTAGATATACATTATATTAGTTTAGAAGCTTAGTTATTAGGGTAATAAAAAAAGTTTACTAAGCATGTAGTAATTAGTAGATTATAACCACAGAAAATGAAAAATAAAAAATTTTTAAGCAAATAATTAAACTGTAGGAAAAAACTGAAAAACATTAAATAATAAACCTTTTTATTTTTATTGAATTTTGAGTCGGCGCCAAACAATCTAATAATAATTGTAAATTTTATTTTTTCATTTTTATATGTATAATTTTATTAATTATTTAATTCGTTTGAATAATTAATAAAACTTTACTAACTATATCTATCCATAAAAACTACAAAAAAATGTGCATTTTCATTTTAAAGGCGGAAATCAAAGTGGGCCTTATTTTGTTTTGAGTAGTCTAGAAAAATTAAACGGGCGCAACATTGTTTGGCGCCGATTCAGAACTGCTTAGTTATTAATAAAGGAGAATGATGGGGGTCCATACAAAATTGGCTAAAATGCAACGCATGTTGATAGATGCTTATCGTAGACATATTGTAATGCATTATTAATTTCTTTTGATATGTAAATTGTATCACGGGCACTTCTTATAATTACTTTTTTGTTTCTTTAGGATGATACTAAAAGTAGCTTGTTTATACAGCCTTCTATGTTGTAAGTTTCGACTATAGTAGTAAATATTTTCAATTTTGTCGCATTTTATACAACAGTTTGTTTAAAATTTTGCGTCTTACGTATCTGACATTTTTATAATTTGTTTAGTTGGTCATAAATAAAAAAAAGTGTTAACTTTGTGGCAGAAATGTAAAACCTTTGCTTGATTTAGAAATAAGAAAAGCGCACAAGTTTGATTAGTTTCATGACTTTCCAACTAATATCCTTTCAAAATTATCTTGCTATTAAAAAGTGTCCGGTGAATATTGACTTATTGTAAATTTAATTCATTTCGGCTGACGCTATGTTTTCTTGCCCTTTTAGGCCGATCTCATCAGTCTCTTTTAGAACTTAGTTATAACTAGCTGTGCCCGCGACTTCGTTCGCGTGAAAAAAATTCTAAAATAAAAACCCGCATAGTTCCCGTTCTCGTGAGATTTCCGGGATAAGAACTACCCTATGTCCTTTCTTGGGTTTCAAAACTATATTTGTACCAAATTTTATTCAAATTGGTTCAGCGGTTTAGCCGTGAAAGCGTAACAGACAGACAGACAGACAGACAGACAGAGTTACTTTCGCATTTATAATATTAGTATGGATAGTATGGATTGAAGGTAACCAAATTTATTACCTACCTACCTAGGTTTATTATTTTTTCCTTTTCTGTTTTTATTTATTATACAAATTAAAGTTAATAAAATTTTAAATAGTTTGGAAAACCCAAAACTCCAAAAGTGTCGCAAAAATTTAGTTTTCGTTAATATATTTATATGTGGGATTCAATTTTTTTTAAAGTAAGGAGCGATCGTACAATACTGAATAAACTAATAGGTACAGCTAAGGGACCAAATTAAAATATTTTTTAATTTTGTATTAATTAAATTTGTGTGTTTCCATATTACGTATATAGTAGGCTGTTTGTTAAGATATCTGTGCCCCTTTATGTCACAACATCAACATGTTACAAATTGATCAACCAGTACCAGTTAGTGGAAAATAGAAATGCGAAACGAAATGTATGATTCATTATCTATATACTAATACGTGAAACAAAATCTTTGTACCACTTTTTAAGACACAGGCAAACGAAGGATAAATGAAATTAGACTTGACTATCAATAGTATTTGTAACAAGACTAGGGGACCTGCGCAGTTTCACCTGCGAGACTGCCCACTATGTGGAAGACATGCTAGAGTAACATGTCATTCATACAGCTTTTCGTTCTTTCATCTCTTATTTTAGCCTCTTAGGGGTTGATTTAAAAAAATAGTCTCTGTTTGATCTTGGATCTTCAACTATCTTCATATTTTCATTTACATCGGTAGAGCAGTTTTTTTTATATCATAAGATAGCAAACAAGCAGATGGGTCTCCTAATGGAAAGAGTCATCCATCGCCAATAGACACCAAAGGTATTAATAGTGCGTTGCTATCTTGTGGCGAGGTCTAATGCCACATGCATAAGTTTACCAGCTACCTTACCCTACAAACCGGAATCAACAGCGACAAGTACTGACGCTATTGCGGCAGGAATAGGTAAGGCGGTGTACCAGACCCGGGCGAGACAATGCAAAACTCTACCACCTAGTAGCCACGATGGTAGTGACTCGCATAGCAAATCGATCGCATTTTACGACCTGCCTGGCAGAACGGCAGTTGGTCTATTCTTCAAAGGAGCCCGGAACCAACACGGCAGTTTAGCCTTGAAAGCGTAAAAGATAGTCATACAGGCAGACTTTCGCATTTCTAATATTAAGTATGGATGTACCAAAGAAGAGTCGATTTGCAGTTTTTTATTAATTATAATTTAAACAACACCGAAATACACAGCCTCTTGTATTGCAAGTGGAAAGGAAAGTGGACACAAGTTTTAAATATAAGGATGCGTTAAAACAAGTAGGTTTTGATACAACAAGTGCGAGAAAAAACTGTTTTGCTAAATCACGTTTTTTTGTATTATTTGTTAAATAACAATTTTACAAAAATTACACGATATACTTGAAGATATTATCTAAGAAATGTGCTAACTTATTACATGATAGAATGTTTTTAACTCGATTATATATAATTCCGAAAACAGGCTAATAAAATCTCTAAAACAAATAATTTGTTAATAATATTTCTAATCTTCCACATGATTTTCATATGGTGATATTTAGTTTTAAATACAAAAAAGAATGTGCAAAGTTTTGGTTTTCAGCTGAAGTCCTATATTTATTTATCCGAAAATTAACACGTTTCCCAGCGGTTTCAGAACATACCGCGCCGCCCATTTCTTATAGAGTTGACGCGCGTCAAAATACCTCGCCTTAAAATAACATGTACATTAATAATGTTCTATAAGTGCAATTATAAATATAAATTATAAGTGCAATATTAATATTAAGATATTTATACTTCAGAAAGTTGCTTAGTTTTTGTAAGTCGAGAGTAGATCACTACATCACGCTTTGCGTTCAACCGTGCAATATGTATTTTTAAATAAGCTTCCATCAAGAAAAAATTAAGTCCAACTACCCACACTACCGACATTAGGTTTAATGTGCGTATATCGTGAAGCGGAGCTTAATAAATAAACAAAAAATATATCATTTTTTTCTTTTTGTTTTAATTTAATTTTTTTATATTGTGTAATCATAGTTGTATGATATTACGCACATGTACACTGTATTCTTATATTTGTGCATTCTTGTGTCTCGGGTCTGCTGGCTAACATCTTTATCAGAGATAATCTCGCCCTTTGTACATATTTTATATAATATTTATTTAAAGAATTGCAATTTGTGTACAATAAAGTCTTAACTAAATAAAAATAAAATAAACGGATACACGCATGAAACACACACAGATACAGGCAGTTTTTTGTTACTTTTTGAAAAATATCACTTAAATCTCTAAGTTTGGAAAAAGTACTTACATTTTTATAAAGATTTTTTTAAATTATAAACAAATAATTTATATTACTAGCGATCGCCTGTAGCCGAAATTCGACCAGACACTAAACAATAAAATCTCTTTTAAGTTTGGTAACAAACTTTAGCCGTAAAGAAAACAGTAAATATACTTACATGTGCGTATCATATTATGTATGTCACATGAACTTAGTGTATGTAATTTTTATTTTTATTAATTTAATGTATTTTCTATGCATTTTCTATGCATTAAAATATTATTACGCCGTGTTGGTCCCGGCCTCCTTTGTAGAATAGGCCAACTGCCGTTCTGCCAGGCAGGTCGTAAAAGGCGACCGATTGGCTATGTGAGTCACTAACATCGTGGCTATTAGGTGGTAGAGTTCTGCATTGTCTCGCCCGGGTCTGGTACCACCGCCTTACCTATTCCTGCCGCAATAACGTCAGCGCTTGTCGCTGTCGTGTTCCGGTTTGGAGGGTAAGGTAGCCGGTAAACTTATGCATGTGGCATTAGACCTCGCCACAAGATAGCAACGCACCATTAACATCTTTGGTGTCTATAGGCGATGGTTGACTCTTTCCATCAGGAGACCCATCTGCTTGTTTGCTATCTTATGACATAAAAAAAAAAAAAAAAAAGTCTTCCGCAATATAAACTTTAACTGTACCAAATTTCATACTACTCCACCGTTTACGCAATTGTCTTTAAAAGGAGTACAAAGTTTTTCTTTCACGTATTGATACGTAGATAACATTTTATATACATTAGTAAACAGACACTCACTGGATTTGACACAGATGCAGACAGTTTTTCGTTACTTTTCCAGAAAATATCGCTGAAATCTGTTTCATTAAAGAAAAGTAGTAATGTTGATATGCTCTGATTCGAAGCTACGAAACAGGTTTTCTAGAGAACACGGCACGAATATCAAAATAAGCTTGTGTCTGAAGTAGAGAAATAACTTACCAAGTATCGAAGTGGCAACTAATTTTAGTTCCATTTAACTTCTTTGACAGGCTCAGACATTATTGGGATTTGTGTTCTCGACACATCGAATAATTTCCATTTTCGTGTGTATTTGAAAGGAAAAACTAAAGTTGCGTCTAAAAAGCTCCGTGTACTCAGAGCGCAGTAGTAGCAATACCTACTGCCGGTCCATCATATAGCCAGAAATATATGGCAATGATGTCGTACCAGTGTGAAAATTGCGTAGACTCAACCTTTTTCTCTTATACACATTCATTTTATCAGTCTAGAGTAAACGAACCATTGTTTATAACTAGGCTATTTGTAAAAGACTTTCTTTTTCTCTTTTCTTACAGAAATTTAGGATCACTTTTCATCTTCTCTCGCATCTACCGCGGGAGTTATTCTAATTGTTCGGAATTATTGTTAATACCAATGAATTTTATCATTGGACAACTCCTCTAAATTTAAAGTTCCACCCTATTTATTATCTAAATGTGTAGAAATTCAAATCTGAGCGATTTCCAAAGCGCTTTTACCTTGCACTGTGCTACTGTGGAATAGAAGGTAGGAATTACGTGGATGGTTACAACTTAGAGACCTTCAAGAATAGATCTTATTGGTACTATTTTGACTGTGTTCTGATGCCACATTTGGCGAGAGGTATGTATTTTTGAATTTTGTTTGTGTATTTCTTTCTTATATTTTCGGAATTAGGTATAGATATGTCTATCAAATTAGTTGTTTTTCTGATTTATATTCTGATTGTGATATCAGTAGGGCTACTCTTGAAAACCGATTTCAATTTTAAATGAATATTTAATGAATTTTAAAGTATTTCGTACTCTGGACAAATATATTCAACTAGCAAAAAGCAGAGCTTTGTAAGGGCTCGCAAAGTTATACTATCTAGTAATATAGTTAGAAAAGTATTTTTATGAGAATTACATCTTTTAATGTATGGACTTTATTTATAATTATCTAACCTAAAAAACTCAGCGTATTTTCACCTAAACATTACATTTGCATCAAAGGTCCGCGTCGTCAGGCTTTGGACTAGGAATATTTGGTTTTTGTTTGTTGGTATTTTCAAGGAAAAATATGTATTAAAAATGAAGGTTGATCTTATAAAAAACACATTTTTGACATTTTGCTGAAATAATTGTTTTTTTTCTAAAATCAGGAAGTTCCTGGTTTTACGTCCATTTACGAAATCGAAATCAAAAAATGTTTTATTTAAATAAACCTTCAAAATTTTTGGACTACGCAGGCACGAAGAATTGACGGTAGACACTCAGCGAATACATTTTTCGAATTTTTCTCTCAGAGAAACCCTCGGAGTTCGATTCCAGAGTCAGGCAAATGAAAAAAAAGTGTTTTTTCAGTTTTCTGATAAAACAACTTTGCCCGGGATTGAAAAGTGCCCTACTGGCGATAGGCTGGCCACCTATCACATTGTGGGACTTAAGTATCTTCAGCTAACCGTGGATGCACACGTTGTACTTCTGCCTACCTCTTCGGGGATACGGGCATGACCATACCTTTTTCTAGCTTTTTACCCTCGGGCTTGATCTCAATACAATATAAATCAATTAATACATCTTTACTGTTTCTCAATAAGCATATTGTGAAACTCTAACGCTCTATTTACTCTGTTCCAGCAAACATCCCTGCTCTAGACCTAAATTCTCCTTGTACCTCCCACAATATTACTTCGAACTTCCCTTGCATTCTCCTTTCAATGATTTTATCATACACCTTCGATGCCAAACTGATCAAACTGATGGCCCTATAGCTATTGCAGTTTATACTTGAACCTCGCCTTTATACGAGGGCACGAGGGCGCCGCCAGTCAAATATGAAGAAACAATTCATGAAGTAGGTAGTCTCTTTATAAGTTCAAAAATTCTAATAGAAAATGTATCTTCTATCAATTTAACTCGTTAATTTAATAAGAGATGGCGTTAGTAGTAATAAGATTCTAATACAAATTGTACCTTCTATTTTTTTTTTTTATAAAATGGTATTTTTATGGTAGATAACAAATCTAGACATGAATATAGACTACCATGTCGAAGCTCAAACCTAAAAATGCGATATTTTTTCAGTAAAATGTACCACAAAAGTGCATAGAAAGTGGCCTAGTGTAGGGCTCGCTTCGCTCGCCCTGATTATTGGATTCGGCGACAATGCCACACGGATTTTGAATTTTTTTGGAACTGCTCATTATTGCTTTTATTCGTTATTTTGTTTAAAACCGTACTTAAAATTTCCACTTGTAACAGTAGCTTGACGTGTAACGATGACATCTATTTCCAATAATTAGGTCGTTATTATACTGAATCAATGTGGGCAATATTGGTTTCAAGAGTACCGTTTTTTGACGAGATTCGAAACATATTGTTTTTGTCAATATTGGTTTAAGATTTATATTGTTTTCAAGAGTAGGCCTACAGGTCTGTATTATTATAATTATTTTCCTTATACCTCGAATAGAACTTGAATGTAATATTTTTATAATAAGGAACTTCATCCTTATCTGTTGTCCCACGTCACCACACGATTTTTTTATTATGTATGTTTTTTATGATTTTTTTATTTTTTATTATGTATATATATATATATATATATATATATATATATATATATATATATATATATATATATATATATATATATATATATATATATATATATATATAGTCAACAATACTAATATATATTTCTATGTATTAGTGTCGTTGACTAACACCCATAACACCAGCAAATAATTTGCTTACTTTGGGGTTAGATCAATTCGTGTAATTTTGTCCAGCAATATTTAATTATTTATCTTTGTTCGGAACCGGCTTGTCTGTTCCCGCCTTCAACCAAAGTAAAATAAATACCTGGTCAAAGATTCCCGCTGCAATAGCGTCAGTATTTGTCATTGTTGCGTTCCAATTTAGACGAAATAACATCTGGTCTATAGAGTGAAGTGCTATTCGATTCTCCTGAAGATGCTTCGGTTACGAAGTCAAACGTGCGTTGAGTACATAACTTGTGTGTTACTAGTGAAACGTGCGTTGAGTACATAACTTGTGTGTTACTTTGCCTTTGCTTCTGACGTGGAAGAAAGTGTCGTGGAAGTGGATGGACTATTGTGCCTCTATGGTCTTCTATAATTTCAGGTTTTGGATAAGTTTGCCCTATTCCTTACACTACCTTTCATTTCTGGTACATCACAGCAGTTCCATATAACATTTCGCGGAAAATTTGCAAATTAAATACCATTATTTCTCCTTTAAATCTGGTCTATAAGTAATCGTTATTTCATTCTATCAGGAGAGCCATCTGCTTGCTTGCTGTTCCATGATATAAAAATATATAATTGTCATACACGAGCGAAGTCGCAGACCAGTTAGTGTATAATTTATCGTCATTAGCGTTATAACCATACAATAACATTCTTGTATCGTAGAAGTAATTACTAAAAATAATAAAATAAAGAAAGCCTAAATCTCCACCTCACGCAAAAACATGTGAAACGATAGTAAAGTATAGCCGAACGAAAATAATTATTTCGACGGGAATTGTAGTCATAAACAACGTCAATACGGTTTTATTTCCCAAAATCAAAAATTAACAATGATGAATGTCACCCCTAACTACAATTGCGTGACATTGAGGCGTAGTGTTTTAATAATACGTACCCTATTGTTTGGGATATTTATGCTTATGCTATTCTCAAACTTGTAAAGGAGCATATTTTTGGTTTTATTCTATAGAATTCTGTAGAAAGTCGATACTTAGTGTTTTTACTTTTTGTTTTATGTTGGAACAAAGATCCTTATAGGGCGTTGCGGACCCCTCTGCCTAGCCGCCTACCCTAGCCCGCAAATAAACGTCCGTAACGTTACAAAAAAATATGTAAGCGGTTGACCCTGCAGGTCATCCCTGAAACTTCTTGCTAAATTAAGATATTTTAAGCTCAAAAGAGTAAAAAATATATGCATATATGTTTTTCAGTTCAAACATCTATTTTTTTTAAAATGGCAATATTAAGATTAGAAAAGCTGTATATTTTCGAAACTATGATCGATTTTGATGTTCCGAATGGCATTCAACTCAATTTTTGAGATTTAGAATATTGCTTTAGCTAAATAATCGATAGATTGAAAAATTTCGAAGCAGTGTCAAAAAACATTTTTTTTTTCAAAAATTTTCGTCATTGATAAACACCAAACGAATTGACTGATTTTGGTCCAATTAACGGTATTTGACGCAATTTTTAAAGGAAAAAAGCTGGTAAGATTTTTAAGTCAATCGATATATTAATCTAAAAGTTATTTCAAAAGTATTAAGTAGGTTTGCTAAAAGCAACGTAATTTTAATATTTGAAAAGCTGTAACTTTTGAAAATAAGATTCGATTTTGGTTCTTGAAACGGCATCTAACGTAGTTTTTTAATACTAAAACATCGTAGAATACCAAAAAATGATTGGTGGAAAAATTTCGAGTTTTGTTGAAAAAACAATTTTTTCGAAATTTTTCGCTAATGATTGCTTTCAAACGGATAAATCGATTTTGATGCAATTTATGCATATGACGTAGTTTTTTGAGAATTAGAGCTGATTAGTTTTTGTACTCAATCGGTACATTAATCTGGAAGTTATATTAAAGAAATACTGTTTCATGAAAAATTTTTTTGGGGTTTTTCCAAACTTTCTCAAAATCTCCTGCGCCGACTTGGTTCAAATTTTCAGCAACTCTAAGTTGAGCAGAAACCAATCGAATGCCATCAACGGCGTTTCGATTGGTCCAGCCGTTCAAAAGTAATTAGATGTTTACATACACACAGACATACATACAGACATACTGACGTCATCGTGAAAATAGTCGGAAAAGGTTCCTAGGACCTCAAAACGTAGAGATCTGGTGAAAACTCGATTTTTGAAAATCGGGGCAAAATCAGTAAGTTCCTTATGTACTATATACGTAGCGGGAAGTTAAAAAACCGTGTGGTATCGTGAGACACCAGCCCTCCAATTCCCGTAATTGAGTCGATGCGCTTAGGGCTCTCACAAATATAAATACTATAGAAAATCGAGAAGTGCTACGACGCGGCATAATATGTAAGAAAATGTGTAAGAGTCTTATAAATGATTTTAACATCGAGTCAAAGCATTTATAAGACTTACACCGTTTTGTAACGTGAATTAGATCGCAGATAAGAACGAAGTCTCTTATTATAAAAAATCTAACGCTTTTTTAACATTACGGACGTTTTTTGCCAGCTAGGGTACCTCTCCGCAACGCCCCATTAGGGACTTCGTTCCAAAAAAGCGTACGATTTTTGGAAAGAAGTTCCAGGAGCGTTGCGTTAAAAAAAGCGTAAGGTTTTTGGAACTAAGTTCCCTATAGATCGTTGCGGAGGGGTACTAGCCGGCAAAAAAACATAGGTACGTACTGTTAAAAAAAGCGTAAGATTTTTTTATAATAAGGAATTTCGTTCCTATATAGTTCCTATATAGAACAAACGTTCAAACGAAAAAAAGGACCTAACTGCATTATTTTGACTATAATCCACACTAATATTATAAAAAAGAAAGATTTGTTTTTTGTATTTTTATAATATGTATCGAATAAATTCAGAAACTACTAGACCGATTTGAAAAAAAATTTAGCCTTAGAAATATAATAAATCATCCCCGAGTAAAATAGGCTGTATTATATTTTTTTAAAAATTGCACATTCCTGACCGAGATCCCCGAGTTATGACCGGCCGGCTAATAGGCATAGAAATTATTGTTAAATTAGATTAATTGTTATGTTGTTAAAGTTAATTAATATTTCACAGTTATTTATTTATATTATATTACATCAGTGGCCTATATATAAGTATTAGAAGCAGTAAAAACACGAGCTTACAAAAAAGTTCCTCTAGAATAGTATTAATCGCTTTTAACAGTTATTATTATCACGGCCTCTCGAAATACTTTTAATAACAGTATTATCATAAATCAAGTTAGCGAGCAAAAAAAACGCTCTCTCTCTCTCAAATATTTTTAATAACATTATAATATCTTTGTAAGTTATTGGTAATTTTAGTGATGCACAAAAATTACTTCTAACAGTATTCGCTAATGTAAATAACAGTTGTTAATTGTTAAATAAATAATTAAATGATCCATGCCTACCGGCTGGACGCCACACGGAGGAGCGTGGTGTGCGGGCGAAGTACATCTAGTAATCTATACATATAATAAAATCGTAGGAAAGTCAAAACTGTACATTGAATTTTTTTTAAAGAATACTTAGGGCGTGATCTACAATCGATATCCAAGCCAAAAATATAGTTTTTAGAATTTTTGTCTGTTTGTCTGTTTGTCTGTTTGTCTGTTTGTCTGTTTTTCTGTTTATCTGTTTGTCGGTTTGTCTGTATGTATGTCCGGGGTAAACTCAAAAAGTACTGCATGGATTTACATCAAATTTTATAAATATTACTAACAGGTCTGGTCAACATTTAGGCTACATGTTGTCACGCTATTACCTACGGGGGAGGTGCTGTGAGGAGTAAACGAAGTCCGCGCGGACGAAGTCGCGGGCAACAGCTAGTATTCACAAAACTGGGTTTCTTTGACACTCGAGTACGATGTAACCCAAGGAAAATATCCCATTAAAAAAAAACAGAGTATAGAATAAGGTGTAAAGAAAAATGTCAACCGAATAGAATAATAAATATTTGTTTAATATTTTCAATAAAAAATTGTAATTTGCTTCACAAAAAAAAACTTTGGCGTCGAAATTCTCTGTATTTTCAATGGTAACAACAAGTTTTTTTAAAAAATGTAATAGAAATAAAGTTTTATTAAAACTTTAACCAGACAAATATTGAATTTAATGCGTATATTTTAAGTTATCCAAGGAAATCCTTGCAAATTAAACGTTTATTTGCAGCCTAGTTACAGTTTAACAAAATATTCTTGTTTGCTTTGCTTTGCAATTTTTAACCTTATTTAACGGGTTGCAAATTAGATTACGCGCTAATATGCGTTGTTTGAGTGAATTCGACGTTTTTAAATCGTAGTCATTCCGCGCCTTAAGTAAATTCGTAAATAAGTCACGTGACGCTCTCGAGAAAGCGCGCCATAATTGAACCGAAATTCAACTATCTATCTTTTTCGACTATTTCACGTCTCACGATGAGGTCAGTACGTTTGTATGCGTGTGTATGTTTGTGTGTCTCATAACTTTGAACGACTTGAAATGTTCAATATCTTAATATAATATATAAATAACGTGTCACGTTGTTTGTCACGACGGACTCCGAAACTAAGGGATTCGGAGATTCAATAGAATTTTGTAGATATCTACTGTTCGGTCCAACTTAAAAGATAGGAACTTAAAAGATATTTTTTACTTCAGTTAACCCCGCCCTCTCAAGTACCCCACCAAAATATTAAATACAAGTAATTTGTATGGCAAAACAACGTTTGCCGGGTCACCTAGTAAAATTTTATTCATACACTTACATTTTACTATTTTCATTTTTTTTTCACGGGACAAACTATACTTACTGATCTAACCCCAAATTAAGCAAATTATTTGCTTGTGTTATGGGTGTTAGTCAACGATACTGATACATAGAAATACTTATATAAATACAAGAATGTATTTAATAAACACCCAAACCCGGAAATACAAACATTGATGCTCAACACACAAATGCTTGTTCCCGTCGGGGATCGAACCCGAGCCCTATCGATCGCGTAGTCGGGGTCGCTAACCACTCGACCAACGCGAACGGGGCGGTCAAAAATTTTATAGTCATTAATTTTAGCATTCGTTTATCGAACAAAATTTGTCCTAAGTTTTTGAACTACGTAAAAGATTTCGGGTTTTTGCCCTTAGTGAGAAAGCTGTAGAAAAGTTTTCTGCAATTCTTCGGAAATTTTCCCCGTATTGGTTCCGGGCTCCTTTTAAGAATAGACCAATTGCCGTTCTACCAAGCAGTTCGTAAAAAGCGACCGATTGGCTATGCGAGTCACTACCATCGTGGCTACCAGGTGTTAGAGTTTTGCATTGTCTCGCCCGGGTCTGATACCTCCGCCTTACCTATTCGTGACGCAATAGCGTCAGTGCTTGTCGCTGTCGTGTTCTGGTTTGAAGGGTAAGGTAGCCAGTAAACTTATGCATGTGGCATTAGACCTCGCCACAAGATAGCAACGCAGCATTAACACCTTTGGTGTCTATATGCGATGGTTGACTCTTTCCATCAAGAGACCCATCTTGTTTGGCTATCTACGACCTGTCTATTCTCCAAAAGAGCCCGGGACCAACACAGGGTAAAATTTGATTAATAAGGCCCTTATCGTAAGACGGTAAATGCTACCGTTACCGGTATCATAATCAGCGGTGGATTTACACTAGGGGCAGTCGGGTGAAGTGATAAAAATTTTTTTTAGTCTTATCGAGATTCCCCAGTATAATTAATTAATTCTATTATTTTATAATTTTTTTTAAATTGATAATTCAAGAAATTCAATTCATTCATTATTTATGAATTATAATTTTGGCACTTTTTTAGTAAAAATTAATAATCAAAATGATTTAATCAATTTGTTTCCTTGGAGATTTCAAATAATAATCGATTTTTCTATTTTCTAGAATTAAAGAAATTTAATTAGTATTTATTTTTGAAAAATTGAAAATAATTCGGAATTATTTTTTGCATTTCTTAAAACATCAACTTTAACAATCAGTCAATTAAAAAAAATGTTATAATTTATCGATTTCACCAATTAATTTTAATTTAAATGAAAAATCATATATTTTTACACGGTTTTTATTAGCTTCACTTGTATGTATGTTTGTATGTTTGTAACCGACTTCTTTGGGCGCGATTTTGACCCACTTTAAACGGCCAGATTTCGTTCAAATTTTGTAGATTTATCGAGGACCGATGACAATACAGTAATTTGATAAAATTATTCCATTTTTCAATTTGCAAAATATGATTTTTGTTAATTTATATAATTTTCATCTATAGACGTTAAGGTAAGAAACTTAATTTTAATTTTTTATATTTTTTCTCTACAGTCGATAAGACAGGACTTGATGTTAATTTTAATTTCCAAAAATTATCTTTAGCCGATTTCTCTAATATTGACAAATTTTCGAACACTAAGGAGAATTTTAATTCTACAAAACGTTTAAAAAAACTAAAAAATCACGCTTTTATAAATAAACCAAACTAAAAAGTAAAAAATAAATACATAATAGTTTAAAAAAACTCAAAACACGCTTTTTATAGAAAATCAAACTAAAAAATAGAAAATAAATTTTAATAAATTTAAATTAAGAATAGTGTTAAAAATTTCAATAAATATAAATTAATAATAATGTAAATAAAAAAAATATTTTATTTGAAAAAAAGCGTGGGGTGCTTTTTAAGATATTATCAAAATGATAACATATGTATGAAATAACCTGATAGTTTCAATATATAACTTAGTTTTCATACCTTAAAAAAATTAATAATGCATGAAAACGTCTTTCTACACGTATTTCCCCCCTTAAATAAAATTCTAGTAATAGGGCGGTCTTTTTTCCGGTGCCCAGGAGTGGCATTGAGTTTAAATCCGGCCCTGATCATAATTATCGTAAGTGTTTTATAATCTTTTTCAAGTTGGACGGTACTTGTCGAGTCGTAAAAAAGTTAATATAATTTGTGGTAATTAAACACACTTATTTTCTTAAGCATTATATCAAGCTAAATGTATTTTATTCAGCTACGAAATTATCATACTACGAAAGTCATAATAATACATTTTTATATCAATAGATAGCAAACAAGCAGAAAGAGCTACCATTACCAGCCACGTTTAATTTCGTATAAAAAAACCGGCCAAGTGCGAGTCGAACTCGCGCACAGTGTTCCATACCATTGATAAAAAGCGGCAAAAAATTGTTGTACAGAAGCCACCTTATATACTTATTTTATTTTAATTTAATTATTTATTTTTTTAATTTATATATTTATTTTTAAAATCTAATAATCACGGTTCACGGGATACAGCTTGGTGACAGACGGACAAGCAGACGGACAGACAGACGGACAGACAGGCGGACAGACAGCGGAGTCTTAGTAATAGGGTCCCGTTTTATAAAAAGATACCTAGACAATAATCATTCTAACGGAAGAACTATTTTTTCAACAACTCTCAACGCTTCAGTTTCCCCGGGATCATGGTGCTTGTAACATCACCGAAATATTGGGAACAACATTAATTATCTACATAATATATGGCAGTAAGATCCCTTGAATACTTAAACAAAAGCCTTAAATCGTTAAAAAAGTTACAGTAGCTTAAAAGCATAGATAATATTTTTATTAAAAAGGTCTCTACTAATGAGATATGCTAAGTCATTTGATAATATTAAATGACGACTTCCGGACCTGCAATGGCCACCCACATTAATGCCAAAAGATGTTATCGGTGTGAGTTATAAGCTTCCTTACGCGTTAGCATATCATTTATATCAAACTGAATCATGTATTCACTTTACAGCTTTTATATTCCACTTGCAATAATTCTCATATTCAAATTTTTTTAATCAAACGATAGTTAACTGGTACATCGGTACATCATTAGATTCTCTTGATTAGAGTTGTACCGATACAAGTAAATACGAGTACATACGAGTAAATACGAGAAGTCGAGTACTTACTCGATACTTTTGTTTCGATACTAAGTACTTTTAGCATCGATTTAAATTTTGCGATACTTGCTAGTATCGAATCGAAAGTAGTTGGTGTCGATTCGAATCAAACTGAAAGAATGTTATTTTACAATTTTTGATTTCTATCCTTTTGCGGCAGCTACTTATACCAAATACTTGGGTAAGACGTTGTGGAAATCTACCAAGTACTACCTAGTAGTTATGTTAGTAGTGACACGTAAAACCAATCAGTTGCCTTTTACGACGATCGAGATCAACGTTATGATAATCAAGAAAGGAGAATAATATTTTGCAAGAAATACGGAAATGCGCTACATTGCAATGCGGCCCGATGCGGCCTATCCTGATGGGCTATGTTATATTTTTCATTACAATGCGGTCCACCCCGGCTGTTTCAGTGCGCTCGATCCTTTAAAGTTACTAAGACTTTGGACGATCGCTAAGATTTTTCTTTGAAAAAACTTCAATACCAATTTACGCAAACCGGAAACCGAATACTGATCGCGCGCCCGTGTCCTAAAAACCGCTCCCGTAAAACCGCTCTTAGCCAAAAAGACTAATCAATAAATCATGAAGCAGTCCTACACTATTAAAAACAATCCATATTTATATTATAGATGTAAAAGTTTGCCTTTCTGTCTATCTGTCTGTCTGTTAAGCTATCACGGCTGAACCAATTTTGATGACATTTGGCATGAAGATAGTTGAAGATCCTGAGTCAAATAAACGCTATTTTTTTTTACAAAAATGAATTCCTAATAGGCTAAAATTAGGGGATGTTTGTATATGTTTGTATTAAAGATTAAATCTACGGTTTTTTAATCTACTCGCAGACGAAACTGCGGGTCAGCTAGTCGTTAATATTTTTAAAAGTCTTCGAAATTACTGATGAAATTGATAGCGTCAAAAATACACGACCTTATTACTGGGCCCCTTCATTAGGTAACGATTTCACACGCGTCCACTTCAAAGTTACCTTAAAACACTGATTTTTAAATTGAAAGCGACAAGCTACTTAAGTCTAAATTATTTCTTATTTTAGCCTAATAAAATTATTTACAATTTAAAACACTAAAAATCTTTTAATTTTTAGTATTTTTTTTTTAATTTTGCAGGCAGCTTATATTATTAATTATAATAATATTACTAATTTAATGCATTTCAAATACATACTTTTTAAAAATATCCAGTTTATGCAGGCCTCGGAATCTAGACTTTAACTGTACCAAATTTCATACTGCACTGTTTGCGCAATTGTCTTAAAATCGGATACAAAGTTTTCCTTTACGTATAATTATATATAGATTATATATAAATATAAATATAAATATATAAATATATATATATATATATATATATATATATATATATATATATATATATATATATATATATATATATGTCAATACACTAAAAGTTTGATAAATCTTAATTTTCACATAATTATTGAAAAAAAAATTTTTATACTTTTATATGTACAGGACTGAATTTTAAGATCTGGAGGATAGGAGAAACGAAGGAGTAGTAGACCCCTAGTTATTTTCCAAACAAAAGGAACGCTTTCTTGCTCTCCTATGTATGTGGCGGCAGGGACACTTCTGTAGTTATCTTCCTCTAGAAAATGTAGTAGTAATGTAGAGCTGGAACTAGCCCAGGTATTCCATTCATGTGTTGCCCATCTTGAGACAATAGATGTTAAGTCTCGGTGCCAATAATTACACTGCCTGTCTTGCCCTTCTCTCCGAAACACAGCAAAGCTGTTTCACGGGAGAAATAGGCAAGATGGTGGTACCCACGCAGCCTGAAGCGCGGCATAGCGCATCCCTCCCACCGGTAAAAAGTATATTTGTATAACTATTGATTGAAAACGGTCTAATATTTATATTACAGTGGAATTTCACTTTCATAACAAGATGGCTAACGTAAACCAACAAAGTTGTGCGGTTTACTTGGGAAACTTCGTTACGTCTGTATCTGTTTCTCTAACCTTACAAACTTTATGGTTCCGCATTTGGGATGTACTCGTTTTACAATATTATTATTCTCCTTGCAATTCTATCTTTCTAGTGAAATTTTAATCAATAAATATAAGACAAACAACTGTAGTTGACTGGTGTTGCGTATTTTGATTTTTAATGAAAAGCAATCTTCCATAAAAAAAATATTTTTTTAAAAGTACAGTATTAAAAGAAAAACTCAATAGGTCCATGGCAACCATATGATTGGCCCACGATGATGTAATAATCTCGTTTTATTGGGCAGCGATGATATAACAGTAAATAGGAAATTCACATCGTACTGCCACTGCCCTCTAGTATTTCTTCGCTTAAACAACGGGTAAAAGATTATATATACTGTATTCACTTATTATGCACATTCACATATACATGCATATGTACTGTCGTGTCTGATAGTAAATGGTTTTTTTATATGATTAAGATAGCAAACAGGATGGGTGTCCTGATGGAAAGAGCCAACCATCGCCTATAGACATCAAAGATGTTACTGGTGCGTTGCTATCTTGTGGTGAGGTCTAATCCCACATGCATAAGTTTATCGGCTACCTTATCCTCCAAACCGGAACACAACATTGACAAGCACTGACGCTATTGTGGCAGGAATAAGTAAGGCGCTGGAACGAGACTCGAGCGAGACCATGCAGATCTCTACCAACTTGTAGCCATGATAGAAGTGACTCGCATAGCCAATCAGTCCCTTTTACGACCTGCCTGGCAGAACGACAGTTAGCCTATTCTTCAAAGGAGCCTGGACCACCACGGGATAAGAAGGTTAAGAATAAAAATAAAAAAAATAGTATTGGCTATCTACATAATAACCTTCAACGAAACTAGTGTAGTAATATTCAAAAAGTATGGTCAACGCATGTTGTACTAATAAGTCTAGTCACGAGTTTGTGAGTTGAGTATGCGTCGAGAGTTCGTACTCAACATTTTTATTTGGCAATAAAGGCCTCTTTTCATTGCCAAAAGTCCAAAGTTTTTGTTTCACGTTTTAATATATTGATTTGAATATTTTTTTATAAATAGCAATGTAGAATATTTCCAACGACTTTCATCACAGAAACATCGTCCAAATCCGTGGTTTTAACTTTCGATATACCCTCCTTTACACGCCTTAAACAAACGAACCTCAATACATCTTGGCGCCACATAAGATTTTAATATTATTTCCCATGATAAATTGTACCTACATCATGCGTACGTTAACATAATCCACTAGGAATCTTCGTATTGCATACATAATTCGGCTACTTAGCATTGACACCTGGGAAGGATTAGTAAAACTATTTACCGACCGAACGCTTCCAAACCTCATCCACAACGCATAAATGCCACACCCTTCTCATTTGTCAAATCAACAGAAATATATGCGTGAGAACTCACAGATTGATGGAACGGCCTAGATTGAATTACATCTCTGTATAACCTGACGAGGGTCCAACATAATATGCGGGTATCTGCAGACTCAATGCTCGGAGCTCGGATATCTTAGAAACTGCGATTTTCTTTTCAAAAGATCAAATAATTCCTCAAGCTTTTAGGATTTCCTTTTAATAGCATTTGCTAGATTTTCCTATTTATTTCTTATTATAACAGAAATGGTTGAGTAGTTAATTGTATTTAAAAAATTGATATGTAAAAACAGTTGTGCTAACATTGATGATCGAAGTTTAATTAAGCTTTAATATTTTCTTCCCCCGTGTTGATCCGGATTCTTTTGGAGAATAGACCATCTGCCTTACTGTCAGGCAGGTCGTAAGAGGCTAACGATTGGCGTATGTGTCACTACCATCGTGACTACTAGGTGGTAGACTTCCGCAACGTCTCGCCCGGGTATATGTTACCGCCGCCTTACCTATTCCTGCCGCAGTAGTGTCTATGCTTGTCATTGTCGTGTTCTGGTTTGGAAGGTAAGGTAGCCGGTAGACTTATGCATATGGTATTATCATCCCGCCACACGGATAGCAATGCACCTACAACATCTTTGGTGCCTATAGTCGATAGTTTCTCTTACCATCAGGAGAGCCATTTTGCTTGTTTCCTATTTTATGATATAAAAAAAATCTTTGAACGGTTGAACCTACAGGCCATCCCTGAAACTTCCCGCTACATTAAGGTATTGTAAGCTCAAAGGAGTAAAAACTATAAGTATAGATTTTTTCAGTTCAAACATCTATTTCATTAAAAATGGTAGGATCTTTGAAAAGCTGTATATTTTGGAAACGATGATCGATTTTGATCTTTCGAATGGCTTTCAACGTAATCTTTGTGATCTAAAATATTGTTTTAGCTACGTAATCGATAGGTTGTAAAATTTCAAAGCAATCTTGTGAAACATTTTTTTTTCAAAAAATTTCCAACCCAAACAGGTTTAATCAAGACTAAATTTGATTGAAACTTGACCGATTTTGATCCAATTAACGGCATTTGAGGCAGTTTTTAAAGGAAAAAAGCTGATAAGATTTTTAAATCAATCGGAGTAACAGCCCGAAAGTTATTTTAAAAATATTAAGTAAGTTTGCTAAAAACAACGCAATTTTAATATTTGAAAAGCTGTAACTTTTGAAAATTAGATTCGATTTTGATTTTTGAAACAACGTTTGACGTAGTTTTTATGACGTAGTTATGTTGATAAACACTTTTTTCAAAATCTTTCGTCAACAATTACTCCCGAACGGATAAACCGATTTATGCATTAGACGTAGTTATTTTAAAAAAAAACAGCTGGTTACATTTTGTACAATCGGTACATTAATCTGGGAGTTATATTAAAAAAAACTGTGTCGTCAAAATTGGTTTAGAGTTTTTTTTCAAAATTTCTCAAAATCTTCTAGACCGCATTGGTTCAAACCTTCAGGAAGTCTAAGTTGAGCGACATCCAATCGAATGCCATCAACGAATGCCATCAAAAGCGGGCTGCCACTTCCAGGATCATCGATTTTCCTTTAAATTTGTTTTTTTTTTATATCATAAGATAGCAAACAAGCAGATGGGTCTCCTGATGAAAGGAGTCAACCATCGCCTATAGACACCAAAGATGTTAATGGTGCGTTGCTATCTTGTGGCGAGGTCTAATGCCACATGCATAAGTTTACCGGCTACCTTACCCTCCAAACCGGAACACGACAGCAACAAGCACTGACGCTATTGCGGCAGGAGTAGGTATGGCGGTGGTACCAGACCCGGGCGAGACAATGCAGAACTCTACCACCTAATAGCCACGATGGTAGTGACTCGATAGCCAACCGGTCGCCTTTTACGACTTGCCTGGCAGAACGGCAGTTGGCCTATTCTTCAAAGGAGGCCGGGACCAACACGGCGAGAATATAATTAAAGACAAAATAACGACCATAATTCCACAATATGCTTAACACAATATACTTAATACAATAGCGGGTAATTATAACAGTAGGTATTAAAATAGACAGTGAATCCTGTACAATACAAAACATTATAGCGTCGGATAGGGAAATTCATGTGGCATTCGATAATATACAAGAACAAGAACATATAATAAATGTTGAAGAGATCTCATCGAGTAACAGTAACGATTCATCAGATTTTGATTAAAATAAATAAGATTACCTGTCGTTATAATTATTTCGTTTCATTGTCGAGTACCTACCTACACCTACTTATTTTACAACAGCTCCGAAAATTTTAACGAAGTAGACATAATCAATCAAGAATTTATAGGTGTAACATCTTGTAATGAAATATAATAGAATACTTATATATAATATAATATTATAGTTCATAAATTTGTACAAAAGTATCCGGCAGTAGTTTAAATTCTTACATTTTGTAAAAAAACGGGTCTGTTATCTTGTTACGTTTATCTATATAGCTCCTATAGTAATCATATTAAGCACATCACTACCCGTCCATAAAGTAAAGTATTATTTGTGAGACATTTTAACGTAAACAATACAAAACTACATACGTCATTCTGTCATCGAGAAAATAAAGAAATGGAAATAGTATAATTTATTTTAATCAACTTCCTATAAAAGGAGGGAGTTGGCTCGAATATAGTTTTTTTATTTATAATTTTTTTTATAGAAAAGAGGGCAAACGGACAGGAGGCTCACCTGGTGGTAAGTGATCACCGCCGCCCATGGACAACTACACTATTAGAAGATTTGCAGTTGCATTTCCGGCTTATTAAGAAAGAGTAGGATCTTTTCTTGAAGGTCTCTAAGTCGTAACCGTTTCTAATTATTTAAAAATAAGATAAAACATTTTTTAAATATAAATCATTTTTAAATCTAGTCGTATCCTTTTTTTAAAAAAAAATATTTTATGGGCGTGACTAACTAAATAATTTAAAATATTTTTTCGCTTTCACCGCCTTCCCAAAATATAGGGTATCGCTGATTTAAAAATATTACGGGTCTGTATTCCGTTTATAAATTACTAGCTGTTGTCCGCAACTTCGTCGGCGCGGGCTTCGTTTACTCCGCACAGCTCCTCCCCCGTAGGTGATAACGTTATAATATGTAGCCTATATGTTGACCCGACCTGTTAGTAATATTCATGCAAAATTTGAAGTAAATCCATGCAGTACTTTTTGAGTTTACCCCGGACATACATACAGACAAACAGACAAAAATTCTAAAAACTATATTTTTGGCTTCGATATCGATTGTAAATCACGCCCCAAGTATTCTTTTAAAAAAATATTCAATGTACAGTTTTGACTTTCCTACGATTTTATTATATGTACTAGGTGTTGGCTGCGACTTCGTCCGCGCGGACTTCGTTTACTCCGCACAGCTTCGCCCCCGTAGGTGATAACGTGATAATATGTAGCCTATGTGTTGATCCGACCTGTCCGTAATATTCATGCAAAATTTGAAGTAAATCCATGCAGTACTTTTTGAGTTTACCCCGGACATACATACAGACAAACAGATAAACAGACAAAAATTCTAAAATCTATATTTTTGGCTTCGATATCGATTGTAGATCACGCCCCAAGTATTCTTTTAAAAAAATATTCAATGTACAGTTTTGACTTTCCTACGATTTTATTATATGTGATAGATAAGATTAAGCTCCTCTGCCAGCTAAACGATTGGTTTTGGATGTGTGAAAAAACATGATAGTAGTATACATATATAATTAATCTGTTTACGAATAATTGTCGACCAACTTACAAAATGTAGTTAGAGAAATTTTTATAGTCGGTGGACCAGTAATGCGAATCAGTAAGCTTACCAATTATTTAATTTAGAGGCTGGGTACAATTTTGGCTCTAAGGTTAATTTTCTTATAATTTTAAATGTTAATAAAATCCTGAATATATAATATATAAATATTGTAATATATAAATGTTAATAAAATCGTGAATATATAATATATAAATGTTAATAAAATCGTGAATCGTGCGGATCAGTAAGCTTACCAATTATTTAATTTAGTAGCTGGGAACAATTTTGGCTCTAAGGGTTAATTTTCTTATAATTTTAAATGTTAATAAAATCCTGAATATATAATACATAAATGTTGTAATATATAAATGTTCATAAAATCGTGAATATATCACTACATAGTATAAAACAAAGTCGCTTTCTCTGTCTGTCCCTAATCCCTATGTCCCTATGTTTGCTTAAATCTTTAAAACTACGCAACGGATTTTGATGCGGTTTTTTTTTAATAGATAGATTGATTCTTAAGAAAGGTTTTAGTATATAAACCTTTCCGATATTCCCACGGGAACAAAAGCTACGTGGGTGAAACCGCGGGCAGGTCGCTAGTAATATATAAATGTTAATAAAATCGTGAACCGTGCGGATCAGTAAGCTTACCAATTATTTAATTTAGTGGCTGGGAACAATTTTGGCTAATTTTCTTATAATTTTAAATGTTAATAAAATCGTGAATATAATTAGTGAACTATTTTAGCTACGAGTATGTACAATGTGTAGCGTATAAATGGTGAATATTGAGTAGTGTATCTCCCTATCTATAGTATGTATGTCCCTATTCTTGGAATATTCCTGCAAGATATTTATCTAGAATGTTTGTTATTTTCACCTTTTGTAAACCAGACCACGTGGCGCCGCGAAGATACCGGGATACGATGGATAACTTTCTGCCCCTTTTGTTCTAGGGATTCGGTAGCGGGCCTCTCTTTCTCTCTTCCTTACACCACGTGGTAGCTATGGCCATCCAAGGAGTGCCTGGGCTTCTAGAAGTACGACCGACAGGCCTACCACTACAGCGCCGGTTAATGATCCTACGAAGTCCAATGTAAAAGAAAATTCACATTTGCATTAAAATTTATACAATTTACACATTGTGATGTAGGCATTGATATAAAAAATCCGATCTAGGTACACATGTTAGTCAGCTCTGGCATCTGGTACGAGGCTACTGTTTACATCTGTATCTTACTTTATTTAGTAGGTTGTTGAGTGGACCTTTCATAGGTGTCAGTGATGGCGCAGACTATATAATAGTTACTATCGTAAATGATGGCGTCGTATCCTGGTTATTGTTTATCATGTACAGTCAACGATACTAATATACAGAACGTCATATGTAAATACTCAAAATATATGTTATAATCACTTAAACCTAAATGTGCAAACATTTGTGCTCATCACACTAACGCTTGTCCCTGTCGAGAGTCAAACCCAAGCCCCATTGATTGCGTAGCCAGGGTTGCTAGTCACTCGACCAGCTGGGCAGTCAAAATAGTTTACCTGAATCAGAATCATCAAGGAGGCACATTTTTGAGCAGATAAACGTTGTAAAAATTCGTTTAAAGACGCCATTATAAGATACTCGTGATATGTTCGTTACATTAAAATTACTAAGTTATATGTAAGTACCCATTACCCGCGATTTCATTCGCGTAACCTAAAATCATTACTTTCTTTTGCTTAGTCGTATAAAAAAGTAGCCTTTCTCACTCCTGGATAGTACAGCTTTCTAATGGTAAAGAATTTACAAGGTCGGTCGAGTTTTTGAGTATAATCATTACAAACATGCGAAAACACAAATATTTTCTCTTTATATTATTAGTATAGATAACAATTTAAAAAAATATGTTGTAAGTTTCAAAAATAAAAATTAAGATAGTAAGAGACTTATCTGTGAAAGTAATAAAATTAAGTTTATAAATACGCTTGTAAAACTAATTGAATTTTCCTCAACAGTCTCGGCACTCTCCCTTTTGAATCCACAACAAGCTTCCTCGTGAAACACCACTTTAACTATATGTACGAAACTTGTGCATAAACGCAGATGAAGCGCAAGTTAGGGTTGAATAACCCTAATATTAATATTGACTGAACAGAGAAAATAGTAAGGTAACTCGTTAGTTAGTAAACATATATTTATTTTAAATAATAAAAGTCATTTAAAAAATTACACCGACTCCAAATGTCTGCCAATTGTGGGTATATTTCAAAAACTACTGAACTGATTTTGAAGAAACTTAATCTGTTTCATACGTCGGAATATACCTGATTTAAATCAATTTTTTTCATCAAGATATGGCTTTCAGTTTCCGAGAAATTCATGGACAAACATAAAAAATTACAAACACATAATAAATAAACATACAAACATACAGTCACGAAATTTAGTACACGTGATTAGACGCATAAATAAATCAACATACTTAAATATTATCCAATTCCAACAATATTAGATACATACATGTTAAACTGATAACCTCCGTTTTTCGTCGGTTGAAAAACAGGCAAATATGAGTTGAATTCGCACACGTACTGTTCCTACCCAACGAGTAATAATAACTGAGGTTTCTTGTAGGTATGTCAACCCCCTTGAGATCTATTTTTTTACTTTTTTGTGATAGCGGCCAAAGTAAGACACAATCTAAGGAAATTTCATGTGTCTGCCTATTTTCCGTTCAAGAGAAAGAGCAACAATGTAAGAGGCAGATTGTCAGACAGACAGCGGAGTTATTGAGTGTTGATTCCCATTACCGAATTTTTAACGTCTACGCTTTTTTGCACTAGCCGGAATGCTTTAAAAGCTTTTCCGGGCACAAAGTGCTAGCCAATTCCGGGCAGCTACTGCGATTATAAATAGAAAAAATAGACATTAAAAATTTTAAAACAATTTGTCTGACACAGTGGAACCGAAACTTCGCTATCTCAGCAGATACTATTGTAACACAATTGGCTAAGCACTTGTACTCTAATTTCACATTAAATCTTTATTTTTGTATGTAATTTAAGTATGCTTAAAAAGTGAAACCGGTCCAGTGATATACAAAAATAAACTTTTAATGTGAAATTAGAGTACAAGTGCTTAGCCAATTGTGTTACAATAATGGAATTTCACCAAGTGCCGACGATGGAAAGTATAGAATATATTAAGCAGATACTACTTTACCGACGAGAAACAGTTTTTGATGCATTAAATGTCTAAGTTATTTTGATCTTTTAAAAACACGAATGTAATACGATGATTGAGCGAAAATAATAATTATGAATTTCTTAGGAAAATTATAGTGATAAAGTTAAGCACGTAAAACTGTCGGTTCCGATTGTCATTAAAAAAGCGATCGCCATTCTGACCGGCAAAATGAGACATTGACGTTCCCACACATCTCACCAAACAACAAACCGTTTAATTGGTTAAAAATTGGTAAAAAAAACGAAAGACTATTGATAATCACTCAGACAGACTACCTCGAAAAGAAATCAGTACCATACTCATTTCAATATACAGAGAACCTTGATAGGAAATAGGAATGATAAAGACGCAAGCTATCAGCCTGCTTAGAATACAACATGCAACATATTGCGCACAAGAACAAAAATGTTTTGTCCACTTGGACTATTATCCCATTTAGTCAAATATGCTTGTAACGACAAACGTTTTCAAATCGCAGAGATAAATTACTATGCGTTCCAAATAAGAATAGGACTGTCAGGATAACATATTGCTCCGCATTTTGCAAAAACTTCGTAAGTGATGAGTAAGGTGTGCAAAAAAATTCTAACAAAGTAATACTTTTAAAAAATTAATTTCATTCTAATTGGTATATTTTTTATTTAGATTCTCATCAGATTATGTAACCATGAATTAAAATAAGGTGTAAAGTAACTTACACGACTTTATATACGTATATTTAAATGAACGGTTAGACTGATATATTTTACTGTTTTTTATTGATGAATATTATATTTTAATACTTTTTAGCCTATTTTGGACAAAGACAACCCAAACCCACAAAAATCGCAACAAAATTGGCCCCGTTGTTTTTGACTTGTAAGTGGTTTGAATGACACGACATCTTTATATAATTTATAAATGAACAGCTAGACTGATGCTTTTTACTAATTTTTTTATTGATGAAAATAATATTATTTAAACATTATTTGTTTTTCAATAAATCAGCAATATTTTTGAACAAATATTTTATGCTGACATTACTAATTTCACACTTGTGGTATGAAAGTTGATAACAAGCGCGATCCTATTCTTAGTTGGAAAGCATAGTACTCACGTACACGAACCAATGTAACCCTTTAATAATAATCTGATTTTTGCAAATTAACACATTGGTGCTTTTTGTTTATACTCATTCGTTACTGCTCTTACTTTCGTTTTGGTAGGCTAGGTACTATATGGATAATACAAATAAAACAATTATGTCCGATGTCTGAGCTTGTTGTGTGGTGTCTTGGGGTACAAACTCACCATATAGACAAAATATGTTCTTTTTTAATATATATTTTTTTATATTTCTTACTAGCTGTTGCCCGCAACTTCGTTCGCGCGGACTTCGTTTACTCCGCACAGCTCTTCCTCCGTAGGTGATAGCGTGATAATATGTAGCCTATATGTTGACCCGACCTGTTAGTAATATTCATGCAAAATTTGAAGTAAAACCACACGCATAAGTTTACCGGCTACTTTACCCTTCAAACCGAAACACGACAGTGACAAGCACTGACGCTATTGCGGCAGGCATAGGTAATGCGGTGGTACCTGACCCGAGCGAGACAATGCAGAACTCTACCGCCTTGTAGTCACAATGGCAGTGACTCGTATAGCCAATCGGTCACCTTTTACGATCTACCTGGCAGAACAGCAGTTGGCCCATTCTTCAAAGAAGCCCGGGACCAACACGGGGCCAAATTTACTAACAATACTTTATTAACTACTTATCTTTCAGTGCGTAATCTTACTTCTAGACACAATTAACAATTAAATTACGTAATCTTAATTTTTTGCTGAATAAAACACACGGGGGTGTTGGTCCGGATCCTCTAAAGAATAGACCAGCTGCCGTTCTGCCAGGCAGGTCGTAAAAAGCGACCGATTGGTTATACGTGCCACTACCATCGTAGCTACTAGGTGGTAGAGTTTTGCAACCTCTCGTCCGGGTATTTGGTACTAACGCCTAACCTATTCTTGCCACAATAGCGTCAGTCTTTGTCATTCTTGTATTCCAGTTTGGAGGATGAGGTTGCCAGACATATGCAATATGCATGTGGCATTGCCATCCCACCACACGGACAGCAATGCACCATTAACATCTTTCATGTCTATAAATCATCGTTTCTTTTCATCAGGAGATCTATTCTAGGAATCCATAGCGGACAAACAACGTGACACGTAATTTATATATATTAAGGTATTACTATGATAATATATTCAACTTAAGAATAACGCCTCTGTGGTCTAGTGGTCCAGGGTTGGCGTTGACTACATGAGGTCCCGGGTTCGATTTCCAGGTCGGGCATTTAAAGAAAAAGTGTTTTTCAGTTTTCTGATAAACACAAAGTTGCCCGGGATTGGAAAGTGCCCAGTCGGCGATAGGCTTGCCACCTAAAACATTTGTGGGACCAAAGTATATTCGGCTAATCGTGGGTGCACTAGTTGTACCTTTGCCTACCCCTTCGGGGATACGGGCGTGAAGATACTTTTAAGAATTTATCTGAGTTCTACCCAAGCCAAGGTGTATCAATTATACTCGGTGCCATCATGTCTTATGACACTGAGTATAACTGATATGTTAATTTGCTGCTATTGACTAATTTTCCCTTAAATCAGATTTTAAAAATGTCTACGTAGTGACTTAAACACAAGTGTTCTAGATAATAACAAATGTAAATTATCAACCAATTAGTAAATGTACAGCAGCTTGATGGTTTCTATAAATCAATAGGGCATTCAGTTTCGGCCTAAATCATGGCTCAAGTGCTAACTGTATTTGGTTCATTTGACACTGTCAGTTTCAAATCGTTTAAGCCGCGATTAATATTGCTATCAATTGTACCAAACGTATAATTTATGTAATACTATTCAAAGCATCCGTCAATTGTGTTTAGAACCGTTTACAATGCACTATTTTACCTAGAAATGAAGAGGAAATAGAAGTATTTTTTTCATAAAATATATAGTACAATGCAAACAAACAAAATCTTCTGATGATAAAAGACAACTGTTTCCTATAGACACTTAAGTTGTATGGACGTAAGGGCACATGTACTCTACCCTTCTATTCAGAATACGACGGCAAACGTACTGACAGCAGGGTGACGGAAACAAATAAGATCGCTCCTGAAAGGAAAGAAATAAGATCGAACTCATGCTTAGTACCTTTTTTATATCATAAGATAGCAAACAAGCAGATGGGTCTCCTGATAGAAAGAGTCAACCATCGCCTATAGACACCAAAGATGTTAATGGTGCGTTGCTATCTCGTGGTGAGGTCTAATGCCACATGCATAAGTTTACCGGCTACTTTACCCTGCAAGCCGGAACACGACAGTGACCAGCACTGACGCTATTGCGGCAGGAATAGGTAAGGTGGTGGTACCAAACCCGACGAGCCGATGCAGAACTCTACAAACTAGCAGTCACGTTGGTAGTGACGCGCATAGCCACTCAGTCGCCTTTTATGACCTGCCTGGCACAACGGCAGTTGGCCTATTCTTCTAAGGAGCCCGGGACCAACCTACTAGTGTTTAGCTGTAATATCGATATCCCCAAGAAAATGCTACTTATTTTTACCTTAACGACAAGAGCTCTAAACGCTTCGACTCGATTGATATTTGGTTACGTGAATCGGGCCTCAAGGTCTGCTTTAAATTAATCTCTCCGTCCGTCTATTACCATATAGAAAAAGCATTAGTTTTATCTCTATTATCTCTCCGGGGCGCAAATTAATGAACTCTTTATGTAAAATCTAGTTGCCCATACAGCCCATAGTGAGAATGTATTTTGTGTTTTGTGCTCTGTGTGTGTGGTTTGGTGAACACGTGGTTCCAACAAGTTGGTGTAACCCAAGTAAGTGAAGTGAAGTGAAGTTAAAGTAAGAAGTTGTTTATTACGGCTTTGTAGCGCCCGTCGGTAACAGTGCCGAAATAAGGATGGCGTTCTCAAAAAAATACGGCCCAATCACTCCCCTCGCGTGAATGCCGCACTACCTAGTAGCTTTGAGAGGATGTAACGATTTTTTGTGTATCACACGCCGATTTTCAGTGCCACCGAAACGAAGATTTTATTTAATGACAGCCGCGTAGATGGGAATGCGCTGCGTGATGATTTTTGACTCAAAATCATCCTCTTCATTGTTCAAAATTTAAAGATTGCTTGACAGTAATTCACACACGACTAACGGTAAGCAGGCATTAGCTCATGCACTGTTTGCACTTTGTATGAGAACGTGTTTAAATTTTTCACAACAACTTGCAGTAGGTATCTGGTGGTGCCCAATTGCGTGGCCCATCAGCTAGTTGATGTTTCTTCATTCTCAGCGACTAGCAGAAGTTGACCGATACCTTGAGCACTTACAAAAATGGATTACTATTTGACTTTACTATAAGTCATGTAACGTCACCATTATTAGGTCTATGGACATCCCACTCAGTTCGTCAGACTACTGCTAAATGCTGACCCGAGGTACAGTTACGCCCTTGTCACGGTTCCTTCTACATGCTGCTGTACCGTTTGGCCCTACAAGTCAGCATGTAAGAATAGGGTGTGTTTCTTCTTTTAATCCTGAACCCAATTTTGTGTCTGGCTGTAAGACTTGCAGGCTACAAAATATTTCATTATGTTTACTGAGGACCTTTACTGATAAGTCAGAAATGAGAAAATTCAGTTAAACTTCTTTAATAAATTAAACTTATTACAAGTTATTTACGTCGCCGACATCATTTAATCTACTACCGAATGCAAATATACGATATTTCCTGTATTGTGTAATGATGTAATATTTTTCACTAAAATTTTTGTAGACTAGTTTTTATCAGTGTTTCCTGAGAATAAATAAAAATACTTCTTTCAAAACATAACTCCTTCTACCAAAAGTTAAACCTTTTATACAATTTATAACGCCAAAATACAATTTATCTATACATATAATAAAGTCGTAGGAAAGTCAAAACTGTACATTGAATATTTTTTTAAAAGAATACTTGGGGCGTGATCTACAATCGATATCGAAGCCAAAAATATAGTTTTTAGAATTTTTGTCTGTTTGTCTGTTTATCTGTTTGTCTGTATGTATGTCCGGGGTAAATTCAAAAAGTACTACATGGATTTACTTCAAATTTTGCATGAATATTACTAACAGGTCGGGTCAACATATAGGCTACATATTATCACGCTATCACCTACGGGGGAGGGGCAGTGCGGAGTAAACGAACTCCGCGCGGACGAAGTCGCTGGCAACAGCTAGTTCAAAATAAATTACACCAAAAGCATCATCAAATATTGGTAAATTAATTAACGGTCCTTTGTAACGAATATCAAAAAACTTTCCATTTAATTAATTTAAAAATATTCGCCAATGAATATTTTCAAACTGAAAACATTCGCAGAAACCTAAGAGCGAGGTTCTCTTAATATCATTTATTCGTCAGCAGTTTCAATTAATTTTTCTCACTTGATCGATCGTAGGCGCCAACAAAGCAATTACGACATTGGGACGTAACCGATAGCAATTAATTTGTTTTCGCCTGGGCGAACAGACGTCCGAATGCGCCTTTTGTAGGCGTCAATTGGAAGCCCTTTATATTAAATTGATGTTGTTTGTACATTTTATACCTGTATTAGTTGCTAAAGCGAAAGTCAAAACAAATGTATCTGTACAGTAATTTATTTTTAAAAAAAATGAAGTATCTTCACGCCCATATCCCCGAAGGGGTAGGCAGAGGTACAACAAGTGCACCCACGATTAGCCGAGATACTTGGTCCCACAAATGTGATAGGTGGCAAGCCTATCGCCAACCGGGCACTTTCCAATCCCGGGCAACTTTGTGTTTCTCAGAAAACTGAAAAAACACTTTTTTTGTGCCCGACCCGGGGATCGAATCCGGGACCTTATGTGGTCAACGCCAACGCTGGACCGCTAGACCACAGAGGCGAAAAATAGAACGAAGCTGTAACAATACACATTACATAGGATGATAACACATAATGTGTTATAATAGTAATCGTAAGTAACAAGGAATAATTGTGAAGTTTATAAATGATAAGGACTGACTCAACACAACACACGTGACATAAATATGTGACATAGGTGAGATGCTGGTACCAAAACTGGCGAAACGTTGCAGAACTCTACCACTGGCAGTGACATGTTTTCTCTGTTTTCGTCTTTTCGCAAATATCGCAAGGTCGCAATAGACGTAAGTATATACCTATATAATTTCCAAATGTTGATTCGGGCCTTTTTTTAAAGCAACATCAATTTAACTGTTTTCGTCTTTTACTAAGTGCCTGCCTTCCTGCAGGCACTTAGTAAAAGACAAAAACAGAGAAAACATGTCATTGCCAATGGTAGAGTTCTGCAACGTTTCGCCAGCATCCACGTTTGTTACCAGTATCTCACCTATGTCACATATTTATGTCACGTGTGTTGTGTTGAGTCAGTCCTTATCATTTATAAACTTCACAATTACTCCTTGTTACTCACAACAAACGTGATAACACTTTACGTGCTATGATCCTATGTAATGTCTTTTGTTAGGTACAGCTTCATTCTTCAGATTGCGACCTGCTAATACCTTTGGATCGAAAAAACGTAATAACATTTTTATCTTACTTGGGAATCAAACTTGCATTGTTTACATTTAAACCAGCGGACAACCGTATACTCACTGTTGTTCAATAGAAACATTTCTCGAGATAATATATGAATGGATTGATACCATAAAAGAGTTTTAAGGTGACACAATGTAGCCTTGCAATGCGCATACCTACACGACATGAATAAACTAGTAACGACTGCAGCTTGGATGTTGTCGGATCGACAGCATTCAACCGGGTTTTCTCCATTACATACAATTTCGAATAGCCTTACAAGGTGATGTATTTTAAAATTTTATAAAAGTAGATGTTTATGTACTCATTATTTATTTTCAGTTTATTACTTTTAATCAATTATTTAATACTAGCGATCGCCTGTGGCTGAAATTCAATCATAGAATAAACAATAAAATATGAATGAAATGAAAATATTTATTGGCAAGAATGTAGGTGTTAAAAGTTATTAAAAATTATTATTAATAAAGTTACCAACCATAGATAAATGACAGTCTGGCGCAAGTAAGGAACTTATATACTATAACTGGAATTGTTACGAAGCAATATTTGAAAAATAAAAATGTACTTTATTTCGTAACAAATAAAGTTGACATTTGTTTCTTACTTAACAGAGGGGAAAAACGTTCTGAGCAAGACAACGACAAGAGTGGATGTTGTCCCTTTCTTGTAATTGCCAGTGTAAATAAAACTATCTAAATGGTAGATTTTTACATATTCGGTAATCGTTAAATCCTTTTTATTCATACATGTCGATAAATAAATTAGAATAAAATGTATTGTAATTACCATAGTGAGTTCTAAAATGTGCTTATTTTAATTATTACGTAATTACTTATGCAATGCAAAAACTGTTTCTCAAATTAGTAGGATTACTTAGTAGTAATTTGCAAACTACGCATGGCCGCACTTATAAATGGCGATTGGCGCTTTATTTAGTAGAAAGAGACACACTCCACCCATGTCGTGGTACTCTTCGGAACGATTTTAAAGCGCGTGTAGACATTCCGGGTAGAATGTAACTTCCTTGGGCGCAAGTCATTTGGAAAAACCAAAATGTACGGGCATTGGCCGTCTTTTTAATGGCTGTATATAACCCGTGCATATTACGAAGCACGCAAACATCTACATCTTCTACTAGCGAAAAGGCTTTTAAAGTTAAACGGATTATGTCAGCGCCATGATCCACTAGATGTCAATTATTATTTTATCTGTGGTTTCAGAAGTTGTAACATCCCGCCATTTTTTAAAGTGATTTTATTGTATAACAATGAACAATGAATATAATATCTAACTTACAATGATTTTATATATATTTTGTTTTTAAGACGTGAAAGTGTACTATGTGTTAAAAGAAAAGTAAAATGATTAATACAATTCGCTAAATATGTTGCATAAAAACTGGCCAACTGGGTGAAACAAAGTGAATGTATTTATTGCCAAATATCTATGAACCAAAAAACGGTAAGCGCTAAATTTATTATTTTATCTTTTTTCTAATTATTTACAATGCAATTATAAAGTATTGAACAAAAAATCTAAATGATTTTAATAAACAGCAGAGTAGTGGTGCAGTGCATATTACATTAACGCGATTATCGATAAAAACAAATTTATATTACAAAAAAATATTTTGGTGTTTAAATTTTATTTGTGTATTAGAAGTAATAATATTGCTTTTTTAATACCAAAAAAATCTATTTTTACTTAAAAATTTCAGCACATACCTGCGTAAAATACTAATGATATTAATTCTCGAGATTGATATGATAAAAGTCGAATTAATTAATTATTTAGACAACTTTCATTAACATGTAAAGAAATTTAAAAAAATACTAGTTAGTAATATTTATAGATTTTGTCAGTAGACAGTATTTACTGACAAATATTCACTTGTGCAATTCTTATTGGTTTTGAATATGATTTAAAATTATTTTTTTAATGTATAGGGGTCGAGGTTATACAGAAAAAGGACAGATTTTATAAAAATTATAAGGTTGCATCAATTGAAGTTTGTATGTGCAAAGGATTTCAAAAACGAAAGCCTTTCCAAAAGGTAAGGAAATACAGTTGTAAAAATATGCTATCAATTCTATAGGATTTATTCAACACTGCAACACTATATGGTTAGGTTTTCGTATTACATTAAGTACATAATCGAGATAGTATATTGCTGATAAACACTTTACTGTTCAGATGTATTAGTATTTAGTATTGAGTAATTGCCAAAATAGCAACTTAATTTATGAAAGTCATATATATGTAAGTTTTCATATCAAATCCCATATGGGTAGCAAAAATCGAAAGTTGTATATCAATCATTATCCAGACAAATTTGCTTTTCTCTCTCCTTATTCCCCGTATTAGTTGAGGCTCATTTTGAGTATAAAACTATTTGCAATTTTGCCAGGTTGTTCGTAAAAGGCAAACGGTTGGCTAACAACGTCAATACCATCAGAAATACTAGATTTTTTTTAATATCAAAATAGCAAGCAGATGGCTCTCCTGTTGGAAAGAGAAACCATCGCCTATAGATATCAAAGATATTAATGATGCGTTGTGATCCGTGTAGCAAGATGGCAATGCCACGTGCGTAATTCTACCGGTTACCTTATCCTCCAAACTGGAACACGACAACGACATGCATTGACGCTATTGCAGCAGGAATAGATAAGGCAATGGTAGCAAATATCCGGGCAAGACGTTCCAGGACTCTACAAATTAGTGATCACCATGGTAGCGATACGTAGAGATAATCGGTTGCCTTTTGCAACTTACCCAGCAGAACGGCAGTTGGTCTATTCTTCAAAATTAGCCTGGACCAACACAGGGATAGTAGAGTTCTACAACATCTCCCCGAGTTAGGGTGCCACCATCTTATTACCTATTATGAAGTATGAACATCTCGCCACACGGATAGCAATACAACACTAACATCTTTAGTGCCTATAGGTGATGGTTGTCTCTTTCCACTAGGAAAATCACTTGCTTGTTTACTATTGGTGCAAAAAAAAAAAAAAAAAAAAAAAAAAAAAAAACATTACTATATGCGCAAATAAACATTTAAATTGGTAACGAAAATCTGTGTTTTGCCAAATTTACACTGATTTTGTAATAATACACATTTATTTCTTACAGATAAGTAAAAGGTGACCAGCGTGAAAACTATGCTGAGCACTACCGCCTACTGTTAAGCCTTATTGTATATGAAGCTTTGATTGTGACAGTCACAGCTAAACATGTAAAAAAGGAGAAGAAAGAATATTTTTGTAGAATATAGGCGTTATAGAGTTATTATAAAAGATATAAGATAGGTGTCTAATATTAATCGAATCGATGAAATTAAAAGTCCTTAGTTTTGTTTCTTACTCTGTACGTAAAATACATTCCGAATTCTCATTTCACCTATCATTGTCTATTAGAACATGCATAAATTATCGTGAAAGAACTGATTTTAATTAAAGAGATCGTTCGAAAAACCTTAGTATCTATATTTACGGTTCCTAAAAACTTGGTATTTCATATCATTGTTTTATTTTTTCAAATAACTCTATTTCTTCTTATTGCCATATTTTCAAGTCTTTTAAGCAAAATATTGTGTGGCTATACTATTATTTATTAAAAATCTAATAAATATTATTGTTTTATTTTACTACAGCCAAAGAAATTAATATTTAAATTGGTTATCGATAGAATAAGGAGTATCGATATATTCCGCAAGAACCCAAACCATTTTACTATGTTGCCAGTATTGCTTATCCAGTAATAGTAATTATTATCTGTGATATTAGTTTCATCTTGTTATGTTGGTATTGGTCGAGCATGTAATGCCATAATATGTCGATTGTGTCTATGGAACACCCGTCTCTTAAAATGTAGTGATTATATACTCTTTACAGTCAAAATGTAAATATTTTTAAGGAAAAAGCGCGAAAAGCGCGGGAAACATAAAATTTGGCGGACGTCATTTTTGGTTCTGCGACTTTTTATATTATTATTTAGCGAAACAGAGGATCGATATTAGTTTTATTTGTGTAAATATTTAATTTTATGTAAATATCATTAGTTTTACTATCAGTTTAAAGTAGGTAAGTCTCCTTTTCACTTTTTAAAATGAACAAACCCCCTGACGATCCTGGAGGTGGACCTCTCCAGGTAGCGCACTATGTTACTATAGATGAGAGTAGTGTCGATACAGATACTTCGCTTTCTTCAACTCAAACAACTAACAGGAAAAGATCTCATACATCTAATAAAATATGCAAACACTGCAATAAACGGCGCAAAAAGCGCAACAATGAATTGAAATCTACTGACTGTCAGTGCTCTCACTCTGTTTCTGAAATCTCAGATATAAATAATGCTTCGGGCGCCTCATTTATTACTGGTGATAATAATGTAAATGATAATGTTACAATGAAAGATTTGTCAAACCCCCTAACAAATAGTAAGGAAAACCAAAAACCTAAAGATTATATTAACTACCGCACACAGTATGAATCTACAGACCTTGGACCTTACGTTATTCATGTCCAAAGAGTTATTACATCTCCGACTGATAATGTTACTCTACATCCAGTCTCGTTTGGGCGATTCCTTAAAAATAATACTTTTAAAAATATAATTGATGGTAGCCTCAAGAAAATTGGACGCAACCGATTATCTCTATCATTTTCGGACCACAATGACGCAAACCACTTTATTAATGACCCTAATCTCTCAAATAAAAACTTCAAAGCTTTTATCCCATCATTTAACGTTTCACGAGTAGGAGTAATTAGAGGTGTTCCCTCAGACTGGTCACCTGAGGAAATTGCTAATAATGTTAAGGTTCCCATTGGTTGTGGAAAAATAATAAAGGTTAGAAGAATAAACCGTAAAATAACTATTAATGATAACACTACCTGGAAACCAACAGAGACAGTTGTCGTAACTTTTGATGGACAGACTTTACCGAAACGTGTCTACGTTTGTTATAATGCTCTCCCAGTAGATTTATACATTTACCCTACTATACAATGCTATAAATGCTGTAGGTACGGTCATACTAAAATAACTTGCAGATCCAACCCAAGATGCTTTAAATGTGGAAAGGATCATTGTGGAGACTCTTGTACTAGCGAGGCTGATTTCAATGTAAATTGTTGTTTATGTAAGGGATCTCACTTTGCCACTAGCAAATCATGCCCAGAACATTTAAGACAAAAAAACATTAAAATGTTTATGGCTCAAAACTGTGTCTCTTATGCCGAGGCATCAAAAAATTATCCCCCGGTCTCCAAATCATATGCTGATGCCATCTCAACACCTATTAAAACTGCTCTTCATCCACTTTTGAAAAAAAACTTAGATTCGCAAGAACAATCCCATAGGTCATACAAAAAAACAATATTTCAGAAACCTAAACCCCATACAAAAGTCAGTAAGAGTTATGACTATGATTTCCAAAATTCAGTTATTAATGAATATAATTCCACTAATTCTAGAGAAAATGGTACTTTGTTGACAAAAAATAATAACAATAATCAAGAATCAGCCTCAATAGGCATGATTATATCTTTTATTAAATTTTTATCTCAGTCCGAAGTAATAACACCGTCCAACGCTGCTTTAATGACAGAAAGTTTAATTAATTATTCTAAATTTAATGGTGATCATGGACAGTCAAGCCAAAATTCTTCAATGGAACTCGCAGAGCATCACCAACAAGAAAAGTGAATTAATTCACTTATTAAATAAATATGAGCCATTTTTAGTGGCTCTTTCAGAAACTTGGTTAAGACCAAGTTGTACTTTTAAATTCTCTGGATACACTAGTATCCGAGAAGATAGATCTGATGGTTATGGAGGTGTAGCCATCATGATCAAAAAAGGATATAATTTTTCCATTGTTAATCTTCCTGTACATACTGTAAATATGTCTATATTAGCTGTTAATGTAAATAATATTTGTTTCGTGTCACTTTATATTCCACATCCAAATTTGAATATTTTGACAGAACTTAATAACCTATTAGCCATACTACCTAAACCCTTTATTGTGTTAGGTGATTTTAATTCTCATCATCAAGCCTGGGGTTGTTCCTCCAGTAATTATTATGGTGAAGAACTTTTGAAAGTCATTGAAGAATTAAATTTATGTATTTTAAACAACGGTTCTCCCACTCGTCGCACAAAACCCTCCGAAGGCAAAAGCGCTATAGACCTGTCCATTTGCAGTCCCAATTTAGCACCTTCTTTGACATGGTACACACTCCCATTTACGTTTGGAAGTGATCACTTCCCCATAATAATAAATTTCCCTTCCGCATATCATAAAACTTCACCTAAATCTACATCATATTTCAAATATAATTTGCATAACCCGGATTGGCACAAGTTTAATAATTTGATGGAAGTTGGTGTTAATGTTTTGCCTAACATTTCCTCATATAATGACTCTTCTTGTGCAGAAGCCTTTACTCAATTAATTATAAAATCAGCTGAAAACACTTTTCCCATTAAAAAACAATTAACTAAGAAAATAAATACGCCACCTTGGTGGGACAAAGAGTGCTCAGACGCTATTAAGGAAAGGAAAGCTGCTGAAAAATTTTATTGTCAGTATACAACTACAGAAAATTTTAATATTCTCACTAATATTATAAAAACTACTCGTCGATTATTAAAAAAGAAAAAAGCTGAAGGTTGGAAGAAATTCTGCTCTTCCTTATCACCCCAAACAAAACCTTCAAGTGTATGGTTAAACATAAGAAAATTTAGATCTGCCTATAAGGTTTCTAATAATAATGAAATGTGTCCATTGTTAATAAATCAGCTGATAGATCATCTTGCTCCACCTACAGTACCAGAATGTATCCTTTCTCTTCCTTCTACTTCTTCTTCAGACAATTTTTCCCCTTTTACGTTATTTGAGCTTAAAGGTATCCTTCAAAATGTTAAAGACTCTACTCCTGGATGGGATAATATTAACTACTCATTTTTAAATAACATGACTGATAAATCTCTATCATACTTATTAAAGGTTATGAACTCCCTTGTTTCTACAGGTAATATACCTCAGACATGGAAGTCACATTCTGTTATCCCTATCCTTAAACCTGATAAAAACCCTTCTGACCCTTTTTCATACAGACCCATTGTGCTTTCATCAGTTATGTTGAAAATTCTAGAGCACCTTGTCAAACTTCGCTTAGAATGGTTTATTGAAAGCAGAAATTTATTAAGTCAAAGTCAGTATGGTTTTAGGAAAGGAAAGAGCACCATAGATAATATTAGCTTACTTATAACTGATATTAGATTAGCTTTTACTCATAACAAATCTGTTTTAGCAGCTTTTTTAGATATATCCTCAGCATATGATAATGTAATTCTATCAATTCTGAAAAATAAGCTAGTGAAATTAAACATACCATTTTATTTAATTAATGTTATTATGAATATTGTATACAATAGAACTATTAATTTAGCAAATGACCCTAATAATTTAAAAAGACAACAATATAAAGGTCTTCCACAAGGTTCTGTTTTAAGTCCAATCCTTTACAACATATACTCATATGATATAGAAACTGTAGCAACTAGCAATGTAAATGTTCTTCAGTATGCTGATGACCTCCTTTTATACTCAACTGACAAATCTATACAGATGGCTTGTGATAATCTTTCCATGTCTATTCTATCCCTACAGACTTGGCTTAATAACAATGGTCTTGATATTTCTGTTTCTAAAAGTTCCATAGTTTTATTTTCTCGCACAAAATTTCCACCCCCTACAAATATTACTTACAAAAATAGTTCAATTCCTGTTAAATCGAAAACAAAATTCTTAGGTATAATACTAGATAATAAACTTCAAGGACTAGATCATTGTGAGTATATAGCAGCAAAGTGTGAACGTAATATCAATTTAATGAGATGTGTTTCTGGGGTTTGGTGGGGTGCACACCCATCTACATTAAAACTTATGTATAATGCATTAATAAGAAGTTTATTGGATTATGGAATGTTTTTACTAGAACCATGTAGTAAGATAGGTCTAAAGAAAATTGACTCTGTTCAAATTAAAGCATTACGAATTGTTCTAGGAGCAATGAAATCCAGCCCTGTTTCTGCCCTACAAGTAGAATGTGCTGAACCTCCATTACATTTACGACGTAAATATCTATCTGACAGGTTTTTCCTTCGCACTTTGGAATCACAAAATCACCCTCTGCTTACAAAGCTCTCTAGTCTTAGTGATTTAATGTCAGATAAGTATTGGAAACACAAAACAATCCCAGCCCTTGTATACAGCTATATGAAATATCACAGTCTTAAGCCTTTTACTTTTACATCCCCTATAAATCCCTTATATAAACACAATTATGAATCATTAACTCTGCAGCCTGTTGTAGTAAATTTAGGTATAGATAAACAATCTTTGTATGCCAATCAATATTTTAACAATATTATCAATGAAAAATGGCAAGATTTTCATTTGATTTTTACTGATGCATCCAAAAATAATAGTAATGTTGGAATAGGTGTATACCATAAACAGTACAATATTGTTCAAAAAATCAAATTTCCACCGGAAGCATCTGTATTTACAGGTGAATGTTATGGACTTTATAAAGCTGTAGAATACATACACATTATGAAACTACCCAAGTGTATGATTCTGACTGATTCACTGAGTGCTCTACATTGTTTGCAAAAGTTCCCTTTAAAATCCAAATTTATTCCTCCTATTATTTTAGACTTAAGAAATCTTTTATACAAATGTACTTTTAAATATAATCATATTATTTACTTTGCCTGGGTTCCAAGTCATTGTAATATCACTGGAAATGAGCGAGCTGATCGGTGTGCTAAAGAGGCAGTTCAGTGTGGTGATTTATACCCCTACATTAATTATTGCCATGATCTAGCTGCTCTCCCTAAACTCCATCTTAAGCAGTCATGGCAAAGTGTCTGGGATAGTGCTACATTGGTGAAAGGCAAAACTTATTCCAAATTACAACCATTGATACCTTCTAAACCTTGGTTTTCTGTAGTGAAATTAAATAAGTTGTCAACATCTGTTATCACCAGAATGAGGCTTGGTCACACTAATTCTCCTGAACACCTCTTCAAGCTACACATCAAAGATAGCAATGTTTGTGAGTGTGGCACTGATATTGGAGATCTCAATCATATATTTTTTGCTTGTCCTAAATACAATCATTCATCATTATATAACAATCTATATTCTAATGACATTCCTTTACCTACATCCATTCTAACCCTGTTATTAAACCCTTGTATGTATAATATTCTTTCATTATTCATTCAAGAAAATAATATTAATATTTAAGCGTAGTTAGATACATTTAGTATCTAATACCAAATTAATATTAACCCACTTGTAAATATTATACAAATAACTAAGTATTATCTCTGTATATATTTATTTAAATATTATTGTTGTAAATAATTTATAATTTTAGTATCTATGTTATTTTGATTACTTTCAGATCCTCTATTTTCCTGTCAATCCAAATTCCAAATCCTAGTTTATTGTCTAAAATATGTTTCCTCGTTTTACTTGATCATGGCAGTTGCTTAACGCCCATGCCAAAAAGAAAAAAAAAAAAAAAAAAAAAAAAAAGGAAAAAGCGCGGGAAACATAAAATTTGGCGGACGTCATTTTTGGTTCTGCGACTTTTTATATTATTATTTAGCGAAACAGAGGATCGATATTAGTTTTATTTGTGTAAATATTTAATTTTATGTAAATATCATTAGTTTTACTATCAGTTTAAAGTAGGTAAGTCTCCTTTTCACTTTTTAAAATGAACAAACCCCCTGACGATCCTGGAGGTGGACCTCTCCAGGTAGCGCACTATGTTACTATAGACGATAGTAGTGTCGATACAGATACTTCGCTTTCTTCAACTCAAACAACTAATAGGAAAAGATCTCATACATCTAATAAAATATGCAAACACTGCAATAAACGGCGCAAAAAGCGCAACAATGAATTGAAATCTACTGACTGTCAGTGTTCTCACTCTGTTTCTGAAATCTCAGATATAAATAATGCTTCGGGCGCCTCATTTATTACTGGTGATAATAATGTAAATGATAATGTTACAATGAAAGATTTGTCAAACCCCCTAACAAATAGTAAGGAACCCCAAAAACCTAAAGATTATATTAACTACCGCACACAGTATGAATCTACAGACCTTGGACCTTACGTTATTCATGTCCAAAGAGTTATTACATCTCCGACTGATAATGTTACTCTACATCCAGTCTCGTTTGGGCGATTCCTTAAAAATAATACTTTCAAAAATATAATTGATGGTAGCCTCAAGAAAATTGGACGCAACCGATTATCTCTATCATTTTCGGACCACAATGACGCAAACCACTTTATTAATGACCCTAATCTCTCAAATAAAAACTTCAAAGCTTTTATCCCATCATTTAACGTTTCACGAGTAGGCGTAATTAGAGGTGTTCCCTCAGACTGGTCACCTGAGGAAATTGCTAATAATGTTAAGGTCCCCATTGGTTGTGGGAAAATAATAAAGGTTAGAAGAATAAACCGTAAAATAACTATTAATGATAACACTACCTGGAAAGCAACAGAAACAGTTGTCGTAACTTTTGATGGACAGACTTTACCGAAACGTGTCTACGTTTGTTATAATGCCCTCCCAGTAGATTTATACATTTACCCTACTATACAATGCTATAAATGCTGTAGGTACGGTCATACTAAAATAACTTGCAGATCCAACCCAAGATGCTTTAAATGTGGAAAGGATCATTGTGGAGACTCTTGTACCAGCGAGGCTGATTTCAATGTTAATTGTTGTTTATGTAAGGGATCTCACTTTGCCACTAGCAAATCATGCCCAGAACATTTAAGACAAAAAAACATTAAAATGTTTATGGCTCAAAACTGTGTCTCTTATGCCGAGGCATCAAAAAATTATCCCCCAGTCTCCAAATCATATGCTGATGCCATCTCAACACCTATTAAAACTGCTCTTCATCCACTTTTGAAAAAAAACTTAGATTCGCAAGAACACTCCCATAGATCATACAAAAAAACAATATTTCAGAAACCTAAACCCCATACAAAAGTCAGTAAGAATTATGACTATGATTTCCAAAATTCAGTTATTAATGAATATAACTCCACTAATTCTAGAGAAAATGGTACTTTGTTGACAAAAAATGATAACAATAATCAAGAATCAGCCTCAATAGGCATGATTATATCTTTTATTAAATTTTTATCTCAGTCCGACGTAATAACACCGTCCAACGCTGCTTTAATGACAGAAAGTTTAATTAATTATTCTAAATTTAATGGTGATCATGGACAGTCAAGCCAAAATTCTTCAATGGAACTCGCAGAGCATCACCAACAAGAAAAGTGAATTAATTCACTTATTAAATAAATATGAGCCATTTTTAGTGGCTCTTTCAGAAACTTGGTTAAGACCAAGTTGTACTTTTAAATTCTCTGGATACACTAGTATCCGAGAAGATAGATCTGATGGTTATGGAGGTGTAGCCATCATGATCAAAAAAGGATATAATTTTTCCATTGTTAATCTTCCTGTACATACTGTAAATATGTCTATATTAGCTGTTAATGTAAATAATATTTGTTTTGTGTCACTTTATATTCCACATCCAAATTTGAATATTTTGACAGAACTTAATAACATATTAGCCATACTACCTAAACCCTTTATTGTGTTAGGTGATTTTAATTCTCATCATCAAGCCTGGGGTTGTTCCTCCAGTAATTATTATGGTGAAGAGCTTTTGAAAGTCATTGAAGAATTAAATTTATGTATTTTAAACAATGGTTCTCCCACTCGTCGTACAAAACCCTCCGAAGGCAAAAGCGCTATAGACCTGTCCATTTGCAGTCCCAATTTAGCACCTTCTTTGACATGGTACACACTCCCATTTACGTTTGGAAGTGATCACTTCCCCATAATAATAAATTTCCCTTCTGCATATCATAAAACTTCACCTAAATTTACATCATATTTCAAATATAATTTGCATAACCCGGATTGGCACAAGTTTAATAACTTGATGGAAGTTGGTGTTAATGTTTTGCCTAACATTTCCTCATATAATGACTCTTCTTGTGCAGAAGCCTTTACTCAATTAATTATAAGATCAGCTGAAAACACTTTTCCCATTAAAAAACAATTAACTAAGAAAATAAATACGCCACCTTGGTGGGATAAAGAGTGCTCAGACGCTATTAAGGAAAGGAAAGCTGCTGAAAAATTTTATTGTCAGTATACAACTACAGAAAATTTTAATATTCTCACTAATATTATAAAAACTACTCGTCGATTATTAAAAAAGAAAAAAGCTGAAGGTTGGAAGAAATTCTGCTCTTCCTTATCACCCCAAACAAAACCTTCAAGTGTATGGTTAAACATAAGAAAATTTAGATCTGCATATAAGGTTTCTAATAATAATGAAATGTGTCCATTGTTAATAAATCAGCTGATAGATCATCTTGCTCCACCTACAGTACCAGAATGTATCCTTCCTCTTCCTTCTACTTCTTCTTCAGACAATTTTTCCCCTTTTACGTTATTTGAGCTTAAAGGTATCCTTCAAAATGTTAAAGACTCTACTCCTGGATGGGATAATATTAACTACTCATTTTTAAATAATATGACTGATAAATCTCTATCATACTTATTAAAGGTTATGAACTCCCTTGTTTCTACAGGTAATATACCTCAGACATGGAAGTCACATTCTGTTATCCCTATCCTTAAACCTGATAAAAACCCTTCCGACCCTTTTTCATACAGACCCATTGTGCTTTCATCAGTTATGTTGAAAATTCTAGAGCACCTTGTTAAACTTCGCTTAGAATGGTTTATTGAAAGCAGAAATTTATTAAGTCAAAGTCAGTATGGTTTTAGGAGAGGAAAGAACACCATAGATAATATTAGCTTACTTATAACTGATATTAGATTAGCTTTTACTCATAACAAATCTGTTTTAGCAGCTTTTTTAGATATATCCTCAGCATATGATAATGTAATTCTATCAATTCTGAAAAATAAGCTAATGAAATTAAATATACCATTTTATTTAATTAATGTTATTATGAATATTGTATACAATAGAACTATTAATTTAGCAAATGACTCTAATAATCTAAAAAGACAACAATATAAAGGTCTTCCACAAGGTTCTGTTTTAAGTCCAATCCTTTACAACATATACTCATATGATATAGAAACTGTAGCAACTAGCAATGTAAATGTTCTTCAGTATGCTGATGACCTCCTTTTATACTCAACTGACAAATCTATACAGATGGCTTGTGATAATCTTTCCATGTCTATTCTATCCCTACAGACTTGGCTTAATAATAATGGTCTTGATATCTCTGTTTCTAAAAGTTCCATAGTTTTATTTTCTCGCACAAAATTTCCACCCCCTATAAATATTACTTACAAAAATAGTTCAATTCCTGTTAAATCGAAAACAAAATTCTTAGGTATAATACTAGATAATAAACTCCAAGGACTAGATCACTGTGAGTATATAGTAGCAAAGTGTGAACGTAATATCAATTTAATGAGATGTGTTTCTGGGGTTTGGTGGGGTGCACACCCATCTACATTAAAACTGATGTATAATGCATTAATAAGAAGTTTATTGGATTATGGAATGTTTTTACTAGAACCATGTAGTAAGATTGGTCTAAAGAAAATTGACTCTGTTCAAACTAAAGCATTACGAATTGTTCTAGGAGCAATGAAATCCAGCCCTGTTTCTGCCTTACAAGTAGAATGTGCTGAACCTCCATTAAATTTACGACGTAAATATCTATCTGACAGGTTTTTCCTTCGCACTTTGGAATCACAAAATTACCCTCTGCTTACAAAGCTCTCTAGTCTTAGTGATTTAATGTCAGATAAGTATTGGAAACACAAAACAATCCCAGCCCTTGTATACAGCTATATGAAATATCATAGCCTTAAGCCTTTTACTTTTACATCCCCTATAAATCCCTTATATAAACACAATTATGAATCATTAACTCTGCAGCCTGTTGTAGTAAATTTAGGTATAGATAAACAATCTTTGTATGCCAATCAATATTTTAACAATATTATCAATGAAAAATGGCAAGATTTTCATTTGATTTTTACTGATGCATCCAAAAATAATAGTAATGTTGGAATAGGTGTATACCATAAACAGTACAATATTGTTCAAAAAATCAAATTTCCACCGGAAGCATCTGTATTTACAGGTGAATGTTATGGACTTTATAAAGCTGTAGAATACATACACATTATGAAACTACCCAAGTGTATGATTCTGACTGATTCACTGAGTGCTCTACATTGTTTGCAAAAGTTTCCTTTAAAATCAAAATTTATTCCTCCTATTATTTTAGACTTAAGAAATCTTTTATACAAATGTACTTTTAAATATAATCATATTATTTACTTTGCCTGGGTTCCAAGCCATTGTAATATCACTGGAAATGAGCGAGCTGATCGGTGTGCTAAAGAGGCAGTTCAGTGTGGTGATTTATACCCCTACATTAATTATTGCCATGATCTAGCTGCTCTCCCTAAACTCCATCTTAAGCAGTCATGGCAAAGTGTCTGGGATAGTGGTACATTGGTGAAAGGCAAAACCTATTCCCAATTACAACCATTGATACCCTCTAAACCTTGGTTTTCTGTAGTGAAATTAAATAAGTTGTCAACATCTGTTATCACCAGAATGAGGCTTGGTCACACTAATACTCCTGAACACCTCTTCAAGCTACACATCAAAGATAGCAATGTTTGTGAGTGTGGCACTGATATTGGAGATCTCAATCATATATTTTTTGCTTGTCCTAAATACAATCATTCATCATTATATAACAATCTATATTCTAATGACATTCCTTTACCTACATCCATTCTAACCCTGTTATTAAACCCTTGTATGTATAATATTCTTTCATCATTCATTCAAGAAAATAATATTAATATTTAAGCGTAGTTAGATACATTTAGTATCTAATACCAAATTAATATTAACCCACTTGTAAATATTATACAAATGACTAAGTATTATCTTTGTAAATATTACATAAATATATTTAAATATTATTGTTGTAAATAATTTATAATTTTAGTATCTATGTTATTTTGATTTGTTCCTGATCCTCTATTTTCCTGTCAATCCAAATTCCAAATTCTAGTTTATTGTCTAAAAAAAAATGTTTCCTCGTTGTACTTGATCATGGCAGTTGCTTAACGCCCATGCCAAAAAAAAAAAAAAAAAAAAAAAAATATTTTTAACAGCTCAATCAATCTCTTCTTCTTCTTCTTTATTGTGCGAATGGCAATTATCAGTGAACTTTGCCAGTGTCGAGTAAACTTTTTCATACAAATTTTAAAGGTCCATTTTACCCCTTTGAGGGTTTAAAAAACAATTAAAAACGTATTTCATTATTTTGTATTTAAAGGCAAGTTACCAACTTTCACTCATTTCAAGTTAAAAATGACAGAGTTTAATACAAATTTTCACCCCCTATTTCCCCATTTTTGGGGACAAACTTCAAAAAATCCTTTCTTACTCCTTGTCTGCATCGTACGAACAACCGCTGTAAAAAATTTTTCTTTCTTGCTTGCTTTCTTGCCAATATCAGTTCACTTATTTTATTTTTGTCAATGACATCGATTTTCGTCATTTAACTACTTTAATTATGATTTGATTACTTAGCTTTACTTACCTACGTTGTTTCTTATTTTATTTTTAGCTTTATACTCCTTTACACTTTCCATTCATTTTTTTTTCTTATTTCACTTATATATTAGGTATATATTTTCTTTACTAATTCACTGTATTTATTTTGAATTTAATTTAATATTTTTTCTTAAATATGTCAGAAAAAGTTTTCATTGCCATTTTTATTTTTCCATATATTTCTTAGCATCAGCATAACTAAGAAGAATACCAATTTCTTATGAGGTGTTTAAAATTTTTAAGTCAGTTCGACATTATTTTCGAATTTATCTCATTAACATTAGTCTCTGGTATGGCCGGCTTTCAGGAACACACATTACTGCGTCAATTGAACACGTATACTCAAACACGGGGTCACGGAAAACTAAACGAACGTGTAATAAACCGAAGACGTGATATCTGATTTCATCTTATTTTGTCTTTCGAGCGAGGAATGGCTCCCAAACAATGAACGTAAAAACTGCATTAATTTTGTAAAGTAGTACTTAAATTCCTATTATTTTTAACTTCCCCCAGGGAAGTCATTCATTAGTCATTGATTTCGAACATACACAAATTTTCGAAAATCAAATTTTTATTTTCGTTTTCATCAGACCATGGCGTTTTGCGACCCTAGTAAACTTTTCTGAATATTTTTACGATGACACTAATGTCCGAATGTATATGTATACATATGTGTTAAACTTAGACTTCCTGAAAATCCAAACCGATTTGTCCAAGCCAATTTAAAAAAATTCAATAAATCCTTAAAATATTGTTTGAAAAAATATATTTTAAAAAATAATGTCTAAAGTATGGGAAGTTTGTATGGAAAGAGATGGGTCGATGGATGATAACCTAGAATAGCACATAGGATACCTTTTATTCACCAACAACTTTATGGTGCAACGGACGCCGCTAGTTTCATATTTTCAACTTAGTATCTCTACCCGTCACTATGAAATAAGATTTTAACGTACAGATTTTTCTCTGAATTCATCTGGACCCTCTTTAAAGAATTGATCAACTGCCTTACTGCTAGGCATCTCGTAAAAGGCGAAAGAAGGCTAATAATACGTGTCACTAACATCGTGACTACTATAAATGTTACAGTCCTGCAATGTCTCCACCGAGTGGTTTAAAAAACAGCGTTTTTACTATGAACATTTAACCTATTTAACGTCAATGACGGATATGTCGATATCACAGGTTCGCTTATAAAAATTTCTCCTAGTACATTTTATAAGTTTTTCGTCCATTACTTGTACATGGCTTACATAACTTGTAAAGCCTTGTAAGCCATGATAGTTTTTCTTTTAACTTCATTATATTAACTACTACCGTGAATTTTTTCCTAACTTGAAAACCAATTATTTAGCTAGCAGAAATCAGAAATCAGAAATCAGAAGAACTTTATTCAATAAAACTTTTTACAAGTTATTTTGACACGTCAACACTCTTCAAAACGACCACCGGATCGAAACGCGGCCAGAGGAGAGGGGACCTAAAGTAAACCAATCCCTTATTTGAAGAACTATTTGAACAAATCTTTAATATTTTTAAAACCTATTCATCAGTACCTCACACTATGGGGAGCATGAAAAAAAAAATAACATCCCCACTTTACATATAAAGGAGCTGTCCTAAAAGAAATTTTCAAGATTTTATGTTACCACTTTGTTGCCGTGACTAATAAATTACAGTTTTATAGTACTATGGATCTCTGTGCTAGACTGCGGATGGACGGACGCAAGGACATAGCGAACCTACAAGGGGTTCTAGTTCACTTTTACGGAACCCTTAAAAGGTTCACTGTATAAATAAAGTTGAACGCGTGGTCTCAAGTTTCAACCTCATTTAATTAGTGCAATCTATATATTAATACGCGAAGGAAAAACTTTGGACCCTTTTTTAAAACAACTGCGTGAAACTTGGAGAATGAAATTTGGCACAGTTAAAGTTTACATTGCGGAGGACTGCAGAAACATTAAAAATACAATCTATATCTATACATATAATAAAATCGTAAGAAAGTCAAAACTGTACATTGAATATTTTTTTAAAAGAATACTTGGAGCGTGATCTACAATCGATATCGAAGCCAAAAATATAGTTTTTAGAATTTTTGTCTGTTTGTCTGTATGTATGTCCGGGGTAAACTCAAAAATTTCAAATTTGCATGAATATTACTAACAGCTCGGGTCAACATATAGGCTGCATATTATCACGCTATCACCTACGGGGGAGATGCTGTGCGGAGTAAACGAAGTCCGCGCGTACGAAGTCGCTGGCAACAGCTAGTAAATTAATCAAAATAAACATTACACACACTACATTCATGTGACATACATGATAATATACACACTTGAATGAATGCTATTTTCTTTACGGCTAAAGTCAGTTGACAAACTAAAAAACCGGCCAAGTGGAAATCGGACGCGCACGAAGGGTTCCGTATCATCCGTACTCAAGTTTCTACCTGTTTATTAAGATCGAGTAAAAATTGCTTAAAAATTACATTTGTTGTATGGGAGCCCCCCCTCTAATATTTACTTTATTTTTATTTAATCATTTATTTTGGAAGATGATATACAACTAAACATTCTGTGAAAATTTTAAGAGTTTACCTTTTACTGTTATTAATATTGAACAAATAAAATACGAAAAAAACGCATGTATTGTATGGGGACCCCCTTAATATTTTCATTTTTTTTTATTTTTAGTATTTCTTATTATAACGGCAACGGAAATATATAATTTGTGAAATTTTCAGCTTTCTAGCTTATATTATAGCACGGTTTATGAGATACAGCCTGGTCATAGACAGACAGACGGACAGGTAGACAGCGGAGGCTTATTAATAGGGTCCCGTTTTCACCTTTTAGGTACGGAATAGTAAAAATTGGTTTTATTGTCCTCAAAACTCAAATAGCGCCGAAAAAGCATAAATACACTTTTCAAAATATAATATTTTACGCATGTTTAATAATATTAATTAAAAATATTTGTCAAGTATACTATACATATAAAAACTGATAAAAAATCATGAATATCTGGATGCCTGTATGTATTTTTGTCAAATTGTAATAAATAAACTCACAAACCATTAAACCGATGTTAAAAGTTTTTCACCTATGGAAGGAAAGCTACATTATTTCGGTGTAACATAGGCTAGTTTTTTATCGTCTCAGCAAAAAAGTAATCTATGTGCCACGCTCCCGGACAACACCTAATACTATAGAAAGTTCTAGATATCTTGCTGTGTAATTATCATAAAACTTTTCCGGGTAAATATCCGATGACGTGGCGAAAAGGAACGTGTGTTTCCTCCTTTAATTAGTGCAGTAATAGTAATTGCTAATGAGCCATCACAAGTGCCACTTAACTATTTGAAGGGGGACTGTTTATTGCCTCATTGGTGTTCCTCTTGACGTGTGATCGTAAAGTTTTTACGTTACGATTGAATGGTCCACCCAAAGCTAAAGCAGGGTATAAACTTTCATGATTCCATTTTATTACGCTATTCGTGTTCATTTTATAAACGATGCGCCTTAAATGTTCTTTATTATGGTACCTATTATCTATAGATTAAAAAACTTATTCCGTTGGAAAATCATACGTTCGGTGACTTACAGAGTTCTAATTTTATATTTCACGTTATTTTCCCCGTGTTGGTCCTGGGCTTCTTTGAAGAATAACTGTTGTTCTGCCAGGCATGTCGAAAAAGCGGCCGATTGGCTATACGAGTCACTACGATCGTGACTACTAAGGGGCCGTTCATAAATTATGTAAGGCGTTTCGGGAAGGGGGGGTTTAGATTGAATATTATAACTTCTTACTATGGGTAGGGGGGGGGGGGCAGAGAATCTAAAATTACGTAAGATTTGAAATTGAAAATTCCACCACTTTCGCGCTAAAAAATGGCTTTATAGAAGAGCACCATCTCCGCATCCACCCTCTTTGCCTCAATCTCTTCAAAGCGCGCAACTTGTGTGTCCAAGAACGAGACTCTGCGGACTCTACTAGTATAATTGGAATAAAGTCTATTTTCAGAATAAATGGAGTTATATTTATCAATATATCCTTTTCTTACGAAAATTTCTTATTAAGGTGTAGGGGGGACTAGTCGTAATCTTATGATGTCTTACATTAGGGTGAGAGGGGGTCAAATTTGCCCTCAAAACCTCTTACGTAATTTATGAATGGTCCCTAAGTGGTAGAGTTTTGCATTGTCTCGCCCGGGTCAGGTACCACCGCCTTACGCACCATATAGATAGCACTTTGGTGTCTATAGGCGATGGTTGACTCTTTCCATCAGGAGACCCATCTGCTTGTTTGCTATCTAATAATATAAAAAAAAAACATTATACAGTTTGATTGATAATAGAACTATACTTTAGTACGAAAGAGGATGTTAAGTAATCGATTCTCATACTGAATATTTAAAAAAGAGTTACTTAAATTTTGACCCAATTATCCAATAATTGTTTAGTACGGACACCCGCGCATGGTGCATAGATGTTGATTGTTTGAAAACAGCAATTTAATGAACTCACGACTAGACTCATTAGTATAATGTGCGGTGACCATACTTTTTTAATATTACTACACTAATGTCGTTTAGGTTTACTGTTTAATTATGCAATTCTCCTTTTTATATTTTTACTGTTTACATAGAACCATTAACTATTGTAACCTTCTATATGTAAAATCCTTTACTAGTCAACCTACATAATAAAAATGTTCATAATTAACGGTTACGTCATTCGTACAATGCGAAGCGTCATTGCTGCGCAGACGCGACGTGGACGTCGCGAATCTCTAGTAGCAAGCATTTAAGGAAACGCTAACGGCATTTTAAATGCCAGTGGAATAAACTCTCCTAAAATGCCAGTGGGGACGGGGCGTTAAGGAAACGCCAGGCTCTTAAGGCGTCTCCCTGAGCAAAAAGACGCGCTAGCCATTTTTTGTGCAGTCTTTTAGAGCTATCTACTTGTTATTGAAAAGAATTATCAAACTAATAAATTTCTAGATAAATTTGATTAAAAAATGGTACATTTTTATTTTTTAAATGAACACATTTTAAATAATCGCCTTACAACAAAACCACAAAGATGAAAAAAAATGATTGTTAATATGCATCTCCTCGTGAAGTAAATACTATGTTATATTACTTCTGACGCTTATGGATACACGAATTAATCATAAACATTTCGTAAGGATTTTTTTTCAAAAGACCCAAATTTTATTTTTTATAGATTTTATTCTAATAATTAGGAGTATTTACTAGTGCGCGGGGTATTATAGAATGGTGCAGCAAAGAGGGAGGCTCAAGGTTATTTGGTCAATGTAGCGTCTTAAAACGCCTCACGGTTCTTTAACGATAGTGATAGAATGTCGCAAGAAGCTGTATATCACTTGCCTATATAAAGTAAGCCTAATAAGTCCACCTAAATAAATTAAATGAAATAAGCGATAAAATGTTTGTTAATGAGGTAAGTAGAGTAAGACTCCACAAAAAACCAAAACTGTTTAAGATTTTAAGATAAATCCAGCTCTACATATCTTAGGTAAGGTATTTTTCTTCCCAAAAAGTGATCCTGTACTTATCGTCTTGTTATATGTTTATCAAAATCTGTCACATTTATATTTCAATCACAAAAATACCAAAATGTTCCTGTTGATGACACTAAAATTACTACTAAAGTCCCTATAAGTTTTTATCTTACACGTCGTAATATGACAAAGTAAAACAACATCTTGAAAAAAAATATAACGTCGTTCTTCTTTGTGAAAATACTAAGAGAATAAATTGATATAAGGATAGTTGTCAAGCTGTCAATTACTGAATAAATTGAAACGGCTTGGACAAGTCTCAAATAAACGTTATCATTTATGACGATAGTTTCAATTGGTGTTAAATATTCAAGCAAAAAAAATAACTTTTTCATTCGAAAACAAAGTTGTGTCACGGTAATATTGTTGTCTTAACTTTAAGATTTATAACTTGTTGGTTATATCTTGCAGCGCACTGTGTGATTAAAAGTTTTAATGATGAACAACAATGACCTCTATTGTTCAGTGATGAACTACGTATTTTCTACAACAAAGAAGCCTATTTATTAAGTTTACATATAAACTACCTGTATTTTAATTATTGAGGCAGGCGTGAGTACCAAATATATAAACGCATAAACATCTACACAACCTTTCACAATTATAATATTAATGAGAAATGAAAAGTAATCTAGTTGCAATATGCAACTTAAAAAGTTTCAGACTGAGTTTCCTTGAGTCTTATTTTAACTTTTATTTACATCAAAGTATCTACGACAATATTTTACATTTAGTTTTTTTTGTTTCATAGGACAGCACACAAGGCTCTCCCGTGGAAGTAACAGCCATCGCATGTAGATAAAAGATGTTAAAAGTGCCTTGATATTGTTACGTACTCGGGTTCGCAATTGTAAGAAAACACCACTTATATTAAATCCGTGTATTTACACAACACAACACAACGTAATACTAAAATACACTTTACACAATAGTCACTTGCTGTACTATCACCGAACTTAGAACACTACACAATAAAACACTTCTCGCTTTGCACTGGTCACTTGATGTATCGCTCTCGATCGCTTGATAAACACTGCCTTGTGTTTGTCAACACCGTTGTATTTATAGGCAGGGTAAAGTCCTAGCTGGATCCAGAAAAATCTAAATGTATCGGGAAACAATGAATCACTTCTTATCGTAAACATGTTATGAGTCATAAATCCTAGTACACGCTACTTTCAACCTTATGCCATATCCCACAAAGTCCATTATGACATAGCCCAGGTCAACTATTTGTTTGTCAATAGGAGTAGCTATCTCTTTCTTTTATTATTTCTCGTCCGCACGGACTTGGTTTACTCCGCACAGCTTCTTCCCCGTAGGTGATAGCGTGATAATATGTAGCCTATACGTTGACCCGACCTGTTAGTAATATTCGTGCAAAATTTGAAGTAAATCAATGCAGTACTTTTTGAGTTTACCCCGGACATACATACAGACAAACAGACAGACAAACAGATAAACAGACTAACAGACAAAAATTCTAAAAACTATATTTTTGGCTTCGATATCGATTGTAGATCACGCCCCAAGTATTCTTTTAAAAAAATATTCAATGTACAGTTTTGACTTTCCTACGATTTTATTATATGTATATAGATAATATAGATACAAACACACACACACACACACACATGCTACACAAGGCAAGCAACTATGTACTATAATATTACACATTTTTGTATTTTAGTAACTGCACTGGAGTAAATGTATGTGAGATGACCAATGTACTTAGAAATTACTTATTAAATTTAATTAGGGAAGGATCTAACCTCTATAACACGGGTTATCCTAGAGCTCCAGAATGATTTTTTCGTAAACTGTGTAATAATAATAAATAAAACAACAATTAGTTAAAAACAAAAATTAGCCAATTATTAGGCATTATATATATATATATATATATATATATATATATATATATATATATATATATATATATATATATATATATATATATATATATATATAATAAAATCGTAGGCAAGTCAAAACTGTACATTGAATACTTTTTTAAAAGAATACTTGGGGCGTAATCTACAATCGATACCGAAGCCAAAAATATAGTTTTTAGAATTTTTGTCTGTTTGTCTGTATCTTATCATGTTTGTCTGTACTTTATCATGGAAATAGAATAACTTCTGAGGTTCTCAAAAGGACGATCTATTGAAAATTCAGTTTTCAAAAATGGGGATGAAATACATAGCATTCATATAATAGCGTCAGTGCTTGTCACTGTCGGGTTCCGGTTTAGAGAGTAAGGTAGCCGGTAAACTTATGCAAGTGACATTAACACTTCGCCACACGGATAGCAACGCACCGTAAACATCTTTAGTGTCCGTAGACGATGGTTATCTCTTTCCGTCAGGTGACCCAATTGCTTGTTTACTATCTCATGATATAAAAAAGCTTCCCAATTTTTCAAAATTTCGCATTTTCTAAATGAGAAGTTAAAATTGTTTGGAACCCCAAACGCCTTTGATACCCGAGCGTGTTCACGTCAATCTTCTGAAACTAATGTCGCTATAATGCAAACAAGGGCCAGCTATTGTTAGAGCGTCGCATAAGCAATATCAGCATATTGTCGTTGTGAAATACTAATATCAGTAACAACTGAAATATAATCTGTGGTATGGAAAGCATGTCATTCTATGGAACAATGGAATTTCAACAAGTGCCGACGATTGAAAGTGTAAAATCTATGGCGTAGGATTATAACAAGCAAATGGATCTTCTAATGGTAAAGTATAAACATCTCCTATAGATGCAACTGTGTTGTAAAACATGTTTTGCTGTAGTAATAAGACCGCCTTTGTGTATCTTACATGTACAGATTTTTTTTCTAACGTATATGTTATTATGTATAAGTTTTTTGGTGCACATGATCACTTTGCATTCATTACTGGGTAGCCATTAGAAGGAAACTTTGAAAAACTTTTGCGTGTAGCAATCAATGTCAATTTGAGATCTTCCAAAGTCAAGAAATCCATGCTGATAGTTACTGACCAGGTGCTCCTAAAAGCATCTCAAGAAATGGAAGATAACTAACTCAATAATTTAAGGGAACTAGTAATGGCTAAAGGCTGTTAATTGAATGGAAAGAAAAAGTCACTTTTTCTATTCTAAGTAAGTTTTCCACTTTTCGGACAGTGCAAATCACATCAAACCGATAGAATACCTTTTATAGCGTTTGAAAAATTTATAAAATTAATATATTGTTGGTTTGGCTACATACAATTTTTACCCCAGGGGGGTACCACCAACGTGAGCAATGGAGAATCCCCCTCTGGACATCCATGTTCAGGACTGTAACCAACCTGATCATAGATGCCCAAGCTGCCCTGCGTACTCTGGGGAGTGGCAAAATTGCGTACACACACTTCGCTGCTCGGAGCAAACGGAACAAGGATCTTAAGGCACTCCCTTCCATACTCCACGTGGACTTTAAGTGTTCCAGATGTGGATCACCATCTTCCTTCCTTGTTAGACCTTCTGCTGAGCTCACACCCGGTCAGTTATCGGATTTCTGTAGATGCTCCACTTGGTTCAGCGGACCACTGCCTAATTCGGAGCAAAGTGCCGGTTACGTGTTTATCGTGACCGGCCTCATTATTCAGGCTGCCACCGCGTTTAGCACTACAAGTCAGCAGATTGGGACGGGATGCAGTCCTTTTTTGCATCCTACCCATGGAGCGTGTGTGCTTTTCGCTGGAAGATCTATGTCGTTGCCGACTGCGTCGCTGATGTGGTGCTGCAGGGAATGGAACTTTACATTCCGTTTTCTGCTGTAACCGTTGGTAGCAGGCCTTAGCCTTGGTTTGGTCGCCAATGCAAAACGACTTGACGACGAAAGCAGAAATGCTACCAGGCCTAAACCACGGCGTCAACATCGCAGGATGTAAACACCAGCACATTCAGAAAGGAGTACAATCATGCTTCTAGGTCTTTTAAAAGAACCATAGCTAAGGCAAAGCAAGAGCACATTGGCAGAATTGGTGGGAGGCTAGTTCGCCTTCCTTCGGGAACCCGTGCAATCTGGTCTCTAGCCAAAGCTGTCCAAGGGAATTTCTGTCTACCTTCCTATAAACCTTTGCACAAAGATGTTGGCTCTCTGGCCCATTCTGCAAAAGAGAAGGTCGCTGACGCTCAGCTGGTGATTTTCTGGTTTACTTAAAACATCATCGTCAGACGCAGTGGAGGATAAGGGGGAGGCATCGGCAATTAGTTTGAACATAGCGAAAGCCTTCGATCGGGTATGGCACAAGGCACTTCTCTCCAAGCTCCCATCCTATGGGCTACGTGGGAAATTGTGCAATTGGATCACCAATTTTTTGACGGAACGGAGTATCAAGGTCGTTGTTGATGGCGCATGCTCTGACCTTAAACTTGTCAATGCTGGTGTTTCTCAAGACTGTATGCTATCGCCTACGCTGCTTTTTCTTCACATTAATGACATTTTTATTACTGCACATTAATAAATTAATTGTTATGCGGGATGATAGTATAGGCAATGTTTTATTTCCGGCCGTAGAGGGATTTCTCGAGGGATTTCTCGAGAACATGTCAACGAGTGCCGGAACAAACTTGTATCAGAAATTGAAGAACAACTTTCCGTAGATTTGGAGTGGGGTCAATTAAATCTGGTTCAGTTTTACCCCAATAAGACAAAAGTCTGCGCGTTTACCGCTAAAAAATCACCCTTTGTCGTATCTCCTCGATTTGAGAATACTTCCGCAACGTTCAGTTCCGCGGTCGCTTGGAAGGCAAGGCTAAATGAGTCTCTCAAAAGTTGGGAGTTCTTTGCAAGGCTGGCAGTACTTCACACCGGCCCATGGTTTACTGCTTTATAAGGCGCAAATCCGGCCTCATATGGAGTACTCCTCTCATTTATGTGCGGGGGCTCCTCAGTACCAGCTCCTTTCTTTTGATCGCATTCAACGTAGGGCGGATCGAATCGTCGACGACGAGACTATTTCAAATCAGCTTGATTCTTTGGCGTTACGTAGAGATGTGGCATCACCCCTGCCGCCGAATTTCACCATCTGACATCGCGACAAAATTCAAAGTTTCATCCTCACCATCTCGATGTCTGGAAGTCCACAACCGTGCAATTCTCGAGGCACTTTTTGCCACGCACTACCCGTGTACCCGGTATGTGGAACCAGCTATCGGCAGAAATTTTTCCAAACGGATACGACTTAGGGACCTTCAAGTAAAGAGCCTACTTATACTTAAAAGGCCGGCAACGCAACTACAAGACCCCTAGTAGTGTAGTTTTCTATTGGTGGCGGTAGTCATTTACCATCAGGTGAGCCTCCTGTCTGTCCCTGTGTCCTCTGTTATAAAAAAAAGTTTTCCTTTAATAACCTAGAGCAGCAACCTTCTAATAGTAAGATATTACCTATTATTTTTATTATGGTATCTTCACGGCCGTATCCCTGAAAAGGTAGGCAGAGGTACAACCAGTGCACCCACAAGTAACCGAAGATACTTAGTCCCACAATATGATAAGTGGCAAGCATATTGCCAACCGGGCACTTATTCAATCCTCGGCAACGTTGTTCTTATCAGAAAACTGAAAAAACACATTTTTGAACTGCCTGACCAGCGAATCGAACCCAGGACCTCATGTGGTAAATACCAACACCGGACCAATATGCCACAGAAGCGAAATTGTTTATATATTTGTTTTCATTAATACTTTATTGTACACATACATACAGGTAAAATTACATTTTGATTCATGAAAATTCCACGAAAGGCAAGCTCTACTCTGTAAACTTCCAGCAAACCCAAAACAGTGACATTGCGTGAAGGAAATTTAGAATGCAAGTAAGTGTACGGATTATTAATTCAGATATCTATACACATATATATAAAAATCAATGCCACTTTTCGTTGTAATTTTATAACTCAAGAACGGGCCCAACTATCCAAATCAAATGTTTAGACTTTGTTTGGACTATTAAGTAGATGGTTTATGTGAAGTTTGCACAAAATCGGTTGAGCGGTTCTTCATTTATCACATTTTTTTTAACAAATGAATTCAATGAATGGCGATACGTAGCGAAACACGTAACGGGTCGCTAAAAACTTAAAACGTATACAAAAAAAAACTTAATTTTTTTTACTTAATTCTAATAATAACCTATTTTTATTTACTTATATATTTTATTTCATAGGTTAGCAACAAATTAATAGTTCTGATGGAAAGAGGTAACCATCGCCTATGAACACTAAAGATGTTAATATTGCGTTGTTATCTGTGTGATGATGTTCGAATGCTACGTGCATAAGTTTACCGGCTACCTTAACTTCAAAGCTGGAACAAGTCAACAATAAGCACTAACGCATTTGCGAGTTGAATAGGCAAGGTAGATTTCAACATTGTCTCGCCCGAGTCTGGTACCACCACCTTATCGCCTCACCGTAGCAATATCGTCGTCATGGCTACAAGATGGTAGAGTTCGGACTTATCTCGCCCGGGTTTGATACCACCGCCTTAGCTATTCCTACCGCAATAGCGTCAGTGCTTGTCACTAACGTGTTCCGATTAGAAGGGAAAGGTAGCCGATAAACTTATGCATGTGGCATTAAGACCCTGGCACAAGGATAGCAACGCACCGTTATCATATTTGACGTCTATAGGCGATGTTTGTCTCTTTCCATCAGGTGAACCATCTGCTTGTTTGCTATCTCATGAAATAAAAAACCGAAACACATCATTAATATATTTGGTGTCTATAAATGATTTTTCTTTCTAGCAGGTAAGTCATTTATAAACAAGCGTCTGTTACTTTATAACACAAAAAACAACAAATCAATAAACGTAGCAATTCTTAAAACTTTTAATTGTAGTTAACCTACGTATGAATCTGCCTGGCCTACACCGAAATAGTTTTTTGATCTAGAAACTCGTTTAAAACCGGATATTGCATTCGAGAGCGATTCAGTTAGATCGATACAGCATAAACTATTCCTGAAATGCGTATTATACAATATAGGTACAGTCTAATCGAGTTAACCTTAATATAAAATGTATTAAATAGGCCTCTTTCACATAAAACTATTTTTTACTATAATTTTATCTAATTATACTTATTTACTATATAAACTATAATAAGATAACGAAAAATTAACGTCCCCACTTTACATGTAGCCCTAACCTGAAAAAAAATAGTTTTCAATAATTTATGGTACCACTTTGGTGACGTGACTAATATGTATATTCGTGCCAAATTACAGCCTCGTAGTACTAAGGATCTCTGAACTATCGTGCGGACGGACGGACGGAAGGACGGACCGATGGACGGACGGACGGACATAACCAAACTATAAGGGTTCCTAGTTTACTTCGGAACCCTAAAAAGGAGATGGCTCTCCAGATGAAAAGAGAAAACATTGCCACCTGTAGTGTATTTGTTATCTGTGGATTTTTACAATTCGTTATCTGTATTGTGCGTGCGAATATAGTTAAGGGGGGGGGGGGGGGGGGGCTCGCGCTATTGTAAGTTTGGTATGGTTTGGTATCACAGTACGATTCGAACCGTCAGTAAGTGCATACGCTTGTATAGTGTAAGTGAGACTACGCCCAGATATACCAGTAAACACTACACCACCAATAACATTTTCGGTGTCTATACACCGAACAATATGGTGCGTTGCTATCCGTGTGGCGGGATGGCAATACCACATGCATAAATCTACTGGTTAGCATACTCTCCAAACCGGGAACGATATACCCGGACGAGACGTTGCGGTAATATACCACATAGTAGACACGATGATAGTAATACTAGATCCAATTGGTCGCCTTTTAAAACCTGCCTGGAAAAATAGCAGTTGATCTATTCTTCAAAGACGACCCGGACCAAAACGGTTTAATTTTACAAAAATACTTAAAACTAGCCTCATAGCTTAGGGGATAGCCCGTTTGGTTAAGATCATAAGGTCTCGAGTTCGATCCTCGGGTCAGACAAAAGTGTTATTGAGGTTTTTCTTAGGTTTGTAGCTAATTGGAGTCAGGTGGATGGTGTGTTATCACTCCCGTGCCTCAGATAAGTACGTAAAGCCTCGGTTATCGCTAGAAATACTGCATCGGTCAAACTCAATGTAGGTATTACGAGTATCTTTTGTTGTCACTTAAAATCAATCATATTGTCACTTAAACGTGAAAACCTGTAACAGGCTTTGTATTTCTTAAACTTCATATTTGTTACTTTAACTATAGCGGATGGTTTTTCAAATAAAATAAAATAAATAAATAGTCGATTATTGTTATCAGATAGGTATAATGTGGCGATGAGATTTCTCGCCTACCGACAAACTGATGAATCGTGCTCAAAAGTCTATAAGCATTCGGGTTACTCCGCCTACACCGCACGGGAACCGGGCGAGATGATATTTTTAGCTAGCCCGCGCAGCTAGATTAATATGGCTTTCATATAGTTTTTAATAAAAACTTTAACCCCCCATTTCAGCCTGTTTGGGGTTGATTTATGAAAAAATTTTGCCTATGTTTGACCTCGGAACTTCAACTATCTCCAGGCCAAATTTCATTGAAATTGGTTTAGCGGTTTAAATGCGAAAGCCTAATGGACAGACAAACAGACTTGCATTTATAATGTTAATACGAATAAACTTTGCCTAGTGTGGTTAGCCTATTCGGCTTAAATCGTGAGGACTCAGGTTCAATCTCTGGATAGAGTATTTTTGAAGTGAAAACTTCTTTAGGCGCGTTGAGCGTTTTGGTAGAGGGTAAAATCCTCGGTTCGCGTCACCGACATGCTAATGATAATAGTATATCTATAGCTATGTTTTGCATATAGTTTTAATTACTCTCAACTTAATAGTTCCGTTTTCACTTCTATCGGCAGTCCCACGACTACTACTGTTTTTTTTTGTATAGTAAAATTCTCCCTGACTGATGCAGCTATATCAGCTCGGTATGGACGCAAAAAGTCCTGGGTTCAAATCATGAGTCGGGCACATCGATATTAACTTTTTTTTTTACTTTCCGCAAAACATAACTTGTATCGATAAGTTGGCCTCTGTCACGTGGTGTAAGTTACCTTAGTGGAACAATTCGACGCTTACCTGCGTTATATGTTTTGCATATACTCCTGGGTTAAACTTATATAATTTATGGATTAAAAATCCATATTAAACAAATTTTTATAAAAATTTTGATTATTTTTTGAGTTCCGTACCTCAAAAGAAAAAACAGAACCCTTATAAAATTACTTTGTCATCCTTCTGTGTGTCCGCCCGTCTTTTAAGACCTATGTATCTCGGGAACATGTGACACTACTGAGTTGAAATTAAAATTATGTAGATACTCAGATTTCTTGAAGCTGCGAAAAAAATCAAACTTAACTGATACGACCGTTACTGACGCAAAAACGTATAATTCGACAGTTTCAAGGGAATCATAATTTATAAAGTACTTCCATTGACCTACCTATCGAATATCGAATAATCGAAGGAATATCGTCCTACTCTACAACTACAAAGAAAAATGTGAAAATTATACATTTATAATTAAACCATAAAAAATAGTTTTTGTTTTAAAGTACCTTACATAGGTTTTGGAAATTAAATTTCGGAAAAAAATTGGAAAAAACTACGAGACTCGATTCCTGAACTATTTATAATATACATATACCTACAAATTGGTATGGAACCCTCGGTGGGCGAGTTCAACTCCTTGTCCGGTATTTTATGTTAAATACTAATATATACATACATATATAAAAATACTTAATGTACAACATAAAAAATACGGTGGCAGTTGTATATTCACCCAAAGATAGGATAACATCAGTAAAAGCAAAATATTCGGAATTTAAGTTTTATCACCATACAAATAAACCCCAATATTTATAGAGGTTGCAATTTAACACGGGCTTTGCGTGGAAAATAAGTGTGTAATGGCTTTAAGCAAAAATGTTGGTTTCGTAACGGAAAAGTTTGATAACGAGCGGAATATGAGCGGATTTAAGAGAGGATTATGGTTAAAGCGGTTTTTAGAGGATCCAGTTAGGTGAAATATTAAATAGCTGGGCAGATGGTAATTAATAATGTGTTGCCGTACACGAGGCGCAGCCTGATCGTCTAGTCAATACGAGTTTGTGAAGGAATAAAAATGAAGTCGATTTAAAGCCCTTTTATCTTGGGAGCTCGTAGAGGTATCAAGTTGAAATTAAACCGATGTAGCATAGTATTGTATACTCTTTGCCATGTAGTCACATCTACAGCCCCTTGAAGCTAATGTAAACAAAAAAAACGCGGTTTATGGCATTTAATTGGATTGCAGTCAACTTAGACTTCCTGAAAATTTGAACAAAGTCGCCCCGGGAGATTTTGTGAAATTTTGAAAAAACCCCAAAAAAATTTGGCACAACAGTATTTTTTTAAAATAAATTCCAGATTAATGTACCGATATATAATAATAAATGTTTTAAGCGTGTTATAATTTAAAACAAGAATCTATGAATAAAAGTGTAAGACACATACACATAACTAATACTTACCTTAGTATTTCTGAAGTATTTGAAAAATCTAATTGTCCTATTTACAATAATTGAACTTCATTAATTAACTAATAATACAATTTTATAGTAATCTCAATTTTTAGTGTTTCTATTGAATTTGGTGATTTAGGAGCATTTCGCTGTAGTAACTGATAGCACTTCACACGTCATAATCATTACATAACTAAAAATACTGATAAAATGACATTGTTATTTTATTTTCAAACACATACATCGTCAATACATTATCATTTTATCAATATTCAAATGAAGAATATTGGTATATGGTACGTTCCTTTGTGTTATGTAATGATTATGTAAAAAATATATGTCTGGACGTCGCAGTGCATTGCATATACATACAATCTACGTCTAGGGCGTAGCGACACAAACTAAAGACTGCGCGGCATCCCGCGCCCGGATACGTGTGTCATACTTGTCTATGTAGGCATTTCATTTTATTCGCTAGTTCATATCTGGTGCACTTGATGTTTAGGATTAATGTATTTTATGAGACAATTAGGTCAAAAACTAAGGTCACACACTTTATAGATGTTTGGGCTCAGAATGACTACTGAGTATTCTCTTTCACCAGGCCCGTGTCTAAAAAAACAGCCTGTATATTTCTTTCATAGTCTTTTAATTTTTAACATATTTTAGTCAGACAGTCTTCATAAATTTTATTTCATACTTTGTTCAAGAATCTATACGGATTCCATTCTAAATTTTATAAAAGGAAATATTTCAAAAATTTGTAAGACATTATAAAACATTTTTATAAAGATTATATTATAACAGTAATGATATAGAAATTTCTGTGAAATAGGTATAATTGATTAAATATAAAAAGTCAAAAGAACCTTTTTAGGATTTTGAAGTCAACTACATACCCTTATGGTTTCGCCATGTCAGTCTATCAGAAATTATTTGGTCTTAAGAGCCCACGACACAAAACTTAGTCCCTTAAGACTACCGGATGGTACATACATAATTAGATATGTTAGTAATGGGGGAATACGAAATAGCTATTTGCAGGTTTTATTTTATCATTTTGTCAGTATGACTAATATGTATATAGTTTGCATGCCAAATTATAGTTTTCTAGTACTAAGAATCTATGAGCTAAACTGTGAATGGACGAACGGACGGACATGTTGAAACAATAATGATTCCTAGTTGACTTCGGAACACTACAAATCCGTAGTAGGTACATAAAATTAGAACAACCTAATGAAAACTGCTGAAAAATCGAACAATCTCACATCAAATATGTGATTTTATTTGTTTAAACAATCAACAACCAGTAAAATTATTCATACCTGACCGTGGCACGTGTATTCCATCAGTACCAATCGAAAGAAACCGGGTGATTGCTGACAAAACCGAGTAGAAACGTCAATTTTAGCTGTGCAGTAGCAGCTGGGCGACCTTCAATCGCTGCAGCAACCACTTTCTCTACTGATTCGAAAATGCAGTAGTGGTTTTTTTACACATAAATTAATGAACTTTCAGATGAGCTTTGATTTTTTCGGTAGTCAGATCGTACTAGAAACCTGTCCAACCAACCAGTCGTCCAGTAAGAATAATTTGCGCGAAAATACATGTTTGTCACGCCGACAAAGTCGTAAAATAAAATGATTTTTTTCCTTTTACATTTTAAGTGGAGATGTTTTTTTTTTCTCACTCACGCCAAATTAGGCGGTATCGCTGTATAGGTTTTTAAAACATATTGCGAGTTTGTGAAAACAACTTTTCTATTAAGAAACCCGTTTATGTAATATTAAGGTTTAAAGTGCTATTTTTTGTTAAAGCCAAGTCCCGTTGCCAGCTAAATGGTTTTAAGGGTGGGAAAAAAATACGGAATAGTCCATATAATGAATTTAAAGGTTCTTTACAAATTTACAAGCAATAGTTGACGAACTCATAAAATGTATCTGTGGAAATTTCTACAGGCGGTTAACCTGTAGTACGCATATATTCGTCATTGGCATTAAATAGATTACATTCGCAAAGAATAAAACAATGAAAAAATTTATAGTCACACATCCGCATTATTGTGATGGGCAACTACGGAATCCTACATTGCGCATGGCCTTACACGTACTTGGTCCATCGATATATGTGATAACTCATAACTGATAAATTGCAAGATAAACTAGATATTATGGACTTTAAACTTTAAAAAAATCTTAAATCTATCCCTAGTATTTGAATCCGCTCTAAAAGGACGCAAACGTTTTACAAAAAGCATGGCGAAATAATTTAATTTCTTTTTGTAATTAAGAAGAAAATCAAAAGTTGCGTTGCTATCCGTGTGGCGGTATAGCAATGCCACTGCATATTTACCGCCTACCTTACCCCTCAAACCCTTTCGCAGATGAGGTGAAATTGAGTTAACGAAGAATGTATCTGTACCTTACAGACGAAGAACATTTAAACCGTAGATTTTGAAATCTTCTGAGTATCAATTCGCTAAGAAGGGATCCATTGTTAGTTATATGATCTACACAAGCAGCGAAATTGTTACATCAGAGAAACAACAAAATACCCTTTAAACCGGAACACTACAATGAAAAGCTGACTACTGACTGATACTGAACGGATTTGAATGAAATTTGGCACACAGGTAGATGATGCCCTGAAATAGTACATAGACTACTTTTTAACTCGGAAAAATTAGGTCATCCCGCGGGATTCGCCAAAAGCTTTTGTAATGCAGCGAGCTGCACGCTACACTTAGATATACAATAATTAATTATTTTTCCCATCGTGGCGCTCTTTCCGGAAAAAATACACAAGAGTATGTAGAAGAAAGATAAAGAAGTACACACATACAGAAGGGGCTAGAAAAATATAAAAATATGGATAAACTGCTTAATTCCTATTTGGATAGGCGTCCTGCCTACGGAATAAACGGGACAAATTTCCATTCTATTTGTGCTGAATATTAAAGAATATCCTACTAAAGCCGTTTCGTTTATTGATTATTACTAATTACTAACTAGCTGTTGCCCGCAACTTCGTCCGCGCGGACTTCGTTTACTCATCACAGCTTCTCCCCCGTAGGTAATAGCGTGATAATATAATAAATAATAACATATAGGCTACATGCCTATATGATAACCCGACCTGTTATTAATATTCATGCAAAATTTGAAGCAAATCCATGCAGTACTTTTTGAGTTTATCCCGGACATACATACAGACAAACAGACTAAAATTCTAAAAACTATATTTTTGGCTTCGATATCGATTGTAGATCACGGCCCAAGTATTCTTTTAAAAAAATATTTAATGTACAGTTTTGACTTTCCTACGATTTTATTATATGTATAGACAACGCCGAGTTTAGACAGCCATTGATTAAAATAACGAACTTGTTTTTTTTTTTCATTAAAACGATGGTAATTTATTTTAACTCGTAATAAAACCAGTTTATGTTAAATAATGGGTATTAACAATGGAGTAAGCTTAGCTAAATGTGGCTGAATGTAATCTAAGTAACCGTATTTGATTTACTCTGTTTTAAGTACGAGTCAAAGTACAAGGCTCTACACACGCGTTAAGTACCGCTTAGAACAAGTGGAGGCTTCACGTGAGCATCCCTTTGATCCTTCTTACGTTAAATCTTAACGTCTAATGACACGGCATCCATTTAAGATAAGAAAATAATAATTGAGTCTTGGCAAATTTAAGATGCTAAAATTTTTTAGATTATCATTTTTTTAGTTTATTTTATGTCGCTGGATTAATTATACGAATTGATTTAACCCCAAAGTAATCAAATTATTTTATGATTTTTTTATTTTATCATGTAAGTAAATTAATTCCCTGTACATGTAAAACATTAAGGCCTGACTAACTTACTGACTGGAGGACTGAAATTTTTTACAGGTTTTGTACAATGTAGACAAGGAATAAGGAACATTTTTTTGAAATTCATCCTTATATATATATATATATATATATATATATATATATATATATATATATATATATATATATATATATATATATATATAATAATGGTTATAATAATTAACCCAGCAATTAACCTAACCCCAGAGATACAAACATCTACGCTCATCACACAAATAAATCGTCCTCGAATCCCATCGAATGCGTAATCAAGGTCGCTAACCAATCGACCAAGGGAATGTAATGTTATAAAACTAATGAGTAATATATTAAATACTTTTTGAAATATTTACCACATGGAATTACTTTGAAAAAATCTTAGCAAGCATTGACATAAAGTGGATTTTATCAATTATATTGAATTCTAATTAAACTATACTGCATATTCTATAATATTTCCCTACAGCGCATAAAGACTGAAAGGACCTACCATGAAAATTATATTTATATAATTTTACGAAGATAGAAACCGTATTAATGCGCAAATGAATTGCGAAACACTTTTTTAAAGTATTTTGCACGACTCAATGCCAAGCAAAGTCCATTACGATTGAATTATTTTTAAATTTTCTTTTTACTACTACTGTTTTTTTCCCGTGCACAGAACCTACTTGATTTATATATATTTTATATACAATTCAATGAATATTAATTTGGCAGTGTTCAAAATTTAATTTATTGTAATAGGAACGAGAAAATTTAATAATTAAAGGAATCACCTGAAGCAGTAAAAACAAATTTGTAGGTTGTAAACACGAACCTTGGTCTATTATTTAATATTACTTTTTAATAGACTTGTATTGTTTTAAAAGGACTTCATATTTTTTATCAACCGACGTATTTTATACATATATACATAATTTTATACCAAAAAGTAGCTAATTTATTTGTTTGAATAAAAGCCCAAAGTTAAAGCATATTGTCAGGAACACGGCGTATTAGAAGTACCTATATTTTATTTTGTAAATGGCTTATAAAAGCATTTATTATATTAGAGCATCTCTCTGTAACAAATTATAGAAAAATCTTCTAATTTAAAAGCTTTTTGCAAATGAATACAAACGCGGCTTCTATCTCTGCTATACTTTCAAATATAGCTTCATGGTTAACTATTAATAAGTCTTCAAATGCTGTATGGAAATCCCGCAGAATATGCAATGAAGTTTAAATACAAAGATATAAATTTAAATAAAGAAATGAAAGTCGTACAAATGCATTTGTGAAAGACTAAAATGTATTTAGTCCAGTGTCCATCTTGTAAAAAGGGATGTGAACTGTGAATGGTTTTTACGGTATATCGCGTAAACTATTCGTTACACGGAAAATTTATCAAACATTTCTTGCGGCAAATTAAATTCTCTGCAATTTTGGTTATGTAACTTTTAGACTTAGTACCAAAAAAATTAATTACACTTTATTTAGGAACAATTTTATAAAACAGATATTTTTGTTAATAACTTTCTTTTTACAGACCCACAAACGTGGATTTAATTTTACAATAACCTCCTCTAGAAGGGTCAACACCCAAAACATAAAACTGCATCCCTACTCTGAACCGCATCGGACGTGACAATGTCATCAGACGCGGTAACCTAATCACGTTTCACATACAAGATTGCACACTTATCTACTCCAAGCTTTATGCTAATTGAACTGCTAAAGTCACAAGTGGCATTTAATAGTTCACTTAGCCTGGAAGCTTTTGGAGCAAACAGCTTAAAGTTATCCACATAAAGAAGATGGTTAAGTCTTAGACCACCCTTCGGAGCTGAAATCCCGTACTCAAGTTCTCCAGCAAATAGCTTAGAGGGTTAAAGGCCAGGCAAAACCAAAGAAGACTCAGATATTCAACCTGGGAAATGCCCCTTTTTATCCTAATTCGGTCTTCCACTCAGACAGTCGCTCACCCTGGAGACTTAGCATTGTACTCCACTACCTCATACATATTTTGAGAAGCCCTCGGATTGACTCATCGATCTTATAGAGCTTGAGGGTTCTTATTAACCATGTATGAGGACGTTTATGTATTACGTGTATTACGTGCTTGCCTACCATCTAGGCGGGTGATAAAGTTACGTCGGTTACGTTTGACCTGCTGATTAATAACCGTGTCTATCATAGGAGGAGCTTCTTAGTACCGCGGCCTCTAACCCGACATCCGTTTAGGTTGTCAGCCAGGATCCTGTTGCCATTTATGTGCGAGGCAATTTTGGCTGCCAAAATCGATGTTAGTACCTTGTAGATGGCAGGCAAGCACGTAATCGGGTGATATCGCGACAGGTCGGTGGTACAGTTGGTTTTAATGAACTCCAATGGTAAGAAAGTTTGACACCGAGCGTAGCTCTATCACCTCTCCAAAAGCCAAGGTAACAAGTCAGGCAGTGAACCCCTTTAGCCAATAATTTTGGAGTCCGTCAACCCCAAGAATTTTCCTGGTCTGGCATTTTCTGACTACCGCGCTAATGTCATGTTCAGTAATGACTGCGGGGTCCATAATTGGTAAATACGCGCATGCATTCTCAAGTTTCGCCATCATTGACAACTTGGGACCATGTGCCACGCCAAAAGGACGATATATCCGCCTTTTCAGACAACTGTTCCGTACATGGCTGCCGAGTCATAGTTTGAAAGCGTTTATAAAATTGGTTAGTTTTTAAGAGACGATTCTCACGGTGTCCCTAGATGTCTTGGAGTATCGTCCGATATGTTTTCCCCAAGGTGCGACCAGCTGCTTCAGGCTATTTATGCGCTGCGTCACCAATCGCAATAATTCTGCTTAGGGTAGACGGTGAGGGGTCTCACTGATTGCAACTTTGACAAAGCGCGTTACTCGCATTGTTGTTTTGGGCAGTTACTTCTACGCTCTCCCAAATCTCCGCTGCATCCAGTTCTACACTAGCATTCTCCTGTAAAAGAAAGGTCAGGGATCTCGAGTAGATCATGAACACTAGCTTCTTCAGTGGAAAGTGAGGAAGCAGCTGCATTGCCTAGTTATTGGAGTTTGGCTACACTGAAAATGTTCCTGTGCAGGATGTACCGAACTCGGTCTACCAAATTTTGTTCTGATAGAGTTGTTAGGTGGGATTCTAAGATGTTGAATTCGCAGAGCAGTTGTACCCGGTAACCAGTTCGGTTGACGCCCCCTTAGTCGCCTTATAATGTACTCGTATAGCATTTTTATTTTGGTATGTGGACCATGACACGGTGACATGGAGAGACTTTTTCGTTTCACCAGTGGTGGGCTCCTTCTGCTGGTTCAGTGCCAGCCCTGCTAGAGTCAAGCCAACTAGCGAGAATAGTGCATTTAACCAACCAGATTGTCGGGGCGTACGGCGGGTTTAGCTGGCATCCCGCATACTGCCGCATCCAGCGCCAGCTCCAGACGCGCCCTGGCGACATGCAGGCAGCGGCCCTATGCGCAAAATTATATATTTGTCCATCCATATTTTTTTGGCTATATATACCTTCGAGGGTTCATACACTTGCTGAGTACTGACTGATTGTACAAATAGGATAAATATTGTGACATAGTCATCCTACTCTTGGGCAATGGCCCACGAGTAGGATGACTGGAGCCATGAGCCCATAGGTCGTAACATCTGTACGTCATATTATTATTACTAGCTGACCTAATTTGACTACTAAGATTTCACACGGCGCCATCTAGCGTTTTCCAAGTATAAAACTCTATTAGGATCTTAGGATGTATCATCCACAGATGGCGCTCCCGTCGATTGTTGTAAAAATTATATTAATTTATTTTTTTATTACAAAATTTTTTTTTCTTATTTTTCGCCCAAAGTAGAAAACATAAACTTTAACTGGGATTTTTTTTTGGTTAATTAGTAAAGAGATCGAACAACTCAAGAAAATAACACCTTTTAGAAATAATATATATGATGATTTGAATCAGCAGGGGAACAATTCGACGCAGATTTTTAAGTACTAAAATATTGTAGGTCAAAAATCGATTGCTTGAAAAATGAAAAATCTCAAAGCTATGTCGAAAAATACCTTTTTCAACATTGCTCGTCAATGAAACCCCCTAACGGATAAACCGATTTTGATGCAATTTACGGCATTAGCTGAAAAAACTGATTAGATGTTGTACTCAATCGGTCTGTTAATTTGGACGTTCTTTAAAAAAACATTGTTTCATCCACAATTTTTTTGATATTTCCAAAATTTCGCAAGATCTCCAGGATGCAATCGGTTCAGATTTTTAGAAAATATAAGCTTGGCAAAACCAAAACGAATGACATCAACCGCATTACAATCGGTCAAGCCGTTCAAAAGTTACGAGAAGTTTACATACACACATACACAAACATACACAGGCACATACGTACAGACATACCGATGTCATCGTAAAAATAGTCTATAAAGGTTCCTTAAACCTCAAAATCTGGTGAAAACTCGATTTTTAAAAATCTGAGAAAAATCATTAACTTCCTTTCACTACTCACGTAGCAGGAAGTTAAAAATGTCGTTGATGTTTCATTAGTTTGTCAACATTACGACTTCATAAAACTCTAGATAAAGCCAACATCATTTTAAGTAATTTAAGGCAACATAGTAACAATCAGGATTTAACGTTATATTTTTACAATTAAACTTTTTATCTGATTCGGGTAGAATATTCAACAATAAAAAAGTTAAGTAATAGGCAAACTCCAAACACATTATATTCAACAACGCTTCAAAATACTACTACGCTGTTAATACTAATACGAACCAAAGCTCTTCTACAGCTTATTCCACCTGGTTATAATTATGCCAAATCTTGTACCAGGGTAAGGAAACGCACACATTAAGAGAGAGTGGGAGGGAGAGATCACCCCACTCTATTTTAATATCACAAAATATTTTACAATGTATTGGCGCTGAAATAAGAAAACATAATCTATACGTATAATTAAATCGTTGGAAAGTCAAAACTGTACATTGAATATTTTTTAAAAAGAAGTATTCTTTTTAAAAATATTCAATGTATCGGGGCGTGTGTAAAGGGGCGTGATCTACAATCGATATCGAAGCCAAAAATATAGTTTTTAGAATTTTTGTCTGTTTGTCCGTTTGTCCGTCTGTCCGTCTGTCCGTCTGTCCGTCTGTCCGTCTGTCCGTCTGTCCGTCTGTCCGTCTGTCCGTCTGTCCGTCTGTCCGTCTGTCCGTCTGTCCGTCTGTCCGTCTGTCCGTCTGTCCGTCTGTCCGACTGTTTGTCTGTATGTATGTCTGGGATAAACTCAAAAAGTACTGCATGGATTTACTTCAAATTTGCATGAATATTACTAACAGGTCGGGTCAACATATAGGCTACATATTATCACGCTATCACCTACGGGGGAGATGCCGTGCGGAGTAAACGAAGTCCGCGCAGACGAAGTCGCTGGCAACAGCTAGTGATCAATAATATATTACAGACCGTCGTCCACGAATAAACTTTTTTTATTAATAACAAAATGATTTTTTGTGAACGGCTTCGTTTTGACGAGACAACCATCTTTTCTATCTTTGAAAAATCTCGAATTGTGTAATTAATAAAGTTACGGCTTTGAAAATTTTGATTCGGTGAAGGAAAAATATTTATTTATTTATAACAATAATTATTTTTCGAATTTAATCGCTTAATTATATTATGAAAAACACGATGAAACTTTTGTCCTACACATTCGATGGATTTTCTCACGAGTCTTCCAATCTAAAGTTTCGGAATTATGAGATTTTAAAGTGATATTAACCTCTCGACCCCGATAAAAAATCAAAATTAAGAAATAATTACTGGGCAAGACGCGTTCGCGCGTCTTCAACGGTCATAACGTCACGTCGGCGCGATATATAAGTTTTATTACTTTACAATGAATCAATGTTTTATCATTCTGCAAATGAGCATTTACTATTTGATATATCTATTACCTATTAGGCATTCAAATAAAGTAATACTATTATAATTTACTTGAAAAAAGGGTTACTACCTAATATTGTTATAATTTACTTGAAAAAAACGGTGACATGATAACCGACTTTTACCGGTCCTTATTTTTTGTTACTACGATTTATTTCCTAAAACTAAATATCAAAATACATTCATTATAAGCTAAAAAACCTTTTATAACAAAAAACACAGTAATTGAACAAGACAATTTTTGGCGCTAAAATGAAATCATTTTACAGACTAAATAATCATATATAATTTGAATATTTTGAATGAATTTAATAATTCATTGGTCATACCAAAGAGCGTAAGCCAAAAAAAATTCTTCATACTAAATTAGTCTGTGTTTTTAGTTTTTGAAAATTCAAAATCAAATGCGACCGCGCCTCGATCGGGCCTATTGGTGGTCAACCGAACTTCACAAAATATCGGCGCGGCTCGATCGGGCCTCCCTGGTTCTTTACTGGTTAATCAATTTAAAAACAACCTAATTTTCTCACAACAGCTTGTTAATTATTACTGTAATTCAAGGGTAACATTGTCCTACACGTAAAGTAGAAACTTTTCTTAGTCCGACACTCTAAACTTTTTTATCTATCTTTATTAGTTACCCGATTTGAGATTTTTCGAAGACAGAAACGATGATTGTCTCGTTAAAACGAAGCTGTTTACAAAAATTCAGCTTATTATTAATAAAAAAAACTGTTTATGGGACAGACAATGGGAAAAGTCTGTTTTTGTTATTATTAATAAAGAAAAGTCTGTTGGACCGCGGTCTATAAATGGCAGATTCCAAATTCAAATGTAATATTTTGTTAATTTTAATTTTATGGTCAGAATATTTAATAACTACATAAATAATTAAGGTATTCCATATAATCCAGTATTCAGACGTGCATGGAAAAATACGTTATATACTTTATTATTATTTCCCACATGTTGGTCCCGGCCCCTCTTGAAGAAAATTAACCTGAGTTCCATGTATACAATTCGTAAAAAGCGAATGATTGGCCAAATTGTTAACTGCTAGGTGGATTTTTACATCTCGCTCTAGTTTGTTACCACTGCATTTACTTTTCCGAATATTTACATACATACCTATATAGATTTTACATAATGCCTAGCAGAAAAGCAGATCTTCTATTTTTTATGTATATTCCCCTATAACTTGGAGACTACGGGAACGCTGTCGAAAATGGTCTCTTTAATTAAGAGGGTATACTCCTCAAGTGTTTCCATTACAATCAAGTTAAAATCTAATGATATGATCCTAGAGAAATCGGCTATTTAAATATTGAATTGGAGCCTGTTATTGCAATTTTACTATAGTAGTAGTAAAAAAATATATTTTCACGCCCGCATCCCCGAAGAAGTAGGTAGAGGTTGGTACAACAAGTGCACCTACGATTAGCTGAAGATACTTAGTACTACAATGTGGTGACAAAAGATAAGTGGCAAGCCTGTCGCCAACCGGGCACTTTTACTGATTTTATATTATTTTTCTAGTAATTTATATATACTTTATTATGTTATTTATGTATAAGTACTGCGTAATATGTACACCTAGGAACAGTACGCATTGTTGGCACATAGGTGACAAGACGACAAGACATCTGGTACCAACGCCTTACCTATTCCTGCCGCAATGCTTGTCACTGCCGTGTTCCGGTGTGGAGGGTAAAGTAGCCGGTAAACTTATGCAAGTGGCATTAGACCTCGCCACAAGATAGCAACGCACCATTAACATCTTTGGAGTCTATAGGCGATGGTTGACTCTTTCCATCAGGAGACCTATCTGCTTGTTTGCTATCTTCTTATGATATAAAAAAAATAAGATAACGATGAAGGTCTTGAACAAGGTTGGCCTTCAACGCAACGCACGTTGATATATGCTTATCGTATTGTAATACATTAATTTCTTTTGAAATGTAAGTTGTATCACGGACACTTTTTATAATGCTAAAATTTACGAAAAACCTGAAAATATGAATACTACTTGAATTCACAATTTAATATTACATACGATTTTAATCCATTTACATCGCAATATATCGTCAACATAGCTATAATACGTTTTTTTATCTGTCATCATGAATATTATTTGATTTTAACCACATAAAAATGATAAGACGAGCAACATTTGTTTACGACAAAATATTTGTTACTCGTTCACTTCACAAATTAAATAGATGAAAGTTGTTTTTTTTGTTTCTTTAGGATAGCTAAGAATAGCTTATTTATTCTAATTATAGCCTTCTGTGTTGTAAGTTTCGACTATAGTAATAAATACCATAATATTTTTTGTTGTATTTATACAATATTTTGGTTAAAATTTTGCGTTTTACCTATCCGACACTTTTCCAAAGAAAGTGTTACCTGATTATTTTCATGACTTCTACATTCTTTTTTTATATTTGTTTGCTATTAAAAAGCCCGTTGAAATCTTAAATCAGCTTATGGTACATTAAATTAATTTGATAATTTCAGCTGACGCTATATTCTTGTAGCGCTTTCAGGCCGATCTCATAAATTTTCTTTGTGAATTTGTTTGTAGAAAGTAATCTCTGGGGCTACTTTTTTTTCACCAGTACAAAGCTGTTATTTGGCCGCTGGATAAGAACCCACGCTTGTAATATCGGGAAAACAGCTAGTACTTTATAACTGTAATATATAAAAGCTTACATACATTACATTTATGATTTTCTTGAATATTGCAGGATAACTCGAGTGCTGGAGTAAAGGTTTCCGGGTCCGTGAACGTGAACGCGCGACTGACTTGAAATGGCAACACATGCTAGCGACGACGCTATCTGTATCTACAATAATATTCTGACGCGACGATAATATTGTTAAATTTTGTTCAGCTAACATTAAGGCGAGGCATCGCGACAAACGGGAAGAAACTGGTTTGTTTAATTACGTTTTTTTTGTATTGATTGTTAAATAACAATTTTACAAAAATTACACGATATACCTGAAGATATTATGTAAAGAATGTGCTAACTCATTACATAACAGAATGTACTTTACTCCATCATATAAAATTCCGAAAACAGGATAAAAAAAACTCTAAAACAAATAATTTGCTAATAATATTTCTATTCTTCCACATGATTTTAATATGGTTATATTTAGTTGTAAATACAAAAAAGAATGTGCTAAAATTTAGTTTTCAGCTGATGTCCTATATTTATTTATCCGAAAATTAACACGTTTCCCAGCGGTTTCAGAACATACCGCGCCACCCATTTTCTATAGAATTGACGCGCGTCGAAATACCTCGCCTTAAATTTACTGAAGAATACATAAGGAATAAACGTCTTATTTTTTAATACCAGAAATAAGATAAAACAAAATAAAATAATAATAAGATAAAGAATATCGTACCTGAAGTACGATAAAAGTTATAAGGCATAAAATGCGACAGTTTAACTTCGCGAAAGAAGACATGCGAGCCAGATCATTGGCTCGCATGTTAACTTTCGCGACGTGAAACTTAATAATTTTAAGAACACTCAAGTTGGGAAGTAAGATATGGAAGGTGGATCCTGGTTCCCACAGAATTTTTTTCCTTTCATTGGGATCACACGTCCGCGGAGTCTACAAAGTTAGCTTTGATATATAGTGTGAAAATTCTTATTTTCGCCCAATTGGCCGGGCCAGAGTATTGGAAACAAGCTTCCAACACGGCTCACCTTGGTGGGAGGCTTGTGAAGTTCACGGTTGGTGCTTGCGTCCACACTGGTTTACACCAAGGCTCCCACCTCAATGTGCTGTCGCCTGACGGCTCCTTTATTTAAAGTCATAATATTTTAAAGCCTGTTTGTTGGTCCAGTGGTCAAGCTTGGTGGCTTGTATCACGTGGGACAGGCGAAACGTTCATTTCCTGGTATAGGTGAAAAGATTATTTTTTTATCTAGAAAATTCTCAGTCAAAACTTTTAGTGTGATGGCGATGTGATGAGAACACCCCGGAAGTCGATAAATTTGTGTGTCCCGATTTACCGACCGAATTGCAAGCAATATTATGATCGTTAAAGTTGACAAATGTGGCAATAAATACGATCCAATTTATTATTCCAAAATCTTAAGAATTGGTTAACGTTCTTTTATTATTTCTTGTTTTTACGTTTTTTTATTATTATATAGTACGGTTTTATTCTTGGTTTCAGTATGGTACAAAACCTGGGAATAATAACCTGGCGGAGTTAAAACAGCTGTTTTATTACTTAATAACATAAATACCTAGAACGAATGATTAAAAAGTAAAATTTGAAATAGTATCAACCTTCTCAGACTAGTGTAGTGTGTTAAAGTTTTTTATTTGTAAATTACCCAACTGCGTGTAATAACCAACTCAGTAATTTGGTGATTAATTAGTTCGTATTTGCTTATATTGTTTGATTGAAATCAGAATCGAAACTTTTAAGTTTATCGAGCAAGCAAAAGAATCTTTCCAATTTTTAATATTTGAAAAGATTGGGGAGTAAGTATTTGTGTTGTGTATATGTCGTGGCCACATCGTAGAATTGGCTTTTTATGAAATTTTCGACCATTTCAAGAAATGGTCGACTAGATCATTTAATCGTTAACGTTTCACGATTTTATTATCCACAATTAGCCATATCTTGAAAACTGCTCATAAGATCACGGCTATACTCACGTATAAATCGGTATAGGTTCCGACTAGTTTCGGACCTATATGAGATCCTTCATCAGGGCGATTGCGACGCTGTTGCCACGACAGCGACTCGACGCGAACTACGGTCGGCTGCCCGCTGCGCTCGTTTTGATAAAATCGGGTGTGTGAGGATTTCCGCCGACGATACACACAGTGCCGTTGGCGTGTTCGTACCACTATTTGAATTATTTTGTGCACAAAATGTACTTACAATATCTCCTACGCTGTCATCTACCATATAGTTGTCCTTTCTGGTTGCGTTCAACAACACAGGTTTCCAAGTCGGCGGCAGTGTCCACCCCTTGTCTCTATTAAAATTAGGACGACGTTCAATCTCGATGGCCTCGACAAACTTACGCGATACAAAGTTCTTTTCGCGGGCCAACACTTTCACCTTGTCGAACCTAATATAATGTGACATATCTGAGCTAAGGACATGTTCTGCTACCGCCGAGGTATTGCAGTCCATTTTGCGCACACTACGGATATGTTCGGCGAGTCTGACGTTGATGTTTCGTCCTGTCTCTCCAATGTAGCTTTTGCCGCAATCGCAAGGAATTTCGTAGCCGTAATCAATTATTTAGTAAATAATGTCTCACGAAAGTTTAAATAATTTTATTGCTCATAAGATATTTAATAAAAATCCAGAATATATTAGTAACTCCTTTATTGTTTCTACGTAGGTCACACTATAAGTTTTGAGTAACTTAACGAAAACAAGATGTTATAACCAAAATATTATGTTTATTGCTTTTCAAAATAATCTCCTTTACATTTTAAATATTTTTTCATGCGATCGAACCATTTTTTAAAACAGGAGGATCACAGATCTGAAGACATGTTTTCTACGTGCTGATTGAACGCTATCACTGCCTCTTCGGAGTTGGTAAAAGTAAAACCTCTCATCAAATCTTTGATTTTGGGGAAAATACAGAAATTACAGGGTGCTAGAGCAGGGCTATGCGTAGGATGAGTGACGAGATGTACTTTTTCGGGAGCTAAAAATCACTTTGTATTATTGGCCGTGTGTGAAGAAGCGTTATCATGGTGTAGGAGAATGCGGCTTTTGGGTCGTCTTTCGCGAACTTTTTCTAACACCCTGGGTAAACAAATGGTAGAATACCACTCGGCATTAACACTCTTTTGATCTTCAAGTGGAATTGTCATATGGGACCCGTAGCTGAGAAAAAAACGCGATAATTTTTTTACCAACGTTTCTCGCCTGTCTCACTTTTGTTGGCCTGTTCTCATTTTCAAACACCCATTCACAAGATTGCTGTTTTTTTCGGGTTCAAAACAATAAATCCACGTTTCGTCTCCTGTGAAAATGTCATAAACAGCATTAGAATGTCCGTGGTCGTACTTCAGTAGCATCTGTGAGCACCATTCCACGCGAGCCTGCTTCTGCTCCGCTGTCAGTTCATGAGGGATCCAACGACAACAAAGTTTCCGAACATTCAATTCTTCGTGTAAAATTTTCTAAATTTGGCTCATACCAATCCCCAATAGTCTTCGAATTGTCTCATAGGTAATCCGGGGGTTTTCTTCAATTAACCGCTTAACAGTAACCACATTATTTTCGTTGACAGCAGTTGAAGGCCCCCTTCACAAAATATGTCATGTAAAGAAACACGACCTCTCTCAAATTCAGCAAACCATCGCCTCACGGTGCTCAAACAAGGTGCTTCTCTCCCAAAAGCATTTTGAAGTCGAGCGGCACAGTCTTGCGGAGAAAGAGAACTTTTAAAATCATAAAAAATCATCGCTCTAAAATCTTTTCGACTTAATACCATTTTCGTTGCGTACGTAGAACTTTAATGTGTCATAAAAAAACAATCGACAAATCATGACCCACCAACTGTTTTTTTTTTATTACTAAGAAGGTTGCAACGTTTTAAAAATATAACATTCGAAATTCAAATAGTTCCGATTAGTTAGAAGTGCAAAACTTTTAGTGTGCCCCATGTAAGTACGACATTTATTAAAACTTAACTAGGTAATATTAAAAGTCCTTTAAACATAGTTTTCAAGTCATTACTAAATAACACACGGTAAGGGGCATGAAGTATTAGGTAAAGGTGGAGCAAGCACTCGGACACCTATGAAGTCTCACCGTCTCTTTTTATATAGCTGTGTTAGAAAGAGAGGATGAGACCTCAGAAGATGACAGCAATATTCAAAGCTGTGTTTCAAGTAGGTATTAGAAGTGCTGTCTCCAGATATAACACAGCTTCATGGTAAGGGGAGCCGCCATGTTGACACATAAACAAAGCGTGTCCAGCGCCTCTATCGGTACTTAATGTAACTATTTTACGATATTACCAGATAACTTTGATTATTTTATGAAGTAGTCGCGCGTTTAATTAACCATATCGATAAACGATTTCTTATGATTGATCTGATTAAGGAACATCATGGTGTGGCCAATAGACAGTAATAAATTTCATGAAATAGTGGCATTTCGAGCAAATTATCGAGCAATTCATGATGCGAGCGATTCTACGATCTGGCCACGACATATACATATATTTTCTCATTATTGGCTCTAAATACTGCTAAATTCGACAGCTATAAATATTAATTTAATAAAAGAACGATGGATATGTAACAATGTCTACAAATTCATGAAATGTAATATTTATACACAATTCTTTAACCGGTATCCGGTAAAGTTTTGGTTGCAAACGTAAAACTCCAGTTTTCTTCACCTAATGATACTATTCCGAAGAAATAATAAGGCATATTACATTAGGGGACTCATTTCGACTTTCTCATTTCGAATAATATTAGGTTGACGAGGTATATTTGGTCACGCTACGTCGGATTTCCCACTTCAGCGATTGCTATCAAAATATTTGATTACCCTCGGAACAAATCAAGATTCTTTCACGTTATTATAATATTTAATTGATATTACTTATTTCTTTTTTATTATTATTTTATTTCATTTTATTTATTTTTCCCCTATGTTGGTCCGGGCTCCTTTTAAGATAGACCAACTGCCAATCTGCCAGGCAGGTCATAAGAGGCGACCGAATGACTATACGTGTCACTACCATCGTGACTACTACGTGGTAGAGTTCTGCAACCTCTCGCCTGGTTATCTGGTACCACCGCCTTACCTATTTCTGCCGCAATAGAGTCAATGCTTGTCACTTTCGTGTTCCGATTTGGAGCATAAGGTAACCGGTAAATGTTGCATTGAACCCTCCCACAAGAAGAGCAATGCACTATTAACATTTTTGGTGTCTATGGCCGATGGTTTTCTCTGACAATCAGAAGATCCATCTGCCCGTTTGCTATCTTATGATATAAAAAACCGTTCTTTTTATCCTATTTTTAAATCTCTATTCCTTCCGTTTCCGTTGCCTATTCTCTATTTCAGACAACCTTTTGACCAATAGCATTTTTAATTTATTTTTTGTATCTATGAGTTTAGCACTCCGCAAACTTAAGATGAGCACATAAAGCTGTCAGTTCTGGTTATCGCAAATCGAAATCTGGACATTAAAATCGATTTATCCTGCCGACCGACAAATCAACGAATCGTGGTGAATCAAAACGCATATTGACGTTTGTTAAAACACCGCAATAGAAACTGGCGTAATAATACTTACTTTTGTACATTTAACATACTGAAAGTATGTTTAAAAGGGAAGTTACCTGAACAGATGTGAGTTATGGTTTAGCGACAGGAAACTTAGGTGTCTGTGACGTGAATTCACTGTGACGTATATAAAGTCCGAGTTGAAAAGTTTCGAAGGTTAGTACTACTAACCAAGCAACTTTGTTCATTTCCATCTCTGACTTTCCGCCTATTTCTCGAACTTCTAAATACAACAATCTACGTACGTGTCTACATTGGGATTTTAAAAAACGATAGTTGTCCTCCCATATCGTTGGTACTGATCGACTAGCAAGTTAAATTATCGTGTCCGAGAAATCTAAAAAAAATTAACAATCTTGAAGAACCGCGAGCCAGGGCCCAGGCTCTTCGGTCTACAAAACCGCGGTATGGCAATGTATAATATATTTATTTAAGTATACATATTTATTAAGTTTTAAATCTTAAAACTAAATATTTAAAATTAACAAGGTAAGTGTTACATCATCGAAACATTTTATTAAACTTTACATTTAAAATTTTGATAACCGTTTTAACTCGGCGTGTTCTGAATAAAAATTAGATTTCTTTATACAACTAGGCAGTGGACAAGCAGATTGCTCTCGTAATGGAAAGAGGTGGACAGAAAGATCTAAATGATGCAGCTGAATGTAAATGCCACATGCATGCGTTTACCGCCTACCTTTCGCTACTCACCTATACTCTCTACGAGAGAAGAACGTGAATACCATACTTAAAAAAACAACTACTTACACACGAATACTACTAGCGCCGCATTGAACGCCTATATAAAATTTTCGGCGGCAAATTTAAGCCTACTTCCTTCCTACTGCTACGCCAATTAAATTATAAAGAATTATTTAAAAAAATCGATTTACATTTGTATTCCACGTGCTATGGTTTTATTACCCTATATGACATGCTTACACAAACATAAATCGAATTTTGCAACACTTATAAAAAAATACAAATTGACCAGTTTACAAGTTTATTTTATATTTTCATCTAGCATAAAAAACCAGCTATTGTTTATATTTTCATATTCATTATTGATTTTTTTATAAATAAAAAATATCTTTATCAATAATATTAATATAGTTACATTAACAAACATCAAGAATCTCAAACCCTGCGACTGGAATTGTAAACAATACGGTTATAATTACGTCAGAAACTCAATCAAAGGGAAAATAATGTCCTAATTAATTTATTTATATGTTTCCTCAGATACTGAGTCTCCGGAAAAAGTAACTAAATTAAAAGTAATTAAACACTAAACTATAAACGAGTGCGATATCTCAACTAGGCTACTATCTTACAACTAATAAGAAGTCCATTTCTCATTAAATCACAATTTAAAATAATAAGGAGCTCGATTTCTCAATAAAACCTTAAAACCACTAAGGAGTCCAATTTCTCAATAAAATTAGCATTGTTGCGAGGATAATCCTAATAACAAACAGAACGATTTCCAAAACAATTCACTTGAAACATGAAAAACTAAATTGGTAAAATAATAATTTTAGCACTTCCAGAATAAAACTTTTGAAAAATAAGTGAAATAACAACGATATTTCATATTTTTAAAAAACAAACATTTTTTAAATGATAAGGCTCCGACATAATGTCATAATGCCTGGTAAATTTTTAAGCTATTTACTTTTGTCGCAAAAAATAGTTAAAGCTACTTATTTTAGTCGCAAAAATATTTTTTCATATTTTGATATAGAAATCTTACAATTTCAAGCATGAAAAAGTAAATTATTTAATTGTTACTGAATTAAATCCAATTATTTTTTAATTTAAGCATATGTGACACAGCTTTTTCGTAGCTGGCAACTTTTTTATTTTTCTTCTCGTTTTACCTTAGCCATAGCTTCATCTTGTTTTGATTATTTGAACCTAACTCACACAAACACAAACAATATCAATGTGTGAAGTTTCTATAAGCCCAAATAGAGACGGAACAGCCTGCTCCAAATTGAAACGCAACAGTGACACGCATAGACACTAGGTACTGTCACAATAGAATATTATTCTATTGTGCTTATTGATATAAAAAAACCAAGATGCACAGTCCCGAACAAAACTGACGCAGAAACATAAATGTCTTTGCATATCAAACCTTAAGTGCAGTTGTTTTTACAAAGCAATGTACAAGAAGAAATAAAATTGAGTGTCGCGACTGACGCGATTCTATTTAAAATGAGCACGCAATTTAAAATTGTGCGTTCATTTTTGGAGGACGTTTATGAGGCTCTGATTGTGTATCTTGGGTTTTTTTATATCTATGTGCTACTGTGGCAGATGAGCCGGTGGTACCTATCCTGGGCAAGACGTGGCGGTATTTAACTATACCACGGTGATAGTAATTCGTATAACAAATCGTTTACATTTTACAAAGTGCCGAACAAAATGGCAGATCATCTAACATACGAAGGGGACCCTAACCAACACAGGGTTATTAAAGAATGCTAATTCTTTTAAAATAATAACAAGGCAAAAGTTTTTTTATACTTAAATCAAAAGACTAAAGAATATTATAAATACGTTCAAGTGATTATTTAATTTTACTTAGAACTCATTCAAGTGACTTCTATTTTATTTTAATCGCTTGATAATTATTAAGTGTAATTCATCTTTAACCTCATATTATTGTCCTCGTCTGCGCTTAGTAAACCTTCAAAATCAATAATTTCATAAAAGACACTTAAGTACAATGTTTCGCATTGAAATCTTTTTGTATTTTCTTTGTAATCTAAAAATAACTTGTTCAGAATCGAGAGTTAAAATGGTGTTATTTTTAAAAAAAAATTGTATTTTATTAACATGTCATGTGAAAAATATGAAGGAACTGTGGCATCAAGGCTTGCGTTAATCACATACTTTCTAATCGAAATAGATCTATGAATTGATCAAAATTACTAATAAAAGAAGATCGATAGTTATGGGGATTGTTGATAGATGTGAAAACTTAAAACTATGGAATTCTGTGTTCTCGTTTAAATTTTTAATAATAGTTTAAAGCATTGAAATTTAATATTTCAGAAACTGAAATTACCTAGTGGAAATCTGAGCAATAATTAATTTTCTTACAATTTAAATATTAATCAAAAAATATGAAGACACACAAGCTCAAAATGGCTTACCCAGTTGGGTAGAAAGTTAAGAATGAAAAACTCTACTCTTCAACCGCTACTCTTCCTTCCCTAATTTTCCTACCTTACCCTTACGACCCTGCCCATCCCATTATATACATTCTACTTTATACTTCCTGGCTTCGCTCTCTATCAATATATTTTCTCTCCTACCCTTTCTACCTTATGTTTTCCACCCTATCCTACTCACATTATCCTTTTTGCCTTCCTCTCCCGTCCTACACTTCCGTCATTATCCTTCTTACTCTGTCCTTCTACAATCCTTTCTACGCTACATTTCTATCTTCTTTCATACCCTATTCTTACTACTATTATTAATTCCCTACTTCATTTACACCTCCACACTACCGTTTCTCCCCCTATCATTCCTACCTTTCCCATACTACCCTGCTTACTTTTTTATTTATTCTTCCTATTCCTACCCTTCTAATACTCCGTCACACGCTGCTCTTTCTGCCGTACACTTTATGCTCTGCTCTTCTCTTCCTCTTCTCACCCTACCCTTCTACAATTACCCTATCTTTCCGACCATTCCACTATTCTTCCTTTTCTAAGCTTTCTACCCTAATCTTCTTTCACTTCCCTTACTACCCTTCCTACTGAGCCATTCAAACCCGCCCTCCTACTACCCTTCATACTGTACCCTTTTACTTGCCTTTCCAACATATCCTTTCTGATACCCTTCCTACCCTATTCATAGGAAATTACATAAAAGCACAGTATTAAGTCAGGGTGCCCACTGCGCGTCTTGCCTCGCATAATATGTGCCAACGCTATTTTATAGAAGTGAGTGTTGGGTATATTTCAGTAAAGGCATAAAAGTACAATTGACGCGGTCGAGATGCGATCTCTATGGAAAATATGTGGCATAAAATTCGCGAAACGGGTTCGTAACATTGAAGTGAGAAAGAGGTTACAAATTTTTGTAATGCTAATGCATTTATTCCGCTGGAATCGCTTATCAATACACAACACTACCATTATAAAGGTAAATGTTTGTATATGTGTGTACATTTTACTCCTGCACGCTACGGCAGCTGGTTGGATTCAGATAAAAGAACAAAGGCGGATCAAAGTTTAAATACATTTGACCAAACATTCAAATATACTAAAATCGTTAAAATATTTTTTACGGATTTTCAATGTATTTAAAGAAATATTTATGGAGGAGAAAATAAAAGTTTTAATCGCGGACTTAATCAACTTAGAATCTCAAATAATTTTCAGTTGATTAAATCCTTGATAAATTACTTTAATGTCACCATTTTAATTGTAGACATTATGTTGGTAACATTGTTTAGATTAATATCAAGCTCGTTAAATGAAATTAAAACACCAAGGCTAGACGGAGTCAATATTATTAATTAAATTGTTTTTATATTTTTTCATTAGGGGCCATCCATAAATTACGTCACACGAATTTCATGATTTTTTGACCCCTCCCTCCCCCTTGTCACAGCTGGTTACATTTGTGAGACCCTACCCCCCCCCACCTAGTGTGACGTCACATTTTAGCAATTTTACATTGGAATAATGATCTCATTTGTTTATTCTTTTATCTACACAGGGCTTTTTATATTTAGTGTTTAATTATATTTTGAAAAATGAGATGTCACAAAAGTTGGAACCCCTCCCCACCCTTTGTCATACAATGTCACACTTCGTCGACCCCCTCCCTTCCCCATAACGTGTGACGTAATTTATGGATTGCCCCTTACAAGGTGTTCATTACCATTGATATAAAATCAATGTTCATTACCCTTACTTGATACGAAAGCCGAAACTAGTTCAATCAATCAATCAAATCAAATCAAATCAAATCATCAAAAATTGTAAATAATATATTACATTATTAATACATAGGTACAAATATTTGGTTCTGTAGGCGTGCAATACAATTTAAATATTAATACGAAAGGCATGCATTTTATTGTATTTAACATAGAATATGCCTTAAATATATGCATGGTTTAATAGTAAAATAGATATTAATTGTATATAAATAACGAGGTTTAATTATTAGGGCGAGCGCAGCGAGCCCTACACTAGGCCACGATCTATGCACTTTTGTGGTACATTTTACTGAAAAAGTATCGCATTTTTTAGGTTTGAGCTTCGACATGGTAGTTTATATTCATCTCTAGATTTGTTATTTACCATAAAAATACCATTTTATAAAAATAAAAAAATCGAAGGTACAGTTTGTATTAGAATCTTATTACTACTAACGCCATCTCTTATTAAATTAACGAGTTTAAATTGATAGAAGATACATTTTGTATTAGAATTTTTGAACTTATTAAGAGACTACCTACTTCATGAATTGTTTCTTCATATTTGACTGGCGGCGCGCGGTCATCGTGCCCTCGTACAAAGGCGAGGTTCAAGTATAAACTGCAATAGCTATAGGGCCATCAGTGTGATCAGTTTGGCATCGAAGGTGTATAATAAAATCATTGAAAGGAGAATTAATGGGAAGTTCGAAGTAATGTTGTGGGAGGCCCAAGGGGAATGTAGGTCTAGAGCAGGGATGTTTGCGGGGAACAGAGTAAATAGAGCGTTAGAGAGTTTCACAATATGCTTATTGAGAAACAATACATATGTATTAATTGATTTATATTGTATTGAGATCAATTCCCAATCTTAGCCCGAGGGTAAAAAGCTAAAAAAAGGTATATTCACGTCCGTATCCTCGAAGAAGTATGCAGAGGTACAACGTGTGCATCCACGGTTAGCCGAAGATACTTAAGTCTCACAATGTGATAGGTAGCCAGCCTATCGCCAGTAGGGCACTTTTCCAATCCCGGTCAAAGTTGTTTTTATCAGAAAACTGAAAAAACACATTTTTCATTTGCCTGACTCTGGAATCGAACTCCGAGGGTTTCTCTGAGAGAAAAATTCGAAAAATGTATTCGCTGAGTGTCTATCGTCAATTCTTCGTGTATGCGTTAAGTCCAATATTAAGTCCAAAAATTTGAAGGTTTATTTAAATAAAACATTTTTTGATTTTGATTTCGTAAATGGACGTAAAACCAGGAACTTCCTGATTTTAGAAAAAAAAAACAATTATTTCAGCAAAATGTTAAAAATGTGTTTTTTTATAAGATCAACCTTCATTTTTAATACCCATTTTTCCTTGAAAATACCAACAAACAAAAACCAAATATTCCTAGTTCAAAGCCTAACGACGCGGGCTTTTGATGCGAATGTAATATTTAGGTGAAAATACGCTGAGATTTTTAGGTTAGATAATTATAAATAAAGTCCATAAATTAAAAGATGTAATTCTCATAAAAATACTTTTCTAACAATATTACTAGATAGTATAACTTTGCGAGCCCTTACAAAACTCTGCTTTTTGCTAGTTTAATTTAAATATACCCATTGATATATAAAAACCCAAGATACGAATGAGTGCACAATTTAAAATTGTGCACTCACTTCAAATAGAATCCCGTCACTCACGTCATTGCCCGCACGTCAAAAATACAGAATTGTTCTCTGATAAATTGTAAAATACAACATCATGAACGTTGAAAAAATATAAGATATTGTATTTTCGGTAAGGATAAGAGTTTATCAATATATTTTTGTTGTTTATGTGACTAAATATAGGGTGTAATGTATGTTTTTTATTTTATTTGTCTTAAAAATTTACTCGAGGCTTCAAATATAATACGACAAAATTTCAGTGGTCACTTTTTCAGTAAAAGAACAATGCATTACAACCTCCTTTTAATTTAGTCGAATAATACAAATTGATCCTGTTATTATTAGTGGAGTCGATTCTTTATCATTAATAAGTTAATGTTTTTATTAAGAAGGTTAATTTTTTTTCATTAATAATTTTGAATACCTTTGATAGTTGCTAACCAACTGCCAAAAGAGAAGAGGACATAAATTTGACGATAAGAATCACAATTATTTGGAATATGAAACCTTGGAGATATATTACGAAACTTTTAATATAACAATAGGAAATCATAATTAGCATCGAATTTTGTTCTGTTTACATGTGTTGTTGATAAAGCTTTCTTAAGTGGTAGGAACAGGTTGCGTTAAGAATGTTTTTTTAATTTAATAATTTAATTATAATAAAATGTTGTTTTTGATTGCGGATATCTTATACTATACATATTATAAATGTTAAAGTTTGTATGTTTGGATGTTTGATAATCGCTCACGTAAAAAATGGCTGTACCAATTTGGATTTGGACTCGGATATAAGATGACCTGGAATAGCACAAAGAATTCTTTTATCCTAATGCAGAGGTCTGCAGCTAGTCTCGTATAAATTTTAATTGACTGTTTATACGACTTGTTTTATTTGCATACTAGCTGTTACCCGCGGCTTTGCTCGTGCATATTTACTTTAGAACTTATTTAACCTTTCTTTATTTTATTAAAAATCTCGGTGGGCGGGTGGGCCGCTAGTACTTTAAAAAAATAGTATTTTCATATCCATCTTAATTATTTATATACCACATTTTTATTATTAAAATTTAATTAAAAAACTTACGACCTGAATGTCCTATAACTTCTAAATTTTCTATACCTAATATCATAACTAACTATATCTCAATTTAAAAATACCTATTGGTAACACACCTCTCGAAACTAATCTAATAATTATAAAAGAAATTTATAATTAACAGGAAATATCTAAACTAAAATTACCTTTGGCAATAATATTATATGTACTAAACTATATTCCAAACTAAATATACCTATCTACTACGATTGCTATGTATATAACACACCTATGTAACCAACTAATGTATCTATATTAAAAAAAGTCTGTAAGCTGGTTGACCCTAAAATTCACCTGAAACTTCCCGCTAAAATGAGGTATTTTAAGCTCAAAGAAAAAAATATGCCTAACATAGATTTTTGAGTCCGGAAGTTCAAAAATCCAAAGTTTTTTTTAAATGATACTTTGTTCAATATTTGAAAAGATGTACATTATTTCAAAATGATTAACGAGTTTGATCTTTCGAATAAAATTCAACGCAATTTTTTAGCTCTAAATTGTTTTATTATGTTAAAAATGTCGAAAACATGTTAAAAAAAAGCTTTTTCAGAATTTTCCGTTATTGATAAATCCCGAACGAAACAACCGATTTTAATCCGATTTGTAGTATTTGACGCAGTATTTTAAGCAAAGGAGCTAGGTGATAAGATTTTAAAATATATCGGTATATTAGCCTGAAAGTTTTCAACAATATTTAAATTTTGATTTAAATATTGTTGAAAGCCAAAAAATAATAAATTATGTCGAAAAAACACTTTTTAATTTTTTGTCAGTTCGTGCGAAATTTCATGCAAATATGTCCAAGGAATAAAAATTTTCATACAAATTTTATACCCTATTTAATGCCCATCGGAATTGAATTTTGAAAAATTATTCCTTAGTGGATCCCTACATCATAAGAATACGTTTGCGAAATTTTAAGTTTCTAGCCCTAAGCGTTTTACTTGTGAAATTATATAAAACATTCATCCCCTATTTGACCCTCTAAGAGGTTGTATTTTGGAAAACACAGAGATACGTAGGTAAGTCATTATTTTTGCCGTACACTTTTGCCGAATTTGGCTTACGCCGTAGTGAGAGATTACATCCAGTTTAATTTGCTTGTATAAAGAAGGTACTTTATACAAACAGACAATCTCTGGATCAGCTTACCTCACTCCGTTTTTCCAACCAGCCTTGATATTGGAATTTTTAACAGGTGGGTTTTTTTTTTTTTATAGAAGAGGGGGCAAACGAGCAGGAGGTGCACCTGATGGTAAGTGATCACCGCCGCCCATGGACATCCACAATACCAGAGGTCTTGCAGTTGCGTTGCCGGCCTTTTAAGAATGAGTAAGCTCTTTTCTTGAAGGCCCCCAAGTCGTAACCGTTTGGAAACACCCCTGCCGGTAATTGGTTCCACAACAAAGTAGTGCGAGGCAAAAAATGGGTCAATAACATTTTCAAAAGCCGGCAACTAACCTTTCGTATTGCAAATGTCTATGGGCAATATTCACTCGTACGCCTGCAAATACTATAACTAAATAAATGTTCGTTAACATAATACTGCAAAAAATAACCGACAGAAAAACTGAAATCTAATTCAAAAAAAGAATTCTACGAAAAGCTAAAGTTAGTTCTAGGAAATTAATGCGTTTCCTACTATGTTGTCGATGCATAATATAATAAGTCTGAAGAAAAATGTAAGAATCTTTGAACTTAATAACGTAGTCATAGTCACCATTGCAGTAAATTTCCTATTTCAATATATTCTAAATCTATTAGACTATGCAAACTAAATATATTAATATCAAACGTCAAATACCACATGGCTATACACCCACAGTTTGCCGATATGTTTAGGTTCTGTGTAATAGAACCAGTAACCTATAATGTTTGAAATATAAATAAATTATTTTAATGGTCATTATTTGCTTTATTGTTATATAAATGTTTTACGCAAAAACAGATTTTCGGTCAGATTTTTTTTATGTAAAATTTACAAACCCATAAATACTACCTAAGTCAATGCATAAAAATATTTATATTCGACTCCACTGATACCGTGTCCTACCGGTTAACTTAAGTCAAAAATTTTATTGCTTTTTGTACATTGCTTTTTTAAAACAACTTTAAATCTTGCGCTTAAGGTTGAATATGAAAAAACACGTTTGTGCCACAACTATAAAATTTTAGACTTAATCAGCGACAGTTTTGAATGTCAGTTTTGTTCGGAACTGTGTATCTTGGGTATTTTATATCAATGAATATACCCTTTATTACAATAAAGCTAATTATTACATATTTTTAATAAATTAATTTAAAAAAACATGATATAATCATTAGTAAATTTATTTCAAATAGACCATTAACACAGAAAAGAATATTTTCAATTAGCCACTTCTTTAAAGACAAATAGGTTGTTCAGCAGGCTTAGGATAAGCAACACGATAAAATTTTATCGACCCGTTTTCCCGACATTTATGTCACTTTTTCTATTTGCTAACGCATTTGACACTTGATTCGACATAATACTTCAAAGGGAGAAAAAATGATCATTATTACTCGATGGTAGTTATTTTACGATCGAACTATAACTGAGGTCTTGCTGTCATTTTATCAAACAAAAGTCGGATAACGTCACTTTCTCGATCGAGACATATCTGGCGGTGTTTATCCTAAGCCTGCTGAATTAACAGTAGAATCGATTGCAATATTTTTTAAATTGTGGTATATTTTATTTCAAAATCTATAAAATTTTGTATCCGTGGACAAACTAGTTTGTTAGAAAAATTTTGTTTATTTACCTAATCATTCTTCGCTTAAATCACCAAAATTCTTACCACTGAACGATTCCGCAACTATGAGGAAAAATGTTTTTTACATATTTAATAGTAGGTACTAGTACCCGGTAGGTACCGGGTGTGGGAGATCAGTCCGGTTCATCGACGCGTAGGGTGACCTTAAATTTGCGACGTCATTGACACATTTAAGTCTACCAATAACTCAGAGTATTTGTTATTTCCAGATTATTTAATATTTTGTTGATTGTTCATATAATAACAAGGTTAGGGTATTCCAGCTTTTGTATTTTGTAAAAAATACCATGCATAGTGGAATATTTAGTATTGTTTATGTATTTTTTTACATTTATTTTCAGTATTTTGAATATGTATTTCTACGTACATGCCTCATACACGTTTGCCCCTGCTTCTATAAAAAATCTTTTCTTCTCGATTCTTAACATGTAATTAATTTTTTGACGTAGTAAAACTGCAACAACCGAGTTCCCATTTCCTGTATATTCGGAATCCTGCATCAGTTATTCACCAAATAATATTGCCAGGAAACCCTCTCAAACAAAAAAAAATCAAAATCGGTTCATAAATGACCATGTTCTGAGGTAACATAAGAAAACATATAGCTGAATTGACAACCTTGTTTTGGGAAGTCGGCGGAAAACGAACATGTTACACTCTAAAAATCGAGTAGATATTATATTTTATATTATTCACACTTATACTAGCTGGCCCTTTGAGTATTAATAATACTCAAAGTACTGGCCTGTACAGCTTCGCCCGCAAACATATTAAACATGTCAATAATATCTTTCATACAAACTTTCATCACACTTAGAGGTTAATTTTTGAAAAAGAACCCTATTTTTAATCCCGGCTCTTCTACTGTCTCCTTGCCAAGTTTCATTAAAATAAGTTCAGCGCTTTAACAGTGAAAACGTAACGGCCAGACAGACAGACTTTCGCATTTATCTTAGTATGGAAGTATGGATGAATAAGCTTTAGCGGCATTGTTTTTATTGCTATCCAACTTATCTTACTAATTTAACATTCACGTATTTGACACAAGTTTGCTCGTGAGTGCCTAGCCTTTTCATTCTATTTAACGAGCTTGATATTAATCTTTTTATTAATGTATACGAATTATAATTATAATTATAATTATAATATATAAAAATTGAGGACCCTTTTTTTCTAAATGAATTCTTTGTACTTAGAACAATAAAGAGGCCTGTAATATATAGGTAACAATCTTATACGGCAAACGTATTGCAAAGATTTTCTCGATAGATTCTTGTCTTCAAGGCTAATAATAACTATTGTCTGATAAAGTAACGAGAAAAATTTTAACAAAGTGTTAAACTCAGACCAACAAAAAATATTTTTTGTTGGTCTGAGGTGTTAAAATTTTAACAATTTATTTTAGCAGTAGGTAAGTCAAATATTTTTAGTATTAAGTTCAAAGGGCCATTTACAACTGGTCTTATGAACTTAATGCTTAAAACATTTTAAAGGCTAATAATACAAATAAGCTTACTATAAATGCTATAATTAAATTTTCTACAGAACATGTAACTTTTTAGTTTTTGACGTAATGTAAGATATTCTTTAATAAAATTAAAAATTTCAAAAACCCCCGACACATCGTCAGACCACCATTCCGCTACATACGTATTATTTTAAGAGTAAAACGTGAAAGACCTGATGATCTACGAAAGGGGATCTTGCAGCATCAGGTTAAGGTTACCATGGTTTCTTACTCAATGAGCTTGAGTTGTTTTATTTCAAAGCTCCCATGGCCTCCAGCTACACTATGTAGTCCTGGAAATCATTTTGATCCAGAGTGTATGTAAAATATAACAAATGAGACCACACTCAATGGACTTATTTTGTTTATATCAGGAGTTCCACGGCCACTTTCTATTTATATTATCAAACCCTGCGAATCTCCTAGTAATAAAAGCCAACGATATCAGCCCAATCTCAGATGGCCACCTTTCATCATGGAATCAGATCCATCATTATTTTATATTAGAAAACATCCGGCACCTAAATATTTACCAAAATAAACCGAATTAGCTAACATTCGATGGGTTTATCTAGATTAGCTTAAAAGTTATAATGGACCTCTTCCATCTTTATTATCAGACACTGGAAAACAGAAAAAAGAACGATTCAAACGGGATCAAAATTGATGGTGCTGCTCAATTTTCATTCGTTCGTTCGTTTCGTTTCCATGACCTTCTCTCACTTTATCGTAAGAGCTTGGAAATCATCTAAAACCAGATTATTTGTCAAAACAGAACAAATAAGTTCAAACGCGTTGAGTTTGTCTTGTTTAGTTTAAAAGATCCTATAGCCACCTTCAAGTTACATCAATAGATTCTTAAAATCAGCACCAAACAGTATACCAAAACAAACCCAATTAACCCATACTCAATGGGTCTGTCTGGTTTAGCGAGATTTCATGGTCTTCTTTCAGTTTTATCTTGAGAAACTGGAAGTCGTTCTGTTCCAAATTCGTTATTAGAACGAACCAAATGAACCCCAAACCGCCTGCTTTATCATAGGACCACAGAAATTATTTAACACCAGGATAACTCTCAAAGTAGAAGAAATGAGTCCAAACTCGATAGGTTTAACTTGTTTATTTCAAAGGTTCCCGTAGCCACCTTCAATTTCCATTATTAAATTCAAAAAATCATCTAGCACCAAAAAATATGCTAAAACAAACCGAAGCAACCCACCCTCAATGGGTTTTTCTGGGTAAGCTTAGGATTCCTCACGGACTTCTTCCCACTATCATCTGACGCCGGAAGCCATTCTACTCCAAAGACTTTCTCCTTCCTGTTTCATTATAAGACCCTGGAAAGCATCTATCATTAGAGTATTTGTCAAAACAGAACACATGGTGTTGGTCCAAAAAAAATGAAACTAAGCTCTTGTTTTTTTATATCGAAAGATAGCAAACAAGCTGATAGGTCTCCTGATGGAAAGAGTCAACCATCGCCTGTAGACACCAAAGATGTAAATGGTGCTTTGCTATCTTGTGGCGAGGTCTAATAATAGATGCATAATGTGTCGAGCTAGCGACCGGTCGTGCTCCGCGTTACACAGGCAGCAAATATGAATTAATTAATATTATCGTAAATCGCGCGGCGCATTGCCGCTGCACGTGACCATGGTGCTCGTGGCCAACGAGCTGTTGGCATTTATCCAGCATGCCATCGACACCATGGACGAGGTCAGCATCATGCAGATCTGCAAGTCTTCCTTTACCAGTGAGGAGATTTGCAAGGGCAAGCAGCTGCTGTATGAGACGCTCGGCCAGAGTGCAAACATGCCATCGCGAAGAAGAGATGGTATGGAAAGTAGCGTGCAGGACATCATCTCCCTGCTGAAGCAGATGGATCCGGATGAGGTGCCGGCTTTTGTGGCGAAAGAGTTACACAAACTGCCGCCCGTGACGCTGGACCATGTCGACGTCGTCTGTCTACTGAAGGACATCAGGTTCCTCAAGGAAGAGCTGACCGTAGTTAAGGGTAGACTGCAGGCGTCAGAGTCTACCATCAATAATCTACGAATTGAATTATCGCATTTAAAAAGTGTTAATTCAATATGTAGGTCACCTGATGCCGAGTACGTCACCCGTCGCCGAGGCGCGCAAGCGGTCACGTTTAGCCCGTCAGCAATATCCGACGGACCAACGAACACCGCCGCTGCCGCCCCCGCCCGCCTTCCCCTCCCGGTTGCGCCGACGCCGAGTCCACAGGCGACTCAGCAAAACTTTGCGACTGTTGCTGGTCGCCCCGCACCTCTCCAGCAGGCGAATAAAAATGGGGACAATGACAGCCGCAAGGCTACGAAGAGGCGCAAGACTAAGGGAGCCGGAAGGTCACAAAGAGTAAGGTGGAGTCTTGTCGACCTGGCAAGGATGAGAGCTGGAGGTGCGATGAAGAGGGCTTCACACTGGTGGAGAGAAGAAGAAAGAAGAAGCCCACCACCCGCAACAATCGCGGCACCGCACCGTATGTACCCGAGCTGCGTCTGCGGAGCGAGGTCCCCGCAACGCCCTTGTACATATCTCGTCTGCACTGGTCCATGAATGTCGAGGACGTCGTGGACTACATTAGTAAGAAGACGTCTTTCCACTTGAGGGTCGAGCGTCTGCAGTCTCGCCAAAAGGTCAACTTTAGTTCTTTTGTGGTGAGAGTACCGACGCATCTTCTGTCGACCTTTGAGGTGGGGGGAATTCTGGCCGACTGGTGTGGTCTACCGAAGGTTCCGGGGGAGACTCCAGAATGAAGTGTGTGTTACGTCGCCGTCAATACGTGACAAAGTGTAGTTTTTAAGTATATTATATTAATATGTATGTTAGTCTATAAGGTATTTATAATATGGGCCATTATGCCTGAATTAAATGATTATTATTATTATTATTATTATAAGTTTACCGGCTACCTTACCCTCCAAACCGGAACACGACAGTGACAAGCACTGACGCTATTGCGGTAGTAATAGGTAAGGTGGAGGTATCAGACCCGGGCGAGACACTGCAGAACTCTACCATCTAGTAGCCAGGATGGTAGTCACTCGCATAGCTAATCGGTCGCCTTTTACGACCTGCATGGCAGAACGACAATTGGCCTATTCTTCAAAGGAGCTCGGACCAACACGGGGCTCAATGGTTTTATCTTGTTTAGTTCAAAAATTATCATGGTCACCTTCTAGTTTGACCACCAGATCCTAAAAATTATCCAGCACCAAAGTATATGTCAAAGCAAACCCAAGCAGCCTACACTCAATGAGTTTATTTGGATTTGCTTATATACTTATAGACTTCTTCTTATAGACTTTTTCCAGTTCTAATATCAGGCACTGATAAACAACGTGCTTCAAAATCCTTGTAAAAATTTACTCCAATTTATTTCAAAGTTCCCATGACCTCCATTATCGGCTCTATTATAAGACCCCAGAAATCGTCTAGTACCAGGATGTTTGTTAAAACACAGCAAAAGATCCAAAATTCGATAGATTTATCCTGTTTGGTTTAGAAGTTCCCATGACTACGTTCCAATTCCATCATCAGATACTAAAAATCGTCTAGCACCAAATTGTTTGCAAAAACAAACTGAGTTTTTCCCTACTTGATGGGTTAACCTAGGTTAGTGTAGGAATTCTTGGTTACATCCTTCAGCTCTATCATCAGGCACTGGAAGCCATTCCGCTCCAAAGTCCTTGAAATAACGATATAAACTACCTCAAATTCGATGGTGTTGCTAATTTTATTCCAAGGTTCCCATAAAGTATTTCCAGTTCTATAATGAGACTCTGGAAATCGTCTAGCACTAGAGTATTTGTCCAAACAGAACAAAAGAGTCCAATTTCGATTAGTTTATCTTATTTAGTTTAGGAGTTCTCATGGTTACCTTTCAGTTCCATCATCAGATCCTGAAAATCATCTAGCACTAAGATATTTGCCAATACAAGACAATTAAGTGCTAATTCAAAAACTTTACCTTGTTTAGTTTAGAAGTTCATTGTAGTTGAAGTTTGAATCTGGATTCTTGAAGTTCCAATGTCACTTTTTCAACTCAATCTTCAGAGCCATATCATGATGAGAAAAATCTTACCGTAACAAATGAAATGACTCCAAACTCGACTACATTAGCAATTTCTATCTGTGAGTTACAATAACACTCTTACGGCTCCATATTCATTTCTTCGACATTATATGTAATGGAAAGTAAACATCATCAAAAATCCATCGAGTCCGAACTTGACTATCTTATCTCTTTCCTACATTCTACGCGTGAGTTTCGGTAGCACTTTATCAGCTCCATCTTCAAATCCTCGTCATCATGACCAATAATCAAACTTAGTATTTATAGCAACCAGACTTAGTCTAAGCAAGATTGTCTTGTTAAAACTCTGCAGCAGACAGTTCCAGTCCCTATATCCAGGCTACACCACGAGCTCAGTTGGATGGTACCATAGTATTTGCATTTCCTTCACAAGTCTGTCAAGTTTTTGTACTAAAGGATATCAGAAAGTCGTTAAAAAGTGGCTTGCAATATTTAGAAAATCTGTTATTTAAATACGAAAATTGCCAGTTAAATAGACGCTGATGATCTTTAAATGAGAATCTCAAAGTATTAGCTCAACGTTACCATGTAATTGCAATATCAATAAAGAAGCAGTACACAACATTTATTTTGATAAAGCATTTACAAGTTATTTAATTCCTTTCATCAACTTGAAAAGAGCTGGTTATCTTGAAACGGCTGAACAAGTTTTATTGAATCTTAGCTAAGAACCATCCCGCAAAACAGGGCTTTCAATTAAAAAAAACCGCAATCAAATCGGACCATCCGCCAGGGCTCTACGATGCCACGGACAGACACACAGATACACACATACACAGATACACAGATACACAGATCCACAGATACACACCTGAAACTTATAACACCCCTCGTTTTGCGTCGGGGGTTAAAAATATGCTTTTCGATGCTATTAGAGATTTAACAGCTAATAAATTTAAATAAATGTTTTTAACGCTTGACCCTTTATAGAGTTAAGTGATACTCGACTCTGCTGACGATGCTTCGGGTGAGAAGTGAAACGTGCGTTGAGTACATAGTTTGTGTGTTACTTACTGCCTTTGCTACTGATATGTGGTAAACGTGAATGGACTATTGACACTTAACAAATTTAAATAAATGTTTAATGCTTCATTCTTAATAAAGTTCTATTGGACTCTTCTTAAGATGCTTCGGTTACAAAGTGAAACGTGCGTTAGTACCTACATCATTTTTGTGATACTGCATTTGCTATTGGCGTGTGGTGGACGTGGGTGGACTACTGTGCTGCTAGGAAATCTTTTAATTTTTAGACCCCGCTGTTTTTATATCATAAGATAACTATCAAGCAGACGGGTCTCCTGATGGGAAGATTTAACCATCGCCTATAGACACAAAAGATGTTAATGGTGCGTTACTATCTTGTGGCGAGGTCTAATGCCACATGCATAAATTTACCGGCTACCTTACCCTCCAAACCGGAACACAACAGTGACAAGCACTGACGCTATTGCGGCAGGAATAGGTAAGGCCATGGTACCAGACCCGGGCGACACCATGCAGAACTCTACCACCTAGTAACAATACAAACCTATCCAGTTGTTAAAAAGATAAAATTTATTAAATTTGCTACTGTGACGCGCGAACTGTTCTATGTTTTTTCTGCGATGACACCATAAAGAAAGACGTCGGTTTAATAAATGCATAAAACTCATTTATTGTCCGGACAGAAAGGAAGACCCCCGCGGCATTATTCACCCATATCAACCACACTTTCCACCCACCTCCCACACCGGCACCAAGCACAAAAGCACACAATTCACGCACTCAACGCACGTTTCACATCGGACGCGAAGCATTTTAAGGAGAAACGAACACTACCTCACTCTACGCGAGTGTAGTATTACTTACACTAAGTAAGTAATACTACACTGTGTACGTATGTTATAATTATATATATTATAAACTATCCTCGAAACGATTAATAATATTTTGTATGCTTTTCTTATGTTCATGTTATTGTTACCTTTTATTTACCTTATTTTACTGTTATTTACATTTGTGTACAATAAATTATTAAGTAAATAAATTAGGTACTAATTTCTCCCGTCACAAACACAAAAAAAATACAATCCAATTGAAAACCCTGTTTGGAAAGTCGGTTGTAAAAGACAATCCCGCTGAGTCTCTTGTCAGTATGTAACCGCGTTTTCGATTCGCTTTTAACTAAATATTGTTGTATGTCGTTGTATAGACAGAATGGTTATTTTCATTTACTTAAAACGTCCGTCATGTAAAACTGTTGAAAAACTGGAGCGGCTAATTGGACACTGAGTAAATTACAGCACTTTCACGAGACGTAGTTTAAGACGCCTGCTTCTAGTACTTGAGCTTATCTCAATTAATTATCCCGTCATGTATTCCGAGTATTTTGAATAGCACTAGCTAAATTTTTACGATTATTGCACTAGCTAAATTTTTACGAAATTTGTATTGTATTGTATTGTAAGATTTAAAAATGTTTACAATAAATAAATAATTGAACGAGTGATTGAAGTTCTTCGAGCCTATTGGAATAATCTGACGTCGGTAAATGTGTACAGTGTCTCAATTGTTACGACGAAACTTCAATCGAACCTAAACGTATAGAGCTCCTTCACAAATAACATGATATAACGTCTTAATCGTGTTCAAAAAACTTTCCCTGAATCAAGGATCTTCACCTAATAAAATCATACACTTACCTATTGTATGATAGCTGCAGTCCAACTCAGTCCAGCCATTTTTGCGTGATTAAGTAATAAACATCCAAACTTTCAAATATACAAACTTTTACATTTATATTATTCTAGCTGTACCCTGCGCGCGTACTTTACCAACTCAGAAACCTTCGTGGCCTCATATACAAAAACTTTGCTAAAGATCATCACATGATCAAATGCATAGTTTACGATTCAGATTTTGATATTTGATAAATAATCCAATCACTCCAAGGGTAATTTCAAATCTCATTCGGTACAATAAAATAAATAAATATTCACGGGACGATCTACTAACCCCAAAGTAAGCAAATTATTTGCTTGTGTTACGGGTGTAATCAACGACATTAATACATATATGTAGGTGGCGTTGTCATCCTGTCAGCCTAGTTGCGGATATAGTGAAGATGTACAGACAAGTGATGGTGTCTACTGACCACACAGATTTCCAACGACTTTTGTGGCGCGACGGACAATATGAAAATATTCAACATCTTCGGCTATTAAGAGTTACTTTTGGTACCTCTTCAGCTATATTTAACAAACACTTATGTTAACTTAACCCAGAAATACAAACATTTATGCTCATCGCGCAAAATGCTTGTTCCCGTCGGAAATCGAACCCGTCGTTGCGTAGTCAGGGTCGCTAACCACTCGACCAACGGGGCGGTCGAAAGAATAAGGTAAAAAAAAATCTTTGTTCTTCATGCGTGTGTGAGAGATTTAATTATCATAAAAATATCTTCACAAAATATTGCTATGGCTGTCGATGAATATTAGGTATATATTAGGATGTTTGTCTGTAAAGACGATTCAACTGGATTGATTTGGTTAATTCACTTAATTTTATCATTAATATTACTAGATACATTTAGAATAGAAGCCTACTGAACAGCCCCCCAAGACAAGTGGCATCAACGCTAGGAGAATAGAAAACAAAATGTATGGATTTGACATAAACTGTTGATACGAGCGTAAACGAATTTGTAATTGGTAGCCAAGTGTCATTCGTGAAACGAAACGTTATATTGTATCGATCATCTTTGATCAATTTCATACAAAACCTTAGCCAAGTGGCACTTTTGACAAGCAAAATTGGTGATCCAACGATTAGCGAACGCTAGAACCCTGTAAATTACGCTAAAAATGGCGGATAATCACTATTATTTAATCAGCTGTTCTAAATCGTGGATAATATCTGTTAGAATTTTTGATAATTTTAAAGTAAAATGAACGCAAATTGCCATAATTTAAGAGTCCTAACCTAACTAGGGGGTTTTCAATACATTTTCTTTTTTTAAGTCGCAGACGCCTTTGTAATGAATTTCGGTTTTCATCCCCTAACTCCACGGGGAATTAACTCAGAGCAAAGTGACCTTGACAAAAGTTGGTGTCCCTTACCCCCTCCACGTAATGGTGCAACAAAAAAGGGGTGTTATATAGGGTTGAAATTTTCCATCAAAATTTTTCTAAGTCCTGCGCACGCTCTGACCGCCAACCGAGCTCTCTGTTCATTCTAATATAACGCATTGGCGTCATTTCGACCAAATTGGTAGCCAAGTGGATTATGGCTTGTTTAACGTTCGTTCCATACGAACTTTACGAATTATATTGAATATTGTCTCTGAATTGAATATAATAAAAATAAGAACAGAGTCGCTATATCTGATTCAATTTTGATTGTATGTACCGCGTGAGTGCGAATAAGATAAAATATACTATCTTTTCTTCTTAATTACTGTCATGCCGTAAGTTTCTATATAGCTAACATGTTAATTGAACTCTGTCAGTGCTACGGACTACCAATTTAAAGAGTTATAAAATTAAATACTGTCACCAAGATTTATGTATTACTTCATTGCTATCAAATTTGATTGTTTTAACATATTTTAAGTAAATCCTCTTTACCTACCTTACAAGTGAACGTAGAATTGGGCAAAATGTTATCGATAGTCACATTTTAAAACTTATGTTTCAGATTTATGAAAGCTGATGATAAATTTATTATTAAAAATGAACAAAAATATGCAAAACTGAACATATAAAACTTCTTTTTTACGTATTTTTTGGCATACATATTTACAGAAATGTAAAATTGATCGAAATCTATTGCTACACTGAAAAATAAACTATCTTTCTTTGTTTCATTAAATTTACAAAATACAAGGGTTGTAACAAGAATATAGTGTTTATAACTTGAACTTATAGTGTCTGTAAAATATTTAAAGACGAAATATTATATTTATCATCATTAAGACATTGTCAGCATTTTGCAAACCTATCACTACTTACAATGTGTCTAGGCAGTTCGTTAGAAGCGAACAATTGGGTAAACGAGTCACTAGTATTGTGGCTTCTAAGTGGTAGGGTTCTGCATTGTCTCGCCCGGGTCTAATACCACTGACCCACCTATTTCTGCAGCAATAGCAACAGTGCTTGTTACTGTCGTGTTCCGGTTTGGAGGGTAAGGTAGCCGGTAAATGTATGCATGTGACATTAATACCCCCCCCCCCCCCCCGCCACAAGGATATCAAAGCACCATTAATAATGTGCCACCAAAAGCCTTCTTAATTTGCGTTAATTTTACTTGAAAATTATCAAAAATTCTCACAGATGTTATCCACGCTTTAGAACAGCTGATTGAATAATAGTGATCAACCGCCATTTTAAGCGTAATCTGCAGGGTTCTAGCGTTCGCTGATTATCGAATAATTCGCTACTATTTTGCTTGTCAAAAGTGCCACTTGTCTACGGTCTTGTACGAAAATTGACAAAAATGATCGATGCAATATAACGTTTCGTTTCACGAATGACACTTGGCTACCAATTACAAATTCGTTTACGCTCGTGTCAACAGCTTATGACAAATCCATAAATTTCTCTTTCTATTGTACTAACGTTGATGCCACATCTTGGGGGGCAAGTCTTTTTTGCTTTTAATGCACTTTTCATATAAATAAAACTTATAACCTCGGTGAAAATAATACTTCAAAGTGACGTTTACCGTCAATTCAGAGACAATATTCGATATAATTCGTAAAGTTCGTATGGAACGAACGTTGAACAAGCCATGATCCACTTGGCTACCAATTTGGCCTAAATATCGCCAAAGCGTAATATTTGAATAGTTACTGAGCGTTTGCCACTTGTCTAGGGGGGCAGGTATATCCATTCTTAAACATTTGTCGTTATTTTTAACCCCGTGTAGGTTCGGACCCCTTTTAAAAATGGACCACTTGGCATTCTTCCAGACAGTTCATAAAGGGCAAACGATAGGCTATACGTATCATTAATATCGTGGTAGTACTACTAGAGTTCTGCGTTTTTTGATACCACCACCTTTCCTATTCCTGCCGCAACAACGTCAATGCTTGTCAATGTGTTCCGTTTTGGAGGATTAGGGAGCCGATAAACTTATGCATGTGGCATTACCATACCACCACTCAGATAGCAACGTGCCATTAACCTGTGGTAGATATAGGCAGCTGTTTGCTTGTTATCTTTTAATACTAAAAAATCAATTTTCTTTTCACACGAGATGGAAAAAAGCCATCAAAAGCAACTAAAGCAATGTAATTTATATAAACCCTAAAGTTTTGATATGAATATCCAAGAATAACGTCAAAAAGTTATATTAAGCGTTACGTAACGCGCGTAACGCTTAACAAAGAGTTAACTTACCAGAGGAGTTTTGATTTGACCATATCATATTACGAGTATTATTGTCATATTATATTATAATTTATACGTTGTATTAAAAAAGCCTTTGCAACGTGTATTTTTGGATTTTCCACTATTTTTGGTTTCGAACAAGAACCAAATCGGTCAAGGAGTTTCCGAGCCGGTAGCGACACTTAATCCCAATCGTTAAAGAACTAACTGTGAAGCGTATGCACGTTGCTTACGACAAATTATCGCGACCGTTTCTTGTGAAGGAGTGACAATTATATTATTGCTGTGTAACTTACAATTTTACGTAAATCGGCGAAGCAAAATCTGCAAAATGATAACATTGTAATCAGTGAGCAATAAAAAGAATATTTATAACATAATTTGACAAAAACAATTAAGATTAATACGTAACAGACCTCTGATCTTATAAATGTTAACTATAGGGTACCTAATACTTTCTACACAGACCCCTACATATGCTTTGTTAAACATTTACAGTAAAACGAATGGAGATCATTAAAGAGCTCGTTTCTTCGGAATAGAAGGAACATAAGCGGACGTCTATGGTGATTTGTTCGGCGCCTGATGGTTAATGGGTCGGTGAAATGTTTACCACAAACTGCCTCTTACCCGCAACGCCAGCCGGAGCGCGTTGGCAATTAATAAAACATTACCAAAGCGACACACGATAATTAGACGTCTATAGATTAGAATAGATTAGATTTAGATTAGATTATCCCATTGTCTGTTCTGCGGAAATAGACAAGTAGTAATATAGATAAATGTATGGATTTGACATTTAAGCGTTGGATTTTGCTTATGTCAAATAAACATTTCTAATCTACTAGCGTTAATGCCCCTTGGCTAGACCCTCTGAGATCCCATTTGAAGTGTATTTTTTATAACATTAGACAGCAAACAAGCAGATGATGGAAAGAGAAACCATCACGTATACACCAAAGATGTTCATGGCGGGGTAGCAATGCCACGTGCATAAGTCTATCGACGCGAGCGCTGTCCGTGAATGAAATAATAAGGTTTTTATTGATTTAATAGCACACTATAACGATTTTGTAAAATTTTGAAATTAAATTTTATAAAGCAATAAATTGTCTGTAATAAAAAGAAAAAATCATCAAAATCGTTATAGTAGTTTAGAAGTTATAAGCAAATTTTTACGTAAAAATTTGCTGATAACTTCGATTTTTTCCGTCAAAAATAACAATAAATTTGAAAAAACGAACTTAAAATTTAAAGTTAATTATATTATACGTACAACGTATTTTTTTTAAATTATTGGACCAACCGGTTAGTAGTAGTTGCTTTCAAAGAGGAGTCTATTTCTTAGTTTGGCGTATCCTTTCCCTTTAACATATTTTTGAAGAGAACAATTGATAATATTGTTACGTACTCGGGTTCGCAATTGTAATAAGGGGGCGTCCATAAATTACGTGAGGTGTTTTTTTTTAATTTTCTGTCCCTCCCTCCCACCTTGGTGAGACGTCGTGAGATTTTATTGAACCCCCTCCCCCATCCCCCAATCTCACGTGAGATTTTTCAAAATTTGGGTTTCTTAAATATGTAAACGCGTTAGATTTTTATTATATAAAGAAAAAAAAATTTGCTTCGTGATTTTATTTACGACTACTTAAGACTAGTAATCAATATTGCTGAGTTATGTCATAACAATTTAACAATAGAATACTTAAATCGTAATTACGGCGATTAAAAAAAGAATGTCTACTCTTCTGATAGTGGCGCGAAATCAAAGGACGGGCTACACTGTACCGTAAATTCAGATTAAATTGAACTATTTGGTATAAAACAAATATTATCGTTTGGCAGTCAGTAGTAATGTATAGCGTCGAAGTATGGATGAAATTATTTTCTTTCGAACGAATTAGTGAATAATCTTAATCGTTTTACGATTACGCTTAAGATTAAATCTTAAGCATGTACAATCTGGATAATGGACCAAAATAGTATATTTTTTTCTGTTTCAAAAATTGCGTGATATTTGCCGAGACCCCCCTCTCCCCAACGTAAGATTAGATGAGATTTGACTCGACCCCCTCTCCCCCTTAAACATCTCACGTAATTTGTGGACGTCCCCTAAAACACCACTTATATTAAATCCGTGTATTTACACAACACAACACAATGTAATACTAAAATACACTTTACACTCTAGTCACTCGCTATACTATCACCGAACTTAGAACACTTCACAATAAAACACTTCCCGCTTCGCACTTGTCACTTGATGTATCGCTCTCGATCGCTTGATAAAAACTGCCTTGTGTTTGTCAACAATTCTCTATTTATAGGCTGGGGAAAGTCCTAGCTGGATCCAGAAAAGTCTAAATGTATCGGGAAACAATGAATCACTTCTTATCGTAAACATGTTATGAGTCATAAATCCTAGTACACGCTACTTTCAACCTTATGCCATATCCCACAAAGTCCATTATGGCATAGCCGCGGTCAACTATTTGTTTGTCAATAGGAGTAGCTATCTCTTTTTTTTATTTCTAGATAGCGCGCGCGCTCCAAATCTACATGCTTCTAGATTATTCGTAACACTACACCCCTCTTAGTTATGTTCGTCCCGAACATCATTACTTCCATTATAGATGGCTAATCGGTCAACATGAACAATCTTCATGGTCCCTCTTGGTTGCTTCTGCACTCGGTGGGTTGCGTCATTGATCCGTGTGATTACTTTGTATGGCCCATCCCAACGTCGCTGTAACTTAGGTGATTTCCTTTTCGTCGAACCGGATTATGTAGCCAAACAAGAGATCCTTCCTGAAAACCTCGATGATTGGCGTTTCGGTCGTATCTGGTCTTCATCCGCTGACTTGATTCCAATACGTTTTCACTTATTAACGAGTGTATATCGCGTAACCTCTCACGAATGTCTTCAACATGTTCCGTTAAACTTAATTGGGTCTCTGCATTCGGTGGCGGGCCTCCAGTCATTAAGTCTGCTGGTATACGTAACTGTCTGCCGAAGTTGGCATAGGCTGGCGTCACTTTTATGCTTTCGTGTTCCGCTGTTCGGTAAGCCAGTAAAAACAGAGGTATTTATTTATCCCAGTCCTTTTGGTGATCTTCTACCAGATTGGCTAAGTGTCTTTCCAAAGTTTGGTTAAATCGTTCGACCATTCCATCAGATTGCGTGTGATAAGGTGTAGTTCTTGTTTTGTACACTCCTAATAATTTACACATTTCCTGGAATACATTAGATTCAAAGTTTCTGCCTTGGTCTGAATGAATCTCCAGCGGAACGCCAAATCTGCATATCACCTCATTGACTAATTTCTCAGCAACCGTCGTGGCTTCCTGATTAGGGATTGCGAACACCTCCGGCCATTTCGTGAAGTAATCCATCACGACCATAAAATACTTGTTTCCGTTATCTGTCTTAGGAAATGGCCCAGCCACGTCAATCGCTATCCTTTCCCAGGGGGCTCCCACGTTATATAGTCTAAGGTTGCCTCGGCTTCTGAGCTGCGGACCTTTTACTGCTGAGCATGATGTACATTTTCGGCACCAATTCTCGACATCTTCTCGGCAATTCAGCCAGTAAAAACGCTCTCGCACCTTTACCAACGTTCGTCGTACTCCAAGATGTCCCCCAGAAACCCCATCATGCAACTCACGCAGTACGTCTTTGATTAGTTTTCTTGGTACTACCAACTGCAGGTGATGTTCTCTTCCTGATGGCTTTTCCCATTTGCGGTACATTATGCCGTTTTGCAACACAAGGCTTTCCCACTGCGCCCAATAACTTTTCGTAATGGCGCTAAAGGGATCCAGCTCTTGCCATTCCGGTTTTCCCGTGTCTTGTTTCATCCAATCTATTAGAGGCCGCAAATCTGTGTCTTCATACTGGGCCTTACGCATCTCATCAGTTTCCCACCTGTCATCCGTAGGCTTAGCTGGCAGTACTTGGACCCTTTCCTTCGTCTCCATCCTTACACAAGGTTTGCCGTCATCCGTACATGGTCGTCGTGATAATGCATATGCATTTGGGTGAGACTTTCCACTGCGCTGTACTGTATTCCTCGATCTCAGGTTACCATTGCTAGCCGCTTCTAATCGCACTACAGTTCCTGTGGCTCCGGTGTCCCGCGTTAAGCTGCAGTTCTTGCCATTAACCAATCCTTTAATGGATAAACTGTTGCGCTCGCTCACCTGAGGTACGACAGCTTTTGAGGTTGTTTCTCGTCCAGCCAGCACCTGGCGTTTGCTCCTGGCTGTTACTCGCTTCCCTGCTGGTTCAACAAGCTGTTTGACGTGCCTGCTCTCTTCAGCTGCTGAGATTCCTCCCGCTTGCTGTCGCCAATTCACTGAAACTGTAGGCATAGGTTTGGCTGGGCAGCTAACTCTGATGTGCCCACGTTCACCGCAGGCGTAGCACATGGGGCCCAGTCTCCTAGGTTCCACAACCTTTGATCGAGCCACCACTTCTGTAACCTCACGTACTTTATGTGCTCGAGGTTCGTGGCGAACAGCTTCTACCTCCAGCGCATGAGCCAAAGCTTCTTTCATCGTCACGTGGTGCTGAAGGCGAACAGCAGCACGCACTTCCAGGTCTCTAATTCCATCAATAAACGCCTGGACGATGGTGTTATTCACCGTTTTAGCGTCGGCTGAAGGATACGCCTTCCTCACAAGCTTCTCAATTTCCACGGCCCATTGTTGAAGTCCCTCGCCGCTCCTCTGTACACGGTCCTTTAATTGGGCACGGAAAACATGCTCCAAGTGACGCTCACCGTAGCGAGCTTCCAATGCCTCCATCAAATCAGCGAACTGATACTCTTTAGGCATTGCATCCAACACAGAGAGCGCCTGTCCCCGTAACGCCGTGCTCAGAGCTGTTAGGCAATGTTCATCTGTCCAACCACTGGCCTTCGCTGCTATTTCAAACTGAGTGCGGTACGCACTCCATTACGTAAGACCATCATAAGTGGGTACCTTTACCCGAGGACCCACCTGGTGAGAGCAGCTTGTAATGGTAGCACCCGACTTAACTCCTGTGATCTTCATTTTCATGACCTCCCTTTCCAGTTGGTCCACGTTTTCACTTATTTTATCGCAGTTAGCCTCCAACTGGTCAACCCTCTTCTCAGCACCCTTCACATCGCGCTTGACGAGGCCCACGTCGCTTTTTAACTGGTCTTGCTGCGTCGAGATAACTGACAATTTATCATCAAAACCAGATAAATGTTCCTTGATCTGTTCCCGTAGCGTTTGTTGTATAGCCGTCAGTATAACAAAGAGATCAGTAGGCGCTGCGCTCGACGATAGTGACGTGCTGGCAACACTTGCAGGTTCATCACCAGCACGCATCTCAGTGTCCTCTGACACCCTCTGTGTCTCAGCTTGAGACCTGGTGGTAACACCTTCCTTCGGAATAAGTGGCATTTCACAATTTCACTACCGACACCAGTTGTTACGTACTCGGGTTCGCAATTGTAAGAAAACACCACTTATATTAAATCCGTGTATTTACACAACACAACACAATGTAATACTAAAATACACTTTACACTCTAGTCATTCGCTATACTATCACTGAACTTAGAACACTTCACAATAAAACACTTCCCGCTTCGCACTTGTCACTTGATGTATCGCTCTCGATCGCTTGATAAAAACTGCCTTGTGTTTGTCAACAATTCTCTATTTATAGGCAGGGGAAAGTCCTAGCTGGATCCAGAAAAATCTAAATGTATCGGGAAACAATGAATCACTTCTTATCGTAAACATGTTATGAGTCATAAATCCTAGTACACGCTACTTTCAACCTTATGCCATATCCCACAAAGTCCATTATGGCATAGCCGCGGTCAACTATTTGTTTGTCAATAGGAGTAACTATCTCTTTCTTTTATTTCTAGATAATTAGCGCGCGCGCGCTCCAACTCTACACGCTTCTAGATTATTCGTAACAATATGATAAAATCATTATGACGTCTAACTGAAGTGAAAGGGTGTGTATATAATATCTAAGAATTGAAACTGAAAATCCCGGTATCAATAGTTTTGTACACTTTTTGGTTTACTATATACTTCATATATTATTGATACATGTATATATATAATTGATTTGTTTCATTGTAATGATGTGAATAAATAAAACAACTATTTTTTAGAAAATTTCGATATATTTAAAGATGATAATTCAAAATAAGGTTTTTATTTAAATTATTCTGTATCGGAATCAGCCGCTGAGTTGTTATCTCGGAATTAACGTCTTCATCGACGTCCGATTATCTTCTCTATCATTTTCTGAAACATGAATAAGTTTTTGTCAAAATCAAAGTCTTACATACAGATTAAAGATGTAAAGATTTATTTATTTACCTATGACGTCATCCATTTCTTCGCCTGATTCCTCATTCGGTTCCTCACACAGTACAGTATAGGCAGGTATAGGTAGATACATATATGCCTACAAATGCTAAACATCGTAACAGAACGTCGCTCCGTTAGCGATATATATGTAAATTATATTTATTATATAACTACTTATAATATAACTACTTATAAGCCCTGGATAACCGAAGGTCTCTTAAGATGTATGAAAAATAGGGATAGATTGCATGCTAAACTTAAAAGAGATCCTACTAACAAAACATTAAAGCTTATTTATAAACGGTATCGGAATTTTCTGAAAAATATTCTTAAAAAAACTAAAAATTTATATGAAAAACGAGAGATACAAAGTTCGAAAAATGATAATAAAAGGATGTGGAATACTATAAAAACTATTACCAACTTGAATACAAAAGTTAACTCCCCGCGCGAGCTACTGAACATAGAAAACACGAAAGAGCAATCTATAAATACGGTAAATAATTTTTTCGCTAATGTGGGCTATAATTTAGCAAACAAAATACGTTCTGATGTTCCATCGTTATCTTTTGAACACAACAACTGTATTTATTCTGGAGATTCTTTTGTCCTAACTGACACTGATAATCAGGAAGTTGAGAAAATTATTATAAATTTGAAACCTAGTTGCTCTGCTGGATCTGATGGCATTTCAACAAAAGTTATAAAGACGTTGAAAAGTTATATAATACCGACGCTTACTCATCTTGTTAATAGATGTTTATGTGAGGGAGTGTTTCCTCAGTCCTTGAAGGGGTCCATTGTTAACCCTATTCATAAAGCAGGTGAAAGGGACTGTATCACTAACTATCGTCCAATCTCAATATTAAATACCTTATCAAAAATTCTCGAAAAAATTATAAATACTAGATTATTAAATTTCTTAGAGTCAAAAAAATTATTATCAAGTAGACAGTATGGTTTTCGAAAAGGTAAATCAACTGAAGACGCGGTACGTGATTATACAAATTTTGTAGTACAGCAGCTGGACAATAAAAAGAAATGTATTACGATATTTTTAGATCTAGCGAGGGCCTTTGATACGGTCTCTTTTGATAAGCTCTTGCACAAACTTGAAAATATGGGAATAAGGGGAAAACAATTGGCCCTTTTCAGGCATTATCTAACAAATCGTACGCAGAGAGTTAAAATTGATGACATCATAAGTAGTGATAAATCGTTAAATTTCGGAATCCCGCAGGGCAGTGTCCTCGGTCCTACTCTATTTTTATGCTACATTAATGATTTATGTAATTTAAAACTAGCAAACTGTAATATTTTGTCTTATGCAGATGATACGGCTTTGACTTTTTGTGGTGATAGTTGGGAGGAAACCTTTCATAATGCTCAAGCTGGTTATAACGTTGTTTGTCACTGGCTTTGCCTAAACTCGTTAAGTTTAAATGCAACCAAAACAAAATATATAACATTTTCCATGAGAGAAAATCCTTTACATTTAAGTGATAATAAAATTTATGCACACACTTGTTTCCTATCTCAATGTTCTTGTCCTGCTATTAGTGTGACTGATAAAATAAAGTATTTGGGAGTTATAGTTGACAAAAATCTTAATTTCCGGGATCATATCAATTATCTTTCAAACAAAATTAGAAGGCTGGCTTTTGTTTTTAAGCAATTGAGGAACCTGATAAAAGTGTAATTAACAATGTTTATTTTGCTTTGTGTCAGTCTATACTATCGTATTGCATCATAACTTGGGGATGTGCTGCTAAGACTCAAATGCTTCAAATAGAAAGATCCCAAAGATTGATCTTAAAAATAATATTTAAAAAGCCTAAGTTATATCCTACTTCGTTGCTATACAATGACGCCTCTGTTTTAACAGTTCGCCAGCTCTATCTAATGTCAACTATAATAAAGCAACATGCTAGCTTGCCTTACAATAAACATTATGAGGTTTTAAATACCCGTAGGTGCTTTATGATATGTCCCATACAAAGGTCTCGAACATCCTGGGCTCGTAAATTCTTTTTCTATTCCGGTGGCAAATTGTATAACCAGACAAATAAACTCCTTCACATCTATCCTTTATTAAAGACACATTTCAAAAATGCAATACGTAAATGGCTTCTGTCCATGAATTATGAGGATACCGAAAATTTTCTTTATAACCTAACCGCTTGATTAATATATTTTTCAACTTTTGTTTCGCCGAATTGATAAATATAACACTTATTTACTTTTAAACTTGATATATCATTGATTATGTATTATTATATATACACACCACACACACACACACACACACACACACACATAACATAAATAGATAGATATACACACCACACATGCTTGCATACATTTAAAAACTTATGTAATATCATAATTCTTTTATATCTTCCAATTTGCAATTTAAATGTGTTCAAAAAAATTGTACCTATTTGAGAGGCGGAGGCCAGGAGATTCATAATACGGGTACAACTCAGTTTGGACTCCTGTCTCCCCAAACAATCCTACGCTTACTAATGTTTAATTGAATGTACAGTTGTGAAAAAAAGGGAGAAATTAATAAAGATATTATTATTATTATTATTTAATATTTTTATTACTTTTTTATCAATATGAACTTTCAGATTTGTGCGGCGTTAACTTTTTATTAATTATTACATTAAGTACAAATAAACTATCTAAATGCCGTATAAAAAAATATCGTCATGAATTTCATATACCTACTTAACGAAATGTAAGGTCGTTAAGTAAGTATATGTATTTTTCTTAGTATAAGTTTTTTTTTCCCTACAAACTTTTGGACCAACGAAAAAGTACGGCATATAAAAATATTATCTATGCATAAAATACTTTCAAAATAAATTAATTTTATGCTGTTTAAAATCACCCCCCGGACCACGGAAAGAGAGGGGATTGCAACCCTCGAATGTTTTCCCCTTATCGCATGATTTTTGTACGGCGTTTGCGGAATAATGGATTAGAAGATGTTTTTCATTGAAACAGTATAAAACTGATGCCGTACAGAATGAAATGACCAAATTTACCCTGGAAATTTTCAGAAAATCAAAAAAAATTACCGACTTTGTGGCGCACCAATTTTTTACCGCACTGCGCGCTTTCTTATTATTTTTCATGGATCTATCGATGGTAAAAGTGCCGTGCAAAATTATATGACCAAAATGTACTCACTCTACCTGCACTTTTGAATTATCATCAGCACTCAGTTGGACAGCTTACAAGTGACGACATAGTGCTGAATCTTATTATTTTATGCTCTTATATCGTCCTATATACGTCACCTGGTGGTTCATATGACTCATCCATTTTTTGGACATGGGCCTGTAATCTATTATGTTATACTTCGACGTTTGCAAAACCTCTAAGTTCAAAAGTCTTCTTACTTTTCGACGGCTGCTTATCTAAAATGCACTGTAGTCATTTTAAGTGTTCACCTTGTGGCTCACAGAGATTAACCGTAAAACTAAGCTGTCACTTTAACGTGTTTATAAATTTTGCGAAATATACGGTATCCTATTCAGTTATCAACATAAGAAAACTGAGACCATTTTTTTTAAAAACTAGCCAAATAAAAAACATTTATAACATCGATCAATCTAATTTGATTTAAACGTAATCGATCTTAAACAATTATTAAGATAATCGACTTCATACAAATTACTTAATTATCTTCTGTAAGATTGTGGCGCAAATATCGCCGTTATTCCAGCGAATGAGGAATCAGATAGTACCTAGCGGGGCCTCCTGAACAGAGGTTTTATGTATTATTATCAATAACTACCCATATCGGTTGATTTAGACTACATTATAGTCAATACGCCAAACTAGGCGTTGTCTTAATTTATGTATTCGTAAGTTGCAAATAATATTTATAGTTACTATTACTTTTTTAGTATGACCGTGAACGAGGGTGATATTCTTCGAATGTAAAATGTAAATAAATATTACGGCCTGTTGATTTAAGCGTGAAAGATATAATTAAGTACCTACTTACGTCTTATTAGACTAGTTGACTTATAACAAAACGCTCTTGACTGCCATCTTAATGACATTAAACCATAGTAATATCTACATTACACCACATAGTATCTGTGGTTTCTATGAAAATACATCAAGATGACGAAGATATCATTTTACCACGGCATGACGTAACGCTTCTAGATTTGCATTTCATGTCGCGTTTGCCGAATTTATATCCTAAAAATATTGTTAATCCTTAGCTTTTATTACAAGTATTTTAGTTTTTTTCTTCTTCGTATCAAAATTAAATATTCTTTAAACACTAGGTACAATATATCCGATTTACTCTTGGTGACCTACTCGAAGGCTATATACTTTTTTCGAATCAGTTCGCAGTGGAGTTTCTTGTTTATGTTTATAAAATAATAACTTGTAATTTTAACAAATATATTTACTATAAAAATACAAAGTTCAAAAAGCCGTTGTTTTTAAAGTCATAATTTTAATTACTTGTGCCTTGCGTCTACAAATTATAAATAATGTGGGTGGCGATACCGAGTTTAAATTAATATTTCCCCCAATTTCCACTTTGCACTTTAAATGATATTTTTGGGTAATATTAATCACCGCTTTTTCGTATTTATTTCCCAAGTTACAGATTGTTAACTTTGTAAAAGCCACGGGGGAAATATTCTTTCTTGTAGCGAATTTGTTCTTGACCAGCCATGCGAGATTTTACTATTATTCATCCTGCCCTAAGAAATTATTTGAGCAAGTTTATAATAACGTCTGCAATGCAAGTATTGTAGTACTATTTTTTTAATAATATATTATTGTTCAACTGACTTTCCAAAAGGAGGAAGTTATCGATTCGGCTGTATGTTTTTTTTTAAATTTTGTTTTATAACTCGGTCATTTGTGTACTGATTTTGAAAATTCTTTTTAACTTCCCACTATGTACCTATGTAGATAAGGAAGTTACTGATTTTACCCCGATTTTCGGAAATCGAGTTTTCACCAGATATCCACGTTTTGAGGTCCTAGGAACATTTTCCGACTATTTTTACGATGGTGTCAGTATGTCTGTATGTATATATGTATGTGTGTGTGTGTGTGTTTGTGTGTATGTAAACATCTCATAACTTTTGAACGGCTGGACTGATCGAAATGCGAAACTTAGACTTTCTGAAAATTTGAACCGATTCGGTCCAGGAGATTTTGAGAAATTTTGAAAAACACCAAAAAAAATTTGACGAAACAGTATTTTTTTAATATAACTTTCAGATTTATGTACCGATTGAGTACAAAAACTAATCAGCTCTACTCCTCAAAAAACTACGTCTAATACATAAATTGCATTAAAATCGGTTTATCCGTTGGAGTAATCGTTGACGAAAATTTTTTGAAAAAAGTGTTTTTCGACATAGCTTCACAATTTTTCAACTAATCATTTTTTGGTATTCTACGATATCTTAGTAATAAAAAAACTACGTCGAATGCCGTTTTAAAAATCAAAATCGAATCTAATTTTCAAAAGTTACAGCTTTCAAATATTAAAATTACGTTGATTGTAGCAAACTTACTTAGTACCTATTTTTTAAATAACTTTCATACTAATACACCGATTGACTTAAAATCTTATGAACATTTCTCCTTTTAAAACTGCGTTAAATACCGTAAGTAAGATCAAAATTGGTCAATTTGTTTGCGATTTATCTATGACGAAAATTTATGAAAAAGTGTTGTTTGACACTGTTTCGAAATTTTTCAACGTATCGATTATTTAGCTAAAGCAATATTTTAAATCTCAAAAATTGAATTGAATGCCATTCGAAAGGTCAAAAACCGGTAACAATAGTTTTACTTGTTACATGATTGTTAACTGTTAACACATCATCACCAGGCTGCGCTTTGCTACTGAGATGTTTGTAGGTTAATTTATATCATAAGATAGCAAACAAGCAGATGGCTCTTCTGATGGAAAGAGAAACCATCGCCTATAGACACCAAAGTTGTTAATGGTGCATTGCTATCCTTGTGATGGGATCTTAATGGCACATGCATGAGTTTACCGGCTTCCTTACCCTCCAAACTGGAACACGACAGTGACAAGCACCGACGCTATTGTGGCAGGAATAGATTAGGCAGTGTTACCAAACCCGGGCAAGACAATGCTCTATCACCAGTATGCACGATGGAAGTGACTCGCATAGCTAATCTCGGCTCTTATGAACTCGGCAGATGGTCCATTTTTTTCAAAAAGAGTCAAGACAATCACGGCGTAAATCCATACTAATTTTATAAATTGTGACTGTCTGTTTGTCTGTCTGTTACACTTTCACGGCTAAGCCGCTGAACCGATTTTCATGATATTTGGCATGGATATAGTTGAAGATCCGGGGTCAAACGTAGGCTAAATTTTTTTTCAGAAATCAGTCCCTGGAGGGCTGAAATAGGGGATGATTTTTTTATTAAAAGCTATTTGGACGACTTATTAATATATACTCGTGGGCGAAGCTACGCGGGTCAGCTAGTAACCTAATAAAACTGTTTACAAGCAACACAGATTGTGTGTATTATATACATTCAGGCGCCACTGTGCAAAAATCCTTAATTCAAAAATGAAATCAATTTCATTTGCAACTTTCTGTGGCTTTTCACATGTGGCATCTGCAATGTTACTGTAACATTTTAATAAAATAACAATTGAATTTTCACCAAGTGCCGATAACACAAACAAATCAAAGACAGCACATATAGAACACGATATTTAACGGCCATACTTGTATGTAACCAATAAAATATAATAAAAAGAGAATAAAAAAACCTCAACGAAATAAGTGTAGTAACTATGACATATGGACACCGTACAGGTGGCGCGATAACGAGTCTAATCACGAGTCCAGCAAATCGCTCTTTTTTTATATCATAAGATGGCAAACAAGCAGATGGGTCTCCTGATGGAAAGAATCAACCATCGCCTATAGACACCAAAGGTGTTAATGGTGCGTTGCTGTCTTGTGGCGAGGTCTAATGCCACATGCATAATTTTACCGGCTACCTTACCCTCCAAACCGGAATACGACAGGGACAAACACTGACGCTATTGCGGCAGGAATAGGTAAGGCGGTGACCAGACCCGGTCGAGACAACGCAGAACTCTACCACCTAGTAGCCACGACGGTAGTGTCTCGTATAGCCAATCAGTCACCTTTTACGATCTGCCTGGCAGAACGCCAGTTGGCCTTTGTAAACAACCAACTTCGATATCCATGCGCGGTTGTCTGAGCATAAATGTTTTTGAAGTTATACTTCTTTTGGCGCGTTAGGGGAAAATGATGTGAGTAAATTCAATTTGGTTCAGTGTTTAAAGCGGACATAGCGGAAAACAACATCAAAATTAATTTAAATATATTAAGATGTGTATATTTGATTATATTATTAAATAATTAATTATATTATTTACTAAAAAGTTCTCTTAATTAAGTATTTGTTGGATGGTATTTAAGAATGTCGCGCGTTGACCGCCCCGTTGGTCGAGTGTTAAGCGACCCTTACTACGCAATCGACGGGGCTTGGGTTCAATCCCCGACGGAGACGAGCATTTGTGTGATGAGCATAAATGTTTGTATTTCCGGGTTTGGGTGTTTATTAAATATATTCTCGTATTTATATATGTATTTCTATGTATTAGTATTGTTGACTAACACCCATAACACAAGCATATAATTTGCTTACTTAGATTTGCTTACTTGTCTGTTTATCTGATTGTCTGTATGTCTGTTTGTCTGTATGTATGTCCGGGTGAACTCAAAAAGTACTGAATGGATTTACTTCAAATTTTGCATGAATATTACTAACAGGTCGGGTCAACATATAGGCTACATATTATCACACTATCCCCTACGGGAGAGGAGCTGTGCGGAGTAAACGAAGTCCGCGCGGACGAAGTCGCAGGCAACAGCTAGTATGTAATATAGATGTTGACATTACCACTTCCTTTTAATAAGCACCACAACAATCATAATTGTATTTCGAAGTGCAAAAAATGCTTCATTTTATCGCACACACAGATGTTTGGTCCCCAGGCGGAAGTAATATTCATAAACAAGTGCAGCGGAAGTTTGGCAGCGGAAGTTTTTGTGTATTTATAGCGCCAGGAGAACCCTGTGTCCCCTCTATCAATATGAGACTTTTGGCAAACACACCAACTGTTAAATCCGCTTTATTGCACTGCTATATACAGGGATAGTAATTTTGGTGTCGAATATTGCACTTTTTATTTAAAACTCGGCTGAAATACAGTTCCATTGATACTATAACTTTTACTTATTTGATCAACTTCCCCTTTATTAGCCAAACGTGTCACTACCATTAAGATTACTCAAAGAACTTGTAATGCAACCTCTCACTGGGGTTAAACATTCTGCCGTAGTAGCATTAATACTTGTTACTCTTATATTCTGCTTTGAAGGGTACATTACCTGGCAAAATTAAGCATGAGGTATTACATCCCACCAATATGAACGTCCACCATTATCTCCATTCTATTGTCATTATAATAATTTTCTATCTATCCTTACAAACAAAAGTATCTTATTGTTATATATTCTCATACTCCCAGTCACCGACTCATATTACCCTGATGCCATGGAGGAGTTATTAAATAAACTGGAGTGAATACAGAGTCGAGTGTACTCCCACAAACTCATTTCATATTACAGTTGGTTTCTTTATCATTTTTGTACTGAAATTCACTTGTAGGTAGAAAGTAAATTTTATTCCTATGGTTTTAATGTATTCGTTAGGATAGTAGATATATGTCAATGAATTTAAACTACGCAATACAATGTTATTTCTATTTCATATTTTGTTTAAAAACACTAAGTTTTATGAACCCGAATTAATCTAAAGTTAAACGAAGCGTGACCTCAAGATAGTATCTGTTGCGGAGTAAAAAGTTTGAACAACACCATTAAAACAGTTTGCAGTGCACGTAAAACAAACATAAAAACGTTCTTGATACCAATAAGTCGTGCATTTATGCAATCAGGGCAAATGCTTTAAAGTCTTAATTAAATGTAGATAAATGAAAACAGAACACGCTTAATTACTCGTCACTATAAAAGATTAAACTTCATAAACGGTAGATTACTGGGTATCGCCTTTGTGGTCTAGTGGACCGGTGTCGATGTTGACCACCAGGTCCCGGGTCGGGCAATTCAAAAACATGTTTTTTCAGTTTTCTGATAAATTTTTGATGAAAAAACGCCCGGTTGGCGATAGGCTTGCCACCTATCACATTGTGTGACTAAGTATATTCGGCTAATCGTGGGTGCACTGGTTGTAAATCTGCCTACGTCTTCGGGGATACAGGCGTGAGATACTTTTTTTACAGTGTCTCCATAATCACTGACTTTAATATAACACAATATTAGTCATATGACTCATATGACTTAGAAACATACTAATAATATGCAGGGTGTAAGGGACGATCTACTGACAATCGAAACCATGGTATTAGACCACGATACTGAGATGAAAACCGTTGGAAATTTGTGTGGATAATTTTCACATTTTTTGGACGACTTTTTTTTCTTAACTTTGAAATTTTTGATTTATTTAATAGTCTGCAATGCTTATCTATATACACATAAAAAAATCGTAGGAAAGTCAAAACTGTACATTGATATTTTTTTAAAAGAATACTTGGGGTGTGATCTACAATATAGTTTTTAGAATTTTTGTCTGTTTGTCTGTATGTATGTCCGGGGTAAACTCAAAAAGTACTGCATGGATTTACTTCAAATTTTGCATGAATATTACTAACAGGTCGGGTCAACATATAGGCTACATATTATGACGCTATCACCTAAGGGGGAGGAGCTGTGTGGAGTAAACGAAGTCCGCGCGGACGAAGTCGTGCGCAACCGCTAGTTCTAATTAAATATAGACAAAAACATTTTTAGAAAACAAACCCTAACGCAATGCAAGCATTATTGTTGTTAAGCTTATTTTTTAAACATTTTTAAAAAATAAGTTTAATGACAATAAAGGTCTTTTAAGAAAAAAAATACTTAAAGGGTAAAAATATTTCAGTTTTGACTGAAAATAAGCCGTTTACATTTTCTTACCTTTAAGTGTAATAAGGGTCCTTCCTTTGCCTGAAAATCATCACATATCTTAATTATATATTTTTAAACCCTAAAACTTCATACCATGTGAGTATTAAACCTTTGTGTACACACCTATCACGGCCTCAAGTTTTCATATACCTAACAGCGTGTTAGATTCTCTTTTACATCTTGCTGTGAAAATTTCACTCACTACGTCCTTCAATTTGATGCCCATATTATACAGGTGAACGTACAAATTACAAATCGCAATTTTGCTGCGGCCGTCATATAGGATTTATAACGACGGCATTTTGCTAAACATAGTATGCTCACGAAGCGCTTCATTTAAATCCCATATTATAATGGTATCCCATATTATAACATGGAAATTATAAATTCTTATTATGATGTCACATTGCTTTTTGTGTTTAGTTCGTCAAGCAATGTCGTCATATTGCTTATTGTGTTTAACTCATCAAGCCCTTTTATTTGATACCCATATCACCTATAGCGGTTAATGTGAAAATTATACTTATATATAGCCGTTTTGGAACGCCCGCCATATTGGATTTACAACGGTGTCACATTTCTTATTATGTAGGTATCTGTTATCAAGCCCTATCAGTCCCATTTGATTTTATGGCCATATTATAGCGGTTAATATAATTATAAATGACGTACACGCATACACTAGCCCACAGTAGGTACAAAGGAATGATTCAATTTGTTTCTGGGTACGAGAGGTAGAAAGTATGAGCCGGAGAACAAAATCTGTGTCTCGATCAAAAACAACAAGGCTGGATTCGACGTCTTGAGATAGTTGTGGACAGCGTTAAGGTTGGAATGAAGCCCACTGATATCAAAATCCACAATAAGCGTGGAAGGAAGCGTGCCATGACTTCTTGCTCTTACAGCCCCTTGCAAGATTGTGCGACTTGTTATTAAAAATACTACTTGTTATTAAAAAGCTTCTCAAATCGATTTTACTCTAATTTATCACGCATGTCTCGTAGAGCAGAACTGTTATAAGAAAAAATAACAAAATCTTGCTTAAAAATTATATATCCATCACACTTCAGACCAGATTCAAATTCTTTTCTAAAAGCACTACAAACTCATATGACTACAAATGTAACTTAAGTCAAAATAAACTAAGATAGTCTTTTTAATCGGTAAAAGGTCTACCGCAAATTACCCACATTGTATACGTTGCATATCCTATACGGGTAGATCATTCTTTCACTTGCTTTCTCACACTCTTGCACTTTGTTTTCTCTGTCTACCGGTTTATTAATTTTGTGTGAAACTATGCAAATTGTAAGTATTTATTTCGGAATAAAGAAGTAAACTATGTCAAACAGCAAAACCTCTTTCATGTTTATCCATTTATAAAAAGGCTCAAAGGGAACTTTAAGTAGTGAGCAAGCAGTTTTTCAATAAAGATTATTCAAGGCAGGCCAATGGTCCGTATCATTACCCCAAACTTGAATCTAGAACATATTGTGTACGGATTTAATATCAATCAATCTTTACACAAAGAGACTGAATCGCGTGCTTTTGATAAGAAATTGCTGGGTATTAAATATCTACAATACAAAGAAAATACTTATATCAGCTCTGTAACAACAAATAGAGAAAACCTAACAATTGAAATAAGCTTACCTAATAGGGTTTTGTCTGAAGAGTATAAAAATAGTAATGGTTTCGTCCTATAAAATAAAAACAGAACTTCTACAGAAATCGACAAAGGAAAAAAACGCAAACCAATTACATATTACGATTTCAATGCTGAAACCGCTGAATCGATTTTTGATAGGCATGGAGATAGTCGAAATTCCGGGTTCAAACATAGGCTAACCTTTTTTTCATAAACCAACCCATAAAGGGCTGAAATATAGACTGAAATTTTGTATGAAAAATAATATCGACATGTTAATCTACTCGTGGGCGGGCGGGCGAAGATGTGCGGGTCAACTAGTCATCAATAAATGATAGTCAATATTGCGACTAATACAGTCTTGGTAGAAATTACGCAAAGATGCAGTAGTTTTACAGTGTTTTTTGAAGTTATACTTCTTTAGGGATAAATGATGAATGTAAATTTTTAAAATGCGCGCGCACACCGTCACGAAAAACCAACATCATAAAATTAGCTACTCAAGATTTTAGTTTTTTTTAACACGAGTATGTACAAATAAATCTTTTATGATATTCAAATAATATTTATTTATCTAGATAATTAATGCTATTAACCAATCTTTTGTTAAATGTATTAAATACGTTTTTTTTTTCGCTAAAGAAGTATAACTTCTTACGTGCGCACATAAGTACACATACACGTTTTTTTTGTTTAAATTAAATTTCAGTCGCTTACACTATTACGACTGTAATTAGTTAGTATATTAGAGGGTATATTAATATTATATAGAATAACTCGAACATTAAGCATCACACGAAAAACAAAATTGTGAAAACATATGAACGTCTAGGTAGTAGAACTATAGCTGACTGGAATATAAGCAAACTAGCTGTTGCCCGCGACTTCGTCCGCGCGGACTTTACTCCGCTCCTGCTGGTCGTAGCAAGATATTATATAGCCTATAACCTTCCTCGATAAACAGGCTATCCAACTCAAAAATAATTATTCAAATCGGTTCAGCAGTTTTAGAGATTACCGCGTACAACCAAACAAACAAACAAACTCTAAAATTTTATAATATTAGTATAGATTTCACAACCTCACTTTTTTCCTTGTCCGCTTAACTTGAAACGCTCCTATGACGAGTATCAATAATTGATTGTCTCATATTTTTAACTCCATAAACTGCTGAATCAAGTCTACTTATTTTAACGCAACTACATCTGGTATTGCGGATGTCTGTATGGGCGGCGGTGATCACTTACCATCAGGTGCACCTCCTGCTCGTTTGCCCCCTCTTCTATAAAAAAAAGAAATTGCTAGGTTACGAGTATCAATGTGCAGTCCCTATCATTATACGTGTGTTAGTCCGGGCCTCCTTTGAAGAATAAACCATTTTGCCAGACACTTCGTAAAAGGCAAACGATTGGCGAATAGAGTCACAACCATCGTAACTACTATAAGGTAGCTCTGTAACGTCTCTCCAGGATTTGGTACCACCGCCTTATCTTTTCTGCCGCAATGACGTCAATGCTTGTCAGTGTTGTGTTTGGAAGGTAAAGTAGACAGTAAACTTATGCATGTGACATTAACATTATCCCCTATGTAGTAAGGTGCTATTTATGGATATTAGAAACAAGAAAGAATGGGGCCCTACGGGAAGCCCATCTTGACAGCAGCACCAGTAGATATTTTTCGTTTAATGTTAACCTTCTGAATTCTTGCAATTAAGTAAGAAAACAGAATATCGAGAGCCTTGTTAATGGCCTAGCTAATAGGCTAACCGCACATTGTTAACTTCCTAATTAAAATGTTATGATCTACAGTAAAGTAAAACCACAGAACACATCAAGTGCATCCTGCAAATCGTTTCGCTATGTCCGTTCGTCCGTCCGCAATCTAGCTCAGAGAACCTTATTACTAGAAAGATGTAATTTGGCACGAAGATACATATATACGAGTATATTTGTATACATATAAGTCACGGCAACAAAATGGTACTCGTAATATAAAATATTGAATAATATATTTTTTTAGGGTAGCTTATGTAAATATTTTTTTTATATATATATCATAAGATAGCAAACAAGCAGATGGGTCTCCTAATGGTAAGAGTCAACCATCGCCTATAGGCACCAAAGATGTTTGTGGTGCGTTGCTATCTTGTGGCGAGGTCTAATGCCATAATAATGCATAAGTTTATCAACTACCTTACCCTCCAAACCGGAACACGACAGTGACAAGCACCGACGCTATTGCGGCAGGAATAAGTAAGGCGGTGGTACCAGACACGGGCGAGACAATGCAGAACTCTACCACCTAGTAGTCACGATGTTAGTGACTTGCAGAGCAAATCGGTCGCCTTTTACGACCTGCCTGGCAGAACGGCAGTTGGTCTATTCTTCAAAGGAGCCTGGAACCAACACGAGGATGTTATTTTTTTTCTCGCATACCCCATAGTGTGGGATATCGTTGGATAGGTTTTAAAAAATATTGTAGGTTTGCAAAAACATATTTTCGATTTAGGGTCTCATTTGAAGAGTAAAATAATAAATTTACATAGTAAAATTAAAAATTTCAAAAACCTCCGACACGTCCTCAGACCACCATACATTCATTGGTGCATATGCATTATTTTAAGAGCAAAATGTGAAAAGACCTGATGATCTTCGGAAAGGGATCTTGTAGCATCAGGTTAAGGTTACCACGGTTCCTTACTCAATAAGCACCTACGTCACACGTCATCAAAAATCCGTCGAGTCCGAACTTGACTATCTTATCTCTACATTTTAGGCATGACTTTCGATTGCACTTTTTCAGCTCTATCTTCAGATCCTCGTCATCATGAGCACTAATCAAACTTAGTACCTATTTATAGCAACAAGGCCAATGAGTTCAAACAAGGTTGCTCTGCATCAGAATCCCAGTCTCTACGTCCAGGCTTCATCATGAGCTCAGTTGGATGGTACCATAGTATTGCATTGTCACTGTCTGCCAAGTTTTTGTAGATTTTATCCGTTAGGATATCAGAAAGTCATTAAAAAGTGCCTTGCAATATTTAGAAAATCTGTTTCATACAAAAATTGCCAGTTAAATAGATGCTCGTGATCTTTTAATAAGGATCTTAAAGTATCAGGTCTAAATTACCATGTAAATTGTAATAAAGTACCTAACAGAATACAAACTTTAATATTGATAAAGCCTTTGCAAGTTCCTTAATTCCTTTCATAAATATGAAAAGTGCTGGTAATCTTGAAACGGGTAAACAGATTCTATTGAATCATAGCTAAGAACCATCTCGCTAAACAGGGCTTTCAATTAAAAAAAGCCGCAACCAAATCGGACTATCTGCCAGGGCGTAACGATACCACGGACAAACACACAGATACACTGATACACACCCGAAACAACCCTCGTTTAGCGTCGGGGGTTAATAACACCCTCGTTTTGCGGTCGGGAGTTAAAAAGGAAAACAATCACGGCTAGTAGGTTTTACAAGTTTACGAGTAATAGTCGACCGACATATAAAATGTAGGTTACAAATTATTTTAAATTGTATGCAAAATAGTTCGCTGCATAACATTTACCTAGGTCACTCTATGAGAGTCGCCATTTCATTTGATGTCTGTAGAATTTCTTTAAGGGATTTTGGCACTGTTTTCAATTCCCCTGGCACACTACAGCCTTCTCCTTGAACCTATGTTGTGGAATGTGGATATATCCATCATTGATGTTAAATAAGTTAAATCATATGTTCATACTTAATACTTCATAGTATGAAACAATAAATCCCTCTTCTTAGTCCGCGTTATTATGATGGGCAACTACGGAGCTCTACATTGCGCCTGGCCCGACTTTAACATTTTTTTCTAATGTAGGAATTAACGACCTACGAGTGAGCATAAATATTGAATACAATGTGTACAATGACTTACATTCTAAACTCCAAAGACTTTGTTTTTTCGTTCTTTGCCCACTTTTTAAATCTAATTAAAATTGCGGCAGCTGAATTTTTTACAGAGATGTGTATATTTTTCCTTTTCCTTTAAAAAACTACATATTTTCGTAAGCTCGACACAACGCTAGAAATATTATTAATGACTAAAATCAGAAAAGGGAAAACGCTAAAAAACGCGTTGATTGGGTGGTCCCCATGTTAGCTATTATACTGCGTGTCACCCCCATTTGAAAAATAGGCCATGTCATTCTTACGGGCAGTCCGTTAAAGGCAAACGATTGGCTAATCATGTCACTACCATCCTGCTTGCTAGGTGATAGAGTTCTGCAACGTCTCGCCCAGATTTTGGTACACCGCCTTACTGATTCCTGCCGGAATAGCGCGTAATGAGCAACAAGCAATGAGCTTGTCACTGTCGAGTACCTACCGATTTAGAGGGTAAGGTAGCCAGCAACCTTATGCACGTTGCATTACCATCCTGCCACAAGATTGACGACGAGGCGACGCACCATTAACATCTTTGGTACCTACAGGCGCTGGTTGTCTCTTTCTATCTAGAGAGTAACACCGCTTTACCTATTGCTGCCTGCTGCTGTATAGAAGTTTAGTTATTGAGTTCGATAGGGGCGGCAAAATTTGAATAGCTTACTGGCGGCAAATGTGTGAATCCGCCACTGGTCCTCTCGTTGGCAAAATTCGCGTCTTGCCTATAGGTACTTTGCCTTGCCTTTGCCTATCAAAGGTGCCACTATAAACTACCGTTAACTAATAGTATTTTCCACAATATTTTGACCGCCCCATTAATCGAGTGGTTAGTGAACCTAACTACGCATCGATGGGGCTCGGGATTGATTCCCGACAGGGACAAACATTTGTGTGATGAGCATAGATGTTTGTATTTCTGGGTTTAGATGTTTGTATTTCTGGGTTTAGGTTTTTATTATGTATGTATTTATATATGTATTTCTATGTATTAGTATCATTAACTAGCAACCATAACACAAGCAAATAATTTTCCTACTTTTGGGGTTACATCAATTCGTATTTTTAGCGGCAACATTATATCAATACGTAAAGGAAAACTTTGGACTCCTTTTTAAGACAATTGCACGAACGGAGGAGTATGAAATTTGGCACAACTAAAGTTAACATCGTGTAGGACTGCATAAATCTAATATTTTTAAATAAAAAATAAAAATAAAAACTAAAAAGTATTTAAAAATATATAAAATTACAAAAAAATAAAATATAAAATACATAATAAATACATTAAATTGATAAAAATTACATACACTACATGTGTGTGACATACATGATAATATATTATACACACATGTATAGGTAGGTACCTACTATTTTCGTTACCGCCAAAGTCAGTTGTAAAAATTAAAAGATGTTTTATTGTTTAGCTATGGTCGAATTTCGGCCACAGCCGGTTGCTAGTTATTTTAATTATGTATTATGGTACTAGCCTTAGATTAAGGAAAATACGTAATAAATAATCCGTTGACAAATTAAACATAACCAATTAGGACAAACTATTTTTTCTTAAAAAATATCATTGCACCTGGTTCCTTTGCGACGGATGTAGATTGAACCGAATGTCTATAAACTTTTCTGGACCACCATGATTACACTGATTGGCGAGCAATAGGTACTCTCTCATAGTGATCCGCATCGCCGCATTTTACCGGCCTGATAACGATTATCGCCTATTTCTAGAGAAAACCGCGACCGACATCTATACGTGCTCTCATTACCACTTACTATGCGTTCCAACTGAGAATAGGATCGCGCTTGTTATCAACTTCATACCACAAGCACATTCTATATAATACTTACAGTCGGCCAACGAACACAGGGCTAGACAGGGCAATCGTGCGGGGTTTACGTAGGGAGAGGGAGCCCGAACTGCCATACACTCGTTCGGGAGTAGACAGGCAGGGTGAACGCTTTTTATTTAATAGTTTGAAGTGTTATTATACTACATGTGCTGTGAGTAACTGGATGTCATCACCCCGAATAAATAAGAATTTAAAATTCCATTAGCTTCATTGTATTTATTGTGTAATAAGATAGGTATTATCTATACATATAATAAAATCGTAGGAAAGTCAAAACTGTACATTGAATATTTTTTTAAAAGAATACTTGGGGCGTGATCTACAATCGATATAGAAGCCAAAAATATAGTTTTTAGATTTTTTGTCTGTTTATCTGTATGTATGTTTGTCTGTATGTATGTCCGGGGTAAACTCAAAAAGTACTGCATGGATTTTCTTCAAATATTTGCATGAATATTACTAACAGGTCGGGTCAACATATAGGCTACATATTATCACACTATCACCCAAGGGAGAGGAGCTGTGCGGAGTAAACGAAGTCCGCGCGGACAAAGTCGTGAGCAACAGCTAGTTTACATATATTTTTTGAGATGCTTTGATTATAAAGTATGGATATTCTTTTAAATGAAATCAGTAATATTAGCCCAGCGATATTAGGAGCATATGCATATGTCTATTATTATTAGATATTTTGTGTTTTTCTTAGAATGGTTTTCAGTGGTACCGGTTACAAATCTATACTAATAAATATAATTGGAGTGTATGTTTGTAGTATTAAAAAAACCCGCTTCTTACTTAATGCATCTGAGTGTATACAAGGTACATATATCAAAATAACATTTTTTACGATTTTTGTCTGTCTGTCTGTTTAGTCCGGCTAATCTCTCAAATGGATGGACCGATTTTGACGGGACTTTCACTGGCAAATAGCTAATGTAATAAAAATTAATTAGGCTACTTTTGTTTTAGAAATTTCATGTGAATGAATTCGCAGGCACAGCTAGTTTACCGGCTACCTTACCTTCCAAACCGGAACACGATAGTGACAAGCACTGACAATATTGCGGCAGGAATAGGTAAGGCGGTGGTACCGGATCCGGGCGAGACAATACAGAACTCTACCACCTAATAGCCACGATGTTAGTGACTCGTATAGCCAATCGGTCGCCTTTTACGACCTGCCTGGCAGAACGGCAGTTGGCCTATTCTTCAAAGGAGCTCGGGACCAACACGGGGAAAAATAAATTGCTAGATGTCTAGTAGATACCTATACCCATCATATAAAAAAAAGATCATTTGGATCCAGGGTACGAAAAAATTCCATGTTCGGATAGTTACCACTACCAAGCTTTAGCAAGTAGCCTCCCTGTTTTCCAAAAATTCGAATCCATTATCAACTAATTATTTATTTAAGAGTGAATTAGCCGGTAAACTTATGCATGTGGTATTGTCTTGTAAACAGCACCGATTTTAAAGTCGCCCAACAGAATACGTTTATTTATTTTAGCAAAATTTATATTTTTTTAATATTCTTGGTTTTCTTATGTGGCGAACATTATTTTTTTCATATTTTGTGTCAGGTAAATTTCAAAAATATTTGCTTAAAAAATATATGCAAATATAATTTGCATACTACAAAGTTCGGGGTGTCTAATGTCCATGAACGAATGTAAAATAACGCAAGGTACTATGCGTTCCAACTGAGAATTATCTGTCAGGATGACATATTGCTTTGCATTTTGCAAAAACTTCATAAGTAAGGAGTGCAAAAAAAATGTAACAAAGAAATACTTAAAAAAATATATTTTCATGCTAATTGGTATATTTTTTATTTAGATTCCCATCAGATCATGTTACCATGTATTAGATCTTTTTATATATAAAGATGAACAGCTAGACTGATGTTTTTTACTGTTTTTTTTATTGATGTAAATAATATTGTTATAACGTTATTTATAAAACAGCCGGTTTATAATTTGTAAAAAAATATATTAAATTAAATCACAATTTATTAAATCAAATATTCTTCAATAAATCAGCAATATTTTTTTAACAAATATTTTTTTACTGAAATTACTAATGTCACTTGTGGTATGAAGTTGATAACAAGCGCGATCCTATTCTTAGTTGGAACGCATAGTACAATAGAATAGGCGGACGGTTTTCCTGTTCGAGAAGGAATTTACCACCGCCTCTTGACACCAACGATGTTAATGGTATGACACTCAAAAGATAACCAGCTACCTTACCCTCCAAAGCGGAACACGACATTGACAAACATTGACGTTACATCAGCAGTACTAGGTAAGGTGCTGAAACAATAGCCAGGCAAGCAGTTGCAGTACTCTACCATCTATTCTTGATGGTAATCACACAATTGGCCAATTGTTCATGTACACTTTATTTCATAAACTAGCAGAAAGGCTAGACCTTATCTTCAAAACAAGGGATACACATATTCTTTCCAACTTTTGTTCCCTATTTCAGCCTCGTACGGGGGGGTTATTTTTTAAAAAGTTTTTGACCTCGAAACTGATCTTCATACCAAATTTCATGAAAACCAGTTCAGTAGTTTAGCTGTGAAAGTGTAACAGACGGACAGACTTTCGCATTTATAGTATTAATATGGGTAATGGTTAGTTTGTGTAAAAATATATACAAACTAAAATATTATAAAAAAAATAGTTTGAGTCCACTTCATAATTACTTCTTAACTTCATTTCAACTATAAGCCATTAGGCAAAAACATAGTGTCAATAAATAAGCTATAAATTTAATATTTCAAAAACTCAATATTTGTATGACAACTGATATAAAGAAAACAAAACAGGTAAATCTGTTGGGGACGTGATGTATCGCATTCCAGATCAGACTTTCTTTTGACTCTTTTTTTGGTTGTTCCTCCTCACTTTAAGAAATTTGGTGTTTGATATGTATGTAGAGATGAGTCATAAATACTAGAATAAAATAATAAAATAATAAAAAGGTACAAATACTAGGTATTTTACGACACTAGGCGGCACCTATTCCATTTTTCACAAGACTAAGTCCGTGTAGTCCTGTACTCTGTAGATAATCATAACATAAAACACTCATCGCATACGCTGTACTGTTTCCTTTACTCTTATGTGAAAACGTGTTTTGTTATCTTGCTCACCCATGACAAAATGCTAACGAGATGAAGCAATACGATTTGTATACTTTTTCCCGCTCTCACAAGAGTGAGATACCGCTATACAATATATATGCTCCGTCCCGATCTCTCGCTACGTATGGCCGACCGCCGAGCTAACAGGTGAATACCGGTTTATACGTCATAATACGCAATACTCGATCAAATACTTCATTGAGAACAGGTAACAGAGATCGCGTCCGATATCGATCAAAGTATCATAGTCTTCATACTTTGAAGTATCTAGTATCACGAACTAACCTAGTATCGTGGACGTGATTCCATCATAAAGTTTTTTCAGATTACGTGTTGGTTAATGGCATAGAATGCTATTGTTAGTATTTAATCGGTGACTGAACTTTTTATTTTATAATTGGGTATAATAATGGTGCCCAAACGTAGCAATATCGCTTGGGAACATTTTGTAGATAAAATACAAAATATGGGAGAATGTAAAATATGTAAGGTGTATTTAAGTTCGGTATTGAATTATAGAAAACGTTTATCGAAAAAACATCTAACGTCGGGGTATAAAAATCAGAAAAAACGTGATAATTAGCGTAAAACCTAGTTTTATTTGTGTAAATGTCTCGCGTAAGTGTTAGAAAATATTATAGTATTCAATTACGTTTAAATACACATACGTATACTTATTGTTCATAGTATTAATTTCACAAAATAAGATCATAGTATCATAGTATCATTAGGACTAGGTGGAACAGGTATTTGGATCACGTATTTTTACAGACTAGGACTAGATGCACCTAGTCTCTGATTTACGTATTCCGACCCATCTCTATATGTATGTATATGTTAATATTCATGTTAAATAAACACATTAGAAATTAAAATTAGTAATTAGATTTAGGAATGTATTAAAGTTAAAAGTAAAATCCAAAAATCTTAAATATATTTATAAAACAAACAGTAGAGAGAACTTAATTTAATTAATAGTATTTTTTACATCTGTAACTTTGTTTGTATTCTTTTATTAAATGATTTCTCCTCTACCATCAGATCCTGTAGCCATTACTCTCTATGCACTAACACATAAATCGCTAAACACCCAAGGACAGCAAACTGGAATAGAAAAAAAATAAATTAAGTAATTATGAATAAAATTAAAAATCAAAAATCCCTAGACCTATCTACCTATGCTACCTAATCAATCATTTGGACCCACAATTTAGCAACCTGAACTGACTGACGGCCCCGTTGGTCAAGTGGTTAGCGACCCTGACTACGCAATCGATGCAGCTGGGGTTCGATCTCCGAAGGGGACAAGCATTTGTATGATGAACATAAATGTTTGTATTTCCGGGTTTGGGTGTTTAGTTAATATATTCTCGTATTTATATATGTATTTCTATGCATTAGTATCGTTGACTAACACTCATAACACAAGCAAATAATTTTCTTACTTTGGGATTGAATATTTATTTATTTTTATTCAAATCCCCTAAACTGTATACTTGCAAAGTAACCTTTTAAAGATCACAAGCAGGAAACAAAATATACTAAAGGCCAGCCATTGATATAAAAAAACCTTAGATGCACAGTCCCGAACAAAACTGACAGTCAAAAGTGTTCCTAATTTCATTAAGTAGTTATAGATATGGCAAAAACATATGTCTTTGCATATCCAACCTTAAGTGCACGACTGTTTTTACAAAGCAATGTACGAAAAGATATAAAATTGACAGTGTCGCGACCGACGCGATTCTATTTTAAATGAGTGCACAATTTAAAATTGTGCACTCATTTTTGGAGGACGTTTTTGACACACTGATTGTGTATCTTGGGTTTTTTTTATATCAATGAGGCCAGCACACAATATCTCATCTTTGTAAATGTAAAACATTATAATTATACAAAAGTTATTTAAATATTTGGATAGTTATTATTCAATCACATCAATCACAATCACATGTGATTGAATAATAACTATCCAAATATTTAAATAACTTTTGTATTTATAATGTTTTACATTTACAAAGATGAGATATTGTGTGCTGGCCTCATTGATATAAAAAAACCCAAGATACACAATCAGTGTGTCAAAAACGTCCTCCAAAAATGAGTGCACAATTTTAAATTTTTTTTGTAAGAATTAGGTAAATTAGTTTACATCCAGACTAAAAAATGGACTATTTTTATCCTGAAAAAGATATATTATTCCCATGGGTTGAATAGAAAACTAGCAGTCAACCAGTGGGCTACAGGCACAGTTATTATAAATGTGCAAGTATGAATGGATGTTTGTTACCTGATCAAGCTGCAATGGCTTGATAAGTAGATCATGTCCCAGGCTTAGCTTATAGGGCAGTATTATTTAGGAACAAGCACTAGAGTCCTAATAACAGACCAGTTGTTATGTCAACACATCAGACTAAATAATAGATCTTATAAGGAGCCTCAACCAAAATGCAATTATTAGTACCAACCAGTCCAGTGAGCTGTAAACACATGGGAAAAAAATACTTGAAAAGTATAAGAAATGGCTCCTTGTAGTATTAGTTATTGGATGGTGTGGTAAAACGAATCAAGCCTCAGTAAAGAATTACTTTTTATAGATTTGTAATAACAAATGTGGAGTGTCTGACTCTTTTGTTGAAAATTACTCTAATTATTAACAGTTCATAATTGGAGCTTTTTCTAATGGCAAGTAAGTTGTGTCTTTCTCATAAAGAATTGAAACAACATGTGGTGATGGTGATACTAGCTAGTCATTTGGTTAGTCACAGAGTTACTATAGCTCAACAGAAATGCAAAATTTAAATATCTAGATTTATGGGATGTAAATTACACTACTGCAAATAAACTGTTGCAAATAAACAATTTATTTGACATATTGCAACATGTAAATTTCGTTACATTGCTAATTGATATTCTTAACTATTTAAAAAAAAGTAATATAATCTATGCTGGTAAGTACTCCTTGATGTGTAGGTTAAGTACACTTGAATCTTCGCCTTAAGGAATTACGAAATGTAAATTAGAGGTTTAGACTACTGACTTTTTCGCCTTTCGCATTTTTTTCATAACCAGGACGTGGGTTTGTGTTTGCATTGTTACTTTAAAAGTATGCATTATTAATTATACCATTTAAATTTAAATAACAATGTTCAACAATAATTTAAATAAATAACCATAGATTCGTGGTGGCATAATGATTTTTTTTTTATATCCTTTTTCTGAGATATCCTATCCATGTGGCTCATGGGGAGGAGGGGTGGTGAGTTACTTATCCCTCGAGTTGGTGGCGCCTTGTTACTAATAAATTTTCTGGCTCTTTGTTAATTTAGATTAACTGATACAATTCAACTCTTGCCCAAATTTTTCCTAAATTAATACAAAAGATATAATATTATTATTTTTTATTTTATTCATTACAATATTCGATTCTTGAATTCATCAAAGATATGGGGAGAGCTATGTGGAAATCAAAAATTAAATTTTGAAGAGTTATACAGAGTATTATCAAATCAAAGAGCTTGATATGTACATTATACAACTGCTTTTAAGCATTTTTAATGTTTACTTTTCTTAAGATACAAAAAACAATCTACTACTTCAAGTTTAAAAGAATTTAAAAATTACACAGCCAGTTTTTTGGATATCCAAACAATCAATCCTTTCGATCCACTTACACCAAACTACACTAGTGGAAAAAAATTAAAGGATAAGAAAAAACAAATTTTAGGGGTTTTTTGAAATGGCTGTATTTTCGTTAATAATGGTCATATCGGAATTTAAAAAATAGCATTTTAAGGCTTGAAGTTTCTAGTTCTGAGACCTTATGATGAAAAAATTTACCAAGCAACTGCATTTTCTGAGTAGTAATTTAAATGTGTTAAATAAAATTAAAAAATTTAAGATTTAAGGTTAGATTTATTATTATTTCTTATTTCAAAAGTACAGTTTAATAACTTAAATTTCTATTTGACTCCACACTAGGCAAGGCCTGTGTGCCTGGATACCATGCAGTGATTTCATTAGATACACTTAATAAAAATTCCACAGGAGGTAATAAAATTATGCAATAAAACAAGAAGACAATTAAAAGAAAATTTGAGAAAAAAATGATAACATCAGGCACAATAAATTAATTTTGGTTGGCTGATGGCTCTGTGTGACTTATGTATGAGTAAGTAAATGTTTCTTTTATGTGAGAGTTTTTGTGTGTATGTATGTATTTGAGAAGAAGGTGGTTGGTGGAAGGTGGATGGTGGAAATATTAAAGTGTTAATGTATTTATTACAATACATCCAATATTATATATTATTTATAATATTGGATGTATCTCGATTATGGAAGATAAATCAGGTTTACTCAACTCTAGTCTACATCAGCTTTTGGCTTCATTTAACAACAGATATCAAAGCAGTTACCTAGAAAGTAGGTGGGAATGAGAATAGGGTCATACTAGGAATGGAATCGTACTGGAAAAAGGATATTAATGTACTGTGGAAGTATTTTATTTTTCTTAGCTGTTTTAAGCTACTGCAAGTTTTATTGCAAATTAATTTAGATAGGAAAAAGAACAGTTTTAGTATTTTTAATCATCAGTTCTCATTAATACATTTTCTAGGCTGGGTGATAGTCGTAATCAGGGCGAGCGAAGCGAGCCCTACACTAGGCGACTTTCTATGCACTTTTGTGGTACATTTTACTGGAAAAATATTGCACTTTTAAGTTTGAGCTTTGACGTGGTAGTTTAAATTAATGTCGAGATATGTTCTAAAATTAAAATACCATTTTATAAACATTAAAAAAATAGAAGATACATGTTGTATTAGAATTTTATTACTACTAACGCCATCTATTACAAAACTAACGAATTAAAATGCTACAAAGCTACACTAGGTGACGATTTATGCCCTTTTGTGGTACATTTTACTGAAAAAATATCGCACTTTTAGGTTTGGGCTTTGGCTTGGAAGTTTTAATTCATTTTTATTCACTCCATTTTAATACAATATTAATCTATTAATACACTTGTACTTTTTAACTTCCTGCTAAGTAAAGTAAGTGTTTTCTTGCTGTTTTTTGTGACTTAGCAATTGAGACATTTCAATATTTCTTAGAAATGAAAAAATCTATGCTTATAGTTTTTACTCTTTTGAGCCTATCATAATTTAGCGGGAAGTTGCAGGAATAGCCTGCAAGGTCAACCGTTTACAGATTTTTCACAATATGATTACTGTGAAACAGTACAAGTGTATTAATTGATTAATATTGTATTGAGATCAATTTCCAATCTTAGCCCGAGGGTAAAAAGCTTAAAAAATGTGTTTTTCTTTATAAGATCAACTTTCATTTTTAATACCCATTTTTCCTTGAAAACTCTTTTACAAGAAAGTTATCATAAATAAAAATTGATTTCTATCAATATTAAACTTTAAGGGCGAAGTGGTGCCGTGACATGGATCTTGAGTTGTTACATATTATAGGTAGACTGTACTATATTACAGGTAGATCAGAAAATATGGTATAAAATATGTAGATAACCTTTATATTTATTCTGTGTAGATAACATTGATAATTATAGAAATCGTGTTTTTAATAAATTAAGAAAATTTTAAAGAATTTTTCTTGTAAAGTACAAAAAAAATTTAGTCTTAGAAATATGTTTTTCTTTATTTTGGTTTTATTTTGCTGCGCCCCCCTAGACCAAAGCCTGACGATGCCTTTGATGCGAATATAATGTTTGTGTGAAAATACGCTGGATTGTTTTAGTTTAGATAATTATAAATAAAGTCCATACATTAAAAGACGTAATTCTCATAAAAATACTTTCCTAATAATATTACCAGGTAGTGGCTGCGTTTCCGTAGTAGTTTTTTTATAAAAATATGTTGACGTGTCAAAATAACTTGTAAAAAGTTTTATTGAATAAAGTACTTCTGATTTCTGATTATAACTTTGCGAGCCCTTACAAAGCTCTGCTTTTTGCTAGTATATATTGATGTCTTGCATAGTCACATACCACACAATTGTGATGTAATGTGCATAACAGCATGCATCCAGCGGTATCATCAGTCAGTGGGCATTATGAGCTAAATACTGGTGAAATAACTAGAGTATTATTTATTATTATGACTTACAAAAACTTAAATAACTACAAGAAAGTGCAGTTATAGGGTTTATTCTATAGAAATAATTTATGGTCTATATTATTATTACCTAGTCATTGGAAATATTCTTAGGTCTAGCTACAGTTTTTTTCTATTTTTAGACCATAGTGCCTTATGCATACTAGATGTAAATAAAACATTAGAAATCAATATAACAAAGATAGAAATTGACACCATTGACACCTTTGGTGTCTATAGGCGATGGTTGACTCTTTCAATCAGGAGACCCATCTGCTTGTTTGCTATCTTATGATATGAAAAAAGTAAATCATGATAAAATATGATTTAATTTTCAAACTTGCTTTAAATGATACTGGAATAGAATTTATAAACAAGCATATTATACACTTACTTTAAACTTTGGATATTCATTCATATATATTGTGACCATCCCAACATAAGGCAAGAATCCTCTAGTACGACCAACTACATCTTTTTTGGTTAGCCAAAGTTGGCCTTGTGCATACAATCCTCGATCGTCCACACTATTATTATCTCCTTTAGTCAAAAACTTAACAGTCCCATTGTTCCTGTAATAGAAATAGCTTACGATTAACATTCCTGTATCTATATTGTCATGTTTTACTATTCAACACTTTATCATAATCTGTATTATGCTGTAATAAATTCATGATCATTCTTATCTCTACTATATTGAATAAACAGATTGAGTGTCAAAAAACTCAAAAAAGAAAAGAAAAGGGCACAATAGTTAATGTAACAAATAAAATATAAGAAAAAGGGAATATTACTAGACTACATGGTAAACCTCAACCAAATTAGTGTAATAATTAATATTCATAAATTACAGTCATAATATAAGCAATAGGTGCATGCTTGGATCAACAAGTGTCCTGGCGAGAATCACTGATTTATAAACAATGAACTATGTCTATGAGCGGGTGTCCATACTATGTTTTTGGATAATTAGATCGAAATTTATGTTCCTAATATTTTGCACATTTGGTATCAGAATCGAGTACTGAACACCCTTCTTAAGTTTGTACATTCTTTTACCAGTGAACCCGTATACACAAAGTCATATGTCTCCCTCAAAATTCACTAAAACTTTTTATCTTCTCTACATTCCTTAATTTCTGATGTACACCAAACAAATACCATCTACAGTGTCTATATCTTTAGTTGTTACCTAACATTTTGTTGTCCTGTGTACTGTTGTCATGTAAATTACTTGACCTGGACTCCTTTCAAAGCAGATCAACTGCCTTACTGTTAGGCATTTTGTAAAAGGCGAGAAAATGCTAATACATGTCACTAAGCATCATGGCACTAAGCACCCCTAACTAGGTGGTAGAGTTCTGCAACATCTTGTCCGAGTTTTGGTATCACTGCCTTATCTATTCCTGCAGAAATAACACCAGTGTTTATCCCTGCTATATTCCCATTTGGTAAGGAATCTGTTTAACTAATGAATTTGGCATTCCATCCTCATCACACGCATAGCAACACACCATTTACATCTCTTGGTTGCTATAAGGTTTACAATATTTTAGAACATACTTCCTCCGTGTTTTGGGGTGAACTAGTGGAACAACTAAATAATGAAAGAAAGTCACGTAAAGTTTTAAACGTGTCATGGTTCGCTGAATACATGCATGTTTGTTGGTTAAGTACTTACTTTTCATGTAGCTTTAAAACTCTATGAACAATAGGAATATCACGACCTTTCACTTTGAATACAACAATTTCTCCAACACGCACCGGTTCTTCAGGATAATTTGTTAAAAACAAAAGGTCTCCCCTATGGAAAGCAGGTTCCATACTACCGGAGAGTACAACAACAATAGGACTTTCGCTGCCAGTTACAACCATTAAACCTTTCCATATCATAAGGGCCGAAGACACTATCATACCAAAACTAAGTACTTGATAGATAAACTGTAAAAAATAAAACATTCACTTAAAAACAACCGGTGTGAAGGTAACGTCATCACGTTTTTACAGAGATCTTAAAATGAATACCTGTCTTTTGTTCATTCGTTTGACATCATCAAATAAACTGTCCAACATTTTTGTGTTTTGTGTAAAAAAATATTTGTGATAAATACACGAAACTATATTTTTGAAAGAAATAAAATAGTAGGTATCTCTGATCTCGGCATACGACTTGACAATTGACATAAAACAGCACCACGTCAGAAGTCTGCCAAAACCACAGAATACTTATACTCTCTGCTAATGGTGTGACTGATATATGTATTAGTATTCGCTAAGATATTAGTAATATTGAAAGGATTCGTGGATTAGTAATCCGGCGAACTGTAATACGCTAATATTTTATATTCGCCTAATATCTGTAACGGATATCCAAAATGAATAGGATAATATCATTCGGTATTCGGAATAGTTCGGATTCACTAGATTGGCGCCCGTCGGATTCGTGAAAGTATTAAAATATTTTCACGATACGCCGCGTCGTACGTACGAATGAGACGGACGTATTTCCTGCAGTATCAGATCTTATTAATGTTGTATTAAGGTCCAAAATACAGTGAAATATTAGTTAGGGCGAGCGAAGCGAGCCCTACACTAGGCGACTTTCTATGCACTTTTGTGGTACATTTTACTGAAAAAGTATCGCACTTTTAGGTTTGAGCTTTGACGTGGTGGTTTAAATTCATGTCTAGATATGTTATCTACCATTAAAATGCTATTTCATAAACATTAAAAAATAGAAGATACATTTTGTATTATAATTTTATTACTGCTAACGCCATCTATATAACAATAATGAGTTAAAATGCTACAAAGCTTCACTAGGCGACGATCTGTGCCCTTTAGTGGTACGATTTTCTGAAAAAATATTGCACTTTCAGGTTTAGGCTTTGGCGTGGTAGTTTTATTTCATTTAATTCATTTTCATTCACTGCATTTTAATACAATATTAATCTATTAAAACACTTGTACTTTTTAACTTCCCACAACGTATGTAGATAGGGAGGTTACTGATTTTGCTCCGATTTTCAAAAATGGAGTTTTCACCATATGTCCACGTTTTGTGGTATTAGGAACCATTTTCGACTATTTTTGCGAATACGTCAGTATGTTTGTGTGTGTGTGTGTGTGTGTGTGTGAGTTATGAACGCCTGGACCGATCGAAACGCGGTTGATGGCATTCGATTGGATTCCGCTCAACTTATACTTCCTGAAAATTTGAACCAAATGGGCCCAAGAGATTTTGAGAAATTGTGAATAGACTCAAAAAAAATTGTGGCGAAATAGAATTTTTTTAAATAACTTCCAGATTAATGTACCGATTGAGTACAAAAACTAATCAGCTCTATTCCTCAAAAAATTACCTCTAATGCATAAATTGCGTCAAAATCAGTTTGTTCGTTTGGAAGTAATCGTTGACAAAAATTTTGAAAAAAGTCTTTTTTCAACATAACTTCGAAATATTTCAACCAGTCATTTTTGGGTTTTCTACGATATTTTAATACTAAAAAAATTACGTCGAATGCCCTTTTAAAAATGAAAACCGAATCTTATTTTCAAAAGTTACACCTTTTCAAAACTTTAAATTAAGTTTTCTTTAGCAAAGATACTTAATATTTTTGAAATAACTTTCAGGCTCTACCTATACCTATTGAATTCAAAATCTTATCATCTTTTCTCCTTTAAAAACTGCGCCACGTACCGTTAATTGGATAAAAATCGGTCAATTTGTTTGGGATCTATCAATGACGAAACTTTTTGAAAAAATGTTTTTTGACATTGTTTCGAAATTTTTGAAGCCACCGATTTTTTAGCTAAGGCAGTATTTAAATTGAGTTGAATGCCATTTGAAAGATCAAAATCGAACATCGTTTCCAAAATATACAGCTTTTCAAAAATCAATATACTGCCATTTTTATCAAATACCTATGCTTGTAGTTTTTACTATTTTGAGCTTAAAATGCTTTAATTTAGCGGGAAGTTTCAGAGATGGCTTGTAAGGTCAACCATTTACAGATTACAGAAAGTGATAGGTGTCCAGTCTATCACCAACTGGGTATTTTTCTAATCCTGGGCAACGTTAATTTTATCAGCAAACTGAAAAAAAACACATTTTTGATTTGCCTGACTCGGGAATCGAACCCCGAGAGTTTTTTTTTTGAGGGAAAAATTCGAAAAATTTATTCGCTGAGTTTCTACCGCCAATTTTTCGTGACTGCAATAAGTCCAATATTAATTCTAAAAAATTTGAAGGTAATTTAAATTTTTATAACTCATTTTTCCTAGAAAACTCTTTTACAAGAAAGTTAACATAAATAAAAATTGATTTCTATCAATATTTGGTAGACTTCAAGAGCGAAGTGGTGGCGTAAGATAGATCTTGAGTTGCTACATATTACAGGTAGGTACTATTTACAGGTAGGTACTATTCTTATACATAAGTACTAAAAAAATTATCTTAGAAACATTTTATTTTTATTTTGGTTTTATTTTTCTGCGCCTCCCTAGATACAAAGCCTGACGACGCCTTTGATGCGAATATAATAAATAAAGTCCATGATACATTAAAAGATGTAATTCGCATAAAAATACTTTCCTAAGAATATTACTAGGTAATATAACTTAGCGAGCCCTTACAAAGCTCTGCTTTTTGCTAGTTAATACTGATATATTAGTTAACATATTTTCCTGCCATATCAGTATAAGATCTTATTTCTGTTACTTTAAGGTAAAAATTACAGTGAAATATTAGTTAAGATATTTTCCTGCCGTATCAGTATCAGATTTTATTGCTGTTACTTTAAGGTCCAAATTACAGTGAAATATTAGTTAATACTGACATATTAGTTAAGACATTATAATATTTCAAAGTGAATATATTAGTATCACCTAATCTTGAGAAATATCGGTATTAACCCAACTCTACTCTCTGCAGTCTGCACCAGGCTATGTTTTCTTAGAACTAATGGTGTGACTGATATATTAGTATTCGCTAAGATATTAGTAATATTGAAAGGATTCGTGGATTAGTAATCCGGCGAACTGTAATATGCTAATATTTCATATTCGCCTAATATCTGTAACGGATATCCAAAATGAATAGGATAATATCATTCGGTATTCGGAATAGTTCGGATTCACTAGATTGGCGCCCGTCGGATTCGTGAAAGTATTAAAATATTTTCACGATACGCCGCGTCGTACGTACGAATGAGACGGACGTATTTCCTGCAGTATCAGATCTTATTACTGTTGTTTTAAGGTCCAAATTACAGTTAAATATTAGTTAATACGGATATATTAGTTAAGATATTTTATTGCCATATCAGTATAAGATCTTATTTCTGTTACTTTAAGGTCCAAATTACAGTGAAATATTAGTTAAGATATTTTCCTGCCGTATCAGTATCAGATCTTATTACTGTTATTTTAAAGTCCAAATTACAGTGAAATATTAGTTAATACTGACATATTAGTTAAGACATTATAATATTTCAAAGTGAATATATTGGTATCACTTAATCTTGAGAAATATCGGTATTAACCCATCTCTACTTAGAACTTGGTTGCCGTAACCAAGAATTGGTAATACATAGGTGCCATCTGTTGAGTATCGTCACAAAACTTTAGTAGAAAATTGGTTGCAACAGTATGTGCAAATTAAGACAATGTTGCTATTTTTCAATTAATATTTTTCTTGAAAATTAAGGAAATTAAAAATAGAGCTTAATATGATATATATTACTATAACGTTGCGGTCCTATCGTTCGTGTGGCGAGGCTTTAACGCCACTTGAATAAGTATAACGGCTACCTTAACCTACAAACCGAAACACGAAAATGACAAACATTGGCTCTATTGCGGCAGGATTAAGTAAGGCGGCGGTACCATATACTCAGGCAAGACATTGCGGAACTGTAATACCTTGTAGTCAAATTGATATTGATACGTATAGACAATCGTTCACCTTTTACAAAATGCCTGATAGAATACTAGATGGTTTAGTCTTTAAAAGGGGTCCAATCAATACAGGGTGAACGAATTATTGCTTTACGGTTGGATGTGTAGATGATAGATGTGATCACCAACTGGTCATAAAATTGAACGTCAAATTTGCCGTTGTATTGTTTATAAGGTTATTAATGTACAGTTAGTTATCAGTCCAAAATTAATAATGGTGCACTGTAAAATGTTATGAGCATTTAATGTGGATATATCATTTATAAATTGCAGTGTACATCAAGTGGCTATTCAAAATAATGTAACCAATATAGATGTCACCTTTTTATAAATAATTGGTGCCAGAATTAATCAAATTATTAACGGCATCTGTTTACCCTATGCCCCTACTGGTCCAATTCAAAAACAAAATTTTAATCTATTATTTACTCTGATAAATTTTGTAATAACAAACATAATTTTACCAACTTTACATAATTATTGTCATATTAAATGGTTCTGATACAACTTGTAGTTTATAAGTTTGACATTAAACTTCATTTATTTATTCACTTACATAAAAAATGAATGTACATAATATGTATAATTTGTTGTATCCAACTACTTAAATTAGTTGTTTATTAGTTTGAATTTACACTTATTGTCATTCTCTTACATAAAAAAATGAATGGACATAGTATGTAGAATTTATTTTTTCCAACTACTTAATTTATATTAATACCAAAAATCGTATATATTTAAAATAAATACGCAACATGACTAATAGTATTCCTATTTTTGGCAAAGTAAGACATTTGTGTTGGTAACCCTGTTAATATTAATTTTTATGCCAAAATGGCGGGTTCCATTAGTATTTAGTAAATTGAAATTATTGTTATTGTTTAGTTAATCAAGTAAAACATCCCTAATGATGCTGTAAATTGCGAAACCGGTTAAGTGTATTATTAATAAAGTGTGAACTACAAGTATAAGTGAAAGTGATAGTGCCGACGTTAAAAAATATACAATTCATTAAAAACAGACTGTAGTAAACAAATATAAACATTTTGGATGACTAAGTTGTTTTATTTCAAATTATGAAATAATTGAAACATTTTAAACATCATAATTTGGATAGTTTAAAATGTTTTATTAATTTTAATTAAAAAAATAGAGGGATAAGTAGGTACCAAAGAGCTTTCATGTAATGAAGGTAGTTCCATGTAAATTGCCGTTGGTGGCGTGTTAGTCATAAGGGTTCAGGAAAAATACTAGAGTAAGTCATCTATTGGCTCAGTGAATTTGGCCCCACTTTTTTTGATTTTCAGATTTTTGATATTTTTAATTATTTGTTCGTCGTTCGTTCTTTAATGTTCGATTGTAAAAATTGTTTGTTCGTCTTTTATTTATTTATAATTAATTAAACAAATGATCACCCTTAAGTTGGTCCCCATTACTAGATATCTTTATTTTTATCACTTAGATTAATTAATTTTGATTAATTATTATCGTTTGTTCGACGACTATTGGTGATTGTTCGATCATAAAAACAATTAAATTCCCAATTATTATTTATTTTATATCTAATATGCAAACCATTACCTCACGCCTACATTGCGCATGCGCCAGCAATCTAATGGCGACTGATCGATGCGTAGTGCATGTCATGTAAAAAAATGACATTATAAATAATGCTCCATTTCAAATATCATCAAATTATACGATTTGAATGAAGTATTTATTCAACAGTGTGAGTACCTCGATTAAATATAAAGGTATTTAATTCTTATTAGGAAATATTGTAAGTAGTTCCGATAGTGGTAAATTTAACACGATACATAAAAAAAAATCTGCACATTTTTTGAGGTTAACTAATAGTACATCTAATATATACATCTTTAACAGAATTATAAATAGGCCTATCATTTTAGCAAAGAAACAAATTAAAAACAGTTGTATGATATACACACCCACACACATATGTACATATATAAGAAATTCATATTTAATTAGAGTAATTACTCTTTTTGTTTACTCAACAAACAGCTTTATGTGGCTTTATGAGTTAAGTACATATATTGGACGTAATGCATGTAAATGGACTATATAGACATTAGCCGCCTTATTCCAAAACGAGGTCTAAATGTAGTACCGACCTTAATACCAGGTTTATTACTAGTACTAGATGAAACGATATTATAAAACCGGGTTTAGCGCTAGTCCGAGTATCTTTTATGGCTCTAAAGATAAACCTCCGCGACCCCTAGTTTAACTTTAATACTAAGCTCAAAACGTCAAACTTCAAAGTTGACATAAACGTCGTATTGTTGTGAAATAATTGTTTATATTTAAAATAATTAAAAATGCACATAAACGTAATTGATATAATGGATTTGGGAGATTTGGATGTATTGAAAACATACCAGAGGCTTAATAGACCCCAAAGTCGAGTGAATCCGTTTCACTTAAATGACGGAGACTTTCGAAAAAAATATAGATTCACAAAAAGGTTTGCCAGCAAAATAGTGGATTTATTGCGAGAGAATTTAGTTCATGACCCTGGGGGACAGGCTCTCAGTCCAGGGTTGCAAGTGGTTTGCGAATTACGCAACTGGGCTCGTCATGAGGTAGGTGTATAAACTTGATAATCTACATTACAAGCAATGCTAGGATATTTTAATTGCTGGAGAACTTACTGAAATATTATTATTGTTTCTATAGATTCAAAACGATACTGCCGACTTACATGGTGTATCTCAGCCGACCATTAGTAAAACTTGTAAGAAAATAGCAAGGCTTTTAGCTGGATTGTCCCATAGATTTATAAAGATGCCAACTACTTTAAATCAGCAAGAAGAAGCAATGAGGAAGTTTTGCCGTATAGCTAATTTTTGAAAGTTATAGGTGCTATAGACTGCACTGACTGATTGACTTACCCTTTCTTCACATGTCCAATTTTCGCCTCTTTTTTCTTAGTTTGATCCATTTTAGATTCATAGAACTATCTGATTACGGCAAAAAAAGTAATGCTAGATTTTATAACAGAACCTAATCGTACCTACTTGAGGCACTCATGTTTTTGTGCTTCAATAATAAATAAAAACAGACTAGCTATGGTAATACAGAAATAAGTAACTTGAAGTGCTGTTGTATATATATTATTGAAATGTTTACTTTCACATATAGTATTTATTATAAATTTTCGTATTAAATTACGCGCGTCGCACACTTTTTTTTTGTTTTTTTTTAGTTTATTTCGTTGTACGCTAATTCGATACGTGTACACATGTAGGTATATAGTGAAAATAAAAACAAAATTCATATAATTTCAACGTTTTCAGATTTAAGATATTTTTCACAGCAAAATTGTACCTACATTTTATTTTATTATCACTTTCGAACTCATAAATCACTTTTTAATAAACAATTTGCTTTCTTTTCATATAAGTATGTTTGTTATAACGGAACGTTGCATGTTACGCCGAGTGAATGAATGAATGGTTTAGAGTCATTTTAGCTTATAATCTGTGGATACATTTTCATCCAAGGTCTATCATCGGTATTAGCTAGTCCTCGGTTAGACTTGTTTTTGTAATAAGAATGAATTTTAGTACTGAAACTAACTTTAATACCGTAACAAGCCTAGACTTCTTAATCTTGGTTTAAACCCAGATCTAGACCTGTTTTTGTAATAAGGCGGTATATGTTTTTCGATGATTATTAATAAGTACATAATTTATTAATAATGATTCTTTTACAACTAAACATTCGAAATGGAGCATTATTTATAATGTCATTTTTTTACATGACATGCACTACGCATCGCTCAGTCGCCATTAGACTGCTGGCGCATGCGCAATGTAGGCGTGAGGTAATGGTTTGCATATTAGATATAAAATAAATAATAATTGGGAATTTAATTGTTTTTATGATCGAACAATCACCAATAGTCGTCGAACAAACGATAATTAATCAAAATTAATTAATCTAAGTGATAAAAATTAAGATATCTAGTAAGGGGGGCCAACTTAAGGGTGATCATTTGTTTAATTAATTATAAATAAATAAAAGACGAACAAACAATTTTTACAATCGAACGTTAAAGAACGAACGACGAACAAATAATTAAAAATATCAAAAATCTGAAAATCAAAAAAAGTGGGGCCAAATTCACTGAGCCTCATCTATTATATATACTTACAATATTAGTCTATGGTCTGCACAAAATATACTCCTAACGGAGAAGAAGTGAACCAAAGAGAAAATTAATATACATAAATAAGTGAACCTTCATAGAACAAAAATGCATACACATCCTTAGGCGGCCCCTAGGGCCTAGACCTACAATAATATTGCGCAATATTACGTATTGTACAATATTATTGACCGTTTAGAGTTAACATTGAAGATTGCACAATGTTTGAACGAAAGTTTAATTTTTATTGCGCATAATTTTTTTCTTGCACTGTGTAGGTTTAATATTGCACAATATTTTTCACTTCAGAGTAGTCGTGTGTAGTTCGCGAATGAATCCTTCAATTGGACTACTTCAGTTGCTTTTAGTTCATCCTTCACTAGTTCAGTTTCCATTTATCTGTATCTCTAGTTCGCGCGTTCGCGTTCGTCGTTATTTCGCGGTAATTTTATTCATCTTGTTAATTTAATAGTTCATTAAATCACACTGGCCCAAATTCGACACTCAGTCGAAATTGAACATGTGACCGAAATACGTCATTCCGCCGAATTTCGCAATCGATCGAAATTTAACTTTCGGCCGAAACTCAACATTCGGCCATAATTCGACATTCAGGCCAATTCACTAGTTAATATAAGTGTTGATCGAAACAAAACCAATCAATAAAAGATGAAGAACGGGAATTTTTACTTGAGTGTATAGAATTGTATAGATTTATTTAACAAAATCACCAGCATGGTTGCCGCCAAAACTTCGTCGTCAGCCATATTGCTCACACGAAAATATTGATCAGAATGGTTTGTCAATTTTATTGAGTGAATTTATTGAAAGTTTGGAAACAAAGGGGTATTCAATATTATTGCACAATAAAAGTATTGCGCAATATTATTGTAGGTCTGTGGGGCACCTTACACACCTACCCGACAGTAGCACCATAGCGGATTAGCAGTAGAAGCTTATAGGGAAGAAGGGGGGGACTAACAGGGGTAGGGGACCGAATATGGAAGAGAATTTCTGAAACCTAGATAAAATATTTTTTTATTGATAAGGAGTTGCTTTGCCCCTAAAATACTTGTGTATTTTAGGGGCGAAGCAACTTCTTATCAAAATCAAATAAACTACATCAAAGGAAACTACACTAGTTAAAAAAGCAACAAGAAAATATTTTGTGTTCATATTATCATTTATTAAAACTTTTATTTTTCTTATATTAGTATATCTTTTTATACGTATAAAAAGCGCTCAAACGTTGCAGTTATTGTTTACTATTCACCCGTCACTTGTGTGATATGGTCGTGGTGGTCGACAGGCAGGGACGCCATTTGGTGGTAGTGTCGTTGATAGTTGTGGGAAAGTAAGAAAGAAGGAAGTCTTACGATCAACTTTATATTTAAGTAATATTCATAGTGGTCAAGTATAGTGTTCTTAAACTAATTGTCACACATATATTTAACGTTTATTATAACCTAAATCCATGCGTTAGATATTAAATGCAACCGTTAAATTAGTAATTAAGACAATGTAACATTACACCAGACTTGGTTAGTATTTCAAGCAATGACGTGTATAATATTACCACTGGACAGGTTTTTCCATACAAATGATAGGTAGCTAATTTTTTGTGTCCATTTGAAACGCTACCCACGAGTGTCTCGAGAACTAATTTTGACGTATGCTGGTATGCTGAATATTATGAAGCAGTAACGCATTTTATTTAATTTATCAAAGTTCTGAGGTAAGCATTTGTACTGAAAAGTAAAGTTACAAACTGCAAGCGTAGGAGCAAGGATAGTCAATACTATGTAATATAGTCAAACGATAATTCAAAACTTTACTGCAGCTTTGTAATCTTTAAATTGTAATTATGACCACAAATTCGAATACAGTTTAAACAAATAATATTATCGTAACATAAAAAACTTCATAAGAATAATTAAAAATGGCTGCCATTAATCACCTGTAGACCAAAGCTATAGACTATGACTGTATTCAGTACAACTGCTTACTTCAGAAATCTACACCTTCTCAGTACAACTGCTTACCTCAGAACCTTAAAATATGCCTTCCATATGTGTTTTATTATGTGAAAAACACATATGGAAATTCGAACACACTGGGCGCACTCTATAACGGTGGTGTTAGTTCACAAACAACTTTTATGGGTCGATATCGAGTTTTATACGGGTGAAAACTCATTGTAAATAAATTTTAATATTTCCTTGTTTTATTCAAATGCTGAGTGTAAACGCAAATGGACGAACGGCCTCTTCGTCCGACAGTCGAAGCCAGCGTCGTGAACGCTGGCTACGTACGATTTTGACTTTGCACACATTTATAATTTTTGATATGTCATGTATGTATCGTTCATCAATACCAACCAAAAATATTCTAGGACAATTAAAATTACCTGACCACACTGCTTATCTGAAATCCGCCAATCACCGCTCACGACCAGTCGGAGTCGACACCAATCGGCCGCCATCAAGGAAGTTACATTCTACCCGGAATATTCACACGGGCTTCAAAATCGTTCCGAAGAGTAATACGACATGAGTGGAGTGTGTCTCTTTCTACTAAATAAAGTGCCAATCGCCATATTATATATGTGCGGCCAGGCGTAGTTTGCAAATTACTACTAAGTAATTTTACTAATTTGAGAAACAGTTTTTGCATTGCATAAGTAATTACGTCATAATTAAAATAAGCACATCTTAGAACTCACTATGTTAATTACAATACATTTTATGCTAACGTATTTATCGAAGTGTATGAATAAAAGGGATTTAACAATTACCGAATATATAAAAATCCACCATCAGACAGTTTTATTTACACTGGCAATTGCAAGAAAGGGACAACATCCACTCATGTCGTTGTCTTGCTCAGAACGTTTTCCCCCTCTGTTAAGTAAGAAACAAATGTCAACTTTATGACTAGCGAAATAAAGTACATTTTTATTTTTCAATTATTGCTTCGTAAAAATTCCAGTTATCGTATATAAGTTCCTTGGCCGCCATTGGCCAAACGTTTGCTATAGATTAATGGATGTATTCTGAACAACAACTAACATAAGACATCTTACTCAGACCTGACAAAGTAAACAAAATTATATTCTGAGCTTCTTTGAAATGAAATAAAAAATATTTACTAGCGAGAATATGAGTTATTAAGTTATTTAAATAATCAAAAGTTACCAGCGTATTCTACCATAGTATGGCGTCCAAATATTTAAAACTTGTCACGTTCTATATGATTGTACTATTTATTTACATATTTCTAAATATTATTTACATTAATAATTATATGTACTGAATTGAAACTTTATCAAATCAATTTTAATTACATTGAAATATGGAGGTACATTTAAGCAATCCAAGAAATATTTAATTTTTATAGCTACTTTTGACTGGTCAATTTTTTTAGATTTATCCGCTAGAGGAAACTCAGCGGATTGTCTTGGTTTTCTTATGATTTACAAATTGTATTTTTTGTTCAATCAAAATGTTTACGTTTACATTTTTTTATTAAATAATAAGAGTTTATTATTTAATAATAAATAAAAAATTAACAATTCACGGGACAAATTACACTTACTGATCTAACCCCAAAGTAAGCAAATTATTTGCTTGTGTAATTTAATAACAAACATTAAGTTAACTAATAGTCTTTTTAGTTAATTTAATAACACGTTTTTTGTTGTTTCCCAAAATCTTAAAATATCATATAATATGGAATTTGTCAGGTGCAATATGTTTTTTCTATTAGTAAATCAAATAATTTTTTTGCGAAATTTATTTAAGACTATCTACACATATAATAAAATCGTAGGAAAGTCAAAACTGTACATTGAATATTTTTTAAAAAAAACTTGGGGCGTGATCTAAAATCGATATCAAAGCCAAAAATATAATTTTTAGAATTTTTGTCTGTTTGTATGTCCGGGGTAAACTCAAAAAGTACTGCAAGGATTTACTTCAAATTTTGCATGAATATTACTAACAGGTCGGGTCAACATATAAGCTACATATTATCACGCTATCACCTACGGGGGAGGTGCTGTGCGGAGTAAGCGAAGTCTGCGCGGACGAAGTCGCTGGCAACAGCTACCTTCCTTACTAGGAATATGATTGAATATATTAATTGCCATACAATATGCATTTTTTGTATAAACATTGAGTTTTTGTGAAGGCACATTTAGCTTTCTACTATTTCTAAACCATGTATTTTTTCTGTTTCTAATAATTCTCAAAACCTATAGAAAAAGTGTTAGAATCATACAATGGCGCCTTGTCTTACAAAGTAAAAACCAGCATTAGAATATATCTTGGATCTATAGAGGGTCCTGTCTTTGTCATAAACGACGATGATCTGGTAGGCAAAAACTCCAGAGCCTCGCTCATCGCCGCAGAGTGGCTAGTTTTTCGGTCTTTTATCGAATACATGTTGAAGAGTGCGCTGCGGAATTGCACGACTTAATTCCGCTATCCCCGTTTTTCTATCGATCGTCGAGGCGCACAGATACTAGGCATCGCCATATGGTGGACGCTCCACGTACCCGAACAAAGCGGTTCGATTCGACATTCTTGATCCGAACCGCAAGGGACTGGAATATGTTATCTGAGTCTGTGTTCCCGGACGGGTACAACCTAGGGAACTTCAAGAGAAGAGTGAACAGGTACCTTTTAGGGAAGCGCGTTCCATCTTAGGCAGCACCTTAGCTTACCATCAGGTGAGATCGTGGTCAAGCGCTTCCCTATCGACAGTAAAAAAAAAAGAATTCTGTTAGTCTGACTTAGATTTCTGAGGTAAGCAGTTGTACTGAATACAGTCATAGTCTATAGCTGTGACAGGTGATCACAGACCACTTAGAGAATAGAGGTGCATGCAGGTGATTAATGGCAGCTATTTTTAATTATTGTGAAGTTTTTATGTTACGACAATATTATTTGTTTAAACTGTATTAGAATTTGCGGTTATAATTTTAATTTAAAGATTACAAAGCTGCAGTAAAGTTTTGAATTATCGTTTGACTATATTACATTGTTTTCACATGTTACTTACGGACATATAATATAAAGTGCGTTGTGAAGCCAGAGTTCAAAGACCTACAAAAAAATATAGTCGTAGCCAAGCGCTCGTATCGTGAGTCACGAATGTGATGACGATGCAGCAATATGAAGCCGGCGGCTTACTAGTCGGCCGCGAGCTAGAGCGAGTGAGAAACGTTCTTTTTGTGACAATATTTATTTTGAAATCATGCCATCCTGTGTGATAAACAATTGTTAAAACAATTCATGTTTTGAAAAAAAGTCTTCCGGGATCACTTTTCACAAGGAAGTATCCAAATTTCCATCAATTTAACAAAACTGAAATAATATTTGATATAATTTCTCAGAACACAAATTTGAAGCGGCATTGTGGCAGTGTGGTAAGTTAACATACGAATAAATTTCCCCAAACATTGGGGAAATGTCCCTTTTATTTAGAAAATATATGTTAATGTTAGACTTATTGTTTAAATTGGATTCACCGTACTATACAGGGTATAACAAAAATAAGCACTAATACTGAAGGAGCGTTCAGGATGTGTGGTTAGCTCTTTAATTATACATTTTTAATAAATAAAAACTATGAAATTTCTGAGAAAATGAATGTCAAAGTTTTTTTTCAAAATGATCTGTGGCAGCCCTGAAGTATAGCACGCAGTAACGTACGCGCACGGTTTACGCAGCTATGAAAGGTCACAATCATATGATAGATGTCAATGAACTGCTAGACGCACAACAAAGTACTAATTACTTGACAGAGTAAATAATGTAGATATTATTTAAAGAGTTTTTTTATATTTTTTTCTACCAGGACTGATGTTGGAATAAACCCATGAGGGTCCTTAGTTTGATTACCAGGCTGGACAATTTGATTCATAGGTAACTTAACTGGGTTTTGATAGCCATAATTATTACATTATGTTAAAAAAAACACTGTCCGACTATTGGTGTCACTCGATAGCATATTACGATCATATTAAAATAATTATTAATGACTATACTCATATTCAATAAAAAAAATCTCATAAAATTTTATTAATCATAAATACCTACCTAGTAGTCTCATACCTAGTTTACGTAAGGCAAACCTGCGGCTATTAGGCATTTCATGCAGGAAAATCTCCCGCCTGGCAACAAAATTATATCAGCTGTGTACCTAAAATTTATTGTGACCTGGATTATTATTTCTAACTCTGAGTGAAACTATTAGTTTGGTACATACATTCTAAAACAATCGTGGCAAATAATCCAATATAACTAATTAAGGTATCTTTTTGTTATGAAAACACATTACATAAATTACTTCATCACACAATATCCACCTTCAAAGTCAACTATTCACATGTGTTTTCAGTGTAGGTACCTAAATCTATTCCGTGATTCATAGGCATTTTACAATGTATTATCTGGCATGGTTTCAACTTACAAACTGTTTTAATGGCATAATACTTACCTCTAGTACCTACCCTGTTTGCTTCTAACTTCACATAACAAGGTGTCTAAATAGGTAATTAGTTTTTGAGCAGGTAAATCATAGCTATTATCACTTTTTTTACACACAATTCTAAAAACTTAGTAAAACTTTCTCGTTGATAACACGACACTTCGCAAAATAAATATGCATTATCATTAAGAATTAAGACACAACACAACCTTTTATAAGCATTTTTGACAAATAAACCTACGCATTGATTAGCCTAGAAGTCCTTTGATTTGAAGTATTACCGACATCGCGCTAGGCGTCTCAACGCGGCGCAACGCGGTCTCAACCAAGCGCCCGACTTAAGGCCTTGCTCACACACACTACTGAATATTTTCCGCGGGAATTTTAATTGCGCAAATTAATTTTCGTTACATATGAAATTTGACATGGCTAGCACTGCTAAAAAAATGTCAAGAATCGGAATGTTCCCGGTGAGTTGATAGGCTCGTTTGTCACTATCACTACATGGCTGATGGAACTTAGTACCTACCTAAAGTTTGTTTTAGGTGCGCCTCTTCTTACCTTTTTTTATGTTATTGAGATAGGCAAACTAGCAGACGTGCCACCTGATGGTAAGTGGTCGACGTCGCTAATGAACAAAAATGGGATACCTGGGCTGGAACTAGCCCAGGTATTCCATTCATGTGTTAGAGACATAAGATGTTAAGATCCTGAGACATAAGATGTTAAGTCTCGGTGCCAGTAATTACAGTGCCTGTCTTGCCCTTCTCTCCGAAACACAGCAAAGCTGTTTCACGGGAGAAATTGGCAAGACCTTTCTAAGTAGTAGTTATTTCAGGAAAAAGATAATTTTTGACTACGTTTTTTTGATTACATTTTAGATCAAAGATTTTATAAAATACTAGCCGTTGCTCGCGGCTTCGCAGGCGTGGTTAGAGTTTTTTGTGAATGTCAAAAATAAACCACGCAAGCGAAACCAACGAAAACTATTGCTAATTTTAGCGATTGCCGGGATTACATATCAACCTGTTCATTCATTCAGAAAAATTAATCTTTTTCATCAAAATATTGTTTATCATACTGGAAATGAAAAAGTATTAAGTTAACTTTAAAGCCGCCGCCGGTCGTTTGTACAGGCCTTTAGAACTTACACGTGTTTTGCGGCTTATACAAAGTGCAACGAAACGCTTTGATTGGCGAAAAGACCACTTTCGGAAAGAGACAAGACACTCCCTTTTTTCTGCCATTTTGTTTTTATGTAAAATCATACTAATATGTAGTTCCGTATAGTTTTAGTCAACATTTTTGTCACTTTTATGATAAGAGTGATGCCGGTTTAGGCGTTTCTTCGTAAGGTACTGGGTTTGATTCTCAGTTCGCCTGGTAGAATGGAGGGTAATTCTTCTTAAGGCACTCAAACTAACACGGGAAATGATTTTTTTTTATTTATGGTGCAAGGGGTCCCACCACCACCTTCGGGACCCAAGACAACCTGACTGCTGTACAATGAAAGAGGTCCTGGCACCGGCTTCCTCCAGAGAGGTTCGGAGGTTAGACGACAGTCGCTACGGCAAACTCAAACTCGTTCCTAGCGCAAGCGTGGAGAATAACCGGAATAAACTCTAAGATGAAGAAGATTATTTTTAAATTTGTTTCACTGAACCCTAATTAGTTCGGAAAAGTACCTAGATAATTGTAAAGGAATTTTTATTTTTTTATTCAGTTGCCGTTTGTCTTTGGAGAGCGTAACTATTGCTATTATTGCCGATTTTTTATGAATCTTACTTAATACCCATTGATTGGAAATCGCGATTTTAAAAATGCCACGTAGAAATAATAATGACCGTCACCTTTACACTAATAGTGAATTTTACGAAATGATGCTATGTGTTGGTGCTGCTAGGAATGGTAGCATTAATGAAGCGAGGGAGATTTACCGACAACGGTTTATTGATGGAAGGCCACCAGCAGAACAACGTCATTTACCTCCGTACTCAGTATTCCGTAACATGTGTTTACGACTTCAGCGTACTGGTTCCTTCCACCGCGAACGAAACGTTGGACGTCCTAATTCAAGAGTAGGTACTGCTATTGAGACTCGAATTCTAAATCATTTTGACGAGAATCCTCGGACCAGCACACGCCGATGCAGTGCTATGTTAAATGTAAACCATATGGTGGTGTGGCGTACTCTGCAGGATGATGGACGACATCCCTACCATTTTTCAAGGACTCAGGAGATAGGACTTGCAGACCATATGCCCAGAATGGACTTTTGTAGGTGGTACCAGAACCGTGCTGAAGCAAATCCCGAATTTGCTTTTAATATTTTATGGACAGATGAGGCTTCTTTCACAAGAAATGGTGTGCTCAATTTGCACAACGAGCATGTGTGGGCACATAATAACCCGCATGCCTCGAGTGAAAGTAGCTTTCAGCACCAGTGGAGAATTAATGTCTGGGCAGGCATCGTTGGGGACTATGTTTTGGGGCCGACTATTTTACCTCAGGGTCTTAACGCTCAAAGGTACCTACAACACCTGAGAGAGGATTTAGAAGAACATCTGGAAAATCTTCCACTGAATGTATATCGTAATATAATTTTTCAGCACGATGGAGCACCCGCTCACTTTGCACGCCCTGTGCGTGATTATTTAAACGATCGATTTGCAGAGTGGATAGGTCGAAGTGGCCCGGTGCCTTGGCCACCTCGTTCTCCAGATCTCACGTGCCTAGACTACTTTTTATGGGGTTATGTGAAAAATAAAGTTTACTCTGTGGAATGTCATACACGTGAAGAGATGGAAGGTAAAATTAATGCAGCATTTAGGTCCATAACCCCACATATGTTGCATAATGTAAGGTTATCAATGTTACGCAGAACTGCTCTTTGCATTGAGAAGGGTGGTGGTCATTTTGAACCTTACTTATAAATTAATTTGAAGACAGTGTTGTTTTATTATTGCCTGTAAATAGTGAATTTGGATTAATGTATAATAATTAATCAGTGACGAAAGTGATATGTAAAAAATTGCTTATTAAATGTGTGTAAGTACAAGTACGCGGTATTCTTCATGTCTATGTGTGCGTCACGCTATTCATTCAACGTGTTGCTGACGTCACATCACTTCCATCTTCAAGGTAGGGGTGTGAAAATAAACTTTAATTTCTTATTTTACTAAATTTATATGAAACAAAAAATGTGTGCCTTTTGGTATAATATTTTACCAGGTGTTTGTTTAGTTCATGTACACGTATACCCTTGAAAGTTAGTGCTTATTTTTGTTATACCCTGTATATACTACATATATACATATTTATAAAACATGGCTCGCCGTGTTTCATGCTATTTCGTGATTGATTCGCCAACTAACGCTAGAAGATAACGTCATAAAATCATATACCATAACCAATCACAATGATGCAAACATATCAATATTATAACATTATAAATCCTTGTTAAAGACACCCCCGTGTAACCATCAATATTAATTTTTGTAAAAAATTAAAACTTGTAAAGTTCGAATTTTTAAAGGTAAATTTTATTTTTTCATTTTTTGTGTGTAATTTTTTTAAATCATTTACTTTTTTTTGAATAATATATATAATTTTGAATAATATATATAATTTTGAATAATATATATATATATATATATATATATATATATATATATATATATATATATATATATATATATATATATATATATATATATATATATATAAAATATCTTTGTTTTTGACAAGACCAAATTAGTTGAAATTGATGTTTTAAAGCAGTTTTTTATAGCACATCACACAATTATTTGTTATAGCACATCAAAACAAATTTATGTTAATATTCATTAATATTCATCATATTTCAAAGACCGTGGCCGGACCCGATACATAATTGAAAAAAATTGGCTCGGTAGAAAATAATTGCGAAGATTGGTCTTGAAATCTTCATTAACGGTTCTATATCTTTATTTCTTTGACGTATGGGTCTGCAATTGAAAACATGAAGTCAGCATATTCATACCTAAACCACTACCGAATCATATTTGACAAATAATCTATACTTTTTTTTTAATTTCAATATTTATTCATTTTAAGATCCTGGCCGCCCAGTTACACTGATAGTGTGGTCTCGTTTACTCCGATAGAAATAGACAGAGTGAGCGATTTCGGTGTTGACAGCGTCTTAATATTTCCTTGTTACGGGTTGGCTGGAAGAAATCTCTTACTAGAGATAATCTCGCCCATTGTACTTATTTTCTATTATTGTTGTTATGTTAGTGTTTACTGTGTACAATAAAGAATTAAATAAATAAGCTCGTATTTTATTTTTCGTTTTATTTGTTAGTTTGCCAATTATCATTCTTGTGTGTACTTTCAGTTAAGAAAAGAAGTTATATATTACTATTAAAGATGAGTATTAAGAATGTATAATAAATAGTTAGCGTTATAAGTAAAAAAAAATATTAAAAACCTATTGAATTATTAGTTGTAATTATTTAGAGTAAAAATGTAAAATATGCTGAAAAATGGTTCGTAAAAATATTATTCATAAATTGTAATTAGTGCATATTTACATGTGTAAATATGCATTAACATAATAGCATATGTACAGTAGATAAAATAAATAAATTTCAAGGGCTTCTAAATTTGTTTGTCTTTGACGTAGGAAATAGTAATACAAATAAAATATCAAATATAATTAATGTAAGTAAAACGCATTATAATTTATAAAATGTAGTAAAATATTAAACCAGTAAATGGAAATTTGAAAGCCAATGCTTGCAACATTTTTCTTTAGCATACGTACGTAATGTTTTACGATGCTTGCAAATGCTGGCGTTGCCTTACGCACACATGTACAAAAGTTATCTTCACCGATTTGTTTCTAATTGCTTACAATGGCTACGTCTATATTTTTTGTAGGTTTTGCCAGGGCCTTTTCTATCTTAAAGTGAGGTGTAAAAATTAAAAAGACATATCCCAAAATTGCAACGTTAAATAAATTTTGAACTCAAGTGCATATATCTAATTTCCAAATTTTGTATGAAAGGACGTTTTAAGCTACGCCCCGACATTTTATTTGTTATTTGGACTTAACATAAGATTAAGGTTATAATCACTTGTACTTTAATTTCACTACAAATATAGACATATAATTTTAGATCAATCGACCGGTTTCGCTTTTTAAAGCACCTTCAGGACGTAATGTTCTTTACTGACAGTTTAACTTTAGATAAGACATAAACAAAGCATTTTTAAAAAAGTTGTGGGTAAACTTAAATATAAATATACTCTGTATTGCTAGCTTAAAGGATTCTCCCTTAAATTTTAGGTAATTTCAATATATAATCTTACTAGCTGCAGCATGCAGTCCGCTGCATAATAAGAGTTTTTCGTGAATCCCGCGAGATCAGATATATTTCCGGGATAAAAAGTAGCCTATGTGCTATTCCAGGCTATAATCTACCTGTGTACCAGATTTCTTCCAAATCCGTTCAGTAGTTTTTGCGTGATTGAGTAACAAACATCCATTCAAACATCCAAACTTTCGCATTTATAGTATAATAGCTGCAGCGTGCAGCCCGCTGCATTATCACAGTTTTTTGCGCATCCCGCAGGATCACCTCATTTTTCCGGGATAAAAAATAGCCTATGTGCTATTCCAGGTCATCAGCTAACTGTGTGCCAAATTTCTTTCAAATCCGTTCAGTAGTTTTTGCGTGATTGAGTAACAAATATCCGTCCAAACATCTATCCAAACATCCAAACTTTCGCATTTATAATATTAATATGGATAGATTCTAGTTTATAATATTAATTGTAATTACTTACAAAATAATGTCAAAAATGTCAATATTAAATAAAGTCAACTAACAGGTCGGGTCAACATATAGACTACATATTATCACGCTATCCCCTACGGGGAAGGAGCTGTGCGGAGTAAACGAAGTCCGCGCAGACGAAGTTGCGGGCAACAGCTAGTGTAAAATAAAGATGTCCAAATTAATACTAAATTACGATTAAATAGTTAATGTCAATAAATAATTATAATAATAATTAATAACATAATTAATCAGAATTAATTAAAATAATAATTAATAAAATAGCATGTTCAAAAATCAATTCACTTATATATGCATGATTATTGTTCTTACTCATTTAAAATTTATGCATTAAAAATATTTAGCAAGGGGGAGTTATTAAGTTCAGTTTGATCGTTTAAAAGTTTTTAAGTTTCGGTTCTGCTTTATGTCGATTTATTTCTAGCGCTTTTAGGGCGTTGAGCCTTCTAGCTTTGCTACAAACATGTAATAGTTTCAAATTTGTTGTCAAATCAAAGGATGACCCTCGGTAATAAGATGTTGAGCAAAGGTATAAGACTCCCCTTTCCCCGAGCGCCAACTACGAAAGTGTTCTTTTATTCGTGTTGAATTCGTGTTATATTTTGACATTAATTACGTATTATCATTTTTAATTTAGTTGACTTTATTTAATATTGACATTTTTGACATTATTTTGTAAGTAATTACAATTAATATTATAAATTAGAATAAGATTATATATTGAAATTACCTAAAATTTAAGGGAGAATCCTTTAAGCTAGCAATACAGAGTAAATTTATATTTAAGTTTACCCACAACTTTTTTAAAAACGCTTTGTTTGTGTCTTATCTAAACTGTCAGTAAAGAATATTACGTCCTGAAGATGTTTTAAAAAGCGAAACCGGTCGATTAATCTAAAATTATATGTCTATATTTGTAGTGAAATTAAAGTACAAGTGATTATAACCTTGTTTGGACTTATAACAATGGAATTTCACCAAGTGCCTACGATTGAAAGTGTAAAATCTATTTTGTGTGTTTAGTATTCAGAGACATTTCTATGAAATTAGCAAAAAGCGAACAAGTAAAGAAAATGTGGAGTGTGGTAAAACACGCGCTGAAGACTATCGCGGCTTATCGGAGGTTTCACTAATCAGGAATTAATAATCTCAGATTAACAAGGAGAATTTCTGAAAGATATATGTCTTTTGGTTATTTTATTTGCCAAGTGTAGGCCTTCGTTTACCTGCAATTGATATAATTTTACTAAAAATTTCCAGTCTACAATTTGTTCATCTTTGTTTAAAAATTCCTGTTTTGCTTCTAGTTGATTTCGAAGTAATTTGATTACATGACTTGGGTCTAAAATACAGGCCACTTCACTAGAATCTGAGGGATGCGGAAATGTTGTTTTCATATTTGCAGTATCATTTATACTACAACCAAGTAGCTCCATGGCAGTAAAATTTGTAGCATGCCCATCGAATGTTAGTGATACAACTTTAACTCCAGCTTCATGACATTTCATAAGACAAAGTTTAACTAAGTTGGATTTTTGTTCTCCAGTCAAAGTGTTTGTCAAAAAGTACCCTAAAGGTATTTTAAATCGTTGATTTATTCCAACCAACATAAGTGCTTGAGATGCCAGAGTAGTAGACTCCCGTTATTTCATCGCCCATATCGATAACCCCTATGTATCGTTTACCATCCCACAGTTTCTGTTGCCGCAACGCCATTTCATCAAACATAAGCGCACATATGAGCTTATGAGGAGAAATGTTTGCCATTTTTTGCAACGCCACAAAAACTTCTTGGGTAAATCCAGGTTCACTTTTCACGTGAGTGTACCATTTTGCCAAGGTTTTAGGATGTGGCAGACAACAATTAAAGGTTTTTCTGACATAGTCATAACCCTTTGGAGAGTAAAAATTTAGCGACAAATTTTTTTTATAGCCGGTGAGTATTTAATTTTTTTTCCCCAGAACTTCTTAGATATAAATTATGAAAAAGTTCGGTTGCTATAATATTCTCATTTAATAAATTGTGTGTATCACAATTAATAAAATGTTTATCTTTCAATTCCTTCAATATATCTAGTAATCGATGATCGACTAAATTGGAAAGAACACATTAATTATGTATGTGAGAAATTAAGAGTTATTTTAGCTAAATTTTCTTTAATTAAAGGCAAAATACCCTATAAAACATTAATAATGCTATACCGATCTTTAGCTGAATCTATTATATCCTATGGATTGACAAGCTATGGTAGAACATTTCGAACGCATCTAGACAAAATTTTTTCCCTACAGTTACGAATCTTAAAAGAACTAGTTCCCTACAAAATAAAAATACAATATAAACAAGACTACCGTAATCTCTTTGCCTTCTGTGAAATAATACCCATTCATGAAAAAATTGAATTAGCTTTATTATTAGAACACTATTCTGATAAACAGTTACTAGAACCTCATACCACGTATTCCGCCAGAAGATCTGGAAATCAAAGATTTGCTTTACCTATATACAACAACCTATATGGAAAAAGACGTTTAAGTTACGTGATACCAAACTTAATTAATAAAATACCCAAAACACTAAAAGATGAAATAACAGAAAAAAATATTAAATTTAAATTAAAACGACATTATATCGAATTAACAATAATGAACTACACGTCATTATAATAAGCTCATTAATCAAATCAAACACACACACACACACACACACACACACACACATGCACGCACGCACGAACACACACACACTCGCACATATATATATGTATATGTGTATATATATATATATATATATATATATATATATATATATATATATGTATGTATGTATGTATGTATATATGTATATGTGTATATATTTGTATGTGTGTATATACGAACATACAGCTAAAACGACTTTTTTTTTATACTATGTAAAAATAATAATCTTAAATTTTACTCGTAACATGCTGTATAAGCAAACAAAATAGCCGCGAATCTGGTCCGGCAACATTTTATTGTAAGATTTCTTTTACTAGGTACCCTTTTATACTCATGATATTTTATATTGTGTTCAGTTGTAAAAACAACACTCGATGATTTGCTATTTTTAAGAATATCTTTTTGTATTAGCTGTGCGTTATCGATAACATTATGTCTTAACTATGGTCGATGATGTAGGGTGTACGGTAAAATTCGTAAGAATTTATGTTTACACTCTTGTATGCATGTTTTATTGTATTTGTTTTTGTGTGGAAATAATAATAAATAATAAATAATATTCTTAAGTGAAGTATTCCTTTTTTCTAAGCGCCGAATTTTTTGTAATAATGTTTTTAACTTTCGCTTAGTAGTGACACGTAACATTTTTTGTTTTCTTAACTGGCTTTTTCTAGGTGTGTCAAATATGGATTCCAGGTCGGAATCTCTTACTTCAGGTTCAAGACAATTGTCTTGAATAGACGCTCCAGATATTTCAGTAATTTGGAGTGATTTTGAAGGCCTCGATTCTTCTAAACGAACAGGATTCATAAAGGCTTCAGTAATACCCGATATTTCAGATAATGATAAGTTTATTGTCGGTTTTGATGTTTTTTTTAAGCAATCTACGACCTTTTATGGTAAAGTATAAGTCATCCTCTTTGAAGTGCAATGAACACACAACGCAAAATTTTGAAGCCTGCCAATTATTGTCTTGTCTGCTTTGGCGAATAACAGAAACCCATTCCTCGCGTAGAACAACATCTGTCGGCAATCTGCGAAAATCATAAAGTATCAAAACTCGACACTGACTACAGTAAGCATATTAAAAAAAATTGGAAATCATAAAACATATCAGAAGTCAATAAACTTTGCTGTTTAATTATATTGTTTTAGAGATGTTTTAAAGAGTTACAAGTTGTATGTACTAAAAACTAGTGTAATATTTATGCTATAATAGACTCAGTTTGAGTTTTAGATAGGATTCAATTTATATTCGTTTACAAATAAAAGGAAGCATAGATTTAGATTCGGATTAGAAGGTACATGTTGAATTGTACACTAATCAATTATGAAACAAATCAAATATGTTAAAAACTCCAAATCAATATTCATGATAAAAATACTGAAAAAGAAAATATGAAAATTAATATAATCGCACTTCTACCACGAAGCACGAAAATAATGTTTTCAGTAATCATATGAAGGTTATAACTTGAAATGGATTTTTGCACAAATATTCACGATATTTTTGAAAAAAATCCTCTTTATAATATATTATTCCATATATATATATATATATATATATATATATATATATATATATATATATATATATATATATATATATATATATATATATATATATATATATATATATACATATATACATATATATATATATAAAAGTAAATGAAATATGTATGTGTGTATATATATCACTTTGCATACGAATCTCAGGAAGCACAGCATTATATTTAATTTCCCGCGTTAGACATTATTCACCGAATTACAGTAAACGGCTATAACAGATAAAAATACATCCAAATTCGGAACAAAAATTAGGGCGTGGACTCGAACAGGTAGTTTCGTCAATTTAAGGGAAAAACATTTCGCCAATAACTGGCAACACAGTCGAGTTAATGTCGAGGTTTTGTGTTTCGTGACAACGGTATAATTGTACCGCGTTCAGCAGAAAGCAGCCAACTGGCCTCAAGTTGATTTTGAGTAAATTGAGTTTTACTGTCGATAGTTGTTCTTCAGCTGTTTCACGTGTTTTTTAAAAAGTAATGATGCAAACATTTTCTAATTCGTTTAAAGAATTTTTAGGTGTTATAGAATCTGTGCAAAAGTTAGTATATGTGAGTGGTTACGCAAAAAGGGACCTCAAGGGAAAATAATTGATTTCGAGTAAATCACGTTTAAAATGTTGAGTCGAAATGAGTTTCGCCACGAGTGCGGGAGAGAGGCGCGGGGTGTTTTATGTTAGTGTCGTTAGTGAGCGACTTCGTCAATGAGAAATAGCACGTGTTTGCGATAGCTGTATTATTGGTGACTTATTTATTCGTCTTTTACTTGTCTTTATGTGCGCGCTAGAAAAAGAAACTAGTGTGCGCTGTGTATAAGGTGTAATATTTTCAAAACTGCCTCGGCTTACATAAAAAATCATTAAAAAAAACTACGGCACCTAAAATTATTTTGATTAGAACAAAACAAAGATGAAGGACCATAGAATCAGAATTTATCAAAAAAAAAACCGTTTCCAATCCCTTCAGGTCCCTTTTTGCGTAACCACTCACATATTAAAAGTTACGGCGGTTTTATCGATGGCTGTATTTTACAAAATTAATAAAATGTCAGAAATTTGAAACCGCAGAAAGCGGACACTCTACTTGGCTGTTTTCTGAATATTTCTGGTTATCGATATTTATTTAGGTCTAACACGGACACAATCTTAGGAAGTGATTCTTTTTAAAAATAAATTTACAAATTTAAATGTTCTGTGGAAAGGAGTTGGAAATAGGACCTAATAAAAAATGCAAATTTGTATAAGATGTCACTTTTATTGCAAAATGTCTTTATTATTCCAGAAATTCTCCAAAGTCTTATAATGTAAAAGTATGTTAAAAAAATACCTACTAATAATCTCTAACCTTTTAAGATTTAATAGTAAGTTTTGAGTTGAGTTATTTGTAAGAAAACTGTTATTTAAAAATAACGAAAAAAATAATAAATTTATCCTTCTTGCAAACGGACAGGAATATTTTAATCCATCGGAAACTAATCATAGTTTTGCAGATTCAATAAAGTAATAATAATAAACACTGTTAACATTATCTATTACTAAAATATTAATCAACAATACTATGGCCATCATCTTCTAAATCAAAATCTAAATTTGAATTAAATCCGTTGACATCATCTAATACATCTGGTGAGCCTGTCAATGAATCATAGAATGCTCGAGCGTCATCTGGTATAAGGTGTCTTAAAGATTGAACGTCTCTTAATTTCGGCTCGGCTATGGGCTTGCCATTTGGCCACAATGGAGTCAAAGAATTTTGAAATGAAAACTCTTCCTCAGCGCTACCATTTCTAGTCCCCCGCCTTCCAGTAGACATTGTTCTTGGGGCTGCCTTTCGTTTAATGTCAACACTTTCGTATTCTGCAGATTCAAAATCGGACTTCATGAAGATACTATACAAGTCATCTTTTGTAATTTTGATTTCTCGAGCCTTTAACCAATTGACTTTGTTGTTGTCGGTGGTTTTTTTCCTATTAACAATGTGTTTCTCAAGAGCTTCGGTGGAAAAAAAATCATCTGAACTCATTTTAGTTACGATCATAGGTTTATTTTTCTTACTTAAACGCATAATTTCCATATATCCTTCAGGTGTATAAATTCTTTGGTTAAATTTGAGAGCTCTTTCTATAAGTCCAAAATCTTTATCATTTGGTAAGTAACTATGCCCTGGTATGAGATACTTAAAAGTGATCGATTCCAAATTGGGCATCCTTAACAACCTATCTAAGCTACCTTCATCAAAAGTGTAATTTTTATATTACGATTCTGGCTTCCACAGGAGTCGGACCACAGTATCAAATGCCTTATGTCCTCATTAACTTGACTAAAGATATGCTTTATTAAACAAGATCCGACCTCTTGAGCTCCTCGACCAGCCTGCCCCTCGACCCAAATATAACAATAACTTTGATGATTCTTTGCACTGTGTACTCCTAAATTGTAAAGCCATAGTTGCCGTTTATAAAAAATTATATTAGTCTGTAGTCTGGGCAATGGTAAAGTTTTCTCCATATCAAAAGTTAAACATTCTATGTGTTTATTAGCTTTTGCTAGTTGCGTATCAGCTTTCATTCTAGACCTGGCTTCTTCAGCCAAATCAAGGTGCAACTTCTTTTTATTTTTTATCTGCTCCACATTTTGACCCTGCCGTTCCCCATTAATTTGTTGAATATTTAGGCCATCACATACATTGCAAGTATCTTTGCTCAGTATCTTTACCTTTATATTGTAATTAGTATAGAAAAATCTTTTGAAAACCGGGAAACTTACAGCGTTTTCGCCCATTTTATCCTTATATTGATCATAAACCGCAACTAATGTATGTCCAGGTTTTAAGAAGTTTGCCGAAGTTTTCTCCCTACTGTAATGTGAAGTATACAAAGGAATTGAATTTATATGTTCTCTAATATCAGTTATTTGCTGGTTTGTGATTCTATTTATCCCTGCTTGTTTTGAACCTCTCTGGTCTAACAATGGCCTTCTTGAATGTAATTTCTGCATTGCTGTTGATACTCTTGTGCTACATATTTTGAGTGTTTGGCAAAACATGTCTCTACACACTTCATAATTCTCTATCTTGTAATGCCGTTGGAATTTTTTTTTTTGTTTTTAGTGGTTTCTGTTTCAGTAATGAAAACTCCCAGAAAATTTACTTGTGCATTGTAACAACCAAGACTCCAAAACTTGTTAAAAAATTTTTTTCGAATATTTAATGGAACAACATTTTGACATGACTTTTTGCACTTACATTTGAAATCTTTAAATTCCTTTGGTGGTACAACAACACCTTTATAATTATAATATTCTTTATTTCTATTACGTGCTTTCTTTCTTTCGTCACGGTTCTGAGGATACTTTCTTTTCCTACCTCTTGATGGCCTTCCAAGAAATTCCTCGTTGACAGGATCTAGTAGGCTTTCAGCATCTGTTGCATCATCATCGCGTTCATTATTATTCTGTTCTAAAAATAATTCATCTCAATTTTCAGCCAATCTATTAGGACAAACTACAGATGGCGAATGAGTTACAGATCCAGTGCCTCGTCTTGAAGCTGCAGTGGTGAAGTAAAATCATTATTAATGTTTGCAAGATCTAACATTGATGGTGAATCACGTTGTTGACCTTCATTTATCGGTGAATTACCTATATCATCTAGATCTATAATACGTTCTGGAAGAGTTGCTAAGTCAAATAAACTTCCCGACTCATCATTAAGAGGCTGTAAAAACTGAAGTGACTCTTTAGACTTTTCAACAGTTAATAATTCTGCGTTTTTTCTCGCATTAACTTCAAAGTCACTTGTAACAGAATCTTCACTACAATCACTGTCAGATGGCATGTATTCAGACCCATCAGTAGGCGAGAAATCGCCATCTGAACCATGACTACTATCTTCACTAATATCTGAAGCATAGTTTTTAGCTATATTTGTTAGACTATTATGTGGTTCCGTCAATTGTTTTGACCGCTTGGATCTTAATTTGTGGCTCAAATCTACAACTGTGGATTTTTTATTTCGTTTTTCAGTAGAAATTTTACGGGGATGAATAATTCGAAACCTATCATTTCGGACTCCTCTTTTCTGATTTTGTCCTGTATAATCAACAACAGTCGAAATTTTCTGCGGTGGCGGTTTATAGCCACTAAGTTGACCAACGTCAGTGAATGAATCTCTGGAATTTTCCTAAAACAATATAAGTAATATATTAAAAACCTCTAAACAACTACCTACTTGAGACAGTTTATCTAAAATCAGAATAAACCATTTAAACATTTACTACATAACTCTAGGATATAATTCGACTTGCGTACATTGGACGACGCTGCTATTCCAAAATAGATTTCTTTATTTTGGTTGTTAGGTCCAAAAACTTAAATCTTCAGGCGTAATTAAATCACTTACGCAGTCATTATTACTACATCCTTTGTCGTTGGATCCTACAGTTCTTGTTGAACACACACCAGACTGTTGTAATAATACTGGAGAAGCTTTGTAGTTAAAATTTTCATCCGACCATTGTAACTTTGTCTGGTTTCCTTTGGAGTCCTGTAATGTAAAAACAATAAATACCTACCTTTTATTTTAAATTTTCGCGCTTTGTAAACATCGGAATACATAGGTACCTATTTATCTAAACATCGGGATAAATACCTGTACCCCACCACGTAAACCAAACACCTGTAAACACCCGTTTATCCCGATGTTTAGATAAATGCCTATTTATCTTATTTACTTGTAACTACGTATTACCCTATGTAAGACTCGTTAGATTAAACAGTTTCTTTACACCCATATCCCCGAAGCGGTAGGCAGAGGTACAACTAGTGTACCCGCGATTAGTCGAAGATACTTGGTCCCACAATGGAATAGGTGGCTAGCCTATCGCCAATCGGGCACTTATCTAATCCCGGACAACTTTTTTTTAATCAGAAATATGAAAAACTCATTTTTTGTGTTGTCCGACCCGGGCATCGAAGCCGGGACCTCATGTAGTTAACTCCGACACCGGACCACTAAACCACAGAAGCTCGTTAGATTACATCAATAATAAATACTTAAGTATACTTTTCTAATAGGTAAATTTAAATATGTACAGCATTAACAAATTTTTAGCTAGAAATGGAATAAGCATGCACGTAATATTGATATTTAATTTAAGTAGGTACCTACTTACATAGTTAATCTAGGTAAGCCGGTAAAAAAGTAGGTACTTACTGCGTTGGTCGATTTATCACACAATCGGACTGGCGACGTAAAGGACGGATCGGGAATCTTACTAAAATAACGTAAAGATTGCTCATTAATCCTTTTAACGTCTTCATCATCTGACGACGAAGAACAATCTTTGTTCTAGTTTGTGAGCTGTTTTCCAACGCACATTTTAAAAGATATTTCCCGCGCCAATTTTTACTCATTTTTGCCGAAACGGGTTTTATTTTCTTACAAATTTATAATATCGTAACCACAAATGTTAAATGATATCAAAACTTCACTCAATACACTATAATAAACTTTAAAACACTAACTATATTCAAAATTAAACAGAAGCTTGCAAAACACGATTGATAACAACCACAACAATAAACTTGTCACAGCACGTGCCGCCTCCGGCTTCTATCCCTACCCATCTCCTTTATACTTTCTCATTAACCTATCCCGCTTGCACACTCAAAGGGCGCATATCGCACACCTATGATTTAATTTTTATACATTAAAAGACGTATAACTAACTATACCTTTTTCATCGTTTTAGCTCATAAATTTATTTTTGCAATTTTATATTACTTTGAATACTATATCAAAAAACACTCAAAAGGTTTTTGGCTGACTTTTTTGTAGAATAACAAAATTTGCCATAAAAATCCAACGCAGTTGTCTGTTTTTGTCCAAAATAAAACCGTCATTAATATTATGATAAAGTCAGCCAACCTAGTTGGCCGTCTTCCGCAAATTATTTTATTTTGTTTTTCGGCAAGATGACTGCTTTTGACATTTTATGTCTGCTTTATACAAAATTTATTTTGGTGATGGCTACTTTAGGTAGTCCCATATCTTTGTAACTAAGGCACATATTAAGATGGGTGTCTTCTACAAAAATGCGACGCGTTTTGAAAAGTTGGCTGAGTTGAATAACTCATTTTTCTAGAAAACGGGAGTTGGCTGCTTTCTGCTGAACGCGGTCCAATTATTGCGTGAATAACATAGATAAATATGTGTATTACTATAGGTGAATAAATAATAAAATCAATCAAATAATTTATAGTTACTTGTGAAATGATATTCCATCCTCTTTTTTTTGTTTTTGGGAACAACTTTTACAGTGTTTAATAACACAAGACGGCATTTTTAGACACAAAATACTGAATCACTTGAGACGTTTAAATAGTACGACGCTTTCTCTAGTACTACGGCGAGATTGTATTAGATTGTATTCGCTTTTGTATTTGTATTCGTTTTGGTGGCCTCACTCCAAAGAGGAAACCGAAACCTCACTCGCATGTTCGCTGCACTCCATCTGCCCCTTGTTAATCTGAGTTAATAATATTATAAAGTGAGTAAACAATAACTGCAACGTTTGAGTGCTTTTTATACACTAACTAATAGGAAAATGAAGGATGAAGAAAGAAGAAAGGATTTTAGAAGAAAATTAAAAGTTTTAATATATGAACATATGAACACAAAATATTTTATGTTTTACTAGTTGCTTTTTGAACCTATGTAATTTCCTTATTCATCATTGATAAGAAGTTGCTTTGACCCTAAATTACACAATTTTAGGGGCAAAGCAACTCCTTATCAATAAAAAAATATTTTATCTAGGTTTCAAAAATTCCTGCCCATATTCGTCCCCCACCCCTGTTGTCTCCCCCCCTGTGAGCAGCCTTAACCCCTATAAGTTTCTACTGCTAATCTGCTATGGCACTACTGCCGTGTAGGTGTGTAAGGTTGTGTTTGCATTTTTGGTCTTTGAAGGTTCACTTCCTCCAGTTAGGAGTACCTATATTGTTCAGTGGCCGAAGCACAACTAAATCGGACAGGGGAGAGACGTGATGGTTCTGGCTAGTATGGGCATTACGAATCAGATTTTAATATTTCCTTTTTATCATTTAAATATGTACATATTTAAACATTTAAATTTTATATGTTATAGAAAACATGTTTTTTGCTATTATTTAAAAACTGATATGCCATGCCATACTAAGCATTTTCCTTTTTGTTCTGAGGTAAATGATTATTTTTTTTCTAACGAGGAAGCTACAAGTTATCATGTTTCCAAGTAGTATAATTTATTGTGTGAATCCTTTAGAATTTTACTTATGAATTGCAGCGCTAAATATTTATTAAAGACGATATAGCAAGAAATCTACCGAGTGCTTTTATTTCGAAATTAGGTCAGTGGGAACTTAAGTACAAGGAATGGTAAGTTTGAGAAAGCAGATTGAAATGATTATGGGTGAGTCTATTTAGGCCATGTAAGGGCCAGGAGTCCTGAGGCAAGGAAAATCTAAAAAGACGAATGTATTAACATTGTAGTGGAAACCACATTTAGGGTCGGCCTCCACAAGGTAAACTGATCAACTTTTGAAACTTGCAGTAAGCTGTTGCTAGCAGACTATGAATGACAACAGGAGTCAACTATCGTACAGACACTAAAGACACTACAGTTGTTAATGATGCGTTGCTATCTTGTGGTGAGGTCTAATGCCACATGTATAAGTTTACCGGCTACCTCACCCTCCAAACCCGAACAAAACTATTGCGGCAGGAATAGGTAAGGCAATTTTACCACCCAGTACGCACGATGTAATGGTAGCGACTCGCATAGCCAATCGGTTGCCTTTTATGACCTGCCTGGCAGAACGGCAGTTGGCCTATTCTTTAAAGGAGCCAGGGAACAACACAGGGAAAATTAGTATTTTAATAATTAAATAGCAAAAACAATTTGCTTACAAATTTTATTACAAAATAGTACTTAATACTACCATAGTAAAATAAATACGACTGCGAAATTATCTCATTTCTCGGTTCATATCAACATCGACGCTTTCAATAAGTTTTAGCTTTATTGGTATTGTAGTCGGCGTCGTAGTATCAGCTACTAAAATTTCAGCGCCATTGTACAAACCAAGTTCTGTGATTTTCTTTTTTAAATTATCTTTAGTCTTCTCTTCAATACTTTTGATTGATGACATGTACAGAGTTTTATTTCTCCCGTTAATAATTGTTGTTATACCTATAAATATAAAAATACATTACTAAAAAAGGCCACGAAATAGGCAAAAACAGGTCAAGTATTTTTTTAGTTTGAAGACGGAGCTACAGGACAGGACTTCAATAATACGAGACAGGTGCTTGCCATTTGCGCCGAAGTTACCGACGTCGTGCTTAAATGTTTTTATTTCCTTACATTTGTTGAGAAAATTTCTCAAAAATGCAAGTAAATACAAAAGATTAAAATCACGGGCGAGACTTCATACATAGTTTTTTTAGTTATTACCTTGATTCTATATCAATGTCTTAACTTATTCGCATTTAATTAATATTTTTTAAACTTGGGAAATAGTAGCTAAATAAAGTTTGAATTTAGGTAAAGTTAACGTAAACAATCAGTCTCTCTTTAGTAGTCTGTGTTTAGGTATTAAACTTGTCATTGGGTGTCTTTAGTACAGCTGCTAATTTCAGAAATCTAAGTTAGATTTAAAATAATAAAAAATAAATTAGCTTTAAACTAACAAAAACAGAGAGAATTTTTATTTGATACTTATAATCAAAATGAAGATAAATAAACCTGTTGCTGTTTAATATAAATATAATTAAAGCTTAATACAATGGTAACACTTAAGTATGATGGTAGAAGTTAATTAAAGTCTCAATATTTTTATTTGATAGAAATTATTCTACTTTATCTTATATTCGGCACTCCGAAAGACACGCAAGGGATGTATAAAACCAAAACCGCCTGTGTTTTTTAATAAGTTTATAATTTTAAATAAATTTAATATTTTATCGTCTGTGCTTCTGTGATTATACAACCACGTGAACACAATTTATAGCAAAATCTACGAAAGACATCTAAATGTGAATGACATACCAGCCAGAGTTATATATAACTTTTCGCCGTGTTGGTCTCGGCCTCCTTTGAAGAATAGGCCAACTGCCGTTCTGCCAGGCAGGTCGTAAAAGGCGACCGATTGGCTATCGAGTCACTACCATCGTGGCTACTAGATGGTAGAGTTCTGCATTGTCTCGCCCGGGTCTGGTACCACCGCCTTACCTATTCCTGCCGCAATAGCGTCAGTGCTTGTCGCTGTCGTGTTCCGGTTTGGAGGGTAAGGTAGCCGGTAAACTTATGCATGTGGCATTAGACCTCGCCACAAGATAGCAACGCACCATTAACATCTTTGGTGTCTATAGGCGATGGTTGACTCTTTTCCATCAGGAGACCCATCTGCTTGTTTGCTATCTTATGACATAAAAAAAAAAAATAACTATTACTACATTTTAACCTAAGCACGCCTTCCCATACATATTGCTGGCGCATTTTTCCGAACTCAAAAAGCACTGGCAAGCGCTATTACGTTACGTACACAGACGTAAATACGATACTTCGCATGTTCTTTATTCAAAAGTAATGACCCGCGCAAATTTATACCTCATTATATACTATTAAAACTCCCTAATGCCAGATGTGTCTACGTTTTCGGAGGTACTTCACACACGTTTCGGGATGTATGGCTTTTGAAAATCATTTGTTTCAATATGTGCATTTGTTTTTCCTGTACTTAATGCGACTGGCGTATATTACGTAAAACCTATTGTAAACCTTTTTTTCCACACAGTAGGCGTAATATTCCATAGAAACTAAGATTTTACTATAAACGAGGTGATCAACGAGAAGAATCGCCCGCTGTATGTTGGTTATAGAGCACAATATACCCTCTGTGAAACGGCAGAAAAATCTATATATTAATACACAAAGGAAAAATTTTGGACCTCTTTTTAACACAAATACGCGACCAGTGGAGTATGAAATTTGGTACAGTTAAGTTTTTTTTTTAATTTTTCTTGATTTTATGAAGAGTAGATACTGTCTTTTTATCAAGCAGCTTATACAAGTTGAGAAAAGACAAAACAAGCTTCCATCATGATTAATAGGTGAAAGATTTCTGTAATGTCTCACCTGGTATGATGCAACAACCTTATCTACTTGTCGCAATAACGCCAAATCTTTTTACTGTTGTGTTCTGGTTTAAGTGGAAAAGCTTTTATAGATTTCTTAATGGCCCTGTTGATGGAAAGACATAACCATAGCCGATATTATATCTCTAAACATGTTAATGGTCTGATGCTACCCACGCAAAGTATGAAATGCTACATTCAAAGCTTTGAGATTACCTTACCTTGCGAACATGACAGTGATACGCATAAACGCCAGGTAAAATTAGAGCTGTGACAGGAGTGCCACAGTTTAGGTATTTTCAGCCGCGTGCGCCGCCCAGTGGACGTATACCAGTGAGCTGTCGCTCGGCTCACACGACAGTCGCAGTCACATCGCGCTAGCGCATACTAAATCAACTTGTCGAATGACAACCCTGTGCTGACGTTCGCAGCTCAGTCATAAAACTGGGGTGCGCAAAGAAAATTCACGGTTCACGCGCAGTTATAAGTTTTCAATTTTGCTTGTAAAGGAGTAGTTCTGACGAGTCTAGGTATTTTTTACATAGTTATAGTTTTTTACATCTAAACTTGACTTTTATAAAGGAGTGAATCTTCTGCATGGTAGTACTATTAAGGTATTCTATGACTGAGTTATCAAACCCGGGTGAGACGTTGCAGGGCCTACCATTTGTAATACAATTAAAATAAATCTTAAAAAACGAAGTCATTTTTGTCTTTTAAGAATGAGTTACGAATTTTCTATCTGAGGAAATACAGGAAAATGACTGACAAAGTGAACAAGTTACAAAGAGAAACAAACCTGGACTCTTCATTTGATAGGCATTATCCTCACACAATTTATTATAAATAGCCTGCAATGTGGCATCTGCCTCAATCTCCATAACTCTGGTGTTATTACTACAGGCTACGCAATCTGGACGTTTTTCGGCACTGAATGTATAGGTGTACACCCCATCTGCCATATTGAGGACCATATAATTATTCATATTTACACAGCAAGAAGTAGCCAATTTGAAAACCTGAAAAAATATTAAACTACCTAATTATTAGGGAAAACTTAACAAATTGCATTATAATTAGTATGAAAGTATCATAATGACTGGTTCCCTTGCTGGGTAGGGAACCGAACGTCTGTAAACTCCAGTTCACCACAATTCACGTTGGTCAGTTGGTGAGATGAGTGGTGATCCCCATCGCCACAATTTGCCAACTTCATAACGACTCCTTCTTGCAATAACCAGGACCGACGGCTTTACGTGCCCATCTGAGGCGTGGGAGTGATAACACACCATCTTCCAGCCTCCGAGCTGCTGTTGAGATTTTGGTTTTCGAGAATAACCTCTAAAAAAGCTCAATAACACTTGCACTACCCAAACACGTCGCACTTATCTCGTCCAGGTCTGGTACCACCATGCACCGCCTGTAACGTGTGAATCCCGTTACCTAATAATTCGTTATAATATTCGGACAAAATAACCTTTGCATTTAGTATATTCAATTGAGACTGTTAAGTTAAGCCGAACACATCCATAAATGGCATCGATACAATTTACGTATGACATCACTTGTCAATGTCATAGCGTCAAATGCCTATTCCTGGCTTTTCTGTCAAAATGTAATTCAGCTAAGTTTTGTCTAAAATATTTAAAACTTTTAAAAATAGATAATGGGCATAGTTCGCCTAAATTTAGTCGAAAAACTTGAAAGACGGCACCGAAAATTGCGTGCCGTATAAGTTTTGTGCAATCGCAAGAGATTAACAATCTATCATAAATGTGATATTTTTTCATACACGTGTTCAATATCTGAAGAATATACTCAGGAAAGAAATGAGGTGTCGCTGGAGATCGCCTAGAGTGAGAGCCCCGATTTTTCCAAGCACGATCGGAGAGATGTCCGCGGACGCCATCCGACCATTTCCAATCTTCCGAAGGCCTAGGATCTCCCCATCGCGCGGAAAGGTTTGCTGATTCCCGGTATGAACTCATTTTTTATGTGATAATTTTGGTGAAGCAGTGTATGAGTATGAACTTTAAACTCTCTTACTATAATTATAGTTCGTAACCTATTATAAATGCGACCCTAACTTAGAGACCAAATACATACCATCCATCCGAGTCAGCCTCCTGACTTATTGTTCGATTTTGTTTTTCAGATCCTGAATTTATTTGTTTTTTTGGTGATTACCTCGTCAGCCGCCTTAAGAATAAAAGCCTCAATCTCCCCTTGCTATCTGGCTATATGGAAGGAGTCTGTGTGTCGCCCTTAGGAGTGGCGCTCGTTACCCATAAATAACTCCTAGAATCCACCAGGTACCAAACCATCGTACCCGTCACACAGACCATTATTACCTTCCTTATATACAGTGACACCTCGTCCAGGCATAATAAAACAACTATTAATTTTTTATATTTGTATTACGAGGATGTCGCATTTGGCTAATTTATATTTTTAATCCATTTGGCACTTTTCATATTAAATATTTGTATTACATTTGGCTTTGCGAACAGTGACATGAAATTTATTGGTATAATACATTTGTCGCTTCGCCCTCTAAAATAATTTTTGTAATACATGCCTTACCTACTCTTGCCGCAATAGCGTTAGTGCTTGTCACTGTCATGTTCCGGTTTGGAGGGTAAGATAGCCAGTACACTTATGCATGTGGCATTAGACCTCGCTACAAGATAGCAACGCACCATTAATATCTTTGGTGTCCTATAGGCAATGGTTGACTCTTTCCATTAGGAGACCCCTCTGCTTGTTTGCTATCTTATGATTTAAAAAACACAAGAAAATGAGTGGGAAGCCCTGACACTATTGTGATGGAAACATTTATGGCGATGGTACCAGACCCGTGAGAGATGTTGCAGAAATCTTAAATCTTGGATTCATCATGGTAGTAGCATATTCAGCAAGTTTCCAGGCACAAACAGATACTAACATACCTCAGTAGCACATGCAGCAGCAATTGTCGCGTTTGTGCTTGCAACAGCAGGAATTATATTTTTAAGTACTCCTTGTGTCAATCTGTAAGTGACTGTAGAAATTCCATGTTTCATAGCTCTCTCCTGGGCTTTCTCAAATACCCAAGCTACATGTTGCGGGTCATCACCGTCAATGGACGTCTCACTTCCCCAAGGATTTTCTTTGGCCCACTGGATTACTTTCACATATTCAATGCAATGTTCTGGCAATCTGGAATTTTTTTCTGCTTTAACTTTAATGTAAAACAAAATTGCAAAAATATTCTCAAATTAGAATTTAATAATATACAAGTCTATAGTATATATAAAACAAAGTTGTGTTAGTTACACCATTTATAACTCAGTGACAGCTGTACCAATTTTTAAGATTTTTGCGTTTTTGGATTTGTCTTCGTCCCAAATAGAATAAAATATGATATTCATCAATAAAAAAATCTGTAAACGGTTGACCTTGCAGGCCATCCCTGAAACTTCCCGCTAAATTAAAGTATTTTAAGCTCAAAAGAGTAGAAACTCTAAGCATAATCGTATGTTATGTTATGTACAAGTCCTAGTACACGTTATTTTCAACCTTATGCCCTATACCACAAAGTCCATTATGGCATAGCTTCGGGTAACGGTTAACAATTTGTCTGTCAATGGAAATAGCTATCTCTTTCTTTTAATTCTAGATCTCTCCAGTGTTCCAACTCTTCACGTTTCTAGATTATTCATAACAATATAGCTTTTAGAATTTTTGTCTGTTTGTCTGTATGTATGTCCAGGGTAAACTCAAAAAGTACTGCATGGATTTACTTCAAATTTTGCATAAATATTACTAACAGGTCGGGTCAACATATAGGCTACATATTATCACGCTATCACCTACGGGGAAGGAGCTGTGCGCAGTAAACGAAGTCCGCGCGGCAACAGCTAGTATTTGGATAAACAGATTATTTGTTGACATCTGCAATGACCAATTTGTGCATGAAATATCTCAAGCTATGGGGGCAAATTGCACGCAGTGTACTTAAAAGGCAATCAACAATTTTAACTAGAAATATTCATACATATTCATTTCTCTATACTAAAAATTCAAGATATTTATTAAAATTATACATTTACGTACCTTGGCGTATTAGCAATAGTACACAGAGGAAATGTTTTCTGAGGTGGATATAAATCAAGAGTGCATTCAATGCAAGCACTCATTCCCGGTAATATAACCCTTGCATTACCTTTAAATCCTTCAGTACCGCCGTCTACAAGAGGTATTACACTGCTCTGATCTAAACTTCCTGTAATATTGAAATAATTACAATGAGCCTGTAATTAAAAAATAAATAAAAACAAAATAGACATAACATAATCCATGTATTGCTCAAAGGTTTTTTTAAGAACAATCAATCTACTTTCCTATCAGATAGTAAAGAGCACAGATACGAGCAAAAGGTAAACATCACTAACATTGTAGTCACTACATTGTAGTTTTCTACAACCTATACAAATGCAATACTAAAAGTTGATGTTAATTAACAGAACAAACAATGAACAATGTAAAGACTCAGTTGATTTGTATATATAAGTTAAATTGTTTTGTTATGGAATACTTAATTTTTATAGATTTCACAGATATGTGTCAGAAATAATCCAAAACCAATATCCAATTTCAGTTTGAATTGCCTAAATTATCATCTTCTTGGATTGAGATTTGTAGTGGATAACCACTCTAAATTAGAGATAAAAAATTAAAATCGGTTTTTTGCAGATAAGCAGCTAGTTATTATAGTATGAATTGAACTGGCTTTTATGTGGAAATATATTTTACAACAATTTTTTGCATATTACTAAAGCACCTTAATTTGTTAATGCAATTATTAATTCAAGATAATTTTATAAATCAGTAATAGCCAAATTGATTCATTGCAAATGCGTATATTATTTTAATTAAGATTTGTTTAACTACAATGAAGTTAAATCAAATTAAAATTATTAAATGGCATAAGGGCTGCCACATTGTCAAAAGTCTTCGCAACCGGCATGTGTGTATGAAGAGGGTGATGTATGTGGAGGTAGCGAGACAAACCTGTAAGGATTGTGATATATGGCACTCGGTTGGTTCTCTCTGCCTACCCCGTAAAAGATCTGACGTGAAGATATTTATATGTATGTATGTGGGATTGCCACGTTACATTTACCATACCACTATCTTTATGGTAAGCTCCAGTCCAGGCCCCTTAATTTAAAGAATAAATTATTTGCCTTCACTATAGGCGATTGGCAAAAACATGTTACTATAATATTATATAAAAATGTGAATACAAGTAAATGGTGGTAGAGTTTTGCAACGTCTGCCCGGGCTTGGTAAGCTTAGCCACATAGATAGCAATGTACCATACCCTATCTTTATGCTAAGCTCCATTCCAGGCCCTTTTTAAAGAATAAAACATTTACCTTCCTACAGGCCAGTTCACAAAAGGTGAATGGCAAAAACATGTTACTAACATTGTGAATGTGAGTATATGGTGGTAGAGTTTTGCTATGTTTCGCCCGGTCTAGGTAAACTTGGCCTCACAGGTAGCAACATACCATTACCATCTTTGGGGTCTACGTGCAATGGTTGTATTATTCCATCAGGAGAGCCATCTGCTTGTTTCCTATGATATAAAAAAGCCTTGATTCCATTGCAGCTAAAATAGGTAAGGAGGATCCAACAAACTTGTGTACAAGTGGGCCAAAGTATTAAAATTTGACATCATAATTCTTGCAATAAAGTCCTTACTGTCATCATTATACTGCAACAGAGATACAAGCATGCCATTTAACCAACGTCTTGCAATAATTGAATCAAGTCCACAAACAACTATATGGAATTGGCGATAAAATCCATCATCTAAATCTTGGATAGAACAGTGGTGTGCTATAGCTTCACAGCCGGGGATCCTATAACAACAGTAACATGTGAAATTATATAAATTAATATTGTTACAAGCTTTGAGTTCATATTGTGCAATAAATTGTGTTTCGCCCTATTTATATTCTTCCCTTCTTGTCAAAAGTTTTGGAGCGTATTGCGCACTCTCAGTTGGCTGATTATCTGCGTACTAACAGAATACTTCATCCCTTGCAATCCGGTTTTCGTCCTGGTCATAGCACGGTTACTACTTTAGTAAGAGTTACAGATGATATTCGCCTTGCTATGGATAATAAACGTGTTACTGTGATTGTTTTTCTTAATTTTAGTAACGCTTTTAATTGTGTTGATTGGGACGTCTTACTCGGTATACCTCGTTCACTTAACTGCTCTTCTGCCCAAAGTTGTTTTTAACTCCTATCTTCGTGGACGTTCCCAAAGAATTAGTTATAATGATTCATTCTCAGATTGGACTAACCTTAGTACTGGTGTACCGCAAGGAGGCGTCCTTTCACCCCTGTTATTTTCTGTATTTATTAATAAGATCAGTTATATTAATTATTTCATCTAACTTTTATTTATACGCTGAAGACCTCCAAATTTATCGTCGCTCTTGTATCATGGATGTAGCTAACACTATAAACCTAATTAATAATGACCTTAGCAAAATTGCTTCTTGGGCCAAGGCTTTCGGATTAAAGCTGAATGCACAGAAATCCCAGGCTTTTATAGTTGGTAGCCGATATATGTGCAAAGTGCTTGCAGATTTACATATTCCACCAGTAGTTTACCTTGGGACCCCAATTCCATTTGCTTCCTCTGTTAAATATCTAGGGGTTACTATAGCTGCGGATTTATCTTGGGATTTACATATAAATCAGATCAATAAAAGAGTACACTATGCACTTCACTCTTGAAAGCGCCTCCAAAATGTTCTACCCTTAAAAACTAAAAATTCCTTGATGCAAATGCTTATTTTACCGATAATAGATTATGCTGATTCATGTTTCTTGGATGTTACGGATAAGCTCGAAAGGCTACAAAACACCTGTATTCGTTATATATTTGGTCTTCGAAAGTTTGGCCATATATCCAAGTTTAGAACCAAACTTAAGTGGGTTCCGATATGTTTGCGTAGGAACAATCATATCCTTTGCTTACTCTACAACATTTTATTTAACCCTTCTTCTCCTGCTTATCTACGCGATTCGTTTAACTATTTACACCCTCCTGATTCTACATGTAGGACTAATCTCTAATCTCATAATTCCAGTTTTTTCTCTAACTCTTTTAAGATGCAGGCAATAAGACTTTGCAATTCATTACCAATTCAAGTTTGCATGAGTCAATCTATAAATTCTTTTAAATGCAATCTAAGGAATCATTATTTTTCTATTTCACATTAATATAATTTGTAAGTTGTTTGTTTTTTTTCTTTCTTTTTAAATGGATCTTACGAGTTCCTATTTTTTTAACATACATACTCATCTCGAGAGGTTAATATCATTTAATGTTTCACAGTAGTTATATATTTTTTTTGTTTATATTTCTAGTAGATACCTAACGCTGTAAATAATTTAATTGTGCCTATCTTAATATTGCTAAAGTACTTTAGGTTTCATTAATATATATATATATATATATATATATATATATATATATATATATATATATATATATATATATATATATATATATATATATATAATAATTTTAGTATATTGTACACTTCGACTTATATTAATGGTCAAGTATTTCACTTTACCGGGTTCTCTTTTTTACCCCTCCTTTACACCAAGGTATAATACATGTATTTGAAAAGTTTTATGCAATGTTTTCGTTTTTTGTTCACATTGGTATACATTTACAAAACTTGTATAAAACTTGTTGTATACAAAACTTGTATGAAACTTGTTATGCACAAAACTTGTATGAAACTTGTTTTATACAAAACTTGTATAAAACATGTAGATAAAACTTGTATACAAAAATTGTTGGATAAATTATTTGTGAACTTCTAGTTGCCTGCCTCTTGTTCATGATCTCACATAATACTTGTTTTAGTTCTTCTACAATAGGCACATGTCAATCGGCCTTTCTGTAGTTTTATTATCTCCTGGGTGCCCAATTTACTGCTGTTTAACACAACAATCACAATGGAAAGTGAAGATACTGAGGAACTTTTTTTCATGGGTGCAATGTACACTATATTATCTTGTATAATACATGCATATCTTCATGCCAGATGCCTTACAGGGTAGGCAGAGAGAACCGAGTGCCATTCCTCACGATGCTTGCAGGCTAGTCTCACTTACTACACATTCATTACTCTCTTCATATACACACGTCGGTTGCGAAGGCTCTTGACACCTTCGGACAGTTCTCGAACAATCTGATCATGATATGTCAGTCTCCACCTTCCCCAGTACCTACATCCTTCCACATTCGCATTGTATAATATCTGCTACATATCTGAACCAACGGAAAATGCCCCTTCTCATCTTTACACCGATACATTCTTTCAAGCCTAACCTCTCTCTCATTTCCACTTTACGAACCCAGTCCGCGAGGGTCATGCCACATATTTTTCCACTTTACGAACCCAGTCCGCGAGGGGCACGCCACATATTTTTCGTAGCAATCTTACCTCGACCGCGTTGATTCTTCTTTCATACCCTTTTTGACATACCCAACTCTCACTCAATAGCGTTGGGATAAGCACATAATTATGCAGGGCTAGACGGGCATAAAGTGTGCTTTTAATAACATGACTTAAAACTGTGCTTTTAAGTAATCTCCCTAATGCTCCATTCGCTCTGTTCCCTCCACATACTCTTCTTTCAACATCACCAATGTACCTTCTATCCCTGCTAAAAGCACATCCAAGATATACACAGTCATCTCCACTTGTTTCAGCACTACATCACCGACCAAAACTCTTAGTATTCTTCGCATTCAAAAAATGAAATTCAAAATAATAAACATATTACAATACACAATAATAAAAATATTACAAAATAATTAACATATTACGAAATGATACAAATCTAGGAAAAAATGCAATTAGATACTAAACAATGAAAAAAGCAGTATGTCTGGTAAAAGTATAAAACATTATCCATCAAGCATGAATAAAGTATAAAACATGTTTGCAACTAGTTGTATACAGAAATTTCAATAAAATTAACAATACTTGCATAAAACACGACAGGTCTTCATAGATGAGAACGCTGTCAATGTATCCCACAAATCAAAAACATGTCTTAGACACAAGTGTAAAGGCGAGTGTGTTTTATACTTGTATATACGACTTGTTGGCTACACCGTGTGAACGAAAACATTTTTGAGACAGTTGCAATACATGTATAAAACAAATAATTATGTTTTGACAAGTATTCTACAAATTGTGTATAAAACAAGTATAAAACATGTTTTTGGTGTAAACGAGAGGTTAGAGAGAAGCTCGCCTTTTGTACCTTTTTAAAAATACTGCTTGCTGTAATTTTGTTTGTTGTTCTGTTGTGTACAATAAAGTATTAAATAAGTAAATAAATAAAATAAAATATTACTTATATTAAAACTACGTATTTACAACACAAAAGTACAATACATCACAATTCAATATGTAAATACACTAACAAACATTAATAACACTCACTAAACTAACACTAGAATTAACCAACTACACTGAATCACTAAACTAAAACATTTCCCATATTCACCATACTATATCGCTTTGCCTTACACTGATCATTCCAAGTATCGCTTGCGATTGCTTTATAAAAACTGAACTCTATTCACCAATATATCCCTATTTATACCCAAGGTAAAGATAGACCATATCACCGATTGTTCCATAAGTATTGCATAAACAATTCTTATTGCAAACAAGTCCTAGTATACGCTATTTTCACACTTATACCCTAAGACAGAAGATCGATTATGGCATAACTTGGGTAACAGCAGCTATTGTTTATTAATAGAGAGGCTATCTCTTCTTTTTTTTTCTAGATTGGTGGTATTTTATCACTATACAACAATCACAAGCAAGTATATTCTCTCCCAACAGTAAATAGTCTATGACAAGACAAATTTTTCGTGTCCATTCGTCCATATAAAACAAGTTGCCAACAGCTCTAATCCAATTAAACTATACACAATTTAAAAAACAACTTCACCATTGGCTTATGGAAAAACAATTTTATTCGGTACAAGAATACTTAAATTATACTTCTATTAAACTTAATAATTCTTAACATTAAATTATTGTATATTTTATATTATTGTAATGTCAAGTTATATTTTGAATATTTACTTATTGTAGACTGTGTTTTTAAAGTGTTCCTGACATACTAACTCGTAATACATAATTTTCAGTTTTCTTTATTCTGAACTTAAGAATATCTTAATCATAGCTTTATTGTAATGTAACATAAAATTGAAGACCGATTGTAATGCTATAATTATATTTTATATTTTATAATGCCCATTTAATTTTTATATCTTTAATAACTATTATTGTCTTGTATCCTTGACATAATGCATTCTTATTTTCTTTGACGAAAGTTATGCAATTTCTGATTTTTACATTAATAATTCCAAATAAATTAATTAAGCTATCTTATACATAATTATCATACATTCTGTAAATAATATATATTGGAAATAAAATATAGTTATTCAGACATAATTTAATATTAGGTATAATTTTATTTTTGACATTGTAAATTACACTAAAATATTGATTATTATAACAATTATTATAAAAGTTTGTGGAATCTAATAGATCAAATATATCTATAGATAATTATTATAATAAGAATGATAAACATAATTTTAAATCGAAACCGAAAACATGTATCTTGTTATTTTGAATTTTGGAATAATGTATAGCTGAATACAATTTATAAATGTTGCATGCCGTTCGGTACAATGCGTGATACTATACCTATGTACTTTTGAAAACTACATCTTTCTATTGTAACCGTGTTCTAAGCAATAAATAATTATTCTATTCTATTCTATTCATAAATAGTCTATCATTACTAAAAGGTTAAGAACCACTGTCGCAGAGTATACATGCATGTCTGCACATCTGTGATGTGCTTGAGATTTTGCTAAGCTTACACAATATATAGTCTATATTGCATGATTACCTTTTGTTAACAAATTCAACTGCACATTTAGCTTTAGAAAGACCAATATCATTCTTCCTAAACAAGAATTGTCTATTTAAATTTGATAATTCGATTGTGTCCATATCCACTATGTGAATTTTTCTAAAACCCATTAATGCTAAATCTTTTAGCAATTCACAACCAAGACCTCCAGCCCCCACTATTAAAACCTTGCAAGAATTCATAATAAAATCTAAAATATCAGCCGAGGGTTCAAAATCAGGATGACAAAAAGGACCTGATCTCTCAAGCAGCTTTCTTATATTATGCCATCGTCTTTGCTGGTAATCGGACATTTGTATATCGGCTGCGGCCATAGCCTGAAAAAATAAATATAGTTACGTCTTTTCCATAAATATACTTACTTAAACAAAAATAGTGCTGGTATTAGTTATACAATTTTTACAATTATACACAATAAATTTGACTTATTTAAATTTTATAGAATACACAAATAATCAATTTGGATACCGGCCAAAAAGTATTCCGCAAAGTGTATACAATCACTACTTACGTTTAAGTCAGTTTAAGTATTCCGTTCCGGGCTTCAAAAATAGTATTTTAAATTTTAATTTTGAATAAATACAGTGAAACTGAAATAACTATCATCAATCACTATTCACATCACATATAAAAATTAAATTGTCAGGCACTAGTGTTGCCAACCCCTGCAGAATTTTCCCCCCAATTTCATTTTAAAATCCCCCTAAAAACCTCTAAGTATCTCTTTAGTCTTTAGTATACTTTGTTTAGGTTTACAAATACTTTTTATTAGTATATCAAATAAGCAACTATTTTATAGATGAAATAAAACCATTACGCAATGTTATTTATTGTGTCTAAAACATCAGTTGCATCAGTGACTTCAGGTGCTAGTGCTAGACGCTTTTCCTTTAGAAATAATATATCTTGCAGCTGAAGATTTATAACATATTTTCTGAAGATTTAAAGTTTATGCAAGAATTGAATTCAATGTTAATTAATATTATCTTACAATTACAATGCTTTGCACCATGTCCAGCAATTTGTTTCTTTATTTATTATTTATTATTTATAATGACATATATAGAGGACTGATTTATTGCCAACTCTTTTTGCAAACAACTCTACTCTTGATAATGGGGGAGGGAGGGGGGGGGGCTATTACATCTCATTATGGACATTTTATGTTGGATTATTTCTGATCTAAGATATGTGATAGGCCTTACATAGAAAAATGTTAAGCAAACAATGCTTTCCCTCGACATTAAAATTGATAGAGTACATTATAAATAAACAGCTCCTATATTACTTGGAAGATTACCAGCATATAACGGTAAGCAATACGGTTTCCCCGCTCAATCAAACACTTCTGTACTGGATGAAATTTCGAATGAGGTCCAATAGTGAGATAGTTTAAAGAGTAAGGTTAAATAGCCGCGCGCAGTTCTTTTTTTTAATGTCATAAGATCACAAACAAGCAGATGGGTCTCCTGATGGAAAGAGTCAGCCATATTATCAACAAGAAAGATGTTAATGGTAAGTTGCTATTTTGAGGCGAGGTCTAATGCTACGTGCATAAATTCACCCTTCAAACCGGAACACGACAGTGACAAGTACTGATGCTATTGCAGTAGGAATAGGTAAGTCGTGGTACCAGACCCGGACGAGACAATGCAAAACTCTACTACTTAGTAAAAGTTCTAGCTATAGTCCAATTGCGCAAAGTGATATTTCAGTTTAAGATACATCACGCAATTTTATAAGGTACAAGTTCGACCCCGAATGGAATATTCTTCAAATATCTAGATGGGAACCCCTCAATATCAAACTCTCCAATTCGACAAAATTACGTGGAGGCCTATTCAACTAATCGACTATCCCATACTCACCAATAGTTTAGAGCTGCTCAGACTTTTTAGAGATATTGGTTCTTTATGTGCACTCTACCGGTACATAATTGGGAGTGTTCTGAGAAACTTCCATTTTCCGCTTTTGGGCCACACGACGTAGTTTGGCCATCGATCACTGTTCGCTTTCCATATACAGTAAAACTATGAAACAATCTCCTTCATACGATTTTTCGAAGGTGCTTTGACATGGATATTCTTAAGAGAAGGATTAACAGTTTCTTTGGAGATCAGTATATTATTAGCAGCATAAATATTTTCTTTCTTTCAGCTAGCTCCTTTTGTTGCTACGGATGTGTAAATAAAAAATTTTGAAATGAGACCCAGGTATGTGATAACTTTATTCAGGCTGTTACTTTATTTGCTTTTGTTCCTCTTGGCATTACGGACAATGTCCGTCTAAATTCTTGTCTATCTTGTTGATAAAGTTTTTCTTTTCTTTAATATACATGTATAAATTAACCTTCCATTGATAAGTGATGACCCTAAAAAACCCCAAAAGAAATCCTGCCCTTAAAAATTCCCCTTTTAATCATTTCCCCCCTAAATTTAGGGGGAAACTCCCTACATTGGTAGCACTGACGTTAGCAGATCCCCGATAAGTTATTATTAACCAGAGCCATAAAATTATTGTACTTTTAACAAAATTATTGTACACGAATAAAGTTATATTTAATTTCTATTTACAGACATAATTTATTGAAAATGTATGTGTAAATGTAAGCAAACGATGAAGTTTTAACGGGGAGAGGGGGGGAGGACGTTTGCAAGAATCAGAGAGCGATTGACTAAACAGGAAATTAGGAATCATTTACCCAGCATTCATGGCGGGATTATATATTATGTTTACACAAATACTTTTATAATTTTTTTTAAACAGAAAATTGCTATCATTCGAAATTATTGTACTTTTTGTCAAGATTGTACGCTTAGTACGTGTACAATAATTATTGTACGTCTGCTGACACTGCTGTCAAGTGTCAAATAAAAGTCAAATGTCAATGAGTGTGTTCAGCACAACTTTTAATATTAGAATTCTGACTCAGATAGCCAGATCGAACATTTCATAATTCATTCTGAGCATTTTAGCCTGGACATAGAACAAAATATAGGTATATAATTCCATGGGCCTCGACACACTATGTTTAACAGTTGTCAAAATCTATAGAAGAAGCATAGAAGTATCAAATTTTTACAGTGGCACCTTGACTTACAAAATAAAATGTCGATATTGGAATTTTTCTAAGTATCTAACTAGACTGTTCTGTGCTAACTATAAAGTGTTACAACACGATAAGTTAAATCGATTGAATAAAGTTTGGTTTTCCTAGGAGGCCGAGAAGCCTTTAAAAAACACTATAAAAAGTTTTGGGCGTTACATTGTTACACACTTTTTGGTCTATCCCTAACTCCGCCATGATCCAAAAATGTCAAGAGCATTGACAATAATCAAGAAAGTTACATTCCGAAGAGTCGTTCCGAAGAGTACCACGACATGGGTGGAGTGTGTCTCTTTCTAATAAATAAAACGCCAATCTCCACATATAAGTGCGGCCATGCGTAGTTTGCAAATTACTACTAAGTAATTCTGGTATTTGAGAAACAGTTTTTGCATTGCTTAAGTAATTACGTAATAATTAAAATAAGCACATTTTAGAACTCACTGTGTTAATTACAATACATTTTATGCTAATGTATTTATCGACGTGTATGAATAAAAGGGATTTAACGATTACCGAATATATAAAAATCTACCATCAGATAGTTTTATTTACACTGGCAATTGCAAGGAAGGGACAACATCCACTCTTGTCGTTGTCTTGCTCAGAACGCTTTTCACCTCTGTTAGGCAAGAAACAAATGTCAACTTTATTAGTAACGAAATAAAGTACATTTTTATTTTTCAAATATTGCTTCGTAATTCCAGTTATCGTATATAAGTTCCTTGACAACAATCTAGTCACAGAATATAAATAGTCTAACCGACAATCTCGAGGTTGTTTTTAGGAAGATGAGGCTTTAGTAGGTAGCTCATCTTCCTAGTGTTATCTATCTATTGTTATATCGTTACAAAATAGTGAAAACATTATAGAATATTATAATTTATATGTTTCATATAAATATAAGAGCTTACAAGGCCTCTCGTATAGTCAACAAAGTTTCTATTAAAAATTAAAAATTTCTATTAAAGTGCCATTAAAGTGGCACTATGCCAGCAAGGGGCAATAGGTTTATGATATCATTCATTGAATATGACGTTAAACAATACGTTTAGAAATATTTCGTAAAATGACAATAATCACATAAATCAAGTAAATTATGATTAAAAGAGCATTATTTCAATTGTTAATATCATATGATAGAAATAATATTCAAATTTATTTCATTTCTGTTATAAAATATATTTTAAAAGTAAAGCTGGTTGGTTGTTGTTCTATAGATAGGCTATGTATAGGTATTCATTTGTTAATATGGAGGCGTGATGGAGGCACATTTTATTGAAACTAGGATTTTTGTGTTTGCCGTTTTATGAATATTGTTGTGCATAGAAACTTGTAAAAGACTTCTTAGTCTTCTGCGGGTAATATTATGAAGGATAGGAGATATTTTGTTGCCAAAACGCCAACCTTATCGTTAAAATTTAAGGGAGAGACTATCGCTAGGCAGTGATCCTCAAAGGTAGGTATCGCTAATTCTTTAAAACCATGCTCGATAAATATATCATTTAAAGGTATTATTTTCTGTGATATGTTTAGTCTTAGTTTTGGGAGCTATTTTATATACGATCTTCGTGTTACTTATTATTAGATAACACGTCTTGGGTATCGCAACAATGTTCTTTTGGGTCGGCATTATTCGGAACTGTATCATTTTAAAGGTTCTGTATTTTCATATATATTTAAATGTTAATATGTTTTATCAATTAATTCTTTTTATTCACATTTGTAGAGGTAAATATGGCCGGAAATAAAGTTAATACTAAGAAGAGAGACGAAAAAAATAAATCGGGTCGAAATTCTAGTCAAGGAAATGATGAAACGGAAGATATTGATTACGCTTTATTGAGAAAACCTATACTTACGAGCATTACAGGTTTTGCCCAAGCAAGAAAAATATTTGATGTAGCAACTGAAGAAGTAAGTACCTACCTATATTTTCTAGTAACAATGATTGAAAGACTGCTGTGTACCATTAGTAGGAAATGTATGTATTTATAATTTTTTATGAACTTTTTTTTGATCTAAAGAATTTTTATAGTGTTTAAAATTTTTACACTAAATGCACTATTGTGTACAGTGTAATGTACCACTAAATACAAAATTGGTTTCAGCTCAAGGGAATAATATCAAATGAGTGTGATTTGCTATATGAATGTAAGGTTTGTCGCAATATATTTAGAAGTTTACTTAATTTTATTTCCCATAAACGGATTTATTGTAAAGAAAATTTTAATTCTTCTCAACATGGGCATTTCTTAAAAGCTGCTTCTGCTGTAAGTTTTGTCAATTTATTGTGTTTGATTTCAATATTTTTTACTAGCTATATCATATTTTTTCTCATTATAGGTTAGTGAAGTACTTAAAATTAAAGAATTAGAGGAAGGCTATCAAGAATCATTAAAAGGAGCTGGTAAATCTGTACAATGTGAAAATGATAGAATACCATTAAGTAAGGATTTGTCTGCAGTTATTGAGAATATAACTAAAAACAAAGGAATTCAAAACAACCAGTTAGAAAATCAACAAATTATTCTTGAAAGTATACCTAAGAGCTCTGTAGCAGTATTTCAAAATGTTAGTTTTAGTGATTGCAAAAAAGATAATGACAATATGCGAGCGCAAGTAAGTTATGTGTTTAAGTTATTATGTTGTTGATATCTCAGTATTTGATTGACATTGCTTTAAAAATAAAATGCATTTACATTAGTTTAATTTTTAGTCAACTTTGCCATGATAGTAAAGTAAAGTAAAGGGATATAACATCAATATATATATTCTAATTTTTATAAAGTGACTCTTGATACATATCTTCACACAGCTTCATTTGCCTATTTACTATGCGCTTCAATATCAGGTGCTTATAAGGTTTATGATACAAAGTACAAATAATACTCCTCACATGCCTAAACACACAACTACAGTAAGTACCTATATTGGAAAAAAATAGTTGCCTCAAGAAACAATGGTACATGAAACATAGTTACGAATGAGTTTCATAGTGGTTTTTAAATAGACCAATGCTAGCAACATATTGCTTTTGGCTTTAACATGATAAATGTAACCCTAAATTAATAATCCTTTTGAGACCATACCATCAAGACCATACCTGACGCTACCATTTTGACTACTAAATAATATATTTTTGCAAGTCTCACCCTGATTTGTTCCCGCCACATGATCATTTCCTTCCACACTAGTATCTATTCATGTCACTGTTGTTTTCTGGTTTGGCTGCTCAATTTGTTAGTAAACTTATGCATACAAACAGGTAGACAATGTTGGCATAAAATAGGGTTCCATTTGTCACCCTTTAGGTATGTAACCTTAAAAGCACATATATATTTACATATAAATTTATAGTGAGGAATAAAAACAAAAATATAGTTATTACATATTCAATCTTGTTATAACAAACATATTAATTTATTACTAAAACATATTTATGTCTACATAAATAAATGTCTTCATGTTAGTTTCCTGGTGAGGTAGGCAGAGTAAATTAAATGTCAATATAGACTGAAAACTATACATATATTACTGCCTGAGAAGATGAAATTTTAACTCATCATATCCAGATTTTTACTGCTTATGAGATGTTTTCGAAAAAACTAACTTTTCTTCCATCATAAGGGTCAAATGAACCTCATGATATGATCTGAATAGCATAATTATTACTACCACAAAGCAAAAAAACAAGATTTTATATTTGTTTATTTATGTTTGATATTAATTTTAGAAAGGAAGAGGATCTAATTACTAGTTGATTGTTGAGCAGATGTCAATCTTATAATTTTATAATTGACAAAGATTATATGTAAAAACTCTGTTCAGTCATATTATACAATGTATTCATTGCTCATCATGAAGTTACAAAAAATTATTATAACTCATTAATATTCATCATCACACTGATTTTCATGGAGCATTGGCAGAGTGAGTCAAATTTTTGTTAGACATTGTTAATCTAACATTCGTTAGACAAAGAGTTAGACATTGTTCACAATTCGGCACTCTGCTAATGGGTGATACCCATGTGAATGTATCCTAGCCTATTGTAAAGAAAATCTCACTTTTTTTTATATCATAAGATAACAAAAAAGCAGATGGGTCTCCTGATAGAAAGAGTCAACCATCGCCTATAGACACCGGAGATGTAAATGGTGCGTAGCTATATTGTGGCAAAATCTAATGACACATGCATAAGTTTGCCGGCTTCCTTACCCTCCAAACCGGTACAAGACAGTGGCAAGCACTAAAGCAAATGCGGCAGAAATAGGTAAGGCGGTGGTACAAGACAATGCAGAACTACCACCTAGTAGCCAAGATGGTTGTGACTCCCATAGCCAATCGCTCACTTTTATGACCTGCCTGGCAGAATAGCAATTCACCTATTCTTCAAAGGAGCCTGGGACCAACACGAGGGAATGTTTCTGAGATAAATCTTATTTGTCTTTAAAGTCACAGTAACTCACCACCCATTGATTTTGAACTTGTTACTGAGATATTTCTAGATAGGTTAATCCCCAAAATTTTTTTATTTAAGGGAGGATATAAATCTACGGCTGCACTATTTTTATCTGGACAAGCTACTAGGCAGTTTTGTTAGATTAATTTATTTTATACACACATATACACATACATATCTTCACACCAGATCCCTTACGGGGTAGTCACAGAGAATCGAGTGCCATACATCACAATCCTTGCAGACTTGTCTCGTTTCCTCCACATTCATTACTCTCTTCATGCAAACACACCAGTTGCAAAGAGAGTATAAATTATTATATCAATTTTGTTTTATTTTATATTTCATAGGAAAGCAAACAAGCAGATGCTTCTCGCCAACCATCATCTATAGACACCAAAGATGTAAAAGATGCCTTGCTATCAATATGATGAGGTTGGAATCTACTGGCTATACTACACACCAAACTAGAACACCAATGAAATAGGTAAGGCAGTGGTGCCAAACTCTGTCAGGTAGTTGCTAAACTCTACTTACCACCTTAATTTACTAACATAAACATTTTATTCTTTTTTATTGGCACTAAAATCCTTTACTTTCCACATTGAAAAAATTTCTTCTTATGATATTTCAAATATTATTTTTTTTATAAGTGTACTTATTAACACTTGATATTGATTTTTTGTGCAAAGTTCTCCATTGGTACATAGACTCGTACAATGCAAATGTGGAAGGATTTAGGTATCAAAGACTACCAAGACCGACATACCATGATCAGATTGATCGGATGGTCTCAAGAGTCTTTACAGCCAGTGTGTTTGTATGAAAAGAGTAATGAATATGTAGGAAGCAAAACAAATCTGTAAGGATTGTGATATATGGCACTCGGTTCTCTGCATACCCCGTAAGAGATCTGGTATAAGATATGTTAAAGTTCTCCTTTAGACATTATAATTAAACATTAATTAGTATATATTATATAATGGTATAAAATATGCTATTTTGTGGGTCTATTTCAATATTATAATTTGCAAGTCAACATTTCAATTACCATAACCAATAGATAGCTGTGACATCACACTTGTGCTGCTTTAGATGAAATATTATGTTATTGGAATAATAAGAGGACAATCTCGTTATATGTTTTATTAATATTTTAATTGTCCTTTTCAATATATTCTTTAAATGTCTCTTATATTTAGAAATATTTCACAAGTATGTGATCATTTGTTATTCCCAGTGAAATATTTCTTGTAATTTTATAAATTTATCTGTACTATTCTATCAAAGCAAAATAAATTGCTTGTTTGAATATAATAATGTCTAAAACCAGTCAAAAATTCCCCTCTTTTACCCGACTTCTCTAGAAGAAGGGTAATGTTTTTTGAAAGTATGTATATTTCTTTATCACTCTCTGTGGCCTAATCAGCTTAATGAATTGAAATTTTCAATTCATTATTGAAATTTGCAAAGTGTCATTAGATACATCTAAATTGTGAGTCATATGTATAGACATATAGGGCAAAATATAAAATTTTTTACCTGACTGCACTAGGATTGATTTTTTTAAATGTGGTTGCACTCAGGGTTTGGTTTTATAACAATTACTTGTTTTAAATGAAGTCACTTATTTTTCCTTTAATCTAAATTATTTTTAGTTTAATGGGTAATTCATTCAGAAAAGTTTAAGTAACTTTTTATCCAAATTTCAAAAAGGAGGATAATGTTTTAAATCATACATTTAAGCAATTTCCAGTCTGTAGTAACTTAAATCTTTTTATGTTGAAGGGCTAATTTAAAATCTCACATATATGACTGCATATAAATCAATTTTATGTCTTACTAGAAAGGTGTAAGTCTTTTGTTTTTTCCTTAGTACATTTGCGAGCCTCTATAATTGGTCAGGTCAAGTATCCAAGGGTAACTCATTGGATACTTGGTATAATGTTGAGTGTAAGATATTATGTAGGTATTTTAATACCAGATCCTATCACGCAATTGGGAATTTCTAATTAAAATGAGTTATTATTGCTACCCCATGGTAGTGTAATTTTGCTTGCCGGGTTAATATAACGGCCGGCCGTGTTACTCCACCAATTGTAACACCTTTTGCCCGGGGGATTTACTTTAATCTGCTTGGCTGCTTGAGGTACACGAAGATCGACGGGTTTTAGTATTATATTCCAATAATACCACAAATTTTCAGAACTTCATTTATTTTCCGGGCATATGTCTTTGCCCGTCAAGATTACTTCGAACACTCTCATTTTACATACATTTAATAGAAAAAATTAAACAATGTTCTACATTTAAAAGTAGACAAAGCCGCCAGTATGCAATATTATGCATGTAACACCATAAAGGTATTACATCAGCTACCCCCCAAGGTAGGAGCAGCTGAAACCGGACAGGCACTTGTCTCCTCTTAAATGACCTACCTATTCCTATCCCGATTGCCCTACCTATGGGTAGGAAAGTACATTTTGGTGGGACTGTCTTTTCCTAAAAGATAGTTTGCCCCATGTGTGGTTTTGACTATTACCACCACACCATGTCACAAACTTTGGCCTACCAAAACCTCCCTAAAAGGCAGACCACAGCCCCCTCATCTAAGCTATCCTATCGCAAACATTTATCATTTTATTAAACTTTAGCCTGGAGGGCTCTAGCTATATATATGATATAATAGGAGATGAAAAGGTATAACAATTCAAACTTCGTTTTCTTTGGTGGACCAAAAGAAAAAAGATTGAAGTATTACTTCCTCTCAACATCGAGCTCGCCCCAATATATATACATCATGAATATAAATAATTCTTACTCTGAACCACACTAAACCATCATTAAAATATCTCCCATAACTATCCGAGTTCATATATATCTTATACAGATATTCTTTGTGTCGACTATGTCGTACTACAAAGTTGAACTCACATTCACATGACTATCAACCCCCTACCTATACTGGCTTTACGACTTCATACTAAGGCGGCTCTGTCCCTAGTATACATTATGCCCCATTTGACTTTATTATTGAACAGAAGAACTTGAGAGGAATACATTTCTATTGAAAACATAACATTTCTTCATTTTATATTCTTTTGGTCATCTTTTTTCTTTTAGCTCCGGTCCATCATCACAGCATTGGTTGAACCCCGTCATATTACATGAAACAAATACAAATATTAGCATTCTCATATACATGCCCAAACAAAAATAATGAACTAACATGTAACAATTATTTACTACAATGAATGACCATAAAAATACGCTATTTTTACACACGTACATGAAATGCCTTCAACCTATTTATATGTACAATATCTCTATATCTCCTATTGCTTAACTTTGTGATTACATAATTTACATTAGATATTCTTTCCACTATTCTGAACGGCCCTTTATATGACCTACATAATTTCAAACTCCTATTGTCCACCCGTCTTGGTGTATATACTAATACTAATTGTCCCGGTGAAAAGTCCTTTACTTTAGCCCTTTTATCAAAATATCTCTTTTGCCTAACTTGTGCCTTCCTAATGTTATGTACTGCCTTTCAAACTAACGCACCTTGTAAATTATGTCTCTCGGCATAATTTATCTCTCGGTTATGACTATCCCTATTCACCCCCATGTCGCTTTGGAATATCGGTTCCCTAGCGTACATCATCATATATGGTGAAATCTTAGTGGTCGATTGTTTACTAGTGTTATATGCATGACATACTAATGGTACAAATCTACACCAGTCTCGTTGGTCCCTGGCAACATACATCGATAACATTTGAACTAGCGTTTTATTGAACCGCTCTACTAACCCATTCGTTTCTGGTCTAAACGCCGTACTAAATCGCGATTTTGCCCCAAATCGATTCACAGTTTCTTTCACTAGGTGTGAAGTGAATACTGTTCCCCTATCAGAAATTACCTCCTTAACACCTCCGTACTTACAAAACACATCTTCAATCAAAAATTCACTCACTTTCTCTGCCGTTACCCTTTGTAAAGGTTTACATACTGCATATTTCGACACATATTCAACACATACTATAATATATTTATTCCCGTTCAAAGATTTTCTAAAAGGCCCTAAGATATCGATTCCTACCTTTTGCATCATACGGGTCACAATTATAGGCTGTAGTTCAGCTAACTGTTTGACTTTTTTCCTCTCTTGGCACAACCTACACGTTTTCACATACTTCTCGATCTCCTTCTCAGCATTCTCGCAGTAATATTTATCTCTAAATTTATATAATGTTTTCGCTAAACCCAAGTGACCACCTGACCATGGGTCGTCATGCAGTTCATGCAAGATCTCATACAATAAACCCTTTGGTATAACCACGAGATCTTTCATACTATTGCCTCGCTTTACCCTCTTACACAATATTCCATCATTCAACTTATACCCCTTATATATCCCGGTATCGCTCATCCTAACTCGAGATAACCAACGCCTACATGATTCGTCTATCCCTTGTTCCTCTTGGACCTTAATTACCTCTAATTTATACACTTCTAAACCATCCTCTTGTTCTTTCTGTGCATCCTTAACTGTACTCTCCACATTCAATGGGTTTCTACTCAAAAAGTCGGCAACTACATTCTCTCTGCCTGCACAATGTACAATATCGAAATCATATGTTTGTATGCTCAATCACCATCTCGCCAACCTTCCATTCATATCCTTCCTATCTCTAAGCCAACATAACGCCTTGTGATCGGTTACAACTTGGAACTTCAATCCCCATAAAAAATGCCTAAAATAATTTAACGCCCATACTAGACCTAAACATTCTTTCTCAGTAGTAGAATATTTCTTTTCTGCCTCACTCAATTTCCTCGATGCATACGATATCGGATGCATTTTTATTTTTCCTTGCATTAGACAACACCCCAGAGCTTCTCCACTAGCATCTACATATAATCTAGTTAAAACATCCTTATCACTAGAATAATGACTTAAAATAGGGGGTTACACATTCGATCTATGATAACGGAAAACGCGTTTTGGTGTTCCGAGGACCAACAAAACTTCGACCCCTTCTTTAACAATTTCGTTAAGGGTAGAGCAATTTTGGCAAAATTACTAATAAACTTACGGTAATAGGAGAATACTCCAAGTACCGATTTTACCTGTTTTGTATTTGTCGGTGCAGGCATTTCTTTTATTGCCTTTAATTTCCTGCTATCTGGTTGAATACCATCCACCGATATCTCATGCCCTAACACACTTATCTTCCCATACCCAAAACTACATTTATTTGGTTTAAGCGTAAGGTTCGCTTCCTTAAGGCGCATTAATACCTTTTCTAACGCTTCCTTAAATTCTGTGAAAGTTTTCCCCCATATTAATATATTATCAACGTAACAGATGGCATTCTTGTATTTAATATCCCCTAGCACTTTATCCATTGTACGTTGAAATACTGCTTGACTTGTTTTTAAGCCAAAAGGTAACACGTTAAACTCATACAATCCTGACGGTGTTATAAATGCCGTTTTGTGCCTATCACTTTCCGAAATCACAAGTTGCCAATAGCCAGAATTTAAATCTAAATCAGCGAAATAGTGGGCACCCGAAAGATATATTAAAATGTCTTCAACAATAGGCAATGGATAGCTATCTGTTTCCACTTTTTTATTCAACTTACGGTAATCCACACAGAATCTCCATGTGTTATCGTTTTTCCTCACTAACACTACTGGGGAAGCATAAGAGCTTTTAGATTCGCGAATAACACCGTTGTCTAACATTTCTCTAACCTGTGTATTGATTATTTCTAGTTGTTTTGGTGTGACACGATATGGCGTGTGGTGTACCGCTACCTGGTCTACCGTTTTTATTTCTATTTCTGCTAACTTACACCTACCTAATTCCGTGGGCCTAAATGCAAAACATTTCCTATATTTACTAAATAGATTTCGTAATACATCCTTTTGGTTTTGACATAATTCCGGATTAATATTAATCTTATCCATTTCGCATTTATTTCCGGAATTTATATACGGATACAACTTATCCTCATTTTTCTCTATATAATTCACGTAGTATATATAATCTGATTTTAACATATTACACAATTTATTTACATTAGTGACATTACTATTTACAACGTTTCTATGGCAGCCGTCCATAATGGAAAGATCATTATTATTTCGTAGCGACGAATGATTAATAAAATTTACATAGCAATTATAATAAAAAATAAAATTACATAGCTGTTTAAGACATAAAATTCTTTAAAAAGTCTATTACAGCATCATATTTTTTTAGAAAATCTCGACCTAATATAAGTTTAGTTTTTATATTCTCTATTATTAACATTTCATTCGCAAAAATACTGTTATTTATCATTAAATCTACATACGTTTTTCCTACCACATTTAATAACGATCCTCCTAGCGATTTTACAAAATGCCCACTGGATGCAGTATCTTTGTATGTTACTTTTAGATATTCCGCGAGATCATCCGACATGCACGATATATCTGCTCCCGTATCAATTAACGCTGAACACGAATGACCCTTGATTACGACCTGTATAAATGGACTGGACAAACCTTTGCTTTCTGTCGGGAGATTTTCATCTGTTTGGGACGCAGCTCTCATCTCCCGTGTTTCATTTATTGGCGGCGTCCCTGTTCGTTTGGGTACTGTGGTTTCATCGGACTGCGTCTGAAATCATTACGTGTATTTGAGGCCGTTCTTTCATATCGTCTCGGCCTTAGATTATACCGTGGCGTGTGAAAAACTTCTGTCGGCTGTGGACGTTCTGTCTGCGAGCGTACAGGCGTACTAGGCAGGATGTCTGGTTCCTCCCTAAATTTTACCTTTTGTGGCACCCCCATTGGTGGTGGGACCCCCAAAAACCTCGTTGTATTGAACGATTGTGTTACGTAATTCTTCTCGTGACGAATACAATCTCATTCCTAGCTTTTCTTTTAGCGAGGGTAACATTGTCTTGATGAATTGTTTTATGAAAATTTCGTCCGATATCTCAGCCTTGACTGAATACTGCCGAGTCTGTAAAAATATGTTAATAGCTCCTCATCGCGGCCCTGTTTGGTTATATAAAATTGCTCAATATAATTTATTGATATGGGGAATTCATTTTCAATTTTTATACACAATTCATTAAAATTGGCCGTGTCGCTATAAATCATTTTATAAAATGCTAACGCAGGCCCATCTAGATATAATCCTAAAAGTAAAGGCAAACTCTATATCCCATTTATTAATTGACGCGACTGTTTTAAAATCCTTAATAAATTCTGCGAATGCAAAATTCTGCGTTCCATCGAAACGCTTGATGGCCTCCATCTTGACTCTTACCCTCTGACCAAAATACTTAGCTCTCCTGGTTTCTTCGTCCAGCGTAGCGATTGCACGTAGCGACTGAACGTAGTGACTGCTCGTAGCGACTGCACGTAGCGACTGCACGTAGTGACTTCACGTAGCGACTGCACGGCGCCTCCGCCAAATGTAACGACTTGCCGGGTTAATATAACGGCCGGCCGTGTTACTCCACCAATTGTAACACCTTTTGCCCGGGGGATTTACTTTAATCTGCTTGGCTGCTTGAGGTACACGAAGATCGACGGGTTTTAGTATTATATTCCAATAATACCACAAATTTTCAGAACTTCATTTATTTTCCGGGCATATGTCTTTGCCCGTCAAGATTACTTCGAACACTCTCATTTTACATACATTTAATAGAAAAAACTAAACAATGTTCTACGTTTAAAAGTAGACAAAGCCGCCAGTATGCAATATTATGCATGTAACACCATAAAGGTATTACAGTAGCATGGTTGAGTCGTCCCAAAATGGTATCTAGCATCTACGATTGTAGTAAATATAAAATTTTTTACCTGACTGCACTAGGATTGATTTTTTTAAATGTGGTTGCACTCAGGGTTTGGTTTTATAACAATTACTTGTTTTAAATGAAGTCACTTATTTTTCCTTTAATCTAAATTATTTTTAGTTTAATGGGTAATTCATTCAGAAAAGTTTAAGTAACTTTTTATCCAAATTTCAAAAAGGAGGATAATGTTTTAAATCATACATTTAAGCAATTTCCAGTCTGTAGTAACTTAAATCTTTTTATGTTGAAGGGCTAATTTAAAATCTCACATATATGACTGCATATAAATCAATTTTATGTCTTACTAGAAAGGTGTAAGTCTTTTGTTTTTTTCCTTAGTACATTTGCGAGCCTCTATAATTGGTCAGGTCAAGTATCCAAGGGTAACTCATTGGATACTTGGTATAATGTTGAGTGTAAGATATTATGTAGGTATTTTAATACCAGATCCTATCACGCAATTGGGAATTTCTAATTAAAATGAGTTATTATTGCTACCCCATGGTAGTGTAATTTTGCTTGCCGGGTTAATATAACGGCCGGCCGTGTTACTCCACCAATTGTAACACCTTTTGCCCGGGGGATTTACTTTAATCTGCTTGGCTGCTTGAGGTACACGAAGATCGACGGGTTTTAGTATTATATTCCAATAATACCACAAATTTTCAGAACTTCATTTATTTTCCGGGCATATGTCTTTGCCCGTCAAGATTACTTCGAACACTCTCATTTTACACACATTTAATAGAAAAAACTAAACAATGTTCTACGTTTAAAAGTAGACAAAGCCGCCAGTATGCAATATTATGCATGTAACACCATAAAGGTATTACAGTAGCATGGTTGAGTCGTCCCAAAATGGTATCTAGCATCTACTACTACTATCTATCTGGTAGCCTCTGATAGCCTTATAGCAAAGTAGGAAAACACTTTTTCCTGTGTTGATTGCCTCCAACTGCCGTTCTACCAGGCAGGTAGTCTAAGGCGACCGATTGGCTATGTTAGTCACTACCATCGTGGCTGATCAGTTTTTCAAATATATTTGTTTTTCTAATATATTTTATCCTTTTGGTTATAATAAATGGTCAGAGCTGAATAGTTTTTCGAATATATTTGCAGGTACATAATATTATAGACTGTAATTTAAAAAAAAGTTATTTCGATAACCTATTTTGAGATTTCTTAAATTTCTCAAAATGTAAAAAGCAGAATCGCTTTAAATTCTCAGAATATCTAGTTAAGTGAAACTCAGTCGATTGACGTTTTACCTCATTTAATCGGTCAAGCGGTTCAAGAGTAATGAATGATGGTAGGTTTATTTATATATACCCACACACAGACATAAAAACATACAGACAATATCCTAAAAAAAAGTCAGAAAAAAGATAGTCCAGCCGTTTTTGAGTTTTAACCAGACACACAATGAATACAAAATAGTCGATTCATTATCACAATATCCATTTTTCTGTCTTTGGAAAAAATGTTTTCTTAGTTTAAATCGATTTAAATACATGGAATTCGGAATCGGTAGGCAAACTAAATGGTCTAACTAAAAGCAGGTTTTGATTATATACTTCATGGTACAGTACTACTATTTATACTACTACTATTACCTTAACATAGAATGTTCCAAGGACAACAAGTACTTACATATTGAAACCAATTGTTGCGAACATAGGCATAAGCATGATTTGAATGCTTCAAATGACGATCCAGACAGACTTGCCACTTTTCCATAACAATTATAAGAATTTAATTAAAAACACGTCGGATATATAGACCTTTGAACTAAGCTTCGGATACCATCGGTTTCATCTAATCAAACTATGTTAATTTTTCTTTTGTCGTTTTTTTCTACACGTATAAACCATCGGAGGAAGATCATTCGAAATTGCGAATGTGTTTAAACTCAATACTATTTTAGTTGATCATATTTTAACCACACTATTATTAAAACTTTAAAAATATTCATGTTTATGTTTATTTGACAAAATGTTTTAAAGCCAACTGCCATTCTGCCAGGCAAGTCATAAAAGGCAACCAATTGGCTATACATGTCACTAACATCGTGACTACTAGGTGGTAGGGTTACTCAACGTCTCGCCTGGGTATTTGGTACCACCGCCTTACCTATTCCTGCTGCAATAGCGTCAATGCTTGCCATTGTCGTGTTCCGGTTTGGAGGATAAGGTAGTCGGATGACTGATGCATGTGGCATTGCCATTGATATTAACGCACCATTAACACCTTTGGTGTCTATGGACTATAGGCAATGGTTTCTCTTTCTATCAGGAGAGCCATCTGCTTGTTTGCTATCTTATGATATAAAAAACGCCCATAAGTTCGGAATAAATGCATCAAATTGGATAATTCTTTTCTAGTTTTGTTTGTTATTATCTGTGCGAGGTTTGCATCCAGGGAATGTTTTAAAATCATACGGGAAAGTTTTAAAATATTATATGTAAACTGAGTGAATGAGTGAGAGTGAAGATAGTGGAGAAGATCTTCAATATCCTTACTAATATTATAAATGTGATAGTCTGGCTGACTGTCTATTACACTTCCACCCGCTTTACCGATTTCGATGAAATTTGTCTAGGAAACAGTTGTTAACCCAGGGTCAAACATATAAACTGCTTTATAACTTCCTGCTACGTTAGTAGTAAAAGGAAGTTGCTATTTTTGCGTCGATTATCGAAGTTGATTTCACCAGATCTCCACGTTTTGAGGCCCTAGGAGTCTTTTCAGACTATTTTCACGATGACGTAATTATATCTGTATGTGTGTATGTAAATATCTCTTATTTTTTGGATAGCTTGATTAATCGGAACAATGACATTCGATTGGATTCCACCAAACTTATATTTCCTCAAAATCTTAACTGATTTAGCCTAGTAGATGTTGAGAAATTTTGAAAAAAAAAACAAATTCGGTGAAATTTTTTTTTAATTAACTTCCAGTTTATTAAACTAATTAATTACAAAATCTAATTAGCTCTGTTCCTTGCAGAATTACTCCCGATGCCACAAATTGCATCAAAAGCGGTTTATCTGTCTGGGAGTTATTGTTGACGAAAAATTTTGAAAGCATTCTTTCGACATAACGTCGAGATTTCTTAACCAATCTATTTTTGACTTTCTTCAATATTTTAGTACTTAAAAAACTGCGTCAAATTCTGTTTCAATAACCGGAAATCTACTGAAGTTTTCAAAAGTTACAGTGACAGCTCTTCAAATGTTAAAATTAAGTCGTTTACAACCACTTGTACTTAAAAAATTCTATCAAAAACCGTAATTTTTTTTTATATCATAAGATAGTGTTACGTACTCGGGTTCGTAATTGTAAGAAAACACCACTTATATTAAATCCGTGTATTTACTAAACACAACACAACGTAATACTAAAATACACTTTACACCCTAGTCACTCGCTGTACTATCACTGAACTTAGAACACTACACAATAAAACACTTCTCGCTTCGCACTGATCACTTGATGTATCGCTCTCGATCGCTTGATAAAAACTGCCTTGTGTTTGTCAACACTTCTCTATTTATAGGCAGGGTAAAGTCCTAGCTGGATCCAGAAAAATCTAAATGTATCGGGAAACAATGAATCACTTCTTATCGTAAACATGTTATGAGTCATAAATCCTAGTACACGCTACTTTCAACCTTATGCCATATCCCACAAAGTCCATTATGGCATAGCTCAGGTCAACTATTTGTTTGTCAATAGGAGTAGCTATCTCTTTCTTTTATTTCTAGATAGTTAGCGCGCGCGCGCTCAACTCTACACGCTTCTAGATTACTCGTAACAATAGCAAACAAGCAACAAGCTAAATGTGACAATTTTATACTGAAGGTTAAGTACATGAATACCTAATGTTGTTTGAAATTCTTTTTTTGGATAGGTAATATACCTAATATATAGATTATAGAAACTTATAAGTCAAAATTATAACTCATGAACACAGAAAAATAATTTCGTGCTTATGGATATTCAAAATTATATATTATGTACTAGTTGGCACGTGGCTTTTACTGCAACTTTTCTTGTTTACTTAAGACATCGTACTATTTTTTATAGTATAAGATATCACATCACACAAACAAGATGGGTAGATGGGTCTCCTGATGGAAAGAGTCAACCATCGCTTATAGACACCAAAGATGTTAATGGTGCGTTGCTATCTTGAGGCGAGGCCTAATGCCACATGCATAAGTTTACCGGCTACCTTACCCTCCAAACCGGAACACGACAGCGACAAGCACTGACGCTATTGCGGCAGGAATAGGTAAGGCGGTGGTACCAGACCCGGCCGAAAGAATGCAGAACTCTACCACCTAGTAGCCACGATGGTAGTGACTCGATAGCCAATCGGTCGCCTTTTACGACCTGCCTGATAGAACGGCAGTTGGTCTATTCTGCAAAGGAGGTCGGGACCAACACGACGAAAAAATTTGTTTAGGATTTATAAATGACAAATATTTTTGAAAAAAAAAATTTTTTTGTTCGACATTTTTCAATATTTTTTTTGAGCTTTTTTTCAACAACATTTTAGAGCTTAAATTGCATTGTATGCCATTCGTAAGAATAAAATCGATCATAGTTTTGAAAATATATAGCTTTCCAAAACATAAAATACTGTCATTTAGAAGAACAAACTGTAGAAGAGTTAAAACTCTGAGCTCTAAAATCTATTTCTATAGGTTATGCTCCTACAAGCTTAAAATACCTCAACTTAACAAGAAGTTTTAGGGATGGTTTGCAGAGACAACCGGTATACAGATTTTTTTTAAAATCGAGTATAAAAGGGGGTTGAATGAATAATTACTACAAACGATCAGCCTCTCGTCAAAATTCGACCAAAGAGTAAACAATACATCTCTTCTAAGTTCGACAACAGACTTCAGTCATAAATATCTGTGTGTATATCAAAAAATATAGTAGCTAATTATTTTTTAACGGGTCTAATGTCATGTGTGTCTAAACGAATGTGATGTGATAAGTTTATTTTTGTTAATTTTTTTTCTTATGCATATTATTTAAAAATATTTGGTTTCTGCATTCCTCCGCAACGTAAACTTGCCGAATTTCATATTCCACCGCTCACGTAATTGTCTTAAAAAACGCTAAAAAAATTTGGCTTTGCGTATTAATATATACGAGGTGTTTTTTTTTAGCCGTGGGACGGAATCAAACCCGTGGAAATTCATGCTTATACATATCGAATAAACATATTTAAAAAAGTGTTAAAAAACCAAGAAAACAGTAACTGTAATGTTGTCAAAGGTCTCGTGACTAATGGTTACCCTAGTCATCATAGTCGTTATGATTCACGAAACATCGTAATAATATCACTAGTAGGTAGGTAGATAATGTAAATGTAATCTACCTACCCGTTTTCAACTATTGTGGATTGTGATTCATTTTCCCTTCATACTTTGTTCCTGGTTTAGTTAGGAAGGACAGGCAAAAATACCAAGCACTAAATAATAAGCAATGTTTTAAGCGTGTTTAATTTTTAAAAAATAGACACAAATTAAAATGTAAGACATAGCTCTAATATTTACCTTAGTATTTCTGGTGTAAATGGAATCATCCTCTTTACAGTGATCGAAACTGACTTGATTTAACTTAGGTAATTGATTATTAACATTTTACAATAATCTTAATTGTTGAATTATTCTTCTGTATTTGGCAAATTAGGACACATAATCATTATGTAATGTATAGGCACGTCCCATATCCCAATTTCCATTGGAACACTGATAAGATGACATCGTTAATATTATTATTAACATTCACAAGTATACGCATAAAATATTATTGCATTCGCGAAAACACATCCAGACATCGCGATTCACTGGCACTACTGATGGATGCGCGGGATTCCGCGACCGGCGTTCACGCCACACTAGGTATTATGTAATCTTGTAGTTCATTGACTCACGGCGCGCATACATGTGTATCTATAAATGTGTTCATGTGCCGTATCTATGATTTAATTATTTTATGAGATAGTTAGGTCAACAATTACGGTCATATATTTTATAGATCTTTGAGCTCAGAATCGAATACTGAGTACACTCCTTCAATAGGTTCCACGACTAATAAGCACCTGTATATGTCGTAGGCAAATTCTATTATTCGTCCGTATACAAAAGATAAATACGTTTTAAATGTCTTAATTCGAATTTATTATATCCGCTATTACCAAATTGTCACAGCATATTGTTTAAATTACTTGTTGTGTTAATGGGTAGTTTATTTAGAGATCTAGAATCCTGTCCGTACTCCTTACATAAAAAATGAGTAGGTATGTTAAATTGTCTTTAGGTCCCACACCCGGAAAGAGCTCCGAGCTTTTCGACCGTCGGTGACATCGGAGTTTATGGTTGACATTGATGCAATTTATGTTGATGACATAAATTGCATCAACGTAAATGTTTAATACAAATTTGCCTTCGGCAATTTGTATTGAACATTTACGTTAATAAAATAACGACGCCGCGTTTTTGAGATAGTAATTAAGCATACATATTACCTGCGATGTATAGATACCTATATCAAATGTAGAAGATCAGCCCTTCAGGAGTATATTTTAAAAAAAAGTAGCTTATTGTTATTGTTTAACCTCGGGTCTACGACTATCTCCTTGTCCAATTTCATCAAAATCGGTTCAAAGGGTGAAAGCGTCAATTAGCGTCAAACAGATAGTCTGCTAGACTCTTGCATACAAAATATTATTATAGATGTAAAAAAACCTTCCCCACTTCTCATACACTCAGTTTTAATATTATAAGATTTTTCCTTACGGTTTTTAAACATTTTCTTTCACGCAAAGCTTGTCCTGATTCTTGCCAATAAGGAACACAAATAGAAAAGAATCAAATACAATTTGGTGACTTTTTTCCAAAGTTACTAACATTTTAGTGATTCAGTTTTATTTATATAGATAAATATTATAATATTTATTAGTTGATCACGATATTGATATATCCGCACGTTTCAGGTGAATAGTCTGTAAATCCTACATACATAAATAAAATTGTTTCAAAATGTATTGCGCTTAAAATCTGCCGCCCTAGGGTCCAGCTTACTCATCCTATTGCTAAATCCGCCACTGGAATACACACGTACATACATACAATTAAAAAATATTAACCATTTGGTGCAATAATATTAAAAAGACTAAGTAAGATTAGCTGGTGTTGTCTTTCACTTCATAATTAGCTCATGGTTATCATTGGAGTTAAAACCACTGAAGTATGTGTATACCTATGTCGATACTGGTATTGAATCATAAGGCAAGGATATTTTACTTTTTTTAGATTTTTTACTTTGGTACTTTATACTATGTGTGGTATTTCAGGTGCAAGAAATCAATAGTCTGCTATCTCGCGACAATGCTGTTTTACAAAGTGATGGAAAATTCACTATACAAAGTTCAGATAGCGTCGCAGCGGATAATGATAATGTCATACAAATAAGTGATGACGAGGACAACGAAAGCAGTAAAGTTTTGAAGTGTAAGATATGTAAGTATTGTAAGGAAATTATTACAGTGCTTTTGAGGTATTATTCAATAACAGTGTTGCTCAGTGTTACCAATTCTCAGAAAGATTTATCCCTGAAGCTAAAATGAAAAACCCCTAAAAACGACACAAATACTTGAAAATATCCTTAAAAATAATACACTGTTAAAAATTAAAAATAATATTTTGTACCTAATATGTTTCTTACCCTATGTTTCTAAATTCTTAATTATATTAAATATAATTTTGTTTCCTTCTGACCTCTCAACATCTCGCCACTGCATGGTACCATCGACTTAACAAGTCGTGCCGCAACAGTGTCAATGTTTATCGTTGTCGTATTCTGGTTTGGAAGCTAAGGTAGCCGGTACACTTATGTATGTGGAATTGCCATCCTGCCATACTGATAGCAACACACCATTAACCTCTTTGGTGTCTTTAGGTGATTATTTCTCGTCTCATCAGAAGATACATTTAGGCGATTATTACTCTTTTCATCAGGAGAGACTTTTGTTTGTTTGCTGTCTAATGATAAAAAACTACACATGTTCACACTGAACAAAGCTTACATTTTTGGGATTTGATTAAATGTGCAAGTCGATGTCGCTATGTATGATTGTCCCAGGGCCTCTGAATACTCAAAATAACCCTAACAAAATTAAACCTCTGAAAAAGTCCCATCTCTCATATTTACCACCTAAATTTTGGGTAAACCCCCTAAGTTGGGAAACCTGATGTTGCTAGTATAGTACCACCAACTTATCTGTTCAGCCGTCATCTTAGGAAATGTCATACCGCTGTAAGTTTTTCATAGTAAAATGATTTAAATGCAATCTAAACGCCTCGCTAGCGACGCCTTCTACCGAACAGATAGTTTGTAATGAACTAATTATATATAGTTGGTAATACAATATTATATTTCCCCATGTGCTTACTGGTCCGGTCCCCCCCTTTGAAGAATAGACCATCTGCCGTTCTGTCAGGCAATTCGTAAAAGGTGAAAGTTTGGGTGTGTGAGTCACCACTATCGTAACTACTAGGTAGTAGAGTTGTCTCGCCCCAGTCTGGTACCATCGCTTTACCTATTCCTGCCGCAATAGCATCAGTGCTTGTCACTGTCGTGTTCCGGCTTGAAGGGTAAGGGTAGCCGGTAGACTTAGGCATGTGGCATTGCCATCCTGCCATATGAATAGCAACGCACCATTAACATCTTTAGTGCCTATAGGCGGCGGTTTCTCTTTCCATCAGGAGAGCCAAATGCTTTTTTGCTGTCTCATGATATAAAAAAATCGTACCTGTTAAATATAAATAGCTAACAATAAAACAAGATCGTTTGTCTTTCAGGTGATCAGCAGTTTGCGACCTTAAAAACAATGAAGGTCCATATGAAATACAAACATTTGGAAAGTAGACTTGTCTTCCCATGTCCAGATTGTCTTGAGATATTTTCAACGTCATGGAGCGTGTATCGGCATCTTTTTAAAGTTCATAGGTAGATTTTCTATCTCTTTTTTAGTGTTGTGTAAATCCGCTTAAAGACGTTGTTCTTCAGAAATGATGTTTTGTATAACAAATAAGGAAACGGTTCTACAGAAGATAATAATCATCGCCAATGATGTTAATGGTAGGTATATTTTGTGCATCCGCATAGCAGGGATATAAAACTTTGGACTGTTATATACATGACTAGTACATAGATTTGCTACCCCATCAGTCTATACTACCGTGTTAGCATGTATCTTCGAGTGAGTCTTATGAGACCCAGAGTTTAGTTCAGTCTCAATTTCCGATCAGTTTAATGTACTGCGTATTAGAGAAGCTACGTTAAGTAGAATTCGTGTTCGGTGTTCCATTTTGCCAATACTCGCTGCTGCGCTAAGATAATAATAAATCGTCCAACCAAAGTCTAAACTAAGCAACGCTACAGCGTATAATAGTGAATAATATGAATATATATTCCACGGCGTTTATGATCTGAATTTCATAGCGCTTACGCGTTTCATTTAACGAGCTTTGGCGTAGGTGTAGTCCATAGACTGCACTTAGTAAAACAAAATATCGTGGCGCATGCCTTGTCTAGTATGTCAGTACATAAAAGTATTTGATTATTATAAGCTATAGGGCATAAAATGTGTATTTGCTGCATTGTTAGATGTTATTATAAGTGTAGTATTATTTTAAGTAATCTAAAAAAAACAATCATTCAGTAGGATTACAAAATGAAATAGTTATTATTATCCATATTTTTTAGGAAAACTGCAGCTCAGATTCGAAGACTAAGGGAATCTATACAAGCAAAAGCTTTTCACATGAACAATCCACCAGCCTTTTATGAGAAACGAAAAATGATTATGAAGAATGTTTCTGCACAAAAGAAAACTGAAGAAGAAAGATTAGATCAAGAAAATCAGGTATAGTCGTGAATAAAAGTCAACTCCGCTTAACAAAGCAGTTATTCGTTTGTTAACCAACATTCGTTTTTTGTTAAATAAATGGAGGCAGTTGGACCGTTACTCCGTAATCGGGCTCTTTGGATGAGCAGAATGCTTGGCAGAGTTATAGTTCGATGGGCTAAGAGCCCGCCCTAAGAATGTCTCCTATAATATCGATCCTCGGCTTGACAATAAGTGGAAGAGTTAGTGGCATCAGGATTTCGATTCGTTGTTAAATCTTGACCAGTCTCGAGTGTTTGCAGGCCGAACGGTGGGCCGCTGATGCTAATAAATTATGTTGAAACCATTACAGGTGGTTTCTATTTTGGTCATTAGAATTATTTAAAGGACCATTTCATTAAAGTTTTACTTAATTAAGCTATTATATATTAATTTTTGAAAAGAAAGTTGGAGTTTGGAAAGACAGTTGACAGACAGATACGAGGATTGGTGTCCTAGTCCGGCTCAAATAAAGAATCCTGATTTGAATTCTCATATCGGGTAAAAATTATTGTATTAATGTTTTTTTGGCGAAAAGTCGCAGTTTTTCAGGATAACTATAGTCTCAGGTGAAAGCATTTAAACAGACCATGGTCCCATGAACAAACTTTTTTGATTAATAAAACAGGCTAAATTTTTGTGTACAGATTCGTTTTGACGAAACAATCATCTTTTCTATCTTCGAAAAATCTAGAATCGGATAACTAATAAAGATAGATAAAAAAATAAAGTTTAGAGTGTCGAACTAAGAGAAGTTTCCACTTTACGTGTAATTACTCTTGAATTACAATAATAATTAACAAGCTGTTGTAAGAAAATTAGGTATCAAAATCAATATTTTAGCAGTGAACCTGTATAATGTACTAGGCTTTAACCTTTGGAACTCACTTCCAGAAGATATCAGAAAGGCGCCGAGTTTAAGCTCTTTCAAAAGTATGATCAAACGTCACTTTCTATGTACCAAGTAGTTTTGTTTAATTTTTCAAGTTTTACGTATTAAGTACCACTGTTTTATTTGCTGATTTTTATTTTGTTTTAGTGTGTAATTGGGTGTTACTTCATAATATTTTGTCTTTTATTTAGGAGCATAAAAACTGTAAATTATCTTGTGGTTAGCACTACTTTTCCGAGTACATTGTTATCCTTATTATAAAGATCGTCTGAAAGATATCACTTTATTAGTGACTAGCTGTTGCCACCGACTTCGTCCGCGCGGACTTCGTTTACTCCGCACAGCCCTTCCCCCGTAGGTGATAGCGTGATAATATGTAGCCTATATGTTGACCCGACCTATTAGTAACATTCATGCAAAATTTGAAGTAAATCCATGCAGTACTTTTTGAGTTTCCGGACATACATACAGACAAACAGATAAACAGACAAACAGACAAAAATTCTAAAAACTATATTTTTGGCTTCGGTATCGATTGTAGATCACGCCCTAAGTATTCTTTTAAAAAAATATTCAATGTATAGTTTTGACTTTCCTACGATTTTATTATATGTATAGATAAGACCGCCTTTGTGTATCTTACTTGTGAAATATTTTTTGTAACTTATATGTTGTCATATATATTTTGGTGCACAATAAAGAGTTTGTATTGTAGGCTTGGATGGACAACATGGAGGGAGACGGGGAGCTGCCGCGGTGCGGCGGGTGCGGGCGCACGTTCGAGCGGCGCGCCGCGCTCGCCGCGCACACGCACACCTGCCAGCCGCGCTCGCGCGCGCTCGCCACCGCGCGCCACCGCGACCGCGACCGCGACCGCGACCGCGACGCGCGCATACAGATACAGATACGGAAGGACTACCAGAAGGGGAAACCAGCCGACGATACTGGTATTTATTTATTACCAATTAATCCACTGCATTTTTTAATTATAACAAAAATTAATTATTTTACATTAAACATAAGCCAATTATGGATTACTACTTCGTACACACAGTTTTTGACTTCCGAAGCTTAGTCAGCTTAAATTTAAATAAAACATTAAATTTGATCGAGGAAAATAAATGGTACAAACATTTTATAGTACAAAAAAATAAAAAAATAATAGAACAAAAATCTAAGACAAAATCTTTAAAATGTAAACAAATGTAAAAAAGATAACATCAGACAGGAATTAATGAAAAAATATCACTAACATAATGCAAAACAAATTCCCTTATACACATGCTATTAATGTCTATATGCGTGAAAGGTGTGTGCGTGCGTGTGTGACTCTGTGTGTATATTTGTGTGTGTGGTGCAATATGATAATGAGTAAGCGCGTTGAATACGCTCTTGCTCGACCAAAACTGGTTCATATATGGTTTACATACATGGTAAAGTAAAAAACACAAATATGTTCCGTACATACTACTAAACATACTTGTGTTTTTTTATATTATAAGATAGCAAACAAGCACATGGGTCTCCTGATGGAAAGAATCAACCATCGCCTATAGACACAAAAGATGTTAATGGTGCCTTGCTATCTTGTGGCGAGGTCTAAAGCCACATATGCATAAGTTTACTGGTTACCTTACACTCCAAACTGGAACGCGACGGTGACAAGCAATGACGCTATTGCGGCATGTATAGGTAAGGCGGTGGTACCAGACTCACAGAACTCTTCTAGTGGCCAAGATGGTAGTGACTCGTAAAACCAATCGGTCGCCTTTTACGACCTGCCTGGCAGAACGGCACTTGGCCTATTCTTCAAAGGAGCCCGAGACCAACACAGGGCAAAATGTGTTCAAATTACAAGAGGAACTTCTTCTATCAATATTTTTTTAACGTAGTAAAGCTGCAGCAACGAGGTCGGTTGCTCTTTTTCATGTACCTCCAGATCCCTAATTCAGATCTTCACCAAATTAAAGTTGGACCACACAGGAAGTATGTACTCTTCCAAACTAAAAATATTCCAAGGACAGTTCACATTCAACATTTTCTATATAAGGTGTATGAATAAACTAATTTCGAAGGAAGGCTGGCCACAATGGATTTTGTCTTGTCTGAGATGGTAATATATCTTTATAAAAAGAGGTAATATTTTTCAATATAAACTTTTCAATATAACTACAGAAATTCTTGAAAAATGTATTAAAAAATGAAATACATTTTTTTGTAAGTCTCCATAGTGAGCAGTTTTGAATCTTCTTGTTTTACACATGGAGTATAGAGGAAAGAGGATCTGCTCTGTTGATAGAAGTGTCTATCAAAAAGCATCAAACAGTGATTTCGCAACCGTTGCAAAATATTTTTTTAGAAAGGATTTTTTTATTTTATCATAAGTATGTTGATTGTTTTTCATCTTTATTTATTTAAAATCTTAATTCTAACAAACCGGTAATATTTTTTGTTCAATGAATTTAATAAAATATATTCATAATTTACCCCTTAAAATGAGTATTATTGTGATAAATCTAAATAGTAAATACAACAAATTTGACAACTCGTATTGCAAAATGTTAGTAATTTATAAAAAGTCAACGAGACCTTTATAAATGAAACTTGTTTTTAAATAACTATTTTGACACAAATTTCATTATAAGATGTGGTATTCAATTTACAAGTCCAAGTGATGTATGAAGTGTGGTCAGTATTCTTGTATTTTTCTTTACTCTTTTGAATGGAATTGGTTTGTCACATTAAAAGGGAAAAGCAAAAAAAAAGTTTCTAAAAAAATGGACAAGTTTATAATTTGTGTAATGTTCAAAAATCCTCCTTTTTCAATCGATCCCCACCTTTTTGACAATCTCCGAGTTGTTAGTGTTTTTCTTTACTCTTTTGAATGAAATTGGCCTGTGACATTAAAAGGGAAAATAATAATAATAATAATAATTCACGGGACAAATTACACTTACTGATCTAACCCCAAAGTAAGCAAATTATTTGCTTGCGTTATGGATGTTAGTCAACGATACTAATACATAGAAATACATATATAAATACTAGAATATATATAATAAACACCCAAACCCGGAAATACAAACATTTATGCTCATCACACAAATGCTTGTCCCCGTCGGGGATCGAACCCGAGCCTCGTTGATTGCGTAGTCAGCGTCTCTAACCACTCGACCAACGGAGCGGTCAGTATAAAGTTTAGTAAAGTTTAGTAAGCAAAAAAGTTTCTAAAAAAATTGATAAGTTTATTATTTGTCTAATGTCTACAAATCCTGCTTTTTCGATCGATCCCCACCTTTTTTGATGGTCTCTGACTGGATTAATAGAATAGAGAAATAAATGTAGATATGGAATTGACATAATTGTTTGATTGTGCTAATGTCAAATCCATACATTTCTTTGACAAGAGAAAAATAAGGACTTGGCATTAATTTCCTTAAACAAACAAGGTTATAAAATTGCATGTATTCCAACGCTGAACATATAAAAATGGCTTTATCTCTGTCTAACAAGTTCGAGTTTTCATAATAGACAAATCTACAAAAAATTTGTCAATGCTCTAATTTCAAATCATTTGAAAAAATAACGTCAACTTTAACAGCTTGCGGCCAAAACGCCTTTATTAAAATACGCTATCAATGTATGTAAATGTCAAATAACCCTTTGTTTACAAAATATTAAATTGATTTGAGCGTCTATTTATATTTTTCTATAAATTTAGTATGTAGGTACTTTAAATCTAAAATAAAAACTAATTGTTAAAGTAACATGCCCAATTGCAACAGCTGTTCTTAAGTCTGCCATTACTCAGAACGAAATTACACGGTTTTCGCTTAGTTATTTCATATCTAGTAGTAGTTTCCTTTATCTACGTTTCTCTTTCACTACTAGCATTTATGCAACTTTTCTAGGCTCTCTGTACATCCTTATCTCTTGCTTCTTGTGATATCGAAGATCGATATCTTAACGTGTTCATCCGAAGCACGGAAAAGTTAACTCACCACCACCAGACTTGGTGCTTCGACTGCGGTTTCTTCAAAAAACCTCAATAACATTTTTTGTTCAACCTGGTGTTCGAACCTTAATCATGATCTGGGTCAAATATGCTACTACATTAATCAGCCACAATGCCAATATGTACTATATTTAATATTTATAACGGGGTATAGCGTAATATATGTATTTTTGTTATTTTAATTATTTTAATTTACAACTCGGAAAACTTAAGTAAAAAATTGGTTAATTTGGTTTTTTTTTAAATATATTTAAAGGACAGTAAAAAAATAAATTTAAAGGATAGTAAACTCTCTAAAATGAAAAACTAACACTACTAGACACCAAAGATGATAATTGTACATGAAAATATAGATTTTTATCCATATGGTAGGAATGTCATTCTATATGTATAAGAGTAGGTTTACAGTTACCGGTCAACATAAGTGTATAAGATAGCGCCAAACACTGACACTATGTACTTGTAAGGTGGTTGTATCAAACATTGATGAGACATTGCAGAACCCTACCACCAATTAGTCATAATAAAAGTTACACTTTTTCGTTTAATAAAAGTGACGTTATTCGTTTAATGTTTGGATATTCTTAATCTTCTAAAGGGAATATTTTTTTCACAATAATTTGTTCTCTTAAATAAGACGTATTTTATGAAGGAAAATATCCTTATACGAGAATTTATTTAACAGTTTTAACTTTAAAAAAGCCCCCAAGACCAGAAAGGGTTCTGTGTCATCATCTATTGAAAAATAGCAAAAAATCACGTTGTATGAGAGTCCCCTTAAATATTTATTTTATTTTAATTATTTGTTTTTAAAGTGAATATATTATGTTTAACTAAATTTTAATATTCTGTGAATATGTCAAGTGTCTACCAGTTGTCTAAGATCAAGAGTAAGATTGAAAAATCACGTTTGTTGTATGGGAGCCCTCTTAAATATTTATTTTATTCTGTTTTTAGCATTTGTTGTTATAGTTAGTGGCAACTAAAATACATCTTCTGTGAAAATTTCGACTATTTAGTTATCACTATTCATGATGTATCTTCATATTATTCATGAATCATGGCAGTAAGACAATTGAAATTCCATGCCTGGTGATAGATGGACAGACAGACAGAGTGGACTTTTAGTAGTCGAGTTAGCCGTTCGTCGAGTGGTTAGTGACCCTGACTACGCAATCGACGGGGCTCGGGTTCGATCCCCCGCCGGGGACAAGCCTTTGTGTGATGAGCATAAATTGTCCAGTGATATTTATTATTATTTATTTATTTATTCCAATATTTATATATGTATTTATATGTAATAGTATCTTTGACTAACACAAGCAAATAATTTGTTTTGCTTACTTTGGGGTTAGATCAGTTAGTGAGGTTGAGGTTATTAATTATCACTGCATATGTAAAATAAAATTTAATTAAAAAATCTTAAGAGTAATGAATGTGGAGGAAGCAAGACAAATCTGCAAGGATGGTGACATGTGGCACTCGGTTGTTCCTGCCTACCCTGTAAGGGATCTGACGTGAATAAAATATATATAATAAAATATAATTCTTTTTTTTTTCAGAAAATAAGAATAAAACTGAGGAAGTATTACCTACACCTGCTGCCATATTATTAAACAATAACCAAGTAAGTGAAGAACAAAAATTAACTGAGGCCGAAATGAGTATTATTGAAGAAAGCAAACAAGTTGAAGAGGTTGAAACTGTTGATAATGCAATGAAAAATAAAGCAAATGAAAACAAATTCGTAAATAGATTACCGTTTGCTTATCAAGCTGAAAAGAGTAATCTACAAGCTCTAAAACAAAGAATGAGTCAAGACGTTGAGCTTGAAAAACTACAATGTAAAATATGTAATATAGAATGTAACTTTAGCAAGCAAGAGCTCTTAGATCACATGGCAACACATTATAAATGGTTGCGCTATGGTTGTAAATTGTGCAATTTCAAAAATTATTACTTCGAAAACCTACCAGAACATATTAAAACAGTCCATAAACTAAAGGGAGATACAGACTTTTATTTCAGTACTATAAAAGCGATTGATGGTGCAGAGGCACTAGAACTATCGGAAAGAACGGAAGAAAATAAGGAAAGAAATGAACCAAGTCCAGAATCCAGACGACCTAGTAGATGCTCTAGCGATTCTAGTAGAATGTCGGATGACAGTTCGTCAAGTAGTACTCTCACAGAAGTTGGATCAAGGAAACGAAAAGCTAACATCGTTAAAAATAATGCTAAGAGAAAACGGGAGTTGATTATACCCTTATATGGTAAGTAGACAAGAAAAAAAGCTGTTACTTTATTAATAATACTAGATTTATTGAACCAATAGATGCATTTGAGACTCATAATTATCTAATTGGGACCCCCAATCACTTACTATTTGTATGTGCTGTCTCAGTCACAAGTAAAAAAGTAAACGTACGTAAAAAACAACATACTGTGGTATGTAAATACCATATAGATATAAAATATATTATTTAAATTTTAATGAAAAGACCAGCACCTAAATTTTTCTGAATTTGTCATCAAGTTACTTATTATTTGGCATCAATTAAATAAATTTAAGGATGAAGATGGTAAATATGTAGATGGTCTAAACGATAACTATTGCTCAATATTACTTGCTACACTATAGATGTTACTGAAGCGAAATTCAAAGAATAATTAATAGGCCGAAAAATTACAGTGCCAGGTACTAACATCGTAGTAAAAGCTAATTTTGTCAATTTACATTAGATTTTGTCTAGTTGTTGTTTCTGAAACTTCATTACCAATAAGGGTTTAAGTTATACGCTCATCTATGATGCTTTATTAGCAGCGGAGCTACAAGTTCTAGGTCTTGTGGTCCAGTGGTTAGCATGCTCGTTTCAAATTTAGATGCAATTCCTTGGCCTGACGGAAAAAATGTTAGGGATATTTTGCCCAATTTCACTAACGTTTTTAATTTTTTCTCATTTGCGTTCTTTCAGGTTAGATAAGTTAGTGTAATTTGTCTAATACTTAATTTTTTTGTTTTTACCATTTTGTTACTGCGCTTAGACACTTGGGCCTTTGTACGCATCTGGCTAAATTTATTCCAGCCATACTAACTCCTGCCAAAAACTCATAAGACTGCTGATGTTTTCATAAGCTTCTATTAGAGTTTCTGGGGTTTGCAGAATGCGTGCCTGTTGTTCGGCCACGTCCTGCATTCAATGAGAACTTGAGTAGTTGTTTCTTGTTCCTCCATGCAGCCGCGGCATAAAGGGTTGTCTGTTACACCCTGTGGTTATACCTATGTTAAATAGATGTCGGTTAATGTGGCAATAGTGCCCACAACTTTTCTCAGGTCACTTCTGTTGAGTTTCATGATGCATTGTGTTAGGTTTTTTTGAAAGAACCGGTACAATGTCTTTTGTCTGCCTGCAATCATTTGTAAGCCATCCACAGCGCTTCGTGTTGTTGGTGTGCACTACAGCCGGGGGAGCCAGCGGACTGTAAATCTGGTACTTCTTCTTCGACGCCCCACCAGCCGTAGTGCTTTTTGGTTGAGCCGGATGTGCCGGAGAAATAATCGAGACCACAACTTTACGTTGCAAAGGCGCTTTATTGTAACGAAATAAATAGCAATAAAGCTAGCACCGTTGCAAATATTCACTATTCTATGGAGAGCCAGTACTTGCCCTAACACTGCCCTACTCTAAAGCCGGTACCCTATGGATATATACTAAAGCCCAGGAACTTGTCTGGGAAACTTATTGAGTTGTAACGAAACTGTAACTTTGTCGGAACGGAACTGATTGTATGGCCGCGCTCTCCGATATTTATAGCGCGCGGCCAGACGGGCGGCGGAAATCTACAAAGACAAATGGCGCCGGGTGTGGCGCCACAATGTCTGGGATTTGTTAAAATCCTACTTTTCGTAATCTAATCTTAATAATTTTATCTTAGGTAGCTTCTCCTACCTCTAATTACCTAGTGTGGCCCTCTAGCGAGTGCAACGGTACTACCTTTTTACAAATATATGCAAAACAATGTACGTAATGCCCTAAGACCTACCGAGAACTAATTACAATGTGTTATTTCTTATTTATATACAAGGATCTAACACAAATAAACTTATACAATAACAAACAAGAGTGTTATATACATTATTCGTTCTTACAGGACCTCGGAAACTCTTACAATTACAGAGTTGTACGCCTTTTCAGGTCGTACTATCCTGTTATCTATCTTTATATTACCGAAAAGTGTCTAAACATATGCCTAAGGCTTATACTTACATTATACATACTATTTACAATCGTAAAACATTTACTAGATAATTAATTACGGCTATACTCACGTATAAATCGGTATAGGTTCCGACTAGTTTCGGACCTATATGAGATCCTTCATCAGGGCGATTGCGACGCTGTTGCCACGACAGCGACTCGACGCGAACCGCGGTCGGCTGCCCGCTGGGCTCGTTTTGATAAAATCGGGTGTGTGAGGATTTCCGCCGACGATACACATAGTGCCGTTGGCGTGTTCGTACCACTATTTGAATTATTTTGTGCACAAAATGTACTTACAATATCTCCTACGCTGTCATCTACCATATAGTTGTCCTTTCTGGTTGCGTTCAACAACACAGGTTTCCAAGTCGGCGGCAGTGTCCACCCCTTGTCTCTATTAAAATTAGGACGACGTTCAATCTCGATGGCCTCGACAAACTTACGCGATACAAAGTTCTTTTCGCGGGCCAACACTTTCACCTTGTCGAACCTAATATAATGTGACATATCTGAGCTAAGGACATGTTCTGCTACCGCCGAGGTATTGCAGTCCATTTTGCGCACACTACGGATATGTTCGGCGAGTCTGACGTTGATGTTTCGTCCTGTCTCTCCAATGTAGCTTTTGCCGCAATCGCAAGGAATTTCGTAGACTCCCGGGCTATTTAAAGGGTCCCGATCTTTAGGTGATCGTAGGAGTTTTCTTATTTGTGTCATGGGGCGGAACACCGTCCTGATGCTGTATCTCCGGCGTAACAGGTGTCCAATTTTGTCCGTCACCCCTTGCATATATGGCAGAAATACCGGGACTCTTTCTGCAGTCTGCGGCCGTTGTCTATTGGTCGCATTTGCTAGCCGTAAACATTGTCGCCAGTTATAGCCATTATACTCTAGCACCTGCCTTACATGTGTCAATTCCGATTCTAGGAGTTGAGAATCGCATAGGCGAAGTGCTCGGTTAATAAGAGTACGTGGCACTGAAGACAGGTGTGACGGATGATGATGGGAATCCGCTCTCAGATACCGGTCAGTGTGTGTCGGTTTCCTAAAGACCGTGTGTACTAAATTTCCGGTAGGTTCCCGTTTTACTAATACATCCAAAAATGGGAGAGTTCCATCTCTTTCCTCCTCTATAGTAAAAAGTATTTTTGGATGTATATTGTTCAGATGATCTAAAAACTTATAAAAAGGTAAACTACAATCCTACAACTCGTGTTACGTCTAAATTAAACAAGATCTTATCCACACTGTCAGACGAAGAGAGAAAACGCTTACGTCCTGTGAACCCAACACCTCCTAAAATATATGGACTGCCAAAAATTCATAAACCCAACTGGCCTTACGAGTGGCTATTTTCTCTGGCGGGGGGATTTCTACCTGCAAATGGATGGAGTGGCAATGGGCTCACCAATAGCACCAGTTGTGGCCAACATATTTATGGAATATTTTGAGGAGTTAGCGTTGAGAAGTGCGCCTTATAAAC